>JAYKKI010000066.1:8318750-9620000 GCA_039881145.1 Druceiella hillmani | reverse complement strand
CTTTTTTTCACATACTCTACACGTAGGTCGTTCAATAGTTGAGGGATAAAATCATGCCGAGAAATATTTATTGCTGTGAATTTTCGGTACAGAATCCGTGAGTTTATAGCTGCTAAATCAAGTATATTGTAGAAAACATGAAGAGGCCATCTCCGACTTCCAGCTCTTATGGTGTACTTTCGTACCATTTGACGGAGGATGTCCACACCAAAATGTCGTTTCATTATATAGTTTAATTCTTTCGGGCAGCTTTTTTTGATCAATACCTATGCTCACATTGGCGTGCAAAGCAGTCAAAATAATAATATATTTTCCTAGTTTGATAGACAGTAAGGGTTGTATTGGTTTCTGTTTTCACTATAAACGTTTCATATCTTGTAGTACGAATAGCTCTACAAATTGGCGGTACTTCTCGTCTTGCACGCCGCATTGTTCCAACAATACTAGTATTTTCGGCCATTAGTTTTTAGCCGAATTTTTCAACGTGGAAAAGTTATCAGTTATAACGTTTCGGCCTTTTTCGAAATAGAATTGTACCAATTTCAAAACCATATATTCGGGTAATGAAATATCGTTGGAACGGTTCTCGTCTTTTCCTAGATACGAAAATCCTCCACATAGGTTTGCACTTGACATCTACCAGCAGCCAAACCTTAATGCCAAATTTATCGGGTTTGTTTGCAATATATTGTAAAAACGGACGGCGAGTTTTTTATGGAAATAACTGCTCATCGACTTTCAAATTTTCTCCAGGAATGTAACACATTTGACAATTATCTATAAATTTGTTCCATATGTCCACAATCATCGCAAATTTATCATTAGCTAAACGAACAGAATACGTGCTTCTCATATCAAATCGTAAGTATTTCATGATTTCCTTGTATCCATTTTTACTCATAGTATTATTGAAAACGGGTGGTCCCCAATCTTGCGACCACAAGATGTCCAAATCTAGGTGGCTCATGTTATAGGCTCCACGAGCATAAATCAAAGCAATAAATGCATCTAGCTCGTCTAGGGATAAGTTCCAAGTGTTATCTTGACTCTTGTCATGTACTTCCTTTTCAGTACATTCTTTTATACGTCGAAGAATGTACTCAAGAATAAATAGCCTCCACGCAGAAATTGGCTTGTTATTTTCAACGTATCGTTTGGCGTATGGAGTACGCCCTGAGATTTCTCTAAGTATATTTTGCTGACTTCGACGTCATATTTCACTAGCGTCTGCAGAAATACAAGTCCATTCTGTGCCGTTACTTGCTAGCTGTAACATACCGACTTTCGGCACCGAAGATGTCCTAGCTCAACGTCCACCGCGCCCTGTTTTTCCGCCGCTAATTGATCTACGAGATACCCCGCGTTCTCTGCGCATATTTATAATAATACTGTTATCTGTAGCAGAGGAATCTGCTTCGGAGTCTTCAGATGATGAAGTGATCTGCTTCGACTGAAATTCTGCATGACGGTTTTCAAAAAGATTGTCTGATAAATCATCACCACTTTCATCACTTGGCACATCTTGCTATATGTCAAGATATCGCGACAGTCCTTGTTCTATTTGGGAAGTATTGAGACGGCGACGCATTTTTATAACAAATCACGATTGCCCACTAAACGAAACCAACGTCTACTAAGTGTAATGTAAACAAGCCAGGTAATAACAACTTACTCAGAATTCAAATTCGAAATAAAACAAAAGTACCCTCATTAGTTCGTAGAAAACTTTGTTTACTATTCTTATCGCTGCCGACACATTGACGGTGCGCGGTCTCAGTAGATATTTGTAAAGGAATATCATATACCACAAATATATTAATAGTATAATAAATTCAATAAATAATATGTAATTATCTTCAAATATATATGTTTAAATATTTTCGACAAATATATATAACGTGTACTTTTCTATACCTGGAAATAACATATTCGGAAATTTTTACTACTATACTGAAAAAAAAAAAATAAAAGCATGCTCTAGCGAATCTAAAAGAGATCCTACTTGATACACCTGCATAATTTCTTTTATCGCCTAAAAGACATTTTATTTAACGGATGGTTTGATCTTAAAATATGAATTAAATGTGATTTTAAAATGTTTTGTTAGTCGCTTGAAAAAGGAGAATAATTAATTAAATATCCCTATTTAATTACGCAGAAGTCAATAATTTCAAAATTATGAATAAATTTAAATTCAATTCAAAAATCTGTTTTTAATTGAACAATATGTTTACTTATAAAAAAAATAATTTCCAACTATTTAATTTGATGGATCACATTCAATTTTTACAATACTTGCCAAATGACACCATTCGCAACTTGCACGTAATTGAGGTAAATAGTAAAGAGTTGTAGTATTCGTAATGTAAAAGCTATAATGTTGCGAGAAGTAATCAGACGGACAAATGATACCGAGAGCCGAAATGTTTCGTATGTAAGAAAGATATTCGAAAAGCAAAAGTAAATCATTTTAATTCTCAAAATGAAAGAAATATGAAAAATTAAAGTGTAATAAATGTCACGTTAAACAATATATACATATATATATATATATATATATATATATATATATATATATATATATGTATATATATATATATATATATGTATATATATATATATATATATATATATATATATATATATATACGCACGCGCTTCCTTGTATTAATAATGGGGAAACATTGACGCCAACAATAAAATCATGGAGAAATCTCAATGCCTGTGATATTTAAAATATATCGCAATATTTAAAAAATTAATAACTAGTAAATATAAGGTAAGATCATACTAAACCATCAACATAAAACGAAATTCTACTCAGAATTATTTGTCGATTACAGTACAAATCTACCGAGTAAATAAAATATAAAAGTACAAACTACATCCTAGTTGTCGATGTATAAATCTGGTTGAAAATTGAGTTATGTAAAGTAAAACGGAATTCTACTCAGAATTATTTGTCGATTACAGTACAAATCTACCGAGTAAATAAAATATAAAAGTACTAACTACATCCTAGTTGTCGATGTATAAATCTGGTTGAAAATTGAGTTACGTAAAGTAATGTCACTGGTAACATTTTATTATTTTCACATTATTTTTATTATTACGTGTGACTTTTGTATATGTGTTTTTAATTTTTTTTCGTTTAATTAACGTATTTTTTTGCGTGTTTTTGTAATTGTGTCAACCATTAGAATCTATCACTCTGCCAATATTCCTCATTTATTGGTTTGTGATTAGCTGTAAGAGATTGACCCTGTAGTAATAAATCCTCCAACTGTATACGTAGCTTTCAAATTATCAGTAAATTTTAATAAATCAATTGTGAGCATTCAGCCACTTTTCAATATTCGTTATAGTAATTCAACAATTCGAAAATATGAAACTAATAAAACAATGCCAGGTTATTCATTCACGCTAAGACGATTGTACTGATGATAATTTATGGAATATTTTGGGTATTTAAGAAATCCTGATATTTTTTTAACTATTGAAATCCTTTTCGGTCACATCAAGTTTAATTATTCGTAATAAATTCCTCTTTCTAAGTTAGTTAATGCGAATATCAAAGTTTTTGTTAAATATACGTCTGGGTCTTTCCGTGAATTGATGTTGGTCGACTGCCAAAACAAGTCAAATTCAATACTTAGAAATTGCTTTTTGAACTTTGAACATTCAATGAATGTGGCAATAGAAATTAAAATAATCAGGACATACTCGTATATTAAAAATTAGTCACGTTTGTTCCGTACTATTTTTGAGCAGCCTAGAAACTTCAAAGCATTCTTTGATTTCTAATATATTGTTCCATGATGTTGTGTATAGAAATAATATGAAAATTATAGTATGTAAAATCTTGAAGTTTCCTCAGTGTGCCGAATACCAGATATGCTTAGAACTCAGTACCATATTTTTAATTCCTTCTCACAAGTAAAAAAGAACACGGAATGCCAAATAGCTCCAGTTAGAAACTTGTAAATTCAAGAGGAAGTCAAGACGTTTTATATATTTTATTCAATGGTTTCACAATTAAATGAAACTATGTGTAAAATCTATGGTTTCAATTCATGTATTCCTAAGATTTTACAGGCTTTATCAATTGAAATTTGTGGACTATTCATAAGTCCTATATTTCAATTGGTTACCATTATTGCTTCTACGCAATGATTAAATTAAAACAATACTTTGAAAGTCGTTATTCTGTAAGTTGCGCTGAGAAAAATTAAAAATTTTTTTCTATTCTTTAAAATAAAATTTTAGAAGAAAAAAAGGATTAGTATTAAGGTGCCAAGATTTTCTCGTGCTATATTTTATTAAATTTACCGGTTACGTTTTATTGAGTGACCAAATTGGATGGAGAGATTGAGAAAATACAGATAAATCGTATAATGAAAAAAATCTATACGTCTTATTTCGTCTTTACGTCTTATTTCGATTTGGCATTATAAATGAAATTAACAAATTTACTCATTACTAGTAGTAACTTATAAATGTTCGCGTTTCCATGACCCAGCGACGCAGAATGAAAAGGACAAATCCTGCATAGCTCCCGCGATATTAATAGCGACCGTGATCTTAATAAATATGTACATTTGTATATTTTTTAAATATGTACGAGTTATCTGTCGCAATGATGACGAGTTATCTGTTGCAATAATGCCTCATCCACAGGTTATCCGTCGCAAGAATGACGAGTTATCTGTTGCAATTACGCTTCATCCACAGGCTATCCGTCGGAATAATAACCAAAGTTCTCAAAGGCAAGGCCTTAAATTAAACAGGTAAGCGATAGTGTATTTTTTTTCCCTTTGACTAACACTTGACATCGGTTTTATTTTAAATCATATTATATTTATATATTTAACACCACAATATGTTATGTTGTACAATTTTATTTTTTCATTCATTGATGTGATTTTAATATTATTTTGAAATATGATATAAACTTTCAAGCGCTACGTACAGTGAAACCTAATATAATTAAGAAGAAAAACATATGTTTGTGGTGCATGTTTTATTTTTATCATAGTATTCGAAAATAAAGGAGGGCGAACAAAATTTCTTTATGTTCTTAAATGTTTCTCTGAAGATATTTTTTTGTGAACTTCATAGTATACATTTGCACTTTCCAACGACATTCCTTACTATACAGAAAATATACTATTTTCTCCAATTTTGTACTCAGCTCCATAAAAAAGATATAAACTCTTTTTGTATGTTACAATGTCCCATATGCCAAATTTCAAATGAATTCGTCCAGCGGTTTCGGCATAAAATGTCTATGACAAACGGATCTACAGACACATGAGTGGTCTTGTAAAGTTTACATTTTTATTTTTAAGAGGTAAGGCAACACAAAAAGCTTACGAAATTTAAAAAAGTATGTCTCATAGGAAGACCATCAAAACTTCTTAATGGATTTTTGCCCTTTTTGGACAATATGTAAAAAGCTTGTTAAAAATTAATTCGTGGTTCATTTGACAACCTTAGTAAATTTCATGCTTTTCGTTAGCAACCGGGAGATTTAAAATTACAAATTAAATTTGAAAAATGCATCCATGTAAGAACAAAATTAATAAATATTATATTAATAGCAAAAAAATTTAATATTTTTATCAAATAAAGCTTTACATAGCCAAGCTTTATTAAACCGGAATATGTAGATTTTTGATAGCGGAGTAAGTGTCATATATAACAACTTCTTATTAAGGATCTTACATAACAACTAGATTAAATCTTTGCACATTTTGAAAATTAAAGTTTTAAAATTTATTTACGAAATTTGTAAATTTTCAAGTGAAAATTATTCTTAGAAGTTTTTCATCGTTAGGATTCGAAATCGATATATGTATTGTATTGTAATCTTACTTAAAGATTTTATTTTATTGATTAGTAAGATTATAAAAATAATATCCGTTGTTCTATTTGAGAAATTTAGTTTTTGAGGAGACACAAAAGTAAGTCAGTATATGCAATTATATGTACGGACGGGAACAGATGCAGTGATTTTTAGTGACTTCTTATGTACGTCACGTTACGTTAAATTATGCAGAAACGTTAAAATTAAAAAGGGCATGGGTATTTACGTGCGCGGGTCAAAAGTTATATTTTTTTGACATAATACAAGAACTATTGAAAGTCAGCAAAAAAATAAAATAGTGGATATATTAAATTCAAAATTAAATAAAAATTAAATTTATTACTTATTAAATATTTTTTTAATATGGACATTATTGAATTTCTAAAAAAGTAGAAAAATTAATTCGAAACGCGATAATTTGGAAACGGTCTGATGATTCACTTATAACGTAAAGCCAACAGAAAAATAAAATGGTAGACGTTAATGACATATCGCCGTGTTAAACGCTAGGATTGAATTGTCGACAAAATAAAGTTTACTTAATATTGGAAACAAGTGAGTGTACGAAAAATTATATTTTAAGTATTTTTAAATATTTTAAGTGTTTAAAAATTTATCATTTAATAAATACATACCGAATTCGAAACAGTCTAACCGATGATTGGCTTATAATAGAAAGCCATTATAAAAACGACATACACCTGACATGACGTATATACATACACCTTATGGAAGAATTCCGCATTTTTCTCCTTTTACTCTTAATCGCTTGGTAGTTGCGATAATTGGAACAAATGCGGTCATGGTATAATTCTTGACTAACGAATATGAATGAAATACGCATTTTATCCCTTGCCGATTCCTGATCGTTTGGTAGCTGCGACAATTTGAAGAAACGCGATCACAATATAATTTTTGACTATCGAATAATTGTTTGACAATACTATCATGCAACAAATTCTTTCATAAGTCATTTGCGTCTAGTTATTCGGACAAAAAAATCAATAAAAATTAAGTCTTCAGTGAGCAATTTCATGGTGTCGTTTTTTGTCGCATCGTTGCCAATTTCATCTTGTATTTAAAAAATTTCACTGTCATCATTTTTCATAATGCGTCTAAACAAGCATAGCTTCAAAAATTATTTGGGAATATTCACAATCTGCCTTAATAAGATACCAGAGACTTATTATATATATTATTATATATATTAATAAGGTATTTAAATAAACCATTAACGTCTTAGAATTCGCAGATAATTTTATCCATCAGCACACAACATACTGCAATACTAACCAATGGAAATTATTCGGGTAATACATGTACCTAAGCGTGACCTTGCCTTTGAAGTACTTAGCATTCAACGGATTGCGATCCTCTTTACACCGGCTTAATTATTCAATTTCAAATTACTAATGAGCGACACAGATTTAGTATTCGACGTTCGACAATTACAAATCTCGCGTTTCTAATTATCTGTGTTTCCTGTCGGGCTCAAATTTGATATAATACTGTATATTTCATTTGCTAGAAAGCTTTTGACTATCTTTGCAAAACCAGATTCTCTATTTTGGTATTTCACATTTAGATAAAAATCGTTATTTCTTGCGGACCGAAAGTAATGTGTTCGAGTGGCAAAATCTCATATATAACTCTTATTTCAAGCGACCAAGAATTGGTAGGAATTCCAATACTTGGGCTTTAATATTCTCTAACCCGATCAATATATTTTTGTGCTTCTAACGCCAATAATATAATCAAAGATTTCATTTACAAATCCACGTATTTATACAAGACTTTATATACGAGGTTGTAAAGAACCTTCCACAATTTTATGACTGTGGTAATTTTTATACCCGTGTTAATAGAGTTGATATATACTTGCCAAATTATTTCTTCTCTCAGCATTATAATTATATTTCATAGGGCTACCTGCAATAAAATGAACGATTTATTGAAGGACCACTTATTTTGTTTGAATCCTGCGAATGGATCGATCTGAAAAGAAATTATCAATGTCCTGTTAAAGTAAATTAAACAATTTATAATTATAACGCTTGTATTTAACTGACCATATAATAAAAATATATGAACAAAAAAAAACAATGGCCTTCAAAACTCGTACTGAGTTCACAAAAATTTAGATCATGTTTTAAAATGTTAATAAAATATTTTGTTTGGTAGTTCCAAGTGCAAATCTTGCCTTTGGAACTACCTAGCCTACCACAAATAAACAAACAAATGTTATCGTTTTATTACAACAATAATATTAATAACAAGTATATATTATAAAAAGTATGGATTTCTAGTAAAATAACTATAAATATTTAATATTTGACTTTTGAGCAAAAAAATCACCTTGAAATTATTCCTCCTTAAACATTCGTGATAAGACTGCCTTAAATTATTTGTCGAAAAAAAAACATTAATGAAATACGTCGCACTGAGTGGCACGATAAGCATTTTTTATTACAATCTAAATAGCGGTTTCATATGAAATGTAAATTTTGCTGCATTTTCTATGCTTATTTCATTTGCGTAAAATGAACCTGAATACGAAAATGGTTCTATACTAAAATTTACATAATACAAAACAACTTAAGAGTATACAATTAGGTCGAAAATGATTTGATGTATATAATTGTTTTTCATACTTGTTTTTATATTGAAATAATGACTTAATTATAAAAATATGTACTAAGATTTTTGTAGATTTAATTACATTGGATAGAACATTAAAAGCGTAATATTAATTTGTACTTGGGCAGTTTTTTAATTATTTTACTCTTTTTATTAAGTAAATAATTATTTGAGAGTATGTTGCTTATGAACATATACTTATGGGTGAAAACAAATTAAATATACCACGAAAAATGACCCATTGTAGATGGAAAATAGCAATTTTTTACGCTTCTTGCCTTTTTTGTAAGTATGAAAAATATTCTGCAGAAGTTAGCTGGGTAGAATGAGTAACAAAAAATTGAATTATTTTGAGATTAAATACCATTTCCTTACTCGATGGATGGAATGAACCTTTGTAAAGCAATGATTCTTGTGGTACATAATTTGGTTATAATTTTGACTTCTTAAATTCGGGGGACCCGCGAATTTGAAAGAGAAATCGTGCTAGGCCTCTTTGAGAGTAAGTTTCTTTGAGGCTGGGATGGATATTTGTAAAATTAAAATGTACCATATACCTTTCAACTTAAAACACGATCCTAAAGAAGTACTAAGCATATTTGCAAACATATATTTTAGTGTCGAAATTCAACACTGATGGGATGAAATGGGTTGTTATAGTTTCAATGGAAAATGAAACGTGTCATGCTTAATTATATGAAATAATGCATAAAGAATCAGTTAATAAAATTTAGTTATTAATTGAAATATAAATTAAGTAAATAGTTATACGGCTAAATATATTTTTCTTTACTAGTTCACGATTCACAAGTTCATATTTATTCACGAAAAATAGGTTTATTTTAGTTAACGGGTTATATTTCCAAATGTTTCATACTTAAAAAAACATCCATGTCTTTTAGTCTGTCCGTCTGCTACGGCCGCTTTTTCTTAGAGACCATTTGACGCAAGAACTTAAAATTATTAAGTGTAGTAATAAAGCGTACCAACCCTCATATTTTTAATAATTAATAATAAAAAATTACACGAAAATTTTAGAGGCAGCGCATGTGATACTCGGATTTTTTTTGTACATCCCTTATACTATATATATATAACTATTTAGTAATTATATACATCAGAATTTTACTTAAAAAAACATTGAAAGCTAAAAATATTTATAATTTCTTTTCAGAAACTGATTGTTTTAATAGTTTTTTGAGGGGTTTGCGATATTGTCACGCCTGTGAAAAACGCTTAGCGATATATATAACAATAATATAAATATTTTTCTAATACTAGACAGGCATAAATGTTTATACATCCTTAAATAGGTGCGGAAATGTAATTTTTTGTGAGTTAAGCTTGTTATATTATTCAGGGACTGGAATTAGTTCCTTTCATCATTGACAGCTTTTGTCATTACATCAATTTCATGTTTTTTTATCGTAAATATATTCTTCCTTTCAAAACCACGAAACCATTTGCTTAAAATCTCATTGCCAGTAATTAACTTGCCAATCCATAGAAAGTACATTTTATAATTCGTGCTAATTTAATAAACTTGAAAGTGTTTTCTGTTTGGTTTATTTTCGTTTTTATTTCTGCAATCCTGCAATGAACCTCTATCCAATTCGGCACCCGTATGTATGGTGTGGTTTAGTAATATGTAACGGCATACTGCATCCTTGAAGATGTGTAATATTAATATCTCTAAGCGTATGTTTGTATATGTTTTACTAAATTATGCTAAAGCAGCTAAAGAAATTTTTACAAAGCTCGGTATAAATATTGGCCATGTTTCGATTTAATATGTAATCCATATTTAAGTCATATAACAATATGATTCCTGTAGGATGAAACTTTTTTAACAATATTAATCCATTAGTCCATTTTAGTGCAATGTGTACTAAAATGGACAAATATTTTGATTCACGAGAGTTTTGTTTATCGACCTAAAATTATTAATTTGAAATCGATCGCCGATTACGTAACCCTGTCACTACGAAGACAAAGCGGTGTGACACTCTTGCCACTCACGTTGTGGTTTGATAAATTGAAAACGATTGAAGCGTGTGGTAGTTACGGGAACATGCATACACAGGATCGGTTTGTATTTTTACGTAAACGTGCTTCATAAAAATGTCAGTTTTTCATAAAAGTTTAAAACAAAGTATAGTTAGGATATAAAAATAGGTACTTACTTTTAGACTTTATTGTTGTGATATACTGTACTTCAACTATGAATAAAATAAGATTGATATATAAGTACCGATGCAAAGTAGATTTATTGACAGCTTAGCTTTTAATTCAATATAGTAATGCAAGCTAGTAGTTATGCCTAACAAACATCACCATCATGCCTACTCATTTCCTCGAGTTTACCATTTTGTCATTTTATTTATTTCTTCTATAGCAAACACTATAGAGTGTGTGGAAAATGCGTATTGGGACTACAGATCACTGTGTGGAAAAGGCGTATTCATTTTTGAGCACCTTACAGTTACGTCACTTCGTACAATCACTTTTATAAAAATTCAATCGGTTGCAAGCTAATTTTCGCTGTCGCTTCACATATTTAATTAAGTTCTGTGGTTGCTCTAAGTATATAATACTGCTTACGTGTAAGTATTCTTATTTCACTGATTAATATACATACGATTTCATCATTTTGAACAGAAAAAATTTGTTTTTCTTTATCTATGTACAATTTTCCTACTATTATTTTGTTATACCGTTTTGTAGCAGCATGAATTTTCCGTACAATCGTCAGTAGTAAGAAATACATTTGAAGTAAGTAGTACTTCGCCTTTATTTATATTATGTATATTTCGCCTTTATTTATAATAATGAAATAAGTAACACATACTAAATATTAATATGTGCATGGCAACTATATAAGGTAGAAATTGGTATTCATTATATTTGAGACGATAATATTTCGATTAATTCCATGAACACTTTCTCATTTTATTTAATACCGGCAAAATATTTTAACACAATTAAATGAAACTACATGATGTAGTATTATTTCTACTTCCTTTAAGTTCTTTACCACGATCTAGGTTTCGTTAAATCACAATATATTCAGGTGGGCTATTAGCAAAGATTTTTGCTAATAGCCCACCTAAAAATGTTGTAATACAATGAAACCTAGGTCGTGGTACAGAACTTAAAGAAAGCAGAAATAATATTACATCACTTAGTTCCTTTTAATTGTGAATAATGAATTTCTACAAAATTAACGCCAAGTATATTTAAAATATTTTAAACTAAGATCATACCTATTTATTATTGTGTTTTCAAAAGCTCAGCTAGAGATATGATAATGTAAAAAACAAAAATGTTAATTTTGCCTGTAAACATTTCAGAAAGTTTTTTTTTTTTTCAAAATGCAGCAACTGGTGAAAAACAACTGATGTATTTTAAAATAGTGTTTTATAAGATTAGTATTTGACCAAAAACACTTTTTACTTTGAGCGTACCTTATTAAAACGCAACCTTCCTGAGAGAAAATCAGTTCGATCGTTGTAAGAAAATATTGGCCAGGAATTCTCTCATTATAATTTGACGATGTTACGCGCGTCAACAAATACGTTGTAATTATTCGATCCTTTTATGCCGTAATCACCCGTCACGTATTTAGATTCTAATATCCGCCCGAGTATACAAATATGCGAGATGTTCGTGGTTACATAATTTTGACATGTCTTCCATATCCGCTTACCAAATTTTAATTAGGTCAAAACAAATTTTAAAAGAAATGATATTTTTAGGTGCCTGTCACAGGTTATTACGGTAACTCTGGGAAAATATAGGTTAAATCTGTAAGGTCACATCTTCTTGAATATAGTCGAGTACTTGCACTTCGTATGTACCTATTTTTACATTGGGCAATATTATTATTCCATATCTAAATATAAAAGTTTAAATTTGGAGAACTTGGTTGTAAATTATTAAATTTGTTTACTGTACCTGTTAACTTTTGTCCATGATTAAGTTTGCGTGCTTTTTACTACTTTAATTTATATAGAAACCATCGCTTTTTACTTTACAACCTTATCATAGATTTCTTTTAAACTATTACCTCTTATTATTCTGAATGCCAAATGTTTACAGTGAATGTGGAAAAAGAACCGAGATAATCTTCTACAAAATTTGTAGTTAGAAATATAATATGAAAAAAATTCTTTCTTAAAATTTTTGCATTTTTTGCCTTGAAATTTAATACTGTGGACAGATTTTCGATGTTTGGACATGTAAATAACAGAATTAAAATAAAAGAAAACGAAGGAACAGAATAGATTTGTAATATTCTCTTTACCTCAGCATAAACTTACTACTGAAGCAAAAGAGAGCTACGTTTGATACGACCAAGGAAAGCAATAAATTCCAAAATTACTTCAGTCACTGCATCAGCAAGCAGTCTACGTAACATGTCATCTTCAACTAGCCTATGCGCTGATTTATTTTGTGCATAACGCCATCTATTCAGTGAGTCATTTATTATGGAGTGTACATATATATACATATGAGCGGATATCCAAATAAAATAAAAAAAAAATTCTTTTCACCAGGTCGCTTGCCCAAGAGTTCTGATTTTTTTAAAAAGTCATCTACATGCACCGATCGAACGCTATACGCCAAATTAAAAAAAGCGGTTGCTACTTCACAGATTTGTGTTAATTTTTATATTTTCTACGATATTCCAGTTTATGAGACCAACACACAGCATCGTAATAGAATTTGTGCCCCGCAATATAATTACTTTGACTCTAAATAGTATAAAAGTAAATTTTGCGTCAAAGTCCGTAAAAGTCCGATTCCTTTTCAGTGGTTTGTTTTTCTCTTTTTTCCTGATCGTAATTCTTCCTTTTTCCTTCAATATACATTACTAAATACAGTGTATTTTATTGCTTATAAACATTGAATTCCTACGCCGTATTTTCCACGTAAACGTGTGAAATAGCTTAAATTGTGCACTGAAAAATATTAACACTTTATTGAGAACACGTGGTATTTAATTTAATAAAGTTTCATGTATAATTAAGGCAATATAATTAAGCCGCACCGTTTACTTTTTACATGAATGTCATTGCCCATTAAATAAGACAAACGCGGTGTCATTAAAGGCCTTACCTCACTAAACTAGAATGCTCTGATTTTGACGTAAAACGTCTTTCATTTCGGTCAGAGGGGATCACTTGTAAAATGTTTACTTGTCATATGTAACGAAATATATTATGGCAACATTGCTTAGAACTTTGGAAGTATAGCATCTACCGGCATCATTTTAGTACCATAATTTAGAGGATGGAAGCCATTACTAGATTTTGCGGACGTAAATAGCGCTGCAATCGCGTGAAGCACAACTCATTCGGAAATTTACAATCGCGCGCAGTGTTTAATTAGTTACTCAGCAGTACATTGACCGATCCGAGCGGGAGTTGTCGCGTTTTACAGAACTCACAACATAATAAGAGTTTTGTTACATAAAACTCATATTTGTGGCCATTAGAAGTTGTAGAATTAAAAAAAAAGCACAAAAAGCCAACTATGCTCTACTATGGCGATACGTAACGTACAAAACTGACGTGTACAAAACTGTACAAAACTGACGTGTAAGAGCTTGATCTCTTGTATCTTGTACCAAGATAGAGAGATTCCGACCCTCGGCGACCCACTTTGATCTCGGCGAAACGTATTAGTGTTCACAGAGAACGTGTTAGACTTATTATATTACACACTTTCTAAGATGTTCAAAACATTTCACGTACTCCTCTGCAGTTGCGTCCCTGATACAGCCTACCCGTTTTTTTTAAACATTTCTGTACGTACTGATAGAACGCTATGTACCAAATTAAAAAGAAATGCCTGATTCTTCACACATTTTTGTTAATTTAAATATTAAAATATGATACTCAGGTCTCTGAGACAGACACACAGCATCGTGATAAAATTTCTACCATTACTTAGAGTCTAAATAGTGTAAGAGTAAATTTTGCATCAAGTCTATTCATTAGTTTTAAAACTATGTTCACTCAAACGAATATGCAGATAGATGGAATATGATATGTTCAGTGGGTTGTTTTCTTTTTCGCCAGATCGTGATTTTTCTCTTTTTTTTCAATATATATTGCTTACACATGTTGTGTTTTATAGTTCATAAACATTTGAAAAAGATTTATCAAAAAGTGCTTGAGGTTAATTCTGCGCAAATCTGACAATAAGTTTTGTAAAACGAAGAAAAATGTAAAAGCTTTATTTTCTTCCTCTTTGATTGTCATAGCAATACAAATAAAATTGTTGGTGGAAAATATAAGAATAATATAAGGGGTAATGAAATGTAATAAAGTTAAAAAATGTATTAAAGTTAAGTTTCTAAGTCGCATGGTTTCTGAGAAAATTTAAAGGCTTAAAAGCATGGGGAATACTTAAAAAATCGAATCACCTAGAATCGTCGCTATAGTTTTCGTAAAATCTTTACGTCGGCTACAAAAAACTAATGACTTTTTCATAAATCTTGTGAAGTAATTTTGAAAATGAGGTGGGGGTCTACGAGAGAGCGGACCGCGCGCGTCTTCCAACATCTTTGGATGGGGTATTTTTTGCTTATTTTTCAGTATATCTTCGAACATATGCTATATTAAATTGCGAATTAATATATTTCTGAGACTTGAATTGGGACTTAACTTTAATACATTTTTTAACAAGCTCTCTCAAACAACCCCCGTTTTATATATGAAATTAAAAACTATTTTTTTAAGTGATTAATTTGTCCTTTCCCAGATTTTCAAACGAATATTTTCCAATTTTAACAATTGCGATATATGTGGATTAATGTTTTATTAGTGTATCTTATTTCAAGTTTTTACCCCAAGCAGTTTATCGGAAAAACGGCTGCGATGGAAATAAGGAGAGATAAATATATGATGGATAATACATTTACATGATGAAAGACAATAATATTATCACTTATATTTAAATTAGTAATATTTGTCAAGTGTGTATGGACTATCATATTATTAGTTATACTTGTAATTAACAGGTTCTTCTTTCTTTCATTGATGACAAACCCCCATTCAAAAGCTTAATTTTCCTTCTTCACCTTCTTGTTTTTCATAAAAAAAAATTTTCATCAAATAATCGCCTACAGTTTCTTAATAAAATTTAGAATTCAGTCTGAATAATTTTTCCTTTCACTTGAGGTAATATAGTTACTTTTGAAGACAAAAATATTTTTTAAAAACCATAAAAGGAATCAAACTTTTCGGATCCAATCTAATAAGGTTCCTCCTAGATGTAATTTGTCCCACTTTCCAATGTTCCGTTTGATGTTTCTTTGATTCCCGCTTCGTGCTGGATCTACAGTTTTTTGTATCATATTTAATATTACAAAATAAATAAAACTAAATACAATAGACCTGGTGGGTAATTGATAATACTGAACATTTAAAGATATTAAATTAATTACAAATTTGTATCAAAGATTTATCCAATAAAAGATTCTGTAGAATAGAAATTTTGTAGTCTTTAACTTTTCAAAAGATGCTATATGATACAAGCATTTTTAAAACCGAACATATGGTTCTAGAGATCAGTGCGAACAAACGAATGATCATACAAACTTTTCCCTCTTTTATATCAGTTCCATAGTAAAATTGTTTCAAGTAATAAATGTACGTTTTCTTTAAAAGACATTTACGGATAGCTCGTCGCCAATTAAAATATTTTACACAATTTTATAATTTTAGTAATGAAACGAAAATAAAAAAAGGTAATTAAAAGATAAGTCGAAAATATAATAATGTAACTTGCATTAATAACCACTGTACTTAACAAGGACGCTGATTTTAGTCCGAATCTGTCTTAATAGTGTTTTATATGTCTTTTGTATATTTATGAGGGAAAAGGAGGAAAAGAAAATACGGATATAATTTCTTGCAATTCCGTCGACATCAAAAGTACGTTATATCCACATTTGTTCTCTTTAGTCAGCAAATGAATATATTACCTTAATCATTACGTTATTAAGTCATACATAACGTAATTTACGTACATTGTGCCCAATAATAATGGTCTTTATCCAAATAAATTTTAAAGTTTTAATTTCTCCTCATTTTCGTGTGTTTGACTTGTTTACCACTATTTAATTTTTACATTTATTACTTTCGTGTTTAATGAAACCCCCTTACTTATTTGCCCAAGAAAAGGGTGAAATATCAGTATATAATATACATATTAAAAATTACATACACCGCTTAAAAATATAAGATATTACTACCAGTTCAAAGGTCAAGGGAATAAAAATTAACCACGAAGAAAGTCAAGTGGCAAAAGGAAATCAATCTTTGTATAATAATTTTAGATTGACCCACGTTGTATAGCTTTAAAAAAACTTTTTAGTAATGTAATACAACATAATGCAAACAAAAAGTGGTATCTTAAACGAATAAATGCCAGAGTTTGAAGATTGTCTAATCTAAATTCAGTTTTCAAGAAATTAAGGCGAAATTCTAATATTAGCAAGAATTGATTCCTTTTATGGGGGTTGTATTTTACAAGCAAATTAAAGAATTTCACCCGATGGTAAAAACAACTTCTCATCGTTACTGATTTTAACTTGGTCACAATGTTGAAATATTCAAACCTCTCTGTCTAAGTAAACTGAAATTTCCTCCGACAGATCAAGGCATTACCAGTTTTACACAATATGAACTCTATATGAGCATTTTTTTAGATGAATTTAAGTTATTTTTTTTGTTACGTTTATTTTAAAAGTTTTTTAATTCGGATAACGTTTTTGGATTTGCGGTTATGATTCAATTTCTTACCTCGTATAAGTTATAGCGGCTATGATGGACATCGTGTAAAATCAAGGTCCGTAAAAATAACTTTTTATACTATAAATTTAATTCCATACAATGTCTCTTTATCCATAATGAAGTATGAATATTGTAAATTATTAATATGCAAATGAGAATAAAAACAAGCTAACAATCAGACTTCTTAGAATTTAATGAGTTAGTAGCTCGTGTATTTCTAGTGAATATAAATTTATATGGCTCGGTATAGTGCAAACAGTAAACTTTATTTGCATCGATTAACTAGATGTAAATCACAATTAAAAATGTTTCGATCAACAAGCATTTGGGAATTAAATCCACAAGCAGTGGCGTTATTTCTAAATAAGAAATCATTGCAAATGTATGAAAATGAAATATTTACTTTTGCTAGGAGTTATAAAAGACCAAAATTATAAACAAAAAACTCGTAATTATATGAATATTAGTAGTACAGGTTTGTGCAGTAGGTGAAAATAATAGTTGAATACAATTAATCTGTAACGTTAGCGACACATCTGGGTCTGAAAATGTAAATTGTGTAAATTTTTGTTTAAAGTTTTTTTCTCACAAAAATTAAAAAAATTTTGGAATTTAGGTTTTATACATAAATGATATTTATAGACTAAATTGAATTAAAATGTTACATTTAAATTATTAAAGAAGTTTTTAATAAATATTTACTCGTAAAATCATAAATAATTAATCCTTCATAAATTATTGGAAAAATTGGGAAATTTTCTCCAGTCTTAAAACTAAATAATCTTTGGCGTTAAAAATTATTATTGTTTTTTTAATTTGTTTCAGTCAAAACAAATCAACGGTTTAAAATTTTGATAATATTTTTACGAGATTAATCACATTAGGAACGCAAAATCAACTGCTTGTAACTAAACAAAACTTTCGAGAATATCAGTCTACGCAAATATCAAAATTTAGTTCATATTTTGCATGCTTGTGTTGTTCTTATTTCTTCTGTGTGAGTAAAGATGGCCTCTTTTTTGCACCTATTTGACTTAAATCTGTCATAACTGTGTTTCGTTCTCCAATTCCCAGAAAATTAATTTGTAGAAAAGAAAAAATCAATTTTGACTCATAGATTCCTAGGAAATGGCGTATACTTCACTTTTCTTTCTTTATTATGATATCTTATCAAGTCGATGCCAATTAATTTGATATATTTCTCTAATTTCAGCTTTGTTCCGCTATCAGATGCTTTCCACAGAACTTTGGACATGGACATTTGCTCTAGATATATTATAAATGGCTGAAATAACGAGCGTCGCTTTTTTCTGCGATAGACAGAATGATTGGTATATTTTGATCCAAGGCTTCCACATCCTTGCTCTAATAAAATTAGATAATTTAATTTATTTCCTATTGCCATTAACTGATTTATTTTTTTCATGAAAATATATTCTTATATTACGAATTTGAAGAGTAAAATATATTTTTGGATTACTTTGTAAAATTATTTTAATATTTTAAAATATATATGTATACATATATATATATATATATATATATATATATATATATATACATAAATATGCATATATATATATATATATATATATATATATACGTGTGTGTTACGTAATCCGAACAACTATAATTATGTTGGTAGTTCTGTACAAATTTATCATATATTTGAGAGATAAATGCAGCTGATTGTTTTCCTTTCCTGGCATTTCTTGTTTCTATTTTATCAATTCTCAGAGCAGACAAAAGAAAAATTGTTTTTCTGACCTGAAAATACCTGCTTAACTCAATAATTTGATCAATAAATGTTTTCAATTATTTAATATAGTTATAGTTAGTACAATATAAACTGGTCTTGTTTCTAAAGAACATTCTTTTATTGGCTAATTTGTACAATAACATTTTTGTTGAATAATATCTTTGCCTTTAAGCGATAATTATGATTCACGCTGCGATAAATTATTTTTCTATACCGCTTGCTAAACTTTTCGCGGAAGTAATGGCAATATTAATTTGATGAACGCTTGATCTTGCAGGGGGATTATGGAACTATTTGAACCTATTTTTAATGTAAAAATATAGCGTAGATCTTCGCTCTCATATGTATAGAAGGTACATTCTATTGAAAAGACTAACTCTTCATCGCTATCAGACATAATTGTTTTCACGATCGCCTCTACCCTTGCCATCACAATTTTGAAAATTTCTCACAATAATATTCTTTATCATTTATAAGATATATTTTATCACTATCAATCAAAAACCACAACATGTTGATTTAATTATGTAAAAAAGTAGAAAAAATTTAACAAAAACTTGAAAAAATTTACTAGACTGGATCAATTATGATCCAAAAAAAGCCCGCATCTGAATTTTCATATGTATTTAAACGCCAAAAGTCCGGCACATTAGATGACGTACTGAGATTACATAGAACGGCGTTAGACTGTAGACGATGTGTGTTGAATGATTTGTAAAAAAACGATTTCGCCCGAGAAAAATGACCCCAGGTTGTTAGTTGAGGATTAAAAGAGATGAATATTATTAAATATTTTAACTAATATTTTTCTGTAGACATATCGTAATATCTTATTAACAAGTGTATATTTAACCGTCCAGCGGCTGAACTCTTGAGCCAAACAAAAGCAGTCGCGCGCGGTCTGTGATTCCAAAATTTTACGTGTCTTTTTTGGGAAAACTAATAAATATTTAAAGTTATTGTAATTAAGAGAAGTCGTATATATGTAAATAATAATAATAACGAGTTATTTATTCATTATTTTTTAAAAAAATTTATTTGATAAAACAAAAATCCATAAAAACTCAAAATTTTTTTCTTTTGACATTTTCCTAATTATTCCTTATAATTAATAATTAGACTATAATTATCTTTGAGATCAGTTGATATTCATTACCAATAGCACCAAGTTATAGAAATGCTACATTCGTGAAATTTTAACTATTATCTAAATTATAATAAAATGAAAAATGAAAACAAAATTTAAAAAAAAACCTTTAACTATTTAAGGATTACTACTATAATCTGTTCATTCTTAGTCTCCATTATATCTACTAGATATGCACATTCTCGGCATATAATCATCACATGTTCTAGGCACATTTGTTTACCACAATTGAAGCAGCTATAATTTGTTTTGCGATTCCTTTTTCTATCACATTTTTGGATAAATTCGTTCCAAAACTCTCCCCGAGTGTGTCTATCGTCAAATCGCATGCAATGTAGAAATAAGAACCTTCGTTCACTCATAAGTATTCTGGTGATATTCATAGATGAACCATTTTTGTTATATAAGTTATCGGCATTCATACGGCTACATTTCCTCTCACCGCACAGTAAGAGTAATCCAATCAATCCCTTTATTTCAGTCAATGTCACCTCTGAAGCATCTCTTTATTTTGAATAGTTAGGCTGTATTTTTCTTATTTATTTGTGTTATCCAAAATCATGGTTAACAACTCGTCAATGTTGAAGTAAGAATAGCATTCCATAGGTGATTTCGAATCAAGAGCGGGTAGAAAATCTCTAGGGAATTGTTCTCTAATTATATTGGTAGATCTGGTTCTCACAGAAATAGGAGGATTTTTACTCCAAACAGTCCCGTCATTATCCAATATACGTACTCCCTTGCTGGCTTACAAATTAAGAATATGATGACACATATGAGGAACGTTATCGTCATCGCTGTCACTAAGTTCACCATCTGACTGAAGACACTCTTCCTGTGCTGGCGAGGATTCAACCGGACTTTTTTCGTCCAAAACATCATCAATGACTTCATCTTCTATTTCCGTCTCCTCCAGCATGCGAGATATTCGATGTTCTAAGTCTTTGTAACTCATTGTCTACAACAAAGAGCGTAAGAATTCTTTAAATTTAGAAAACCTTTATATTATACATAAAATAAAGTAATAAGGTACAAATACCAAGCAACACTTAACCAGATATTAATTATATTTTATTTATTTTTTCTCATATACAATCGGTCGTGCGCGGAATCTGAGATCGCAAACAAAAATAAAACAACGCGTGCGCATGCAATGAATGTCATAGGGCTACTGAGGTATGGTACCAGATCCCCTGAAGGATATTAGAGAAGTGCAACCGTCTTTTGTTTATAGTTTTAGTAAATTTAATAAAATTCGCTGGGGTCTCAGAGACCGCATGGAAGGTTAAAAATACAAAGGTTAGAAAATACAAAGGAAACCATATTTTTTGTATTCTAAATGTCATGATTTTTAGGTTGTTGTGATCGATTATAAAATAATCTCTGTTGCACGTTGAATCCCTCCGCGAAAAATCTGTTGCAACAGTCCCTCCGAAATATAATGGAAAATTTCCTAAAATGCCCCAATTAACTCGGTATGAGTCGAGAAAGGTAGACCGTCCAAGTGTTTTTTAATATATGAGAAAAGTACATAATCATATGGGGCTAAGCCCGGACTAAATGAAGAAGGTGCCAATAACTGAATGTTTGTATTTTTTAAAATGTATAAAGTTTTCCCACCGTATGTGCTGGTGCACTTTCTTAGGCAAACACCTAGTGTCTTGAATTTGGATGTTTATGTTTATTACTTCCATAATTTGAGTGGGGCGTTCTTCGATGTATCAAGTAGCTAATGCAGTCTTTTGTCAGAAAAACAATATCCAAAATACATATCTTAATGCAAAATAGCGCAATCATTCCGTATTTTTTTCTTTAATTTTATTTTCCAATTGAAGTTGGAGAATCATCATTTTGAAATACCCATGACTTTGCTATGTGACTTCGTTTGATTATTGTCATAATAGAACCAAATTTCACAAATTACTATGACTAAACCATGACAACGTGACAACACAGCTTGATTGGCCTTTGTTAAAATTGTTAACTTTTTTTACACTATTTTATTGTGTGATACCGTCAGAAATGAAATAGTGATGCGTCAAAAACTAAACTGCTCTTAACTTATTAAGTAGTATTTTATCTATCGACGATTTTATTTTGGAAAAATATGGCACCCGATAAAAAAATTTTATAGCAATCTTTTTATGAATAATTTCCTTGTACATCGTATGAGGTACCCTTAGGTAGATATTAAGGAGAAAACATTGAATTGCTTTCGCCGACTTGAAATCAATATCAAACAGGTTCCAAATCTTTCGAAAGTCAAGAGTTCTGTTACTCAATCAGACTATTTCTATAAGTTCTGAATTTTTGAGGAATTCATTAAAATGAGTTTAGAAAAACATTTTTCAAAAATTTATTAAAATTAGCTACAAAAACATACTTTCCAGCGATAATCAATCTGGTACTATTTTATTCTCAATTTCCCATAATATGTTAGAAAAATGTTAGTAAAACGGTTATTACGTATGCAGCTAGTGTAAGACATTGGGCGCCGCCCACGGCCACGAGAAGGAAATAGTTTTGGGTAATAAAAAAGGGCTCACTTAAGAAGTTAGATATCAATATGTCGTCTACATGGGTAAACGTAATCGCAAAAGTTAGTGAAATAAATTGAAAAGGCACGCGCTTGGTAAATATTTCATCGTAAGGGTGCGACGAAAAATAAATGGAATAGGGGTAAAAATTAGATATAATTCCTTGGACTGTTGAAAATAAAAGAAATATAAAAAAATAGTAAAAAACTTTTAAACCTTTTTTAAATTCTTATTTTGAAAAGTATTTAGGCTTTATTTTAATCTTCTTATCACATCAAACATCTTCAAACTTATTATCGACCAAATTTCGTTATACCTATATGCATTGTAAGACTAATGAAAATAGATATAAATGAAAATTTTGGGAATAAGAACGGTATTACCAGATTTCCAATGTCGCTTTTCTTGATTAATGAATTTACAGAAAATCGCCTGGAAAAGAAAAATCGTAAAAACATAAAGTTATCCGTTTATGTGGCGATAAATAAAATTAATTCAAGCTGAGCACTATCGTGAGAACTATAATAACATTTATAGAAGAAAAACAAGACCATAGAGAGATATAATGATAAATTTGGTGTAATGCACGTTTCAGCAATACATATCAAATGGAACAAGACCAAAGCTTATCAATGAAACTTAAAATTCACACCTGTTTTGTAATAATTAGTAGCTTAAACTTATTCAATCATGATGAATTATATTGAATCAATAATACTTAATGATATACTGTATTTCATATTGACTTATATCATGTCGAAATAATCATAAAGACTATGTTTACTGCAATTAAAGCCATGAATTATGATACTAATAAATCTTTCTGCATCCGAAATGATGTTATTTGAAACTTCCAAATTAACTAAAAATATTTGCAGTGTGACTCATTCTGAGCGTTATTAACGTTCATAATAAAATCTTCATTGGCTTAATAAAATATTCCAGTATTCTGTCGATATATTTTTGCAAAGCTAACGTAAGTCGTTTTACTAAAGCTTAACATATTCAAGCTATATTAGGTTGAATTGGAGACACTTTTTATCCCGAAGTAATGTTTTAGGATATTTATTACATTTTCCCTTTTTTTCACCGCACCCTATTTTTATCACACCCCACAGACCTTCCCATTTACATTGTTGTTAAAATAACGACACAGACCCAAGGAAGGACACATTTGCTCACTGGGAATAGGAGGCTTTTTTACTTTGATTTAGCACAGATTTGAAGCCCTTAAGCTATAAAATATACTTATATAAATACATGCTCGTGAGATTTGAAAAATATTTAGAAATGATATCATCTTTTGCTCACATTTGTAAAATATTCTCTGGATAAATTTTAACTTAACGCTTAAAATTTCTATAATAAAATGCTATTTAGATAATTAACTTTTTGGACGCGGTTATATTTAGGCAGTATCGCAGGATAGTTCGGAATCCTTTATTTTTTAAGCTTCCTTATTTTTTAAGCAACATATAAAATTTTTAATATTTTTGTAATTTCTGTCACCTCATTTGAGGAAATATATCAATGCCATTTACCAGTATTCTATCAAGGCAATGCATATATAGCAATTTTAAATTTGTGAGTACCAAAATCGATTTCTTCATTATATATATATATATATATATACACACACACACACATATATATATATATATACACACACACATATATATATATATATATACATGCAAAAATGCGTGTTTGTGTTTATGTGTACACATATAGATCTATGCAGGTCACAACACAACGCTAAGTCATAAAAAGATACTCTATTTAGAATTCATCGGAAAAAAGAAAATAAAATGTTTATCGTATGATTACTGAAATAATATAATACTTAATATAATATGAAAGTGTCTGAAATAATATCTATACAAATCATTTTCATTCCTTTAACTACGGTTATTGTAAAATGAAAAAGGCTTAATTTTTATTTCCAATTAATTTTCCTATGGATTCACAGTGGGTCAACCCACTACATCAGAAAAAGCTAATCTACAGAATTATAAAGGGGAGGAGAATGGAAATGGCAAAATCTCAGTTGTATCTGTCGGTATACGTAATTTATTTTTGTCAGTTTCAAACAAGTCCTGACTTGTGATAGGCACTTGAAGATTTTGTGAAGGCGCATATTTGATGTGAGAAATATATTTTTATAGCGTAAAAATAGTCATAAATTATGGACACTTCATTACAAGCAGAATTTTCGAGGTACATACATATATATATATATATATATATATATATATATATATATATATATATATATATATATATAAATATTGGAAATTATACAATACTTATAATATTTCATGTAATTGTTATCTATAATGATTAATTATGTAAAAAAAATAAATAACTTAACAAATTGACGACTAAAGAGAAGGTGAATATTGTGCCTCAGAATACGAGGATTATATAGCCAGCAGGACATGTGCAGAAAAATCAGATTGTGAATAATCTGGTAAATCCTATTATTTTTATCCCATTATTATGATTTCAATATTCAAAAATTATACATTTGTATTTTTAGTTGGATATCGTGAGAACTAAGCTGATTTAAACGAGGATGTTGATGAACCGACTGAAAGCGTTGGAGCTGTTAATGAACCATTACAGTCGACAACAACGTTTACAGCCAAAGATATAACTATTTGGTCTTAAACACTATCAATTTAACATCAAGCTCCTACTCAAAATAATTTTCGGCAAAATTCTGGATCGCGTAGAAGTACAGAGACTTTATATACTAGCGAAACATTCAAAAGAGTTTTCACTGCTAAAATTGTCAATGTAATTTTCTTAATATACTCTATTAACATCGACTAATGATAACATTTATTCGATGATAATGTAGTATAATAAGATTTATTTTATGACACGGATACTCGTAAAGTTCGTATCAAAGAAGATAAACCGGCGCCTGCCCACGATATATGGACAATGTTGAATGCCAACTTATCGTATTAACATACCGACGGAGTGTTTGACGGTCGATGAGCAACTTTATCCATACAGAGGCCAAACTAGATTCACTCAGTATACACCATCAAATCCAGCAAAATGTGAAATAAAATTATGACAGATATGCGACGCATAAAATTCATATTCTTTGAATAGTCAAATTTATAATGGCAAATTAACGACCAGCTGCGAATTAAAACAAGGTTAAAGCGTAGTAAAATATTTTTGATGTGAAACATCTATAGGCGCAGGTATAAACCGGATCGTTAGCGTGGCGACGCTTGCCGTGGCGACGGGTCGCCACGCTATACTAAGGTATATATATATAGTCTGTATGTAGTAGAGTGTACGCTATGGCGACGTGTCGCCATGCGCAACCGACTACGCGACCCCTTCCTCACTCAGTTCGACGCTGTTGTTTATTACGGTACACATAACCTGTGCTTTATTATTTTTGTATTAATTGTAAATAAATGTTCGTTAAATAAAGTCACCATTTTCTGTAAAAAATTCGTAATACTTTATTTTTTCATTATGCTATATTTAGTTCCTGTAATAATTTTGTCTTTTATGCATATTACTTGTACGAACACGATGCCAGCATGAGACACAGATGAACATCTGCCAGGCGTCCCGTGACGGTTCACTGTTTTTTTTCATATAATATAAAGGATTCGGACGAAATATTTCGACAGATAATATATTTACTTATCTACTTTTATTGAAGCATTTGTTGCCATGAAACTTAGCTATTGTAGGTACTTTGAAACAAATTATATTCCAACAAAGATGTAAGCATCTAAAAATGGGAAAAAAATTCCACTCTATTTGAATTTCACGGGAAAATGACAATATCCTTTATATTCCAAAAAAGCAGTTATATTTTTATTGATGATGCACTCAGATACAACAATTTGTAAAAACAGAAAGAATAAAACAGAAAGTTTTTGTTGCTGTGCTATGTTATAATAAAACGAAGTCTAGAGTCGACGCAATGTATGTAAGATGTTAAGATGTAATTGCAAACAAAGTATCTAAGATGTAAGTGTAAAATGTTACACAACCGATAGGCAGACTAACCAATGACTTCCCGCTCCCTTTTATATAATATTTTAGGTGCCGCCAGTCTCGTCAATTAAATAATTTATTATAAAAATAGTAAAATGTTAATAATAATACAAAGGAGCACCGATTATTTTTAGGAAAATTATGTGAAGAATAGTGTATGTAAGAAGAAGTGGAGAGACAGATTCCACTGGACAGAAAGTTGCTGTAAGATCAGATTATCTCTATACCAAAAAAATATAGAAAGATGAAAAAATCGGTCAAGATTATGCTAAACCGGTTTGTGATGAATATTTAGGAGCAAAAACAAAATGTAATCGACATTTCCCGAATAAATATGATATGAAGATATTTTATATTTAATTTTTAATAATCATTAAAACTTAAATGCCTATATTTATTTGTATATAGATTATTATTTTCCACCCCCAGAGATTAGTTTAATTATTTATTACTATGCATTTCTGTAAGCGTATTAAGTTTTTATATATGAGTACTCCGGTATCTCGGGAATTGACCAGTGGGTATTCGAATGTGGCTCTCAAGTTTATTTATTGTTCCATATTAAAATACTATAACGTGATCAATGTCAGTTGATTCCGTTAACTAGGGTCTAAAATGATTTCATGATCTGTCGTTAAATACATGTGTAAATAAGAACACGCAGAAGGGTACTCGGTTTCCCGGGTATTGACATAACGATTAAATGCAGTAGTGGAGTTTCATCAGACCTATTTAAAACCGATAAGTTGTTCATGTATATTATAAGCATTTCACTGATAGCTTTGCAAGCGTTCGTGACGGAATTGTTAACACAGATTAGTAACTTTTTCTGCGGCTCTGGCTATTATTGTATCTCAAGAATTATACAACACAATCGACATTTTATACAGTGTTTGGAAATCTAAAATTTGTGAACTGTCATACTAGAAAAATTATACATCAATATATTAGAAGTTTTTGCATGACCTAAATAACAAGCAAAACTTTTCTTTTTTCTATAATATCATATCACTTTACATAGGCATCAGATGATCTTGAAAAGTTTCTTAATCGGAAGATTTGTTTATAATCTTTATACTAGTTACTGATCGATTTTGTTTTTATTTGAGGAAGTATCATAGAAATATACTTTCTACCTTATATTAAAGACAGTTCCAAGTAAAATACCAAAACTTACATGTTTGTATTATTCTGGTTTAATACTGTCACAATATACATTATTTTAATTTTAATGATATCTACGGGATGTCATTCAGCTCTAGTTTCCCCTAAATAATTTATGAAGAAAAAATGTGAATTTTACCACTAAATGAGAATACTAAACCAAAAATCCTAGACCTGCTAGGTATTCTAGTATTGATAATTTATTATGTTAAATATTAGAATATTCAGAAACAGATATTTTATCCTCTATGATAATTTGCTTTTCGATACGCTTATGGTGTGACATTTGTTTTAGTTAATTTTAAGTTTGTGCTGTTTTTCAACAGATGATTTTCTTATAATGTGGAGTTTATATTATAAGTTCAAAGTAAAATAAACATTATTTTATTCATATCCTTGATTGTTATAGAAAATGCTATAATAATTTAAAATTTTTTCGGTGAAAATCTGAAATTATATCCTTAAATTAATCATATAATATATAACTTACCAGCATGAACGAAAAGTGAAACAATATACAATGTTAGTATAAAACTGACCAAAATCTTTCGTTTTCACGTGAGTATAATATCTCAGTTTAAAATTAATTTGAAATAATTTTAACCTATTCAATGAATGAAAAGAGTACTGTCTTTCTGTTTTATATACACCTGTTCTAACAAAGCCATTCTCTTTATTAGACCTAGGTCATATTTTAGATAAGTTCTTGAATCACATATAAATAGAAATCCTGTATATTTATATTTTTAAACATTACTCACATACTAACTTTTACTGCAGCCAGCTGCTGGTATCTTTTAATTTGAACCTAACCTAAACGTATTAGATATATAAACTTATTGTAAAATATTTCTTTAGCTTTCACAATTTCAATAAAATTATATTCCGTGCCTTTAGTTTATAATGGTGCATATTAATATCCTGTAAAACGTCAAAAATGGCATGCAAATTTGGTTTAAAAAGTTTTTTTACGTTGTACAAAAATTAACTAAATTTAAAAAAAATTTAACGTGACTAAGTTCCTGAAACTCTTAGAATAACTTTTTATTTGGAAAAGATTAGATATTAATGGAAAAATCATTATTACCCTCGACAAAATATTATTTAACAAGTATAATATAACAAGTACGGTAAAAAGATGGTCTTTGTTAGGACAGGAATATTGTATTGAATAAAAATGTTTAGTTTTTTTTATATGGAATTTAAATTAAGAAACTAGTAACTTTTTAAGTAATGTAATACTCCACTTATTCATGTTAAACCTACTTAAACTATATAAAAAGGAAACACGCCCTGGATATAGAAGTTGTCAAGTTCCGCAACTAAAACTAAAAAGTAAAAAAGGAACCAAAGTACGGTGATACTTTGATGTGTTTGTCTGCCTCTGTTTTTCAGGCAACTATCATTACTATTGTCTGCATATATTTCAAATTAGAGATTTGCATTTTTTTAAACGATTTGCTGTATATTTAAAATTTTCTGGAAAAATCTTTTAACTTTTTCTCTTTTTTTGACCCGTGACCATAATCATGTTTCTATGTATTATTAGAATATAGTAAGAAGCAAACAACAATTGGTTAGACCATATACCCCCTAAATAAAATATTATTTTAACGAAAATGATTGAGTATAGCTTGATACATTTTGTCGCCCTTATTTGCTTTAAACTTTTCACGTCTGAAATTCAGATGTAGTCAGTGGCGACGGTATAAGACAAGGAATAGTTGGTTGCATATAAGTGAAAGGCGCGGAATGTGATCGAGTTAGCATTCCAGGTGTGGGCAGACGAGTTCAAAGCACAGTTGCTTGATAAATGCAAAGCGATTTTTTTTGCTGGATGTTTAAATTCGATTATAATCTTTTATTGGGTTTTTTTCTTTAAATTAAAATGTCTTCAGTTTCAAATTTTAGACACATTTTGTTATTTTTATTGTTTGACCATTTATTTTCTAAATAAAATAATTATTATAGAAAAATTGAGATGTATTTTAAATGGAATTTACTCATTCGTCATTTATTATTTTGCTTTAGAGAACAATGCTTCCACTATTATTTTTAGAGAGATATTGCATTCATAAATGTGTCCGTCATAAACGGGTACAAAAATATAGGATATATAAAGGAGACTAGCAAATAGTGCCAATCATAGATGTTACAAAAATGAAAATGACTCAGAATGACTGTGAAAATGAATAATAAAACATTTTAAAATCACCTCCTCACAAGTATCATATAACCAGACATATCGAATATTTTTAAAAGTCAGATATGTTTCCTAATAGTACGTAAATGGTAATTCTCCGACATTGTTTGAATCAGTAAGATGAAATAAAGTACCGATTGCATCTCGTCTAAATGCAAATGTATACTACATACCAGCACAAAAAGTTCGTATATCCGGGTCGTTGAAAAAAAGCATATAGAAGGCGGAACGAGTGAAAAATATATTCATTTCAGGGACAAAGGAATAATTGTCAATGTCAATCAACGGTTTATTTTTGACCTTCATAAGGTCCTTAATATTATTCACATGAAAGGTCTTCGGATCAAATTTGATCGTAATAAAACAATAAAGCATAAAATTGGGTTAAATGTTTTAAAATATTTTGTACAAATGTTTAAGCAATTTTTTTTAATTAGCAAACAATAACCGTAGTTTTCATACATTACTTACTTTGACAAATTGGATACTAAAATTATTTCGTAAAATTTATTCATGATTTTCAAAATAAGCTTATTATAACGTATATTTAACGGAAGCAATATAAATCAATTATTATTACATTCAGTACATAAAATAATTGTTTTATGATGTTCTTTCCATAAACATTTTTTGCAAATAACACGGACCAAAAGTGTTTTATTGTCTGTTTTAGTACATAATTGATAGCGACCTCTCTTCGTAGCTGTCTTGGCAGATCCAACATTATTTTTTTCACGTTGGGTTAAAACGAATGGCGATTGTTCATCAGTGGAATCACGTATTTATTGCAATTTATAATGAAAAAGGTGTTCTCGGTAATGACTTCCACTTTTTTATATACAGTGTAATAAGTTGTATACCTAAATTTTCCAAAAAATGGTGTCGTTTTACTAAACAACCGTCCTTCGATCTGTTATATCTGGCATATTACTAAAAACTACTTGTGGCCATCGTTTTGTCTTTCGTTTGCGGGTGAAACCGGAGACCGCTTTATCCAGCGTATTTACGCTACCTTTGCATATTACAATCGGCGATTCTGCGTAGAATTATCAAGGACTTCTTATCTACAGGATCACTTACTTCGTTTGTGTGATGTAAAGTACTGATAATATTTACAGCTTTATTTTTTTTGGGATAAAGGAAACCCAGGTAGTATTTTTGTTAAATGTGAATCGTGATGAATACAATGGTCTACCTTTTGTTTCAACTAATTCTAGTAGTAATTACGGTTTGTGTTTCCGTATAGTCCCGATAAGAGTTATCTGTTTCTCTAATAATCACTGCCCAAGTTGATGTGATGTTAAAAAGTTGTCCACAGTAAGATTATGGTCTTTCAGGCCAATTACCAAATCTAGTACTACACGTTTACCTTGGCTTTGTAGGTACACTTTCTATTATTTTTACGGTGTTAGATTGGATATTCCATAAGTAACTTGTAACATAATCACATAGAATCAAAATTGTTATGCCATATTTTGCTGGTTTTGACGGCATATACTTGTGGGAATGGACATCTTACTCTAAATTCTATAAGTTATTCATTCATTGTTACATTTTCAGAAGGATTTTTAAGTTTTGTTAAAATATCAACCCATTCAATATTACGAATTAGAGTAAACCTTTCTAACAATCGCCGTTCAGACCAAGTTTGCTTGTTGTCAAACAGCATGACCCTAGATAATTTTTTGAATGTCTTTAGAAGCATTACTGTCCCAAAAATAGATTTTCGTTTTTCACCATGCCATACACTTTCGGTACTTTCTTTGTTTGATCGGAAGACTCCAGCTAGTAACAGCATACCGATAAATGCGTACATATCAGTACTATCACAATCAGCCTAGTCGTTGGCAAAAACACACTTATCCTCCAAATTTGTAAATTTCAAAATGATGTTTACCAAAGGGGTCGGAAAAATAAGTCGTAACTTGATATCTCCTCTTAGGATGTCCTTGAACTAAAATAACTTGTCAAATCTGGCATCACGTTGATTATATTTTCCCTTGAAGCCCTTATGGAATCTTGCGTGAAAGGGGATCTTTGGAATATCTTATTTGGCCATTTTTTGACGTCATTATTTAAACAATCGATTTGTCTGAGCTGTCTGATAATTCTGCTTCTTCCACGATATCTTCAGTTTTTGCACAATATTCTTCAGCATCTGATACATCTTCCGACATTGTTTCAATTTCACTACTTTTAATTTTTACGAAGCAATAGTTCTACAAGTTCAAACAACGCGACGTGTAGTTCACGTAATGTTTATCATAATGCTGACTGTCGGTAGAATAAAATAAAATATTATTCAGAAAGTAATACGATTCTATAAACAAGATATAACAACGTACTGTTATAGCTGCGTGATTGTTTACACTTATTGGCAAATTTGACCCGAAGGCCGTTAAAGTAAAAATAGTCTTAACGTGGATAAATATTAATAATTTTTACAAACTTTTATCAATAATGTGCTGTTCAAATATATTTATTAAAATTCGTAAAATATGGACTCTCAAAAATACTTACTTGTTGAGAAATTTATATTTTTATACCAAAATGTGTCGAAATTGACCTGAAGATCGTATGAAGGTTTATTAATTAAACAATGACAACTTACTTATAATAATAAAAAAACAATCGGGGATGATTATTTTTTGTGAATATTTTTAAAAACTTAATATAAACTTCTTTAAATTTTACTATTACTTTTGTTTTTATGGACAATCTTTGATATTTTAAAAATATAATATATCCGCGTTTACGAACAATACTTTCTGGTTTTTCATTGCAGTTACAGAATGTTATTTTTGCCCCGCTCCGATTATAAACCGTCGAAACTTTTGTTTCACTGTATTGTAAATATATTAGTTTTTAAAATATTAAATCTTATTTCTGCACTGCAAGCCTATGTTCACAGATTTCCTTTTATTATGTTAAGTATTCGATTAAAGCACACATCCATTATAAAAAACATAGATTTTGGTAATCAAATTATAAATATCCATAAGTGTTTCGTTCCATTGTAATGAAAACATTAGTCAAAATTCTTACAAATATTTCAGAGATATTTAAAATGTATAAATGCAATTAGCATTTTCCATTTATTTTTAATTCTATAAGAACACCTGACCTATTGTAATATAAAAGCCTTAATACACATACAAACTGAGAATTTGATTTACAATTTTTCTACATTAGACAAGGCTTATATTTGCATACGCCAAATTTTTCGGGAAGAAAAACCAAATCAAATAATCTCAAGGATGTGCATGTTAATTACTGTAGATAATATATCCCTCACCGCCATATGGTAATCAAACTTTCCAAGGCCAAATTATATCCTAATTTTGCAAGTGATATTGTATTTGGTTGTACTTGAACAAAATTATATTTTATACAAAAGCCTATTAGTTTCTGAAAATGAAATTAAATTTGTAGACATCAAATTAATGAGAAGTTCTAATTAATGCACTAAACATACAATTGGTAATTAAAATCTATTTATCATATTTTCACTAATGAAATATATATGTTAAAACTTATTATGAAACATACATACATATGGTAAATATATAAATATATATATATATATATATATGTATATATATATATATATATATAAATATATATATATATATATATATATATATACTTCACGCAATTTGATTTTTCTTCTACAGGAATGAATGTATAAAATTTAGCAATTCTTATTGCAAAATTCAATTATGTGATCTTGGCGAAATATTGTCAAGCATTTGCGCTAAATGGAGGGAATTATTTTACATATTATGTCAGGAATTTTCTTAAACAAACATTTCCTTTATCTCAATTCTGAATACTAGAATTTTTCTGTCAATTATTTGAGTTATATTCTAAAAGCTTTTAAAGCTACCTAAAAAAAGAACTTCTTTCTGTAATCCACTATCTCTACACCTTCTCAATTCCATTATTTCTATACCTCCTCAATTCCAAAAGTGGTCAAAAGGGCAGAACTATACCTTTGATTTACAATTGCCTATTTTGTAGAGAGAATATCAGAATTACAACGAATACTGTTATGTTTGCTGTTGTAAGACTACAGACTACAGTTCTAAAACAAAAAGGGACTTGGTATATCTACTTAACAAGAGGTCTAAGCCTGCAAAAAGATGCAGTTGAACTCCTCGAATCAAGACTATCGGAAAAGAATATGCTTCTCTTAGCACCTCATTTTCTTGGTATCGGGACAGAAAAAAACACTTTATACCACGTTTTGCTGAAGATCATGAAGACATTTATGGTCGGTGAAAATGTTTAATATCGAGCATGAAGCGAATGAATGGAGATTGTACATAGACTCATTAAAGCGAAGTTTGAAAGCACTTATTTTGCATTATGGCAATAAGTACGCTTTGTCTGCAAATTTTACTAAGTAAGACCTAATCTAGCTCAACGCATTTCCATGGATACAATAACCTTTGAGTTTCATACAAAGGTTCGAATGACTGCTTTTATCAGATCTTTCGAGAAATATGTATAAATTAAATCTACTTGCCATTTTGGCAAAAGCCCCACAAATTTAACGTAGATAATAAATTATCTATTGTCGACTTTTTGAAACAAAACCGTGCTGACTGGTTAACAGAAATATTTGAAAATGGAATTAAAAATGTTGTGCTAAACGGCTTCAAATAATTTAGGGTTGTCGGATGGATTATTCATAGGTCTATAGTTTTTACGTAGGTTTTTTAACCTTATTTGTTGATAGGAATAATGTAGGCAATTTTACATTGTATAGAAAATGAATCAGATGTAATAGATTTATTGAATACGTAGTGTGAAACTCAGGTTGTTACAACAGTTTTTCTTTAAATTGGAAGGATCCCAATGAGCCCAATGCCTTTGTTGCAGTCGAGACCTTTGATTTTTATTTTATTAGGTATCCTACAAATGTGATTATCAAACAAACAGTGGCAATTAATGGCAAGATTTGATTACTAGAATAGGCTTGTATTTCAAAGACGTGGCCGAAGTAATTGGAATACATATCACCAACGTCCTTAACATTTGAGGAAACTGGGCCATCGAATTTTATAGTCTGTAGATTGAGGCACGACTGTTATTGACATACCTCCAAAATGTTCTATAACATGCTTAATGTATTTTTGAACTTATACAATTTATACATATGTATATATATGTATATATATATATATATATATATATATATATATATTACACTCATCGATATTTTTTTGCACCTGGCTCATAGTAAGTTAAATGAGTCGTAATTAAGAGCAATACCATTAATAAAGTTATACCCCCAAAGAACGTATCAAAGCAAGAAGTACCCAAAAAGGTAGTTAATTAATCTTACACTTTTCATGACGCATTGTTTCTTAATTATTTCATTTATTATATCAAAAAATAACTTAACAATAATATTAATATCAGGAACCTTTCTAAGTAATTTCCAATCAAGAGAACTTATTTCGCTGCGGATAACGTCGAAGTTATATTTATTAAAATTGGGTTTATTTGATTGTCAGATGTAATGAAATTAGGTTAGTGCATGAAATGTTTTCGAGGTTTTCGATTGGTTACTAATATATCTGAAATGAAACTGTAGTCTATTATTTGCCTTCAAGTCTTTTATGTGTATCATTTCGGAATTCTGTGGTTTAAAAGTATTTTTTCTGCTACGACAAAGTCTTTCGATACTGTGAATTTACTTTCAAAATCTTGAACAACGAAGACTTAATTTCGAATTGAATATTGTTTTTAATTATTCTATAAAGCTGCATAAATAGTAACCGTAATGGTATTAAACTAATTTCACACTTTTTCTTCTAGTATAATTTATACCGGGGTCTGAATTTTGGTCAAATTAATTACTACTTTTTTCATGGTAACAATCTATCTATTTAAGGAACGTCTCGATTGTTCCATTAAGTATTGGCTATTACCAAGGGATGTGATGATGTTAAGTACTGCAGAAAGCAGCTTGTGTTAACGTATGAGGGTATCCTTGTTCGATATTAGCCGCTGAAAATCAACAACATTGATATATTTTTATATAAATATTATTTAGTTTCTCTAGAATATATTTTTATTTAAAACATTTATTAATAAAAAAAAAGACTTAATGAATACTTTACATTAGGAGCAAATATTTTTGTTTAGATTTTAAATATAAATGAATGCGTGTGAGTAAAATGTTTATTGCAATTAAATTAGCAAAATAATTTAATAGCCTAACAATTCACTTTTATATCTTAATCAAAATTATTTGTAACTAATTCGCTGTTCAGAAAGGAAATAGTATCGATCTCTAAATGGTTACAATATTTCGTAATTGCACCTAATTATGGATTAAAATTATTACTTATGACTAAATTATTTTCCACAAAACATCAATTAGTTACAATGAAACAATTTGTAATACGATTTACTTCTCACTAAAGAGCAGTCGATAAGTGACTATCAAAATATAGTTATCCTAACATGACACTTTTTATTTCATCCATCTCATTATTTGAATGAGATGAAAGAGATGAAGTAACTAATTACTTGTCGAGAACTCACATTTCAAACCAAATAGGCCAGATTTACTTAGTGATGATTTGATCAATGTCAAATTTATGGACTTTGAAAATAGGCTGTGTCATTTACAAATCAATAGATCAATGGAAACAAACTAGCATAATATTTGCTTGCAGTAAAGTTTAACTAGCCCTTGATCGTAGCAACTTTTCTAACGAAGAGGAGAAGCTGATATTCTCTGTGGTTAAAACTGAACTTGTCGGAATACATAAAAAGCAATTAGTAATTTATCAAAAACTCTCTGTACAAGGCCAATAGAAAGGTTCATATAAATACCATTAAATTTTTGATGCCATTGAATATTAAAAACACTGCAAATTAACCTTTGAAAACTACTTAATTTTGAATGTACATTCTTATTTCAAATTTAGAACAAATTACTGTTAGATACAGACATTGTGCTGTACATGCACGGCACGTTCAGGTAAAATAATTTGTTTATTGTAACACAGTCAAATGTACAAGTATCGAATGTTTCCAATTATTGAGAATAAGCTGATGCACTTATGAGGTCCCAAATTATATGTCAAAGAAACGTTAAAAGCAGTTGAAGTAAGTGGTATTTGCTCTATTATGAAAAACATTTTTCTTCCTTGACAAAAACAAAGAATGCTTTCGCTTTTATACACAAGGGAGCAGAAAATATAGCATTCCTAGTTAAATAATCCCATTTATGTCTTACTTTTCATATCATGATGTTGATATATATGTAGATCGACTAGGGGATATACACTTGGTTTGGATACATCATTTAGTTGTCCTCGATATATGACTTCGAAAGAGTGTGCTTGTTGGCAAATATTTTAAATTTATTATGAATATTTGTGTGAATTTCGTTTATATATAAGTTTGAGATTTGTTATATAAAAACAAAGAAATAAAAATTTAATGTGACTTTTTGACAACATAACGCTGTAAGGAATATGAATGACCTGACTTATAAAACAAAACTTTAACAAATCAGCAACGAATAGCGAAGTGCTGATATATTTTCAATATACAATGTAATTTCTATTCAAATTGGTTTTTAATTAATGTCCTTGAAGTCATTTTATTTTATTCTTAAATAAATAAGAAATAAGATATTTAATATAAAAATAAATATAAAAGCAAAAAAAAATTGGGATAAAATTGAAGTCTATTAAAAAATTAATTGGTTGATTTTTACATTAGTAAATTATTATTTGTTATATTTCTAGAACTATTTTTATTTATTGGTTTTCTATTGAAAACATTGATTTATATGAACTTGTAAGGTTAATAATTTTAAAGTGGTCCAGTAAGGCTAAACACAAGTGACATACTCATTGTATTGTAAAATGGCGGAGTGGGTGCTAAAATATTTTTTCAATAAACTTCAATATCAAAAAGTATGTCCTTGTGGAAATTGTTCATCATTATTCTTCGACGGATGAGATATGAGGAGAAAAAATTAATGAAGTCACGTTGGGATTAAAAAGTTAAAAAAATATTGAAATATTAACATTTATTTAATTTTTATGTCGTTGACTTTAAATCTTTATAATCTTTACATATCATTCGTAATGATTTGAAATGAAAAAAAGAGCCATTAAAATTGTGATAATTCTTTCGAAATTAATTAATAAAAACGGCGCGAAAAATTCCACAAAAGATATGTTTACTGTGACATTTTGTTATTTACCATGTAAATGACTGCATTGATAAACTAAACATATGTTTGCTCTTCCGTCCTGTAACAAAGTTTCCCTACGAGCATTGAGGTAGCATCTAAGACAACTCAACGTAGGTGAACACGTAATAGTTTTTCAAATTGCTGTCACATATTTCTTTTGAATTTTCTTTTAAGACACCTCATCTTTGGAAGAAAAGTGATGACATAAAAAAGTCAAAAGTTGTTAATTGTAGCTCGACCATATAATACGAGTGGACGCGTTGCACACTTTAATGTCCACAATATTTATGGAATAAAAGAACCTTTTTTGATAAGTTATTCTGATGTTGTCAGTTAGAGAGGCGTAAAACAAAATTAATACTGGTCCGATATATGTTGTAGGGAAACTTGAATTTTTGAGTCTAGAATCTGTTTATGGTTTCTAAAAGCTTAAAAACTTATAAGTATTATTTTACAAGGTTCCCAAAAATTTAATTTCGTAAAATTAACTCATTTAGCATTTTATTTCAGATTTTGCGGGGAGTGTAATCACAATGATATTTATATTTGATCATCGAATCTGCAATATCTACATTTAGTGACAGTTACGTGTTTCTATATAATTCTAAACCTACATTTCTACTATGCACGGGACCGATTTCTTTGTATTATTACTCTGCAGATAATTGTGACGTTCAGTTTGGAAGAATTTTTTTTTATATCTTTCAATCAATTGTGAAATACTATACTATGCTATTCCTAGCTATGCTAACCATGGTATTTCTTATACTTAACTTAGAATTCTATGAATAGTCTGAAATTCTTATTACTATATTTCCTACTTTATTTACTGACCTATTATATTTGCTTTCAGATGTCTCAGTAGATTTTTAGAGATGGAACTTTTATTCAACAATGAAGCTGATTAGAACAATAAAATAGCTACTGAACTTTTAGCATGGGGAGACCTTTAATGGTGTATTGACTTTTTCAAGTATGACCGTGTTGACTAATTAAATATACTTAAGGAATTTAGTCTACTCTAGAGTTGATTTCACCTCCATTTCCAAGGTTGAACGTTAATTATAAATTGTTTCCTTAACAATAACGGTTAAGATGTTAAAGATATACTTAGCTAGGTAAGTTTTGTTACAATCAAACATCGACGGAGAGAAGAGAGTGGAATGCGAATTACATTGCTGTTTGTTGTTCTATGTGCCATATAGCAACAATAAACTTATTTGCATGCTTTATAGCATTTCTCGTGGAGTTTATTAACTTTTGGGATTTACGTGAACATTTCTAAGAAAGTTCAAGACATTTATTGTTTAAATATCACAGAAGATGTGGACATAAAATCCCAGTTAAATTAATATATAATAGTAATATTTCATAATATCACGGAAGATGTTGATGTAAAACCCTACTGCAATTAATATGTAAGAAAAAAAATGTAAAATACCATTAAATACGAACAAAAATGTAGTATGACTATGAAATATATCTTAAAATATACCAAACAGCAACAATAAAATCTACTAATAATCGGTTCATTCGATTAATATTATTTTAATATTTAAATATTACTCTAAAAATGCGACTATATACTGAAATGTGAAATAAATTTGTATGATTCGTGCATCAAGAGTCATATTATGTGCTTTAATTCATAGTTACTCCATATGAATTAAAATTCTATAAAGTTATTACAATTGGTAAATTAGAATTCAATAGTTTTTATCTATTTATTTATACGATTATTTACAAAATTTTACTACTCACTAAAGAGCTCACTTTCTGCGATCTTTCTTTTTTCTTTATAACATGTCACCTGAAGATGTTGTAATACAACGAAACCTAGGTCGTGGTAAAGAACTTAAAGGAAGTAGAAATATTCTACATCACGTAGTTTCATTTAATTACGAATTTTTAATTAGGTTTTCGTACCTAAAAAGGAAAAAAGGAACATTTATAAGATCACTTTGTTGTAAGTTGGTCGATCTGTCAATAATCTTTTTCTCAGGAACATGTGGAGATAATAAGGTGAAATTAATATCGAATACTTAGAACTACGGTCTCCAAAAGTTAAATCTCTAAGTTAACGCAATCAAGAAAAATTCTAAAAATACGGCTGTTTGTGCTATATATGTATAGGGTAATTTCCAGGAAAAAAAGCCAGGCCTCATAGTAACTCAAGTAAAGGAAAAAATTGTTAATGTGTAGATACATAAAAAAATATTTTCTTCAAATATGCGCCTGTTAAGGATGTAGTAGGCAATATATTTCCGTACTAGAAATTAAAATTTTGTAAATGGGTTAATAAGAATAAGATAATAATCATTAAATATTTATGAATACCCAAATGTCTGCGGAACCATCATAATATAGGTTCCATTTTCTATACAATGAGATATCGAATTGTAATTTTCATTAAACATTTAGAATATTGCAGTCCAAGAAAAAATAATAAAAGGTGAAAAGGACCTCAAGCTTAGAGTTTTCTCCGTCATGGCCATCGCAAGGTGGAAAACGTTCTTCCCTATAATGGAATAAGATGTAATTCATTTTACATGTAAATAAGAACTAAAATGTTATATAAGAAACGGTGAGAATAAGCTTGTGTCATTATATTTACATATCAAATTATATATATATATATATATATATATATATATATATATATATATATATATATATATATATACCTATAAGTGGCAAATCCATTGAAATGGTATTTATAATTTTGTTCGAAAAGATGCATATTTAACGTGAATTCCATGGATTGTTAATCACGTGCAATTACGAAGTAAACATTACAAAGCATATATTTGGCTTTGTCTTTATTGTTAATAGATCACAACGTGTTCCTTTATCAAGGCTGAATGATGACTAAAAGCTCACGTATAGATGTACACCAGGCATGTCGATGTGGAGGTTTTCTTAGTATTCTTTCGCCATTTAAAATAAAATATTTACATGAATATCATATATAAACATCTGGTAAGACAACTTACAAAATAATTTTTAAAGCTTCCTTTCAAAATGCCATGTAAATATATTTGAGGTGTTCCTGGAACATATGCAGAGACAGCATTTCAACCTTTTTTCAAACCAGTATAAAAATATAACTCGATGTCATCTCTGTCTTATATTTATGATTTTTTTATTTCTCTGTAATTAAGTTTCTGTTTAGAAAAGTATGAATTTTTAGGACGCTGATCAGTACAGTGCAATTTCACTTAATTAAAATCATCGCCGATTTATTTAACAGCATAAGAAGGAATACCATTTCAACGATATTTCAAATTAGTATAAAAGCTCAGTGCGAAGTCATTTCTGTCAAGGCTGACATTTTTGTTTATTAATTCTTTATTTCTTTGTACTTAATACCATTTGATGATACTTGGAAAACAAAATAATTTTGTGTGATCTAAAAATGAAATCAAACTAATAGAAAGCACCTTGAGAAAGAAATGTGTATTTTTTTAGTACGCTGTTTAGCATAGTTCAATTCCACTTCATTGAAATCATGGCCAATTTATTTAACAGCGCTCTATTTTTTAATATTGCATTCCTACTTTCATCTAAAAACGTTATTCACGTCTATGTCTTTTGATAATCGCTGGCATTTATATAATTCAATTCCCTGTATTGTAATGCTAAAATGTTGTCGAATTTAATTCATTAAGATGAAATTATATATGCAAATTTTTTAACCAACCAAATAAATAGTAACCTAAATATTCTGTTTAGCAGAATTTAAGTGAAGTTAAAAACTAAGGTATATAGGATCTTTGTTGATCATGATTGTATTTAACAAGTTTAAATGACAGATAACGTGAAGAATACGGAATACTTAACCATTATTAATCCCTTTATACTTTCACAAACTGTTATCTGCAACACCACCCACGCTAAAGTTCTTAATTTAGCATTTTAGTTTTATTGTAGTGTGATATTTATTATTGAACTGAGACTTCTTTTGTGTCTTGCTTTTGTGTGAGTCTTTACGTTAAAATTATGTAACAATTGAGAAAACAAATTTCAAATACATTCTACCGGAGGCAAAATAGCTAACAACATGGTGGTCGAATACTGAACGCCGAACTTATCAGACTAGTAGCGAACAAACCGAGCATTTACAACGTAGAGTGTAGAAAGTCAAGAAAGTTATACAAATACTAATCTGACGATGAAGTTACCATGTTGGCTATAGTGAGTAGTTTAATGTAAATATTTGAGTCACATATATATGTGACACTATAGTGTATCAAATAGCTATGAACGAAAATTTATTTATTATATTACTGTAAATTAGGAAAGATGGATATATCAGAATAACAAAAAAGGAACATATTTAATTTTAGTAATTATCAGCAATTACCGATATTTAGTCAAAGTATTCGTTAGAACATAATAACATACGAAATTTAGTTCCTGAATGTTGTGTAATCTGTTATAATTTTAAAGATGACAGTTCGGATAAATTTCTAAAAGAAATTTTACTTATAATTACAAAAATTTTGACATAAATTTAACATAAATTAAATATTTTTTAATTAATTTGACATAAATTAAATATTTATTAGAAGAACAAATTATTTTGTATACATTAAAACTTGTTTTTTTATATTACAAAAATTTTAAAGTTTTAGGAGAGCTTTAACTGTTTCACATATGATTTGAATATACATAAATTAATGTTACGTTATACGGAATAGGCTGTAATCCATAGATCTTAATCCACCTACACTCATAAATACCGTTACAGCTCAATAAGTTTACCATACGTATTAATGTATTATTCATTTCACATTTCTTGAATATATGGCCCAGTTAATACTATAAAAGAGATCAAAATAAATTCATCGTAAATTTAATTAAAAGCGGAAAGACAAGAGAACAGGCAATGGATTTTGTTTAAAAAATTTCACTCTGTACACGTCAGATATTTCGAGCAATTTAAATCACGTAAAACTCATTTTTATGCTGGATGTTACGCAGCTGTACAAATATTTTTGTGTGGGAGATGAAGACAGGGTGTGCGAAAAAGTTAATGAAGATCTCATGAAAATCTGGAATTGGTCATGTAAACATGCCTTATTTTTAAACCCTTCCAAATCCTGTTTTCTAATTACGGGAAGTAAGGCTCAGGTAGCAAGATTAGGAAGACTGAAGCTCGCCGTAAACGGACAGTCTATTCCTATGGTGAAACACGCCAAAAATCTAAGCATTATAATGGACTCACAGCTGAGATTTCATGAACACATAACCATAAAAATTAAATTTTGCTGTATGTGTCTCAAAACGCTATACAGGTACCGTCTCTATCTCTGTTCCCGTTAGGAAAACTCTAGTTGAAAGCCTCATCCTTCTTGTACTCGATTATGGTGATATCGTATACGGCCCGCGTTTACTTTCAAAAACAGCCAATTCAATCCAAAGAATTCAAAATGCATGCGCGCGTTTTTAAATGAGCATGGAATATTCCGTATGCACAATCGCAGTTATCACACACTCTGTTTTGAGCGTAGACTTTTCACAGCAAAAGCGCCGAAATATCTCTACGATATATTAAACTGGTCCGGCAGTGCTCAACGCCACGTGACGCGCGCCAGAGACCACCTTCTCTTGGTCCCAGAACATCGCACAACCGGTTATCGGGGTCGTTTTAAATTTGCCGCAACCAAAATTTGGGATGACCTCCCTCCGCCCCTGAAAACTGCTGGATCCATGACTACTTTTAAAAGGTCAATCCATAAGTGGCTTTTGACCCAGCAAATGCAAACGGAATAAACGGAAAATATCGGCTCTTCGAAAACATTTCACCTAAATTATATTTATTATTAGTATCTTCTTTTCTTTGTGCTATGTTTCCTCTATGGGTAATAATGTGTATGTAGTTATATGATATGTTACATAATTATTAATATTATTATATATTGTGCATATGTGCGTGAATATATGTGTGTATGTATGTAAACTGTATATGTGTATGTATGTGTATGTGTGTATATGTATATATGAGTATATGTTTGTATATGTATGTATATCAACAGGTGCTAGCTATAAACCGGCCGTGTCGGTTTTGCTTATAGCATAACTGTACAAGCCGAGCTAGTAACCTTCTTGCGGATAAAATATTGAAACAATTTTGGGTTAAGGCATGTTACTTAATTTTTAACTTTAATTTTGTCATTAGCCCTAAGAAAATTGTTTGTACATGTCTATTACTTTACCTGTTGTATTTTATATCCACAAATAAACGATATTATTATTAAGAACACGTTAAAGTAACTAAAATACTGTATAAACATACCTAAATAGCCATTATTGTTCATAACTTAGAATATAGTTATTCTGAGGTGCTAAAGTCGGTAACTAAACTTGCTACACCGACATCACGATAACAGCTCATAAAAATTAATGAAGCTAATTAAGAAAATGTCACGTGTCTATGAAATCATGCATAAATTATATCTCCATAATAAATTCACAAAATATCAAACAATATGCGTATATTTTATCAATTCTTACGTTGTGTTCATAAGCCTCGTAAAACTCTTTATTGTTGCTGAATAAGGATTCTAACAAACCGATAGTTGAACATATTTTAACGATTTGTCGTCTATATCTTTTTTTTCAAATTAAATGTTGCAAAACATATTTATCGTACGTATCCTAGCAAGCTCAATTGTCCAGAAATGTTTATCTTCGTTATTTTCGCGTCCTTTTGAGTTTTTTTTACAGTTCCAATACCAATGAAGTTAATTTTGAAAACTTTAAAAAACTACGAAAAAGCTGTTTCGAATATTCACATAGTCTTGTTTTGAAATGGGATAATATACTAACATACATCGCAGAGAAATTGAAAGAATTGAAATTTCCTATTAACTGGTTTTCTAAAAATCAAAAATGTTAAATGGGATAATTATATTTGCTAATAGCACACCTGAAGATATTGTAATACAACGAAAGTAGGTCGTGGAAAAAAAATTAAAGAAAGTAGCAATAATATTACATTACGTAGTTTCATTTAATTGTAAACAATGAATTTCTACAAATTTAACGCCAAATATATTCAATAGTTAAACGAGATGTAAACTTCATTTGAAAAAATTTTTTAACAATAGCTCAGACAATAGAGTGTGCTAAAATATTTTTATTATTTTCATTCGTTAATAAATCTAAGCACCTAAAAATAGGAAAAAAATTCTATATTTTAATTTAGTTCTTTATTCACAATTAAATGAAACTACGTGATGCAGTATTATTTCTACTTTCTTTTAAGTTCTTTACCACGACCTAGGTTTCTTTGTGTTACAACATCTTCAGGTGTGCTATTAGTAAATATTCTTTGCTAATAGCTAATCTTTGCTAATAGCCCACCTAAAGATGTAACACAACGAATGGTAAAGAATTTAAAATAAAGTAGAAATAATACTACATCACGTAGTTTCATTTAATTATGAATAATGAACTTCTACGAAATTAACGCCAAATATATTCAATATTAGTCCTTTCTCTAAAGCAAATACTTGCAAAATTTCATCCACTTACATTTACAACTGTAAAAATTACGAGTATGTGACAGAGGAAGGGAAACACGAGTGTTTGACTAATGATTCCTCAAAAAGAGGAATAAAAAAAATTGCACAGCCTTACAAACAACAAACGTGTGAGCAAATATCCAATTTACGACTTGTAGTCTTGTGAACTTGGGACAAAGACATTATTAACTGTTAACTCCTTTCACAGTACACAGGAACAGTAGCGTTTAAGTCAATCACGCTGACACTAATGAAGGTCCCAGTGATTTGTATCTGTTAGACTCCACGTACTGGTATTGAACAAAAGATAGTTTGGAGCAAATTACAACAGCACATGCGTTGGTGGAGTTTAATTAAATTGTTAATTATCACATAATTTACCTAACATTAAAATTTAATTTAATACTATTTAAATAATGAAATATCTCTTTACCTCAGAAATTCATACATAGACTGTTTGGATATTATTAAAGCTTTCGCATTTTTGTTACTTCAAAAGTAAGCATATTTCTATATGACAATGGAATTTTTACCACATTCGGAATGAACAGAAAAATGGTTGACATAAATCTGATTAAAGAAAAAAATTAATTGAGGTTTAGCGTCAAGACTGATTTGTTTTAAATAAATCGTATTCTGTAATTAAAAATAAAGTTTTTGACCAATTATTTTGCACGATATATTTGTGATTTCGATACTAAACGTAATACTACCCAAATAATTAGTGCAAATTTACAATGTGAAATTCTCGTCCCGAGTTTGTCTATTCTATTTAAATAAGTACTATCGTTTTATTTAGAAAATAAAGCAGCTTTAACACTGACTGTTAATTAATCAAAGTAATTTTAGAACATGCTAGCCCCGGAAATATACAAATTATCGACTTGTGGTTTTATTTGGCTCTAAAAATTTCCTCTTTTCCATAAAACAAAAAAGCAATATTTTATTGACGGTACTTTAATAGTACTCGCACATATTTTAAAAATATGTAAAAACAATAATAAATTGATTGTGTATAATTTTGGCATGATCAAATTAAATAGTAAGTCATGTTTAATGAAATATTATTTCTGATTTAGTAAATTTATATATATATATATATATATATTTATTTATATATATATATGTATATATATAGAAATAAAAGAGACATGCTGTGATTGCGGAAAAAATTAAATTTTATCGTTATGGAACTGTTAATTAAATTTTATTTTATTTATTTAAATTTTATCGTTATGTGGCATTAGTTTTTTGTTTTTCTTTTTTTAAAAATGCAAACCATAAAACTGACTTGATATTGCTATTAACAGCCAAAATAAATGTTTATAGTATTTTTAGCTATCGGCTTGGGAATAATATATCAGAACTTATATTTCCTTTATATTATAATGTTATTTTATTTTGATACTTTAAAGAAAATATTCTATTATAACTTTTACATGTTAAGTTATAAATATGTAAAGAAATTGTATTATTCTTGTCAAAATATATCATTTAAATTTCTGAAAATTAATTTAAAAAACTGAAAAAAAGTAGAAATATTATAAAATCTAAACATAATTTTGAAAAACATTTCCAGTCATACCCTACTCGATGTGCGGAAAAAAGCTTTCGCTCCAACCTCAGATGGCATATAAAATTGTTTTAATTTTCTACTAAAAATTAATTAAGTAAATTCATGTCTGCATGTAAAGCGTCTGCATCCAAGCACTTTCATTGTGCTTTTTGTTGTTTATTATTCTAGATGTGTTATGTTATTCAGCATTCTAGAGATCGTGTAAGTTGACTAAGGAACTCCAAAAACAATTATTTTTATTAAGATTATGTAGTATATCTATCAGGCTCAGCCTTGTGCATATTCAGTCATCTGACATATAAACTTCACTATTTTATTATAACACCATTGACTTTTTCTGTTTCGTGGCTTAGACTTATTTCGAATATCATTAAATTAAAATATAAAAAGAGGATAAGAAGAATAAAATGACTGATATAAACCAGCTAATTTGGAATCTGAGATATTACAAGGGCATAAAATTATATTTCTCCTGAATTTTATTTAATATTACATTTAAAAACTTTTCTGTTCTTGTGATGGTGGATGAAATTCAATTTGGAATTTTTTTTTCAAGAGGGTTTTCTGTCATTTCAATTATTACCAAGCATCTCCATAGAACGTCCTGTTTCTTAAATTTTGCAATTTTTCCATTTACAATTGTTTTGTTGTATTATATTTCATTCAATATAATATTGATAATATCTATATATTAATAAATTCTTCACATATACCTGTTAGTGTTATTAAAATATTTGGCGCTCCGGTTTAAAATAAACGACTTATATTAATTTTAAAGCAACTGTCGAACTTACTATTGTATTACTAATATTTGTTGTCCAATTTAAAGTTTGTCAATTTTTTTAATTTTATCAATTTTCTTTAAATGTGTGCGAGCATTGCTATAAATAAACTTACTACACAAAGAAATAAACTGTCAAGTATTTTTTAAACAGATAAAGTTTAATTCATTATGATTAACTTCATTTGACGTTGCCTTAAATTCATACATTGAAAGATGTGTAAAATGTAAATAACCACATAGAAAGAAATGTGAAAAACTGTTTTCGCAAATCTTTTCTGGGATAAAAGGCGACTGAATATATAAAAATCAAAGAAATATGACTATTTGCGTATTCAAAGATTCATTCAGAGGAGTTTGTCCAGTTAAATACAAGCAGTAATAAATATAATCTTCAAACATACCGCACAAAAATTCTGAACTTATTTTTTTTTGTAATTAATAAATTAAAATTTTCTGAGAAATTAATAGTAAAAATATTTAAACGTATACGGTTATGATTTTACTATCTTCCATATTTACCTGCCATATCTACCAATTTATCTTTCAATTTCAGCGGAAAATTACTTTCAAAGGAAGATCACTGAATTAATATGATCTAGTAATTTATATTTTATCGGTCACATGAAACTTTGTGTTTGACAACATGCAACTTCTCAATAAAACAATTAAAAAATAAATAAATAAAGCAATAAAAAAATAAAAAGATTCTGTAATTCTGCAAATTGTTCATCGTTTGATTTCTTACTTAAAAATAATAAAGGACTTTATTGCAGCAAATTACAACTGAATGACTTAAATTTTGGCCTTTGTATACAGAGTCTTTTTTTCTTAAGCCTAACTTGTTCTTGCGGTCAATATGCGTCTTTATCACCATCATCACACTCTTGGTATGTTTATGATATAAATATCATAATTAAAGGCAAATTTGATTATTTTTAATGCTTCCAAACATGTAAATGATTCTTTTAACGTTCGAGTATATTTTGAACTGAAAGCTTGTTTCAACTATGAAATTTTGCTCTGTTCAAGCAGACAATTTTCAGCATTATACTGGTGTTGGCCGAAATTTCCAATTCTTTCTTTAATTTAGAAAATAAATTCTCCCCTACTGCTGGTGAAATATTTTGATGACATGATTTAGAACTAAATTTAAATTTGGCGGTATAATAAGCAACCACAAGAGTTAAAACCAATGCACTGCTTTAAACCATGTAATGTGATAGGATATTCTCTATCCACCAAAAATCAATCAGTTTCCTATCGTGGTGTTAGATTTTTCTCTTAAAATATATATGACTATATCACATCTGAAAATAAATTTGCCACATAATATAACTGGATAGTTTATTTTCATGGACAAGCTTTTCTAGGGGATAAGTAGGTTTGCCATCTGTGGCAAGCAGTGCCTTAAGCATATCTAGTCAAATGAGATAATTGTATATTAATTTGAAATAAAAATTGGGTGGGCCTAAATGTTCACAACTCCCATCATTTCAATAAATGCTTGTTAGTTGACGATTGGAAAAATGACAAGGAATGAACGGCAAAATCTTTATATTATGTTACTTTACTATTCACGCAGACCTTTTTACCTCAATACCAAATCAATTGACGATTGATTCATCTGCCTATGGTCTGCGTTTACGTACTGATCTACGCCAGTTTTTCATTCTTAAATATTGCTCACTCTTTTATGAAAATTCCTTCAATGTTTACGTTTCTAAATGACGCAATTTACTGAAGCATCAGAAATTTGTAGTCCGCATGGGCTTTCAAAATTCGTCTTCCAGATCCAAATTCTAGAATTTGTCATTATAATATTTCGTATTTTTGACACTAAATTGTTTAAACTATTTTTTAATTGTTTGCAATAAACTTTAAATTCACCATTATTTGTCATTAAATATATTTATTCTGTAAGTAATCATATCAGATCTAAAATATAAAATCAAGTACTTCTAAATATTTCCATTTGCTTCGTAAAATGTCATTGCGAGAGAATATTATTAAAAGGTAAAACCAACATTTTAACGTACTCGACATTATAATGACTAAAATACTTTAAAATTATCAGTATAAAATTCGATTCCATCGCTATATATATTTTCATTTCATTATGAAAATTATTTTATCAATTCAAATCCTTTCTTTCGAGGGTAACTTCAATTCATGCGAAGGCTACTACGTAAATCCTTTTAAATGGGCATTGGCATCTTTTCATTTAAATTAATGAGATCTTTATTGGTTTAAAGAAAATTATCGCAATATTTTTTTGAATCTCGTGAAAAAATTATACATAAAAATTTACCAACACATATTAAAAAATAATAAACCAACATTTTAACGTACTCGACATTATAATGACTAAAATACTTTAAAATTATCAGTATAAAATTCAATTCACAATAAACTTTGCATAATCTAAATAGTGGATTTATTTCCTTTGAACATATTTTAGGAAATTTAATTCTCCCAAAAGAACGTGAAAATCCGTGACAAAGATGGAAATTTAAGAAATTACACCTCTATAATCCTTTGAAATAATGAAATTGGATATATGAAATAGAGTTTAACAATTTTCTACTAAATGAACTATATTAATTTATTAAACTTTAAACTTGCGAAGTCATGTTCACAATCAAGATATCGTGAATTATTATTTTGAAATATTATTTTTTAACTTTCATTTAACATAATGAAAGTTAAAAAATATTGGTTGTTAAATGCAACCATTTACTGAGACCCATACTACCTCTACACCTACTGTAGAATTTATAGGTTATATTGTCATTTTTATTTAAATCTGAATTTTAAATTTATGCCCGATCTTACCAATTTGTAGATAAATTTATTTTATATAAATTTTAATTCAAAACAGGAGTTAATTTGCTTTAAATAATTGTCTACAATATATAATCTGCCCGATTTAATCAGGAGAAGATGTCAAGGGATGTGATGTTGCCATTGGTTATTAGAAGCATATTTTTGAATATTTTTTAATGTCCCTTTGATTTCAGTTATCAGAATGATTTAAGGCTATATATTTATGACCGAAACTTATTGTGGTATGGCAAAAGCGGAGTATCAAACAAAGAAAACACAATTTTATTTCGATTTTTCTTTTACATTTCCATCTGAATTTCGGTCTCTTTATTATTATGAAAAACGAAAATCTACACAAATAACAATAATAATATTTTTTCTCATACTCTTCTTTCACTAACAGCCTTATATCGATAAAATAGCATTGTCTTCTCTTAAGCGAAATGCATGCGTTCCTTTTCAGTTTACTATATTCTTATTATTTAAAGGTTTGCATAGCTTGTTTCAGGTAAACTAGATGCTAGTAAATTTACAGTATTATTAATTTTAAGATAGAATATAACGTTTTCAATTTTTGTATGGTAAATGCCCAAAAAAAGAAAATTTCCAAATTGGCTTACGAAATTTAAATCGTATAATAATGACAATAAAACAGGAGCAAAATATAACTAATATTCCGTGATAGTAGTATATTGTAATTACAGTATTGGAAAATTAAATAAAGTATATCGAGTGTCATCTGTGATTATCTTTAATTTTTGGAAACACACGTATATTTTAACTTATAACGTTGGGTACGCGTTCTTCATTAAGTTAAAAACATAATAATTTACAAATCTAAGTTTGTGTTTATTTCATAAATAAGTAGTCAAGAATATTATCGAGTTCAATACGATATTTTATACCAATAACCCGAAATATATAACTGTAATTATAAGATGTATTGATGCACGACATATTTCACTAAGTTTAATGGCAATATTCCATTCGACATTTGCAGAACTCTGCTTGGTCAAAACTTTGAAACTGAACTATTCTAATTCGTAGGCATTTAAGATTCGCTTCTTTTATTCACGTTTGGATGCACAAAATTGACAATACGTGGTATAACGTAATGTAAATTTCAATGCATGTCAGTTTGTGTAAGTATACGCGGACATTAAGATTTATGTGCATTTGTGTACATGTACATACATACGCTGCCACAAAGATAAGGCTGATTTGAAATTTTGGATCGTTTCATACTAAAAAGATCCTTCAACTGTTATTACTATTTTTATTACTAGGATTGTTACCTCAATTATAAAAACTTAAGACGCATGTTACTAAAGTTATATATATATATATATATATATATACATATATATATATATATATATATATATATATATATATATATATGTATGTATATATATATATATATATATATATATATGTATATGTATATATATATATATATATATATATATATATATATATATATAGGGAAAGTTCACTCTTGTTTAAAAATGTTTATGATATATCTGATTCCAACCTATTATACCGTCACATTAACATTGTTTCGTAGCTTTGATCCATATAATAAATAATAATCACAAACTCTTTGTCCTTCTTGAGGAGAATTAAACTAACCCTTTTATATTATAATTTTCATTCTCGTACTTAATTGGGCAAACATTCTATATTTCATGCCCAATTTACAAATGTATTAGTACGTAACCTCAATATGTCTAGTGAATATATTTTATTTCGTCTTAGTAAAACTTTTAGATTCACATGACGTCCACAATTTGATGATGATTATATAAAGGGATCTAAGTACCTCCATAACGGCAAGTAAAAGAACCCATCCTGTTTGAGTACCTTTAACTCGTGTTAGTAAAATGTTTAGCCCCGCGTAATATCCACAGCTTGATGATGGTACCGAAGCACTTTGTAGTAACGTCATAAGCGATACCATCGTATTTGGATACGTCTATTTTTCCTTTGCCAGGTCTTTGATCTTGCATGATATCCAAGATCTGAGTATGGTGCTGGAAGGTGATCCTAGTAATTTAACAATAGACAGTAGCAAACACTTTGGTTTAGGCATTTTTAATTTGGCTTGTCTAAACCTGTGTTATGACTTTCATGGCCTGATGACTATGCAAAAAGTCGATACAGTAATTCCATACGGGTGATAAGTAGATATGTTTTGAGCATATTTTGAATACGACTCTCCTTTGATCTTATGTAATATCAGAGTTTCATATTAGAATTGGAAAGTGGACACCGATGTAACCTAACCGTTAGTAGCCAGACACGTGGTGTTTCAGTTCGTTATTCCGCAAACGATTCTAACGGAATTATGCCTATGCAGTTGCCCCAAAATTAAATATTTCTAATTATCCAGTATAATGAAATGCCTCAACGGTTAATGGTAGACAGACTATGTTTTGGCTCGTGTAGTTTGTCACACGATTCAAATTACATAATGTTCGATACCAGTTTAATCGGATAACAATTGATTGCCTGGTTGGATTAGGTAGGTACCAGTAGAATTTGTCTCCAACCTATTTAGAAGAGTAAGATACCAAAGTCAAACCAGAAGTAAAAATTCTTTTGCCCTATATTTTTAAATAAGAATTATCCGCCATTATTTTGAACCTTAAAATTAAATCACAAGAAATTTCACTTCTGATGTACCCTCTATGCTATACACAATTTATGATTTCAAAAGGTACCACAAAAATTAATTAAAAATATGAAACAAAATAAAGTCATCACTTTGATTAAATTTTAATTGTGTTTATAAGTAGTTACTCTCACCAAAATCTTATTTTCAATTATACGCGGAGTTGTGCAGTAATATTATTTTTCCTAAATATTTTACCGTTAAATTAAATTACCATAGCGTTAGTGCCACAATGTAGACTAGCCCTATGTCCAAACCTTTGAGTAAACAGCAACTTTTGTACTAATATGAATTGGAAGGTGAATGCTTGAAAGTCTTATAATGTATTGAAACCCATTCAAATCCGTGATTTTACCTCGTTATATAACAAGTAAGTGCTCCTAAAATCTACGCAACTAATTTTGCAACATTAACATATATTGAATGCAACTGAAAACTATAAAGCAATTTTGTATATATTTTTTTCCTTAAAATTTTGAAATCAATGGCGAGTTTGCAAATGACGGGTTCGTTAACCTGCTCGGAAGAGATATATCCTTGGATTGTTATTTGAAAGTACTGATAAGCAATAATAGTGCAAAATTTTATAAAAAATTTCGTAACGAAATTTATAATTAATGAAAATAAATCTGAATTAGTGTTATCATTTACTTTTTGCAAAATTATAGTGTCTTGAGGAAACAAGCTTAACTACTTTTAAATATAATTTTTTTACTGATGTATTAATTATATTTGAAAAAACAACCGAAACAACTTGTTTTGTCACAAATGAATTGTAAAATTCGTTAATCACGCCAATCGTTTCGCAGAATAGAAATTTTATAAAAATGTAAAGAAGGATCTTATTCAACATTTTACTCTGACCGTATTAAAATTAAATTAGGCAAAATGTATACAAATTATACATTTAACATAAACCCAAAGTAACAATTCCAATGAGCAAAAAAATCATTCAAAATAACAATCTCTGAATTACAACAATAATGTACGATTTAACTTTTTTTTATAAATGTAAATTTGAATGAATATGAACGTGAAAGGATATTTTAAAAAATATCACAAAATTATTATATATTTGAAAATATTTTTAACATATAAACCAAAAACCTTCACCAATTATGATTTATTTCAATTTTTCGTCTTCGATTACTTTAAATGCACATATAGAATAATACGCGGAAATAATGTAAAGTAATAAACTCCTTATTCATCCCCCTTCCTCTTTATTCTTTCTATGTGCTCTTGCTTACATTTATTTTTTTTTATTAGCATTAGGTGTTTATTTTCACAGCAATATATTTCATAACTTTTACTACAATCGTTTCTCAAAGCAACTGACTTTTATATCAAGTCATCTGGAAGCTATTTATTTTTACAACTGTCTAAATTTATCCAAAAATACTCGCAGATGAGAAATACTGAAATAAAAAATTATTATCAAGCCTTAATATACTAAATAATCATTAAGTTTACCTCCAAAACTCTAACGCATAATTATATACAGCTTTAACTGAAAACTAAATGTAAATAAAGCGGAAATTGAGCGGGAAATGGCAAAGGCGAACTTTTTGACGAATTTACCAAGTAAGAGATAGAATATTAATTAAATTGAACCTTTGAAATTGCTTTCACAGATTTATTTAACAAACTTTAAACACTTAGTTTTGCCGTTGGTTTCATCCAAAAATAATACAGACGCAGAAAATAAGTCAATTCGACCTTCAGAGTTTAGAACAATTGGGAAGTAGAAATAATTATAAGAACAAAATGGGTACATTCGAACAGGTGCTTAAAATTGAAATTTATAATTGAAATACAAACGTTTTTATTAGCGCTGATTTGCAAAATGTTACAAGTATCTTCAAGAAACTTAAAGTTTTTTTCCTAATTAATTTTTATAATTAATTTTTAATTAATTATAACTTTACTTTTATGTCCAGTTTTGGCTAAAAACTTTATTTAATTTATGATAAATATATCATTTTCAAAGTGCAAAACAGAATAAAGAAAAATATATAGAAAACCTGGTGACTTGTCATTCTTCAGGAATTTGTTTCTTGCGTCCATTTTCAGTCATGTGTATTTCTTTGCGGTATTAAAACTGAGTAAAGAAGAAAGATTGTCAATTCATTTTCAAATAAATATTTCGTTTTCTGATTTGGTTTTCGCTTTACGTAACAAACTATTTTAAGAATCTGAAAGGCTTGCCCATCTTTATGTAATATCTCGGCTAAATTCCAGCTTAATTTGTATTAAGCAAATGGTTCAGTTTTGTAATTTTTCTGATCAGGAATATATTCGTTTCTCATAAGAAAGTAGTTAAAACTAATACTTTATGATATTAAAACCCGTATAGATATAAATTTACTTTGAAATAGTTTTACAGATTAAATTGGAACTTTATAATTTGCACACCTAAATTTTTTATTAACTATTCCACCTCTATATGTAATAAATGTGGAAATTCGTCAGAAAAATATTTAAAATGAAATAATAACAATTTATTGCGTATTTTAAAAATCTGTATTTTGGTTCAAGTTATCTATTTATATTCTTAAATCAATACATTTAATATAATATTATTATGGTGGGAGCGGGAATTTTGAATAAAACTTATTAAAACAATATTGGAGAATACAAATAAATATTATAAATTGAAGTATTTTAAATAAAATTATTTTAAAAAGTGTGATTTTTTATAATGAAAAAGGGTTATTTATTTGTCATTTCATTAATTCAACACAAATGCGTTATGCACGCAAATTAATATGCGAATTTTCAATGAAATATAAAACGGAATTTTAAAAATTTTCTTTGAGCATTTTATTTTCCTGTCAAAGATTTCAATATAAATAATTTTGGATGTCAGTTGCCGAGATATGTGTGGTTGAATGTATACTATTGTGCCTAACATGTAGGTTTTTATATTAAGTAGGTTCTTCAAAAAATAGATGTAGTAGACGCACAGAAAGACACGTGAGTGACCTTATAATGATTTTTCTTTTGAGGTAGGAAAATATTAAAATATAGATATAATGCATTTTTCACAGGATTAAGAACAGTACTTGGTTAGCTATATGCTTTTAATTTATCAATGGCAGTGGCAGAAAACAATTTTCATTGAAATACTTTTCATTAATTTTTTCAATTCATTGTTAAAAGTTTTTCACATTTGTGGTTAAAAAGTAAGTGAAGAACTATACTTTCAAAACATTTTGGATACCCATACTACATAAAGGAGGCGGTATAAAGATACATTTTTAAAGACTCTTCAATGATTCTCTATCCAATTGTGCACGTGAGGCAACAATTGTTGATTCCCAAGTTCTGTAAAATGGAACTTTGAAAAGAAAACGAAAACTGACTGTACCTTATTTCTACTTATTTATTTTATTTACTGTAATATTTTCAAAATTTATTTTAAAAGTGAAAGGGTTTTAATCGTGTAAGAAAACAAAAGATGGCTGAACATGACACAATTAAAAGGTTTTAATTTTTTCTACTTCGTTATCAAATGGCAAAAAGTACTACAAGTATGTTGATTAACTAAATTAGACAGATGGATTTAGTACTTTCCGAAAGGATATTTAAATGTACAAATATTTAAATAATACCGTTGAATTTCGTATCTCTCTATTTTTTTCCTATTATTTTCCTCTTCTAAGAAATAGAAGAGAGCCATTTCGGTGTAGGTCTTCTTTAATCTATACCAATTCTTTCAATTCTAGGCCACATGTATCCCACTGGAAAGTCAAAAGAGGTGTTATGCAAGTTAAAAGAATTTTAGTAAATGAAGTTCTCAAATGAAGTCCTCAACTTTAGTCTCCCCGTAGTAGAAGTTGTTATATTGAGAAACCTTACCGACAGTTGCAGTCCCAATCCAGTGGAAATTAAGATCAACAAACTTATGAATAGACAGAGGTATCAACTGATTGCTTTATTATGATTTAAATTACTAATTTTTTACTTTGAGACTATTAGGGAGGGTCAGTAAATTAGAGCTGGTGGCGAGAGGATGAGTCACAAAGAGAAGACCGACACCAGCATCCATAGTCTTAGTACGATTAACTACTTCTTACTTTTTCGTATTAAGACAACCCAAATATAAAAATATATTTAAAAGTTTTATAAATATGAAAGTACACTAATTTTACCTCAATTTAAAATTAGAAAAATATTGATAAATTTTATTAATTTAATAAAAACAGCTTTATTTATAATTTATCTCAATGTCTTAAGTGCAAATTTTTACATAATGTGCAAAAAAATACGTAGTTAAAAATATTGTAATTTTTCGCGAACCTAGATATAATGATATCTTTTCAGAATATCATGACTAAAAAGAATATAATCTTTCTCAATCTAAAAACCTACAAGGATATCCATTAATTTATCTGCCATAAAGTGAAAAGTCCGTTAACAAATTATTTACAGACGCTCATTTATTGTTTTATTCTATAAATATAGACAAATATAAAGTAAGGTGCTTTTGACAAATTTTAACTGCAAACGCAATATATGTGCATTGCACATGTATATAAGCGACAAAGTAACTTTACGCGTATGTCATTATTGTTGACATTTTATCTAAAATGTCATTTCGTTTAAAAATAGGTGTCTCAGTGACATGGGACAAGGGACCTGAAAGTGACAACCTTGGGCGTGAAGTGAATATGTTCAGCTATAATGTTTTTGTTATTATTCCAAATATTATTTAAAGGTAAAGAATGTTTTGTTTGCATCTCGGAATCGGTTTTTGTACGTGTAGGTAATTGAAATTTCTTTATTGGTTTGAATTTTTGATATATCTATCATAATTTTTTGTGTGTTTCTTGGAATATTTGCCTTTCATGCTGTTTTCCTGACAAACAAATAATCTGACGGAATTTTGAAAATTAAATTTTGCTTACCACTCATTAATCAGTTATTGTTTCTTTTCTCAATTTTAAATCCATCAAATAAAAAAAAATCAAACATATTAGGCAAACGTTTGTACCTTACTTTTATTTATATTTCCACAAATATAATACTTCCAGAATCTCTACTAATTTTATAAGGGCAAAAGAGTGTCTCTATTTATTTTTTTTCTTTTTACGCTTAAACGGACCAACGAATATTAATACAATTTTATATTTATAAAATATACTTCCTAGATTGGTAGAAATTCCTAGAATGGTAGAATATATATAATTACGCTGTATTTTACAAAAGCAAACCATAAATATAAGCGCTAAGAAAAAATATACCTGTGCACGAAAAACTGAATATGTTGCCAAAATTACAGCAAACATTCAAGGCGACATGTTCCTACCATAAATAGGTAATACACAATAACCGTCTTGAAAATTAATAGCAAAAACATAATAGTATATATTTCTTGATAATATATTCTTACACGTTTTCAGTGAACACATATGAATTCTTATGTATTTAAATTTAAATTTTGATGAATGAATATATTCAAATACACACGTTTCTTCGATAAATATAATTTACAGTTTATTAGTTATAAATGTAAACGTTTTTCCTTCCATATATTTACATGGCACATTTTTTTCGATCGAGCCTTAATTCTGGTGCATGGCAATTTCTGTGTGTGTATGAGGTGAAAGAAGAAAGGAGGGAATTTGCTCAAAAACCTTAGGTATGACGCGGTGCGCAAAAATTGGTTTGAATTAATTTTTAAGAAATGACCAAATGTCTATAAGCAGATGATTTTCATAAATTTTAAATTTAAACATTTTCTATTAATGAAAAAAATGCTTTCAAGAATAAAATATATCATCAAAAGAAAAAAATATTCGTACAAAAATATCCCAATATTTGCAATCGTATGTAATTCTCTAAGGAATTTTCCACCTTGCCAAAGGGACGAACATTTCTTATGTTGGAAAGAAAATGAAGTAGTTTTTCTTTTTTAAATATAGAAATTATTTATAAATATAATAGTTCGATAATTTAAATAAGGAGATATAATTTAAAATATAATAAAGAAACCAGAAAATTTTAAATTAAAAAAGCTTTTTACGTAATCTAATCATATTGTCGGCTTGTTTAAAGAATTGCTTTTTTCAGCGTTTTTTTATATTCTTCTTTATAAAAAAATAAATACCTGTGAAAATCACGAAATAACTTTTTACTACAAAATAACCAAATAATTTTTAATAACGGAATCTTTAACGATATATGAGAAAGTAGTTTCTTGTTATTGTAATCGTGCTATTATATAAGAGACAAGGGCTTAAATACATGAAAATTGACAACACTGCAAATTGAGTGATTTTTTTTAAAATTTTTTTCATGTGTGCAGTGACATATTATTTCTAAGATAAGAAATGCAATCTTTCTGAGACTTGTATAAAGCCTTTCTTAGAATAACATTCAGATGAGCTGGAATCAGTTAATTTTTTTTAAATTTTCGAAGTTAATTTTAATTTATAAATAATGGAAAAGGGAAAATACAATTGAAGCATAAATTTTTATTCGGATGATGTATGTTAATTTCTCGTTTTGTAGCATAAATTTTTAATCGAATGATGTATGTTTTAATACTTGCTCTTTCATTTTTACATCAATATATTCTTATAATTTTTCACACTTTTTCAAAACTGGTAAATGATTACAATAAAAGACAGAATAAATATATTGCAAAGAAAACCTGCCATACTTTATTGAAGTCTATGGAGAACTCATTACAAAATATGAACAACGGTTTTCTGTTACGCGTAATTTTAATATAAATTGAAAGTAAAAATACTATTTTTGAATGGAATGAAATGGAAATATTTCGACTGAATATATATTTGGAATGTAGTTAAAATATTTGAAAAATCTGGGAAATATTTAACGTTTTAATTAAATTCCAAATGTATAAAAGAATTAACGATTAAATTAATTTTAATTGTTGCGCGCGAGAGACCGCGAAATGCTTTTTGCCTAGGCCGCAGACCAATTTAATTATTTAAGGGGTGCGTCTAGATATCCCTCTTCTTAAATAATTCAATAATATTTAACTTATTAATCGATATTTATTAGATTTAACAAAATATTAAATTCGCACTTCACTCGTCGTTTCCACCGGTTTTAAAGAATAAATAGAATACAAGCTTTTGATGGTGTATTGGAAACAATTTTACGGTTTCGGTAGAATAAAAAGTACATAGATGACTGCTCGGCTTTCGTAACGATCTCAATAAATTATTTTATATAGTTAGTATTAATGTTAAGCATTTTTAAATTATATCTTTAATGATATACGTACATTATATGTTCGTTTAAGATATTATTGTGAACAAAAGCATCGATGTAAAGGAAATTGAAAAAGAAGCGAATTCCGGAAATTTCTTTAATATATTGTGTTAAAGTAATTAGTCGTATAACTGTAAGATACAAAATTTATTATGAAATGTTTTATCGAAAATTATTTTTCTTTTTTTTTCAAAATGTTAATATGACATAATCTTGTATTCATTTAGTTTTTTGGGCTAATCCCTCGACGCATGTTTTAAATAAAATTAAGTGTGATGAAATTATTACTTTTCATGTAATTTTATTTATCTAATTTTTAAGAGCGATTTTTAACAAAACTAAACGGTAAATATTTTAGTTTAAAAATGTTAATATGACAACATTTCACATTTACTTAGTTAAGTAGACAAATCGCGCAACACCTTTTTTAAATAAAATTAAAGGAGCGGTGAAATTATTATTATTCTTATGGTGTCAATTGTGAAATTTTGAGAGCGATTTTTATCAAAACTAAACGGTAAATAATTTGTCAGTTTTATAATAATTAATTAGTTTGAAAAATATATAAAAATTCAACGAATTTCGTCTACAACGCATTTCCCACAACTACCTTAAACAACATCATTGACATGAAGACTATTTTTTACTCAACACCCTTAATTTTTTTTTAAACGGAAAACCTCTACCATTTTCAACACAAGGTGAGGAAGCTGGATGATGCTAATTTAATAATTTTCACTGTAATCTGTCATCGTTGATGGTTTACCAAAAATAATAAAGGGAACTAAACAAAAGTTAAAAAAGAAGTAGAATGAAAATATATTCATATGCTACGTTTATTTATTCAATACAAACTCTGAGTGATCAAATTGAAAATGGTTATGTTTTTCCTATGATTTAAATAATTTTATGAACAATGTAAGCATAATGATGAATATATATTACGTGTTTAATTGGGAGGTAAGAAAGATTCATAAATTATGAACAAAAAATATTTCGTGGAAAATAAATAAGTTTTACACAAATAATAAAGAAAAAATTTATATAATATTACGGGTTTTTCTTTTTACTTTTTTTTAATTAAATTATATCGATGCATTTTTGGCTCTCACTTTTTCTCAGATAAATTTGGCAAGTTTTTGAAATACAGTCGTGTATTGGAGTGAATATTAAAATACTTTTATTTAAATTGTACCGATTTATTTTGCATAATTTTTCCGACTTTTAAAATAAGGGTAAAAACGCGAATTCAAACTATTTTGAATATGTGTATACAATCACCCAACAAAAAATTGTCTGTGTATCTCCAGTGAAAACTAAAGAAATTTGTAATTCATCATTTGCATGAATGAGATATTGATATTCTTCAATAATTGCGGTCTCTCTCACTTTTGATCCTATACAATGTATGGATCGGGTAGTCCAGTATTAATGTATGTAATATAAGGACGTTTCTTAAAAATCGACGTATAGATCGACAAAGAAATTTCACTTCTACTAGAATTGAAACTAAATTTATTATTGTTTTATAATTATCTGTACTAAAAGGACATATTTCCAAAAATTTTAAAATTTACCTATTGCAAGATTAATGTGATTAATCTAAAGAACGTCACTGGGCACAAACGTTGCCGGCAAATTAATTCTATGCGGAAACACTCTACTTTCTCTTTCTTTATAATTTTACTCAATATTTGGTCCTCACTTTAATTATTAATATGTAAAAGTACTCGCTTAAAAATCAACGAGACATTCTCTCTTTCTTTTCTCCAAGTATTGCAAGTAATATTTTAAAATTTATGCATGAAATATAATGAAATAACACTACATCAGAGACGTTGCAGGCTTACAAAAAAAATCGAGGACGAATAATCAACAAGAAGAATATTTGAGAAGAGTGCGCGATTAATGAGACTATTTGAGAAGAGTGCGCAATTAATCTAGTCTAAAATGATCGCAGTACATGCAGTCCACTGCAGTTCTGTAAGTGAAAGTAGAAGGGGGAAAATTAGCAAAGTGATCATATTCATTCTCATATTTTCTAATAGCTAACACTAAAATATTTATATGACAATTTTAGAGGTTGCTAGTTATAATTTAAAGAAAAATATGTGTTCCTTGTAATTAGACATTTTGAATATTATCCCACACCGTTATATCATTAGAAAACATGTTTTTCACGTCTTTCCATTGAATAAATTTTGCTTTTTTATATTGCATAGGATAATAGGAAGGGCTAATTACAAGGAAATAAAATTTTTTCGGAATTTAACCAGCCTATTGTCAAAAATACTTTGCAAAAATGTAAAAAGGTGCCCCACCCTTCCCACTTACTTTTCGAAAATATTGGGCAAAAAATAACCAAAAAACAAGATTAGTAGAATATGACTAAAAAATTACAAGAAAACTGTAACAATTTTGTTAGGTCTTACGCCTGTGAGGGATATACTAGGCAATATATTGTTTAATAGAAATGCTATATATCATATGTTTAAATCTAGTAGCGCGAGATCTACTCAAAATTGATAGATTTTGCTCCTAAAATGACAATGGCTATTGTATTTTTATTCACATTGACTATATAAATTTTAATCATAATTGTAGTCTAAGTGATTTTATATAATGTAATATTTTGAAGCATGAAGTTAAAGATATTTATTTGCCACCATTATTTCCTTACATAGATCACATATAAGAATGTGTTTATGCATAATTAGAGTATGTAAAAATTTCTTAAAGGCAATTCAAAACACTCAGTTTTGCGGATATATTCGTCTCATAACTTAGATAGAAGCGATCTTAATAATGAAACGCTTTGAAGTATTTAGTATTGTAAAAGCTCCATCGAATTATATGAATTTGGATAGTTTCGCTGAGACTTCTAAAGTAGTTGTGATATTTGGAGGGTCATGTAATTAAGATTACCTCGAGCTCTCGAATAAGAGAATTAAGATTACCTCGGTAGGAACACATATGGCTGATGCTCAAGGAAAATTGCGCTACGTTGATTCCAATATTATTTATATGCAAATTCATATAAAATGAATTATAAAACCGGATACCGTATAAATTTATTTACATTTAGATATAGCACTGTATGAAAACTTACAACTAAAAGTTGTAATGCAAACTGTCGAAGATATTGTAATAAGAGATTTTTACCAAATATTTGGTAATAAAATTAGCACTTTTGCGAGTGGTAAATAGATCCCAACTGATTGTCTCATTTTCAAACATATCTAAGTTTAGCTTTTACCCATAATTTATCAGATTGTTGAGCTAATAACATAGAATTGCAGGGGTTTCATATTTTTTTAAAGTGAATAATTAACATTCAATAATAAGGGGTTTTCATAAACAATGAGTAAAGAGACTTAAATCTACGTAAAAATTATGAGAATAAGAAATTTATTATTATGTATATATTTATACTATATACATATGTATATGTATATATATATATATATAAATATATATATATATATATATATACATACATACATATATATACATATATACATATATATATATATATATATATATATATATATATATATATATATATATATATATATACAATGGTGATATTATGGCTACACAAGGAGGTAATAAATACTAAATCGCGACTCGATATTCATAAAAAAACGTGTTATTTTTATTGGTATAGATACTAAAAAAATGCTTATTTAACACAGGCTCACCTACTTATCTCCATAATCTTCAGCCTCGTTTCTGTCGATTTAGAATTTTGATATTTAACGAGTAGCACAGGCGCGTGTATGAAAAAGGAGTCAAAAATTTCTCCAGGATGAGTTAAATCCTAGAACAAAGTTTACAGTGGAAATTAGTGTCGAATATTACTTTTGAAATTCACTTAATCAAGTACCAATTTTTTTATATTATGCTTTTGGGCTTACAGACATAGATTAAATTTACTTATATAATGCGCGTTGTGTAATTGTAACTGATAAATGTCGATTCTACCTGTGCAAAAAGTGCACAATTCCTTGCAAACAAACATAATTTATTTTATTGATTTTTGAAAAAAAATTTGTAACATATAAAAATACTCTTTCAGCCGTTTAGAATCACCATAACTCTTGCTTAATAAAGGACTCTTATATGCGTCCTACTACTCGATGACATTACATTAAATTTTATGTAAAGCTTAAGCATGTCATTGCGCGTCGTTTTGTTTTCAATATTATTAGCATTTCGTATTTTAAAAGGCATTTTTATATGCTGGTATTGACTTTGTTGAATATAAATCAAAATAAATTAACGAAAACAATAAAGTTTTCTTTGTGATCAACAGATACAATCACCGTGTTGCTCAGTCATGTAAATGATAATCATTTACATATTAACGTTTATTCTGAAGAAGATTTTTTTGTATAAATATATTCAAGAAGTAATGAATTTAAATATAGATTCAAATAAATTGATTGCGATACCAGCTTGTGACATCTTTACAAATCATAATCACACGTGAGACAAAAGATTCCACTAACGTATATTAAACATTAAAATTATCCCAAAAGAATGTGTGAATTGCATTCGCTTCTCTGTATACATTAAATGGTTTTGTAAATAAATAAACGCTATCATAAGTAATGATCCGAGAGCAAAGCGCTCCAAAATAAATACGGACACGTACTCTTACTTTATGTATTTTTACTTTGAAACGGATCTCTACGAATAACTATTTGGCAGTTCAACTATTTAATTTGTACATTATACAAATATAAGCACACAAACGAAAATAGGCAACGCACGTAAACAAATCATGAAAAATTTGGTTACCATTAACTTCTAAGAATTTATTATCAGGTATGGAGATATAGATTACGGTGAGATTAATAGGGCATCAACTATTAGCGGCATATTCAGTCTTATATCACTCGACTACGGCGTAGAAAATGTATGTGCTTGGATGTATGTGTTTGGATGTGCGATAATAGCTCAGAACTTACTGAAACGCTTGTGGGAGCTTGCTGAAAACGATGTCAAAGATTACTAAGAGATTATAATGAAAACAAAGTTTTAAAATTAAGATGCAGCCACGGAAAAAGAATTATAATTAAGAAATGAGTTTTAATTTCACTTAATCTTGCTTATTACTAAACTCTGAAGTCGTATGTTATGTAGGTGGCGTTTAGTTTTAAGATATAGAACTTTATATAAATAACTCAAATATATTAAATTAGTTTTTCCAAGTTTATATACTATACATAATATTTCGATAAGATCAAGCCTATTTCGATACAAATTTATTTCAAAATACTTTAAGCCATTTATATATCGTTTAATATCTTAAAACAATGCCCCCATCTACAATATCACAATGAAGTATTAAGCACCTTCACGAGATAAACATTGTTTTAACTTTTTATAAAATTTTTCAGTACGTGGACAAATTTTTCGCCTTAGTTTTTTCAGAATTGCAGAGGCGGTTAAGTAACTTAGTTTTTAATGAAACGCAGTTATATATTAGACCTTTTGGATCTCTCTACCATATTCTTTAATATCTTTTCATCGGTTGAAATTAATCTATTTACAAAAGTGTAAAAGCATAATGGTAAAATCTTAATAAATAATCGCCTAATTATCTTAATAAATCAGAGTGTTTTTTTACCTCTCAAATATTGAACAGCACAGAGATAAAAAAAATAATATCTTTCTATCATTCTAATACGCAATGTGAAGAATTATATTGTAATCACAAGAATTTGTGCATACATGCAGTTAATGTAGTTGAAATATATTGGCTTTTGGAAGTATATAAGCCATTTCTAAAATATCTTTAAATTAATTCATATACCGTTTGTCCTTATTACATTCAATTCAATGTAAAAAGGTTCACGTTAAAAAAATGGTTTTGTTTTTAAGGCAATATATCAGCATTTACGCCCACTTCATTTTATTAGCATTCTGTAGCTAAACGGCAAAAACTGAACCCTAATAAATTCTTCCTGTTTGTATGTTCATATGTGCCAACAACAACTTTTTTTAAATCAGCATGTGTAATGTATAATACAATTGTATTATAAATTACACATGGGTATTGGAAAAAAGTAAGAAATAGAAGAAATTTTACTAAAAATGTTGGTTAGGAAATTTTTTTTTAAATTCTAAATATTTGCATTTGATTAGAACTTTCGGATAAATTTTCGAAACAGAGTTGAGAACAAATTGAGAAAACAGCTTCGCAATTCTATTTTGTGCCAGTTTATGCACACTTGGTAGGTGTTATAGTAATTTGTACGTAGAAAGCGATAAAGACATGTTTTAACAATTTTGTCTCTCAGAACAAATTATTGCTTTCTCAAAATCTTAGAAAAATTCCAATAAAATGTACCAACACAGTCTGCGCCATGAATTTAACATATTACTCGTATTAAACTCTACGAAAAGTGGCCTAATTTGAAAATAATATAAGTTATGAATATCTAAAATTATTTTAAGATTAAGAACCATTGTGTTGTATTTAATATTGAAAACATGTACAGGAAATTTCTTCACACTAATTTCTCGATGAAAATTTATATATTTTTTTAGTAATTTTAATGCAGCCCTTTCTAAAAATCTGAGCCAGAATATAATGTGCAAACATATATATTAAATAGAAAACTATTATGAAGTTCAAAATATACTAGTCTTCATTACAAAATAGACAAAGAAAATACGTTTGGTAGAAAAAAATGGTCTCAACAATATGAAGATATTTTATAAATCTGACTTATTTTATATTCATATGGTAACAGTAATGCAATTTAATTTCAGAAATTCGTTTTTTGTAATACGTATCGTTTTTCGTAATATGTATCTATCAATGTACAATGACGTGAAAATATATTTTTATGCGAAATAGTACAAAGTATCTTTATTGGCATGCTAATTTCCTTGGTCAAATAATATTATCGAACAAAAAAAAACAATATGTTCAATGGCGTTTGTTAACTGTTTATCATATTCTCTGTAAACTGCGGTTTGGTTCCTTTATAATTAAAGAGTTATTTTGAAAAGAAACTAATGAATCCTTTTAAGAAGAAGAGTAACATACATGGCTATAATGATATTGTGTAGACTACTCAATCACCATGAAAACCCATAATAGCTTTTTGAGTTGTTGCGAGAAATTTTGCTGTAGCAAATTACAGCCTACTCTTGTAACTGAAAAGTTGAATTAAATAATCTACCTAAATTTATATAGCAAAAGCTTTTAAAAAATATTTTTACAATTTTTTTTAATCTTTGGAATTTCTTGTATCCTTTAATACGCTTCCAAATATTATTCGCATTTAATATTAATCAAATAAAAGAGTACACCACATTCAAAATCTAAAAAATAATTTAAAAAAAGTCACATTAAATTTGAAATTCAATCGAAGCCCAAGTGAATTCATAAATTGCCGAAACTTTATTCCAAGTCGTGTCGTAAAATTTGTGATTTTAGAATGATATAAAATGTGACTTTATTTTGGCACAAAGTAGAGACATAATAATTTTTCTATTATTTGCGAACGACAAACAATTCAATCCTTGCCAAATAATAATGTATTTTAGATAATTTAGGTTGTCCCAAAGTGTTATTATGTTGACCTAAATGTATAACATCTTTATAAATAATTGAATTGCAAGTTCGGAAACGTTTTAAAATATGTTTTTAAACAAATTGGTCAATCTTCATTTGTAACACTTGGTTTTTAAAACTGTAGTTGAAAATTATTATACATGCATCGAAAAAATTATTTTATAAGTCAACAACATATTTTAATGATTTTCTCAGTTGCTTAAAAGGTGTATATAATTTTTTTAAATGAAAAATGGCATATAGAAAAGCCAAGTTGGCACATGTGATAACATAATTTATGTTTATTCGAAATATATATTAATGTAATGAGATTCATTCACAGTAACAGTTACCACAAATGGAGATAATTTCTTGATATTCATAAAAGTCTAAAATAGAAAGGGAAAATAAAGCATGACACACAGAATAAAAATGTAAGCTAAAGAAAGATGTCGAATTTAGAGTTTAGAAAACATAAAAATTATTGCATTGTTTAGTCAGCTTTTGACCTTAAAGAAACAATACAAGTATCAAAGAATAATGGAAGAAGGGACACAGAATATTTTTTCCTTCTCTTTATCAACTTTTAAATATAGGAAAAGAATAAGAGCGTTGGACTAAGGAACAGGCTTTGAAGATGCTGATTCTTTTCTGGATTGACAGAGTCGTTACTTATTATAAGTTACTTGACTAAGAAATTTCTCTGTGAGTCTTACATTTTTTAATCTTATCAATTTATTCACTCGTTGTCAACAACACGTCCAGAAAAACAAGCCTACGTAGTGAACCCAATTTTCTCACCAAGAAAACGAAAGCCACTGCTAGTACATACTGTCAGAAACGCGTAGGAGTGGAAGATGACGTGCATTGCAAAGATGTATGAAAAGGCTCGGTTGATAAGTTTCATACACCACACTGATGTTTTTGTGTAAAACTTATAAAGTGCAGTGCCAAGACAAATATTACTTTCGATCAACCCAATAACAGTTATTTTTTAAATCGAAGATGAAGTTTTTAAAATATAAATTAATTGAAGAAAATTTGTGATGATTGGAAATCGTACCTAATACAACCTACAGTATATCGTATGTTGATGCTTTCAAGAGTTCAATTACGAACAGTTTTATTTTCTATCGAAATTAGCTCTATAGCTGGATTAAATTAATGAGACATGTACAAGGATAAAAATTTAAGCGTATTGTATTTTACATTCTTTGTTCAATTCATTTATGCAAGGCTGCCTGAATACACTTCTTGTGCCTATTTTCAACTTTATTTACCTTATTTTATATAGAACGAAATTCCGACACTATCTTACGCGTTATTTATTCCTAGTTTTATGGATTGAGAAATTACGGGTATATTTTGAAATGTGTTTCGCTTTCTGTAGATGAGCGGTAGTCACGCGATGCAGTTATTTAATACGTATGTAGCATTCCGATTATTGTACTTGTTATTGAAATAGCTGTACTCATGATTTGCTTATTATTTTGAATTTGTTTACATAGGTGATTAAAAAAAATCAAAATAAAATATAAACAAATGTAATTAATCAAAATTTTTCTACTGGACTAAATATTTCAGCAATTAAGGTTTAGCTTTTGCATTATGGATTATTTCTTACGGAATATATTTAAAAATATACTTATCGTCTAAACATAATTTAAGTACAGACCAGGGAACAAAGTAATAATGCGGTTTGGTACAGCTTCCTTGTGTTTATGGAACGTTGTTTTTAATGGAACTTATGAAAAAAGTGCACTTTAAGTTCTCTATTGTTATTTATTCTTTTTCTTCTCTTCTTTGCTCGACGAAACTCGGTTGCGGCCTGATAAAAGCAAACAACGCTGCGGTATTTATATACTATACTAATAATATTAGAGAAGTATCTATAAGATTCTATAAATTACTGAATCAAAATGTTTAATAGTTGGTTAAATTGTTATTAGTTTCCAACTTGGTAGTGAGGGCTCGTGAGTGAAAAGTTCTCACCTGAAATATGGACATCATGAAGTGTAGCCTCACGAGACCTAAATGTAATATATTCAAATATTTTTTTAAATTTTTTGTTTATGTATTTTTCTATTTTGTTACGCATTCAATAACTGTAAAGTGTCAAAAATATATGATAAATAAATAAATAAAAATAAATAAAGGGGAAATTCCACAGACAGAAATTTGAATTGATAAGCTTAGTATTTGGCCTCGGGTATGAGAAGAATCAAAATAATAAGCACGTCTTAAACAATTTGGATCTATAACTTCTGACACCCTGAAACCTACCAATACAATTTAATGAAAATGGAACCAAGTCGACCACTAGCCACTGGCGACCGCTGGTTGGCTGGAAGGGCTTGTATTATTTGTATATAAATGTCGTATTGTTTTGTAATTACTATAAATTAATTTTTTGTTTCTATTTTAGATTTTAACAAATGTCCATATAATTTTATTTTGAATGAAGTTCTCGCGATTCGGTTTCTATTAAATATATATTTTTTTCTGCTTTTCATTATACAATAACAATTACATACAAGACTGTTTTGGTATGTGTAACACCGTAAATTTACATTCCATATTTATAAATCAATGCACAAAGAGTAACGCCGGATCATGCAGTTCTTATGGACACATGTCAATAAGAACTGCTTCCCTTTCTTTTATTTCTTATTTTAAATTAACCTCACTGAAATTGGTGACAAACTTGTCGATTAATATATTCGTCAGAATAAAAACAATAAAAATCAATGTAATGTTGCTGTCTGCCGTCAGTATCTCATTAGAAGGAGTATATCTTTGAAGTGTTAAATTGATTTGTAGTGACCTCTATATTATGTTATATCAATATAATAATAGATTACAGTCTGCGTTATTATTTGAGCCTTATCCCGAAATACGAAGTAGTTTTTGATAGATAGCATCCATATTTTATTAAATTCATTAGGTTCTTTTTGATCTGGTAATAACACCTGTGAGAAAATTTCTCTAAGTTTAATTTAGCAGGTATTAACTCATGAAGTCTATCTCGAGTTCTGCCTTTTATAGCTTTATAACGATGTTACTACAGAACGTGTATGAATCTTTAAAAAATCACTGTACGAACGAAGTCGTGGGGAGAAACAGTACTTTTATAAATATTCTCTAAACCATGTTTTGGCTTTTATCTAGCAGAGCTACTGCTGTGCGAGATAAAAGTCTAAAATATTACAATGTCTTAATATAATATTCTTTCTCTTTAAGGAAATACTCTTAATTAATATTGTATCTGAGATGTGTAACAATATTTTTAACGCAGAAAAAAAAATAAACCATTCCTTTATCATGCTGTGGTTACCTTCCTTATATTTTGCGAATTAATTTTTTTTAGTGACATGGTACTAACACATCATATGCTACAATAATTTTCATCTTTTATATATATACAAGTCTTTGAGTCTCTATTTGCATGTTTTAGCATTTTTCACCTTTTATTCTAATATATTTTTATTTATAAATTGGAAAATATTCTGTAATTTAATTTTAAGGGAAAAAAACTAATTTAAGGGTAAAAACAGAAGTCAGCCATTCACACACTATCAAAACTATGAAGTCTACAATTAAACTCCTTATTTTCTAATTAAATTGTAATATAGCATAAAATTGAAAAATGATAAATGTATAGTTATATCAGTTATTTACAGAACGTTACAAATGTCGAATACATATAGTTTGCTGTTATTAATTGAATTAATGTTAGAAACGAAACAAATTTCATTTTTAGGTATTGAAGACGTTTATATAAACGATTGATTTATTCGTTGATAACATACTTTCCCTGGAATGAATAAGTGAGATCTATTTTGAAAAAAGAAGAGTGTCTCCCTATTATATTCATGGGATCCATTTACACGTTTGTTGTGAAACATGAAATAAATTGTTTTCTATCCTTATAGATTGATATGGTGTATGTTAATATATGTCTAAATTTTAATAGATGAATTGCAGTCAAAAGCGTAGGCATTATGCAGCTAAGTCATCACATTGAGCTCATATGTATACTTCAGGTTATACCGCATATTAATAAAGTATATTTATGCATCTTTTATACTCGATGTAGTAAAGCTTTACTCTTGATATCTTCAACGACTTTCCCTAATTTTATTGGTGTGTTTTTATTTTTCATTATAGCTGGTCTAGTTGTTTAGTTTATAAGGGTGGGCAAATCTTTGTATATATAAGTACGTGCCGTTTAAGATCACGTCTTGGCTTGCCGCCGTTCGGTAAACAAATAGTTTTTCCAATATTTACTTGTATGTAGGGCAGTAAATATAATAACAAAATAAATAAACCTTCAGCAGAATGTAAAATATTTTCTTTGCTTTTCTTGTTTACTTAAAGTCTGGCTAAAGGTTTTTGCTTAGTTTTTGTACATTTTAATATATATTGCTCTTCCATTTGTATAAGGCCGACACACTGGTAAATGGGTAGACAGAGTTTGGTATTATATTCCAATAAAAAATTATTTTAAAAATTATTCCAATTAATTTTTCTTTAATATTTTATGATGAAAACTTAATGAGTAAAAGAATCAGTACAAGGATTTTCTCACTTAATGACATGCTTATATTTAGAAATAACAAAAAATGTTTTAACATCACCTACTTCAACTTACGGAAAAAGTGAAACATCTTGGCATATATACGCTGAAGACTTCATGCTATACTTCATTTTGCGTTCTAGATTATCTCTTCTCTTTTTACTTAAAGATCCATCTACGTCTTTTCTTAACAGTTACAAAATTTAACGCGACGTATTGACTTAACCATTATAAAAGAAGCTTCACCATAAAACAAAACGTCACAGAATTGAATCTACTTGAATAATGATTATATATAACCCATGACGTAAGAAGAAGTAAAGCAATCTTAATGAAAAAACTTGAAGACTGGCGGAAATCGTTTTTTGTCACACATCGCAAGAAAACGATAGAAAAAGTGAAGGGTTTCGAACTAGTCTTATGACTAAAGTTCTGAAACTTTTTCTCATGAATCATGAACGCAAAAATTAAATCGCGTAAATTTGAATCCCAAACTGGAGTTGGCATATCACAAGCTTAACCTGGAGGTTTTAATGCTAAAGTGTAGAGATGTACAGCAATATATCTTGCTATGTTTCTAAGAAAGTATTTTGCGAAATACAAAATGAAAGTCTAGTTAAACTCCACATTAATATAGGATTGGACGAGACAGACATCCATATTATATAGAACCTATACTGAAACCAACGCCCCGGTATTAAAACGACAGAGTTGTCTCTTTAACACGTACCCAGAAAACATCATGATGGAAGCTCTGGAAGAACTGTCTACAGAATAAACTGTGGTGTTAAAGTTAATGGACGCCTCATGAATAACTTGAGACATGTTGATAATACAGTTTTCATAGCATCTTCCGAAGTAAAGTTAGAGAAGATTGTCGATAGGATTAACGAGTGTAGTGTTAAAGTAGGCTTCAGAATGAATGCTACCAAGACAAATATTATAATCATCATCTCCAACTGATCATATTTGTGGCCAGTCAAAAACCAGAAAAGCTAAATATATTGGCTTAATTAAAACTGGGACAGTGAGGTGGAGTCTCGCACCGAAATTGCCTGGATCACCTTTAGAAAAATTGAAAATACTCTGCAGTCTCGATGTCCACATCTTGGACTCAAAAAGTCATTAATAAGGAGGTTCTGCGATGGATTGATCAGAACTGCAAACTTTTGCAAACGTAAAAGTGCATGTCTGGGTTATATACTCAGGCATGATAGATACCAGTTTTTGCTACTTATAATGACGGGAGAAGTTACAGGGAAGAGTAAAACCGATTGTAAAGGAAAGTCATGGTTTCGCAAAATCTGAAAATGGACAGGGCTTATGAGTGCTGTTGAAGCATTTCGCCTTGCCAACCAAATACGTACAGCGATTATGGGCATTGACTGCCAGCCTTCAATAGTTAGAGAGGCTCCCTTAAATGAAAAATAAAAAGAAGAAAATTAATTGTTAACTAAATTTTTCCTGCTTTGAAAATTATATAATTATTTGTAACATCATTTTACCAATCAAATATTGTATTTAAAAAAATCCTCGACTTTATTAAGGCTATAGCAAGATTATTTGTTGGCTTAGACCTATTTTTGAATAGAATTTAGTTTAAAGTTTTCAATGTTTCAGAAAATTACGTAATTGTTTGAAAAACAAGAAATTGTTCAAAATTATCCATACACTCTATGTAATAACCCAATTTTGAATTTTATAATTCATCCATTTATTTTGCACATTTGAAAAATATGTTTTTATTTCTCGAAGTTTTAGGGTAATTTGTTTTTTTTATTTCTTGCTCTATGCCCAATTTGTTTGCTATTTCTTTAGCATCAATTAATAAACCTTCGAAAAGTTTATTGTAGCGATAAGCTTTCAAAAATATATTTAAATAATTTAAACGAAAATCACATTAGGCAATAACAAAGTACATATATACATATAGATCGTTGGAAAGTTAACCTAAATTTTCTGTTGTGACAAATTTTGGAGCTGTTAAATTCTCGATACGTTAATGACAAGCCCTTCAAATAATGTGGTTTTTATCCGCTGCTGGATCAACTATGTATTTCATTCAAAAAGAACCAAAATGAAATATGTGAAACTATAAAGCGCTTGGACTTAATATTTTTTTAATTGGGCTACCGAATTATTCTATCAATATTATTTATCTACTAACTTAAACAAGGCAATCTTCAAGTCTCAAAATTTAAGCAGGTAATACTATCATACATCCAAGACTGAGGAATTCAACGGCAGACTTTCTGTTTGAGACTCAATAATGAGTAAAAAATTTAGTTAAAAATCTTGATAAGAAAAAACAGGTTAAAATTATCACCATTATATTATCAACATTGCCGCTAAATTTAAGATAATGATAATATCAAATAATGCTAATATAAAAACAGAACCTCCTCAAATCTCACGGTTTAGGTCAGCCCTACTCGTGCAGCATCAAGAAGTGGTCCACTTTCAAGTCTCACGATTTAAGTAGGCAGTGCACATGCAGCATTAAAAGTTACGTACAACTGTCAGAATTCATCATTATGCTGTATTGCCATCAGGACTGAATACCTGTGCGAAATTTCATGAGAATCGATTAAAGAGACGTAGTTAAAAACCTATATCAAAATTTAAATCAATAACAACAACACACAGAAAGTGAAGCTAATTAAAACCTTATATTGGATATATTTGGATTTAATTTTGTAGAAATTCATTATTCACAATTAAATGAAACTACGTAAATTAGTATTACTTCTACTTTATTAGAATTCTTTACCACAACCTAGGTTTTGTTATATTATAATATTTTTAGGCGGGCAATAAACAATCTTTGTTTATGGCCCACCTGACAATGTTGTAATACAACGGAACCTAGGTCGTGGTAAAGAATTAAAAACCTGTCTTTTCATGTCATGTACTTACCAACCTATTTATTTTGTTACTTTCTTACCATGTCAATACAAGTCAAAACGAGTCTAAACTGGGTAAGTGTACTTGTCATCACTGAAGAGTTTCTGTCCAAACTTTCTGGTTCAATTATTTAACACTCATTTTGTTAAGGATCAAATTTATATTACCCTAGTCCTGTATTAATAAATTATCATGCGATCTATATCACCTGAACTCTATCACGGAGCCTGTACTGTTCAGTATTAGGAACTCTATGGTAATATAAAATTGAAAACCTCCTTCTTTTCTGAACTCGATTAAAAACGTTAAAAGTTTTGGTTTATAATGGCGATACATGTACTCAGTGTTTAAATATATCGAGGTAATTCTTCAACATATTTTATATTTTCTTTGCGAATTTAATTAAAAGTCACGATATAACGATTATTATATAACATCTATCAATATTTGTGACATGATATTATAGTTCTCATTCTAATACATTAGGAGTAAAATAAAATATATTAGCATATCACGAGTTGTTGTCAAAAAATAATAAGAAAGGTAGCAATTACAAGATAAGAAACGAACCTAATTTTGAGTACAACGGACAGTTCTATATAATGTTATTAATTTCTAAAATATATTGCCATTAAATTATTTAATATCGAATAAGGTATATATTGTAATCCAGTTTAAAATACATGTAAAATAATTATTATTTTCATTCAAGGGTTTATTACAATTTATTTATAAAATAAAGATATATAATATCTTTACATGTTTTTTAAAATGATTTGTCATTGGCTCCTCAAAGTGACTTATATGCGCTGTCTATTATACGTCTTATGTAACTTGATTACAATGTATAAATATTTAACATTTAATACAAACATTCATTTATTTATTAATTTATTATTGGCACACAAACAGTTTTGTCACTATTTTAATAATATTATTCGAGAAACATAATTCTATAAATGTATAATTTTCTTGCGATAACATCAAAATCAGTGAGCACAGCATGATTAATTTGGTGTTACCATTAATTACCACATAATGTTATTACGAATAAGAAACACTTCAATTAATTTCAATAAATTCAATAAATGAGTTGAACAATAATACAGTTGATCAATAAAATGCACATTACAATTTTAAATTAATTATAATGAATTAAATAACAATTAATAAGGGATTAATCAATAAAACATGTAGTCAAATAGACAAATAAATTAAAATTAATAAAAAACGTTGAATTATTTTAAATATAAGCAGAGCACTACACTAAATATCACTTTTTAACAAGCAGAAGTTACTTGTCTCCGTCAATCTCAATAAGTTTATTTTTAAATGATGAAGTTGAGGACCCAAAGAAATCTACAGTTGAAGGAAGATTATTCAGGGTACGGCTTATTCTATTTACGGGTGCAAAAAATCCTAAAAAACCTTAAAACTATTCTTTTTCTTTAAATTAAAATAATTTTTGCGAAGATTCCTTCAGCTAGGTAACTTGTTGTGGAGTCAGCTAGATGTAAGTATAATGGGTGTTCCTTAAATCATTTCTGCTGAATAGCAATTTGAAATAGGAATCAGAAATTAATCGCTCATATCCTGCGAATGTAGATATTTCGGTCACTTCCAAATACTTAAATCGAGTTATTATAAGTTTTGTAGTTTACATTAAATAAATTCTTTATAATAATACTACGTTATGTGCGTGATTTTTGGTGAGCATGTGTGGGTCTTGTGCTCGTGCGTGTAGGTGGGCGTTCACATATGCGTTCGCGTTTTTGTAAACATAATTAATAAGCACATAACATATGTGTGTATATATATATATATATATATATATATATATATATATATATACATATATGTATAATATAGATATATCTCTATCGTACAAGGTTACATGTACAACAATATCAATTAAAATTTTATTTATTTCTTTACTACTTACTCATTATTTATAAAGTTCCATTGGAACAATTTTGATAAAATATTTGACGAAAATAAAATTGTTAGTATCAATAAAATGAACACCAGCCTTACTGGAATATCATGAAGAAGAAATATTATTAAATAATTAGTAAAATTAGAATGAGTAAATTTTAATCACTTCTAACCGATGTGTACTATTTTCATAAATAATATATGTACTAGGTTGGCTAGTAAGTTTTTAGCCTAAACCTCCATATTTTCCTAGAAAGATTCTCGAAACTTGTAGAAAATTTTGCTGTAGACTATAAGTAGGCCAAAGTGCAGTCACTTGACAACAGTCAGTGCCGAAGCTTTAAGTGAATAACATAAAAGATAATGGATTTGAATACGTATCAAATACGGATTGTATTCATTTACGAATTTCGTCGGGGTCACGATGCAAAGACTGCCACAAATAATTTATGTCATGCGATTAGGCGAATCCACGGTGTTTTACGCGACGGTAAATATTTTCTTCAGAAAGTTCTGGAATGAGGACCACGATCTTGAGGACGAACTCCTTACCGGGCGTCCTGTTTAATTGAATGTTCAATGAATAATTGAGGAGGATCGTCGACTAGCGTCTAATGAAATGGCAGATGAGCTACACTAATGGGCTGATGAACCACACTGCTTGGCAGATAGCACCATAGAAACATTTTCACACATTAATACAAAAGTTTTAAAATACGGTGTGTGGACACCCCACGAATTGTCATCACATCACCTTCAGGGCAGAGTTGATACTTATCAACAGTTATTGACACTGAAACGTAACTTCGACTGGCTGAATCATTTAGTAACTGACGATGAGAAGTGGATTACATACGTAAACGTAAATGGCTGGATGTCGAAGAAGCTGAAATTTCAATATCAAAACTTGAAATAAGTGCCAAAAAGATGATGGTCAGCTGCTTCCAGAGGGATCTAATATTAATACATATATTTACTGTGAAACATTAGACCGATTAGCTAACAAATTAAGTAGTCAACAGGATCGAGTTTATGTTCTACATGATACTATTAGAACACATGTTGCAAAACGTACTTGTAATAAATTAGCGGAGCTCGGCTAGGTTCTACTCTTTTATCCACCATATTCGCCTGACATTGCGCCCTTTGACTACCATTTATTCAGAGCTCTAAGTAACCATTTACTAAAAAAATATTCGACTTTAAAGAAGATCTCCAAAACGACCTGACACAGTTTTGTGAGCCAAAGTCACCGGATGGCGACAAGTAGTAGATAACAATGTTGCACATTTAAATTAAATTTAGTGAAAATAATTTTTTTAATAAAAATATTAGACAGTAAATCGTGGTTAAAAGCTTGTTAGCCAACCCAATATATAAAGTAAGTAGTAAATAATGTATGTATAATAAGTAACGTAAATTTTCCAATGTGAATTAATTACCAGATTAGGAAATTAGGAAATGCTTGAGATATTTACAATTTTTTAAAATGCATGTTTTATTTTTAAGATTCGTAATACCGTTTTTTAATGGGTAGTAAATGAATAAAATATTTAAAGTGTCTAGTAAAAATATAAAAACGAAAACTTAACGTATACTAGAATAAGATATACAATGTAAAGATGATAAAAATTGATGGTTCACCCAAAGGCAACATTAATATATTACTGATGTCATGAATTAAATAGCGAAACAAGTTAACTTTCGAAACCAGATTCAACGTGCCGTCGAGTAACAAGAAGGAACAATGGTCGGTAGTGGGCTTTTTGTATATACAGGCGGTGGAGAAAACAGTATCTGTGTTTTAGTGTTTGTCCTCTATGGAAATTATAATAGCTTATAAGATAACATTGACTGTAACTAAATGTATTAAAAAATTAAATTTTAAAATAAGTGAATATATGGATTAAATGTTAGGTATTTATATATTGTAATATATTTGAATGATAGAAGGATTTCAAGTTTTTGAAATTGGTTAAAAAACGGTGATCGATTTAGCCTGTAGAATGACAATAGAAGCCAGAAAACCTGTTTCTAGGATTTTTGTCTGTCTCTCAGCGTGTGTCAATTTTTTTCTCAATCGTGCAAAATATACAGAACGGATTTTAATGAAATTTAGTCACTACTAGCTTATTTTTTGAAGGAACATATAGGATAACTTATCTGGATATTACAGGTTGAAGAAAAAAAACTCTGACCAAATGAATATTACCATATTGGTACTCCCAAAGTAATTTTTTGACATTTTTAATAAATTTTATACTCATAGATATTTTACGATATGGTACTGCCAACGTCATCTATTATGTACTTCGTAAGATTTATGGTTATAGTATTGCAAAAAAAACTGAATAACAGTGATTCACAATAATTTGAACAGTTTAGTTAGATCTGTCGGAGTGTAATGATTAGCGCGTTGCACGGTACGCCGAAACCATGGGTGCAGTTCCCATCAACCGATCGATTTGACTTTTGTGTGTTTTATAATATTGATTACTATATTGAGGTTATTTGTAAACTTTAAATTTTTAAACTAATTTTTCACTTTTAATATAATCAAGATAAATATGCATATAACGCCACCTATTAGCTGGTTTTGGGGGTTTACGCTCATAGAAAATTAATTCCATGCGTTTATTTTTAACCAAATCTATGTTGTGCTGGTCCTTATCTATCCATCTTTCACCCTTTGTCAATATTTTTATGTATGATAGTTATTCTAAAGAATCACCATCAATAAATTTTACAAGTACAATTCAAACAATAGCAAATATTGATTTATAATGTATTACGAACAGACATGACTTGATTTGACTATAATTTTTGATTGTAATTTTTTCAATTTCTTAGTAAATATAAGAAGTCAACATTTTCCTTATTATGAGTTGCCATTTCGTAACATATATCATTAACATAAACTAGCGTGACCCGTGCGAAGTCTTCGCATTATAAATTATTCAACTCAATTTAATAAATCAAAATTGATTGCAGGTATTCAATTCATTTCTAATTTTGCACACTGCTTATTACGTTTTTATTCCATTATGAAGCTCAGATGACGGATCAAACAAATATTTTACTAAAATTGACTTATAGAGGCGCAAGTATCAGAAGCATTGAGCTAAAGCGCCACTTTATTTATACGTGAGTGGATTTGAACTTAAACAAAAATTTTACCGACCGTCAATCATATTGACGTTGAGCCGTTAGATGGCAGCATTGCTGTTTTGTGTACATAATTTTAATAATTAATTAATTTGCAAAAACAATAGCAATAATACATTTTTTAGTTGTGGATGCCATGCAGTAGAGCAAGCAATTATCTATAAAATGATATATAATTTATGTGGATTAGTTGTGAGGTTTTTTCTAAAAAGGGAGAGTAACATCTTAACCTTAGCGTATTAATATATTATAATATATATGATATGGAGTATTCACTTAAACTAGTTAATATAAGAAAGAATTCCTGTACTTTTAATGAAATTGTCACATATATATTACACATATTTAACCAAATAATATTTAATATTGCATGAATATAATATTGTACTGAAAGAGGGTACCACAGTGGTAATAAAAATGATGCAGAGCATTAAACGTTTATTCCAGCGGGCCTCTTTTTGCATACGATATTGAAATCGTCATCCACATATTAAAATGGTGTACAGTAGACCTACATACAAGGAAAGATTTAATATTTCTTATATTTTGTACACATATACACTTACCAACAGTATTAAATATATTTGTACATATATTTTACAATAAAATATTTGCTCTAATTTATCACAATTTAACAATTAAAAATTAATCGGGTTCTTGATGGAGTAATTCGTCTTGAAAGGAATCTTTGACAGGAATCTTTAAGGAAAAACTGTTCAAATTATTAACTTAAATAGCCTACAATATATATATATATATATATATATATATATATATATATATATATATATATATATATATATATATATATATATATATATACTTTTAGGCGCCAAATTTGTAAATTTCACTATAATCGAAAACCACGATTTCAAGAATTAATATTTTGCTTGAATGTAATTTCAAGAGAGAAAAAGGTTATTTATGAAATAAATGTCAATACAATTCGTGGTATTAAAAGAAAACAAAAAATTAATGTTTTATCAATAAAATGTTCCTTTTTATTGTAATTTGTACTGGCGATTTAATTTAAATATTGATATCGTAACAAAACTCAATAAAACAACATTTTTTTTCCGTTTATGATATGTATCTTGGGATGAAATTATTTTTCGCCAGCCGCAAGAAGTGGGGCTGCATCAAAAAGATCTTCAGAAATCGAATAAACAATTTTAAGTGATATTTGTTTACGGCTTACTCGTCGTGTGATTTAAGGGACCAGAAAGTAAGAAAAGAAAAATTTCATAATTGTACAAATTCAAAACTATAATGACAATGCTACTTCAATATGAAATAAAACTGAATAAGGACAAGAATTTCAGTAACCAGTCATAAAGAGATTTCGAACTTTTTTAAAAGTTTTTAAACGAGAATAAGTTTTATGTTTTGAGATCCGCGTGATAACTAAATTTTGTGGCTGCACTTTAAAAGACTTTTGATATTGTACAAAAGTTTATTTGATTAAGTTTTCCAAATGTATCCTAAAGCCGTCAACAGAAAATCTTTTGCCATGTTGTCCATAATGTATCAAATTGTTAATAAGTAAAAATGATGCCACTAATTAATTTCTAAAACTCAACATTGTATTTGTATTCAAACCGATTATATTTTGTCAAGCTAAATATGTTGAATAGGCAAATGTAGGCTTCAAAGCGTTTCCCTTCAAATTACGCTAGGTTATATTGTCCGTCGTTCAAAAACATTTAGTGAAATCTTTCATAATATACTAAAATATTTGTACTTACGCGCTTAAAAATAAATAAATGAAATTAATTTTCATAATAAAATTAAAAGCTGCTGAAGCTATCAACCGTCAGATCATCCAGCAAAATTATTTACTGTATATATATTAAATATTGTAATTTTATTTTGTTGTGTTTTAATATATAAAGATCAACATTCGAAATCTATGATACTAGAAATTTTAATAATAAATATAATCCATAGTAGGTCCTGGGTCATAATGTTTGTCACTGGAACGTTTTCATACTATTACTGTAGTATAAAATACAGTATTGACATCAAATATAGTAAGTATTCATTGATATATGATGTACATAAATAATATCATCAAAAAATCTTTCGTATTTCGAAGGGTGCTCCAAAATACTACTAAAGCGAAGGCAACAAATTTGCCTACTCGTACAATCAAGCTTATAGAGTTTTCAATTGTCTGTCCTAATAATTCCAACAAATTCCATTGTTGTAATTATTCAGTATTTGTAATGTCTAAATTAATATATTAACAAGTCAAACACGGAGAGGTTACATTTCCGTATTGGCTGAATGTTCTAAAGTAATTTCTATTCTGTCTAAGCAATATCAATTCTGTGATTCTGAATGTTTGTAGTTGGCAGTTTATCGACATTAGTTTACAGTTAATCCCAGTCACGTATTAAATGAACTTCGAAATCTTATGAACAAGTTATAGAAACCAATATTGCTCGATTGGTTTAATTTAGAATACTTATGCTTTGAATACAACGTTAAATAGCTGGGGAAAATGTTGATATTTGTATATTTCACATATAAAGGTTATATTTCCACACAATGAATTAATAAACTACCAGTAATGTTTATAATAAATGAAATAATGAAATTATGATAATGAAAATTTCTAGTAGCCGAGTTTAACCGAAAAAAAATTGTCTTTGTTTATAAAGTGTAATCGTAAAGATATTAATAACTTCTAAAACATAATGAATAACTCTAAGAACTTAATGATTAATTAATTAATTACTAATTATTGGAAATATATATATATATATATATATATATATATATATATATTAATATATATATGTGTGTGTGTGTACATATATATATGTATATATATATATATATATATATATATATATATATATATTATATAAGTTTTTATTATATTTAGTTTTTTCATTTCTGAAATAAGCTTTGTACTTACTTTTTAAATTTTAAAGCTACGTTACTTTAGTTTTCTACTGATTATAAACAATTCAAATACATTTATGTCACTTAGCAAACATTACAAGAAATTAAACAAGCCTAAGGCATGAACAAATTAAGGGCAAACATATTATTAATATACAGGTATGTTATACTTAATTTGGAAGTGGTTTTTGTAAAGAAATTATTTTTTCATATATGATTGCTTTCATTATTTGGAAATATCAATAATCGATACAAAATGTTTTTAAATATGGAAAAAACCTCCATACTTTCTTCCTTTTATCTAATGTACATATGAAATATGAATCTATTTTAAAAATGTGATAGGTTTATCAATTATCATTCCTAATTACGTTTTCGGGTTAAAGCATACTTTTTCCAACCTGATGCTTATTTTAAGGGTATCGATAACAAATTTTATTTCCCTTTATAATCGGGGAAAATTTTCCCATCAACCTTTTCAAAAGAAAAACCGCAAAGTTTTAAAATTAACCCTTCTAAATAAAAATTGAAATTGTTTTCCGAATAGGAAGACGCAGGTCCATTTATTGGCCTTTTTTTAATATCTAATGGTTAAGAATATAGAAGGCAATTTTATTACTCAGAACGTATCGTAATTAATCTTAAGTTTGTATTTTTTATAGTCAAAGTTTAAATTTTCTGTTGCAATTTATTAAATATAAGCGTATTAATTTTAAAATACAGGAAAGCCTATTAAATAATAATAGGTAATCCGATTCTATCCTAATTCAAACTTCAAAAGTTAAATACGTTTGGAAGCCGTTAAAATATTTGATATCATTTTTAAATCTACGAGACCATTGGTCTCGTAATTATGGTTTTACAGAACCTTAAAATTAGACATTTATATTAGAAACGTTCAATACACATTTTTCAAATAACCTATTATTTTTTAAGCAATTCGCGAATATATATTAGAAGACGGATGTGAAGAGATGGTGAAATGACGGTGTTCAGCCGAATATTAGAATTTTCAGTTTTGGTGTAGTGTAAATATGTTTTTCTACATAAAAATAATGTATTAAATATTACGATTTGACTATTTAAAAACCATCCTCTAAATGATTAGGAACTATGTTGGTTACATGTGCAGTCTGAACAAATACATCCATTAATCCAACTTTGAATATTTAAGTTCACAGTACAACATAACTTGTATACACGTGCTATCGTTTTTATTCGACAAAAAAAGCAATAACGTCTGTTATTAAATTTTGACTTTGATTTAGTACTCTTCTTCCACATGATTATATCTCATACCTATAGCCTCGTAAAAATAAAACAAAAATTCATATTGCTGGGTTTATATACTTGTTACATACACATATAATTTATTTTGCATTTAAAATATTTTCATTTAATTCTTTCCTTACGATTGCAAAAATAATATTTTGGTTATGTCTTAATGCTAATTAATTCTTAATGCTTATTTAATGATAATTTTTTAAAGGTTTAATATATTTTTAAATGTCATTTTAATTCATGTGAACGAATTTTGTTGTGTTTGGTTGATAAATCAATCTTCTTGAATCACGCAATTGCTGATGAATGAGATCATTGCCGTGAATTACGAAACGGATGAAATAGATGGGGCGTAATCAATTAGTTTAATGAGTTAAATTGAAATAAAACTGCTAGTATTTTACACTTGTGCATGAATGCTTTATAATATTCAGCTTATATTATGAAAAAACCGCAGTTATATTAGTAAATGCATCAAAAATGGTTGAAAATTTATTTTTGCTTCTGAAATATCTTTTAACAATTATTTTAACACTCAAATATTGATAATGCGGTCAGTTATCTAGATCCGATTCCTACACCCATTGAAATAATATTTTAATGTTTTGAGTAAATGAAAAATAACATCAACAGTCTGAGTTCACTGCTGAACATAGGTCTCTCTTAATACGTGTATCATTACAAGTATAGCTTATTATAGCGATTCTAGGGATTGCAATACGTGGCTTCTTGTACCAGTAGTGCTACTGGCCCTCAGAAGTCTGTTGCTTGTGCAACCGGTTTGATGTGCAACCGGGTATTGAAACTGAGACTACGGGATGCTCCACGTCGCTAAACATACCGCGCCGTTGACGAAATGGAAATATTAGTCTAAAACTCAATCTAGAATAATTATCCTATTGATATTCTAAATTAAAAGAAGACGCAAAGTCCAATGAACTTATAAAGGTTATAAAGTAATTTTTTTGAAGAATTATGTTAAAATTATTAAAAGTAACAATTAAAAAAAACCGTCAAATAATTCACTAATCTACGTATTGAAGTCAGATTGTTTAAAAATATTTTTTGCATCATATTTATTTCAAATGTAATAAATTCGACCAAACTTTAAATACTTAATAAATAGGTACACCAATGTTATTTTAAATACACCATTTTGAGGAACTTCTATCCGAGAATTGTTCTATAGTGCATATCTTATTAAAAAAAATGTCTAATAGGCTTGCCAGCCATAATATTGCTTTAAAAGAAACACGAACACCGTTATATTGATCATTTTTTACAGAAATAATACTAATAAATATTATTATAAAAAATAGCTTAATTTAAAGGTGGACTTCAATGAAACTTTATGTCCAATATAATATCAAAATTTAAAGTATTTTGAATTAGAATTCATCATCCTGGATGACATCACAGGTTTTAATCGATTGATGTAAATCGGTAATTAAATTTATTAATATTGAAATAAACTTTTTGAATTAAGTTACGTTTTCATCTAAATTGAAATAATTTATATATGTTTTCTTCCAAATTAAACAGGTCAAAACATATTAAATATTAGTATCAATTAGTGTAAGCAATATTTCTTAGTTCTTTTAAAATATCAATTATCAAACCACTAAAATTAACACCTAATCTGTCATAGACGGAATGTATGTAGAAATACAGACTGCAATAAAATCCACTTACATAATCGAAACAAATATTGATTTAAGTTAGTAGTAATTATATTAGTGAACGGCGGTAACCACATGACAGTAAATTGCTCTTAAATAACAGAACACGAAAAATTATATAGGTAAATTATATAAATAATAAAACACTACAATTTCTGTGAAGACAGCCAAAAAACAAATTCGAGGCAATTTCCATAAGAATGAAGTTAGAACGCAGTAAACGATGGTCACCCCAGAGCGCACCGCCATACAATGATGTATCTAACCATGATGTAATTAACTATGATGTATCAAGAGGCGGAGATATGGTACGCGATCGTCCAGTGAGCTATGCACCGGAGCTCCATATCCTACTGTAGTCGACTCGTAAATGGAAAGGCGGGCTCAGCACTGATCTATTTATAAATTTGTAGCAACGCTCTACCTCAACTTCTGTTTGCTATAGTTTTAGATTGATAACGTGTTGGTTTATATAATAATTAATGGCATCATTTTATTCAAAGCAACACGACATGAAGACACTACGAAATTCATTCAATTATCTGGAATTCTTCACTGTATATCGCATTTATACATCTTACTTCAACTGAAGTGGTCGATTTAAGTTCAGTGTCCTGTTTTTATTTTCTAGAGTCAAGGATCTATCATATCCGTGTTTTTGAGTGCTTTTTCCAGAATAAATGTCTTTTATTTTGTTTACTTCTACACTCATATAATGATATATATATATATATATATATATATATATATATATATGTATGTATGTATATATATATATATATGTATGTATATATATATATATATATATATATATATATATATATATGTTCTACTAGCTTATGCTTCATTTATTATCCCTATGGCAAGTTTTGTTACTTTAAAATTTCCAAAACTCTTACATTTTGGTGCTATTATGAAGATCTATGAAATTCAATTTAAAATCTTCGTTGCCACAATTCCATTAAACAATGGAAATATAAACATATATTAATTAAAAATTACGTTTCAAAGCTTGAGTTAAAAATTAACTACTAAATGTACTGTCTCAAAGTTGAGTTAATTGAATTTTATTTCTTATTGTGATTAATTATAGGTTGTGAAAAAAATATTCATTGAGTATGCCTGTTTATCGTTTCTCGATTAAATTCACAAGCACACTAACCGGAATCTCTTATATATATTATTTCGCTGAAATACATGTCTGAAGTTAGTTATTGACATTTAAATATATATATAGAGCGTTTTTACAATTTGATACGAGAATGCGGAAAATGCCCACGAAAATTATCTCGGCACGCTTGCTCTGAGTATCTTTGTATTCAAACGGACATCGGAATTTGAATACGTGACGCGTGATTACCGCATAAAAGGTGGATCACCTAAAACATTACCCGACAATAATATTTGAGGCGATCCACATTGCTCTGTGATATTTACATGCCTCAAAGTATCTATGTATTGATTGTACCTATTAATTTAGCAACGAGGCAAAAATTGGTTTCTTAAGCGAGATAATATGCGAAAATTAAATTACCTCGATATAAAATGATTCACAAAATTAAGAGTTTTTTACATTATTCCTTCTTGCTTTCCCCATAGTAAATAATTTTACTAATTTTTAGCAACATTTCTGCTATGAAGGGTTACGTACCTCCAAAGAAAGACAGAACTCTTCAAAAATTACTATTACTTTTCAAGATGTAAATATATTACTTTGATCTTTTGTGACCATAAAATACGGTAATTATATCAAAAACAATCTGATCAAGAAACGTCCTTATAATTTTCTGGCAAATTGTAGACAACATTCTAGTAAAATACTGTTTTAAAGTAATGTCGAGTAGCAGTTTCTTAGGGTACAAAAAAATTGGCACATTTTCAAGAATGTCCCTAGAACTGTTTTACAAAATATTACGAAACAAAAATAGTTTTCAAATTTTTAATTAATGTACTATTATAATACTCATGATAAATGAAATTGAAAAAGATCTGGACTAGATTATTTCTATTATTTTTCCTTATTAATAATTAATAATTATACAGTACGTAACATTTCGTGAGGGCAGCACTTCAATCCGTAGTATAGTGCGTCATGAGTGGTTTACGATAACTGCATATTTTTTAAATAACACTTTCTTTTATTTAAACAATGTTTATTAGTCATTAAACTAGAAACCACCACCTGTATCTTTTATTTAGATAAATATAACGAATGTGGCAATCAACAATTAGCTACGACAGAATGAACTCAAATTTCCTATGCCTATTTTTGCATAATTATACGCATTGCACGGTAACTACATAGCACGATATGACGATTTAATAGGAAATTGAAATGTGCAGAGTGTTTAGAATTTTTCTTTTATTATAACGACACGTTATGGACATGAAAGACACAGGAACATTATAAATTATTTGTTAAGACTATTCAATAATAAAACAGTTTCTTCAGCAGGATCGCCACATTCCTTATCCATTTTATTTTTGTTAACTATAATTAGTATGACTAATAATGTAACTCTATTGATATTATAGCCTATTAATATTATAAATAATTTTCTAAACAACACTAAAATATTGGCAAGTAAAATTTTACTAAATGACGGTTGTATAACAGAAACCTAAACAGCTGATAACATGGCGGCCATGTTGCCGCGCTTAATCGATGAGAGAAGTTTAATTATAATTAGTCTCGCCAGTAAAACTAATCTGCATTAAATACTTTCCAACAAAGTTAAACCGTAACTGATCTTATGAAATTATAACAGACATTTTATTTAAACCCAGACGGTAGTTCAAATTGTGATTGATGTCTGTCATCATGATTGATGTCTGTCGTCATTGATTTCTGTCACGATTAATGTCTGTCACCATGTGATTGATGTCTGATGATGTTGACTGTCATCATGATGTTTGGCAAGATATTATACGTTGCAAAACTGATAATTGGCCCTATTTAGGTAGGGTATGTAATTATGATTAAATACAAAATTTAAAATTTAAATACTTTGTAAACTGGACAACTTATATAAAAAAAATCTTTTGGCAGATTACACACGATTGATTAAAAACGTGATTTAAGTGAATTAAGTGGATCGCCCAACGATATTTGCATATATGCTTTATCAGTATATTCAATAGTTTATCATAACATTCACTCTGACTCTTAAGGTGCACTTCAAGTTGGTGGAACAAAAAAAAAAGATTAACTTCAGAGTCGAAAGTTCCATACCTGCTTTTAGTCACTAAAATATGTGTCTTCTAGAAACTTGTTGAACGTGTAGAATTCGAAAATAAAATTATATACGTACATAGCGGGATAATAATGAATTCCATTTCATTAAGTACAGGTTGTCCAGTGGCAGATTTCAATGTTTGAAAAATTGTAAAAAAGAGTTTGAGCTGTGGCCCCGTCCTGCTGGCCCATGTGTTTTGGTTGAAGGATGGACTATTCTGTAGTTCTACTCTGAAAAAGTCATTCAACATCTGGGCATATCTCTTCGAATTCACAGTTACAGTTTGGCCACGTTGATCTTCAAAGAAACAAGGCCCTATGATTGCAGATGCAGACATGGCACACCAGACTGTTACTTTAGGCTTATGTAAATGCTCTTGATGCATTTGTCTTGGGTTATGGACATCCCAGTAAGTTAAAAAAGTTCTGCTTATTCACATATCCTCCAATGTGAACGTGAGCTTCGTCACTAAAGAATATGTTGCCCATCCTGGTAGCAGTGCAAAATCTCAACAACATCACCTCCGCGTAAGTTTTTCTTAATTCAAAGTCAGAATCGTTTGAACAATTTGAATGTTATATGGATGGAACTTGAGCTGTTTGTGCATTATTACCTGTAAAGTTGATTTCAGAATTCCCAATATCGATGAACGTGTACGCAGTGATTAAAGTTGGTTTTTCAACGACAGTAACCATAACACGCTCGACATTTTCATCCGTGGCTACCAATGGTGTAGGTCCTGGCCTGGGCCTATTTAATGTTGATCCTGTAGCTCTGAAACTTGCTACCTATGACTGAATAAGGTTGATCGATGGTCCATCACGTCATGGACGAATACTGTAACGATTATTAAATCGACGGCGTGCTACAGACAGCGAAAATCGACTCGAAATGTACTCCTCGACGGCAAAAGCGCGGTGCTCTCCACTACACTGTTCCATGGCTACTAAAACATCCCCGCGCCTCTCTTATGTGTTGCGTTCCAAAACTATGTTTGTTCAAACTTTGAAATCTGCCACTGGACAATCTGTACTTATTGATATACAGGTATATCAAGATCATGGAAACAAACAAAATAAAAATAGTAAAAATGTAAATGTACCCTTTCAAGAAGAATTTCTATGGTTAATATTGTGTCAATAACATCTAAAAGTAAATGAAACTTTGTTATCAAATTTAATATACGACATATACTTATAGAAATTAAACGGGAAGTAAAGGAAATGGTGAGAATTAATTACACGGAAAAAATTAAAAAAAGGATAAATATTGATAAAACTGGAAATGACACCGCATATAACGTATTTAAAATTTTGAAATTATTGAAGAAAGTAAGCTTATCGAATATAAAGTATATAGATTTACAAAGTATGTATTGATTAAAGAAAAATACAAGTGTGTTATTGAATTTATTGGACTTAAAATATTTCAATAGGCTTTTGCGTATATTGAAATTGGAAACGAAAGATGTATAAATTTTAACCACACGAGCCATATAGTATGACGTTATTTTAATTACTTCGCTTCTAGTATAACTCACAACACGATGATGTTTATATTAGACATCTAAAATTAAATTTTTACCCAATCAATCGATCGAAATCTAAGTTAACGACATTAAGTAGGTGCATTATGTTAACCGTCGTATCATTAAAAAAAATATGCTCTCTTAATTATCTTCTTCCTGTTGCACCTAACATCTATTTCTTTGTAAGACTTTTATTTTTATCCTTAACTACGCAATATTTTGCTATTTCAATTTTATCGATGACCGTTTAAGAAATTATATTGGATTTTAGTTTTTTGGGTTTTTAAAAAAGAATTATTTTATTTATTTACTATCGTTTTAATTATTTTTAATTAATTAACTTATTAAATCAGAATCTGGTAAGCGTTGCCAGATCAGAGGAGCGTGATGAACTCTATTGTCGGACTGAATAATTGAGGGAAGGAAATCGGTTTACCGTTGTGTGGTCTTGTTAATGAGAATTGTGTTTCACTGGTTAAGCAATAGTGTGTAAATACTGAAAGTAGAAACTTGGGAGCTGCTTGAAACGCTGAATTGGTGAAGCCAAGTTGTTGTTGACTAGAGGTGCAACATAAGATAAACGAATAGCAAATTCCATAAGTATAGGATATATAACAGTTCGTTATATTCAAGTCTCAAAAATACGACCATATTTTTAATTATAAATTTTACATCTAATATAAAGGTCCATAATTAACGCCGATTAACTGCGCTTCAATTTATTTTCAGCAAACCAACAATTTTTATCATAAATACAGGTTTAATCAGGTCGTTGCTAAGAGACTGTTTTCACAAAATGAAAACTTGGAATTTACTAAATTCTGACATTTAGCTTTGCTCTGGAACTTAAATGTTTTTAAGTCATTTTTTTTATAAAAGCCTTACTTTTCACAATACTTTTCCTTCCAAAAATATGTCCATATCTCACTAAGCGAATAAAACAGCCATTTTCCAAAGAGAAATTGTGAAAATTGTGCATGAAATTGGAATTTTGTCTTTGAAAACGGAATTTTACGCGAATATATTTAACCCTTCACAAAGTATATGGTCCTAGCCATCACAAACAATTAAGATAAAAGAAATTTGTCATAAGCTTTCCCCAATTAAGAATGCTTCCCCCATTACTAGATCTATTAAGACTTCCATGTTGGTTTAAGATTAAGCTCTAAAAAAAGGCCGCTCAATTCAACTAAAAAAAGAGAGGAGCCTATATTTAAACACAATCATATATTTTTGAATACGCAGTTAAAATATTTCCGTAAATAATTTTAAATGTAATTACGCAACAACTGAGAATAAAATGTTACCATCATAATTACAGCTTACAATGGCGACAAACTTATAAAAACAAATGCTTCAGAGTTTTTGTTAAGCCGGCAAGTATCTTAACAAAGCGAACCAAGTTTCGAACGGAATATTCCGGAACGAGCTTTGAAGTTTTTTTGCGATCACATCATAGCCGTCAGAATTTAGTTTGTTCTGAAAAATGGACATTGATCAATTATGGAAGATGTATTTATTTAGCTGAAATCATAAATTCAGAAAAAGGCGCAACTAAATATTTAAAATGAAATGGATAGGGTACAGTCATCATCAAAACGTTTATGCCCTGAAAGTTTTTATTGTGACTTTTCAAAATTTCTGTTCTAAGCAAGTATCTTGAAAATATAACTTTCATTAATGTAATCATTATTTAATTTATTTACATTTTTGACAATAGAATTTAGTAACAAGTTAAGTAATAATTCTTTGTCTCTAAATATTTGTGTTTTAGTAACCACAATTATCCATAAATTAAATTTTTTAATGCCATAGGTAATAGCTTCAAGCTTTTCGAATTTTAACAGACTTATTTTGTAGTAAAAATTAGAAATACATTTTTTTGTATTTCACATTATAAAATTTATTCATAGATATATCAACTTAGTTTTATCCAAAGTTAAAAATGCCAAATTCAATATAAAACAAAGAATATAATTAAAAAAATATTATGAAAGCATGGGCGTCTTCGAAAATCATTTGAGCTAAAGCTACTTCCCACAACACATAAAAAGAGATTTAATGTAAAAAAAAAATCTAAGTTAAGTATGGGAAGAAAAAGAAAATCTTCGTTGCTATTTGTATTGACGCTGCAAGGAATGTAAAGTTTCCACCAGATTCATGTTTATAAAGATATTTATAATGATAGAAGCAACGACGAAAACATTATGATTGTGATGGTTTGACTAGATAATTGATGATATACACTTGTTCCAGATAATTATTCGACTTTTCCACAAATGTTTAGAACAAAAGTTAATATATATATATATATATATATATATATATATATATATATGAATTATGGATGCTTCCTAATCGAATAGCTGAATTAATTTGTAATTGGTTATTTGAAGTGAATTACATATGTCTATAATACATATACACCAATAGCTAAATGTAGAACAAATAAGATTTTTGTACTAAAATCTTATGTGAATACCAGAAAGCTAAAACTTGAGCAGTTAGGTTAATATTGAGGGCCTTATTAATTACAAATTTAATTCAAAGATCAGAAATTAGATCAACTAGCATAAAAATTAGAGTTCGAGTTTCTTCAAGATAACGCTGTATCATATACCTCAATATATACTTGTCAAATATTACAGGAATTGAGCTGTCTTAATTTAACATCAATTATGATATATTGTATAATATTTATTCATATACTATTTGCCTAAAAAATCAGAGAATATCTCCTCAAGCTTTTTTACCCTCGCTAAGATACACTGGTACGAGGTACAACGTTCTGAATTTTTTTTCCGAATTTTTTTGGCTTTTTTTATTAAAAATAAACTCACTTCATCTACGTGAAAAATATTATCGGAATTGTAATCACGCAATAGAATTGGAAGGTGCTCAAAATGCATATAGTTATATATTTTGCAACTTGTAGTATATTTTGCAATATTACTTTCTTCCTGTTTTTTTTAAACTATATCCTTTCTTTCTCTAAATTCTTCTGACTCCACATTCCTCCCTCAAAAAGTGCCTACATTAAACTATCTTTCAAATAATTGAACTTTTATTTATTCAAATTTTCTCTTAACAGAATATTTTTATTATTAGAAGATTTTACCTATCTTGATAAACACTTTATATTCAGGATACCCTGGTGATAGAAAATCGCAAATATTTCAAGAATAGCTGGAAAATGTGATAATTTTGTGTATAAAAACATGATATTAAGAAAAATATCTTGTTATGGTTTGGATCCATAGGATCTCCCCGTCTCCAGATATTTTCAAAAAGGTTTTGGTCAAGAAGGGACTAATAGAATTTTTTTCCATAAAACTGTATCTGAAGATCTCATCGAGGTTTTAATAAATATAATTTCAATGCTACACTGTTCCTCCTATAAAAAACAATATTGAATTTAAAATTTATTGATACCTGAATAAGTGGGCAGTCTCTACAACTAGAACCGATTCTGTGGTTCCGGCCCTTTTGCACTGAATAACCCCTATTAAAATAATTATTCGTATCTAAGATAATTTCTGAATAATTGTTTGATAATTATTCGCTATGTCAAGACATGAAAAGAGTTTAAATAATTTTATAATTAAGAATATATGCAAACATGATACATTTATCTTTGAACAAATACTAATGTGTTTATTTATAAACAGTCTAATTCCTATTCCACCTTCTACATTTTGCCTTTGATTACTTCAGCGTTTAGTTCGTTTTTTAAATCGTTTGATATTTTATGTAAAATATTCTACAATTGAAAGTATAGTCTGTATATAATGGATTTAGATTTTTGAAATCTGATATATGTGAAGAGCAAAGATAAAATTCAGGATCAATGTACTGAGACGTAAAATGAATGAGTACATCAGACTATCCCGAACTTAAATAGTATTTGTCAAAGATAAGTAAAGCATCTTTGGAATTAAAACATTCCAAGATTTCGACTATCAATTTAAGAGAAGACATAATGATTTCAAAAAGGCTCAATATTAAAAATGTGTGTATTACTAATGGTTAATTAGAGGGGCCTAGAAGAAGGAACGGCATAGTTCTAAAAAAACTGTGGAGAAAGTAATGGTGTGTTCTATAGTACATTTATTTAGTGACTTAAATACTTTCCAGTTCTATCATAAGGTTATAGATTAGATTAAAATGCAGCCGACATTTTTAATCTAGACGAAATAAGTTTGTTTTTAAGTATGCTCCGATAAAACTTTTACTTCTTAAGATGAAACCTGGTAGTAAATTTAGCAAAGAGTGCGTTAGTCGTCTTTGTGCAAATAAGTCAGTAACTGAAAAAAATTGTTACGTCCTTTAGTTGTAAAATACATAAAACCAAGTTCGTGGAAAAGAAATTATTTAACTGTTAATGATAAAATTAAATAAGAGCTTGCATGATATCTATTTTTCAGAATAGCTCAAGAACTTGAAAAAAATGATAAAGGTGTAGAAACGAACAAATGTGATATTCATGGCTAATTGTAAATGGCACAATAACATATGTGATCTAGAGTGCATTGAAAACCTGTTTGACAGGTAGATCGCTGCCAATGAACCAAGGTATCATAAGAATATTCGGAGTATATCGCAGAAAAGAAGCCATTCAAAATTTAGCTAAATTTATGAAAAGAAATAAGTTTCCGTAAATTAAAGATTCTTAGGCCAAGAGATTCGCAACGAAAATTTTGTTTTCCATAAACAAAACTACTTAAGTATAATGCTTCAAAAATCTGTATTTTAGTCTATTAGAGTAATTGAATCTGAGCCCTTACAAGAGAAAGAAAGGAACTGGGAGACCCTTCCAGAAGATTGAAACCAAATTTTCAACAACTAAAATAGTAAGCAGCCGACGACTGAAAACTTTGTAAATATAGACGATAGATTATAAGTTTCAGGAGAGCTAACTGAAGGCGGTATTGTCTTTGCTTTCGATTTTACGTGTTTGTAAAATGAAGAAAAAGAAATCAGGTTGAAAAAATATTTTAAAAAAGTCGTAAAATATGAAAAAGGAAAGCACTAGAATAATTAAAAAATTATTATATATAATATAATAAATGATCAAAGCACATTTAATAAAATTTGTAGTAAAAATGGAAATAAATGCTTTTGAAAAAGAAATTAAAATACAATTTCTTTCCTTGTAACTTTTACTACTACAATATATTCTATTTCTAACGCAGTTTTTAAATTTATTAATTACAAAACAAACGTAAATTGTACATAAAATGTGTGTAATAATTAAATAATTATACGTCCACAATTGAAGAAGTTTGTCTCTATCTCCATTAGGGAAAATCTGTAAATGGATATACGAGTATTATTATTTTTGTCCCTATATCTGTTCAACAGGCCCAATGGAATACCTCTTTAAGTAGTAAATAAATTCTAATTCCTTCAGATTGTAGTTATCAAGTAATTTAACTATAACCATAAAATTTTACTTGGTATGTTAAGTTTGGTAGTTTCGTTCTAGATATAATTACCAGAACTAAGAAATTTAATTCCATTTTGAGATTCCTATGCAAATATTTATTAATTTAAGAATTAAATTTATAAAATACAGTGTTTACTTATATTACTCAGAATTTTTTAGTTTTACGGGGAATGAAAAGGAAACAAATTGAGACATATTAAAATTATCAAATTTCATATTCGTATTTTTACCTTTACAGCGACAATTTGTAGATCGATGTAAACTAAACAGAATACAGAATATCAAAAATGAACGTAAAGGTGAAAACTGCAATGTGCATTTTCTATTGGAAATTTAAAATGATTTTTATGAAATCAAAAATTTGTCAATATCAAATATTTAGTAAATGGTCTGCATGTATGTCCCGACGTGTGATATACACAATTTATATGTCAACTATTGTTGCGTTTGTGACATATTGTTGCGTTACTGAAATTATTCGCTCTAGATAGACAACTTTTTATAAAATTTAAGAAATGCCATTAATGCATTCTAGGAATTAGCAACGATAAACAACATCACCAATTATGTCTTAATTAAATTAAATTTTTATAACGAAACTGATGTTCCATAACGATGAAAAGGATGAAAGTTCATGTCTTACCGAACTTGAAATGTTGCCATTATAGATTTTTTATCCATAACAGGGTTTTAGATTGAGATTACATAATATGGGAAACGATATTAAGACGCGATGTATTCAACTCCGAATTATTTTTTGAAGAAGATCTGTGAAATATTTTTTCTGGCATGCGACATTACAAAATTGTTATAAAATAAAGTAATCGCCAACTTTGTTTACGAAATTATCAGAACAAATAACTAGCAATAAATAACTTATCCAACCAACCATCCAAAAGCTGCCAACAAAACATAATAAGAGAATATAGAACTGGATCTATTTACAAATGTTATTCTTTTTGAAATTGTATTTGTGTTACTAATGGTGTGTATTTAGTCTGACACTGACAGCAGTGAATGAAATGTAGGCACACAGTTGTTTATTAGTTGACCAGTCAAAATAATGAATAACCCCAATCTAAGCATACCTATATATATATATATATATACTGACTTGCGTTTCTGGCTAATTCGTGCGAGTTATGAGTTGCTTTACGAGAAGCTACTTTTTAAAAACTATAATAGTCACAATTATTGTGAAAATATATTATAAACTTTAACTACAGGAGTATTTAAAATTATTACTTAACTCTAGTGAATGCTGTCGAATATTGTCTTCGAGCTATGAAACATCCGTCATCCAGTGTCACATTCTCCTCCGATCTGCTGTTTTAGCTCGTCTGTGGGCATTGTCGTTGGGTCTTTTATGATCAGCAATGTAGGGAATTGTTGTCCTTGAGCATAAATCATACTGTTCTGTTAACTCGTTCGGTTTCACGTTACCCTTCGGTCTACTTTGTTATTTTGCCTATGAGAATTATTGGTAGATTTTGTATGATCAGCAATGCAGGTAACTGTGTCGTTAAGCATGTGTTAACTCATAACGTGACGTATGTTACTTCGCGCGCTCGCTTCTAATGTGTAAGTGCGTCAGTGCGCGCGTACATGTGTGTGTGTGTGTGGGTTTGTGGTGAAACTACTTACTAGATAATTTTTGCATATTTGTCAGTTTTGCACATATGTACAATGAGACCATGAAAGACTCACTTATATTTTTAAAAAAAATGCAATCTCGCTGAAAATCAACTTACACTTATAACGAAACTAGGATTTATTATTAAGGTTCAGTACCTCCAAAGGTAATCCTAATAATAAATATGTGTCGTAATATAAGTATAAGTATTTTCGATTTCACGAAAAGAAAATGGTTTCCTTTCTATTTCTTACCGAATGTCTCTTGGGTATGTTAGGTTTCCATTCCCTGCAAATCTATCGGACATTTATCTTTCAGTTATTAGAAAGGAAAGTAAATATGCCAGAGTGTGATTAGTTTATGATGGGTGAAAATAATTGTCTTGAAATGTGTCATCGTTATCTTTTGTAGTCCTTGTGTATGTTTTATGTATGTTTATTATAAAAGTTTAAACTTTGTTAAACCATTAACTCCTCACCTTTGTAAATACCAACAATGTGCTGATAAATGTGGGAACGTAAATAAATAAATAAATTCCTCATGTGCCGACAGTTGACAAGCCAAAGGATGTGAGCCCATGAGTACCCGATCATCGCGTCATCTGAAAGAGCCATATAAAATACAGAAACACGATAAAATGCTTTTCATATTATAAATTTTTAACAAAGTTTCTGAAAGAAATGTGATACATCCGCTTCCTACTCGGGCAATTTTTAATAAAGCTCCTCTTTCTCGATTGTTAGCCGAAGTGCATTTGACACTAACGAAACCTGTCACTATGTTTAATGTTATATTGATGACCACAAAATGTGGGGAGTAGAATATAAGTTTTTGTAAGCATTTTGGAAAATATATACACCGGCCAAAGTCATAATTTCTCTTTTTTTATTGTTCTTTTTTATTTGCATACTGTTATATTGTTCTCATTGTCTTTCTAACCCAATGACGGAATTATTTGCTTAATTAGCCTAATTATTCTATACCTAGATAAAAAACAATTTTGAGAAGGGAAAAACTTGGTAACTGTTGAAAGAAACAATAATATTGTAAACGTTACAAGCATTAAAAAGAGAATATAATGCATTCATAGTGAACAATAATTTGGATAAACCTTTGTTAACTTATTGCTTAAATATGATCAGGGCGAGCGACGCGAGACTTAACACTATCCCACAACCCGTACAGTTTTGTGGTCCACTTTACGAAAAAAACTATCACACCTCTGGATTTGAAATTTGACATAATAATTTAGAGCCATATCAATATTTGTTATCCATCGCTATTTTTGAATTTAAATATTTTAAAAAATTATAAAAAAATATGAAACATCGATGCATAATACTAGCATGTGGTTACTAGCGCTATCCGTTAGAAAATTATGGAATTAATAGAGCATACATGCAGATGTGTTATATTTCTAAAATGTTTAATAACAAAATCGATACGTGATGTGTGAATATTTCTACTAACTAGATTGTGCCTAGTGGCATCTGTTAAAAATTTACAGAATTAAGATAGCATGCAGATGTGTCACAGCGTTATTTACAGTTTTATTGTCGCAGAGAAATGCCACGAAGCCGTATTTTAACTGATCGTAAAGAATACGACAATAACCGATCTTTCACGTCTGATGCAAGAGAACATCTGAAAAGAACTCAAGATGCTGAATTGTATTCTTGGCGAGAAAATGCTTTTTAACATACCGATAATTTTGAAGTTACCCACAAAAAATGGAATTGACCTTTTAATTTAATGGAAAATCGTGTTTTACCTTGGCCTAGATTGCATTCTGTACAAAATTAATGAATTTATATGTAACGGATATATTTGTAGGGCATTTCCTACATTATTTTATACTGGTAAAGATTCCCTTCGAAATACCCAGGTCATAGTAAAGAATTTAAATAAAGTAGAAATAATACTACATCACTTAGTTTTATTTACTTACCTTAAAATTGTTATTAATATGAATATATTACTATGTAATTATTAAATTACTTTACAATTATAACAAATTTATTTAATATCCATGTAATATATGTATATATATATATATATAAATATATATATATATATATATATATATATATATATATATATACATATATATACATATATATATATAATTATATAGATATTTAATAAACTGGTTATACGATCAGTAATCATGATTTGGATGATTTTTGAGCTGTCGCGCATCCTGGGCCGTGTAGTAAAGTCATCTACATTAGCGTTTGCAAATATGGCTGAAGCATTAAAGAAGCGCGGCAGCCCCAATCGTAACCTGCAACCTGAAAGCATTATTTTAATGCCGCGCATTAAAAAAACTCGCGAGCCCTCTCAAACCCATGCTTTTCGCTAGTTCATAAAATGTTAATTATAATATTACGACAATAAAAATGTATAATTACAGTCCCACGCAAACATGCACTTTGTAGATTTAAAGGCATGTGTGTAGATGATGACGTTGGTTAACGTTTAGACAAGAAATAAATTGTAGCGGAAAAAATATAACTTTTACTTTAATTTCAACCAAATTTGTATCTCAAAAGAAAACTTCGCTAGGATCAAAATATTTTACATCTCAGCTAAAATGTCAAGCTGAATAGGCTGTGACAGTTCCAAGAATTTTATTTATCATTTCGTAAGCACACGCACTCGACTATTGTAGCGAGAGCATTAGTAATTGAAATCCATGTCCCTTAGGATATATTTGAACGAAGCAAATAAAAACCTAGATTGTTAACTTTCAGTATTAGAGTGATGGGAATTACGTGACTAGATACATTAATTAAAAATAAAAATAATTTGGCACAAGTTATATTTTTGTTAAAAGACACTCTATATAAATCGATATTTTATATTAGAGAAATAAATAAATATTTATTATTTATGAGTGGAATAAAAAGTAGAACTTTAGCTTTGTTACATATGCTATACTCGCATAAGGCGATAGTATGCAACACACAAGAAATGAAATACATACAAAATTAATGATAAAACCGGGAAGTAGCGCATAAAAGAAAAAATTTGGTAGCTTTGTTTTAAATAGTAAAAAAAGTTGGTTGTAATAATTATATTAAAATATTTATTTAAATTTAAAGAAAATGTAAATAACATTTGTCGAAAAAAGTCTCTATTTTCATTTTCGTTATTACCAAATGCTTAAAAAATTTGTCACTTTCGTTATTACCAAATGCTTAAAAAATATGATAGTATTTGGACTGTAAAATATTTACAAAATTTTTTTATTCTAAAAGAAGTATTTAAAATTGCGATTTGATTAAATAACTGATGGTCGAATTAAAAAATAGATTTTCTTATAATAATGTTAATTAAACAAAATAAAATAAACACCCGTTCGTCAAGAGTGTTAAATATAAATTAATAATTAAAAATACAGAAACCCATTATAATTTCAAGGAATCTAGTCGAGTCTCATTTAATTGATATCTATTAAAACAAATATACTATTAACATAATGTAATAATAATTCCTTTACCCTCATCTCTAATAGGTTTTTTATTCTTAAATTGCAATCAATCCACTGTAAAAATTTGAACTTTACTCCAGCATTTACTTTGCACAATGACATATTGTACTGTTAAGATGACCTTTTAAAATTTTATCACCATTCAAACGACATAGAATGTTTGTCAATAAATAAATAGTTTTCATAAGAGATTTAAATTCCTGTGCCTCAAAAACAATTTTGTGTAAAATAATTTTGCTCATTTCAATATCTGGGAGCGCGTAAATAAGTATCAGCCCTTAGGCAGATCTTCGATTTTGAATTCAAATAATACATAAATACTACGGCTCGTTGCTGGCTCTCAAATCATTTTGTTTACAATATAGAAGCTCATTTAAATTTACGTTCTTGGGTCTTCATAGTTTGAAGGAGTAAAGTATGAAACTTTTAAAAAAAATTTAAAATATCTATTCAATAATTTGCATTACATTTATTATTAAAATATTAAAAAGGAAAAAGTAAATTATGGTGACGACCATGACGATCTGAAGGCTCGGAAAATCTTTATTCATACCGCTTGAGCGTATGAAGCCCTTTTTATCTATTACCTCTTGGATGCTATTCGCTCTTGTATCCGTTCACCTATATAATTTCAAACACTTTTGTAGTATTTAAAAAGTATATTATATGTTTCGATATTAAATTTGTTACTTGAAGGAAACCCTATAAAATCTTAATTAAGCAAACGACACTAGTAGCCTGTAAATGAGAAATATTAAATCAATAAGTCCAAAGGAATCGCTTCCACCAAATAATACTTTAGCGAGAATCGAAACTAACTCCAATTTAAGATAAAAGTGATGAGGTCAAATTTTTACTGTTACATAAATTTTACTACATTTATAATCACGAATAATCCGTAACAATATAAATTAATAATAAGATTAAAATAAAAATACCGAACAGCGAATACATATGATCCAGATAGTCAAATATTATGGAGAAAAAATTATTAATCACAAAATACTAACATAGAAAACAGATTTTGTTTTGAATATAACAACTAAAAAGGTAAAAATCTATAATATTTTAAAGCTCAAATGGTGTCTGACATTTTACGATCATGTGAATTTGCACTTATCATTACATTTTTTGTTAAAAACATTATTAGTATTCGAAAAAAAATATTCTACGATATAAAAATGCTAACTTTGCAATACCCAAAATAAATTAAAAAGGACGTTCTTGGTAACTGGTATTCTAGTAGAAGCTTAGGCGACTTCCTTTTCACGGTAAGCATACCTTTAAAGAATTTTAAGTAATTTAAACATATGTTATAATAATTTAAAAGAAAAAAAACAGCTTCAGTTATTTCTAGATTTTAAGAGTTAATAACTCTCACTTAAAATAAATGAAGACGAGTTTTGGATTATATTATCGATACGTTAATTACAGATATCATACTAAATTACACGACATGTTTGTAACTTAGTTCTTGAATCATTTGCAAGTTTGAGCGATTCGTAATATTACAATGTATGATGAAAAGTATTGTGTTTTCAATTACAGACAATTTTGTGTAGCGTAAAATTAACTAATTTTGTTAATTTTGTTGAAATCTAAAACTAGTGGAATGATCAAGGTACCATTTATTTTGTCGTGAGTATGGGTTGGTGCGCATAATTGGTTTTCTGAAATATACGAAAATAAATGGTAAAAAAAATTGAAACTTATGTCTTATTTTTCAGAAAAATTACTGATTTTACTCACGTCCCTACTTCACTTCTCCATACAAAAGTAGTGTGACGATATTTATTTACTTCATACTTCATTTTAAACTATCAATTCTCACTCTGAAGAATTGTCACTAAAAAAAATATGATCTAGATACAACATATATAAAAAACCTACCAGAACATCAATATATGCTACTATATTTAATTTTTCATAATAAATCTTAGCTATCATTGTATCTTTAGCTTGAAAGAGTTCCCGATGAACAATTCAATAAATAACTCTATTTATACCCCCACCACATACTCAAAAGTACCTTTTATTCAACGTCATATTTTGGTTTAGGTTTAACTTTTCATCCAGCCACTAGCCACTGGCGTTTACGCTAGAAATCGAATAATTAGTAGCCCACTTTCCATCTCCTGTAATTGGAGACTTGGTACGATTGGACTTGGTACTTGGTACGAGACTAGCCTCTCGTTGGTACGATCGAAACTCAGTAGCTCCAAGCACACATTGTTCTCATCTGACGTTGAAGACGTATTAGTTCAAGTGGTAGTCAAAGGGAATATTTCCACTTCTTCCTCAAAGCATGAAATTGTTTTTCCATTGCAGTATAAGAGCATGAATATAGCTCTGCCAAACAACAGGAACTTAATGTGGGATCTGTTCAACAAAGCTTTTAAATTTATCTAAATCAATTGTGGGAGATCGTTTTGTATGAGGTTTATCGGACAGGTTAAAGTTCCCTTCTTTGGATGTTTGAAACCAGTGCTTAGCTGTGTCGTAAGAGGACATATCTTTACCCATCGCTATGTATACATTACGTGATGCTTCGCTAGCTTTTCGTCCTCAATGATTTTCACAAAAGCGTATTCTAAGTTCACTTTCAAATACTCCCATTTTTAATTTAATCTTTACTCACCGATTAATCAATTTCAAACTGACCAATAATTCAAATGCCGCACTATTTATATACCCTATAAGTCATATAATATACTTCTATGTCATTCCACTAATCGTGAAGTGGCAGTATTATAAGTTGCCAACTTAATATATATATATATATATATATATATATATATATATATATATACATATATATATTTATATATATATAAACACACACACACACACACACACACATAAATATATATATATATATATATATATATAAATATATAAGGAAAACCGGCAGTGCTGCATGGATAAATTTCACTTTTACCAAATTTCATAAATATTCGTTAGTCAATTCTCTGAATTCAACGAACTCGCCGAACCGCGAATCGCCACAAATATCTTTGAGAAAATCATACTCTATTTATATGTCACAGTATCGCTTAAAATTAAATCGTGAACTCGTTTCTTTACAATTGATGACATGCATAAAGAAAAAATTAAGTTTATTCCTGTATTTATCTGCAATGTGCTTTCTTCCCTTGACAACTTGATCGTACTGAATTTTCAAATGGAATTTTTTTGTTGTGGAAAACGAAGAGGGCGATGGACGTTAGTTAATATTGTATGTACACGCAAGTGTTTTTACATCATGAGGTAATCTTCATATAAAATACCGATTTAACTTAAACTGTGTCATTTTATATTTTCTATTAAGTACGTAAGTGGCTAATTAATTATGTCTTTAAATTTTTGACATATAACCATATTTAATTTAAGGTTAATTTCAAAAGGAAAGAAATGAAAACAATGTGTATTATTTTCACAAACATTATTCCTTTCAATTCTCTTATCAAGTTTCTAAATTAGATTCATTTAAAGTAGAGGAAAAATAAGCTTCTAAATTAAAATCAGTATTGTTATAGTATTTGTCAAGTCACTGATTTATAGCGTCCAGTTGAGGATCGCAATAATATATATCTATTATTCTGCAAAAAATTGTTTGTTTTCACCAATTTAATTCATTCGATCTCATTAAAAATTACGATGCGTATAAATTTACTTGTTTAATTTTTAAACTTTTTGGTACAGATCTAACAATATGGTGATACAGTTAGTGCATAAATTATTAATTTTTGCTCATTTAACAATTTTGTTTAATACACCTTTCCCTTATTTGAGAGTAATAGTTTTATACAAATTTATCATATATTTTATACATATTTTCTTTTTGACACCTTGAATCTGAGTTATTTAAGTTTGTTTCGATTTTATGTGTTGTCCTTTTTTTGTTTTAAATGAACTCATAAATACAAAAAAATAATGTGGAACTTTTGCCCGTAAGTCCGTTAAATATATTTTTAAGCTATTTTTTCTAATCAATGACAAGAATTTTTATGTAAAATTTACCATATTTCTCCTCAAGAAACTTGTATATGATAAAAATGTATGTACGAACCTATTTAATCCTCGTGCTTCAAAATTGTCAAAAATTTACATTATATTTCAACTTTCAAAAGGTACCCACTAAAAGACCACCGGTTCTTTGCTAGCGAAATAATAACAGGTTTACTGCAAAATGTACTATGTATTCTAAAATTAGCTTTATTCTTCCCTAAACACATAGTATATAATTTCTTGATAATACTTGTATTTACAATCAAAAACTGGTTTGCATTTAAAAATATCTCCAGATATAATTATTTTGATAGCTAATTATATTTTCGTTTAATAGTACCAATTCACGAATATTTATTTGCACTTTTCAACATTGACGTATAGTAGATCAAAGAACGACTCGCTGTTATCTGTATTTTTTAATAAGATCACAGAAAATATAATTTTTAATAAATATGGGATTGTAATTATTTTCCTATTATTAAATATTTTTGCTTGTTCACATTTGTAAATAATAATCTAGAATAAGTTAACTTGGGTAATATTTACTTATTAAACTGCGTAAGTCTATTAAAACACGAAATACTTGCATGTATAATAAATTTCGTAACATTTTAATGAATAACAAATCTCTCATATGTTAGTTCCTAAAATGCTTCTGACACAATTTCAAAAGACTAGATTATCAAATGTATAAATCCTTCGCAAATTTTTAATTTTTTCATTAAATTGTAGCACGATTAAAATGTTATTCAGCATATGAAAATAATTTAGTTTAATTTCATTTACAAGTTTTTTTTTCATTTCATTTCATATTTCATTTCATTTCCAAGTGTTATCCAAAATATTTTGTTAGAAAAATTGATGAAATATACTTTAGAAATATATATATGTATGTGTATATATATATATATATATATATATATATATATATACATACATACATATATACATATATATATATATATATATATATATATATATATATATATATATATATATATACATACACTACAAACACTGCGGCCAAAAACAGTACATACGTTACACATTTTCTGTATCCGATAAAATATGTTATTTTACGTGAATCAAATTATTCATAATTAAATGAAACTACTTGCTTGTAAGCAGTGTAAGTTAGAGGTCCCTTTATATATATTCTTATTAATCATTAAGAATAGGAATTATTTTTATATTATGTGAATAAAGGTCTGATTTCCCGAATTGTCGTTCGTTGTTTAGGAACTGCACAACTTTTTTCATTTTAGTAATATTGTATATACTTATCCTTCATAATGTTGCCGCAAAATATAAATATATACCATTTTGTATACTAAATGTGAACATTTGCTAAGATCGTGTTTTTATTGTAAAAACCGAATAACAAGTATAAATGTTGTAACATTAACGAAAACAAATTATGTTAAACGAAAGATGCACAATCGAACTGACGAAGAAAAAAAATACGAAAAAGCGCGCTAACTTTATTTATCTTCGTATTATTTTCGTTTGTTTATTGACATAATGTCTTGGAATACATTACGGGTGATACTATCATCTATCTATGGTAAAAACTAGACACGCTATTGTTATAAACTTTTACTTATTTTATATTTTGACTTATCTACCGAATTAGTCACAATATATTTAAATCACTTAAATCAAAATAATGTCTCGATTGCTAACAGCTAACATTCAATGCTAACAGCTGTTCTATTAAGACGGTTTACGAAGTTATAAGATGTTAAAAACAAGAAGCACATTCGAAAGTTAGAAATAATTTATTAATATACACATACACACACACAAGCACGCACGCATGCACGCACGCACATAAACGCACGCGGCCACTCGCCCACACGCGACATGCGTATACCGGCATACACATATACCCACAAAACTGCTTTAGAGGATCTCGCACGCCCAAATTCACATGGTATTTGTTAAAACTTCTATATATCCTCATACAACCGATTCTTTAAACCAAATAAAATCTGTTTGTATCAATACATGAAAAATGTTAGTACATCTTTGTACATAAAATATATTAAAATTATGAAAGATATCTATTATAGTATTATTTATTACAATGGATGGATTCACACGTAATATGTTTTTTTAAATATTTTATTTCGTTTCAATTTTATGTGAATTTATAAACGCACTGAAATTCAAGTAATGATTTGAAAAATAATAAAAATTATGTTAATTTCCTTTTATAGGTACGTGAAATATAAAAATTTTATTGATTGATTAATTGAGAGGGGAGGACTTCTTATAACACAATATTGCATTATATTCGCATTAAGAGGATTCTGAATCCCTCAGTAAAATATAAAAGTTTAAACTTTTATGGATATATACTAATTCCATTAATCTGTTACAAATTTTATGTTTCACCGTATTGATTTTTATATGTTCAAAAGCATAAAAAATATTAATTACATGTTTCTTTGATATCCAAGTTGACCGAAATAATTTTATATTGAAATATTTACTAAATGCATTGACATCTTAATTATTTTCAGATATTGTTCAGAAGTTAGGGAGCTAGAGACAAACAACGCTGCGTAATGTTTGAAAACTTGTTATTAAATACTACTAAACATATTCCATCGTATTTAATTACACAGCTTTTCTTCAATGAAAAGATGACGATGGAAAAAATTCGGCCAAGTGCGAGCTTCTCTTGCTTGTTGAAAGTTTCCTTCGTAGTTCGAAGTGAAATTATTTTTTTAAGTCTTTGAAAATATAGACTTTGTTGTCCGATAAATATTTAATTATTCCTAATGTAAGTAGCAGGAAATTATGTTATCCTGAATATCTGAAAAACTAGAAAATCCAGAATCTACGTTATAACTTTTCTGCAAACTTAGTACAGGATTCTACATGCTCTGTTTCTCCATAATTTATCATTCAGTGTTTTGAAAATAAAAGAGAGACAACACATTGCATCTGTTTCACTATATCATTGAATACGTATTTTCGAAAATAATGGAAAGTTAGTTTTTAATTTATTACGAAAAAAAAAATTCAATAACAATTAAATGAAACTACGTGATGTAGTATTATTTCTATTTTCTTTATTTTCTTTACCACGATCTAGGTTTCGTTGTATTACATCTTCAGGTGGGATATTAGCAAAGATCTTCAGGTAGATCTTTGCTAATATCCCACTATTTAATAATCAATGAAACCTAGGTCGTGGTAAAGAAATTAAAGAAAGTAGAAATAATTCTACATCACGTAGTTTCATTTAATTGTGAATAATGAATTTCTACAAAAGTAACGCCAAATATATTCAAATGTTTTAATAAAAATAAAACCCTTTTGAAACTACAATACTCAGTGGATAAAACTGAGAGCAAACTTTATTTGAGAGAGTAAAATAAATTAATATATAAGTCCATATAAAAAGAAATGCTGATTTCGAAGAAAGAAAAAAAATAAGTATATTTCCTTAATCTTTTAAAATAATATATTGATTATTCCATCAGTGACATGTAAGACTTAAATTATAATCAGAAGAGAATACACTATACAAATATCCTAGTTAATGGTATTACGGTTACAAGTTTGGCAAACAATATTATGTTCACGGTTCAATCGAAACGTCTTGTCTAATTAATATTTCAATATTACCATGCGGAAAATTTATATAGAGTATATTCGTTGTTACTTTACGAACTAGCATGAATCTTAAATAATTTATTCTGTTTTATTCATAATACTGATAAGAGCTTTCAGCTTAAAGCTTCTATAAGCTCTGAATATAAATTATTCATACATGTTGTGAATCGTTTAAATACCTCCGTATTTATTTTATTTTTTCTACTGCAACTATTGAGACTTTTCCGTCAACTTAAAGCTATTACAACAGAAATCAATAAATAATCAAATACCACATCGCTTCAAATCCTTCAGCTATATGAAAGAATATTAGCAAATATTTTTAGATGTATCAAATCATATTTCTTAGTTTCTACTTTTTCAGCCTAGACAGATATTATATGAAGTTTAAGAGAAAGATGATATTCAAAATATAACATCATATAAATTAATAGTATTTAATAATCTTCAAAATTCAAATTAATAGTATTCAATAATCTTTGTCATCTCTAAAGCTTTGAGTGTCAAAAATGTTTTAGATATGGAATGCATTGCGTTTAGACGAAACGCGCAAATTGCGCTAATTATTCTCGGACATTTTTATTTCAAAACTCTTCAGAAGTTTTGACATTTGTAATTAATGACACTGTGAAATAAGCACGTTGGCAAATTTTAATGGTGCATATTTTATATAATGCATTTATTTAGATTTACGCTAAAAGGCATCACTTTATTTTGTAGGTTTGTGTATTTGGGTCTTATCAGTTAATACATTAAAGATTAAATTTTTTTATTACTATATAATAGGCAAACGAAATATCATTATTTCCACATGCAAATCGTTATTATAAGGAATAGTGATCACTATATAGATTGACTTAGTCAACACACAATCCTAAACCATGCATGAACCAAAAAATGGAGTAAATAAATAAATAATTCTAACAATTTCTATTTATTTCTGTCAATTTCCATTTATTTCCTTTAAAACCATAAACCATTTAATCGTAAACAAACCAATATCTAAATTAAATGTTTTTAATCTTTCCGTGATATGTGTTGCAACCAAAAAACTGATTGTGAAAATAAAGCAAGATAATAAAATATAATGGATAAATAATTACCTTCTTTAGTTTCAAATATCTATATGTACTTACCTTATCGTGTAGATCGATATTCATCAGTTCAAGATACAATTTAAGCTTGGTACTAGAAGTTAATACAATTAATACGTATATACGTAGATTTCTTCGCAAATTTTGTGTGGAAAAAAATTATTAGAGACAATTCAGACATTATCACAAAGCTGTGAAAATAAAATTGCAATTTTTATTACTTTTGGAATACCTGAATATTCGTATAAAATTCGGAATAATTACGGATTATCGTTTCGTCAGAAACAATTACTCACAAGGCCTTCCTTTTAAATAAGTGTCATTGAATACCGCCTAATTTATTTAAAAACTCTATTCGTATATATATGTTCAAAAATCTGAATTTAATGAAGTGTTCATCCGAAATTATTGTACCATTGGAGAAAATGTAGTTTTATATGATTTTTCATTAAATATTTTTGAAGAAATTGTAGATTGGTATGCTTTGGAATATTAATGGATACCCTTCTAAATTAATTTTCTTTGTATTAATTTTCAGTGTTTGATCAAAATTTTAATGGAAATTTACTTGAATGATAAATTGAAATAATAGAGTAATACGAATACATCTGCATCGGTTGACTAGAATTTAAACTATGGATTTGGAAATTTATACAGATTTACTGGTCACAAGTCAGACAATATCTATTTATTAGAAGAAGATCTCTCTCTTGTAAATGTACATCATTTTGAAATGAGATTTACCGTATGTATTCGTTAATTTAAATGGTATTTTCTTTAATTTAAATCAGAATATGTAACGAAAAATAAATATTATGTTCAATCGTCCACAAGAATTTAATTAATTTTTAACAATTATTAAAGAATTTTCTACGTGATATAATAATTACTTTGATGTAGCTAAGTAAACTGCATCATCTATCTTTTGAACGCGATACCCTTTTATATGACTTTTTTTTAAATCTTTAATTTTTCATTCACTATAATATATAATTTATTTTTTCAACTTACCTGATATTCCTTCTTTTATATTGGTGACTCAAATTGAGCGTATAAATATATCTAGATAATATGATCAATTATATATATCTAGATGATATGATATATTACGTTATATGATAAGGAGATTTGTGAAATAATAGGTGATAGGGCCACATATTAATCTCGTATATTATGCATACAACTGAATGCATGAACCTTATGTTGTGGCATTAATTTTTTATAGCCTATATATAAATATAAATATATATATATATATATATATATATATATATATATATATACATATATATAGATTCAGTAGTTTCAGAAGTAATCAGCAGAGAAAATGACGCTTTTGCATTTTTTTTAGTATATCATTGAAAATTAATTCTCGACCTGAAACAGTTTCTGAAAGAACCAGCTGTGACGAATGGAAGATGAACACGTGAACTATTTTACAAGTCTTCTGTTTTTTCTATTTTTTATTATTATTATTAATTATAGAAAACATATCAAATTTATTTGGATAGAAAAAAAAATATGTAATGTATATATCTAAAAGTGAGACATAAAGTAGACGAGAACAGCGCGAGCGAAATTAATACAGTTTAGATTTTTATCTTTTTGGAAATGTGCAAATCTAAAGTTATAGTGCACTTCTGTTACAATTGTTCAATTGATTTCATAATTTTACGTAAAAATATATAATGAACATTCACAATATTTTGAACAAACAATGCCAGTCGTTTTGAGTATAGACCAAGATTAGAGGTCCATAAACATGGTATAATTTATATATTTACTCGTCTTTTAAATGATTTGCAATATACTTAAATCACTTTAATAGAGATAATGTCTTGGTTTATGCACATAAAAAAATTTCGATAAAAACAAGGTTATTGTCTCGTTTATTAAGAAACGTTAAGAATCGTTCAAGTTACAAAATAATTTATTCATATATATATGTATATATGTATATATATATATATATATATATATATATATATATACTTATTATAATTATAGAATTTTATATGCCCAGATTCACATGTCATTTTTCAAATCTTCTGCATATCCTGGTACAATAGATTTTTTAAACCTATTAAAATCTATTCGTATTTATATAAGAAAAACATTAGCATACATGTATGTACGTAAAATATACCAAGATACCAAAGAATTTTATTATAATATTATTGAAATGTAATTTATTACAATCTGTGGATTCGTATACTTAATGATTCGATTACGTAATACGTTTTATATTACTTAACTCCATATATTCATTCTGTCCTTAGGCTTATTTTGCGACCTTGCTTAGAGCTATTTTCTGGGAGGGAACTTAGATTTTCCTAATTTATGAAACAAATTATGTTCTTTAGATCATAAAAAACTCATCGGTATTTATATTATCGTGATATGCTGTATGCTTAATGTGTAACTTTAAATACAGTTACTGTATTTACACTTTTAAATATTTTTTGACTTCTTGCCGTCCGAAACGTTCGCTCTGAAAAATTCCCAATTTCTTATTTGTTACAAACTATCTAATTGTGTATTTTTCCATAATTGTCGAAGCACTAGTTTTGGAGTTAAACTTTTTTGATAGAATGATTTTTGACGATGTAGGGAACCACTTTGATCTGTATATGTTTTCCAAAATGTTTAATTTGGACCTATCATACGCGATGTCTCAAATAGTAGGAGTGCATTAATGTTAATAATTTAAGTGAAGACGGAGAGCTATAAACTCTAGTTGTAGAAGTGTAGCTTATACTTTGTATATTATATTTTTTTTGCTAAGAAATTAAAATAAAATTCATAAACAAATGTATTTTTAAAATATACACTAGAATATAAAAAGGCCTGCACCAATTCGGAACGCCACTATTATTCTCACAGAGGTGCTATTCTAGTATATAGTCTATATCTAGTCACTTTCTGCTTTTACAAGACCAATTATATGTTCTTAAACATTTTGCAATATGATAAGAAAATGTTAACTTAATTGTGGTAATAAATATATACGCGCAAAGATATTGTGATATCCGTTGTTATAAGTGATTAGTAACAAAACTTATCATAACATGTAGGAGATATGCCTCCGACAATTCATAAGGCCATCGTTATTCCGAACCAAAAATTATCATACATAGTCACTCGTTCTCCTTTTACAAGGTCCGTGCTATGTATACGTTCCAAACATTTAGCAATATGATAAAAAAAATTACTTAATTGCAGGTGGAAAAGTATATGCATGGAAGTATTGTGGTATTATCAGTTGTTAAGAACAAAATTCTTCAAAAATATTGCCACAATCGAGGAGGGAATAAACGAATTAACGAGCATACATAAAGAACGCCCGATGTTGAATAACTCTTTACTAATTACGGGTCGTTATTTAAATATCAAGAAGTTTATGACAATGTTTAAGTCAGTGTTAGTGTGAGAATGTTTGTCGATTAAGTGAAAGTCGTTACGTGGACGACACGATTTCTTGACATTGTATTTTCGATTCATTGTGTTTAATATTGTTAACAATCCTCAATTTATTGTCTCACGTCTTCACGTATTATATTATTTGTGTATTTAATTTTGTCATATTATTCATTGCAACTTATAAATAATGATATCAAATGAAAAAACTGTTTATTTTATGCAATAGCTATGCTATTTAAATCATCAATTACCTTTTTTAGAAGCGTATAGTTTATTTGAACTTTACGTTAATTTATAAATTAACTGAAATCCCAGCAATGACTTAAAAAATAAAAAATGTGTGTCAACTTACTTTACAAGTGACATTTCAAAACTTATATCCATTGAGCGGAATAAACTTGATAAAATAAAATATTGCATCATGGAAATTTTGAATCTATTAATGCGATTAATATTTACACTGCGAGGGTTCTGCAATCACTTAGTTACATAAAAAAGTTGAAAGTTTTAAATATATATATTATTTCTATTAATTTTTTACAAATACTATGTTTCACCATATTAATTTCTACGTATTTCATAAACATAAAAGTTGAGCAAAATAATTTTACATTGAAATATTTACTAAATGCATCAAAATCTTAATTATTTTCAGATGTGATTGAAAAGTTAAGGAGCTAGAGACAAAACTGAATAAATGTGTGGAAACTTGTATGTCGCAAAAGTAATACAATAAATATTACTAAACATATTCCATCGTATTAAATTATACAGCTCTTCTTCAATCAGTTAGGTCTAAGAGAAACAAATCGGCCAAGTGTGGGTCTCCATTGCATGTAGCGAGTTCCGTACAAAATTGGAAGTAAAATTATTTTTTCATAAGCCATTAAAAATACCAACTTTATAAATAATTAATAATACCTACTTAAGTGGGAGGAAATTGTATTATCGTGAATATCCGAAAAACTACAAAATCTAGAATCCGCATTACAACTTTCCTACAAACTTTGTATGGGCTACTAAATACCCTGTTTTTTTACGATTTAAGGTAGTTTTGGAAATAGAAGACGGAAAACATATTTTTGTATGTTTTTCAATATACCACTAAATATATACTCCCGAAAATAGTGAAAAAGGTACATTTTAATTTATTAAAAAAATATAAATTTCAATACTGCTTGAAACGATACTTTACAGTATGCAGAGAAATGTTCATACTCGATGGATAAAACTGAGATTAAACTTTACTTAAGAGAGTAAAATAAAATAACATGTACATTCAAATAAAAAGAAATACTTGTCTATAAAATAGAAGGAAAATACATATTTCCTTAATATTTTAAATTTTTTGTATTGACATATTATTCGATGACATGTAAAACTTAAATTATAATCAGAAGAATATATTATATTATATACTTAAAGGTATTACGGATACAAGTTTGGCAAACAATATTGTGCTCAAGGTTCAATCGAAGCGTCTTGTGTGATTAATATTTCAATACTTCCGTGCAGGAAATCGATGTAAAATATATTTCTTGTTACGTTACGAATTTGCACGAGCCTTGGATAATTGACTCGGTTTTATTTATAATCCCGATAAGAGCTTTCGGTAAAGCTTGTATACGCTTTGGATATAAATTATTCATAAATTACTGATAAATTATTCATACAAGTAAACTATAATTATGAAATGTTTTCATGAACTTAACCCTATTATACCAAATATAAATAAATATTCAGTTGCTGCATTGCTTCAAATCCTTCAAGTGTAGGGGTCAGAAGTTTACTAAGAACTTTCAGTTGTGCCGAATGATTTTTTCACAGTTTGTATTAGTTAAATTTGTACAACTTTTGTATGAAGCTTAAGAGAAAGACAAATATATCAGTTATGATTGTGAAATGTTTAGTTTTGGCGCAAGAAAATAAAATGTCACATGAGAGCTTTGCATAGCATGTACATTCCAAATGTTGAAGATTACATTAATTCTGATGCAAAAACATTTTAGACGTACGTGAATTGTAACCATTCGGACAGGCAGCTTCCTGCAAATATAGTGCACAATGGTGTCTTGTACTCAGGTGAAACCGCTACGAAGATCTTTGTTCAGTAGTTTAATTCAGTTTTTTTGGGATACTGTATCGGCACTTGACTTTGCAATGGCAGCACGTGCCGCTATTAATAAGGGCTCATCTCTTTCGAACTCGTATTCCAGGAAATAAATTCATTCTGTATTTGTGATCAGTCAGATAAACATATTTAGCCAGTGCTCTACAATTATTTAATTAATTACAGGCTAGGCGTACATGACGAGAAAAAAATAATTAATGAAATAGTGTAACGGATAATGTTCCGCAATTAATGTAGTAGAGTATTTAAGAGAGAAAAAAAAATTATAATTACGTGAATTTTGACGATATTATAATTTACTAAGTTGTGGTTGGTTAAGGTTATACCGGCAAATTTTCTTTTTCCGGTTTTATTTTTAGAGTTACCTTTTGCACTAAATTGTTTACTCTGCGATCAAAATATATTTTTTTTATATTATAAACATTTATTCTTATGAGATACTGATATTATATACTTTTCTTTCAAAAAAAAAGAAAATGATTATTTTATACACCACAATGAAAATAAATATTTAAACATTAGGGATATAGGAAACGAATTTTTAGTATTTATTAGTAGCTGTGTCCTGATGTATTAGGATTAGTGAGTGAAAAACACGTGCACTAGGAAAAGACATTTTAAAAGTTGTGAAGGTATAAATTTATAGTGACACCAATTTTTATTAAAAAAAGATAATTATTGCAAAAAGTGGTACTGCATAAGTTCTGTTTCGTGTAAACTATATGATCTGGAAAGATGGTAGCTATATGATCTCTATGTTTGTCACGTTATATGATAGGGAGGTTTGTGAAGTATCAGGCGATGGGGCTACATAATAATCTTGTATATTTTGCATGCAAATGAATGCATGTAACTTATATTGTGGCATTAATTTTTTATACCGTATATGTATATGTATATATATATATGTATATATATATATATATATATATATATAAATATATATATATGTGTGTATGTATATATATATATATATATATATATATATATATATATAGGTTCAGTAGTTTTTTTTCAGTTTATATCTGAAAATGAATTTTCGACCTGAAACAATTTCTGAGAGAACCAGAGACATAGAATTAACAAGAACAGAGAGAGTGAAATTAATCAAGTTTTGATTTTTATTCTTTTGAAAATATAAAGTTACACATCTGTTGCTGGGATTCAATTGATTTCATAATTTTGCATCAAAAATAAATAAAGGACATCTACACAAGCCACCATATTTTTGAATAAACAATGCCAGTCCTTTTGAACATAGATCGAGGTTAGGGGTATATAAATCCATTAATCTGGTTCTTATATATTTGAAGTCAAAAATATACAACATAGTTTTATCCGTACTCACTATTTTTAGTAAATAAATTCAATGAGTCATTTGGATTTTCTAACTTAATTGGATTTTGTTACTTTTGTTTGAAATAATTTTTTTTCATTTTATAAAACCTAATACATTTAAGGTAATTTTAAAAATATAAATTCAGTATATTTTATTCTTCCCGTATTAAAGCTTTTTTTATTAAATAATGGATTTGCAATGGCTGCTGCATTCCTTCACTTTATGAATATCACAAAAGTCATTTTATGTAAGAAATTATTCTTGATTATAAATTACAAATGACTTCGTGACTATAAACTCAATAGTGGTACATTAGCAGAAAGGAGTAATTGTATAGTAACTTCAATAAAAAAAAAAAAAAACTAAATATATTTTTGTTTGTATTGTAATTCAATTTTTCTACACTTAAATAAAGAAGCAAAGAGAGAATCTTAGACGAGAGTGCTTGTTGATCTAATTTTATTTATATAATATATTTTATTTATGGACATCAATATAAAGCTTGTAAATCTTTTCATTGTCTCCTTGTTCTAAGGAGAGATGTGAAAAATTGATTTTTTAAAAAATCTTGGCCAGTTCTTTTAAATTTTCGCTGCAAGCATGGACAAGATATAGAGCTGATAAGAAAGTTGTGGAATATTTCAACTGATCCATTTTATAATATCCGAGACTTTAATAATAAAAACCTGTCGCGCAGTTTTACATGCATTAGTATATATTACGAAATGAAGTATGTGTGTATTATGAAATTATGAAATGAAGTATGTTGTCTGTATGTATCTCAATAATTGCTATGCATATTTTATTTCAGTTTTAACTGAATTTTGGCTTAATTTGCAATAAAGATTTGTAGATATGACTTAATAATATTTGTGACAATTATCTGTCCTGTGATGAAGAATATTGACGAAGGCCGAGAAATACTTTGAAGAAAAATATCCCTATGTATGTTTATTTAGATATGCACTGCTTCAATCCTTAAACTGCCCGTGGAGATAATGTATGAGAACATATATTTCTCTAATGTTACATAATAAAGTCCGGGATGGACTGTGTGTATGTGTTATTTGAAATCTACAAAAAATATATGTTTAATAAAAACCTCTCACTTCATGTAAATTTTCGAGAAATTTTCTTCATCCTTATCAAATGTTCTTTTGATATTGTAGTTTTCTGACAAACGGTTTGAAAATTATGACAGTGTTTTTTAGTAAGCAAAATTATGCGTGCTCCCACACATTGAACATCATATCAGCGTAACAATACCATGATTCCGAGGTACAATATGTTTTCTAACGTGGCTTGTAAAGTTTTTATACACGAGGAGCGGAGGCGGATCGCCAATGGTTATTATATATTTTATTTACTTAGCATATCTGAAAATAAAAATAACTCTGACGAGCTTAATCTCTAGAGAGATAGCATTATTACTTCAACAGTTCCTTCGTATTTTTCCTTGTGTTCATTTCAGAATTTTCGGGACAAATTATTTGCTCAGCGTTTTATTTTCCATGGAAACAGCTGTGGTTACTGATGTCCCTTTTTTAAGTACTTTATGAAAATGTAACGTAATAATACTTATTTAATTAGTATTTCATTGTTCCTGCAGTGACCCTTACTATAAATAATAATACTTGAAAATTTATCGTACTTGTAGGAAATGTTTATTAAAAACGTATACAAATTACGAAGCAATTACATCAATGAAAAATCAGACAAGTGCATGGCGTTATCTTAGAGTTCGGTAGTTATTTCACAAAACATAAAGCTGTACATATATAAATATATATATATATATATATATATATATTTATATTTATATATATATATATATATATATATATATATAATTATTAGGTTGTGCCCATACGTGCGCCTAAAGATTGATGGTATCTAAATAAAGACACAGTTAACGTTGAGGCCCGACAGTTGAACCTGCTATTGCGATTAGTTTTCTGTATATTGTTTAATTACATATTGCCAAACGTATTTTAACATTTCATTATAATTTATTATGAGCACGCTCAGTCATCACATATTTTTCCAATTGTGTTTTTCCGCTTATTTGGGAGTGTTTTTTTTATATTTTAAAAGGTAATGAATTTCATCATAATTTTTTTTTTCATAATTTCTTATTTTTGAAATTTTTAAGTAGCCTTGTTTGGAAATAGGGGGGAGTATTAGAATAGGTTTTGAGGTTTAATATTTTAGAAATTGGGCTGAAAAATTAAGTGTTAAATGGAAACCAAAATAATTTTTAACAGACCTTTATAATGATATTTCACACAATGTTTAGCACTAAATTTATTTTCATTTCCTTTCCTCTATAAAGAGAAATGATTTTGGGCAAGGCGCGTGTTTGATTTTGCCATATCCCAATATTCTAAAAAGAAAAAAGGCTGTACTAGTACATATTATTAAGATTCCGTTTTTCCCTTTGAGAAATTAACCCTATGAACATAAATTTCTAAAGCTGTATTATGGTGTTTCCTCTGCCTTTAATAGAATAGAGAAATATATTTATATCCTGAACTGTACTGATCGTATTCACCAATAATACTCCAATAACTCCAATTATAAAATGATTGTTTGTCACCTCTTCGTACATAAAGACGACAGAAAAAAACAAGTTGTAATTTATCACTCATGCGCAATAGCCGATATATCTGGTTTATTTATGTAATTATTCGCACCCAAGATCCAACATTTATCCCATAAAAATAAAGATAATCTAAAATAGGTATCGACGAAGACTTGAAAAAAACTGAAACTTTTTATAAAAAGATAAATTCATTCTTTTTAGCAGGTTGAGTAGAAAGTTTCGAAACAAAATTAAATGTTACAATTTTATTGAATAGAATGTGTAATCATCAATATAATCGTGAGATATTTATATTACCTTCGTCTGCCTAAAGAGCGTATCGTTAATGCTTTGCGCCCATCGTACTTTTTGAGTACGCAGATGAAGTTTCAGCGAACGAAACAAGTGGTTATAGCAAGGTTAATATCCGGCGTGTGTGGTGAGTAATGGATTCAACCTGAATTTCGCAATTTTCTGCCGAGCCTTCAAAACGATATGACGGCGCGCGCGGTAATAAAGTTCTACAAAAATATTTGCTTTTTTCCGCCTGCAACATGATATATGTTGGATGGTATGGCTGGTAGAGGCGCGTCGACATCGGAAACATATTTTTTAACTATGACACCAGTGTTAAATCATTCTAGAACTCAAATTGAGAATTGCACATTCAATGACCTTGTTTTAAAGCTTCTGATACTTTTCCTTTTTTCTTGCGTCCTATTCATAAGGAACTCAGTCGGAGTTCATTGACCAAATCCATAAATATCCAATAATTAAAAACTCATCTATAGGATGTTATATTTATATACGTGTTAGGTTTAAAAAAATATGATTATAATAGTTAGGTCTTTGTTATGGGTTGTAATTATTTAACTAAGAACCTACCTTCAATGAAGAGCCAGAGCGATATTCAAAGTTATCAGCGAAAGTGATACTTAATCAGTTTTGAAAACTCATTTGTTATTTGACTCTGGCATATTACATTGATTCTCAAAATCGTGGTATCATTAGGGTATATTATGCTTCCAAATTATATACAAATTATTGAAATAGGAAGGAGGAAAGGAAATTTGTGTGGGATAGGAAGAAATATTAATCTCATATATTTGTTGGGCAGATAGTGCCTAATTATAAATTTAAAATGAAATAAGGAAAATGCTTTAGAATTGAAAATAAATTTAACTCAGGTTAGTTAAAACAACACACTTTTTAATTATACATCTAATTTAACGATATTTTTTTGGGGCATGTAGTCAATATTTTTATTAAAATATTGAAAGTAATATATACACCATTTTTTTTCAAATAATGCCGGAGAGAAAAGAATGTAGATTAATAACATCGATAATTGCATAATTTTTCATGCCATATTTATTTGGTTTTGAAATAAAGTCTTTCCAGTGATAGACCTAAAATATCTTCCTAAGTGCCATTTGTAAACCAAAAAAGTTAAGGTTTTTTTCGTTGTAGTAATTTTACCTGCTATAGACAAAAGTTTTAAAAAGGTTTTAATATCATCCTTAGTTTCACACAATATTGAGTTTTTTAATGCAACAAGTCATTTATTTGGTCGTCATTTTTTTAATTTGTGCACAGGATCTATGATGACGCTATTCAATTACTCGTACACCATTTCAAATTTTGTTGCAACATCTCTTACTCCAGGAAGTTCTGGGCTAATCTTTTTTGATCTCGTTTAGAAGTTCAGTCCGAGGTTAGGTCTTGTATTACATACCCGACACAGATTTGCGCAAGCTTATCTCCCACTATCGCCGGCGCAGTACTGATACCGCCACAGAAAATCATTGTTCTCTCCACAGTCAAGAGCTGGACATAAGATTTTCAGAAGTGAGTTGCATTCTGAAAATTTTATAATCGATAGAAATCTAATGTTTTACAAAATGCCGGATATGAGATACCCGATCTCATTAGCTCTGTTATATTCAGAAAAATTACGCATTATTGTTGTAGATTGTTTTAACTTAATTGTAATACACGGACCGATCGGTATTTGCGAATTAAATAAAAAACACTCAAATGAAATGATTTGTAAATGGGAGACATTTCTTAAAATAGTTAAATATTTATGGCAACAATGGTACATTAATAATCCAGTTGACTAAATTATTAACGTATCAAATTTAGATTGTTTTCTTCTAATGGTTACTTAAGAGCTATAAAAGATTTTACATGTACATTTCATATTATGATGTTGTCACGAGAATATAGTATTTTTTGTTGTGATTTATGTCATTGTTTCATCTCTAAGATTATTATACTACATATTTTTATAAAACATGAGTTCAATTTTCACAGAACGACGCAAAAAGCGCATTGTCATTAAGAATTCGAAATGAGGTGCCGTCACGCACTCCCATTTGTTTCATTTTTATTTTACACGTAAAAAGAATTCTAATAAAAAGATGACCTCACATAATAAACTTGTAATCACGCTAATGGAAGTCTTTTGATGTATATGATATGATGAGAGATGACTTTTGTGATATTGCTGAGACTTTTAATTAACACTCTTAACTGTAGCGTAACAAATATATTGATTTTTCAATACTAATATTTGTTGCCGTTAATACACGAAGATAAATAATTCCTAAAATATTATATAACCAGAGGAGTTTTGGATTTGTACTCTTATATCTTAGAAGATATTTAAGTAATTTGTTTCTCTCATCAGTATTGTATTTACCCTGATGGAAATTTATCTAAGGGGCTTACTAGTTAGCATGAGTTACTTTAAATAATGTTTATGAATGTATGTGAAAAGAAACCTAAACACATAGGATAATTGTACAGATTTAAATTTTATGAAACATTCGAGATCAAAAAATAAGCAATGTTTTATTATGTTATACAATTTTTCCGTATATATTTTTTATAATTATTTTTCCTTTTATTACTAGAACCCGACCAAATTCGGACCGAACATGCATATAATATTGTCCTTGGACTAATCTATATCTCCGAAATTGTTGATTAAATTTAAATAATGTAATGTATTTGAGAGTTAAATAAAACGCTTGTCATTGTATGTCAATTTTAAACTGAATGTCTTATGCGTAATTAAAAATGGGAATTGCATTTAATTTAATTTTAAAAGATTTCCTCATATTATTCCCTCAATGGAGTGCGAAAAAAACAATTTCACCCAAAATTTGTATGAGATATATCAAATTGTGTTTTTTTTCAATTAATCAAATATTTTGTTACATCTTCATTGAACATTTTTAAATAACGTATTTATTTCAAAAATTTGGTGGACATGATAAAATTATAAAATGTAGTCTTTTTTCGCAACAGAATCCTAAAAGTCAATTGTTTGCTTATTACTTCAAAGTAAATAAAGTGACTTCCAAGTAATAACTGAAAGCCCTTTATATCATATTTAAAAAATGTGCAGTGAAATATCGCTACGCAAACATTTCATTTTAGCTATGAGTTCTTCATTCTATTGTATACTTTACTTATATTGCCTGTGTCTTACGTTCTTCCAGAATTGTGGATATTTTTTAACAGACACCTTTGAAATTTAATTTGCTATCTCAAGCATGACGTTTTCCCGATATTTGGTTTGGGAATATTTGAAAAAGAATTTAATAAAATTTTGTTTTTAATAGGATTTAACAATAGCAATACCTACTTTTTTAGGTTAATGTTCAATTGTCTGTTGAAATATGGGTCGCAGTGGCTTTGATCCTGTAGTCTCATTAAGTTGTTAAAACAGGACATTTTACGTTTAAACCTGAAAATAACTAAAAGTATTACAAAATATTTTATAATAGCAATCGAATAAATGTCTCTAACTTTGAACTCGGACATCCATAACATTCAATGTAAACAATTTGTTTGAAACTTATTTGTCAATATCCAGACACAAATAACTGAAACTAATTCTAGACTGATTTAAACTTCGTTGCCATTCCAAAATATATGAATTTATTAAAATAATTAAATAAATTCATAAATAAATAAAAAAAATTAATAAATTCATGCGCGATATATATTAATTCTTATGGATTTCAATATCTTACGATAAGTGTAGGTTTTTCTGATCTTAATTTTTCAATGATACAATAGTGATGATTCGTATTTTTTTTAATGATTTAGAATATATACTATCTACTTCTATTATTTATCTGTCAAAAATACCATTATGAACTTCCTAACACAAAACTGAATCTACTTTCTTTAACCGACTCGTTTTATTTTTTATAAAAATTTCATAATTTATTTTTGATTTTGCAGATTACAATTTGCGAGAAGGGTGCAATTTTCTGCTACGTAATATGATAAACAATACCGGTGTGAAATGAAAGTAAATCATTTTTGAAGAAATGCGCATTTTAGTAATTCATTTATCAGCCATATTGAAAATACGACTTGCAAAATTCTCATAAGTTAACCGAAATCTTATTGATAAAATAAACATGTAGTTACTTATGAGAGTCTTAATAATTTACTATGTAAAACCAAAAAGGGTTTCTGGATTATATTTAAATTAACTATTGCCAATCAAATGCATCATGATAGACTTTTGCCTGTCTTTCGTGAAATGGTAAAACGAAAGAAGATATTCAAGAAACATTTTTATTCTTGGAATTCACAGAATTATTGTCCAGAAATCTTTTTTAATTTCACGTAAATTTCTAATAAAACTTATAACTTCGAAGTTAGGAAATATTGATGTCAATATACATCGTATTTGAAATTTATTTAATTAATCAAAATTATAAAATAATACCTTAGAAATATAGACGACTAGTTACTACAAGTACAATACTGAAACAAAAATAAAATGGAACATGAGTGAAATAGGCTAACAAGCAACATTTGATAAAATGCAAAACGACTTTCGAAGTTCAATCGTTGTTTTACACCTCACGACTATTACTTAAACGTCAACGAACTTACTCACACTGACATTCTAAACTTCAGGGGCAGTGCAATAGCATCTTAACTTCAGGGGCAGTGCGATAGCATCTTAACTCCAGGGTCAGTGCGATAACATCTTAACTTCAGGGGCAGTGCGATAGCATCTGAAGTTCGGGGGCAGTGCGATAACATCTTAACTTCAGGGGCAGTGTGATAGCATCTTAACTTCAGGGTCAGTGTGATAGCATTTGAAGAGACAATGTGTGGTAAGAATGAAAACAGCAAGATGGTGTAAGATCATTCAATCTAAATTCAATATTGGCAGATAAAAACTGTAAGAACGATGAACAAAATTATTCAGGCATTGAAGTTTAAAGTAAAACAAATTTAAAATTATGTAAATTCGATTTACAATTAAAATAGCGCTTTTAACGAAATATTTTGTTTCTAACTCATAACATCGAATATATTAGAATACGTTTGAAGAATTTATATGATTTACTTGGGAAGAAGCTTTGATACCCTTATTACAGTTTTTCATTTAAAATTAATACTACCAATACCTACACAAACTTATTAAAAACTGTGTGTGTTCTATTTAACTTTCGACAAAATATTAAAATAAAAGTGTTTATATATTTATTCAGTTTATATCCCTTATTTTTTGCTGACCTTATCATTGTTTAATGAAATTTTAATAATAGCATTCTGTTTATCCTGCTACTGTGTCATTAGGTACTAAACATTACTAAAAATAATTAGTTGTCGGAGAAATGATAAAACGTAAAAGATAATGTGAGAATCATTTACGTTTAATCATTTTAATTATGCTTAGACTGAGCATACTGATTTTGTTGATTATTTTGATTGTAAGAATTATTAGTACTATTGAAGTGCTTTTATGTTGTGTGAACAAAACATAAAAGCAATATATTCAGTTCACAAATATACAAAAAAACTCCTGCAATTTTTTTACAAACCCGCTGGTTTTAGTTTTATTACTTTTTAAGTAGGAATTTGGATATGTTAGTAAAAATTTTACAAATTTTTTGGTTTAAATTGCTTTACACTATAATATTACATCAAGTTTCACAATCCCCAATAATTTTAGATAGAACATACTTCTATCTAAGTGAACAAATTGCGTTAAATAGTAAAAAGTTTTCTGTGATTAACTAATTTTTTTTTCAATTACATTGGCATGCATTTTGTGACAATGTTTATAAAATAAGAAATTTTTTATTTCAGAATTTCAGAATATCATTTCAATAATAATAGCAAAAAAAATCCAACTCATTAGATTATCAAAAACCAAATTAATAATGTCAGTGCGTTATAAGCAAAATATATGAGAATTAAAAAAAAATTAAGAAGCTTTTTTCTTCATAATAGCGTTTATAATATTTTATTATATGCCAATAATTAATTTGTTTTATTCGCACTCGCTTACGCGCACTAATATACACATACACACATATGTTTTATATCCTAAGCCCATATCCATATATCAGTCTTTTCTACTCACAAATATTTAAAATAAATAATCTGTATTGGCATCAGCCAATGCGTTTAATAAATCTTTTGACAATGTTCAACGAATATTTGTTAATTTATAAATTTTGTTTATTAACAGACGAGGACATAAAGAAATAAGCGGAATTTATTATAAAAACTATTTATTATTTATAAATTTCTTATAATATTTTGAAATCCTTGAGATATAGAGTTTCTGAAATTTGTGATAGAATTCTACTAAGGGTATCTATAATCGTTTAATTATGTTTTGTATGCCAAGGATAACAAGAAAATGCCGAAAATAAATTTGTCTCTTTGAACTTGAGTAAATAACTTCATACGCTTGTGTGGCGAGTACCTTTTAAATTCATAGAATCGTCCATTGCCGGTGTTTGATAAAAAATCACAAGAAAATTTATTTTTATCGTGATATTTATATTTTACTGAATTTTTCATATTTACTTGATGTTAGAAAAACAGGAAAAGAACATTCAAAGTATAAAAAATGTAAAAAGCTATTATTTTCATTACAGTAATTACAATTTAATGTGGATGCTGTGAATTGAAAACCACTTGAAAATTCACACATGTAATCTAGTATTTCTTATTTAATAAATTTTAAGTTATAGATATATTACATACGTCAAACTATAATAAACCGCTTCATAAACTTAACATTCAGTTTATATGGGTTAATAGGTAGATTCCAGCCAGTAATACATCTTAGAAAACTAATTTTCATGATGAATCCATTTAAAAGTAATTATTATGACACTGTCATTTTATTATTATCTGTTTTATTTGTATAATCAATAGATTTTACGTAAAGTTTCTAAAAGCACAGCTGATACGAGAGAGGGAGTTGCAACTAAATAAATCAATGAAATTATTTTACATCTGTAAATAAATTATTAGAATACTACATAGAACGGCCGAATAAAACTTTTTAGTACAGGTAGAACTCATATCATATAAGTATTGTACACTTGGACACTTAAAAATATTTCAGGCTTTATAGTATTATAACTCTACTAAAGTAATAACAAATGTTAATGTTAATTTTCACAAGATGAACATGGGTTTATCGGGCTTAAACATGACAGGAATGTTTCAAAAGCTCCGAGATTTACAATGATTGCTATACTGTAACTTTTATATAAATTTCTAGTTACACTCTTTTTAATATTTTCAATTTAAGTTTCTAAAGTAAAAAAGGAAGATTAACAAGAATAGAGAACGTTTTTGTGGACATTGTTAACAACATTTCTACACATGTATTAACTAATATTCTCAAACGGTTTTGTTTTGGTATCAATAAAATCCTCTCCTTCAACTAGTACTCTACATGCTCCGCTTTACTAGCTTCCTCTAAATTATCTATCATATATGGGCCTACATGGGATACATGATGTCTACGTCTTGAACTTTGAAAGTCGCCAATGAGGAAGTCCTACAACGAGTTGACCAGAGGCACAAGGTTTTGGAAATCATAAAACAACGTAAAGTTCCAAATCTGGCGTGCGTGCTCAGGTATAATGGATACAAATTCTTGCAATTAATAATGATGGGCAAAATGGCTGGGAGATGGAAAGCGGGTCGTATAAAAAAGTCTTGGTTGAGTTATGTTTAGTTATGGACAGAGGTTATGAATGCTGCCGAAATTTTTCGCTTTGCCAAGTACAAGACCAAATACGCAACCTGCCAAGTTTGACTAAGCAGAAAAGGAATTATTTAAATAAATATTTCTGAAGGTTAACTATTTTAAATATAATTTACACGCTAAATCAGGTTAACACGCTTTATTCCTATGTTAAATTTAACTTGCAACGGATTTTAAGAAAAACGGTAGATGGATAACGACGCAGACAAGTGACCGATCTCACAAAGGATCCGTTTTTTTGTAAGCACTTTAAAAACAATTAAATTGACATACATACATAGTCAGAGGCATAATTTTTTATAAACCTTGGTTTCTTTTTGGAAACTCAAAGCTGATGAGCCACAATTTGAAAGTTTATTAATTTTAACGATAAAAAAAACAATTTTAAATTTCCACTTTTATTCACAATTCTGGCAATTGCAGATTATTCAAAATATAGCACAGTAGAAACTATTCAAATTATGAAAATATCTACTTTGTAATATCACACGTTAAAGGATATTGAATTGATGATTAAATTTTATAAAAATTTGTCAATATATAAAAATATTTTTAAAAATGTTCATACATACAATTTGTCTGAAATTAACGTACTCGTACATATTTTATTTAATCTTTATGTGATGCATCACAAAGTATTTTTTATTTAATCATTTATATCTATAATTATTGACTGCTTAATAAATTGTCATAAATATCTGAAGAGAACAAATTTATTAAATAAGTTTAACAAATGTTACTTGAGCAATAGAGTTCCAAGCTTTCACTCACTTTGACGCTTTACGTGACCTTTTTATGTTGAATAGCCCCAGTAAATAACAACAGCAGAACTCATTCAACGTTTTTGCCGAAATATTCGTGAATGAAAGTGGGTTTAGTAAAAGGTCAGAATTTATGATAATGAATGTGATTAAAAGCTTGTGTGTATTTGAGATGGGTTTCGGGATTAAGTTAAAATGACGACGTTTAAGTAGATACTCTTTCCTGCTGACAATATGACAAATTTACGCTTATTATGATTCTTACACGAGGAGATATAAATTCTTTCGAATAATTAAATTAAAAATTAAGGACATTTCCTTTATTGAATATATTTGGCGTCAATTTTGTAGAAATTCATTATTCACAATTAAATGAAACTACGTGATGTAGGATTATTTCTAATTTATTTAATTTCTTTACCACGACCTAGGTTTCGTTGTATTACAACGTCTTTAGGTGGGCTATTAGCAAAGAAGAATCTTTGCTAATAGTACACCTGAAGATGTAATACAACGAAATCTAGTTTGTGGTAAAGAAATTAAAGAAAGTAGAAATAATACTACATCACGCAGTTTCATTTAATTGTGGACATTTCCTTTAACAAGAGAATTTTGTCCATAATTGACTAATAAAATCTAATGATTTGATGATATTTTTTGGAACAGATGAGAAACTGTTAAACTAGATAGAACATTGTGTAATTCATCTCATTGGAAATCTAAACATAAAATACCTACTTTTAAAGCTATAAGAATTTTATTTAAGTTTGGGATGAGTACCTCAACTTGTCCTGCATCAAGTGCTGATAGTTCCTATAAACTTTACGAATAACTTTACGATTGATATTCGAACAAAAACGTAATCAAAATATATACGATAGAGATAGCTACCAAGCGTAAATAATTTATAGGGATACACTATGCACAATTCTTTAAATGGGGAAAGAACAAGGGTCCAAAACGGTTTAACTTTTTCATTCCTCTTTATTAAAATGTGGTTTTCAAGGTTTTTTATAATCCTGTTGTAATGTATTTTTTACTGTTGAAAGCAATAAGATTCTTACTAATAAAATTTTCATTAGTAAGAATATTACGTTATACTAAAAATAATATTTTTATTTATTTTTTTGAGAGATCCGTATTAATTTTCGTAAAATATTTCAATTAATCAAAAGGCGTATTACTCAACTATACTGAACCAAAAACAATTAATAATCAGACTAAATTTGTAGTAGTGGCACCCAAAAGATTGATCCAACTTAATAATTTTTACAATTATTAAATGAATGTCTATATCTTGAAAACTAAGGATTTTAATAAACATCAAATTTTGTTTAAAGCCCAGACATAGCTTGGTCTATTGCCTCATTTTGGATGGTAGATGACTTACGGGTACATGTAATGCAAAATAAAAAAAGGATTAAATTAAAAATAATGCCGAGGAAATAGGATTATGTTAAGATATATTCAGAATAATTTATATTATTGATTTATTTTACATGCGAACGTAATAATGAAGAAAATATTTGTAACATCTAAAAATTATAACAGGGTATTTTACAATATTTTTGTTTACATAAACTCCCTTATTTTTTAATAGTTTTGTTTATTCGTCATCGTTCATTAATTTCTTAAATGAAATCATAACACATATAACTCTTAATGTAAAATTGTATCACTTGATAATTGTATCACTTAAACAAAATTTGACATACGACCTCTTTTTAAATCACGGCATTAACTAAGAAACGATTTAGATACATTTTCACAGAGTTAGGAAAAGGGATCTTTATTAACGACAATTCGGGGTACATAATAACATCCTGGCCTCAACTTTCGGTTGGAGTAATGTAAACTTTATGAGGTACTAAATACCCCTAAGAATTTTGTGAACTAACGTTGAACTAACGTACTAACGTTGATCACGGGAGCCGAATTTTGAAAGATGTTACAGCGTGATTGGAAAACTTGTGCCCAGAAAAACCAAAGAAATAGTCAATTCTTAAAAGCTCTAATTTAATCTGTTTTGTTGCTTTATGAATTTTTGAATCGATATTTTATCAATTTTCTGATGAGTTAGTGACTTGGAAATTAGCATACATATTTTTTTCCGGTGACAACTAATGATTATAGTCAAGAGCTGATAATTGAAACCGAAGGTGGGTGAAGAATATCCTTAATGGTGAACAGTCATTCCACTTGCCTTCATAAGTTCTTTGTTTTTTGAAGAGTAATTAGGTAGTGATTATGAGTTCAGGATCTGGCGATGGAGATAGATCATGGGCAAAGAAACTTCCTAGCGTTGATTATCGAGTTTGAGCTCACTTTATTTGTCATAATAATTTTTTTACGGGGGGAGGGTGAGGGGGGTAATCAGATATTATTGATATAGTCCGGGTTTCGTAATAGAGAAAGCAGGTAGATAAATGATTTGCTTAACAGTTTTAATTTTAAAATTTCAATTGTCTTTACGAGTTCATTTGCTTGTATATCTTATCCTTGATTCATTTAGAATGGAAGATTTCTTTTCGAAAAAAGATCGAAACTTATTAGATCGTTGTTCTTATTTTCCTGATTAAATTGGACCGTCTATCATACAATAGAAAATCAGTAAGACAGTATTTAAGAAAGGAAATTGTCAAAATACACAAATTAATTAATTATTCTCACATAAATTGAAAGGTTTTAAAAGAATATTTCTAATATATCCTGGCAAGAAATCGTTGGAGATCTCAAATTTTTCATATCGATACAACAAGGTAACGTACTCTGAATTAATTATTTCGATTTTACTTCCTTTAGCACTGCGCGTTTGTTCCTTCTCGGAAAGTTATTTAAATTACAAGTTTTAATAAACCGTCAAAATGTAAAGGAAACCAGCTTGAATATAAGTTTCCGTACTAGTTTTTGAAATAAACTTAATTTTACAAATTATTAATACATGGTAATTAACATTTACAAAATTGTTACAATTTTCTCTTTAAAAATTGTTCAGTATTTCATTTCCAGTTCATTGATTTTGTTAATTGTATCAAGACAAATATTTTACCTCAATAAATCAGTTCATTAATCGTTAATATAATTAAGCTCCCCATCGAATGAAAGTTGCCTAGGTTGCTTATATAGATATTACTTCAGTGTATACAATGCATTTCATCATCATCTTAAGGAATGGCTAAGAATTGAAACCTTCTGTAATGTCTTCAAAACATTCCAATATCTTCTTTAAGTAGTTTAGGTCTTCTTCAGGTACAATGTTTTGGCGCTAGGTAGAGACTCTACTAATTATGTGGAACTAAAGTTTTATTGAGAGTATGCAGCGGTATCTCATATTTTAGGGTTTTGAAGTTAAATATCAATTAAATTCTTACTTTTGTTTTGAAAACTTTAATGTTCCACTTGCAATTGAATTAATTTTACGTATGTAAAATATACCGATTTAAGAAAAGAAACTTGAGAAAAACATACAAAAATTGGTACTGACTTATGTAGAAATATGAAATTGTTTTGCAAGAAAGAAAAAATCACTAATTATATTTATTTAGGTTTCACAATAGCTTTTAATCAGTATATTTAAAAAATACGAAGTAAAAGACAAAACAAACACATTTTTCTTATTTCTTGCAATAAAGACACAGTTCTGATTTGCTACTAACATTTGATGTCAGTTGTGTTGATTTAATTTTAATAACTGTAATTAGTCAATTATTTACTAACAAATATAATCAGTCAATATTATTTAGTAAAAAAAACATATGATAAGATTACTTAATTCACTGTACTAAAACATTAGTTTTAAATTTATAAAATATCACAAGCAATTTTCATAAAATTAGATCTTCTTGTCATGTCAAAAGTCAAGGTATCTTTTTGGGTGGCTCTCACATTTAATTAATCTTCCCAAAATTGTGAATCTGCATAAGCGAACTTTATTGCTTTCAAGAAATTTGACACATAAAACGCTTTTCTTGGCATGTGTAATAAGCAGATGAATGTTATAGTCATAAAAACTTAAGTATAAAAGCTTTAGATAAAATAAATTTACAATGTGATTAATTCTCATTTTTCTGTTTACATTTTTCCGAACGGATCGTCATCGCGAAAAGCGTTTGAATATTTGACTATCTTTCGGTTTATTATTATCGTCACATAAATATCTAGATTCGTATAAAGTCGGAATTATAAAACAGAGAACTTTTGTTAAATCTGAATTAGTACCTAATATTTTGGTCAAAAATTGATTATGATTCGCAATTCCTAACATTTTCATTCGATATTTCTCATGAAAGTTATACGTTTAAATATAAATTGATATTTTTTACTTATATTTCTTTCTCTTGGACACAACTTATTTAGTTTATATTTCGAGACGCAAATTTATTATGGTTTAATTTCCGTTCAATGAAAATGTTGATGAATCCATTTATTTTTTTAATATAAATGTACATAAATTTAGGTTTCTTTGTGTCTATTTTTTATATCATACTTAAGTCTCACAAAATATCTTGAGTCTATAAGCATAAATACTGCATACTACTAAGAGTGCACTTTTCCGCTACTTTATTATCTCCCTCTCAAAAGTATTTTTGTGACTGGCTTGTTTCAATTTTTTCTGTGCCAAAATAATATTGGCTCATAAAATGAGATTTTTCCAAATAATAATTACGAAATCAAAGCTATTGACTACCTAATACTCAATTAGTTTAGGATTTCAAATATTTGGCGTATTTGGCTTTTTTTTATTTCCATTTGAGGCAATACTTTCAGGTCATTTTATTGTCGCTTTTTTAGATAAATTATTTGATTTTATTATAAAATAAAAAAGACGTGTTTCAACAGGATTATTTTAACATGCCTATTTTAACGACTTTATATTAATTTAATGAGTTAATTTATTTGTAGCCATTCACGCCTTGTGCACCAATATTTTTACCAAAACTAAACACAAAACTTTGGTTACATATTTTAATGCATAAAAGAATAATTCTGATGGAGAGTTTATTTAAAAAAAAAGTGACTACGTAACTTCGGTGTTACGAGTATTTTATTGCTTCGCAAGCCATTGTCGCCCTCAAGGATTAAAAATGTAAAGTCCTACAGACCACTTCCTGAAGATTGACCTTATGCTTCATGTCATTAAATTCAGTTGTAATATTTTTTTGAATTTTTATTAATGTTTTTTTATGTCAACTAAAATAAGCAATGAAATGAAAGGTTCCAATAATCTCTTGTTTGGAATGTAACAATAGTATTTGTTTAACAATTCAATGTTTAAATATGGCCTCAGTGAGATTTTATTGAACGTATTTTCCAAAAAATGTATGACTTCATTTTTTGCATTGATAGCAAATATATTTTTCTGATCAATTATTTTCTCTTTCTTTCAATCATTGTAGTTTCCTGAATTTGTTGTCACTAATTTAATAGGGATTATAGATCATTTCATTGTCTGTATATTTTTGAGCACTTTTAGTATCAGATTGACCAAGTGTCACACATGACATAGGTACAAGTCGAGTTTTGACTGATTTTTTATATTATGACCTACCAGTTTATAAACCTATCAACCTACAGTGATCTGTACCGACCATAATAATATAAATTTGTTTTCCATGACACTTTTAATAGGTCAGCTGATTTATTATGTTTGGGAATGAATTAATGACAATTATTTTAAGAACTAAATGTCTATTATAAAGAGCTTGTATTAATTAGGAATACCCATACTTACTTTCTTCATATATACATGTTTGATTAAAATTTGTATAAAAATTACATAAAATCGGAAATGGTATTCTACTCAGTTCAGTTATTAACTATTTTTTATAGAATAATTATATCATATTAAGTCTTTCGTACATTTTTTGTGTTAGTTTTATTAAAACTAATACATATAAATTTATGTGTCCTGAATCTACTCCATTACTAATATTTCTTCATCTCATTGCATAATGAGCCATGCCATAAAGAATTATGAGTAATGGAGTAAATTCAGGATACACAAATTGCCTGCCTTTCTAATTATTATAACTTGATAATGTAATAAGATCACTAATCATTATGTATGTAAAATAAAACTCTAACAAATGATATTAATTCATAAGGTGAAACTTGTATAAAATTTACATAAAATCGGATATGGTATTCTACTCAGTTCAGTTATTAACTATTTTTTATGGAATAATTATATAATATTAAATCTTTCGTACATTTTTGATGTTAGTTTTATTGAAACTAATACATATAAATTAATGTGTCCTGAATCTACTCCATTACTAATATTTCTTCATCTCATTGCATAATGAGCAATGACATAAAGAATTATGAGTAATGGTGTAAATTCAGGAAACACAAATTGCCTGCCTTTCTAATTATTATAACTTGATAATGTAATAAGATCACTAATCGTTATGTATGTAAAATAAAACTCTAACAATTGATATTAATTCATAAGGTCAAACTGTTAATCATTTCATAAAATGTTTATAAATGAAACGAAAATCTGATATTGACTTCGATATTAAAATCACTGTGGTAAAATTTGTGGAATAATTAAGATTTTTCTCAATTTTATTACGATATTTTGGAAAATACTAATAAATAGTTTCAGGTTGGAAACCAAATTTTTAATTTGAACCTTGTTTGTCAAGTTTTTCAACTATATGATTGTCGACTCTCGTATTTATTAAAAAAAACACTCTCTCTTTCTGACGTCTACACATTCAATCCTTTAATTTCGCATTCATTTTGATAACCAATTTGAATTCCTATTTCTTCACATAGGAACAAATTGTGACTCAAAAGCGTTATTGCATGGATCGTAACATCACCAACTTAGGAATGTCTGAAGGGTGATATGATTCTAACGGTACGTTATTTGTTTAAATAGATTCATCCGTTTCGACCCCTGGAAGTTATATCTGCACACACGTACATATAAACATACATAAATTGATTGATAAACTCATCTCTTTGGCATTTTGCGTTTGACTGGAGACGCTTCCTGTAGCTTTATTCGATGTTCCCTTTATTTTTGTCTATTGCATAAATGGCTAAATACATGTTCTTAGTCATTAAAAGAGTATATCATTTTACATTCTGATAAGCAGTTCAGTGCATAATGATCTTTACTCTTCCCCTCAAGCATAATTTTTACTTCGTGCTTTTTATTTGTTGGAAAAGTCAAAAGTTGGCAAGAATGGGATTTAATAAAAATTTACTTCAAAACGTTATAACCATTGCTTCAATACATTATCCACCTTTTATTTTTTCATAAGTCACACTTTCTCCAAAAAACCAAAAAACTATGAGGTACATGATCCAAACGGTGAATTAAAAGCCAATGAAGCATCGTATTTATATAGGAAGGAGCTATCCTCTTGCACAAACGGGTGAAGCGCACACTATTGTTGATAATTTGATTAAACCATGCGTTATAGACATAAGACAATATGTGCTCGACAAAAAACTGCAAAGCATCTTTCTATAGTGCCTTTATCAAATACTCTTTCGCGCCGAATTTATGAACACGTAAGCTATGTCAAACAAGAACTAGCTACAAGTCTACAAAAAACCAATTTGTCTTGCAAATGGATTAGTCGACTGATGTTGCTGGCCAAGCTATCTTGCTAGTAATTGTGAAGAAGACATGTTTATGTGCTTATCACTGCTTGCTAAGACTATCAGAGAAGATATTTTTAACCAAATCAATATATTTTTGAAGAAAACCATCTCAATTGGAATGATTGCATCAATATTTGTACAGATAGGGCCAAGGCAATGATAGGTAAAACAGCAGGAACAGTATCACGAATAAAAAGTAAAGAGCCTAATTGTAGTTCCAGCCATTGTGTCCTGCGTAAACAGGCACTCGCCGTTAACTCGGCCCGTTAAAAACTTCGTCAAATCACGTTCACCGCAATCCCGATTGCTTTCAATAAAATATTGAATTGTGAATATTATGGCAGGAAACGTAAAAAAATATTACTGTAAACAGAAGTGAGATGGTTATCTCGGAGTACAACTTTAACAAGGCTATTTGAACTTAGAGCAGAGTTACCAACTTTTTTACAGATAGTTCTTTTAATTTGAAAGATTATTTATATGACAAAACTTGATTATTCAGATTATCTTTTATGGTCGATATGTTTCAAAAACTCAATGTGCAAAATAACCGTTTTAAAAGAAAATTAGATTTTTGGGTTATTTGTCTTAGAAAGAGAGAAATAGAAAGCTTTTTGCTACTCAGTGACTTCGTTAGCGACTTAGAAATATATCAAAATTATGTGATTGAAGATTTGGTCCCATATGTCACTGCTGTGCGTGCATCTTTTGAGACGTATTTTCCCGAAGAACAGTATACAAAAACTAAAATGAATCATGGATTCAAAATTTTGCACTCAACTTGCAAAAGTCAGAAATTATGTCAAACGGGATTTGTGGATCATGTTTAGAAATTATATCAAACACAAAATGGAATCATTATTCAAATAATACCCTTGAAAGGTTTTTGGTGCAGTATCCACAATGAATATACAGGACTTGCCACAAACGATCTGAATGTTCTTCTCCAGTTCCAAACAAAGTACTTGTGTGAAAGAGGATTCTCTACCTACGCAGCTACAAAAAGGAAATACCGCAATAGACTAGATGCCTAACGTCAGGTTTGGAAGCTTCAACTCTCCTCTATCAAACCTGACATCAAACTATTGAAAATTTTCTACAATCCTATTATATGTTAATGTAAATTGTAAAGTAATATGATTATTAATACACAATAGACATCAAATCAATATTTTTATTATTTTAGGACTCCGTCAAATGTTTGAATTTACAAAAAGGTTCTGTCGCCAAAAAAGTTTGAGAACCTTTGATCTATACGACTATTAAGGATGCTTTATTTATTTATTGCAATATTTTTGAAAATTTAAAGTGCAAACTTAATGTTATAAAACTTATTTCAAACATAATAACAAAAAATACACAAGTAATAATAAAGAACACCTACTTCTTATTTTTCAAAAATCTATTGTTATTAAAATGTATGATTTTTGGAAAACTTCAAAAAGGTATGTGGATCAATCTCTTCAAAAATAAGGATTTTAAGACATAATCAAAGTCCATAATGTTATTCCCCTTTGTTTTATTTAACCTGATATAAGGTCAATGTTACTTCATTCGTAATGTAACACTGCCAGCTTATAGTAAATAATATATTACGTCTGTACATACAAAAAGTTGCGTTGCTTTATTTTAAGTATAAAATGTAAATACATACTAAGTACTAACTCAATAAATAATATAAATAGGTACTATGACAGTGACCTCAATTCTGTGAAGTACAAAATTTGATTCCAACAAACAACTCTCAGATTTTTCTAAACACACTCTTCCTTAACTTTATTTCTCTGGGCTCGAGATTATATATCAACCTACTTAATTAATATATGGGTACATATAGGACCCTCGGTTAACACAAACGAAGAAAACCAAAACCTGCTTGCCTCGCGGCGTCGTCGCTAACGCACTGAAATAGTGTCATCTAGTCTTATTACTGAGAAATAAACGTGACAAAACGTTTACGTAGTACCATTATTCACCACACCCACTGTACTTGCGCGAGTTACGGTGGAAACTTTTCTAGTATGGGCATTGACACTCAGTATCATTATATACTCTTAGATAATACCGCCTGTTATTTAAAAGTAAAGTATCTCACGATTATATTAATGTAAGCATCAGTGTGAGAATATTTATCAAATAAGTGTAAAGACGTTACGATTTCTGATCATTTTATTTCCAATTCATTGAGTATAATATTACTAACAACCCTCAAGTTATTATTTTGTCTGCATACATAATGTAATATTGTATTTTAATTATTCTTAATATTTATTGTAATTTATAAATGATACCATCATAATAAAAACTATATATTTTATGCAATAGCTATACTATATATTTCATTAATTACCTAATTTTGAAACTTATATTTTGGGTGAATACTGAATGAAATTGTAAATATGCTGAAATATTCTTAACGACCTGTAAAATTATAAACGTTTGTTATTTATTTTTATTTTTATAATTTCGAAATTTTGATTCATTGAGCGATATAAATTTGTTATAATCCAATATCGCATCATACAAAAGTCAGTGACAAAAAATTTAAACTTTTAAAGATATTTACCAACTTTCATTTACGACTTCGTTCGCGTGGAAGTCGAAATATTGATAGATTTTTAATTTTGTCATATGTTGCTTTTAAGCACAAACTATTACTATTCCAAATTTCATCAAAATCTGGCTGAAAACACTTAAAAAATACCACTGGAGAAAGCATAGTTTCATGAAACTTTTCATTGAATATTTTGATATTATAATTTGGTACATTTGGAATGTTAATAAACACCTCTCAATGAAAAACTTCAGCTAAATCTGGCTAGTCGATTTTGCGACATTGACGAACAAATTAATTTATAAACACACAGCCAAAAAATTTAAATATAATTTTCCTGGCTTCCATTATAATTTTTTACGCCAAATAAATCACTCTTTATATAATACTTTCTCCATATTGGATTTACTCGGTTACAGTTTTATTACATGTTTAGATTAATTTCGTTATCCTGTTACAAATATTATGTTTCACCCTTTCGATTTTCACAACTCTACATTTGTTTTTAATATCCAAGTTGACCAATATAAGTTTATATTGTAATATTTATTAAATAAAAAGGCATCTTAAGTATATTCAGATGTATTAACATCTGAATATAATCAGTCAGGGAGGTAGAGATGACGCTGTAAAATGTTTGGAATCTTGTATGTCGCCAAGAAAAAGCCATACAATAAATATTACTAAACATATTCTATCGTATTTATTTATACAGTTCCTCTTTAATGAAGTGGGTCCAAGAGAAAAAATCAGCCAAGTACGAGTCTCAATTGCATATAGAGGGTTCCCTACACGATTTGAAATTAAATTGTTTTTTACTATAAAAAAAGGACAGAAAGGTAATTTTAATTTATTAAAAAAAGTTACATTTTTGAGCGATACTCATATATAAGTATATATAGAATTAAATATTTTTTTAAGTGTATTATTTGCCCCGACTAAATATACTATCTGTTATTCATTTGTATTATATGTCGAAATATATGCGGGTTAATGGACTTTATTACTACGCCAGATTATAATTTTCTAAGTCAAGTGATCTCAGAAAGAAACGAATAAACAGATATATGAATGAATATTTCGGATCATACAGCTTTAAAAGGCGCTGTGTGCCTGCGGACAAAATAATAATAGAACCGCAAGATAGATTTATTGCCATGTCCATTGGAAAAAAACTGAGAGAGAGATTTTATTTAAAAGACTAAAATTAAAGTAACATTCAAAATAAAGAGATATTGATCTATAAAAAAGAAAAAAAGATGCATTTCCTCAATATTTTCCAGTAATGTATTGACAAATCATTGGTAAGATGAATATTTAAATTATAATCAGAAGATAATACATTATATAAATATTCCACTTACTATTACTGAAACAAGTTTGGCAAACAATATTATGCTCACGGTTCAATCGAAGCATCTCGTGTAATTAATATTTCAATAATACCATGCAGAAAATTAATAGAGAATATATTTGTTGTTACGTTATGAATTTGTATGAGCCTTAGATAATTGATTCGGTTTTATTCATAATCTCGATAAGAGCTTTCGGTAAAGCTTCTATCAGCTCTGGATATAAACTATTCATACATGTTGTGAATTGTTTAAATACGGAGCGTACTATAATTATTGAGACATTTTAGTGAACTTAACCCTATTACACCAAATATCGATAAATAATCATATGCCGCATTGAATCATATCTTTCAACTCTTGTAGTTAGATGTTCGCAGGACACTTTCAGATGTGCCGAATTACATTTCACAGTTTCAATTAGCTAAGTAGGTATAATTATTATATGGAGCTTAATAGAAAGACCAATATCTCCAAAATATGGAAAAATACAATTTAATAGTTACGTCTTCGTTGATTTCAAAGCTACCATGTGCACTAAAAGACAAACGCGTTAGGTATGAAATTCACATTAATTGAGTATATCGTTCCCGACCATTCTTATTTCCATACCTTTTAGAAATTTTGACATGAGCAGTTGATTACACTGCGAAATAAGCACATTGGCAAACCTTAATGGTGAATAGTTTTCGTAATTCATTTATTAAAATTAAACTGCCACGTATAATTTTATTTTGCATGCTTGTAGATTTGGGTCAAACGTCACATATTAGTATGAAATAATACATGAAATAGTATGAACTAATAATGAATTTGTTTAGATAATATTATACGAAAACCGAATATCATCACTTGTACGTATGAATCGTTGGTAAATAGAAAAATATTCACTGTGTGAATCAAATTAGTCAACACACGAAAAACGTATGAAAAAAGTGAATAATTCAATAAGTTATTCTTTATATATTACAAACCAATATCTAAATGAAATGTTTTCAATCTTTCTATAATATTCAGTGTAACTAACATTGTAGTTTTTTGAAGTGGGTGATGAAACAACGAGTACAATACGTAAATAAATTGTCATAAACAAAACATCTTAGATTGAACGATTTATATATAATTACCTTTGTCGTGTAGATAAATAGTGTAGATAATAGCTCATTCAATATATATATATATATATATATATACATACTGATACCAGCTTTGGTAAAAATGTTTAGGACGAAAGATAATATGTAGCGATTTTTTCGCAGAATTTTAGCAGAAAAGAAATTTATTGAGGCTAATTATAAACTATCACTCGATGCACTAAAACAGAGGTGTGATAATATTTTTTTTTATTTTTATTATTTATAGAATAATTAAAAGTTCATACAATTTTCGGATTGATCAGACATTATCGTTTCGTTAAAAATATTTGCTTACAAGGTTCTTTTTTTCCTATTTAATGGTCTTAGTTGTATTTGGGAAAAAATTCTATTAACGACTACAGGCAAAATATATTTAATTAGTTTGCATTGACATTTATCTCAGAGTGAATAAACTAAATAATAATATGTAATTTACGCAACAATCAGCCACATATCCACTTAAATCTTACATCAAAATAATGCATAAATTGTTTCGCTTCATAATTGAATCATTTAAATAGAAAAGGATTTAAGATTCTTAAGAAAAGCCATTGGACAAAGCGCAGTTTCTCCAAATCCTCAGATATTATAAATTTTTACTCTTTGAAATGTTAATAGGCACCTCTCAATGAAAAACGGTTTCTAATCTCGAAGAAACAAAATTTATTTCACTGTAATTTGATATTTTTAATGTCTAGCATTCAATTAAAATTTTAAAGCAAATTTGTAAGAATAATGAATTCAAATAATAAAGTAATAAGAGAACATCTGCATCGGTTAACCAAAATTAAAACTATGAATTTGCAACGTTAATAAAACTTACAACTCATAAGTAATACAATATTTATCTTTTAGCCGTTCACGATTTTGTCTTGTACGGGTACATCAATTTTAAAATGAGAATTGCCATATATGTTAATATAAATGCTATTTTTTTCATTTGAAATTATATCAAGAAATAAAGTGACTGCAGTGTTACTAAAAGCACTGCAGAAAAATAGATCGAAGAAAGTTCTGTGTCAATGATTGTGCATGAAAATGAAGTAAAATATAATTATTAACAAAGAAAATTATAAGTTAAGGAAGGTAGGAAATGAAATCATTAAGAAAATAACGTGGATTAACTTGTTACAAAAAGAGTGGAGATATGTACCAAAAAAAAATTTGCTTGGCAAAATATGTGTTAAGATAAATCCATCTTAAGAGGCCAATTTATTTTTAACTGTTATTTAGTAGTTGGCTCTTTACGTGATATTATTATAATTTTTGATATATTTAAGTAAACTGTAGCCCATTCGCTGATATTTCGTTCATTATTTATATATTCACGTATCATCTCTCTTTTGAGCGTAATACCCTTTTATAACATGACTGCAGTTCATTTGAATTACTCAACTTAACATCTTTAATTTTTATTTGCTGTAATTTAATATATATTTTCCTACATTACATGATCTTTCATTATCTGTTTATATATTCATATCTAACATTGAGCATATAAATTGTGAGTGAGTGCGAGTGTCAGTTTCTCTCGAAATATTTTATTAATCTAAGGAATAAACATGTCCTATGTTTATGTGATTAGACAAATAAATATTATTATTTAGTAATTGCACCGTAATCGTTTATTTATTTACAGGTTAGGGATGTATGACTAGAAAAAAGTAAGTATTAATTAAATAAACAAAAGCATAGCGTATTCTAATTAATCTAGAAGAGAATCATAAAGATTGTGATACACTTTTTAATGCTGGAGAAAAAAAATTAGGTTACGTTAATTCGACGAATTTCAATTCATTAAGTTGTGGTTCCTTAATCTCTAGATACCTACTTCTTTATAGTTAACTCAAGATAACATTATTGTTTCCAGGCCTAAATTTGAATTAAACGTAAATACCAGCAAATTATCAAATTTTCTTTTTTAAATATATTTTTAGAGTTATGGTTTTTATTTTATAATCTAAGCCACGATGAGACATATTTATGAAATTAATTCCTACTTGGTAAAAGGAAAAAATATCTGACAGTATCAAATATCGTTTCCTTTAAATTATAAGAGAATGGCTTTTTTATACACCATAATGTAATAATTATTTAAATATTACAGAGAAAAGGATTATACTTAATGTTTATTAAAAATTAATGAAACTGTCATGTATTATCATATTTAATGAAGTAAATATAATACTATATCACATAGTACCATTACATGCTAATCAACTTAAGTTAATGATCCGTACCAAAAATATTTCAGAAGAAAATTCTGCACAAGGGAAATACATCTCAAACCTTATACACATTATTAGCGAGATCAATTTGTACTTAAAAAACGACATTATAGGTCATTACCACAACGATAGTATATATATATATATATATATATATATATATATACATTTTCTTATTAAAAGGTCATTACCAAAAAAAATGGTATCTATTACAAAAAGTAATAATTATTGGCATAAGGTCTGTTTCGTGTAAATTATATGAAGAGGAAAGATCGCAGCTATCTAACGTCTATATTTGTTATGTTTTATGAAAGAGGCTTTTGAAGTATCAGATGATATGGCTTCAAATATTATCGCAACTTTATAAAGATAGCTTGAATGCAAGTCAACGCAAGTACCTTATATGTTGGCAAACGAACACACATACACACACACATTGATATTATGATATATTAAATACACAATTAAATTAAAAAAAGCACATGCGCGCGTTTGTGTGTGTGCGTGTGTGTGTGTGTATGTGTGCGTCTGTTTCTGTGTGCATGTGTCTGTGTGCATGTGTCTGTGTGTATGTTTTCAATTTTGAAAAATAACCGCGTCAACCCGCCATTCACTTCTATCACCTAAAAATGAACTTGCGATTTTTTTTCAATACAGTTGTTGAGATTGCTACCGCGTGTCAAAGTTTGAAAACTATTAATAGGATAAGGTACAATTCAATGTACACAAAACAGTTAAATTCATTATTAAAACATATTATTGCAACTCGTCGTCGCATGATTTCGAGGCGGTATGCTCTTACCCAACTCTTCCCCTCCCCCCGGAATTTATGGAACGCATTTGTCACGCCTTTGTAAACTAGTAATCTACACGCTGTGGCAAGGAGTGCCTGACGTTATTGGTTTAGAACGCATTACGTATTACGTCCTCGTCTAGTTCGCTTTTATTGACTAGAAACAAAACAGGTATTAGGTTAGTAGGACAAACATCAGATCACTGAATTTAAAGAATTTGTCCACGACAAAAGAAGTGCTGAGCTTATTTTTTCACTTCGAAATGCTAATGACACTAACCAATTACAATACGGCCAATTTTACTGTTTATATCGTAATGGCATTGTGCGGACGAGCAAGCATACCGACAAAATTAAAAAAGGATATCATAAAGAAGTTAGAAAACAAATTTATTGAATGGAAAATACTAGAAAAGAAATTAAAGAAAATAAAACTAAAAACCAAACTTGCGGAAACTTACAAAATAAAGAAAGATCATGGCACGATACTTGGAAGGTCTCTTTGGCATAGCCCATGTTGATACTGTAAACAAGATCAACACTGAGGAAGACAGAATATTTTTAAGTGAGCAGAGAAAAAGAGGACTTCTTGGTAAAATAGGCGGTGTGAACAAAAGTTATTTAAAAAAAACTAATAAATAGTAAAAAGAACCAACGTTATTTAAATCGATAGAAAAGCTATACTGAATCCCTACGAGAAAAGTGCATACTCTCTTCTTCGACAACCAGCAGTGATGAGGAAAAGAAAAGTTCGACGTTGGAATTTAAATCCATACGTTATCGATCCAAAAATGAACGCGGCACTAAAAACCTCATCGATAAACGCTTATTCTCGAGCCTCGACTTTGCTAAAATGAGTGACAGGAAAGCAGCTGTTGTTTTGATATCAACGCACAAAAGTGGAGAAACCGATCCCTCAGAGTTCAATATTAATTGATCTTCGATTCGTCGCCAGAACATGCAGCAAAGGCAAAGTGTAGCAATCTATCTTTAAAGGAAGAATTTAAACTAGATATTCCTCTTACAATTCATTGGGGTGGCAAATTAATTGAAGACATAATAGAACACAAAACAGTAGATTGCCTACCCAATTTAGTCTCAGGCCAGGGTGTTGATCAACTTTGAGGCATGTGCTTCAGCTGTGTATGACACTATTCTTTCCTGGAACTTAAGTGGCATAATCAATTGCTTGTGCTTTGATTCTACTGCGGTCAACTCTAGTTTAAGAGAGGGAGCTTGCATCCTATTAGAAAAGAAGATGCAAAAGATGTTCTTTAGTTAGCCTGTCATCACCATATGATGGTGCTAATGCTAAAAACAGTCGTGCTTCAAACACTAGGTTCGTCAAATGGATCAGAAGCATTGATTTTCAAACGTTTTATAACTGTTTGCCCTAATATTTATTATAATAAAATCACTGCAGATCCTGATGCTCTAAGATGCGTAAAAAATGTAGCACGTAGCACAATTTTATTCGCTGAGAAACAGCTCAACCATTTTCAATCAAGGGACGATTACAAGGAGTTGTTATTTATTTTGCTTCATTCACATTAAAAGGGTTAATTATTGAAAAACAAAAGAAAATATTGTCATTGAACGCATGGTCAAAAAAAAAAATAAGAATGTTGTAGAATTTTCTCTGTGATTCGTTTTATAGCATAAAAGATAATAATAAAAATCCATAACACCATTTTGCAAGCATTAATATATTTTATAAAATGAAGTCCTTGTCTGAATGTATGAACTTTTCTCAAAAATTACTGTGAATGCATAATTTTGGATATTTTGTGAAAATTACCCGAAACGTGGCATAGGATATCAATGAAATTAGAAGTTTAGTTTTCGTCGGAGAATTATGGTTGAAAAAAAGTATTCGTATATATATTCATTTTGATATACTGTGCTTCGATAATGAGAAATACAACATTATGTATGGCAATATTATTGTTCTCAAAATGTTCTACAAAACTTTTTGCCACAACACGTCAATATATTACATAAAATCCGTAATGAACGCCTGTTTAAAAAAATACTATTTTATAACTCATTTTCATAGTTTAGTATGTAATGAGTCTTAATAATTATCAAAATAAGTTTGAAGTGAGTTTACCTTCTAGGACGTTGGCAAAATTTTTTTCAACGTCCAACAGGGTAACCTATGCTATTACTTCAACTTTTCCTCTGTGTTTGAGTGATCATATTATGATTTCGTTTTTCCTTTTGACGTAGAAACTCTATACGCACAAAAAAGATATGTCGTTCAAAAAGTGGTTTTTCGTTTGCCTTTAATAAAATTGAGAAACACATTAATGTCCTGGAATGCACTGATCTTAGACTACAATAACACAAATTACACTATCGCCTGTTCCTGTATAAGGACGATAGATAAAACAAGTTTCAATTTATCGTTCGAACGTAATAGACTATACATCTGGTTTATGTGTTCAGTTATTTGCGCCCAAGATCAATGTAACATCGATAATAAAAATAATGTATCATCGATTTTCTGAAGGAAAAAAGATGTTTTAAATTATTCTGAAAGTGACTTAAAAACTGTACTAGCATATAGAAATGTATATTTATTTGTGTTTTGTAGCATGAGTAGAACGTTTTGTAAAAAGAAATATATTTTATTACTTCATTAACACAATGTTTAATCACAAGGTAGTCACCAGATATTTATATTATCTTAGTCTACTTAATGAGCACATGGTGCAAGCTCTGCGCGCATTGTAATTATTATATTTATAAATGAAACTTCAGCGACCGGAACAAATGTTCATCGCGTGATGTAATATCCGTTGTGTAACCGGATTCCGTGTGCTGAGTAGCACAGGACTTTGATGCTCGAAATTGTGGTATCATTAAATTTCATTGTGCAGTCAATTTGCATAAGGCTATAGAAATAAGGAGGAAAAGAAATCTGTGTTTATTTTAACAAATATTTAAATACTGGTCTTAAAATAAGTAAAAAAATTGGTTTCCTGTAAGCGACACTTGGCTAATGGGAATTTTTTTTGCTTTTATTTAAATTTTTTGCAAATTAAATTCTTCTTGAGTTTTGAAAAGCTTTTCAATGTTATCTCCTCGATAAGGTGTGAAATAAAGTTTCACCCTTACCTTACATGAGATATACTAAACTGTTTTTTTTTAATGAAACTCCTTAGGCGGCGATTCGATAATAGATAATTGCACGAGAATTGAGAGGAAAATTTTAAGGTCACGTCACCTTTAGGCACATTTCGTCACAAAAGAGAGAAGAAAGATATAACGTAGAGAGAAAGAGAAAGATATTTATATATCCCGACGCCATGGAAGTGGAGTAAAAGAGAGACATGTATACATAACAATGCAAAGCGATTGAATAAGATACTGTCGCGCATGCGCACCTTGTGCATGTACTCCTCAGACGCTACATGTGAATGGCTGAGGTATCACACATACCTTGTGTTATTAATATTTATCATTGTGTTTTGAAATTATTTAATTAGCTATGTAAATTTATATGAACATTTAATACAGGTTTACACATTTTATTACTTTTTCTGAATGTATTTTATTAAAATTTTCTTATATGAATTTGATACAATCTATAGACTTGCACTTAGTATATTTTCTAATATTTAACTCAACGTATTTATACTGCTCTTAAAAACATTTACAACTTTGGAATGTATGCATTTGTCTGTGATATATGTATTTCAATAGTGGGGTATATTTATATTTAATTAATATATATATATATATATATATATATATATATATATATATATATATATATATATATATATATATATATCTCTCTCTCTGTCAGTTCACCCTTTACTGTTTGTACAGGGTTCCACAGGAATTTTTTTTTTAAATTTTGCTTTATATTTATTTACATCTTTTGAATGAAGTATTAATTTCAAAAACTTTACAGATAGGCGAACCTGATGAAATTGTAAGGCGCGGCCTTATTTCACAATAGAATCATAAAAATTCCTTGATCCCTCATTACTGCAAAATAAATAAGCATAACTTCTAAGTAATAATTAAAAATTATACGAAGTAATCATCAAAAATACTTGCGCTGGATAATATTTAAAATATGTTGAGTGAAGTATCGATATGTAAATATTTTGAGGTTATCGCGATTCCTTTATTATTTTGGGTTTTTTACTTATCTCCAGTATTGTAGATATTGTTTAATTAACACCTTTGAAATTTTGTTTTATATATATATGTATATAAGTATATATATATATATATATATATATATATATATATATATATGTGTATATATATTCTTATTAATTGTGTGTGTTTTCCGTTGTTTCTTAATGCATGAGTCACAGTGATCGAGTCTAATTTTAACTAAAAGTTTTATTAATATGATTAGTAGGCGCATTCGAATAAATTTCTATCGCACTGAACTCTGATATCCAGAGCATTCAACGTACTCCGATTGCTTGAAATTTATTTATTCATATCTAACCACGAATCGTTGAAACGGTTCCCGAATTTATTTTGAAGTTTATTCACAATTAAATAAAACTACGTGATGTAGTATTATTTCTACTTTCTTTAAGTTATTTACCACCACCTAGGTTTCGTTGTATTACATCTTCAGGTGGGCTATGAGCAAAGATATATATTCAATATTTGAAATTTGTTGTCAACCCAAAATAGATTTGAATAAATTCATACGCGATGTATATCGATTCTTATGGCTTTAATTTAGGTTTAAGCTTGTCTGATCTTCATTTTTCAATTATACAATTCAGATGTTTTATTGCGCTATACGTATTAGAATTTCATTATATCAAATATGATATTTCTGTCAAATGAATGCATCCTAGTAATTTTTTTTCTACTTTCGAGAAATAGTAAAACATTCAAAGATAATCAATATAATTGTTTTGTACCAATTTAATTCATAGAACAATGATCCATAAAGCCTTTCGTATTTGTACTGGGATCAATTTCACATCAATCAAATTCTTCGAAATTTATTATTTCTTCCAGGTCAGAAAATATTGGTGTAATTATATACCGTCTTTGAAAATTATTTATTAAATTTTCGATAAAATAATACCTTTTATTTATAGACAAGTAATGACTACTCGATACGCAATACTGAAAATAAAAAGAAATGAATGGAATAACTGAAAATATAGAACATATTAAAATATATATGCAGAATTAATATAATTTAAATGAGAAAATAATTTTTTAACTGCTGTTCATTTAAAAATTAAGTTTCAGTTTACCCCAACACATACAGAAAGTTATTAACAACATAATAATTTTCAAATGTTTTCATTTGACACAATTTTAGGCTTATCCAGTATTAAAATAAATTATGTGCCCCTATGTTTTTATTGAGATTAAATTTCTTATTTTTGCTTATTAATATTGTAATTATTTAATTAAATATTAGTAATAGTTTTTATATGTACTTACGCATAAATAATAAAAAGAATTGAATTCTGTTAATATTGTAACTGTGTTATCGGCTACTAAAAAGGACTGAAAATAATTTCAGAAGAGAATTTTAAAACACAAAGAATAAAGTTATAATACTTTCAAAAACAAAGAATAAAGTTAAATCAAAGAATAAAGTTGTAACATCTTATAATACTTTGAAATCCTTGAGAAGTTTAGTTTCTCAAATTTGCGATGGATTTCTGCTAAGATTTATTTATGTTTTGTATAATACCCAAGAAAAAAAAGTAGACGAGGAAAATAAATTTGTCTCTTCGAAACTGAGTAAATAGCGTGATAAGCTTTTATGGCGAGTTTCTTTTAATTTCGTAGAATCGTTCATTAACAATTTTTGGTGGAAAATCTACAAACAAATTTATCTGTGTGCCAAGATATACATTTTGTTGAATTTTTTACATTTATTTGATGTTAAACAAAAACACTAAAACGACATTCAAAGTATGGAAAAAGATATTATATGCGCTGCAGTAATTGCAATTTAATGATTGTCTATTATAAGATGTAATCTAGGATTCTTCAAGGATATTGTGATTTTTTTCTCTAATGAATGTATTATACAATTCAAATTATTGGAAATTGTTTTATGAACTTAAGATTCAAAACCTTGGTATGGGTTAGTAGGAGGAATCTAGCCAGAAATACATTTTAGGAAACTAATTTTCATGATAAACTCATTTGAAAATGATTTTCATAATCTATTCAATATACTAATATTTTAGTATTATTTATATATTAACAGATTTTATGAAAATTTTCTGAGAACACAGTTGGCGGGAGAAGGAAAGTTGTGACTTAATGAATCAGTGGATAAATTTTATATCTATAGATAGATTATTGTAAAACAAGGAAAACCTATTAGGGAAATGTCGTATACTTACACACATAAAAATATTTCAGGCTTCGCAGTAATTCTACTAAATAAGTCACAAATGTTAACGTTAAAAGGAATAAATGACTTTCTAAAGCATAAAATCATCATGAATATTCAAAGACTATGAGATTTAGAAATATTACTATAGTTAACCTGTAACCATTACATAAATCCTGTCACGCTTTTTCTAATAAAATGACGTCAAAGGTTTCGAAAATGGATAAAGAGAGGATAGGAAACATTTTGACGAACACTTGTCAACTACATCTCTGAGAATATATTACCTAAAATTGTAAAAAAATGCTTTTGATTTGGTATCCACATAGTTTTCTCCTACAAATAATACTTCACATGCTCAATTTCATTAAGCCTCTCTAAATTATTCAAAATATGAGGGCCTATAAGCGCGTAAGGTCTACATTTTGAACTCAGAAAGTCACCAACGAGGAGATCTTGAACGCATTGGCCAGAAACGCAAGCATGTGCCCAGGCATAATAAATATGAAATTTTGTACCTAATAATAATGGGAAAAGCGGTTGGGAGAAGGAAAGCAAGTCGTAGAAAAAAGTCATGGTTGCGTTATATCCGAGAATGAACAGAGGTTACGAATGACGCCAAAATTTGTGCTTGCACAAAGACAAGACCAAATATGCAGAATTGCCAACCTTCACTAGTTGGAGAAGAGGAAGTAACTATCTATATTGACTATTTTAAATATAATTTATACGTTAAAACAAGTTAATACATTTTCATAATTTTAATACATTATGAAATATGGCAGATATGTAGAAGAGATCTAATGATAGATCCATTTTTTAGGTATGGCACCTTAAAAGCGATTATATTAACATTGGTAGATAAAAAGGTTCTAATTTTTTTTTTGGGAATCCAAAGCTAAGATTTATTTTCAAAGTTTGAGTAACGAAATGAAAGTCGAAATTACGAAATTAATGTCGTACAGAATAATATATATCTATAAAATAGGTTTTTAAAAAAGTTTATTCTCCCAATGGGTTGTTCAGTCAATATAAAAGAAGATAGTAAATACAAAGTTACTTTTATTTATGATAACTTGTAATGAAAATAGGCTGGTTGAAAATTATAACTTGTAATGAAAATAGGCTGGTTGAATTTCAAAGAATGTTAAAAAATGTACTTCGAGTGAAAATTGCTTTACTGTTACATGTACTAATAATTAAGGTGTATGATATGATATATTTAACAAAATGAACGTAACAGTTGCATGTATAAGAATTTACAAATAAATCATGTTTTATAGACTGTCTGAAAAATTATTTTTCTTGTTCTTTTAAAGGCTGCTGTACCGTTTATGAAATTGTCGAATTTATTTCTTGGGAAGTAGATACCATTTTGCAACATCTGGTTTCGTTACCACAGTTTTAGAAATGATTTTGCGATAAAGGTTTTTAAAATGATCAATTACAATTACAAATTCAGAGGTTATTAATTTTAGCGATTGAAAAAAATGTAATCCTGCATTTTCTTTCACAGCAATTGCCAATACTGGCAGTAGCAATTCAAACTATAGAACGATCTCAAGATATAAGGAAAAGATAACTATCTTGAAATATAAGCTCTTAAGAGACTGAAATAATGATTAAATTTTGGTAGAAATTTGTAAACTGATAAGTATATTCTTAGATATTATCATGTATATAAAAATCATATATTAACTTACTCCTATAGATTGATCAATATTTATTTGACGCATAATAAATTATTTTTTAATTATCTGTTTTTATAGTCAATTACCAGCTACTATATAATAGCATATACATTTATATAGTACACATAGAGTAAATTAGTTTGACAAAGGTTAATATAGCAATTTCTTTCGAAACTTTCACTCACATTGGCACTTTGCTTGGCCCTTTTAGTGATGTATTCATCACCCCGGTAAATAATAACGGCTGTACTCGCTTAAAGTTTTGGCGAAATATTCGCAAATTATGATAATGATTTGATTAATAGTTTGTACGTGTTTGAGAGGGGTTACAGTTAGGTTAAAATGACGACATATATGGAGATGCCCTTTTCTGCTGATAATATAATACTGGTTATGATAACGATATCAAACTAGTTATGATAGATATATATGGCTCATAATTTATATTATTCCTATTAAATATTGCTTTAGTAAATATTTTAATCCTTTCAGATAAAATAAAACTATTGACACGCCACTTAACACAAGTAGGTATTTATAAACCAGACATAGAAATGTGTCACTCATTTCATTGAAAATCTGGAAGATTTGGTCTCAAATTATAGATTTGTAAATTGATTCCGATTTAGGTACAAATGTGTTGACTAATACAATATGTACGAAAATTTGTCTTGACTAATACAATATGTACTAGTATCAGTCGCGAAGTTCTCTTTCTAAGCACAGGAGAATATTATAAAATTAAAAAAAATAATATAAAATTTAAAAAGAGGAAAAATAAAAAAAAGGAAATATAGAAAATATAAAATTAAAAAAAAGGAAAATAATGTAAAATTAGAGAAACTGTCCACAACATTATATTGATGTCAGAATTAAGTAAAAAAATAGTTTTGAGTAATCCGGTATGTGCCAGTATGCACGAATGGCGGAGTTATCTTTCTAAGTAATTAATACAAAATCAAGGAAAAGAAGAAAAGCTATGCACAATATAATTTTGATACCAAAGTCGCTTATGGAAATTAGTTTAGAATAATGCAAAAAATTAGTACATTGTAATAAATGCGGTGGAGGGGGGATTACGGCGAAATACATTCTGGAAAATTTTTATTGACGAATGAATATCTACATTTTTTGTAAGGATGTAATTATGCAGAAAATATTTGTGAGTACGAGAATATTGCCAATTTATATACAAATATTTCTGTTTAATCCCATCTTAGCAGCAATATTGAGTTTCTGGAGCAATAAATGTTTAAGAAAACCAATTATAAAAATATATATATATATATATATATATATATATATATATATAAATATGTGTGTGTGTGTGTGTATGTGTGTGTGTGTGTGTGTGTGTGCGTACTGTTGCAAATATTTAAAAATTTATGACATCTATACTTTTCAACATTTTTTTCTGGAATTTACCTCCCTTCATCTTAAATTACCACACCATCATTTCTTGTATTAAATATGGAGATATATATATATATATATATATATATATGGGTTAATGTTCTATATACTACACTTAATTTGAAATTGCAGCGTCAAATGTTTTTTGAAAGAAAAAACAACTGGGAAAAATATACGGATACGAGCGTAATCATAAGATTGGAAATGGGCCTCTTATATGCCAATAAATTAATATTTTTCATAATTCAATAATTCTCATTGTATCCCTCATTTTAATTATCTGTACTTTGATAATTTACGAGTTTTAATGGAATAATTATGTTCATGCAAAATTGAAAAACATTTATGCGTATAAAAATTTATAAATGTAAGATATTGATATTATAAAAAATAATCTTACTACATATGGTTTTTTCATATTCGTATATTTCAAAAGTAAATTCATATATATATATATATATATATATATATATATATATATATATATGTATATATATACATTGAACTAATATATTTTCTTATCTAGAGAAGATTTTATGTTAATTGACGGGTAAGTCAGGTCTTTGCCGCAACATTTATGTTCAAAGCTACACCTAACTTAGTTTTTAAACATGGAAAAATTTATGTAATTAGTACCATTTTGGCATAAATAGAAATTTTGTAATAAATTTCATAAGAAATTTTACCGTACAAACTCTTTCCCCTTGCATTCGTATAAATCAAAATATATTGACCGGAGTCAACCACAATTACTTGTTTCCGCCTCCGGACAAGCCCTTCATAAATTTTAAACAACAAAGCGCGTCAAGCCCGCATTATGAGAGTCAAGTTGAAATATAACCTTCCGTATCGAGAATTCGGCTAGTCATTTACAAAATGAATGCAATTGGACTTCAGTTATTTCTTGCTAATTTAACTAATTGAATACACAATGTATTTGCCGAAGGAAGAAAAATACACGTTTAGAAAAATATTTATTTAGAGTGTTTTCTTATTCTTCATACATTTTTGTAACAATCTGTCTTCTTCTGTTCTATTTTGTGGTGTGTTAAAATAGATTTAAAAAGTTTAGTGTCCTGCTTACTGGTCATTCATATTCTAAATGAATTTACAACACATGTTATCTCTGAATTTACAATTATATCACTCGTATTATTTCAATCAGAAATTACATTATTATGTGAGTACATCAATATGTATTTGAAAAAAATGGTGACATTGAATATATTTGGTATTAATTTTGTAGAAATTAATTATTCACAATTAAATGAAACTACGTGGTGTAGTAGTATTTCTACTTTCTTTAAGTTTTTACCACGATCTAGGTTTCGTTGTATTACAACATCTTCAGGTGAGCCATTAACAAAGATTAGATCTTTGCTAATAGCCCACCTGAAGATGTTGTAATACAACGAAACCTAAGTCGTGGTAAAGAACTTAAAGAAAGTAAAAATAATACTACATAACGTAGTTTAATTTAATTGAGAAAAATGGTAACATTTAAATTACACGATATTTCAATAACATTCTTAGACATTTTATTACATTGCAACCAGACAAAATTGTAGCATAGATTATCTCTGTTAATTTGGAAGGAAGTGTTATCACAGGTACAATTAATACTTAGCAAAATACAAAACATATATACAGAGGGAGATAAAAAAATGTATGCCATATGAATAAATTAATATAGTATAAATATATGTAACTTGCATAATAACATAAATATTAATTAACATATGTGATTAAATAATTTTTATTCACATAAGATTTCTCTTATCGATTCCCTAACAGATTTACACATGAAAACCCAGCTCCACTTTCATTGTTTCCGGAATGTAAGATACCAATAAGAAATTATTTTTAGCAACTAGCCTCAAGGGAAAAAACCGGAGAAGAAGTTTAAATAAAAATTATGCACCTCACGGAAGCTCCAATTTAGCCTTTCAGAAAACAAATAATTGTGTTTCAGGACTTGAGTTATTAAATCAAAAATTAAAAGAAATAAATGAAATAATCAGGATAATCTTTACATCTTTACGCATTGAGCTGATAAGTTTTCTCTTTCAGTTTCTCATCATTGGTACATTTAAAATGAAAGTTTTCTTGAAAGAATGTTTAAGAAATTATTATGTTTATTTGCGTAACTGGACTGCTTAGTCCACCATACAGTTGGATATAAATTTAACGAACTGCAAATTAATATATTTTTTAAAAAGAAATTTTTTGAAATGGGCACTACAAAATTAAATATTTAAGTAAATTTAAAGGCGCTGAAAGAAGAGTTCTAACATATATTTGCAAAACATCTTTTGAAATCTTGGATGATTTAAATCGATATATAAAGGTAACAATTCAACATAGGAAGGTTCAATTGTGTTAGTTTTTACAACACACATTTGTTATTACCCAGAAATAACTTTAAATTATAATAGTTTAAATAAAATATTTATCGAAATCCAAATAAAACCAGTTTCAATGTCAGATTTCTTACCAGTTAAATTAACCAATTTAAATTTTACTTGTTGATAATATGTGGCAATTAGAAACTATATAGTTGTTGTTTCTCTCTACTTTATAAGTTCTCAATATTCCATTTAAATTTCGCCGGTTTGCATAATAGTATTATGATGAATATTTTACCTTAAAATTAAGTTCCCAATAGAATATAAATTACGAGGTTGCTTATACAGATGTAATTTTAGTACATGCGATATAGTTCATCCTCTTTGTGAGGAATATCAGAAACTTGAAACTTTCTATAAACAAAATATGCGAATATGTTCTTTAAAATGTTTACCCTTATTTGGAGCTAGCTTTAAACTTGACTACCTAAGTGAAGGTAAATTTTTGTAAGTGTATGTTTTAGTGTCTCATATTTTGCAAAACTAAATAAATTATTCTCTTGCTCCAATTTAAAAATTACGATATTGCACTCTAATTTGAGTTAATTTTTCTTATTAGAAAATTAAATTTCACGAGTTAGAAAATTGGTTTATTAAAAACGTATAAAAATTGGTACCGAATTATGTATGGGTATGAAAATATTTCATAACAAACAATAAAATCACCAATTACTGCTATTTATGTTTTGCGACAATTTCTGAGTATATTTATAAATTCATAGTCTCACAAATTTAAGTAACAAACCTCCTGTCTCTTTAAAATAAAATTAATTTTAAATCTAATTATATCTCGTTATTTTATTTAAATTTTCTTTTTGAAATCGTCATCGGGAAAAGCTTTCCAAAATATTTGTGGATGACTATTTTTTTTAACTGGAACAACAAACCAGAAAACTCTTCTCCCTTAGCTAATATACTGTCTTCAATATGTAATTTTCTTTATCTCGTTGCGTTCAATGTCTTCTCTATATCTCAATATGAAATCGTTATGGTAATAGAAAATATTATGAAATGATTATGATTGCTATTGCTGAAATTTGACGTCAATCTTTTTTTGTGAAGCACTTGAATAATTATTCAGATTATTTTTCTCTTCTTTACCTTAAAAAAATTATACCATTGAGCGTAAAATGTTTGTTTCATCACAATAGGTTCTCTCAAAGAATATGGGAATTTTATATTTTCATTAATTAATTTTTATTGCCTTAATATAAAAATAACACTGAAGTACACAGCTACTCGGCTCGTAGTAATAACACATTATATTGAATCTGGACACTCCAGTACATTATGCAATGTGTAATTTAAATCGCGTAGTGAAGAATTCCACCCAGACATATGATAGTAAGATGGGAATGAACAGAGGTGATACGGGATGGATATTTGCTTCAGTAAGCTTCATAAACACTGGCAGACGCATGAGGATAAATGTCAGTCGTCTTCTGCATATAAATTTTTTCTTAGTTTATTTTATGCTTAGTTTTCTGAGTTCGAATCAAGTTTCAATCTACTATCAATATATGTATGTAGAAATCCAGTAATCTTTACGCATGAATCTCTGAGGGTTCTACTGTTAACATTGTTTACAGGAAAGCTTTGTTGTAGTGAAGTTAACTATCAGAAAAACTTTTTTGCATGAAGTTCCTTTTGCATGTTACACACTTGATGAATGAGAGCCAGACCGAAAAAGACATAAAGTATCGACTGACACGTTTGCATAAATGTATAAGATTTCGACCGACACCTTTGCTACGTTATTACCATTTGCGTGTTTACAAGCGTATAACTAGGTATAGGTTTATTAGTACAGTATGGACGTGCGGCCTGTGCATCGCCTGCATTTGTTTAAGCGTGTGTGTTAAACTATTCGTATACAAATATACATATACATATATATATATATATATATATATATATATATATATATATATATATATAACCATTTTATTTCATTAGTCAATTAAGTGAGGCATCGTCGACTGACAGGCAATTTATAAGTTGAAAAAAGGAAACGAATGCGCAAAGATGTAAATAATATCGTGGTTCCCCCATTTATTTCTTTTAAATGTCTCATTTAAATACTCTCAAACGTTGTTAACTTATTTCATTGCGCCTGTTATTTAATACATAATATATAAAGAAATGTACTTCATTCCAGCCGGATGTTTCACGACACCCTTCGTTCTTATTTTTATGTTGCTTTACTTTCATTTGATCACAGTCAAAGGCCTATACTTATAAAAAACGGCATCAACATAATTTTAATGGTCTACGCGTACTATTGCGGGGTTTGGAGCATATATGCTTTTATAAAAGAATTCAATTTAATTTTATTTTTTTTTATTTTCATTCAAATATAAGCACAATATTCAGAATAAAATACAATAATCCTTAAGGAATTAATAACTGTCTACACAGGACGCGGGGTGAGAACTAATTAATTGATTCAAAGCTGCATTTTCTGTCTGAGACTCGTGTTTTGTCTAAATAGATGTTTTGAAATAAGATAAATCGGATATGCGTCTAGTACTGAGAGTACTGCATATTAGAATGGTGAATAAAAACCTCCCGATTACGAGGAAATTTACGCGTAATTGCTAAATTTTCGTAGCATTATACTCTAAGTCGTGAATGTGATACATGTTTTCATCTTCAAAAGAACTTAGATCATGTTCAGTGTCATTAAATTTTTAAAATAATGACACTGAACATTGAAACGGCTGAGACATTTATAAGTTTTACAAAAATAGTATAGAATATAACATACATAGTAATATCACTAAAATATTCATCACAGGAAAAATACATTATTCCTAAAATTATTTCGAATAACAATTTCAAGATATCTTTAAATTCCTTATAAATTATTCAAGATTATATTAACAATTCACATTTTAAAATTTGTTACAAATTTCATTTTATTAGGTTTTACTCGAAGATATTCTACTAACATTAATCTTAACCGAACCGTCTTAGCAAATAGTTGAATGTTTTTACAGAATGCGGTACACTTAGGTCTCGGATTCAGTACACTTATATCGGAAATGGGAAAATGTTTAATAGAAGAATTACAGTCGATCTTTAGTTTCATTAAATCCATTTGGCCAAATAATCATTTGTTGTTATTTAGTTGTTGCCAAATATAAATTTTTCCAAAAACAAAGTTATTATTACACTCTTGTGGTACTGCAGTAATGGCGTTTGACATAATTTCATTCTCGTTTTCAAAGCTGTTGAAATATCTAATATATCGCATAGGAATATATGGTTAGAAACAAGCTTGCAGATACTCAAGTTTTTGAAACTGCTATAGGTAGATTTATTTCTATTTAAGGCGATATATTGTTTTGAAGGTATAATCAAGACATGAATTCGGTCCTTTGTGTTCTGCTGTACCGGGATTAGAACTATTTTGTACAAATTACATTCCATAAAGTGAACTAATGGAATCTTTATAACTGTTTAGACAATAAACAGATTAGAGGTATTGATAAACTATAATTGAAAAATAATAATTATTTTTAATTTTCCATAAATTGATTTAATTAGCGCAAGGAACTATCATTGGTTTATGCTTGCTAAAATAAATTTATTACAATGATATTAGCATAAATAATTTAACATTTTTTGACGCTTCTCAACGGGGAGAAGATGATGCTAGCAACATTTATTGTATGTGTTGCAAGCCATAAAATATTAAACTGAGTGTGAAAAGTAAAATCAGGAATGAATTCAAATTAGTCTAGAATGTTCAAATTCTCCTTAAGAAATTTTTCTGTCTTTTTTTTTAAAAATTCCATATTTTTTTATTTTAGATACTTTTATAAGGGTAGCTCTTATTTAGACTAGTTTTTTGCATTAATTCTTCTTTGAGTTTCTGCTGAAACACGTTATGATGATACAAGTATTCTGACGAAATTAAAATTTGAGTCATCTAGTGATTAAATATAGCCAACGGATATACTTTCCGACAAAGTCTATACATGAAAAACACACGTTTTGTTTTGAATTATTGAGAGCAATTTCTACTACATTGTAGGTTATTAAAATCATTTTCCAGTTTGTGAAGTATAAGTAGGGCAAAAAGTATTTTGCGGCCTAAAGAAAAGTACAGTACATTATCAGTGGAAAATTTGCATACACGTGAGTGTGCGCGCGCGCTCGAAGAGCGTTAATATAACTAATTTTTGAAACCACTGCTTTTCGTTAGAAAACAGAATCGACAAGTTAATTATCTACATATGTAATAAAATTGCAAACGAGCGAATTCTATACATAGAAAATATTTTAAAAATATTATTTAATTAAGCATGTATAGAAGCTTGAAATAAACTAAATTTTTTTTTGGAATTTTTGTCGGTCTGTTAATTTATGCGTCAATCATGCAAAATCTACTGGACGAATTTTGATGAAATTTAGTATGGATAATAAGAAATTATAATAATAGTTCTCATTCTGAATTTTATGTAAGCAAAGTCATAGGCTAATTATCTTGAAATATTTTCAAACAACTCAACATAGTTTTATCGCTCTCTAATTTTCCGTAAAATTCATTTAAATTTATTGTGTCTGCAGGAATTTAATGCAGGGAAGAGAAATTAGAAAGGGAACTGTTTATAAAGGTAACTAAAACAGTAAATCATAATGTAATTGAAGGTTATTTAATAGTATTCGATATAACCTTTGAATTTTATTTTTACAGTGCAGTGGAAAATTGGCGTTTTCTTATATGGTCAGATAGAATTTAAATATGATCCTGAATAAGTTGGTATCTTTCTATACATAAATATTGCACAGTACCAATTTTGCATTAAAGTAGTAAACAAATATTTTAAACTAAAATAATATAAAATACTAGAACAGGATAAATGGTCATCGAAAACCTGTCATGGATATGTACCTGTATATAGACGGAGAGTATTATAACATTATAATTTCTTACAAAATCATCTTACCAACACCGCCAACTATAAGTACGCAACCTTCCGATACAGGGAGTAAATTAAAATTTATTGGCACAAAATGATGTTGATATAATTTAGTCACTTTAATTTTGAATCATTCCTGACATATCTATATAGTATGGTGCCATTGTATCTACCTATTATAATCGCCTTTTGTAATATAAATATAATTTTTTTATTTAGTTTGTATACATGTCAAACTATTGAAGCGTTACATATCAATGTACATGCGTACAAATTGAAAACCATTTTTTTTTAAATTAGTTAAAGAATGATGAAACAAGATAACGCCATAACAACATTACACCTATGGTCGCGTAAAGTCGACTATGTGACCGACCAAGTAGTTTTGTATAATTGCAATAGATGGCGCAATGAATTGTCATTTTTGGTTTGGTTTATTTTTCTTTGGCCTTAACTTGATACTTAGTTCAATGCCCTTATCGTATTGGATATAACCAGCGGGTAAAATACTTGCTTGTGTTGAAGAATACTCAATTATAGAGTTGGAATACAGTTCGAAGAGTTACCCTGATCGATTCAAATGCCAGCCTGTTTGGAAACTATGACCTTGGAAGTTTCCGACTTTCATCTGTAAGGAATTCGTGGGAGTGCAGAGATCGTCCTCGTCCAGAAATATTCAGGTCAGTGATTGTTAATTGATTTGCGTATATATAGTCATTGTAAATCCGATAACACACCAATGATATAACGGCTTGTTTAGATTACTTAAAATTTTTTTGGTAGAACTAATTTATCCGAGTGATGTTTTTGCTAATTATATACGTACGCCACCACAATAATAAAAGACTAATTGCGACAAATGTGAATGTTACTTAAATCTATAACAATGAGAAATTACTTAAATTTAGGCCTATTTTTATATAACTAACTATATCATTAAACGTGGAGTGTAGAGTGTCACAAAATGAATAGAGTTTAAAATGTCCCCCAGGTTAAACAAAAATGTTGAATAAACTGTAGTGTAAAAAATTCAAAATATAAATTCTAAATTTAATAGCATTATTTGTCACTGACATAATTTTTGCAACAATAAGTAAATTATCGATAGCGTCATTTAGACCAGCTTAATTTACACTAAATTCATATAATGTTTTATTACAATTTGAAATCGCAGATTTTTATAATATGATATTTCATTTCAGAGATGAGATGAGTCCAAGGTCGTTGTTTTGAAGATTCTGAATAGCATTAATTATGTTACGTGCATCGTCTTCATTTAGGGTAACGAAGATATGTTTGAATACTGTACTCATACCGGAAATCCAAGCCGGTCACTTAGATGTTGTGGAAATTAAGTACGAAATTGAAACAAAATCTCTAATTATGTCACGAAAAATGAATCAAGCGGCTAAATCATATCGTGACATTCCACATTGTCAATTGCTTCATTTTATTTACACATAAATTGTACTGTGCCGAAAATACTTTTATGTTATCTATATGAGAATGACCGAATGTGAAGTCTACTGAGATAAAAATGTGGTAGTGGTTATTAACTAATTTAGTAGTACCGATTCAACTGATTTATATGCAATGGCTCTTGGTTAATATTAGAAGCCTAGGTAAGTTTGCCATATATTAATAATATTCTGAAATAAGAAGACAATTTAAAATGAGTGAAGATTTTGACATATTAATATGTGTTTATTAATTTCTAGATTAGTCCTAATTTCAGCAGATTTTCTCTCATCGAAATATCTTATATGGTGACGATTGATTAATAGGGATAGGATGTTCTTACAGTGGACCTTTATTATTTTATGGTGCTCTAACCAAATGGGGGACAAAGCTTTTCTTAGTTTTAGATGATTTTTAATATATACGAAATTACCGACCTTGTATTTTATGTACTGAGAATATTAGTCGTAGTGTCCTTTAGAATTCCTACATATTTTTAATTGCTTTTTCACCAAACACCTTAAAACAGTAATATAACATATTCACGTATTCAGGTAATAAAAATAGATTTGAATATGAAAGCTTATGCACGAAAAGAAGTTCTCATGGTGTCACTCGAGTTGTACTATGTGTGTTGCTATTGTATGCTAGCATAGCGGTATGTATATATTTGTGCCAATCAGTTCGTTTTTCATTTACATAGGACTTATATTAAGACATTCTATTAAGGTCAAATAACTGCGCTCGAGAGCACCTTGTTTTTGGGGGTGGAATGACGACGACTATATCTGTTCAATTATCAGAAATTTTGTTTAAGTTTCTTGGTCAAATTTGTTCCTTGATTATTCAGAATAGTTTTTAGAATAACTAAAATGGAAATGAAACATATTAGACACCAGCTTTCTTCAATTGTGGCCTTGGAAATCGGGTAAGCGATGGAATATTTAGTCAAGTTATCTTGGGGCCTCAAAGTAAATTTTAATTTGTTTATTCTGGATTATATATCCAGACTAAGATCATCAAATGAAAGGGTTGTCGTCGTCGTGATTTCTATTGGTGCTCGATTTGTTTATCTTAAGGATTTATTAGATTCAGATTAAGGACTAAGGACAGATATCAGATTAAGGACTAATACGATTGGCATTACTTGATATATGATTCTATGTTTGATCTCATGTTTTTCCAGTAATATCGTTCGTTATTTCTGGTATAAATCTTCGTGGAACCTAATTGTCCTACAATTGATAAATAATATCGTGATTTCTCTTGAGAATCTTGGTTAATCGGCTATTAACGGAAACAAATTATCTTATGGTGATGACGGTTTATATGTATGTCACTGTTAAAGAATAAGCATGCAATCACATTTTACAACTTCGTAAATGAGTGTTTTTCAAAGGAATTCACGAAGTCAGATATTACTATTTCGCTTATTTTTTCCAAGACCAACAATTAATTTGTCACGTTTTGTATTGTTTTAAATATGTTCTTATAAGTGCAGTCCCGAAATCCTTGACCCTTGGTGAACCTTGGTAAATAAGGGATAGAATATTTCGTTATTCCCGTTGAGCTTTTTGTATGAGTGTAATCGTTTTTCACTGTTAATAAAGTTTTTGGGATTTTTTAAATTTTCTAAAATTACCTGAATACTCGGAGGCTCATTTAGGTCAATAAAAATAGGAGCAAGTATTACTCTAGAAGTATTTCGCGTTAGTCCTTTATTTAGTTTCTTTAAATCTGTATGGAAGTTTAATCCTTTATTTGAGGCAACATTAAAGAATTTGGCATAGTCATTGTTGGTTTAATCAATATTGGATAATAGACCTCGTGTTTAAGTGGATTCTATCGATAGTGGGTATAATAAGCTGAGGCTTGAGTTTTGGTCATCGCAAAGGCTTAAATCTAAAGGACCAAGATCTACCAAGTCGTCAATATTAAAAGGGTCAGAATAAGAAGTTTTTGTTGAATTGGGTGCACGGGGTATGGAGGTAATGCATCTACGTTGCTGCAAATTTTTTCTTTTTTATATTGGATTTCGCATTCGATCTTCCAATTTTAGTCGCCACCTCAATAGTCTCAACCCAAGGACTTGCAGTTTAAAAGCCTTTTAAGTGGTGATCGGTTACGATTTTAAATGAACGTACGTACAAATAAGGACGTTAACTTTAGTGCTAAAAGGATCTCTAAACATTCTTTTTCAGTTACGCTATTATTTGATTCGGCTTTATTTAGTGTACAAAAGGCACGTGCAATAGAGCAGTCATTTCCTGTTGACCCTTGGAAGAGAATGGCCGAGATTGCCTAGTTCGTTGCTTCACATATAAGTATAAATGGTTTGGAGAAATCAGGATAAATTAACAGTGGGAGAAAATTAATTTATTTTTAAAGGTTTTGATAATAATTCTTACTTACTTTGCCAGGCGAATGGAACATCTTTCTTTCTCTTTCTGGAATCAATATTTTCAGGGGAGAGGTAAATGGTTTTGCGATTCTGGAGAAGTCGGGGATAAATCTTACAGTAGATTTATTCCCAACTTCTCCAGAACACTTAGAATTTGACACTAAGTCTAGAAATTATATGATGTCTTTAAGAGGTTTTGGGATTGAACAATTTTCTAATGCTTTTGGTTATTCAGGGTTAGGTCTTACTCCCTTATTGGTAATTAATTGGCCTGAATGGAAAACTTCATTTCACAGGAACTCATACTTATCGGGTTGTAATTTTAAATTAAAAGTTCGTAATCTTTGGAAAATATTTGAGGTAAGCCGCATAATGTTTTATTTCATCAAATTGTGATTTCACGAGAGACTCCAATTGCGCCTAACTTTGAACTATTTTATTACATAAGTGCTTTCTCCTCGATCTTCTAGTTTGCTTAACCGTAGAAGCGTACCCTTAAAAAGCTTAAATAACAGTACCCTGGGGTGCTGGAGTATCCCTACTACAGAGTATGAAATAAAATGTCAATGTAAAGAAATATTAAATATTTATTAATCATTTACTTATACAGACTTTTATGTTACTTATGTCATTCTTACTTACAACAAATATATCTTTATAAAAATAACTACATAACAGTCTTGGCAAATATTTTTTTGTGCTCTAAAAATATAAAAGTTTTACATTTGTCATATTTAGCCATAATTTACGGACGTTTAACCCGGTTCAAAACGAACATGTCTCAGATTTAGAATCTGAAGAGTTTGAAGTATCGGATTACCGTTTTCTTAAAAGCATATTGTCAATACTTATTTGGAGTTAAATAGGAGAGTTAAATAGGTTCAAAGGATGAAGTTTTCAGGCAAATTATTCTTTTCTTGAAAATCGATTTATGTATGGCGTTAGATGAATATAGCAATATCATAAAATTAATTTCAACAATGTTCAAAACTCCATAGAATTGGCGAAGGCTCCAGCGACGAATTTTACAAGAAACAGTATAGATATGAAAGAGTTGGTTAAAAGTATCTACTCTTCAATTTGTTTGGTAGTAAAATCTCGTTTTTTTAGACAAATCAAGAGATTCATCTTTATCTGATTGGTAGTGTATAGTAGAACCCGTAAGTACATTTTTCTTTTTTCCTTTTCTTAGCTTTGGAGGCACATGAAAGCTTGTCATGAAATGCAAACATTGAAGTGTTCTTATCACGCTCCTTTAGTCTCAAAAATGCGAGGATGTCTCTGTTTTTTAGGTGTTTCTGCTATTGTAATATTTTTCAATACTAGTTTTTGATCAGCAAGGATGGAATTAAACCAGTTATATTTAGTGATATTCCTGTTAGATCCATGAATAGAAGACGAAAGTTCTAATACGTTATACTCAGCAACTGGTTCTCCTCGTGGTGAAGAACGAGAACATTAACTATTTAATTCCATATTTAACTGGTTGGGACGGAATATTTATACGGAATTGGCATCGGCCACAAAATGCAAGTAATTGTTTGTTAATAGTTGTGAAATTTAAATGTCAATATAAAAAGATTCTTTGAAGTTTGAACAAAGTGATCAAATAATTCTTTTATGGTAGCCAATTTATCATGTTCCCTTCTTTTAGCTCTGGTCGTACCATCATCGAATTAAAGACAGTTTGTCAAAAATTCAAATCTCTTTTCAGCCATAGTAAATCTACAATAGTTGATAAATGTAACAATTATGCCTATTAACATTAAATATTTCTATAACTTTTAAGTAATTAATTTTTAGTACTGAAGCTAAATAATATAAACCAAATAAATATTTTAACTCAGTAAGTGTTGTATCTCGTACAAAATTATGTTTGTGGGAACAAAATCATAAACGTCATTTTCAAATGTCCTTGATCTGTCTATCTTATATTTCATGTGCTGTTCAGAAATCTCTTAAATAATGGTAGTTACTATAATCAGCAGAATGTAATCTGTAAAAAAATTCAATTGCAATGAATTTAGCAGGACCTTTGTTCTTGGTCCATGAAAAATTACATTTCTTGGTGGGGTACGAGTTGATCGAGAATGAAATTAATACCTTTGCAAACGTTTCACTAATTCATTTTTGTTCTTTTACCTCAAAAACCTTCGGGTAATGTAAGGACTGTTACTGGAGAATTTGGGATTGTAACCTGAATATTATTATCTTTAAGTTCTCCGTCTGAATTAAAAACGTCTTCTTCATAGTCCTCTTCAGCAGCATTACGTTTATCACGAAAGCCAGGAACAATTTCATTTGGCTTGTCTTCAATTTCGTCACCAAGAACCGCCTCTTTTTCATTAGACTCCAAGAAAAGTTTTTCATTACATTTTGTGCCAATTATTAACGTGATATAACGATTATAATTATAAAAACCAATTAAATAAACAAATGTAAATACAAAGTACTGAATGTATGAAATAAGCGCCATTTCTTTAATAATGTTAATAAGACGGTTTAAAAGAAAATTCGTTTATCAAATATATATAAAACAGTACAAAAACACGCATTTTTGATTCAAATTAATGACTTTATATTTTAATAAAAGTACATGTTATTAAATTACCTTACGAACACTTAATTTTATAAATTGAATAAGAAAGATGAACGTTCTTGTCGTGTTTAATTTTACTGGTAACAATTTGTCAATGTTTGCCAAATCATAATTTATTCGACAAGCGCTAGGAATTTTCCTGAAATATCAACCTTACAAATACCTTTGTATTTTGGATTACTATGGTTTGTAAGTTATATATTTTAAAATACACTCTAGACGAAATTAACTCTTGCAACAAATTTTGTTTATATATATTTAGAATAAACAATTATATATTCACAAATAAACTTTAAACGTCAAGTAATATCCATTTAGTTAATGTATTAGGTACACTGTAATAACGATTTAAACATTGAAATTCGATATAAGGTATGTTGATGAGAAATATTCATAGTTACCATCATTAATTAAACGTATGTATGCTGAAATAAGTAAAAATTTCCCTCAGATGGTCTCCTTATAACCAACTTATTCACCTAAGTTTAAAATATTCAACAGCGTTTTTTTTTATTTATGACATTTTTATTCAATTTTAGGGGTAATTATTTTTATTAAAATAATTAATTACGCACTTAGGAAGGTACACTTGTCTAGACCGTGAGTTTACAATTTGCCGAAACATTGATTAAATATGAATATTTATTTGCTCACTACTTCAAAAGATTAATGGAGGAATGATCATTACGATGTTATAAACTTAAAAACGATATACTCACTGATTTTATATACAGACTTGATACAAATTTCGCTAAGCGCTCAAAAACTTTAGATCAATATTAGGTGTTCAGTGGGTGTAATGTGTAACCGTTCATTAAAGTCAACTACTTTTGATTAGCAGAAAGCTTTCAATAGCCTTTTTATAAACAGGTTTCGAAATGGATTAGTACAAATTATAGGAACTGAGTATGCGTTGAATTTCCGGTTCTTTGAGATGACCGACGACAGAAAACGTGCTGAATAATTATAACATAAGTCACTCTCAAGTACGTGATATGTTATCAAGTTTGAAGTTTACATAAATAATAAAAATTAATACAGACTTTAAATGTTCCAAAAATTTTATTTTTTTGGTAGCTGGAATAACCTTCGTTAATCAAATTCTGCTGCCGAACTTCGAAAATGCAGACCTCGGAATAAAAATTTTCATTCACATTGATACACTCACATTTTTTTTTCTTTTTAATTAATGTACATACAAATTTCGTTAAAGTTGGTACAAATAATTATTTCATAAATACTTAATATATCAACATCTAAAACCATCGAAAAAGAAGGTAATTTTATTCAATGTCAGTCTTTTGGTTTTACAATTTGTACTAAAAATCAATTTGAACATAAATTACAAAACGTTCAAAACTTTTCTATTGATTGCCTCCAGAGAGATTTGAACTCTCGACCCCTGGTTTACAAGACCAGTGCTCTCACCCCTGAGCTATGGAGGCCGTTAGCTACGGTATTTCATTTTCAAATGTCAATTTAAGTCGGAGTAACCATCTGAAATTTATCGAATAAACATTTCATTATTTTTCTAATTTAATATTAAATAAACAAATTTTTATTGATGGAAATGGCTAAGGATAGAAATATCTGATATTGGAAGAAATGACATAGATGAAATAAATTATAGTGTTACTAGTTTTTAACTGCTGAAATAAAAATAAACGTTTATAAAACTATACTACGGCTAACAAAATCAAGCAGGTATCCGCTTTGGACTGTACTATGAGAGGTTTCCGTAGCGTGTATTTAATATCATGTATCTTAAACAATTATAGGATACGTATTTCTTTCAAAACTTGTTTGTACCATATTTGATAATGCAATTAAATATTAATGACATAAATTAGTATTATAAAACTTGTGTCGTAGTTCTCGTTAATTTAATTCTTTATACGGTTCTTAACATCCTTACAAATTTGTGAAAATAAAATGAAATAAATTTTTTTGTTCTTCACCATAAATATTTTCCTAGTTATTACTATAATCCATGTAATTAATACAATATCATTATACTAGTATTCGATACATTAGTGCATAGATTAATAATATTAGATTAGGCATAGTAAAAAAACAATATTGGGTTATGTTCCTATTATTAACCCTTTTTTATCCCAATATTGAGTCTGGTTAATATTCTTTAATAAGTAAAACAATAGCACAAATATTTATAATTTTATTGATGTCGATTTATGTTTTTGCTTATGTTTGTTTATATAATGTGATCGAAAAACAACAATTTAAATAATATAATGAACTAGAAAAAAGTTTTTAAAGAACTTATTCATCATACTTCCTATGTAGTTAACGCAATGGTTGCACAACTAGTTAAGAACTTTGCGGTTTTTCTTTTCTAAAATATAAATAAATAAAACCCTGATAACGCTGAAGTTTTCAAATTAACTACTGATTAGTGAATAAAAAATTATTAAGACCATATTGTATTTAAAAAATACTTGTTTATGATCGCTTATTCAAATTCAAGTGTGATCCAGTCAAATATGAAATATATCCAAGTATCGGGAATATACTAACTAGGTTAAGAAATTGAACTGTCCATTCAAGTTACTATTCTCAAAATATTCAATGAAATTTTCAATCAAATTGCTTAGAATCTTTTTTTTTGTAGTTTTTTTCAATTTAATTACAAATGTTTAGTCTCGTGAAAATATAAGTAACAAAAGAAGTAAAAATTTACTGAAATGATTATATTTCATAATGCTCTTATAAATGTCAGGTAATGTTGACATTTCAGTAAAACACTGGTTTTATATTTCAATACTGTACGCTAATATTTTTGAAAACATTGACCCAACAGGGATTTGATTATTATCAATATATAAAGAATATATTTCTGAGATACATTTTTTATAATTGTTTTATATATGCCCATGTTGCTTTAAAATACGAACTTAAATATGATGAACAATATCATAATTTGACTTTTCGAGGGTTAAACGGAATTAATCCAGTGCTAAAAATTGTTGACATATTTCATGTGGATTCAAAAGCAGTAACAAAAGACACAATCAAAAGCAGTAATTCAGCATTTTAGACAGCGAGAGTTTAAAGCGAATCGTAAATTATTTTCTTAAACATTTAATTGGAAATCTATGAATTTTTACGACCGTGACATTAATTTGGAAAAATTATGTAATCATAAATCGTAAAAGCTTACTAGATCGAATTAATGTAATCGTAAAAGCTTACTAGATCGAATTAATGTAATCGTAAAAACTTACTAGATCGAATCACTTTTGTAGAATTCTAAGCATGATGTAATTACGTTTAGGTCATATTTAACTTTAGTTTACAGCCAGTGTGTAATACTTTATAAGTATAAATCTGTCTGTCGCAGCCAATTTTGTCAGGAATTATGCGATGTAAGAACTTAAAATTTTGCATGGTAATATCGTTTTTGACCCACATATTTTGTGTTAGTTAACCTTTTCAAAATTTCTTATAAGCATTAAAAAGAGTGTAAACAAATTGATAAAACTTGTATTAAAATCTTGAATGTCATGTGGAATATTTGAAAGGGCCTTTTATTAAAATACATTCTACAAAATATATGAAAATACGCCACTCCCCCGACCCACTAGTTCTGAAACTAACTACAAAACAAATAATCTTAAAAAAAAAACGGAATATTAGAAGAAAACTATAGCAATTAGCCTAAGTATATTAATTTTTAAATGGGCACTAATTTGCATAATGTGCATTAATTTTTAAATCACGTTTTTACGTCTGTGAAATACATAGCAGGCAATGTGTTACGAAAAAGTTATTTTTGCAAATAGTTTAAGTACATTTAAATATTCATAAGTGACCTAAACGTATATGGAATCTTCATAGCTACAATTCTATTCATTCTCGATAGATTTTTCTAAATCAGATGTACTATTTTCAAAATGTTCCGTTATAATTTTTTTTTTTAAAATTACATTCCAATAATTAGTTAATTATTGGAACTGATATGTAATGATTATAAAATTTGTGTAAGCCACCAGTTACTAAATTAAAAATAACCAATATCTTATAATGTTCACCAGTTTGTGCACCCGCGTTATTCAACGCAGTATTACAAAATGCACTTGGTCTAGATATTTCTTCTACTTCGTTGACCGCTTTAAAAATGGGGTTACTTGGTAGTTTATACTCGTAGGTAGTTTAGGATCACTAGAGAATATTTATGCCATTTCCTGGGTATTTATAACTTATTCGTTTTCGTTACTAGTTTTTTTCATCTTTGTTATTCATAATTTTTTATATTGTTTTATATCCTTTTGTACTTATATTCTTCCACATAGCCAGTGTTTATGTATTAAGTATGGGGTTTTCATGAAAAAAATATACGTGCCATACATAAAGATCTGAATTATTATGTACACACACACACACACACACACACACATATATATATATATATATATATATATATATATATGTATATATATATAGATATATATATATATATATATATATACATATAAAGGGAAGGAACATACTTACAAACTAAGGGCGGAAATATTTTCATTCCACGCTCCTTCAAATAGAATATCATTAAGTATACATATCGAAATGAAATTTAGTTTTCAATATCATTTTTTTAGTTCCGTACCCAAGAGACTTAAACGGAACCTTATCGTTAAAATAACGTCATCTGGGTGTCCGTTAATCCATCTGTCACTCTATCACGAGCTTCTAACTTTTAATCGAAATAAGGTGGAAAATTTGCAATAGTCATTTTTTAGAAGAATGTATTATCATCACTACTAGTAAACAGCGATTATATATATGAAATAAAAACTATTTAATTTTTTTCAGTTTGATGATAATTTTATGCAAGAATAAAAAACTAATTAATTTTTTATTTCGATCAAAAATTTTCGTAAGGGAACATTAATCCTTTCATTTCATTTTAACTCCTTATAAGGACGCATGTTTGTCTATTCAATTTGTGAAACTATTGGTGAATTCATCAATCCCCTTACAAAAGATGACGGATGTTTTTCGATGCAATTTGTGACACTATTTATGAATTCATCAATCTCTTTACAAAAGATAACGGATATTTGTCCATTCAATTTATGACACTATTGGTGAATTCATCAATCTCCTTACAAAAGATGACGGATATTTGTCGATTAAATTTGTGACACTATTGGTAAATTCATTAATCTCCTTACAAAAGATTACGGGTGTTTGTCGATTCAATTTCTGACACTATTGGTGAATTCATCATTTCCTTTACAAATTACGTGTGACGGATGACGATTATATGCAAGAAACTGATGAGACGATTAAAATGAAATACGATTTAAATTCTAAGGGAAGCTATTTTTGAAAGAGGCTTATGGAAGGCTTAGATATTTCTCGTATATGCTATTACTTCTAAAAATATGAGTGGCTTTTAACTGGAGAAACTGAAAGTGGATTCGATATAATAATTATTCAGACCCATGTATGATAACAGTAACAAGTTTACGTACGCACGCACATCGTAAGTACACACGTATGCACGTGCGTACACACGCACGCACGAATGCACGCACACGTATGTATAGCCCGATAAAAGGAAAATAATTCCCTAGTCCAAATGATTACTTAAAGATTCACCGTTAGGTATAGAGTCTTGTTCAATGATATCTTTATATTGATGTGAAATCTCTAGAAAGCGGAGAAATAATAAATCTTGTTTTTATAGTGTCTACATATTTACATTCAGAAATATAAACATTTCTATCGATTCCATTTCATCTGTTTACAACATCTTCCAAACAATTCGTGAAATTTTTAATTTACAATAAAAGTCCCTGCGCGGATTAGAGTGTTCTGATTAATAATAATATATGTAGCATCTCACTTTGATATATTTGGTCGGATATCCTTGCCACTATAGATCAGTTTCTCATACACGTTATCATTATGTTCGTGTTCAAGAGGCTTATTTTTGTTTAAAACAATTAATCCGAATTATTCTAGTAACTCTTTTTAAAATTGTACGTTATTTCATTATGAACTTGGACTTATTATTATTTACATTTCCCGTAATAATTGTTTGAATAAAATTATCCTTCTAATATTTTACACGCTGTTATTATTCGAGTTTTTTGTAGGTACATTGCAAGTATTTTTTATATCTTGATTATAATTTTCGACTTTATTTTTACGTATTTCTTGTGAATTTATTGAGTGTTTTTCTTTTTATTATACCCTCCTAAATTATAGGAAATCATATAACTATAAATGAATAATTTTTCCCATTTATATCATTTTGAAAATCCTATCAGCATAGTAAAATTTTAAAAAATGGTGTTTTAAGGTAAGGAAATTATTATTAGGTATATTATTGGACCAAACAAGATAACGAAAAGGGTCAATATTTTTAATTACCTGTGGCATTTCAAGAAGGCAATTGACAAAATTGATTTAGAATTTTCTCTCCAAACTTCAATGGTATCGTTGTTGAACACTTCCCTGTTTTAGTTTTTTGCAGTTATTATGGGATAATTTAACATTGTTCAGTACTGATCATCTAAGATCGATTTCAGTCCAAAAGTTTTAGAAGTGAGAGACAAAAACATGGCTGCTACAGAAACACATATTAAAAAGTAACGTTTTAGATGTATTGATCTCAAGGGTAACAAATGATGTAACAAAATAAATATTGTGAAAGAATTATTTTTTTCAAAACATATTAAAACTTAAATTCTTGAGAATAATTTTTTCAAAAAGATGGTATCTTTTATGTTTATACAAATATCTATTCTCATTTTTAATAAAAGTTCTATATTTGGGAAACATATTTATATTAATCCAGGTAATGTGTAAGTAGTTTGCGTCACTCAAAGAAAATTCTTTTACCTCAGCGTTTATATTATTCTTTACAAAAATAGATATAACTTCCAGTCCTATTTCGATGAATTGATGCAAGATTAATACGCGAGAATTCCTAATGAATTTATATCCTATCAAACAGGAATTTACTTCTGTACCCTGCTACGGTTAAATAAAGTTTAATCTGTATTTAAATATATTATTAGCTACTTGTTCACAAATTTGGGATGGCCTGTTAATAAATTTATCATAATATTTACTGCTTAATTTTCCCATTCACTCTGTAAGTATTATCAAAACGCCAACGAATATGATAAAGCACGATATTCCAGAATTACATCGAATTCATTTTGTATTTATTCAATTGGAGGGAAATTGTAAAATAGTAGCAGTTATTCAAAGTTAAAATATTTAAAGTTGCTCGAGTGCCTTTTCTTACAGTTTTTACTAGATTTCGAACATCATTGTTCAATTCAACGATAAAATTCTCTTCAATATAATTATTCTACAAGAGTGATCTTTTTCAGTTAACCAAAACATCTTAAAAATATATTAAATGTTGGGCAGAATATAAGCAGATGTGAATAAATTAAAAGAACTGTTAAAATACTAACAAATAAGCAAGCTAATAATGATAAATAGCAAGTGAGAAGTTAAAATAGAAGCTGGATCTTATTTAAAGTATCTCCTTCATATACAATTTTTTTGCTTTAGAGCCAAATGGGCTTGGATCACGAAAAACACATAATTCCATTGATACGTAAATGAAATTTTATTCATTTTAGGCCACTTAAATGGTTGTTATTTTTATTTATCTGTAAACATTAATATTAAATAATTTAAACATACGGTGATGTTAGTGCAACAAAACTACTTTCATAAATCTAACTAAAACATTAATCCAGCCCAGCTCAGTGAGCATCCGGCAATCGAACTCGGGGCCCCACGATGACATGCGCCATTAAAAGCCGCAAGGCTGTGATTAACCAAACACACCATGATCACAACAATCTAGTAATAAATTTCCATTTTTCGGTTTGTTCAAGCCTTTTCATCATAACAGAAATTAATTATTTCTTAACAATTATAGATAAGGTAGATATATAAGTGGAAAAATAATTGTGACGTATATACTCTCGTAGTAATTTTATTTCATTCTGATTTACATTAACGATTTCATCATAAGAAGGTATCAGTTGAGGGAAATTACGTTTTGAATACATACATAATACCATATTGTGTATATTGTTTTACTTACATTTGCAATAGCTTATTACAAAACAGAGAGACAATATTTCATCGAGAAATTGAAGCTTCAATGCACATTTTTTTTATTGTATTGAACGAAAGTTCTTTTCAATAGAACGTTTTCTTGGGAAAACCCAAGAACGAAACAAAACCAATTTCCTTTTCTGTTTCTTGATATTTCATTTTATTAGATAAATGAGTTTTTGACAGCTATCAAATACAAATAAATGTCAGTTATGTTTTCGAACATATAGGATGCCATCACACGTGGCATATTTGTGAAAAAAGTATCAATAAATTAGATAAACCGCACACGAAAATAACGCGAATTTGGAGAGCGGTGGATAGTAAAGTGAAAATTGCTACATCATCACAGGTCAAATACGATCGGTTCCATTTTCGTGAAGTTACCTTCGTTTCTGAAAATAGAAATGTCATTTTGGACATTTATTTTGCTCTTGGTAAATTTCTAAATAGACGGGAGAGCGTATTGTCCAGGTCAGAAATTTAAGTGTTTAGTATCTCGGAAAATAAAAGACTGGTGTTTTCTCTCAGTGGCTAATGGTTTACTTTTCTTATTTATTATGTAAAGATGTCATTCGCTTGGATTATAGAAAGTCGATGAAATTTTGTTTCACATTTAGAGATGAAACATATTATGTTTTAATTTATTTTTCTTCAAGTGCACTTATAGTACACATTCGTAATATTTTGAGTTATGTAAAATTTATATTTAATAAAATAGTGACCAAAAATAAGCAATTTTGTGTTCGCAATCGATAATTGATTTTAAAAACAATATTTGTTTCATTAATTTTATATACTTTTTCATATTCTACAATATACAATAATTCCTCATATCATTTTATAAATTTTTCATTCAAATACGATATTATTGCAAATGCCAGAGGTGTTTAATCACAAGTACTAGTTAAAGTGCTACAAACTGACGATATTCTTTGAGGCCGGCGGTTGTGATGGAGGTAAAATTCCACAATCTATTAAAAGTTTTTCAAAATTTATTCAGGAAATTGACATTCAAGACATCACCATACTATGGAAAAACAATATGTTAAAATGCTTTTCTCTATACTCGAGGTGAGCAGTTTTATTGACTACGGCATCTACTAGTAATTTTTTGGGAGATTGTCATCAATACTTTACTAAATGATTCCAGGTGGACGGTATCTATGCGCTCATGCATTTTTTTATATAAAACTTTTTCTTAAATATCATTATCGTTCTATATTTTATTGAAGGAAAAATAGCAGATATATGGTCGACTCTAAATGACTCCCTGTCAGTGGAGGAAAACCTAATAATCGACATATTTATTTCTCGTGTGACATTTGCCACAAAGTTGGGCATATACAATTAATTAGCAAAATAATTTCACACTATACATCATATGTTAATTACTAAGTTCATATTTAGATAAATTTTCTTTCATACGTACTTTCATTCATTACTTTGCAGGATTTTTAATAATTACGTAGACAAATAAACGTTATTAAGAATTGTTCGGTTTTTAATTTACACACCCATAATTGGAAACAAGAATAAAAAATTTGCTTTGCATTAGGGTGGAAGGATTTTCGAAAAAACCATTACTCTGGAATCTTTTTTTACGCTGTGGTCAATCAAAACCTATAGTGTCCGCCTTTGTTTATATTTTATTTGCAATTAATATCACAATCAAATTATAGATTCTGACTTAAGCAGTAAATATATGATTTCTTTTTCCTTGAGTCGCGATTAATTTTCTTGGGATTTGATATAAATAATTTATCGTATCGTATCGTAGTAATTTATCGACATAGTTTGCATTGTGAATGATTGTGACGTAATTTGGACATAAATTTGAAATGAGCTTTGTGCGTAGCCGTTTTTCACAATTATTTATTTCTGGATAATCAATCATTTCATGTAATTGGAATATAAAGAGTACACGGTATACAAAACCGGCTTCCGATACAATGTAGCTATTTGGGTAAAGTACGTTATTTATTAATACCTACGTAATATGCGAATGTCATTCTAGATGTGTGCTTTTTACCTCCGTGATACCAAGGCTAAAGTTTTATACATGGAAAGTATAAATTACTCACCTCATTTATGTTTTCAATTACTTTCCGTACTTCTTTTTCTATTTAAATACCAAGGTTGCAAATTATTTTTCTTGTTTGAATTTAAGATACTTTATTAGCTCGGGAAATTAATAATTTCAATGAAAAGATATAAAATGTCGTTTTGACCGTTTGATATTAATTGAAAATCGAGTCGGCATTAGTTGTTATAAGTACTTTATATAGTTAAATTAGCAATTAATCCAAGATATAAATAATATTTTAATAAAAGCAAAACGTAACCCCATTTGGAATCTTGGATGAGCAGTTGCAATCGTGTCAAATCATACGATATATCGCGATCGACAAAAGTCTAAACCACGCGCTACTGATATGCCTCTTTTTTGTGGGGTTATAGTCCTATTTTCTCGTGTCATTTTGGACTGTCTAAATAATGGTGCGAGGATACGAAGACTTACACGGCTTTTTTCATATCTCTCTCGAAATATTCACATAGCTTGAATTGCATTTTTATTCTCCATCTCGTCGACATTCCCTGAAATTTATGAGCCATTATTAATAGCTGGTTTTGAATAGCACCTTTTCACACGAAAAATGGTTAAAATTACACATTCACACTTAAAACCATGTTAGATGTGCTTTCGATATAACAGTATATTAAAAACCATGAAAATGTTTGAATAAATTAAAACAGTCCGTCAGCAACGGCATATTTAAGAGCGACATGTTTCCAAGGAGCGAGCTACGGGGCGGTAAATAGAAGTTTACTTTGTCTCACCGGGTAGTGATTTATATGGCGATAAATTAATTGCTTTTCTTCTTTTTACACACATTGAATTTAAATTTCAAGAATATAATTACGAAAATGTGACATTCGTTATCACAAATAAATTTTTCGCTTCTATGTTTGAATAGTATCTTGGTATGAATTTTATGACACAAGTTTGAGAAATATTTTACTATTATTCTGTAATGAACTAACAAAATAACTGTATGGAAAGGTGTCGATATGACAACGCATATTGGCCTAGCGCATCCTTATTTTTAGGTTTGAATGAACAAATCATTTTAAACCATTTCTGTGATAAAACCATTGAATTTGATTATTTGACTTTTGCGTGGGGTTAAGAAACACCACGTGAAAATTAATTTATGATTGTACGGTCATATCAATATATTGAATGATGCTAAAATAATAAATATAATAATGTTGCGAGATGCACAAAAAAAAACACTTTATTTAAGTGGACGTTCAGAAAATAATATTAAGGTAATCGTAAAATTAATACGTGTAACGCCATCCGTTATTTTAATTATAAAAGTAAAGTTTACAAATAAATGAAACTACGTGATATAGTATTATTTCTACTTTCTTTAAGTTCTTTACCACGACCTAGGTTTCGTTGTATTACAACATCTTCAGGTGGGATATTAGCAAAGATCGTGGTAAAGAACTTAAAGAAAGTAGAAATAATACTACATCACGTAGTTTTATTCATGAATTTCTACAAAATTAACGCCCAATACATTCAATACAAGTAAAGTTGTTTCAAATAAGTTGCGCTTTGAGCAAACATCTAAAATCTTCTTTTTGTCTGGTCGATTGCGTTGACCTGTAGTTATACGTTACCAGAGATCCAATAGAATCAAAGAATAAACATTTCTGAAATTTTTCTTGCGTGTTGCGCAAGCAAATAAACGGATAGACAAACAAAGTGCAAAACAATGTTTTTGTGTTATTAATTTTATTATATTGGCCTAAATCATTTTTCAGCAATATTTTTGATACATTTCTATAGCTTTATGTTTTTCTGGCCGCCGATACATGCCCAGATTGAGGACTTTATTGTACAATTTAAAATATACGTAGCAATAAATATTAATGGAACAATGCATTTGTGTAATTACTCCGCGTCTAGTAGGTAAGTTTTCGTTGTCGTTCTTTTGTGGGAAAATAACAAAAAAACGCGTGGCTATCAAATGTCATTTACAGTTCACTTTTTAAATGTCCATTGCTGGATTAAACCGATTGTGATGAAATAGAAACTGGATCCTATTTTAAATTAAAAAACATATTTTTATAAAAACAATAAAAGAAGAGCGATGGCCACTTTATAAATTTCCATTGCTGGTGTAAACTGATAGTGATTAATTAGAAACTGGATCTTATTTAAAATATAAATACATGATTTTAAAAAAACAATATACGAAATGAGATTATTAAGTTTTTGTTGTTGTTTTTACAGTTCACTTTTCAAATTTTTATTGCTGGAATAAACCGACTGTGATGAAATAGAAACTACATCTTATTTTATATTTAAAAACATATTTTTATAAAAACAATAAACGATATGAGATAGTCACTTTTAAATTTCCATTGCTGCAGTAAACCGATTTTGATGAAATAGAAGTTTGATCTTATTTTAAATTGAAAACCATGTTTTTATAAAAACAATGTACAAAGTGAGATGGTTAAGTTTTTGTTCTGGTTTTTTTTAGTAAAAGTAACAAAAATACGTGGATATGAAATGTCATTTACATTTCACTTTTTAAATTTTCATTCCTGGAATAAACAGATTTTGATCACATAGAAACAGGATCCAATTTTAAATTGAAAAGCATGTTTTTATAAAAACAATAAACGAAGTGAGATGGTCACTTTTAAATTTTCATTGCTGCAGTAAACGGATTTTGATGAAATAGAAACTAGATCTTATTTTAAATTGAAAAACAATATATGAAGTGACTTGGTTAAGTTTTTATTGTGTTTTTATTGTTTATTGTGGTTGCATGGATATCAAATGTCATTTATAGTTTACTTTTTAAATTTTCATTGCTGGAGTAAACCGATTGTGATGAAATAGAAACTAGATCTTATTTTAAATTTAAAAACATGTTTCTATAAAAATAATAAACGAAATTAAATGGTCACTTTTTAAATTTCCGTTGCTGGAATAAACTGATGGTGATGAAATAGAAACTGGATGTTATTTAAAATTTAAAAACATATTTTTATAAAAACAATAAACAAAGTAAGTTGGTAGTTTTTATGTGATGCGCATATAAAGAGATACACAAACAGAGAGGCGAAGTAACAAATTAACAATAATTCCGAAAATAGTTTCAACTTATTTTAATACTTACCCGTCATCCCATCAACAATTTTTTTTATTATTTTTACAGATATTTTTAGCGTACTTACTTGGAGTATACCTTAAATTTGTATCGACATTTAACGTAGATATACGTATTATTGCAGGGCAAAAACTAACGAATGAACATGTGCATAACTTCCATACCCACCACGCATGGTCAAAAGAGTTAATCGGATTTAGTGAGGGTTAAAAATGTACTTAGTATGGATACTTTAGGAATTTGGCCATGCAATAGAATACGGTCGGTAAAGTAGACTCTTGTTCCGACTCGACTGATAGTTAATGAGAAAGAGAAATATGTTTTTAACTATCAGTAAGTCCGACTAACAGTATTGACCGTGTGTGGTGAACATGGAAGTAAGTGTCGCGGCTCGCCATAGTTGTTGATTACGACACTACTTGTATGATGATATAATTCCGACACTGACTGTAACTTATTTGAAGCCGGAAAAGAAATCTGTCAAATTGAATATTCTGTAGGCCAATATTTATCACTATTTTGAGAATTAAAGCAAATCTTAATCAAATTTATTTATGTCGTTCATTGTAAAAATATGTAAAGTAAATAAAATAAAAGAAGTAACCTGAGCAATTTTAATGTTAATGATGTTAATGAAAAAATATAGTGCGTTAAAAGTTGTCGAAAGTAAACAACTGTCTATACATTAATGTCAGATGCGTAATTACTTTTTTCTAATTCCATTGTCTATTGTCCTAAAAAATCACGAAGCACTAGAAAGGTGCGCACATGGCATTATTTATACACACACAGGCTAAAATTTTTCTAATCTGAATAAAGTGACCAATCATACATATCCAGAAAATTAAGGGAAAAACGTTATGCAATCTCTTTGCGGATTGAGCTAATTTTTTTTGTAAAATCTCCTTTTAGAACTTTGGCCTGAATGAAAGATGAAAATTAGCTTCTTGAACGTTTGGAATCAATGCTTCTTCTGATATGTTCATATAAGAAATTACATGTGGACTCAGCGTCGTATCTATGTTACGTATTGCTTCGCTCAAAAAACAAAATATACAAAATTCATCAAACCATAGTGCTCTAAGTCCTCATAGTGTAATTTCCATGTGTTGCGTGTTCTTTACTTATCGAAACTGAATTACTAACTAAACAGGAAATGGACGCAGCGCTCTTTATATATATATATATATATATATATATATATATATATATATATATATATATATATATATATATATATATTTAACATTTCAGAAATCGTTGCTAAAAGTGGCGAATTTATTGTTTGCCAAACTAATTTCATTGAATATATCTTTATTGAGATATTAGCAGTTTTAGTTGTTTTAACATTTTCTTAAATTTAAATTTATATAGTACATACATACAGATACAGACCTTAAAAATATGAAATGTGTCTATTTAGAAACGTAGATTAAAAATAAATAAATACTTTTGTAAAGTTTTTAACTAAAAAAAAACTTTTAACTAATGTTATCACAATTCTTTCGCATTAAAGGAAGAAAATAATTTACTTTTATACCAAATGGCACAAAACATAATTTGATAAATTCACAAAATATAAACAACATCCCACTAATATGCGACTAAGGTAAAGAATACAAATCAAATAAATCCTTTCACCCCATTTACCTGAAGTACGGTAAATTATTTCATATGTCCAATGTGCGGTAGTGCGCAACATTTAACAGCAAGTGATATATGTGTAATAGAACATTACATACTAAGTGATGTAGCATGAAATACGAAAGAACTGTGACTCTTATTCCACAATAGCAAAAAAACAGTCAAGCACGAGAAGCACTCGCACTACGAAGGTTCTGTACATATTGAGGAACTTATAAATATTTCAGGTTCAATCCTATTTTTAATTAAAATAATTTATAAATATTAATTTGTACTTGTCTACCCTTTTATAGACATAAAAACGAAATAATTATAAAAGTATCTTATTCTACACAGAATTAGGAAACATTGTTTCTTGAATTTTTGTCTTTACCTGTAATTAACAATTTCCCATTATGTCGCCTTAATAATATTGTAGGTCTATCGTTAGTAGCACATAGAGTTCGACTACAGTATAAATAAAATAAAATATGCCTTAAAATGATATAGTTTTATCACTCGAACAAAAAAAGTTTACATTTTTATGATAATGTAAAGTCATAGGTCTCAGTGTAGATAATTAATTAATATAATGAGCCATTTCTGAGGAGAGGGTTTTGACAAACAGATGGAGGGACGGGCAACCTATTAGGCTTTGTTTATTTTGGGGGACGGAAGCGGAATTTTGAAAAAGATTGAACAATTCATTAACATTAAATTTAAAATAAATACTAAATTAAAAAAAGTAATTATTTTCAGATTATAAAACGTCATTTAAATAACGAAATTCGGTTGTAATTGCGACAGGTAAAACGCAATATTTATTCAATTAATTCTTGAAAACTCCAAGCCCAACAGATGTATCCAAAGCGTTGGACATGTTGAAGAACATTATAATAATATAATAGTTAAATACAAGTACATGAGAACAACGACTAAAAGGATACAAAAAGATTAAAAATAACAAATAAGAAATGAAGACACCAATTCGAATAAATATAATTCTAATTAGTACCACTAAGCCGCTCCATAGACCTATTCCTGAAGCAGTCATTAGAGGAAGCCAATATCTACACAGATAAAAAAACTACGTCCTCTTATTTAGCAATCTGATGCACTAAGCGCTAATAAACTAATTCATCTGACTATTGAGGCTTTATGAATATTAATAATAACGTTTATTACGAAATGAAAATTCGAACACCAGAGAGCCGACTCTGGGGTGTTGCTTCTATTACAGGTTTACGACCTTTGATGTCGCACTACGGAGTCCCGGGTTCGATTCCCGGCCGCTGGTCATCAAGGACTTAGGTCATTAGAGGATCTCATGACTTGGAGTCGAGCGGGGCTGGACTGGTGGGGGGTATAAATACTATTTAATTTATATTAAAACAGGTCCATTAAAACGTTTATAAAGTTATTATTTATTAATTATAAAAATGCATGATCAGGAAATAATGGGAATTCCCGGGGATTCCCGGCCGCTGGTCATCAAGGACTTAGGTCATTAGAGGATCTCATGACTTGGAGTCGAGCGGGGCTGGACTGGTGGGGGGTATAAATACTATTTAATTTATATTAAAACAGGTACATTATAACGTTTATATAGTTATTATTTATTAATCATAAAAAATGCATGATCATGAAATAAAGGGAATTACATCCGACCATGCCCGTTATATATTTGGAAAGGAATAAATAAGGATAATATCCATAAAACTTATATCACAAGAACCGATTGAACTTCTTTAATAATTTCTCCGCTGTGACTAAATAAATAAAATAAATAGCTTTATACAAAGATCAAATGACTGCGTTGGTTTCAAGGATACTACGCAAATAGATTACACGACCTTTAAAATATTCATCAACATTATCAAAAATTCAGGTAGCGGGTCCAATCAAAATTTGTTTAAAAAAATTAACTTAGGGTCTAATAAAAATTTGTTTATTATTAGACGAATAATGAAAAAATAAAGAAGGGTGCGTGTACTTATGTACGCGCATGAGAAGTTATACTTCTTTCGCGTCATTAAAAAATAGTTTTTGTTTTAATTGTATGCAAATAATAAATTACAATAAAATAATAAAAGGACTGGAAAAGGATAGTCAACACAGTCAATAAAGTTCAGTTTAAATTTGAAAAATTAAATAAATAAATATTTATTTTCTTACATTAAGGGTAACATAAATTCTCTTATTATCCGCATGTTATTTTTAAATTATGTCCACTGCCATAGCATCTTCCGGTGATGACTGAATCGGAACTTCAGTTATCAGTGGCTTATGATAACTAAAATATGATACAAAAAGTCTTGTATTAACAGTGTTGAGATATCGTACAAATACAGCATCTATGGTAGTGCCATGTCTTGTCGAAACCAGAGGATTATTATTCATGGCTAGATTCAAGTCATTTTGGAGGAAATCAATATGTAGATGAGCATCTTCACGGGAAAAATTGACGTTGAAGTCCCCACTTAAAATTATCGGTAACTTGTCTTCTCCTCTACCAAGATATTCTCCTCCAGCTGTTGTATATGGCCATAATAATCTTTTCAAGAAATGAATGAAGTCGTCCATTTTTTGATTTAGAGTAATGTAAATTACCATCAAAACAATTTTGTTGCCATCTTCCATTTTGGCTTCAGCTTCAGGCTTCAGCTACATAAAACTCACCAACTGATGTCACTGTTGAACTTGCCAATTCCGCCTGTCTTACAGTCATATCAATGTTTGGAGTAATGATATTGATAGTGTCGTGCATATTCTGATAAATGGCAACTCCTCCAGCTCGAACGTTTGATCGTTTATATTGTATTATACAATTGTAATTTGGTATACTAATCGACTCAGCATTTCATTTATTTATTATAGAAATAATTATAATTTTCTATATTTAATATTTAATAATTCACAATAAATTTAAAAAATTGTAAATTAATAATTTAATTATATATGTATATATATATATATATATATATACATATATATATATATATATATATATATATATATATATATATTTATATATAATTATTAAAAATAAAATTTAGAGAGTAATAAATATATATGACATAATTTGTACTAAATTATTAAAAGATTCTTAATTTTAAATGTTTATTATTGATTATTTAATATTTTTAAAGTAAATGAATAAATTTAATAATTTCAAAAATTTAATTTAAGTTAATTCATTTTCTATATATAAATATATTTAATATTTTCAAAATAAAGAAATAAATTTTATAAAACATTTAATAAAAAATTTGGGATACAAATTAAAATTAAACATCAAATTAAAACATTAATTTTCAATATTTATTATTAAATTGAATAAATGAAAATAACAAATATTTCTAAAAATAAATGAACAAATTTAATGAAAACTTTTTGATAAAAATGAAAAGTGAATATTAAAGTAAGAAAATGATAACAATATTTAAAAAATGAATAAACTTAAAATATTTAATAACCAATAATAAATATTTAACATTAATAATTTAATAATATTTAGTATTAATTATGTTAAATAATAATATTTTAATTTATATCAATAAATAATACATAAGGATAGATAACCTCAATTATATTGGAGCACTTGAAAAAGTCTATAAACACAATTGTTTCACTAATATTTACGAATAGTAAATATATTAATCAAAATATTGAATTTATATCACTACTGAATATAATTTATCAGCACATGTATAAATCGCACTTATATGAAACTAAAACACGTGTGTGAATGTAGACACTAGAAACATGTGGAAAAGACTGCAACCGCTGCAACTTCATACTGTAACTTTTGTGTGACGAATCTTAAAATTTCACTCTCATCATTTTTTTCATAACGCGCCTAAAGAAGTATAACTTCAAAAATTAAATATGGACTATTTAATTTAAATTATTAATTCACAGTATTATGTAAATGTCAATATCAGGGAATAATTTCGAGTTCTAATTAATAGTATTCCTCGCACAGAATAAAAGTATTATTGATATGATAGAAGCACCATCATTAATACTTTTTAAAATAGGACAATGCAGATAATATTTAATAGAAATTTTACAATTTACAAAATTTTACAAATAGAATTGGACTTCTGTCTCTTTACAGAATTTTTATATAATTATCAATAGGTTCAATATACATAATTATCAATAGGTTCGCAAAAAAAATCCCATCTCAATATGACATAAATTGCAATACCTACTTCCAGAGTCAAATTAATACATTTATTTACCGATACAACAGCGCATCTATAATCGTATATCCTTCCTTCCTTCACGATCGTATATCCTACAAAATTGTATCCAATTTTATCAGATTAGGACACTATTTATGAATAAGGTCTGTAATTTAAAGAAAAATATAATGTCAGTCAATGAAATCCTTGCCCTTCCCTCCGCATCTAGAAAATCGGTGTACATTTAAGTGTTTAATTTAATTTCTTGTTTTACAAACACTGAATGTTATTTTCCATAGAAATTTGCTCTGGTGATTATATAATATAATCAAACCGAGGGCAGACGCTAATCAAAAAGTAAATTTCGTAATTTTTTAAATAACTATGTAGACATATATATAGACTCTTCGTACAGTATAGAAAAAAAATAAAAATGAGAAACGAAGAAAAATATTTTGCATTTAAGTTATACAAAAATCATTTTTAAGGGGGTAAAATAATAATCAATATTCAATACTTAATTAATTAGCAATTCTAAACTTTAAGGTTTGATTGTAATTGAGCAAAACTACTTTTGTTTTATTGATTGTAAGCAGCAAGGTTTTTAGAATAAAGATAATCTAATTAAAGGATAATAGGTTTTAAGGATAATCTAATTAATAACGCACAATTAAGAAACAAACTTCCAAATATATAACATTAACATTAAGTACAGTACGTCTAGTGATGTGAGTATAGTATGTCCAATGGTATAGTTTATTGAAGTTATACATAAAACATTGTGACATACATTGTATACGTTTGTTTTTATTTCTCGTATCAGTACTCCTTGTATAAATCTCAATAATCCAAACAACGGCTCTTCCCGAGCTGGTAAACCTACCAGAGTCGTAGGGGTTTTTCGATATTTATAATTGTCAATCCGTAAAGTTGGTGTATTCCATAATGTGTATAGTTTCCCATTATAATTCTTTATGGTATTTCAAACGATATAGAAAAAAACAGTGATGAAGCGTTAATTATTTTGTTCAAAATCCAACCATCAATAATTAACTTACCTCCAAATTTACATTCTAACTTGATTGTTATAATACATAGATTGAATACAATGGAATAAAATAATTTTTATTAATATATGACTATCTTAAACACAATACTATTTTCTAAAGTGGCGTGGGAATTCCCGTTTAATTGCATCTTCGCCATGGATAATCGTTAAAAATTCAAATTAATGATGAATATTAGAAGAAAAATATGCAATGGTGAATCTGTATTTAGGTAATAAAATGCCTAATCTCAATTTATTCTCTTACATTGACCAAAGATGTTGATTCATGTTGATACATTGATAGATGTTGATACATTGACCAAAAATGTTGATTTTGAAGGTGAGAAAAAATATTTCTCAATGTTTAATGATCATGCGATCTCGCATTTATTTTGTTTACCCCATTAAGTATTATCAAAAAGTTGTTTATTGATATTTGCAAAAAAAATAGTCATAGGCACGAAAATGCTACTTCATTGGTTCCCTAAATTAAATTTAAATTGTTATTATATATGATCATTATTTTTCCAGTAAAAGTTAATAAGAATAATTTTATGCACAATTAAATGAAACTACGTGATGCAGTATTATTTCTACTTTCTTTAAGATCTTTGCTAATAGACCTGAAGATGTTGTAATACAACGAAAACTAGGTCGTGGTAAAGAAATTAAAGAAAGTAGAAATAATACTACATCACGTAGTTTCATTTAATTGTGAATAATGAATTTCTACAAAATTAACGCCAAATTTATCCAATAAAAAAAATTTGTGGTCAGCATATTCTTAAAGCATTGTAATAATTTTTATTAGCGTTAAAATAATTCATAAAACCTACTTCAATTATTTCCCGTCTTTAAAGTTATTTCGAATACCTTGTACCTTGATTGAAAAAGGCTTTAAGCCTTTTAAATAGCATGATTTGTCCCGCAAAATAACTTGTTGATGATGTAAAATATTAAATTATGACAAGGTTCGTATTAAACGTAATCAATAATAGAATTACTTATTAAATGTATTTTTTAAACGCAGATAATCACTCGTAATAAACAAATAACAATAAATTCTATTGTAAGAGTATGAATTTCTTGAAGTGTTGCTGTAAGTAGTAATATTGAACTAATTTCTATCCACATTAAATCATAAAATATTTGAAATTATAGTCATAATGGAATGTTAAAATAAAAAAAAAGCGAAAGTGTCGCGTCGAGAAATTTACACAAAGTGTAAAATTCCATTAATACATTCGTAAATTTCCAAAAAAATTTTGCTTTCTTAAAATTCCTCGATATTTATACCACATTACGACATTGCCAGTAAAATAGATTACTAAAACAAGTATCTATGCGAATACGAAAAACATGAATATTTCGATGCATCACTACGATATTTATTGCGAACTACTTTACGAAGAAAAACATGAAAAGGTAAACGTGTTTATTACTTTATTTCTTTGACGTGTGTTTTTTCCTCGACAACTGGATCGTACGCAATTTCCAAATGATATTTTGTTATTTCAAAAAAAGAAGAGGGTGGCGGAGATTAATGTGATATATTAAGTACATACTCGTATGTTCATATCATGAGATAATATTAATACTAAATCTGAAATCTGCTTAAATTGCGTTCCATTTGTATGTCAATTAAATATACACTAAATAAATAATTATATCTTTGAATTGTGAGAAGAAAATTAAGCTTTATTTAAGTTTGAATTACAACATAAACATTTTTCGCAATTTTTGTTTCTTGGAATTCGCTTGTGAAAAGAAAGCTTTAACTTTGGCCTGTTAGTGCTTTCATCAAATCATTTATAGAGTAAAATTGACACTGGAAATTTGTTATATTATCCATTATCCTATAATAAAACAACATCTGTTTCTATTTTTTTTATTTGATTTTTCAGATTTAATTAAGGAGAAACCGTTAAATATTAACTTGAGATTATAAATTTTAAACATTTGACTATCACGATAATAATACCTCTTCTTCTCTTCAGATTGGTTAGCCTATTAATATACATATATATATATATATATATATATATATATATATATATATATATATATATATATATATATATAATTTATATATAATTTTTATACACCGTTATGTAATATAGTAGCTAATCAAACACTAAAATTTTGGTATTTGATTGGTTCATATATTACATAACGATGTATCCGAATAGTTTTCTGAAATACCGAAAAACATTTTATACAGTATTTACCATATGGCTTATTAAGAAACCTCTTTACATTAAAATATATCTTTATACGTTCTGAATCTTTGCAATATAAAATTATTTATGAACAGTAAATACAGGTATTGAACAGTAAATTAAGATTTCCTTCAGAAATACCATTATTAATGCTAGCAAAAAAATACAGATTTTTGGCTAAATTTATCATTATTTTGAACGGTACCTTTAATCTAATCTGGGCTTTTATTTCATGAGTTTTTAATTAAACTGTTGTCACCACTCTGATACGCAATATAAATTTGCTCCACATATTTTGGTTTGGTATTCATTTATATTATCGTTTAATCGAATTTATTCAATTAATATTTAATAGTGTTTTTGCGGCATGAATTTATTACTTGTCCAACATCAGTTTTATTGGGAATTAGAAATTGGATCACAAATAATAACTATTTTTCCACTTGTACTGTGTCTGAAATATTTTTTCCTAGTTTCATATGAGCAAAATGATAAAAATAAATAAAGTTAAACTAAATACTTATCGAACTGGTTATCTTATTTAAAACATTGATTTGCATTAATCCCTTTTTTTGTAATTTTCATTAATATTATTGAACCAATTTTCAAAGATACCTCTATCGCGCTGAATTGAAGAAGTACGCTTCTATATATTTATATAAACCGTAAAAATTGCTGATAAAAAGAGTATGTAAATAATTCTTTACTCACTTTCCAACTTTAATAATGTAAATATATATTAATAAGATTAAATAAATACAATTTTAGTTAAAGGTAAGTTTTGATTTCCACTTCCAGAATGTCCTAACTTTAGTTCAGCAGTACGTGAATTTAATATATTAAATAGGTTTTTTATAGTAAACCCGTATTGTAAATATATTAACATTCGCTCATATGGTATAGCCAAAGAAGTTCTCCAAAAATGGAAGTTGTTTTTTTATTCAACAAGTGTAGTTGCGCCAAATAACGCGAACTTAGTCTGGAATCTTATCAATAAGACTTTTTAATTTTTCTCAGTTTTTCTTGCCTTGGCTGAAAATAATCAGAGAGAAAATTTTAATCTTCGTAGTTAGTTAGAGACAGAAATGTATTTCATATAATAAGAATAGAAGTTTTGTGCCTGAAAAGCAATCAAAGGTGTGTTATGTATTCACTTTGATGACTTTCCATTTCTAAGAAATTTATTTAAATCTATGCACAGAAATATATTTATTTAACAAGTTTGTAAAAGAACTCTGCAAAGAATAAATTCATAACGGTAGTACATGTTTTTCACATATAACATCGCTATGAATTTTTTCCTGCAGGTTATCATGTTATTTTCCATTTCATTTTTTGTTGAGCAAGTATCTTGTACATATTAACCAATTATTTACGCAAAATTATTAAAGAAAAACTTTTTAGTTCAAAATAAAGTAAAATTATATTTTATTTTGAACTGTTTTTTTTTCTCGAACTTACATGTTGGTATTTATTATTCGTTATAAACCTAATTTAATTGCGTCCTTTGAATATAAGATATATCAAATTGAAGCATAACGAAATAAAATAAAAACCAAAATTTTTAATCGGAAAAATTTTACCAAAAATCCAAAATATCATATGCGTATTCCTACATTTCCATTTTTCCTATGGAAATACGACAAATCATGGGTGTTTTAACAAGTCACTAAGAAATTCATTATAATATTGTTCCTTTACGAATGCTACGTCTATAAGAAGAGATAAATTTGCTTATTGCCGTATTACTTTAACAAAATTTTCTTTTCCTTGACAACACGATCGTACGCATTCAGATGAAAATTTGTTTTTACAAACAATAAAAAGACCAGCGGACATTAATTTAACGTTGTACGTATATGCGAGTATGTTTAAATCATGAAACAATCTTAATATAAAATCCGGATTTCAATTCAATTGCGTTCTACTTAATTTGCCCTTAGGTAAGCTGAATAATTAATTATTTCTTTGAATTGTTAACAGATAATCAAATTTCAGTTAAGCTTAGATAACGATGTATATTTATTTTATTGTTTCTTCGAATTATTTTGTTATTTACTTTCTAAATTATAGTGAAGGTGAACGGAGGAAAAAGAAACCTTGAGTTAATTCAGACCTACTACAGCTTTCGTCGAATTATTGAGCTATAGAATCAAATAGAAGGCCGAAATACTTTATATTTTCTATTATACTATAATAATACAAGGGGTATTTCAAGTTTTAAATATTAACAAGTTTTTATAATGTTGAAACGCTTAAATAAATAAGAGTGTTTTAGTCATCATTTGAATTATTTTCGTCTCTGTCATTTCCATTCATTTTAATGCTACATTACATAGAAATCAACCTTTCTAAATTGTTTCATTAGATGGTACCTCAATTAAAATTGTGTTAGGTATCTGGAAATCCTTTTATTTAATAGCGTAATATTTCCAGCATATTTTTTAACAAAAATTTGTTATGAAAATTGATGATGTACGTTTTTTTAAATTTTGGTATAAACCATAAAATTGCTGAGAAAACAGTGTGAGACAATTCCTTTACTCCTTTTTTATATTTGGTAAATAGTGGTAATTAACGTGAACGAAATTAAATGAATAAAATTAAAATTAAAGATCACTTCTTTATTCCACTTTCAAAATGTCATAAAATTAATTCAGCAATATGTGGGTTTAAAATATTAAATTTGCAACTAATAATCCTAAATTTATTTTCCTTAATAGAAACTCAAGTGGTATTGTCTAAAGAATATTTATTCAAATAATATATGGTCAAAAAGAATCCCAGTTCATTTCCAAAGGATTGATATAAGTTAAGTTAATAGGTAAAGAATTGATATAAGTTTTTTTCGTTTCAAAATTATGTTTCCGTTAAATGAGGGACTTAGCTCGTAATCTCACCTACGAGTTTTTTTTTATTTTTCTACATTTATTACAGGACAGTTGCCGCGGATGGCGATTCTCGGAGAGATGAAAATTTGGTTATTCAATGAAAATTTGGTTTTTAAAAATTAATCATATAAATTGATATTTATTTCCTTTAAAGACAACCCTAACTGTTCACTTCAACTCATAAGTGGACGTGACTCATTTTGATCTTAAGAATGCATTTGAGCGAGTCGAAAATGCACTCCTGGTTATATTATTGGAAAGTATTATGTTTTACACTATAGTAAATTTTTTCGCCAGTTACTTTTGAGGACAAAAGCGATATGTTCACTTGGAAAATTTTAAATTAAGGCTACATATTAATTAATCTGGAGTCAATCAACACAGTAATTTAGGTTTTTTTGGCCTTTATTCGTCAACACAGTTTGTCCCGCTTTGTTTGCTGAAGATTTGAAACTATTCTCGGGAGTAGAAAATCAATTTGATTGTGAACTCTTTCAAAGTCACATCGACTCAGTATTTCAATGAATTCTGATTGGCAAGCTACAATTTGATGTGAACAAATGCGTTATAATAACGTATTCATACCAACGTGTACCCTTGATGCAGAATTACTAGTTAAATGAAAAAGCGCTCGAAAGGGTCATCACTCGTGTAATTATTGGAGCCATCCAATATTTCAACGTTATATCATCGAATCCTGTCAGAAGGCCTACAGATGCCAGAATTTGTCATGCAACATTCCCACGATTTTTAGGAAAGTGGATGTATTTTTACCTTAATTTTTTCTTCGAATCCTTGAAACTAATGCAATGATCCATTTTTCACATGAAGCAACTTATATACTTATGTTGAAGGAATTACTAAAAAAGGTTAATAGATTTTGAAATAGAAAAACGTACGAGCAATCTCCTCATTTGCCTCCTTCAGATTATTAAGGTTCACGGTCAGATATAATTTACTGTACTTCTGACGGGAATTGCTTTTGATCATGTACATTCTAAATGTAATAAATAATTATTTTGATAACGCCTCCGTCTTGGGTTTGATAAGTTTTTATATTAATAAACGTTCACTTCTCTAGTTTGTTGGTATGTTTCTTGTAGCTTCAATGCCACTGTCATATTTATGCTCCCACTTCTAACGCGAGTACGCTCTGAACGTTACCATTAGTGTAATAAAACTTATAATATTGTTGTCAATAATATTGTGAAAATGAACACGATGAGGAGTTATTTCGTTTTTAAGTTTAATTTAAATTATTTTATGTTTTTCCCATTTTATTTGTTACCATTGTGCTTACGTAATAATGTGTTATATAAATTTTTGTAATTTTAGTGTTTGCACATTTTAAGTGCTTTAGGGTAGCTCCAAAGTTGTACATGGGTTTTTTTGGTAAATAAATAAATGAACTTGAACAAATTCACAATTGTAGAGTATGTTTCCGATTGATAGGTTACATATTAGTTACTCCCTCCATTTTGTTGGGCAAGTATCCTGCATAAATTAATCGAATATTTACGCAAGTTCGTTAAACAAAAATTAATTAATCATTGCAGAAAAAGCACCAAAATATCAAAATATCTGTCACTATCAGTTGTTAGGAAAATAATTGTTCAACAATTATGCCACGCACATAGAAGAATTGACTAAAAAATAATAACCAGTCGATGATAAACGATCGCCAGACATTAAAAAGCGCTCCACCACCTATGAACCGTTATTTTAATACGGTGCTCACGAGCATCACCACATCGGAGTTGGTGTAAATAAGGAAGGACCTATTAAGAAATTTATCGATTAAATTAAGCAAATAGTCCTTATGTAAGCTGCACGATTGTTCTACTTCTTATCGTTTTATTTCAGATACATTATGTTTAACATTACTAACAGCTCGCAAGTTATTGTTTCATATCTGTATATGTATATAAAACATAGTGACCTTTTGTTCACTACGTTCGCATATTTGCGACAATAAGTACGTTCGCATATCTGCGACAATCAAAAGGAGCCAATTCGCCATGGTCGCATTTATGGGACTTAAAATACTTGTCCGTTTTGAGATATTATTGTTCTTTTGAATGTTTGGATAAGTTTATTCATACTTGTACGCTTTCAAGACGTCGCAGTTACCACAATTGTGGATACTTTAAAAATAAATTTATGCATTTAATTATTATGCGGTCACTCGTAACGTCAAGTACAGCCTGGATGATGCCATTAACATTGTGAAGCATATTAAATTGTTGTCTTTGATTTTTTAAAAATGTGTACTGCTGAGGAATTTATTTGTATTTTGGAAGGTCTGGATGAAAATTTTGGTATTCTCTGATGGAGGGTTTAGTAATTATAAAAACTAATAGTTTTGTTTGTACCCTTAACTTGAAATCGACTGTGATTTGCATGCAGTTATTTATAATTTGTTCACAAATTATGAACGTCAGGTTCTATGCATATTGCAGATTTATTATAATATCCGGGTCAAGTGCGTATAATATTAATAAATAAAAATAAAGACAGCATTAAGTGAGAGTCATGCGCCGTGCTTTCCAATAACGAGCTGATATTACCATTATTTAAATAATTTGTGAAGTTATTATTTAAATGATACCTCAATGAATGATGTAATTTTTTAACCCTACACTGGTGTATATTTTTACCATCTCTATTTTATGTAAATGTTTGTTTTTTTATCATTGAAAACACCAAAATATTAACATTGAAATATATTGGATAAAAAGTCAACGAAATTATAAAAATTTATGTTATTTTGGTACATTTCAATTTCATGTGGCATCTAATAGGTACTAGATACTAGCCTCTAATAAGTGCAATACTACAATTATTTGCTCGTATATTTACTTATCCATATTCTACTTATAGGTTCTTATGTAACTTTAATGTATAAAGTACACTATTCGAATTTGTTTCGCAGTTATTTGCTAATGTAAATAGAAAATAGTTGAAATAAGTTGAAGAAAAGCCTCCTAATTACAAACACGAGATAAGTGATTAAAGATTTTTCGGATTAATCTGACCGAAACGGTTAGAGAGTTAAGAAGTTTTGTTTGAATTATTTTCATATTATATTTGATTTATTGGTTACTATAATATTACTAAACGTGTGTTTTATATGCTTTTTAATTTTTTTGTAACATATCGAAGTCTACGATATAGACAAAAGAGTATAGTCTTGTAAAGCTATAGTACTCTGTAGGTAGTCCTTCTTTGTTAAGAAGATATTAAAAATGAGCGGCATATAATGATATATTTTAATTTATTATACAACGAGTTTCATATTGAAGCTTTGCACGGGAAGGCAAATATTTTAGCGCTTGTGCCTGTATTTAAACATAGAATTTGCATTTAAATTTTCAAATTAAAACACTTATTTTAATTTATTTTAAAATATAGCAATTTATCTATGCAACGAAACATCAGCAGAATTATTTTCTAGTTAGAAAAAATGGGATAGTAAGTCTTTGAGTGCCATTTTGTAATTTAATTGATTTTAATAAATATGTGTTGTTGGATATAAACAGATCATTTCAATATGTTTCTCGTATAATATATTAACAATGGCACTTTCCGAAAATTTTTCCCACGAAAGTTTAATCGTGTCATATAATAATGTTTTCTGTCCATACAATCGGGAAGAATTATGTCCATAAGTACCTACTGAAAATAAGTACATCTCAGTTATTGTGCTATACAAATATTTTAATGATAGATGGCGATTACATTTAAATATTTTAAGTATCTTGTTCAAAACAAATTTTTTTTTTTAAATTTACAGAGACTTCACTCTCAGTTACTATTAATGCTAACGTTTAAAAAAAAGGTATGATTTTTTCACCACTTTAATTTTATTATGAATTTGCGTTAATTTTTTCAAAATATGATTATACCAATTTTAAATACTTCTAAAACCTTAAATTAGTACGTACGAAATAATTATCTGAAAGTCGGAATTGGAATATTTATTCTCAAATTGTTCCTTAATAAGTTAAAAAGAAAAAAGCAACTTAAAAATCTCAAAGTACAGCTGAATAATATACGATTTATTACATTATCTTGACACTAGGTGATACTACAGTAGAACTAATAAATATTTGTTGTGATTAAAGTCTTAATTAAATTTGTCTCTTTTGTTGCATAGGTTTCGAAAATAAATAATTACAAACATCCAAAATTGTTAACCATAACTTTTATAAATCGGCGATTATTTCGTATATATTATGTAAAAGGTATTGATGTTATAAATTTTTATATGGACATGAAAAACATCTGATACGGTTAGTACTAAGAGAGTATTTGCTTCCAGAAATCTAAAGTAATCTGTATTGATTTTACCGTTATGTTGAAATAAAGGTCTTTGTATCTATATTAACACAAGGGGTTTTATTGCAACCTAACAGTAATTTTAACCCAGCAGTCAGACTAAAATCAAAGTTCAAGTCTGTCGGGGATCTTTACTAATTTCACTGCGTTTCAATCTCGGAAAAAATTATACCACGTAAGATATGCAATATCACCAGGCATAAACCAGATATAGTTCTTGTTACGAAATCTTTCCAATCAGTACGATTAACAAAAACGCCACAAGAAAGAAGGCTCAGAATTACCAGAAGTAAAACGGAATAAATGCTTTGAAACTTTTCTTGCCCTACTCGTATATCTGCAAATAAAATCTTTAAACAAGGTAGATAAATTCATTTATTTTGCACCTGTTGTGACATCTATAGCCGGCATTGCAGAAGACGTACAGAATAGAACCACGTTTTATGACAGTCGTCTCTGATTTATAAAAACAACATGCAAAGTATATAAAGAGACAATAGGTACTTAGTCCTCCGATACGAATCCGAATAGTGGCCAACGAGAAATTTAAATAAACAAATATATATACCACAAAGATTAGACATGTTACGCTGAGCAGGAGATGTCACTAGAAGGGATAAAATAAGAAACGAGTATAAACTGGTATCCTTTAGAATCATAAAAATGGAAGACAGACTTTACAAAAATAGCTTGTGATGAGATAGACATGTTCTAAGGAGAAACGAAGATCACATGACACGATTAGTAATGAAATGTGCAGCCAAGAAAAGAGCTCGGGGTCGATTCTGACGACATGAAACGAGGTCATTAAAAAAGATATAAAAATAGTGGACGCCACATTAAGATAAGACGATATTATTTCTTTTGACGAAAACATGAGAATATGACTGACATCAACTAACAAGTGAGGTATATAGGCAAGTAGAGAAATGAAAAGAAGAGAATTTATGAACGCATATTAGTTTAATCTTAATTCATTAAAAACCAAAGTTTTATAGCGAAACAAAATGAGTTTATAACAATCCTCTAAGGGCAAAATTGAGAGTAAACTCTGCAGGACGAAGTAAAATAAAATAATATGTACTATCATGTGTAATTAAACGCGGTATGTGGTTTTAGAATCGACTCACTGGTCGATAGATGGCGCTACTTGTTATCTGGATATACATAGTCGTCTGCAGATGACGTTATTTGTTATTTGGTTATTACCCCTATTATTATTATTACATATTACAAATATTTATTTGTAATATGTAATAATAATTGACAAATGCCTCCAATCTTGCTCGAAACCGCACTTTATTATCACTTTCCAATTCTTTACGAAACACTCATTTCCACTGAACAACTGCCTCTGTACTGATCTATCAACAACTTCCCACGCTTTATTTTCTTCAAATAACTTCAGTTCTTCTTGTACAGCTGAACACGATTTCTTGAACTCTGGGCCATTTAGTGCTTCCTTGAGAGTTATCTGGTTTTTCTGGATACCCAGCTCACTTTCTATACACAGGTTGCCAAACCTATACCTGTCAGGATTCCGTTACTCTCGCTGTTGATGTATGGGTTTATCAATCTGTTCTAGATTTTTCAACTCACTCTTGGATACATACTCGAAAAACTCATCAGAAGAACTTTCTAAGCTTACTTTGTCTTCAATATAGGTACTGTCTTCAGGCCTTGTTAGAGATTGTGATTGATCAGAATCAGTAGTTTTACTGTTATAACTGTGATGCTCCACTGCAGTATCTGATGTTGACTATGGTACTTCCTAGACACTGACTTGAAACTTATCAGAGTCATTATTTGGCTCTTTGATAATAACATATCTGCTAGTAATGACTTTCTTTGTAACAGGGTTGTACAATCTGTAACCCTTTACATTTTGAGTATATTCAACTAAGTAATGCATTACTGCCTTTTTATCGCATTTCAATTTACTTTCCTTCGGTACATGGGTCATGACTATGTTGCCAAATATACGTATGTGACTGACATATGACTTCCTGCCTATCAAGCTCAAAAGGCGTTTTATAATTTAACCCTGAAGCTAACGATCTATTTTTAGGTATACAGCCGTATGTACTACTTCAGCCCTACACTTTTTATCTAAATTAACATGAAAAAGTAAACCTCTAGCTCTTTCAACAACTGCTTGATGTTGATGTAAAATACCAGATTGCTTCAAACAATTAGTCATTTCGTTTGAACAAAATTCTTTTTTATTATCTGATCTTATAACTTTGGTACTGGATTCATTTGTATTTCAACCATCAACTTAAACTCTTTAAAACGTGTATATACTTCACTATTTTCTTTCAAGAAATGTACAAATGATATCATACTGTATTCAACCACAAGAAACAAGAATTACCTGGATAGTACAATAGACTTTACTTCCATTGGGACGCATACATCTGCGTGCACCTCTTTCAGAACTCTTTCACTTCTATTTCTGCTGTGTGAAAAAGATAATCGTATTTGTTTACCTTCGCAGAATACTGCAAAGCATCAAAAAACCACTTATTCATCACTTATTTTGAAACCAGTTCTTTTTAATTTATGCGCTGTATCCACAAGTTAAGTAATATACGTCATCATTGATTTACTATTTTTCAGACGAATTAAAATCAAATTTCTCAAAAAGGTTATCTTGCGCGTGTAGCTGGAGTTATCAAAAAGCGATCTTAACTTCTTCCATACGCTATGAACTGTCTTTTCATTTTTGATGTGCACATAAAGAGAGGAATTAATCATCATAACAAGCTTTGCTTTTGCATTATCAGCGGCGGCGGTGTCTTCGGACTTTATGATGTCGCCTGTCACCTTCCAAAATCATAAAGTTTTCGGCCGCGAACGCCCACTCGTCGTAATTTTCGCACTCCATCAGTTCGCAATATAATTACCAGCCATTTCACAATGAGATACTAATATTTTAATATAAAGTAGTGGTCAGATGAAACGCGGTATGCTGTTTTAGAATTTACTGACTGAATTTACCTCCATAAGTTAATACATAGTTGTCAATAATGGCGCTACTTGTTATCTGGATAAACATAGTTGACAGCATATGGCGTTATTTGTTATCTTTATTTTAATACATTAACAATGTCTAATAATACAGAGATGTATTTATCGATAAGAAAAAATATACAATTTTTCATAATTTTTCAAAGACATTATATCAATATTCAAATTCAAAGTATTACTAACCAAAAATTAGAGAAACCATATTGTAACCATGGATCAATTAAAGAATCTCAATTCATTTTTCAACAATCAGCAATTAATATTTCAGTTACATTATACGGAAAATTAATGGAGAAAATAATTGTTTTTACGTTATGAATTTTTATGACACCCAGAGAATTACGTCGGTTTTACTGAAAACCCATGATAAGACCTTTGGGTAAAGCGTGCTTGCACTTTTGACTTAAATAATTCAAAGATGTTGTGAATAGTTCAATTACGCGACGTTCTACATTACTGAGAGTGTTTCGTGAACTTAAGCGTATCCATAAATTAATCAAACACCGCGTAGTTCCTACAAATTATTCAACTGTACTATTTAAATATTTTACAGGAACCATTTAGTGTACGATAAGATTATGGCATAGAACTTACGAGAAGGATAAATATCTCAAAAATATAATGTTATACAATTTAATAGTAAACTTTTGTTATTTCCGCAATTATTAGCGTAGCACGACAATCACATTAAGTAACGAATTCACTCCATTTGGAAGGAATGCGCCGGTTGTGTTTCGTTTTTTAATAATTTTTGTTATACTCTAGAATGTAAATAATTGATTACACTACGAGGTTAGCATGTTGGCATATTTTAATGGTGAACGCTTTCCAAGAGTACGTTTTGACAAGTTTGTGTATATGCTACCGTGTGTGTTTGTCGTATGTATCTCTGAACAAAACACTGTAGAGGAGGCTCTAGTCTTTTCGGAAATAGGATAAGAATAAGGAAAATGTGTTGCTGTCTGTAACACAAATGTATTTGTATGTATTTCTGTAACACAAAAGTTGTAATAAAAAAAATAAATAAAACTATAAACAATTTTCGTGAACCAATTATTTGAAATTAGACTACAGAGAATATATTTATTTTGCGGCTTTGTGATATTGGATGAAAGTTAATGATAATGTTAATATGAGTGCGAGATATTATAAGTAATTTTTAATGCTTCAAAAAAAATTTACGGGTTTTACAAATCAGCAAAATTTCATTTTTATAAATCAGTAAAAAATTAACATTATTTCAATTATCTGTATTAAATTTGTTTACTTATGGTTAGTACTTTTCTACTTGTAAAAATGAAATAAAATTATCAATTCAAAGCGAAAAGTAATACACGTATTCACATATCATTAATGAAAAGCTAAACTGTGGATTTGGAAGTTTTGTTAGACTACTATTAATGAGCTGTAAAGTATTTATTTATTAGAAGAAATAAAATTAATTAATGATTTCCTTGTTATGTATATATATATATATATATATAAATATATATATTTATATATATATATATATATATATATATATATATATATATATATATATATAAGTAAATGATCGTGTGTAAGAACTTAGCCAATTTTTTTTCTAATTTAAATAAGATAAATATAATAAAACATATATAGTTCAAGGAAATAACATGAATTCAATATTAATAAATGTTCTGTAGAAATCATACCAAAAAATAGAAGAAAAGAATTATCTTCCAATTATTTTGCGGAAAATTGAAATAATATTGTATAAAATAAAAAGATTATTTACAAAAAGTACTTAGTTCGAATATTATGGGTTATGCTAGTCCATACATTAAAAGTAAACGTGATATTAATCTTTATCGAATGTCTCGTTCTCTCCTACTTCGTATAAAAATCATAGTTAATTTTAATGGGAGGGACATTAAAATTTGACCATAATTTTTATACGAAGTAGGACAGAGGGAAACGTTCGTTAAGAGTAATATGTCGTTTACTTTCAGTATATTAATCAGAACGAGAAATTGAAAATTTAGTTGGTTTGCGTTCCTTTTTACCAAAATAGATAAAATAAAATCAGAAGGCCCTTAGTTTTCTTTCATTTCAATTTTATTTTCAAGGAATAATGACAATCCATTACTAAGTAAATTCATTCTATCCTTAAGATATTTTAATTGACACACTGTAATTTTTTTTAATAATTACTTCACTGTAAATCGCCCGAAGTAATATAATTCCCGTGGACGGTCGTTTCGAATTTCAATATTCATTTATAATGGCTAATTTATTTTGTGTGTCAATATTTAAACTGAGAAAATTATAATTTAAATTTGGGTACATTCATTCTCAGCATCATATAGATGACAACACTAAAATATTGACATTTCTCTCCAAATTAAATCGCATGAACTAATCAAGAGGGTCAAACTTTACTTTCCTTTTCCATTTTCGGTTTATCGCCTCAAACCATAATTTCATTTTGTTCATAGCAACCTTAACATATACAAACAAGATCTAGAGCAAAAATACGTGAATAAATCACGTTTAAATTGCAAATTGAGAAAGAGAGTGATCATTGCTGGAATAAATTGAATTGTTCGAACACGTTTAGTAATTTACATTAGTCCACTATCAAAAACCCCAACTGTCTTAATTCGATATTTTTTTATCGCTACAAATTTTATTCTCTCTTTTGAGTGTAAATTCTGTGATAGGACTCTCTAGCTTCTGGCTTAATAGCCTATATATATATATATATATATATATATATATATATATATATATGTATATATATATATATACACATATATATGCATATATATACATATATATATATATATATATATATATATACATATACATATATTTAACAATCTGATATTTCTACTTGTTACAAATTTTGATCCTGTTTTCCATAGTATGATTGCCATTTACAGAGTATTTAAATTGCATATAAACGTATGTATGCGTTTCATTTAAGACCATTTATTAATCTATGAAGTAAATACGTACTTTGGTTCTCTGATGAGACCAATCCAATATATTTATTCTCTCTTTATGCCATGATCATTTAATTATAGGTATAAACAGAACTATTAATTAAATAGTTAATTACGTAATGTATTGTAATCAATCTAGCCAAGAAAAATAAGAATAAAACATAACAAAAATTTATGATTTATGGGTAAAACAACGATAATGAATATTCAAGATATTACAATTTATTAAGTAATGGTTATATAATTTTCAGAGACTGACGTATCCATAGTTAAGGAAAAATAACACCAATGTTTTCAGGTGCATAATTTTAACGTTATTGAAATATCAATATTTACCTTATGCCAAAAACTAATAATTATTAACGTAGGGTCTGTTTCACGTCAACCATATGAAATGAAAAGTAGAAAAAACTTTCTAAACGCTATATACGTCACACCACATCGAAAGAAGGCATAGAATGTGGTGATAAGACTACAAAATAGTCCCGTATTTTATAACGATATGATGCGTAATACATATTTTTTAGAGTCAGTACCTAAATAGGAAAAAAGGAAGAATTATAGGATTCTTTAGTTGACCTAGTGAAACGAGGAGGTATTGAGTTGAAATTTATATCAAATAACCTTGGAGCTGTAAAAAAAGAAACTTCTAAGTCAACGCAATCAGGAAATACGCCGATTTATGCAGCATATTTTGACACTAGCAAATAATTCAAAACCTCTAGGGTTGATCCTGTATCGTTGACCTAGGGCTATGAAATTTGGTAAGATGCAATTTCTCACAGCGCAAGTAAAGGAAATGATCCGAAAATCGTTAATTTGTGATTTGTATACATCACAATTTTTTTTAAATATGCGCCACTGAAAAATATAGAGGGCAATATATTTTTGTTCGGAAAAATAGAAATTTTGTAAATAGTTTAGTAGGAATATTATATCCATTAAATCTTTATAAAGCCTAAATACTTACATAACCTTCGTAGAGAGAGTTTTTTTATATTTAATATAGTCTTGCTTGATAGTTTATTTTTAATACAAATTAACAAGATTAATGAATGCATTCTAAAGACCATTGGCCTGGGGCTTAAGAAACATATCATCGCTATATAGTATGAAGCTTATGTGAAGATGTTTTAAACGGTATAGGTTAGGTTAGGAAGAATGATTATAAAGTTGGCCTAGCAATACATTTATACATGGTCAGGTTGAATTTATCACGATCCTTAGCATATTAATTTCTCCAATTTATATACATACATTTTTCTTTCCACACCGTAGTTTTCTAACTAATAATTTTAAAGTTATGGCAGTATTTTTGGTACACAGAGCATCGTCACAACAACACCAATAACACCTATACAAAACCGAAGCCCAATATATTTTAACGTGGTGCATAAAGAAGTCGTTTGGAAAATAATTCTTGCCTACCCGTGCGAAATTGAGCCGATCGCTAGTGCTTATTATATTGTTTGTTCACATGGCCTATTACAAAGCAAAAAAAGAACTCGAATGAGTTTACTCCCCAGAGAGACAATGAAAATGTTTTTCTTGCACGTATTATTATTGCGGTATTTTTTGTCTTTTTTTTCTTTTACGTTAACTTACGAAAATTAATGTTTAATATAAACAGTATGTGCTCAGAATTGTATTCTTTTCATAAACATTACTGTTGCGGCTAAGGTTTTCCTTTTACATTTTCTTTCTAAGTATACTGTATTAATATCCATTTACTTGGCATTTTATATTTTACTGCTATAATAATAATGGGGCAATAATTAAAAGGCAATTAAAAAAATTAGAACAGTGTTCCTTTGGTACGTGCATTAGAGATACAATTTAGAGAGGAGAAAGAAGATAAAAAATATTAAGGCAATTTTGTAATGAAAATGAACCGACCAAGTGTGTAATCGAGAGTTCCGTGCTTGGTGTCAACTGAAATTGCTTTATATATCATTATCCATCCCTGTTATGGACTTATTAGTGCAACAAATGTTTAACTATGAAGATATCAAAAACTATGAAGTCCAAAATCATCATTATAGGTTTTCCAAAGACTTTGTGTAAATTCATAGGTTTCTAAAATCCTGTTTGTCAGAATTTTACGTTTAGTATTTTCGAAACTGAATTGACTGGGGGACGTATTTTTGTGCATTTTTTCCAGTATAACTCTGTAATTGTACTACTTAAGATTATGAAAAAAATGTATTCAACACTCTTCTAATTGGCCATTTTAAATTATGACTCTATACGAAAATTTCAGTTATTTTTCAGATACTTTGGCTTTATTCAGGGGATCCAATCAGCAGCCTGAATATTAACCACGAGGTTAAATCCCCTCTATTCTCCTTAAAACAACCAGTTTGCATAGGTTATCTGGCAGTCTACGAGCTATATGGCGAAAGTAGTTAAGAAATCATTGCTATTGGATAGTTTATAATTTGTTCTCAATTTGTAGTTTTGAAAAAGATTACACAATTCAGAAAAGTATATATAAAACAATTAACAACGAATAGGTTGAATAACTTATTAAAAACCCTACTTATTCATCAGGTATATGCGAGGTATTTTTATTATATTCACTAGGTCTTATAAAAAATGTTTGATTCTTTGCGCCCAGACTATAAGAGACTCTGTTACAAAAACTGTGTTTATTGTTATTTGACAAAGTTTCTTAACCAAAAATAGTGGTATTCGGATGATATAATATCGGAAGTGTATGGTGGATGAACAAATAGATTTCATACTTAGTGATTTTCTGAAAAGTCTTCGAAATAATGCTAATGGCGCACATTGTCATAGAGAAGCGGAAAATTTGAACGGTTTAGACGTATTGAATTACTGTTGCGTTGGTAGAACTGCGTGGTTGATTGATGAGAAATCCCTTGATGAGGAATCCGAAGACCAATACATTTGATGTCACCAAATGATGAAAGAGGAAGTGCGTTGACGGAGTTGAAGTTTTATATCCTTCACCATAGACTATATGAATTATAACGGAAGGGGTGACATTACCATAGGCTAAAATATTCAACACACTCAAATAAACTTTCTTGGCAGATGAAACATTTATAAACCATAAACACTATAAGCCATATTCTAAGAATATCTACATTCATTATAATTTTCTTTAACTCGTACTTTATACTTCATGTATTTTACATGTTAGGGAAGATCTTTTAACATAATTGTATTTCATTAACGCACATCCTTGTACAACTGATTTTATCCAAGTTTAAGCTTGACATTTACATTTTACGATTTTGCTTAAGGATATGCAACTAATTTTACATATGCTTAAGCTTTGTACAAAGATTTTACACTTTTCATTTACAATAATGTACTAGGATATTCAACCATTTTTTTCCTAAGCCAAAGCTTTGGCGTATGAATTTGAAACTTGGCATTTTACAATTTTCCACTTTAAATTCTGTGAAGTGAAAAATTCAACAAACAGTCGTCCTTCTTTTATCCTAACACGGGTATATATTCGATTTTACCGGCGTTTGCATCTAAAATACATAATAAAATAGTTTTGATTTTCACCAAAAATAGAATTTTACAATACAGCTTATTTTATATCGTGTAAAGACGTACAGAAAAAAGCATTTGTCAATTCATCCTCTATTCAATATTTTTTTGCTTATATCAATTTCTTCACTAAAGTCAGGTGCCTAAACGTTTATTCTTACACTTGACTTAAATTTATAGTAAAGAGTTGTGTAGTAAATATTTTAGATTAATAAAGGGTGAACATAACGCTAGCAGATAATGTATTTAATAAGATGGCTTAGACCTAAATAATAATATTACAATTAATAATTTTTGATAATTTCTTTTATTGATGTAAATTTTGTTCTAGGCGAAACTTTCCTAAGCATGTCCGTATAATGATTTTCTATACTTAAATGATTAAACTATGCAGAGATTTCAAGAAGTTTTTTGATTAATAATTTATGTTTAATTTCTGAATATTGCTCCTCTCGTTACCATTTTTATCATAATTATAGCACTTTTATTATCTTTGCTTAAAAATACAATCTTTTGACCAAACTCACTAAGGTTACACCATAACTGATTGAAAAATATTGTCTCTTTAGTGGCTGCACAGGCTGTTATGAACTCTACTTCTGTGATAGATAGGGCCACAGCCTACTGTAGCGGACTGGACCAAGTGAGGGCGAAATAATTCTTGAAAAAACATAACCGGTTAGAGCGCCTCTGATTTTAGTGTTATTGGCATAGCTTGCACCGATGTAGCCTATTAATTCTGTAGTTTAGTGTCATTACAAAAGTAACGAAATTTGAGCCCCAAGTTTTGCTGTAGGTATATTAGGATATTCTTAACTGTGTTCTAGTGCAAGTCATTATAATGTTACAGATATCTGCTCAGTTGGCTCAACTGATATCATGTCTACATGATGTCAGTTTTTCTGCATCGATTCGTATCTGACTATGGGGGAGAATGTTTCATCGTAGTCGCTGCCTACGATTTGTGCGTATCTTTTCATACAAAATAGTGACTTGTACCAAGGACCTGTTGGCTCATCTTTGATACCAAATATCCTTTTTCACCCTATGAGTTAGACATCTTGATGCTTTATTATTAAGTTTCCACGCTTTGTTCAAGTTATAAGATTCCATTTTTTTTTCTTATTAACACATTTCAATTTTCGGAGTCCGACGACTTCATTACTTCTTGATAGTTAAATATAAAATAAATAATTGCTTACTGTTATTTTTATAGATAATATTGATTTTTTCTTGATTTTATTGTTGTGTTGAAAGGTGTCGGATTCTTTGTTCTCATGTTAGGTGAATACAAGCTCTGACTCGACGAAGACTCCTTCAAAGGCATGTACTCGTCATTATACTCGCAGTATGTAGCTGTTTCTGTCAACTCTATCAACGCTTTGGGAGTCCTCCCCTCTCATACTTTGACTGTATTAGGTTTGCTGGAACATAATTTCTTTATCGGTGGATTCCAGAAATACTGCGTCTCTTTATTATTGTTCTTAGAATTACTAATCGGTACTATTTTGTATTTTAAAAATATCCGACAAAGATCGCCTTTCTTTCTCTCAGATCCCAGAATGAGGTCCCATTTTCTTACCTTCTCTTTTCGATAGCGTCGAAAAGTAAGCGGTTTGACTTTTTAACCAGGGTTTGGCTACCCTATTTTGTTCAGACGTATAAGGGTTGGTCGTCTCGCTTATGATTCGAGCCCTTTTTAAGGACTGGGAAAGTTTTTCTTTTATATATTTGAACATATTTCCATATGTATACATTTAATTCTACTCTTTTGTCTAAACTTAGTTTCAAATGTTTGCTTTAAAAGTTTCAAAATTTAAAACAAACTTGAAAAATTAACCATTGTCTTATATAGTTCTATTAGAATGGATAGTAGTGTTGTTTTAAGCCTTTCTTTATGAACTGGAAACTTTATGTATTGAAGTTTTTGTACCGTGGTCATTATTCTATTAACGTAGTTTTCTTCATTCTGACATTCCGTATGTGTTGTCGTACACAGATATCTAGCCTGACACGTCATGAAAGCCCTACATTGTCGAAGACACGTGATAAATTGTTCCAGACCTTCTTTGGAATCCGAGCTTCTCGAACAGAAACATAAAGCAATTTATCAACTGACAAAATACAACTCGCTGTAACTTCGCTTTTGATGTTGATAGTGTGAAGGTTTATTTGCTTTTTAAATGTTGCACTACTTCGACGCTATGACTTCCAGGTCCATAACCTGTTGAATTATTGTTGCGCTGATGAAAACGCGTGAGTGATTGATGCGATATTCTTTCGTAAGGAATCTGCACAAATAGTCACTGCAACTCTTGAAGTCACCAAAAAGAGGAAGAAGGAAAGCGGTAATGGAGTTGCACTTCTTATTTTCTAGACTCCAGGCTACGTAGGTTATTCAGGAAAGGGCGACATTACCACAGACTAAAAGATTACAAGACGTTTTCTTGATTACGTTTGCCCGAAGCTGATCAATGTATGATAAAGTTATGATATTTGTCTTTGCAAGCGGAACTTGAAAATATAGCATGCTTTTTGCATTCTATCAGGGAAGAAGAAGATATCTTGGCAATTGAAATTTCAGTTTTGGCTGCGCTTGGGGCTCCGTTTCGTGAGAAACCCGGTCACTCTTTTGCGTGTTGTTACAGAATAAAATAAGATTTCTCGTCTTTGTCGTCGAAAAACTACTCCGATGCCGCTGAAAAACGAGCGATTCACAGATCTTGACTGTAGCTTTATGATGTGTAGTCAAGTGATGTAAAATTAACAGCAAGTAATTATATCAGGATAGCAGAGATTATGGAGATGTAACATTATGGTGCGTTGATAGCAGGGAAGTGTCATTGCTAATCCCTATATAGTGGCTCCTGCGTTGGTCTTCATGCAATGGTATCATTCATCGTTTTTTACGATAGGTGATCCCTCAGATCGTTTGTTGTTTTGAGACTCAAATCTCCCAAAATGAAACGTTGAAATCAGCAGCTAAACGTCCATCGGGACACAGTAACTTTACTAAACTTATTACCCATATTGGCAGTCACCGCACTCGCGTTTTGTTCTTGGTGATCCTTTAGGTTGATCTTTTTAGATTGATTTATTGTGGTGGTAAAAATAATAATACTTTCCTGACGCAGTCTCATATACCATTCGAACGGTCTCTACAATGTTTTCAATAACACTCATGTATATTCTTCTGTATAGTTATGTACATATAAATAAATAAATGAATAAATATAAATTTATATACATATATATACATATATATATATATATATATATATATATATATATATACGCATATATATATATATATATATATATATATATATACACTCTTTTGCATAAAAAACGGCGGCTTTGACTTTGTCATATTATTAAAAAAATAATATTTATTAAGAGGTTGTATTAAGTGTAATTGTTACCGGCAGGTATATTGTATTCTGGCACATAAAAACGAACGTTCTAAATATGAAATTTATTCTTTTTGAATGAAAATTCTCTCTCACTGACAAAAACGTATTTTTTGGCGGTAGACGAAATCCGACACTTATTAAGTTCTTTTTCATTTATTACGTTTTTTATTTTAACGAACAAAAATTTAATTTAATTTCTGCTGTTTGCAACATTAGTTCACTTTTGTTTGCTGTTCTCAGTATTGTTGAAAAAACGATAAGAGCTAGTAATATTATTGCACTGCTTGAAGACGGCTGTAGTCAATGTTATGTGTCTCAGCAGCATAATATGAGCCGTTCCACCGTCCAAAGGACCTGCGATACCGAGAAATAGCTCCGTCAGTAAAAGGCCCGGTTCTGGAAGAAAATGATGCACTGAACCTCGGGAAGACCGCTTCATAATCAATCAAGCGCTACGAAATCATCAAGTTACGTACGTAAATCTCAAATATAACCTTGAGAACGTCAAAGGTAATCAAGTAAGCCTATGGATAGTCAGAAGGAGACGTTAGGACGTGAATATACGTAGCTATCGCCAAACTCGGGGTCCTACATTATTCCGTGAACATCGAGTTTCCAGAATGAGATTCGCTCAAAATTTTTTGTCATGGACTCAACTAGACTGGAATAGTGTTTTATTCTCCAATAAAGCTCGTATATCTATTAGTGGCGAAGATCGGCATCAGTGAGTTTTACGAAAACCTGGAGAATGCTTCGCAGAAGTATGCTTTGAGGATATCACCCCTTACGGTGGAGGCTCCGTAATGTATTCGGCTGGTATTAGCTCAAATGACCGTACCGAGTTAGTTTTTATTGAAAATGACACACTTAATTCGCAAAGGCACATAACAGACGTTCCTATTCCTGATGCCCAACCCGCATTAACAGCAGTTGGAGGCGAGTTCATTTTTACAGAAGATAACGCTCGCGCCCATCGCTCTAGAGACGTTAATGCATATATGCAGGAGGCCGGAATTCGTCGGTTAGACTGGCCAGCTAGAATTCCCGACCTCAATTTGATAGAACATATATAGGATAATCTCAAACCATGCGTCAGAGCCGTAAAACCAGCTCCAGAAAACATTCGAGCCCTTAAAATTATGATCGTCGTTGAATGGGAAAGTATTCCTCAGGAAATGATAAAAAACGTCGTCGAAAGCGTACCTAGCAGATTAAGCTCATCTGATTTTAGCTAGAGGAGGTCATACTCGTTACTTAATTTTCAAATTTTATGTTAAATTAATAAAAAATATTCAAAAATAAACTTTAGCCATTTTTAATGTACCAGTATGAAAACGCTCGAATATGGACTTTACATCGTATTTTTATTTATTCGCATTTTTAATGACTGAAGTAGGTAAAAACGATATATCAATAATAAATAACAATATTTTCATTGTATAGCCATATAAAATGCATCACATAATAATAAAATAACTCTGATAGGGTTTATTCCTATAAGTGCCCGTTTTTTGCAAGAGTTTATACATATACACATATATATTTACATATATTTATTTATGAAAACCAATAAGATCCTCAATTGCTTATGAAAAAATTAATTTCAAAAATGAAATTATATTAAAATAGCCTATAAAAAATCCATTCTTTTTTTTAAAGATTAAGCAGTCAGTCATATACTCATGAACCAGCTTACGTAAAAAATTATAATATTTTTAATACAAAAAAATATAAACATTAAAATTTTACGTAAATTTTTAGTAAAGCAATAAAATGCGGAAAATTGGGTGACCAAAACTCGGTAATTAAAAAAAACTCTCCCCTATCCGATAGCGGTGTTTGAAAAATAAAGATGAATAAATTGGAATAGAAAATTATAAGATACACTGCCTGAAGTTTATGAACTACTTAGTAATGAAATCATACTCAAATATTATATTAACGACTAATGACGCATCATCTTTCTATGTATATCCGCGTTAAATTTCGAATATTATTCTATGAACTGTCATGGGTTTTTATTATTAAGTAGCTTTCATTGTTAAGAAGAAATATTTCTATCAAGCGTTGATAAGTGAATAAAAACTCATGGCAAAAGAGTTACATTTTATTACTGATGCTCAAAATAATGAATGTTTTTCTAAAACTATTTGAGATATAATGTAATAATACAAAAGAAATAAACATGTATAATTTACTATGAAAATCCTTTCACATTTACGTTCTCGTTTTGTAACGTTTTAAAATAACTGTGACGTTAAAATATAAGCCCGTTAGTAGCACACTTACACCTACGCTGATTTTACACTCCAAAGATACGCAGATATGAAGATTTAAATTTCGACACAGATGTCCTTCACCAATGTTGGTGTTGTTTACACTTGACGATTTTTAGCGACTAAGTAGTATCTATAAAATAGTTTTGCTAAACTCGTGTAATGTTGTTAAACATAGATGCATCTCGATTCAAATCTTATCGAGTTACTGTGGATAAATAGCGTGCTGCAGTAACGCCATAAAATAAGTGTGTATGATAAAAGTATATTGAAATTTAGCTCGGTGCTAGTAAGGTGGATAATATATTAATATGGTAGGTATGACATAACGAAATATTAATTTGCATATTTCGATTATAAAATTATTTCCAACATATTTGTGTATTGTATACCGAAGAAATGGATGTAATAAAATACATGATATTAATTTAGAAAAATAACAATTAAGTTAGAGCTAGGGTATATTCGGGAGATGTGCTTAATTTTTTTGCAACTCCGAAATATATTAATCACTATAAACATTTAGAATTTATTAAGCTTAACTCTAATACACAACAGACAAAACACATTTTTGAAAACTCTGAAAATTGGGCGCCATTCCCGTGTATACGGATAAAATACAAGAATGCCATAGGAAAATATTATTGATTTTTTGTTCATTTTTGCTACAATATCGTATGAAACATTTAAAATTTTTAATTTTTCTTAATTTTTAGCTTTTTTCTTTTTTAATTTTTCTACATCTAATGCAAATAACTTATAACTCAAAACCACCTTGAAACAATGTTTCATATACACCACAGGTAACTGCTTCTCCTCCTCCAATTAAATCTCCAAGGTATTAAGAATCAGACAAAGATATATTTTCCTCATCTTTGAAGCTTTTAGGAACATTTTTTTTAAATGAATTTTTTTAATCTTTATTCTCGAATATTGAATATATTTATTTAAACGGTTTGCCTTACATTTAATTTACATTGCACAAAAAAACTTTCCACCCGAATAAATTGGCAAAATGGGAGTGGCTATAAGTGAAATATATAGAAGTGAAAAGTGCGGAAAGAGTTGATGTTTAAGTATCCAATTTAAATGCAGGCAGGCGCATGAGGGGAAACGTCGTTGTTTGTCCTCTTACACAAACGCCTCTAAAGGCCTTTACAAAAATAATAATTAAGGGAGCGTAATAAAAGTAACAAAATACAAAAATATTGTTTTTAAATGTTTGTCTCTTTGTCTGTGAGTGTGTTATTTTTTGGTGCATCACCAAAGAAAAACTAAGATGTTTCCTTTGAACTTTTACTGGGGGTTTCTATTAAGTCTGGGATAATATATAACCTATGTTACAATATTATTGACATAACTACTAGATTAATACACATAAAATTTTGTTATTTGTGTAAATCTTGCAACTAATAATATTTTCGACATTTACTGATATAAATTGATTCTATGTATTTTAAATATTTTGGACACCATTTTGAGATTATTTTTAATGAAATAGCAATCAAAAGATAACATTCTGCTTCAATAACCTTATTTGAAATGATAATAGCTGTCACTTGTCATTGTTTGCAATCAATATAAACTAATGCTCCACACGTTGGTTCTAATCTAAAAAGAAAACATTATTCTTGATTATATAAATAGGAAAATTGTTGTATGATATGTGGAAACGATTAGATATAGCACGATAGACAAAATATTGGGTTCACCTATTAAAAAGTTCTATGTAAAAGCAGATTTAAATCGAGATATTTCTGATACAATTTAACCACTTTAATAATATACTATTTACTTCGTTTTGGTAAAAATTAATTCGCCATTGCTTATTTCTCACGAAGCCTTTTCTCTTAACCTCTTTTGCTCGGAATTTTCTTCTCGTGGATATTATATTTTCCTCATGTAAAACTATTTTTTATAAATATAGGAACTAAAATTCTGTGTTAAAATTCCGAACACAGAATTAATCGAATTATATTCTACCCTTCTTATTTTGTTTAAGCTTCATATATATATTTTCTAATAAAATATTAGAATTTGAAATAAAAATGCAATTTTTTGTTATTATGATAAATAATGTTAATATGTATATATATATATATATATATATATATATATATATATATATATATATATATATATAATTTTTGGACATAGAAATATTTTGGCTATTAAATAATTAGTCATAAAAAAATACGCCACGTTTCCCACGACAACCTAAATATTATTGATATATCTATGATCTAAAATAGTGTCATTAGTTATAGTGTACATGATAGCCTCCATTTCTCTTGCTACTTGATAGCCACTATTTGTTTTGAAAGATAGACGACGGCTATCAAGCTTTTTTTTTCCAAAATGGCTTGGCAAGAATTCAGAATTATTGTCTAGAAAGCCTGTTAAGTCCCACGTTTTACTTATGGATATTTACAGTTTCAAGAATTATAATAAGAATTTTAACACTAAATTAATAACACTAATATAATGAACTAGATCAATTACAGAAAACTTTATCAATTTCTCAATAGTGAGGCGTATAATTAAAAGATATACAATGTCAGAAAAATTTATTTTAATCTAAATTGTAATTGAAATGTAAAAATAGCTTTGCAAGAACAGGTATGTTATTAGTTACTATAAGAACCCAATAATGAAACAAAATATGATTTTAATATACGGCATGATTACGTAACGTGTTTATTTATACTTTTGACGGAGTACCTCTCTGCCTGCAAGTTAATTACAAACTCTGGAATATGTAGCACAATAATTTTCATTTGAAAATTCAAAATCAAACCTTAACATAAGTCAAAAAACAATTACTTTTTATCTATTTTATATATTTATTTCACGCATTGGCTTTTTTGCAACTAATTCTTCACCAAATCGCAAAACTTTAGGGGATTCATTCAAAACAATTTTACTTTAAGTTGAAACAAAAAGAAATGTTTTGAAGGACCCATTTGTAGTTCTATAATTTAATAAAAAACAAACTTGATTAAAATAATAGCAAAAGAGAAAAAGAAAAATATTTGTTTAACAAAAATATAGCAACCAAATTCTTATACATTTCTTTAGGTTGCGACAAAGAGGCATTCCGCGTTCACTAGTCATTCTGTAATCAACAAAAAGATAGCTTCAAATTTTTATCCATTTCTTTAGGTTGCGACAAAGAGGCATTCCGCGTTCACTAGTCATTCTGTAATCAACAAAAGCATAGCTTCAAATTGTTATCCATTTCTTTAGGTTGCGACAAAGAGGCATTCCGCGTTCACTAGTCATTCTTTGATCAACAAAAACATAGCTTCAAATTCTTATACATTTCTTTAGGTTGCGACAAAGAGGCATTCCGCGTTCACTAGTTATTCTGCGCTGAGATGTAATTATGAGTGGTTGTTCCTGATCTTCCTCATATTACATTTCGTAAAAATTCGCGATCTCCGATATGCTGTTGATGTGATAAATGTCAGATGAACCCTTTTGAGATGAAAACAATGTTAAAAATTCATCTAATTGAAATAATTAATTTCATAATTTTTATTATTTATAGTACGTATACTACGTAAAATCACCTAATTGGATTTTAATAAAGTTTTAATCGTGCATTCTTTTGGATCTGAGATAATACATGGGCTATATTTTGTCACAATTGAATGGACAAGATATAGGAGATATCAAAAGGTAAATTTACACAAATATTTTATGGTTTTTTTATTATTTAAGTATAATTACTAAAGTGCAGTAGTTTTTTGATAATATTCGATATATGATGCCATGTTATTTTAAATATAATCGAAAGGTGACTTTAAGGTGGTATCCACAAATGAAAGCAAAAAAATGGCAATTATCGGCCCTACTAGATCCCGAAATAGTTTGTCCCGGTTCATTGAAAGGACATAGTTGTGTTCTAGGACATATTAGTTTACAACAGGCTAGCCCTAAAGTTACTATACTTTTAATGGTCATATTTATGTTGGTACTCATTTTAATTATTTATGTTTAAGATATTCCAAATTATTTATTTCTGGATTACATCCCTTTTGGGAAGAACGGAAGAAGCAAGTACGTCAACAGTTTTGAAATTATTAAAGACGTCGCTTATTGTATTAAACAAATTCTTATTCATTTAATGGTCATATGTTAGGCCCTTTTTAATTTACAGCCCTTAATCATTGAGAGCAACTAAAATACATATTCAAATTCAAAATAATATTAGATATTAATTAGCAGTAACTAGCTATGACTGCCTCGATCGCCATTGCTGCCTTCTTTACTTGCTATATATTGTTGTATAAAATTTTACAATCTCCAGTTCTAAGTAGAGATTTTCGAAATGAAAGTAAATAAATCGAATTAACCACTAACAGGTATTCTGTGATTAATCAATATTATTCATTACACTAAAATGTGTTCGATGATTCCACTGAAAAGAGAACGGGAAAATTAATGTTCACATAGTACGAAATTTTTGTTCTAGGGTTGACTACAAACTATCAAAGATAATCTATAATTTTTTCATTAAATACCCCAAGGTAAGAAAAAGAAAACAAAACCAAATTGCTTGAATTGGTTTCTGGAAGAAAGTAAGACGTAGTAAATTTACAAAGAGAATCAAGAAAAAATTAACTTAAACCCTGCTACTATGCTACCATGAAAACTCCTGCTCCACTATATTTGTTTTGCTACTGGATTGCTTTTTTGGTATCGCTGCTGGATCTAAACTAGCTATAGCGCTAAAAGTTGTAATGGCTGTTTTATGATTTAGACTGTACAGGTATGCGCGACTGAATTTTGTTTGTAAATGGCTTTGAATGTCTATAGGTAATGTCTACGGTATCTATATATATATATATATATATATATATATATATATATATATATATATATATATATATATATATATATGACGATAAAATTATGAATAAACTTTCTTTTTATTGATATATAATGGCAATCAAGTCTAATCAAGTCGGTCGACTATGGGCAATGAAGTAAACACTTGCCCCCGTAGCAAAATGCAATTTTCTAATTGGTTAACGTTTAAATATAGCAGAGAAACGAGCACGAAAACCAGACCTACTCTATAACAGAATTCCAGTATATGTTCTTCTAATGGATCTTATAGTGACGTCATTTCCATTATGATAGCCTGCACAATTGTCATCACAACGCTCCACAATCAATCCATTAGCGATGCAAGTCGTGTGAATCGGGCTTTGATAATACGTATAAGATTTGTTAATAGAAAATATTATTACATCAGCTGAAAAAATTGTAATTTTAAACTATAATTTCACAACTTATATATATATATATATATATATATATATACACTTCGAAATTATTTATTTCCATTATATTTATTATTTCCTTTTTTACTGTTTTTTTCCTTTGCTTATCGAATTATGGTTGCTTCTGTTTACTTGTGCTATTTCTCCTCCTCCTCCTAGGTAATAATATGTACACATTTATATATATTTTTGTTTTTATATAATACTTGTTTTTAATAGTACTTATTATTTTTATTGTCTATTATGTGTGTGTGTTCATACATGTATGGGTATATAAGTGGGTATAAGAGTAAGAAATATTATATCACACATTAAGGATATCTTAATAATAAGAAAATTAAAAAGTAGCTTGATTGTACTAATAATTACTCAAACACGCTACGACCTTATTGCTGAAGTCAAAAATTAAACCCTCTTACATTTTTTTAGATAAGTACGAACTCTTACATATATAAATAAATATTTGTATAGAACGATTTTAGTAAATAAGTTTGACTAATGATGCTAATTAATGTATTTTGTATTTATTATAAGGAAAACTTGAATATTACTCTGGCAATATCTTCGAAGCTTTCACTCACGTTGAAGCTTTGCTAGACCATTTTTGCTCCAGTAAACAAAAACGGCTTAACATGATTAATGTTTATTTTAAAATAATCGCAAATAAAAAGCGGTTTATTGCAAGATATGATAATGAATACGATGAAAAGCTTACATATATTTCAGATGGGTTACAGGATTAGGTGAAAATATTCACATTCATGTGGACGTAATACTTTTTAACTGGCTATGTGATGACAATTTCACACTTTTTGCAATCCCCGTGAGAGTTGTACTCCTTTGTATTATTTCTTTCGGATAATAAAATACAGATGTGTATATGTTTTATTTATTAATAGATTGATGAGATTTATTTTAGGAGAAAAAGTTGTTTAAATTCACTTATTTCACTGAAAACCTTTCGGCGAGTTATTTTCAAAACCCTGAAGATAAATATTTAATAGATTAGATTTGAAAACAATTGAAATAATACATAAACCACAAAATTTTTCCGAATTTAAATAATCCATCATTGTGAAGAGTAACAACAATTTTTTATTCTTAAAGTAAAAAAACAACCAAATTTTCATGGAAATCCGTTGTGCTGCTGAAACATAACTGGATGATAAAAGAGTATGTAAATAAGCTGCAATGAACGTAACAATTTTAATTTAAATTCAGATGGATACGTATATTGGTACTGTATTTAGAATTAAAAGCTTTTTCTCGTTGCTTTCGTCTTATATACTGGAAAAATATAATCAATCATATAAAATATAGATCAGTACCAAGTGTAAAGTATAATAAAGCATATCCCACTATACATCATCAAATGTACGCTAATTTGTACCAAATCACAAAGTAGGAAACCTTAATAAAAGTTTGTTCCATTATTACATGGAATATAGGCGCTTCCATAAACGAATATTTTCTGTTTTTCTTGATTTTTAATAATTTTTTTACCATAGCAAAAATATATTTAATTTTCAAATGTAACTTATGTAAGTTATTTATAGATTTCATGAAATTTTTTAAATGAAATACGTCTATGAGACTTGGCGTGGAGAATGAGAGAACTCTGAAAATTGTAAATGTTCACGAATAACTACTTCATTTCCATTTTATTCTTTTATAATATATATATATATATATATATATATATATATATATACATGAGAATATTTTTTCATTTATTTATTTCTATGTTAGGTTAGATAAGGTTTCATATATTTTATAATATGGTAGTTTACTGTAGTTAGTAACAACGTATAATATATATTTCTTTCATTTGATACCGTAAATGTCACAAGAACACCCAAAATTTAATTTATGTGTGAATAATGGCAGCCTAAATAATGACAGTTATTTGTGTGTGACTAAATGGTGTAATATTATAAAGCAAATAAATACGTCATATTAGAAAACGATAACATTTTATGCTAGGAGAATGAAATAGACTGGAATTTATTGCTATTCTACCCCTGCTATTAAATTTCAAAGTTTATAACTTACTAATTATCGAAAAAAAATTATAATTTTTTCATTGGTGGTTTTTGACTAACTGTATTTAGATTAAATTTTGCTAAAATAAAAAATGCACATTACTGTCTAATCATGTTTAAAGTACAGATTAGTAATGATTGACGTATATAAAGGTGTGAGAAAAAATTAGGTATGAAAAGAAAATGGAGGTAAGTCAAAAAGGGATAATATCTGAATTATATTTATATGAAAATGTGGAAAATATTGTCAGTGAAAATGAAATAATTTACAAATTGGTTGTTGTTTAAAATAGTATTTACACTTTGATCGCAATAATTTATTTGACTTTATTTTGTCCTTATTATAGGACAAATGCAACTTTTACATTTACACTATAAGTTTATATAGCTTGCTACTTCATTCGAACGTTTATTTCGGGTACAGATATTATTACATTTTAATCGTTTGTGTTGATGCTTTGAATTTCATACACTCTGTTTGTTAGCGGAATACATACGTACATCTGTCTGTTACTTATAAAAAGTACGAATTCGAATAGGGAAAACACCGTTCGTTTTTCATTTATCATGATTGCATAAAGAATATCAAAGGGTATCTTTAAAATTTGGCTAAAATATTTACCGAAACTAAATTTTTATCTTTTTAGCAATTTAGTTACTGCAATAATTTTGTGAAAAAATATCTTATTAATACCTGCTGGTTGTAAAATTTTGATTTACTGTGACAACTCTAACTCTAAAGGATAGAAATTCAAACAAATACACAACACCAACTAGCTCTTCCGTTCAGTTTTCCCTACCTTGTGTGAATTGTGAGAAAGAAAAAATGACAAATATTAAAAAGTTAAAAAAAATCAGATCTCTTAATTTAGTAAAAAGAAAATATCTTTACCAATTTATCCATGTATTTTTGCATGGCGTAATAAATAGAAAAAAACTCTGCTTCAAATATTTTTACGTCCTTTTTTCTAAACGTATCGGAAAGTTAATTAAATTATACAAAGTTTTGGTAACTCCTTTATCGTCAGTTTTCAATGCTTGTGTGCACACTGGCTTGTTCACGGATGTCATGAAGTTGACGAAGTTAATATCAATTTTCATGAAGGGTTCTAAAAAGTTAAGTGTAAAATTCTCGTCTGGTCTCTATTCTGCCGGTATTTAGTAAAATCTTTAAAAAAACTTATGGCGATAAGACTGGTGACTAACACAACAAAACATATTTCCATATAAACATAAAAGGGTGAAAACATATTTCCAATGTGATTTCATTTATATTATATGCAAAAATCTCTTTAAATAAACCATTACAATTTATAGGCTTTATATGAAACAATAAACATAAAATTGCAAAAACAGTAAATTGAATTTGATATCTCAAAAGACGTTCTGCAAATATGTTTCAGAAATCTTTTTCAGTGAGTATAAGTAACTTTAAAAGCGTTCTTTTCGAAAACATACTTTTATGGAGAACGCATTCATTCACGAATCGTTAAATGTACTTCCTGTTATTACATAATCCAACTAAGTTTATAAATAGAGAATATAATAGATTGGTTTCTACATGGGAGAAGGATTTTTTTAATTTTAAACGTTATAATATAATATAGAAAATAATAAATACAAATGAAAAACATGTCGAGACAAATAAAATTATCTTAAACGCGATTGTTCTAATATTATCCATTAAGAAGTTATTTTCACACATTCCTTCTTTATTATCAGATTCTGACTCTGTCATTAGTACATAATCATTCTCCATAAACAAATTTTTTTAAACAATTTTTTTAGAATTTTCGAAACAACTGAAACAAGCCCGAACTCAATGGGTTTAATATTCACCTTTAAAGTGGTTCTTCCTCCGATTATCATATCGCGAATCCATCATTATCACTTCACTCCATCGTCATCATCAGAAACATGTTTTTAGCTTGAGTTTGATATTTCTAGCTAACTAGAGAATTAATTAAATATTAATCGCAACATTTGCAGCAGATTAACTGGAAAGCAAGTTAATTGCAGACTTTTGAAACTCGAATATTTCTTTTTTTACGAACTTTACTTACTCAATCACGCCGACTGAACCGATCGAATTCAAATGTGTATCCATATTGTGAATTATCTTAGAAGTAATTTTATTTAGAAATAGTTTCAGTCATTTCGTTAACCAATCCAAATAAAGTTTACCAAATCGGGGGAATTAATATTCAATCTCACTCAATCTTTTATATAACTCAGCCGATTTAGTTTTATTTTATAATTTTGTAGATTCAACTGAGAAGTCAAATTTTAAAGTACTTTTACGCGACTTTAGTGCTATTCGTCATTTACTTTTTTCACAATTTTGCGTCAACATAACTGAATTTTCTAAGTTCAAATGATTCCTATTTATACAAAATGCTTTTAGTGTCAAGAAGGGTTATGATTTCACAACCCTGCAAATTAAAGTACCAAAAGCTCCGGTTTTTAGATAATAAAATTAAAATCTGATTTATTTTCATTATTTTCTTCAAATATTGTTTTTAGAAATTCTAATTGCGAACACTATGGTATATGCGGATAACTGTAGATCGTTTTCTTTTTTTGCCAAGAATTTAATTACGTATAAAATTGGATACATAAATAGCAAACCTTTCCATTAATTTTCTTCACCTTGTTGCTTTTAATACTAACGTCAGAATAATCTCATCAGATAATCATAATAGTAATACCTAATATTTTATTATTTTCTGTCTCGTTTTATCATAAAAATTATGGATAAAAATTAGTTAGAAAATAACTACGATTTGCGTTGCCTAATTAAACAGAATATTTTTTTTTATATAAACAGAATACGTTTTGTTATTCATAGTAATAATCCTTATATATTTTTTTATACCCTACAGAATATATTTAAAATGCGAAATTTTAAGTTTAATTTCTGTTTCAACTAAATTTTAGTGGAGCTTTACATTTATGACATATTTAACATAAGTAAACAAATATGGTTTTGGATTATCTCAAGCAGATTTTCTTGTTTTTTGTTTTGGTATCATACTTGCGTCTAACAAAATATATTGAGTCTATAAGACAAAACTTTATGTAAAGCCGGTGGAAGTCTTATTAATTTAAATATACAGGCTGCGAGTACACTTTTTCCCTTAATACAATAATTGTATTCTAGGTATTTCGATCGAAACCAAAATAAGGCTTGGCCTCAATTTCATTCGTAGTGGTATAACACGGTTTAAAAAACGGCTTACTAAATAATAATTTAATTTTAAAACAAATCTGCGATACTAATGCGACTAAGAAATTTTCATTTCTTGTGAGAATTGAAATGTCTTCCATATTTGGTATCAATTTCCCCATTAAGCACACCCTCTTAAATATATTTTAATTTCAAATTTTAGATCTTTTATTCATATCAAACACATATCGAGTCTTTTCACTACTATCTATTTTTATAATTATTTTCACGGTTAATAATAATTTTTAGCAGCGTTTTAATTTATTCAGTAATGAACAATTTTCATGCTTGTCAATTAATTTTCATCCTAGAAGTTTCATTATATCTTCTTTAGAAAGTTATCAAAACTTGTTTATCAAATTTTTGTTTGAATTTGTTAGTCAATCTAATAATTAAAATTTATATAAATGTTTGTGGAAAATTTTCCAGTCCAATCCATTTCAAATAATTTATTCTAGTTCTAAAGATTTTAAAACAACTAGAAACTAGATATCGAGATCTAGGACTTAACTATACATTTATATCTTAACACTTTTAAGTTAAAGTTCATTTTCTAAGAATCAATAATTTTTCGTGATTTGGAACTTTTGCAAACTTTTACTTATTTCGACTAATTTTAAAAACTCAAATATTGAAGAGAGTACACCATTATTCCAATTGGTTTATTAATCTCAAACAGTTTTATAAAGGCAAAAAATATTCTTGCAATGAAGTAAAGTACAGAATAAATATTGAAGCACTGAAAACTTAGAACAATTACTTTAATTAAAAAGAAAAGCTTAGATTTATATGAGTGTATCACATATTGCTGCTATATTTCAATGATATTATTTTAATTTTACCCAAAAATTTTATTAAAATACTTTTATTTCTATATTTTTCAGTTTAAACCTAACCTAACAATTTATAATGGAAAAAAACATAATATTATATTTTAGATTGAAGTGGAAGGTTAGCCCATCAAATATTTATAGGAATATATTTAATCTCGCTAAAATGTTCGTAAATTTTCTTATCGTTATGAAATAATGACTCTATTCACCATCTAACTATAAAAATCATTGAAAAATATAGAAGAAATAATATTTAAATTATTTATAGAAGCAGAAGAGAAAATGACCACACGATCACGCTTCCCCATCATTACATTCGATAACTCGGTAGCAAATGCTGTGATTATACGGTAAGGTAGACAAATAGGACAAGTAAATATGATATAATTTGTAAGGTGATATATTTCACGCAAACTGCTTTTCATAAAAAAAATTATATTCGTAATCTTTAAAATAATTTCTCATAAAACGCTTTGGAAATATTCGCTTATAAACCTTCTTTTACGTTCAAAGAACAGTTTATAGATTAAATTAAATTTTTGAATCATACATTTAAAATTTCTTTGAATTATCCATATAATATGGTGCAGTATAACATATATTTCTTTACTTCCTGTTTTTATATTTTTCCTCAGGGTACCTCATTAGTTCATTACCGACCTTATTAGGTCTTATAAATATGTTTAATGATGTCTTGAGTAAGGTAGCACCAGACGTACTCTACGATAAAAGAAAACATTTAAAAAATTAAAAAATAATGTTTTCTGTTATTGATTTCAGTGATGATTAAAAAACAATTTAATTTATGTGTCATGATTTTAAAATTTTTGCTATTTTTATATCGTAACTGTCTACACATATTGTGCTACCAATTTATTTTTAATTTTATATACGTAGTTTACACAGCCGCAGCCTGTTTTCGGCGATATCTGCAATTCCTGACTCAAACACAACTTGTAATGTTTCTTAGCATAATATCAATGACGAAAATATCAATGTCAACAATAACAGTAGTTTTCCAGACAATCAGTCTTCCAGACTTAAAATCGCCTTTACAAAAATATCAATTTAATACAGCACATGACAGATTATGATGAAAATTGAAAAATGCCCCTTTTAACGTTATAACAGTATAGTGCCCAAAAATATTACCTTCTTAAAATTTGATAGCGTGAGCTATTCACATTTGTTTGAGAAATCACACAACATCTTGTTCATAAAAAATTTATTAAAAGTTTAGTAGTTTTGAGGAAATATCTGATCAGAATAAATACATATGGGAAATTAGGTGTACACCGCGGAACTTCCGCTCTGTTCGCTAAATGATATTGGCCGTCGGTGTCGGGCACACATTAAAGATAATACTTGGTATAATAGCTCAATGAATCAGGCGGCCTCTGACAGTTTAAGCAGTGTCCTTCGATGTCGATTACTTTTTATCACTGTTATACCCCTATATATCTTAGCGTGCCGTCATAATTTTCCCCAGTGTATGGACTTTCTAGAACAAGAAGAATTTTTGCAATCAGAGGTATAATCTTAGAGATTAACTTAAAAAAATGAACAAATTAAAAAAACCTTATCCGACTTTTCATTGCTTATTGCTTTTTCCCTGAGTGGTTAAATATCAGTCTATTATCGTCCTCAAATTATGGGATTTCTAATATAAAAATATATTTTTAAATCAGATCTCTGAGTCGAAAGATCAGCAAACAAACACAAACAAATATAAAAGCAAATAGAAAGCTTTTTCTGCTTGATCATTTCTCTGTACTTAAAAGTTAAAGCGTAATGATATAAAGCCTGTGATATTGCATAAGGTGTGGGTTTTCCAATACAAGAGGAAATTTTAAAATCAGAATAGTTCCAGTGACTAGCCTATATAAATATAAAAAAAATAAAAATGTTTTGCTCATCATACCTGATCTTCATCTATGAAATGTGGCGTTATATATACTGTACAATCATTCTTAAAATGTGGGCTTTCTAAAGCAGTATTATTCCAGAGATGAATGCAAAAAAATAAACCAAAAAAGAACCTTTTTTGAACCTTCACTGCCTTAGCCCTGCGTCATAACATAGAGCCTATAATCATTCTCAATATGTGGGATTTTTAAGGTCAAAATTCTTTTTGAAATCAGACCTCTACTCTAGAAATTAGAGCAAACAAATAAAGAAACTGAACAAGAACCTTCTTTCGTTTCATCACTACTCTTTGCTCACGAATTGTAGCGTAATGATATATAGCATTTAATCTTGCTTAAAGTATGTGTTTTTCAATGCAATAAGAATTTTTAAAATCAGGCCCAGAGAGAAGTTCAAAACATTAGCCCGAAGAAATCAAGCAAATGAAAACCTTTTTCCCCTTTATTGGTACTCTGCTCCTATGAATTGCAGCGTGATATATATTCTTAAATTTTTCTTGATTTATAGGTTTTCTCTACCAAGAGGAATTTTTTTAATCCTATGCGAGTATCTAGAGATTAGCACGAATTAGTAGTTACAACTCTTCTTTTTGAATTTGCCTAAATTTCACATACAATCATTTAATAAATCCTGTAATAAATACTATCATAAAACTTTTTTCCACTGTTGTCACTCCAATTTTATAAGTATAAAACAATGCCTCTATTGTTATGTGGATTATTATTACTTTGAAAATATCATCGAGAGGAATTTATTTCTTCTGGTATCATCCGCCGGATGCATATAATCACCCTCGCTAATCCTCCACAGGTAAATATTATTTAGTCTTTATCGTCATTGATCCAAACTCACAAATGGTCTGTCAATATATTTTTTCCTCTGGCCCCCTATTTGGTCCGCGTTCTGTAAATATTAAATCTCTTATAATCTCCCCCTGCGTAAAATTGTTGAAAATGGAAAATTACAATGTTGGCATTGATATATTGCAAGAATATTAATCCAAGATATGTTTGAATTAAAACCTTAGAATGTAATGAATAAACCTCCGCCTAAAGAGTTTCGATGTTTGTGACTTTTTTTAGTTGATTATTTTATTTTTCTCTCTTCTATTAAAAAACAAGAATTCAATGTAAATTACATGTTGATATATATTTTCTTTACCTAAAACTGTTATTGTGTCCTATCCATATGACATTTTGATTCCTCAAAGAGCATAACTTGGTAAGTAACTGCATTTTAACACTAGATACATCCCTTCTATCAATTTTAATGAAAAATAGTTCGAAAAAGTTCAACCCCCTAATTTCCCACTATTCTTACCGCTTTTGCTTTCTTTTTATAGGCGTCAAAATTCGTAGTATAACAAAACTTTAAACTTTGTGTTTTTATATTGAAAATATTTGCCAAAGCAATAATTGGAGCAAGGCTAAGTCATAGTAAGCCTTAAGATCACTTTCAGAATTTTTATCCATTTGTACTTTTGTCTATGTGCCCACCACGTAAATTACTGGCCAAAGCTAGATGTAGTTTTTAGGAAGAAATATATAATTAACTAAAACTAATATTTAGGTTTAATTCAGCAATCGTTTTACTTAATAAACTACTAAATATTATCATAAAATCATTTATTTTGGATTTCAAAATCAATATAGAAATGCCTAACTATTTCATCCATATAAACATTCATAGATTATCTGCATGTATTTCAAATGGCGTTATAAAATTTTCAACCTGTACGTAACTTGAGGAAACAAGCGGAGCCATGATGAAGAATGGGTGGTATAGGAACAAATATTTGAGTAACACGATTTCAGGCAGCCGCATGAGGACAGACGTCATTGCCACTGATATGTTTTTTTTTGTTTTCTCGACTTATTAAAAATTTTAATCTCTTGTCAATATTTGTAGAAATTAAACAATATTTATGCTGACACCCGTGGCGTTTCCATTGATTATATTGTTTACGTGGAAGCTTTATTGTGTTTAATACGACTATTGGCAGACCAAAAGCATTTTAATTGAAACATTTTAATTTTCTTAATTTTTTTCCATTTGTATTAAGCAAAGTGATGAGCTAGGAGTGTATCTATACACCCATCACTGGACTACTGAAAAGCACACCGATGCTGCTTTTATATGGAGTAAATTTTTAATAACCGCTTCGAAACCTTTATTATTGGTCCGTGCGGGTAAAACTAGTAATATACAAATTTGTCTCCTAGCCCGATTATAATTTGTCCCATTTAATTTTAATAGTCGATGGAATTTTAATGATTTATAAATATATATACATATATATATATATATATATATATGTATATATATATATATATATATATGTATATATATATATATATATATATATATATATATATATGTATATATGTGTATGTATATATATATATATATATATATATATATATATATATATATATATATATATATTATATGCATACATTTTTTAATTCATGCATATAAAAAATTTTAGCCAAAATGAATTATAATGTCATGGGAATCAGAATTTTCCGCTCCATCGATTTGTATGTCTGAAATTTCGAAGTCGTTGAAAAGAAATCCCTTTGTATTTTCCTTTAGCCGGATTACTTTTGCTAACAAATTTCATTTAACAAACGTTACCATTTTTTTCCTTTGGGACCCGATATTTCACTCATCAAATAAAACGGCTAGTAACTATTCTACATATGACTTAAGGGGTATTCGTTAAGAGCCCAGCTCTGTATCGGTAACCGTTTTGCATTTTTCAATAGTACACCATTCACAGAATTGTATGAACTGTGGTTCAGTAATAACTGTGGTTTAAGCAAACCAACTTCACGCTAAATATGTGCAAGCGAGATGGACATATGTAGAATTCAACATATTAGACGGCAACAGGAACAAAGCGTTCGTTTTACTTTTGACTTTCAATGCAATACAAACTAAATAACCTATCATTAACTTTTTGCTTCTTTCTGATTGGTCATGGTATGTTATTATTTATAAATTGTGTTGCAAGAGAAATGAAGAAACCCGAACGTTCATTTAATTTTGATAACTCCGAAGTCCGCTTGTCGACTGAATTTGTCAGTTATCGTAATATACTAGAAAAAGAGGAAACTAATGCGGTATAAAACAAAGAAACGGATGGCCCAGTCCCTTACACTAATATGTCGTAAAATAATGTAGAGTTAGTGTTCTTTACCCTGACATGCATATCAAATATCTTAATTTATACATTAAAATTAACAAATATAAATCCGCTTAAAATTTCGGCTTAAAATGTCCGTTTAAAAAAATCCTTGCACGCAAAAACAATTACAAAAATTGATTTGCCCTTTTTTGTTGAAATTTCACAAGAGTATGCGACGAGCATATGAGAATTGCTAGCAGGGGACGAGGCCATTACGAGCGATGAGTGTGTGAGCAGATCGAAATTTGTTGTTATTGTGATAATGATTACTTTTTAATTGTAAATTGCTTAATATTTTATCAAAGGTCATTGAAACTAATTTTAATAATGTGTGAAAATGATGGTAATAATTTATGTGCTTTACATACTTGTCAGAAGGAAAAAAATTATGTACACGAAGAAAATTATTGAGAAGTAAATTTTACTACATACAACTTCACGTCTTTTTGCCACCAAAATCTGCTAACTTTGTTTATATTGATATGAGTATCTTCCGAAGACGATGTTTTTATTGCTTATATCGCAGCTACTTACTTAGTGGTATCGAAATAATCGTTTTCCATTTCTAGTATTAGGTATGTACCATATGTATGGCTTTTTTTATGTATAACTTTTAAAACATTTGAAGAAATAATAATAGATATATTGCTGCACAATGTATATAAATCTCATTCTTAGTTATTTCTGGGCACGTCGGTTGCGTGATATTATTATTTTTGTTTTTACCGTAATTTTACCGTACCGTACCGTATTTTTTTATATTCTGACTAAATAAATCGTAAAATATTAAACTCTCTCTTTAGGTTATATTACTCTTTTTTGAATGTCCTTTTATTTCGAAAACGTCAATACTCTTTTTTTTTCAAGCGGCAATCAACTCTTAGTTGGCAGTTAGTTGAGTATTTCAAAACATTTAAATTTTTCAATTTCGGTCTTACATTACTCCTCCACCAGTAACAAAGTTACGATATATACATATTTTATCAGATACAAGTGAACACGAAACACATATCAATGTCTATTTACTCTTGATTGCATATTACATGGTACAACTTCTATATAATCATAATTTACATACAGACATTTTATCACACTTAAACAAATAGGAAGATTACCAATATATTGTTAAACAGTAATTATCTATCGATATTATTCGTAAATGGAATGCACTTAAAATATAAAAGTAACTTTTAAGATAAATACAATATACTAATATAAACAATTTCAAATCAGTTTAGTGAGTGGTTTTCTGAGGATTATCAGTCATATTTGGTACTAGTTCACCCACGGGGTTATTATAAGCAGGTGTAATTGTCAATACTGGAGTACTTTGCTCTAACACAGGATCATTATCAGGAGTGGACACAAGTGTTGATGGTGAAATTTCGTCATCCGTTTGCAATATATAAACAGGCTTCAGTCTATCAATAGAGATATTTGTCTCTCGTCCTTTGATTTTCACACAAAAATATTTATCGTTTCTGTTTAATACAGTGAAAGTAGGACCTTTAATTATAACCAGGATCCATAAGGTGATTCCAATCCTTATTTTACATGATCAATTCTGACAAAAACATGTGAACATGCGTATGTATCTACAAAACCTTGCAATGTACAAAAACCTTGCAATTAGACTTTGTCAATGCCTTTATTGTCTTCAATTCACTCATGATGTTCTGTGGAGTAGTGACAAATGTCTCTGGATCTGCCTTCAACATCGATGGGTAGAAAAACTCTCCAGGTTATCATATGGGTGTAACGGACACTATTTGTGCTATGGAGTGATTATTGCCGAGCCTAATGGTTGGTGTCAATCCGAGTAACACTGTTGAAAGCATCACTATCCATTTAGTGTTACAATGGGCTTTGATTGGACTTTTAATAGTTCGACGAAAGCGTTCCACCTTTCCATTGCATTGAGGATGATAGATTGTCGTGTGCAACCCTTTAGCACTACAAATTGCAGCAAGACTTCTGAACAAGTGACATTCAAATTATCATCCTTGGTCAGTTACAATTGTAGTAGGGGCACAAAATCTAATTATCCAACATCCTTAAAACCCTCTGGCCACATTTTCAGCTGTGATATCTGTTAGTTGTATTACCTCCATCCAACAGGAGAAACGGTTAATGCACGTCAAGCTTTAAGTCATTCCTTGCGAAGGTGGTAAGAGTCCCATTAGGTCAATATGGATCGTCATGAACCTTTCATTAGGAACTGGAAACTCTGCAAGTTTGGATTTGATGTGTATTGTAACTTTGCATTTTTGGCATCCTAGCCCAATTTTCTACTAATTTTTGAATATCTGGCCAAATCAATTTTTCTGTCATCTGTTTAATTGTTGATTTTATGTCAGGATGGGAAAAACCATGTATGTGCTCAAAAGTTTTCTTCCTGAAACAGGGTGGTTTCTTTCATGAAATATCACACTTTCACAGACAAAAAGAGTCTTCCCAGATGGTAATGCAGAAGCCTTGAATTTTAAAGATGAGTCATTCATCAAGCTTTGTAATTCTTTATCCTTAGCTTGTTCATCTGCAATGGCATCATAATCAATAACCTCTGATACTGTTTCAATTCTGGACAGAGTATCTGCACCTATGTTGTCTTTTCCAGTGTTGAATATTGGTTGAAAACGGGGATCTATATTGCCGTTGTTGTTGCTGTCGCGGTGGAGCTTTTTTCTTCTTTTGTTAAAAAGAAAATTAATTAGTTTATGATCTGCAACCCATTACTTTCTAGCTTAACTTATATTGCGAACCCATTACTTTCTAGGAAGTGTTTAAAGTGTTTCATTGAAAGGCAAACACTTAACAGTTCTCTGTCATATGAGCGATATGACTTCTAGGGATATGATTCTGTGTTTCATTTAATTTCTCTGACATAAAACCAATTGTTCGCTATGTTCTTTAAGGTATCTGAAAACTTTACTTCATAAATAAGTGTGATTAATGTGAGACTTTCTTGAATAGCTGTTACTTCTTCTGTCGAAAAATTTGTTATTCTGTTAATTATTTTCTTGTCGTATATGTCAATTAATATTTCAAGTTTATTGAGGAAATCTGTCCCTAGTATGCCCTTTGACACTTTTGACATAACAAATAGCCGACGAAGTTCAACGTCCGACGTTAGGATTTTGTATTCCATAAGGTGAGATTTTGAATTCGATTGGGGCATACAGTTTGTACTCACAACCTTTTTTTTCGGTTCTGGTTAGGGGAATAATGAACACATCTACACCTGTGTCGATTAAAAATTGTTGTTTTGTTTTCTGATCTCGTAAAAACAATCAGTATTTGCAGTCATCCACTTCTTCGGCAGTACGACTTGCCGCTGAGTCTACTGCTGTGATGAGTTTCCGCCATCTCAACAAAGCTACTACTGTGTACGATTGTACACATTTCTCAGGATAATAGTTCTTTCCAAATCGGTAATGATGAAAACAGTACTTTCCTTCAGAACTGAAATGTTTCCTGGAATTACTAGACTTCTTTTCCTCTGCTTCTTTTCTTATGCATTGCTTCTATTTCCATCTCCAAAGCAGCAAGTCTTCTTGCGATCTCTGTTTCCACTGGAACTGGTGTCGTTTGAACAGCTGACACACCATCTTATCTGTCATTATTGCATATGTTTCTAACGAGAGTTTTTCGTCGCTGATACTTAAAATGCTCACTGTATTCGGCATCTTGTCAAACCAAGCGACTTCAGCATGGTTTCTGGCATTTTTATTTCACTTTTAGCAGCAGCTGAATAGGTTTCAAGTCCCCTAGATCTGTAAGCAGTCTTTTGATGCGGTAGTTTTCGCTTTCTTATGTAATCTAGAGCTTACTTAACACAACGCTTCGAATGTGTTAAGTAAGATCTTTTTTTCAGCTGTACATTTTGTTGTCATATATTTCGACTCCAGTTGGGCAACGAAATAATTGGATTTAGTTTCTTCACTCTTGATTCTACTGATGGCAAATTGTGCCTCGACTTGGAAAAACCACACTTCGGAACGATTGACCCAAAAATGCGGTATTTTGACGGTCACCTTGTTTAATTCCATTAGTATTTGATTAAATTCACTAGTTCTTGCACCATAAATCCGCTTGAGTCGCCATTCGCAGTTTTTTGTTCCCAATAAACTTGTCCGATTTGCCGAAATCCATATTTGAAAAATATACGTCGTTGTTACCAATATGTTGCTCCACGATCTAGATAAATCTAATTCAGAGTTCTCTCTTTCCATATGGATTGGCGATTTTATTATATTTATTTGTACAGTACCTATTTTTCGTATATTCCAACTAAGTAAATCTTGAAAAATTAAACTCTCATTTTAGATTTTATTACTCTTTCTGGAATCTCATTTAATTTCGAAAACGGGCAATCAACTTTTAATTGCCAGTTAGTTGAGTATTTTACAAAGATTAAAAGTATTCAATTTCGTTTCTACAGATATTTACGATGAAAAAACCGTTCCTTCAATAAAAATGTCCCTTAAGTTGTAGTATTGGCATATATTTTATTACCGTTGTCCCATACAGTAAGTTGATATTTTAATCTAATCATAATGGTATGCATTTTTATTTCCATCCGCTGAAAACAAAATGAATTCTTCGGTCAGTGTTATAGAAAAGGAGCGATACAAAATCGGAACCAATTTTAAAAGAAGCGATTTAAATAGACTTAACATTATTATTAATAGCAGTAATGTATATATGTGTACTTAACATTGTTATTAATAGCAGTGAAGTATAAACTATATTTAATATTGAAAAAAACATGAAGATCATAAAAGGATAGACCATTTCCTTATCGAAGACACTTTTATTTTTTAAGAAACATCATTAAAGTTCCATTAATACTAATCAGGCTAATATTTATCAATTGAAACTAACGATCTTGTAAAAAACCTTTCTCGTACATGTTAGAAAGTCACCAATATTATTCAGAAAATAAAACCCCTAAATGCTCTTACGGAAACTAATGCAACTAACTCCAATACTTTTGCGATCCCTGATAAATTATGTAAAGTAAATCATACAGGTAAAAACGAGAATATACGAGCAATGGAGACAGTGTTATCATTTGGACGACATATACAGGTTGACACGCTATTTCTTCAATATTCTTTGACTTAAAACTGCTACTTCTACAATATTCCTTGAAAAACTAGATATTTGCAAAAAATATGCCCCTGTAAAATCTATTTGCAAAAAATATGCCCTTCTAAAACCAAATAAGAGAAACATAAATTTAAAGTTTATCCTAAAATATTTGCAATGAAATAAAACATAGGAAAACTACAAGCAAAGCCAGCAAGTAATCATTGACTTATGAGTACATAATAAATGGAGGCTAAGGACAAGGCAGATGTGCCATCATTTTATACTCAACATGCTGGATGTCAAATATATATTTTATAAATATTAAACAATGCAAATGAAAGACAGTCGCGTTATAACTCTCAAACACTTAGAGCATCGTACAAATAAGACAAAGACACGAAAGTTAATGCCAATTAATATATAGAAGCAATCATACAAGAAAATGCCAAACTTGTGTAGTTTATCTTTATTAAATATTGTCAGGAAATTAATAAAAAATATTCGAAGAAACATTTCAAATATTTTAAGTTTAAAGAGTGTAATTATGCTTTTCTCGTTCCTAAAAAGAATAAATGGCCTACAAATAAAAATATTTCGGATACGATGACTACCGAATACTAATAAAATTATTTCACTACGATAACAGACTCACACATTTGAAAAAGAGGGTGCCTGTAAACGTTTTCATATATATTTAAATTTAAAAAGTAATAGGATATTTGTTTTGCATAGCTTCGAAATAAAGAGTTTTAACTTTACCTTGTGTTGAAAGTATGATGGTATATTATTTGAAAAAGTACGTCGTGCATAATTTTTAGAATACAGTTGTTATAGTGTTGTCACTGTATTGTGACAATTTTGCGGGAAAAATAAAAATAAAATGACAAGTTCAAAAGTTTCTTTGAATAATTGGAAATCTACAAGTTATACAAATAATTTATCTTCTGACTGGACGTGCATCGTAGAATTCTCCAGAGAATTGCAAGAAAATAGTAAAGGAATTGATTTAAGGATTTCTATTAGAGGTAGATGGAAAAATAATTTCGGCAACACAAATCAACATTCAACAGAAATTTTCAATTGTAAATTGATGCAGAGCAACATAGATAATATCCTATGTACTTATAAATAAAAGTTGTTGATTTCTATTGCAAAATAGAAGAACTTCTACAATTTTGGGACATAATCCCAAAAAAATTATTATAAGAATGAATATTTGAACCTTGGGAATAAAATGCCAGTCCAAGATACCCTGATATAGACAATGAGAATAAAGCTGATGAGGATAGTTTTATAAAACTCCAAATATTTGAAATATCTATATATTAAAACGTGAAGAGAAGACTTTGTACATTTTGTTAAGTATATTGCGTGCACGAAGAAGCGTGAGATTTGGCATAATTAAAGTTTATATGGAGAAGGAATGCGGAAAGTTAAATTTATATGTAACATTTATATGTACATTACAAATATATTAAAAGATTTACTGTTTACGTTCACACTGTCAACGTCAAACACATAATAGTCTGCGGACAAACAGTCGCAGAGAATATATGTCAAAGAATTTTAAAATGTAACATTGAGTTAATCAGTTTTGACCTGTGAATTTTGTGATTTCCAATGTTTCTTGTTCAATAAACTGTGGGGTGTATGTCAAGGCAAAAAAGATATATATATATATATATATGTGTATATATATATGTATATATAAACATATATATATATACATATATATATATATATATATACATATATATATATATATATATATATATATATATATATATATATATATATATATATATATATATATATACAATATAGACATATGCGGTTTTATATACCGTTAAATAGACTATGGTACTAATATTAAATTATAAATTGAATATGTCTTGCAGGAAATTAAGGCAAACAACACATATTAATGGCGTATTTGTACACTGTCTCAGCTGACGTAATACAATAAAATAAAAATGGTATGTTATGATTATAGAGGTTTACGCTTTGACAAAAGTAAGTCAATAACATTCGAATTTAAAAATTAAACAAATTAAGGTTGAACTTCGTTACTGAGCGACCACTAGTTTATAATAAATGGACCAATGTAATAATTATGATGATTTGGTTTATTAACAGTGACAACATTTTCATTTGGCATTGAGAAATTTATCCTTGTATAAATATCATCTTATAGTTAAATTGAAGCAGAACTCTTTATTAAGAAATTTTCCTTTCATATTAAAATAATACTTGGTATTTGACAAATATGAAGACTGTTCAGTCAGAATATTTTATTTATTCTTTTGTTCAATGAGTCAATTAGATATCTAGGTGACAAAGTAAGATTTTATTTAATTGAAAAAGAGTGTTATAACCTATATTAAAATTTTATAAGAATATGCATTGAATTTTCAACGTTTTTTTTAGTTTAAGTTCAGTTTTACAGGTAAAGAAAGTAATAGAGGGAGTAGTGGACTATACAACAAAGTTAAAATCTGTTATTTTGTGGAATTTTGCCTTTTTAAGTTCAAAACAAAGAATTTAATAGTGCTGTAATTTTTATTCGAACCTGACGGTTTTATGTAGTATTTAATATGTTGATTATTATAATTATAGCAATGTAGTCTCAAGTTCTTATCTGTATTCGTATCAAATCTCACTGAAACCTGTTCAGCGGTTTAGCCGTAAAAACCTTCTAAAAGACATACCGAAGTGTTTTGGCTTAATGATATTATTATGAGTTAGACATACTCCTGACTAACAACATAGTTTTGAGATTCTACACTATAATTAAGTCAATAGGTATACTTTTATCAAATTGCAACGGTAGAAGAATTCTCTATACTCAAATTATATAATTTTTTATTTCTTCTTGCTCCTTATATAATTTTTGATAGTAAATTTATATGTGAAATTTGAGTAGCCAAGGTAAAATATACTATTTTTAATATAAGGGATTAGTTATTTTTCAAACTAATAAGTTTTCTTAAATTTTGCGTTTATAATTGAAGTACGAGAAAAATCTAAAAAAATTTGCTATAGGCATCATTAAAATTGACCCACAAATAAAAATATACAAACAGATTTGGAAAACTAATTGTTTATGGTTCTCATGAAAAGCCGTGATGTTTCCTTTGTAATGTGTTGATTAAAAATTTGAAAAATATACCAGAATTCAGACTTATTTCTAAATCAGTAAACAGCATAAGATCAGCGTAATATTCACATCCTTTCATATTTGTATAATATTTTGAATGACTGTATTCAATGAATGAATTCATTAGATAATAATGCCTCGTTACTATTTCAGCTAATCAAGGATTTCGATCACTTTCTAATAGACTTTTATTTCTCATTCGGAAACGAATTTAATATAACTTTATATGAAAACTCGTTTAAAGTTTACCCCCATAACCTTTAAATTAAATACATAATCAATATATAGGTTCAAGAGTCATCTCAAAAAATACAGATTTCATTATTCCTTAATACACTCCCTCTCGTTTATTCCTTCCGTACACTATTCCTTCTTCAAGTACTCATGTATAAATATGTACGTATATTTTTATAAACATTTCATGCACTGATATATTTTTACAGATTGCAAAATACATATGCTAAGAAAGAGGAAATATGAAACTAACCGAGATAATTGCCAAATCGCTACTTTAAAATTTCTTTCAATATTTAAAAGGTGGTATTTTCCATGAGTACATAAAATTATATCTATAAAAAAATGCAAGAGGCACTAAAGATTATATTACATGTTGCAAAGTGTTTCGATTTAGTGACTGATACAAATGAAAAAAAATAGCTACCAAAATCGCAATGAAGAAAGTTTGTACAACGAAATGGATAAAACAATTTTGCAATCCTTACAAGTTATTTTTCTTGAGAAATAACATTGTTTTAAAGCTATTGCCGTCGTGCGAATCGTTTTTCAAATTAATCGCAGCATCATAAATTTCTAAAAATGTCTAAAATAAATTTTTAATAATGGAACTATGGGCATTGTGGGCAAATATAAGACTACTTTAACTCCTTGGAAACTAACAAAGCAACTTTTTAGGACAAGTTAAAAATGAAACGTTTTTAACCCACAGACCAAAAAAGAGACGAAGGAATTAAGATAAATTGAAAATATACATTGAATTCAGCAAAACTACTTTTGTATCGGAATTAATAAAATTATCTCTGATGTTTTAGATTTATTCTAAAAAACACGCCGTTACCTACACTGCCATTAAAGGACCTAGAAAAATAGCGTTATAAAACGTACCACTTAAATTAAAATGGTCAAGGTTATTATTAAATAATGAATATAGCGAGGAGTCACTGAACAAAACCATTATTTATAGTCCAGTCGGTTAAGCAAAAAAAAAGAGTCAAGCTCCGAATAAGAGATAATAAGCTGGAAACTCGTAAACACTTTCATTTTGGCATTCTAAAAATTGTTTCAAGTCTCATAAAATCTCGTGTCTGCGTCGTAAGTTATACAAGGTCAAAGGTCACAAAAATCGTTTTTTTAACGATTGTCTCGATTTGTATCGTTCCAGAGATGTTAATATTTACTACAAAAATTACAGAGCGTTGAATTTGCCACAAATTTTGTTTTACAAATGAAACGAGTAAATATATTACAATTTCATTTTTATTCAGTAGATGTAAATTCTTTACAATTTAAATTTAAGCGAGAAGGAAACTTTTGCTAAACTTTTATTATTTTTAGAACAAAAATATTTATTTTTTCTTCTTTTTCATCATTGTCATCTTCTGCGAGTATAAAAAATGTATAATTATTTGTCGTCATCGTCGTTGCCCTCTACCATGATTTCTAGGTCTTCTAGAATTTTAGGGTCAAATGTACTCTCTTCTCCGGGGTCGTTTTGCATATTTATATACAGCATTGAGACATGCTTGCTTGTGCTAAAGTGCATTTAAACCCCGATTTTCTGCATCCGCAGCGTGGACCACATCCATTCTTACAATTATAAAATATAGTATTAAGTAATTCATCTGGAGCTGGTGGTAATATTGTTGTCATTGGCTCCAGGAATTCATTCTGCAATATCCAACCTCATTCCTGGCATTCTAAATCATTCCCTAACCATTTTTAGTAGACACGGTTTACATGCTGATGGGCTGCTACCCTTATCAGCGGGTGATTGAACAACTGGATAGGTTTATGAAGCTTCGTTGATTTTATAAAATTAGAATATCGAAGATGGTCAATATTGTCCTTAGATTTAGGAGCATTTTATAATGTTAGTAAGATGCGTACTCCATTTTCATTTAGTTGTTGTGCTGGGCAGTTTCCTTGTAGAAACATTTGAGCCAGTTAGTCGAAATTGGCAAGTTTTCTAGTAATTTAATGATTTTTTTTTCCTTTTTTAAAACGCACAAGTTATGTCACAGTCATTGAATGTATGTAAAAAAATATGCTTTTTAGACAGGGGACAAATCAAATACATCATTCCTTTTTTATGAGGTACACTGGTCAATGATAAAGGTTCACCTTCTAGGCGTCGTTTCGATGTTGCTATGGAATTTTTACTGATGTACACTTTTCGATACTCAAGTGCATGTTGAGTTATTATATATAGCATTCACAGAGGATACAGTATTTAAGAAGTCTATATGACCGTCATTTCTTTCGATACATGCAGTTTTCAACGTTTTCAAGTTACGCACTACATTAACAGAATCACCTTCTGAAAGTGAACTTCTCACAAATCAGCCATAATTTTCAAAATTATACTTCCGTCGTTGGCGAGATGTTAAAAAGGACACATGAATTCAATTAATAGAAAGCGGTTGGTCGAAAAATAAACCAGTCTTCGCAACATAACGTCTGGCCCATGAACTAACTTTAAATGAAGAAGGTCGTATTATGTGGGGGTCCGCTTCTTATTCTACTTAAAATCTACTTTAAAGTAATTTATATAAAATTAGGATATTGCATTTCATCGAATGAGTTTTTTAATTACACAAAGTAATTATTAATAAATGGATGTATTAAGTTCATGTAAAACATCATTTAGTATAATGTATTAACTAAAAACCAATACAAATTATTCATTATGAATGATATTTTATTTTTGAATAACTTTACACATGGTATTATTCACCGATATTCACTATTGTCCTTACATTATCTATTGCTGAGCGCTGCGCGCTCTCCGTCCTCCATCCCAAAAACGGTTAAGCGCATAAAAAATGTCTAAAACAAAACCTATCGCAAACGAAACAACTTTTAGAACCCTAAAATGAAGGTGTATACACCTTCATGTTTCCAGCTTATTATCTCTCATTCCGAGGTGAAACACCTTATATGACTGGACAATAAGGATGTACTTAATTATTGTTAAAATAACGCTTCAATAAATGCACGTATTAGTCACATTTATGCTTATATTGATAAGTTATTTAAAAAATACATTACCAATTCAACATATATGAATATATCATAAGGTTCCACTTTTTAAGGGTATGTGTAACGTTAATGACATATTATGTTTAAATTTAAGTACAACAATTTTGGAAAACTCATTTTTTAATGAAAGTAATAATATATATATACATATATATAAATATATATATATATATATATATATATATATATATATGTATATATATATACACATATACATATATATATATATATATATATATATATGTATATATATATATATATATATATATATATATATATATATATATATATATATATATATATATATATATAATAACAGAAAATTAGGAAGCATTCCTAAAATAACAATAAGTGTAAGAAGAAAATTGATAAAGTAGAATTAACTGATGGGAGACAAAGTAATTTCCATTTTAAAAGTTACTAACTCATTGAATTAATTTAATGTACTTTTTAATACAGGCGCAAATTCCATTTGCTGGTTTTATTAAATAACTACTTCTGGTATATTATAAAAGAGGTTTGAATGTATCAGGCAAACCTAATGTGCAACCACTTCACTAAATAAAAAAATTATAGTTCTCAAAAAAGTAATACGTACATTAATATCCTAATAGATAAAATACACACTATTTTAAAAGTTGCGTTCAATATCTATTTTAATTATTTAGCACTATCTTCAGTATAAATATTAATATTTTCATTAACCTGTTTAAATATTTCTCTCTTTCACACATTTATAAATATATTGTTCCATGAACGACGAATTCTAACTTACTCTTCTGAAATACCCTTTCGGTATTCGCCACAAAGTGTGATGCGAACAGTTGTTTGTCGCTCTATGGTTGAAACGCTTTACAAAATCCTTATTTGAAAAATTACTACACCGCTTACCAGATCAGGGCCTGACCATAAGTTCTGGATATGAACAATGGAACTCCTTTACGGATATTAGTAAATCAACCGTGATTAAAGATATTTCTTACTAGTAGTTGTTACTTTGCAAAATAACTACACCGTCGATCAGATCAGGGTCTGATGATGAGTTCTAAAAATGAATAATGGAACTCTTTAAAGAATGGTCGTAAACTAAACGTAATTCAAAATATTTACTACTATTTGCAAAATAACTGCGCCATCTACCAGGTCAATGTGTGATTATTAGTTCTGAAGATGAACTGATGATGATAATGTAACTCCTTTAGGGACGGTAGTAAATCGATCGTATCGAACAAAGAATTTGTTTAAGTTGTTCGACAAAAATAAGTAATCTAGTTATTTATTGCGAATAAATAGGTAGATTTTATGTTGTATCCGTAATCCATGCTGCTACTTACAACTTGTGTAACGATTTCAAGCGTGGTAGTGCTAATAGATGATCTGGGTAACTAAGGGATGATCTGGGTAACGGACGTCTCTCAGCAGCGACATCTGAAGATAACATCAGCGATGTGCGTTTCATTTTAAAAATGAAAATAATTTAATAGTGTACTTTGGGCTTTAGTATATTTCAAGTGTAGAAATTTCTTTTAAATTAGAGTTGTTCATGAAAATTTAAACCTTAAGAAGCTTTGTACTAGGTTTATCAAAACTCAAAAACACTGCTCATTGGTGTCAGGGAATAGTGGAAAAATTCGAACCGATCAAGCAAATGCTACATTTGACTTGATCATATTTAACGAGAGCTGAACGCACCAGACGGGGGACGTTCAAGAAAGATCGAAAGTCACAGGTTCCATCGAACTCTCACTGGTTCCATCGAATGAAACTATGCATAAAGTGTCACCGATGCTGTTTTGAGAAACAATAAACAAACAGATCTTTTTCACAAGTTTTACTAGAGCTTGAGATTATTAACTAGTTCAAAGATAAACTCCTTTTCGATCAAACTATGAGGTCAATAATATCATGTTATACTTTCTCACTTTTTTGCAATACTAAAACTATATTCTAACAGATTCCAACCTTTTAACCGGGAATTCTATTGAACAAGACATTATTTCATTATTTCTTTAATTTATTTATATTTATATACGAGGCATTTTAACCCGTTTTCATTCCTGATATGAAGTAATTATTCTGATAGGTGAAATTTGTTTGTTTTATATATATACATATATATATGTATATATATATATATATATATATATATATATATATATATTTTATTTATTTTTCTTTTTTTTTTCTTTTACATATATAAGTGAAAAAAATTATTATAACTCAAATAAGAAGTGATTTAATTAACCTGTCTAAGAAATGATTTTATTAAATACCCGTTTAATTAGAGGAAAGTATCAATTGAGGGTAGTTACCTTTTGGTTACATACATATAACGAAATTATGGGTATTTTTTTAATAATCCAACTTCTAATGAGAATTTCAAGTTTATATAATCTTTTTTGATCAGGTTAAAGTAAATATAATGTGAACAAAATATTTTTCTCCCTAGGTACCAAATAACATATCATCCTTTTCTATTGCTTGGTTACTTTAGATCGATAGAAAAAAGTATTTTATCGAGAATTGAAGCTGGTATAATGGCTTTTTATTCGGGTAACGGTAATGTCAAAAAGGTGTTTTAATTGTTTTCTTTGTATATTTGGCGTTAATTTTGTTGAAATTCATTATTCACAGTCAAATGAAACGACGTGATATAGTATTATTTCCACTTTCTTTAAGTTCTTTACAACGACCTAGGTTTCGTTGTATTACAACATCATCAGGTAGGCTATTAGCAAAGAGTCGAAGCTAATAGCACACCTGAAGATGTTGTAATACAACGAGAATCTTTGCTAATAGCCCACCTGAAGATGTTGTAATACAATGAAACCTAGGTCGTGGTAATGAAAATAATACTACATCACATAGGTTTATTTAATTGTGTAAAATAATACTATTTTTTACTACTTGATTTTCAATATTTATCGAAAAAGGATTGTTTAGACAAATATTAAACGGAGTTGTCAATTATTTTGACGAACTTATTTATCACTAGGCATCAATAGCTTATTTGAGAAAACAGCATTAATAAATTCGATAAAGTTTACACGTGACAAAGTAGATAAATTTGGAAGCTGGCGGACAGTAAAATATTGCCACGTCATCCAAGATTAAATACGGTCAACATACTTTTTGTGAAATGTTTTTATTTTTTAAATAAATATTCAATAAATAGCAAAAAATTGCTCTATTTTTTTATAGGATCGTTTTTTTCTTGGACGTTTTCATCTGCGTCGCCTGTAATAATCGACATTTTCCTTTGCATTAAATACCGAAATAATGCAAGTAACATTTGGTATAGGACGTGTAAATTAATTAATTAAATTACACGTCCTATGTCAAATGTTACTTGTATTATACTCTCAACTTTTAATTCATTATTATGGAGCATTTTAATCATCGTCAGAACACTAATATTGGGTTTAATTAATAAAAATTTTGACTTAAATGGATACCATCGGACTTTAAAATTAATTTCCCTTTGGTCAATGGATACTTCCATTAGTGTACTTGCATTGTCGGTCTTTAATGAAATTTAGTTTTTGCAATTGCAATTAGCATCAAATTAAATTTAAACTTCAAGAGTTCAGTATTTAACCGTTCTTCTGTAAACCATGATTACATTTTTGGATTTGACATAAATATTTCTCTAAGTATTATAGTTTGTTTACAAAAAGTAATATAGTTTCTACACAAATTCGTGATGAGATTTTTTATAATAACCATTCATTTTTCATAACCCCCGAATAACCTAATTTCGTATCTGTCTTAAATTTAAAACAAAATTGATCTCTGATCCTCGAAAAATAACTAAGGCAAGGTAATTATTTTATCAAAATATGTAAAGTACGACTTTACATTACTTGTTTCAGGGTCATACTAAAAATAATTTGATATTTCGTTGATGGTATATGTATATATATATATATATATATATATATATACACACACATATATATATATACAAAATACTGTACTGATATTTCCCGATACAAGCTACATTATAATATTGTATTAAAAGTATGCTCAGCGAACTTACCGCGAGTCAAATTACACATGTGCCCATATCTACTATAAATATACTAATACTACGCGACAACTAACCCATGTACGTATGTGTACGTCTCGCTTAACGTCGGTTTTTTTGCCCCCACTCGAAGTGAGAAGACATCATTACGAAGCTACTTGTGACTTACTTATAACCGACAAAGAAATTTGGCGGATTTATTACTTTCTGTGCTGAAATTTATTACTTTTATGAGCACAATCATAGATATTTCTTGAGGTCGGGGTGAAAATATATCAAATAAATATAAGAAAATAAGTAACCTGAATTACGAGTATTCACAAAAAAAAGGTTATGTATGAAAATGAGACGAAGGTAAATATATATATATATATATATATATATATATATATGTATATATATATATGTATATATACATATATATATATATATGTATATATATATATATATATATATATATATACACACATATATTATAAAATCAGACACAGAATAATTTTTTATTAATTTATTTGATTTAAAGAGCAATTGTAATTTCTATTATAGGTCATTTTATCAAAATGATGCCGGTATTTTCCTTCATACTTTTGTTTATATAATTACATAATGAAAGTAGCAGTACTAGTCATTCAATATCAACTGGTCAAGGCTAGGTCTTCAAGAGATGCACTGTAAAAATTTGTATAGTGAAAATTATAAGATGGAAATATAAATTCTTTATTATGCTCTCGGAAAGAAAGAGAATATAAAGCCACCCTCTAAACAACTACCATTATTACGAATACAAAATTTACCCTAATGACTGCTTCGGTATAAAGTCAAAATGAAAAGGATTCTTTGGAATTGAAAATATTTTTTTTTACAATTATCTCATAAAATTACATTGCAGATAAACTAATCTATATAATGTACAGGAAAATGAACCCCTGAAGGTAACTGAAGACGAAATATTGTATACCTTACGCGGTGGGTGACGTATCGAGAATACTATCTGAATGATAACAACGTGGTTACAGTTGCGACGACAGTTGCGTTGTTCTTTGACATCCACTAAAAAGTAGTCTGCTGAAGATAAATCAAAAACATTGGCTCTCCAACCTTTATTGATAAAAAATTATAATAATCATAGGAAAGGGGTGGCCAGGTTGTTGCAAATCTTCGAAGTAAAATAAGCAGCAGCAAATGGACGTGGCCCATATTTGTCTATTTCTCCGACGTATTTGTAGGTAAGGTCCGATTACTAATGAACAAAAATAGTTATATTATAGCATCTACCTGTTTAATTGCTTTGAGGCGATATGTAACCAAAAGTATAATAGCTGTCTCCGAAGAACATCCACATCAAGGACGCAGAGTTCCAATATATTAATTAAGGAAAAAATGGGAAGAAAATGATTTTTTTAATTTTTTTCTGTAGATGCTAGACTCCGTTGTGCAAACGAGTATAAGGAAAAGTCCAAGTCCAGGTGCATAAAATGCAATGTAGATAATATCACATAGCATATCATGTTATGGATTCGAAACGCCACAAATACTTAGTATAATTTTCAAATATAATTTAAAAAGTAAATTTTCTATGTCGTTCACTAAAATTTCCTTAAAATGAAATTGTTTTACCCACATATCCTATTTGATAACTTTATGATTCTGCTAACATAATATACAATAAGTAAAACGGTTTATGAAGTCTGTGTTTGAATTTTTGCAAATGCAGTTTTAAAATCTTTTTTATTAAAATAAGATCAAAATTACGATATTAAGAGAAAAATGAAATGAAATAATGTGGAAATAAAAATTAAATACTAATAGGTTAAATACGACTGAACAAATATAGCTGATTATTTGCAGCAATGAAAATATTCAGATAAAGTAATTAGTAAGGTAAATCTTATGAAAACAAACAAGCGTTAAAATACAACTTTGAGTATCGTGAATTAGTTGCCCATGTTCCAATTATGCAGTATACACAAAACCATGGTAATGTAACAATTTGGTCGGAAATAAATACTGGGTTTTGTGTAATAATTTCCCTATTTAAACTTTAAAGAAAAATAATTTTTTTAGTAGCGGTTGTGTACTGATATATTTCTGAATTTAGAAATAAATGAAGGCAAAATTTATTGTAGGATGTTATTTAATAGAAAATCTAAAATGGGAGAACTAACATTTTCGTTGGAATCTAGAGTCTGTTGTTATAAAATTAAGTAGAAATAAAATGATGTCAGTCGTAAGATTTTCTTCAAAATACACTCTTTCAAAGAGTTTCACAATGTTTTTCTGTTTCAAACTAAAGTATACATTTGTGAAAATCTCATAGTTCCTATTATTACTGATTCATAATTCTTCATAATTATAATGACACCAGCGTTTCGAATTTCAAAAATAATATTTATTTATGATTCTTCCATTTTTTCTTTTCCATCGATCATATTTTTTAGAAATAATGATATTTATATTTAAATAATTGTTCATCAATTATTCTACACATTGAAATAACTTAAAGATGTATATATTTAATATGTTTATAGCCTTCAAAAATATGACCATATTTCTGACCATCGGTCAGGACTTATATTATTAGGGATTCCTCACAGATGCAACCCTTTTTTCTATATTTTCGTGCAATATCTTAATAATCCCGTTACATCTCACACTTAGTAACCCCGTTACATCTCCCACTTTTTTTTGGATCCCACTCTCTGTTAGCGCTTTAAATTATTAAAAAAAACAAGAATAGCCTCCTAACCGCTCAGTATAAAAATGTATTCTATGAAGAACCATTTATCGTACAAGCTACTATATTATGATATCAAATAAATACAAATATGCAAAATGACATTTCGTTATCAAACCTTATTTATTTTCTGTCCATAACGTATAGCTATTGTTTCATTTAATTTTTACTAATTTTTTTATTTTTCTTACCTAGTTTTATGTAAATATCTTCTTTCTTATTCTGTCTTTAATTAGAATTTACCAATAATTTGCTATCTTTCATAACAGTATTTTTTCACGTGGTTTATTGTGGTTGGCCGTATGGAACACTGTTTTAACAAAAAGTCCGATAATTTAGTTTTTTAATATCATTGTAAATTTTAATAAATAAATATATTCATATTATTCTATCTATGATTTTTGATCCTTTTTTTAATGAATGCATTTGTGTTTAATTTCTTAGGTCGATTACTTGTATTTAAAGGAAATAAAACCGGACCAAGGTGTGTCGGGATATGCAAAAAGTAGAGTTGCTTATTTGTGAAATCACTTAAAAGTTTTGAAGTAAGTTAAATGAAATAATTTCATTTCAAAATCGTAATCCAATGCTAGTAATAGAATCTTTGCGGATTTTGTGAATCCATGATTAAAAAATTAGGTGGAGGTGGGCATCGTACGTTATTTTAATTTGAAACTTAATATTGCAAACAAAAATCACAAATAGAAAAGGTCAAATAAAACCACTATATTATTTAAAAAACAACTTTCCTATGTTATTACGAGCAATATAATGTATAAAAATAGCTTCAATTTTATTTCTTTATATTTATGTACTCCTTATGAATTTTTTCTGCATTAAAAAAATTCGTTATTTCACTGCGCCTTATTTTAAATCTCCGCATAAAGTATTTGTCTGCAACATTACTGTACATTAATTTAACAGCTTTAAAACTGTGGAAACTACGGGAGCGTGGTAGACAGAAAAGTACAGACGGACGGATATGATGAAATCATCCGGGTTCCATTATTGCCATTTTGCTTTGGAATCCTTAAAATTGCTTCAAAACTACGGATAAGGTGCAAAGTATAAAACTCAAAATTTATCGTGGTAAAACTTTGATAAGTTCTTTAACCTTCGATGGTATCTACATATTTTTAAACACACAACCTGACAAAAAAAGTGATTTGTTTTATTTTGGTAACATGTTGTTAAACCGTATAGGTTAACACTAAAGACCACCTTACCTATTTTCACTGTCAGCATTTAAGTTCACCTTATCCACTTACCCTGCCAACATCCAAGAGGCAATGAACAACCCACGCTCACCAGGAGCGTCAGTAGTATACGGAAATCCTAACTAGACGATCGAGACTGTCTAACGTTTAGTTAATTGAAGTCAATTAATCATAATCAAATATATGGTTATATCAACTAAATGAACTCTCTTTTTTAAAAACCCAAACGTCGTATCTCTTATAATCCAGCTTTATATTTAAAATACGAAAATAATATAACTTTAAAGGTTATTTTTATGACTCCAAAAACGTTTTCGTAAAAATTATATTAATCGAAATGCCCTATTTGTATTTTTTATATTTGTCATTTACCATAATATTCACTTTGTTGATTTATGAACAAATTGAAAATTACATAAGTGACAAAAATATCGTGCCGCGTTTATCTCTTTCCCTGAAGAAAAGAGAGAAAATTTCTTTTAAGCATCTCACAAGTTTTTTAGCCTTTGTGTTATATCTTCTTGGCTTCATTTGTGTCCTCAAGCATAATGTACTTTTTAGGTCTCAAATTTCCTTGCTTTTCTTCGTGTAAATATACGTGATAACCAAATGCCGCATTTTTATCGCGGATAAATTCTTATTTTTTTTTATTATGTAGTTTTGATTATGGTTGTGGAAGTAATTATCAAAGTCGACTGGTTTGTCTAATTAAAAATGAATTTCATTAATATTATATTTATTCTTCCGCTCTATTTTCAAGACTATATTAATAAAATACATCGCACTTGTATTCTTAGTTTTATGAATTTTTACTAACATCTAACATAATTAAGCAAGAGAGGACGTATATATTTTTGGAATACCTCGAAAACTACGTCATCTAAAATCATCAGTAAAACCCTAAATGTTTTTATAATTTTAAGTTGTTCCAAAATTTTAATCGACACACAAATAGGTGACAGACAAACACGTGAGCGATTTCTCAAAGTTTTCATATTTCATTTGAGTACTAAAACGTGAAAAAGTAAAAATGTTGCGTTTTTACAAAATATGGAAAATTTAGTAATTCTTAATGGACCACATAAATATAAATGTACTCTGACTTCAAATCGATCCAACCATCGTAAAATTTGGTCTCCGGGATTTAATTATTTTAAAACGAACTGATAATTTTAGCGGGAACTGAAATTGCTTGAATGGTACATCGGTTTTAATCATCCGCGATGTATAGATAAGTCTCGCCAGTCCGTCAACGATCTCAGCAGTTGCAATTGCAACCATTGACGGCGGTGGCAAAGGTCATGGTGGGGTTCCAATTGCAAATGGATCAAAATTACGAATGGGGACAGAAGTACCGAAAAGTGAGGGAGAAATGTTTAGTTGACATATCCAGATTGATGTGTTTAGTTTACATGGCTGTGTGTAATTTTATGTGTACAATCTTAAAAATGAAAATACATCTTAAACAAATTTTACTTAGACGTTATACCTAACTTATAAAACTACAAACTTAGAACGACGATTTTTCTTAAAGTAACTTTACAACTAACCGAATTATGCAGGAACCTTGTTTTGAAATAGATACTTTTTTTCTCCGTCTTTCACTAATAATATTAGGACGCAGGGTATTGCCATTGCCTATCAAAACACTGACAGCATTTTTAAAATCAATTGAGTAGTTTTCGAAATTATTTCTGACGAACGAATTAGTAAATTGTATATCTAAATTACATTGGCATAGTTTAAAAACATGTTTCATAGTAACCGACAATTCAGCAAGTGGATTTCGCTTTACTTAAATGACGCTCCTGAAATTTCATAATAAACTAGCTTTGGAATAAGAAGGAATATATTTAAATTATTAGTTACCTCAGTCAAATTTACAAAGTATAAACTTATTGTCTTCCTTCAGTTATGGATGTTAACATGCCATTACAAACATTCAAGTAAGTATATCGGTTTTACGATACAATGGCTTAAATGAAATCAGGAACCGAATATTACAATTTTATTCCCAATTTTGAAGAGTGGTCTTAACAGCCTTCATAGCTCAGGGGTTAGAGCACTGGTCTTGTAAACCAGGGGTCGAGAGTTCAAATCTCTCTGAAGGCATACGACTATATTTACGGTTTTATTAACAAAATAAAGGTACAATTTTGTTAATTATTTTGTACCTATTTTGACACTAATTTTGAATAGAAGTAATTTATTTATTTATCAAAGATATATCTAACTTAAAGGCTACCGTCGACCTCTGAATATTTTGAAATACTTCAGAATAGACATAACATAAATTTTAATTAATAAACCAGAAAATATGTAAAAAATAGTAAAGGACTTAATAATACTATATCACGTAGTTTCATTTAATTGAGAAAAAAATATATTAATTGAATTGAACATAAAACTACATACATCAAACATGAAGTACCTAAAAACTCGAAAATGGCATTCCTAGGCTGTAAAGAGACTAATAAACGCTGAATGATATTTGTGCGCGCTCTACACAGATGAAATAATTTATGACTTATTCTTCTCATGTAATAGGAATATAAAGCGTCTGTTCGGATATTACGAATCTCTCAGTAATTATGAGACTGAAAATCGACCACATTTTATTATGCACTTTACACATTTTAACAGCTTCGTGGTTAATTACGATTTTCCCGGTGCTAAAGTTGCAGGATGGAGAGCCAACCGTTTTTGTGGGCATTTTCATTAATTTTCCTAAAAATTAATTTCTCAAAATTCTGAACAAAACTGTTTTGGAATCTTTTCTGAAGGAATACTTTGCATTGTTTAACTTCATACTATAAAATCAATTTAATTTACTACCCACACTAAAATACTATATATATATATATATAAATATATATATATATATATATATATATATATATATATATATGTATATATATATATATATATATATATATAAATATATATATAAATATATATACATTGTATAACTTTCGAAAATATAATAAAAACTATTAACGTAAAAATTGGAAAAACTCACTCAAACCCCACTTCCTCTATTATTTTGCATAATATTGAGATGCTGTTGGAAGTTTCCACAAGTTGATCTCTTCAAGTTGCCGACTTGAAGATGTTGTCATTACAACGAAACCTAGGTTGTGGTTAATAATTTAAATAAAGTAGATATAATACTACATCATGTAGTTTCATTTAGTTATTTCAATGAAATGAAGTCAAATATTAAAATAGTCAAAAATTAAAAACCACTTATAATTTTTTATCTATTTAACCTTGCGTACCAAACTCAATACTAAGGAGTTATTAACATAGGTAACATTTAATAATTTTATAAAAATACAAGACCAAAAGAATTCCAGTTTGAGTTGAAGCAAATTATATTCAACCATGCCCTTTATTAAATCTGTTGGAAACAAATGAGCTTAATATGGGTACATTTTTTTATGTACAAATCTATTAAAATTTGTAATATCTTCTCCAACAGAAGTATATAAGTTCGTGCAAATAATGGGACTACGATCATAAAAATAATGGGAACACTATAGGCCTTCTGACAATTTTCAATGATATGATCGTAAAATGTTAGGTAATTGTCCATAATTATATCAACACTCTATACGGATGGTACCATTTCAAGAGCTATTCGATTTAACTCATAATTCTGCATAAAGGGTACACGTAGTGGAAATTTATTAATTGCGCATTTCTTACAATAAATTGTAACTTATTGCTCAAACTTCGTCGAAATACTCACAGGATACACACATTTTGAAACATCTCACCATTTTAAAATTCCAGAGATTATTTTTATATCCCTGATGACAGTTTCAAGTCGTCGTCAAATGGAAGGTAACGAGCAATGCTCACAACTAAGGGCAAATCGTTAATCTCTATGAAAAACCAATGAAGGACTAAGTTACTACCTTGGCTGGTTGAATAATATATGGTTCTGATTAGAAATTTCCACACAGAAAATTTTGATTTTGAGCCCGATAGTCACCGTTGAAAAATTTTACTAGAGTAGAAAACATATCACTCTCCAAAAATTTTACGAGGAGAATTTCGTGGTCGACTCAGTCAAATGCCGTCTCTAAATTAAACTAAGCCACATTTACTTACCGTCCACGATCTAACTGTTTAATAATATAATGTACAAAATTAGTGACGCCAAACCGGATGGATTAAGGAAGAAACCGTGAGGGAATGAAAACATTAGAGGATGAAATGGAATTAGGATAAATACCATGCCGGCAGCCCGCAAGCTGGTATTAAGCTTGGACATATAAGTGGCAAAATAAAACCGTTTCAGATGCTTAAGCAAAATATATAACACTGTTAGAGGTGCAATACTTTTTACATCAGGCTAAGAAACATATTTAAGAACAGGTTTTACCCGGGAAATTTGCCAAATGGATCGATAAATAATCAAATTTAAGGAAAGATTTGTTGCAAATGTAATTGGTTCGATGGAAATATCGGAGCAATTCATCAATCATACTTGATTAAGTATGACAATAGACTCTCAGGACTAAAATTTGTATTTTTTAATGTTTAAATTATTTATACTCGACCTTGCAGAAGCGATGTGGTCAATACTAGCAGTGCATATCTGATGCTTATCGCAAGTGTAGACTATGTACCTGAGTATCATGCGTTTCTTACACAAAAACACCGTCTTGCTTAAATTAGTTTTTTAAACACAAATATCTTACTCTATTAATACTCTCTATGAAAACCGCATCAAAATCAATCGAGTAAAACTCAAGTTAGAAACAAATAGGCAAGCAGACAGACAGTATAGTTAGAACTCGCTGATTCGTAACAGTACTATTGAATGAACAGCGTACATTCAAATTTACGTTACTTACATTAAAACCTGTTCAATTTACAACCAAGGTCTGTGTTAGGTGTCATACGTACATTTTTTAATAATACCTTGTATAATCTTGAGATTAAATATGCGTAAAACCTTCATCGTTATGTGAATGTTGGTGACAGCGAGCTGTGATTATGATTCTATTAGGTTTCTGTGTCCTATGAAATATAACTCCTAGTTTTCCGTAAGAGTGACGATATAATTTAGGTTTTGCGTCAAGTACCAGAAATACAGCAAACATAATAGCCCAAGAGTTGATGACGAATTTTTCACTTTGAAATTTTGCACACAAGTATCCCAATCTAGTTTCACGTGGAATTTAAAGTTTCTCTATACTTTTGCGGTGTAAATACAGAATATTTAAGAGAATTTATTTTATTTTCCATTCCCCGTCTTCATTGCTCATTCGTTTTTCGTCATATATCAACTGGTCACTTGAATATTAGCCTTCAGATTGCTGATTAATTTGTTCGTTAACACCAATTTTGGATGACTACCCATATTTAAATACTTCTCAAAACGTCTGTTATTTTAATTTTTGCCTTTAATAACATGTTTAATTTACGACTATTTAAATTGCATAGTACCTAAAATACGTCTTTCGGAACAATTTCTTTTTTCAATATTTGCATAATACATAGTAGCAAAAATACCGCCAATGCCCAGTCTGACTTTTGATTATTGATATAATTAAATCCTTGATACCACTACGGTGTAAAATTTGTAAATATATCAAACACCTACTCAAATTTCGTGTAAAATTGTGTTAAAATTAATATATAAAAACTAGCCAACGATAATATGTTACGAAGTAGCCCTGGGAAATATGGCCAAAATTAATAATATTATTCATCTGTTATAAGGAGGTTATAATTACAGAAATATCTCAGGCAGTCTTTATTTACGCCCTAACTTACATTTAAATTTATGTGATTGGCTAAGCATTTTAATATGTTTCGTTAAAAAGTAGGCTATTTAATTTATCAATATAAAATTTTACATCTATAAGTTTATGCATTAGTGAATAGAAAAGGAAAATTATTTTTATAAATTATTTTAAAATAGTTATACTAATATTAAATGATAATATCAAATCTAGACTTATAAAGACAAGCTTTGTCAAACTGGCATAAACATGACTGGAATGTAAATTAGTTTATATCATAAACACTTAATTGATTTATAGTATGTAATATACAATTGATATTTAAGAAAAAACAATGCAATAACATTGTTTCAAAAGCAATTATTATATTCGTATATCCACTCTCCCTGCTCTGAATTGAAAGATATTGAAAATTAAATGAGTCGATTTGTTCTAGATAATGGTTTATGCAGAAGATTTAAAATAAAATTTAAATTTAATTTCCCATTTTTGGTCTAATTTTTTTCACCAATCACTAATTTACTCCATCTTCTTAGTATATTCAGTAACCTTCAATTTTTCAAAATATAATTTTGAGATTATCACGGACTAAGAGTTATTAATAACAATAAAGCTAAAAATATATTAATACATTTAGGTATATCTCCACATTATTTCTTTTAAAGACTGCTTTCAACAGTCAATCGCAAATGGAAATAATTTTTAGACCTAATTACACATTACCAAGTCAAATGATCTTCACCGTATTCATAATTTTTTTCCAAAACTAAATTTAGTAGAGAGCTAGGCATATTGTGATTCTTATTAAGTGCTGCAATGAATTATAGTTTCTTTCGAAAGAAAAACGCTTAAATTCTCAAGAAGAGCTAGATATGAAAAAAGCGAGATAGGAGACGACGAAATTTTATTACATTAAATTATTTTGGTTTTAAACTATAAATGTTATTAAAATTAAATTTATTTCAAGATATTTTATCACGGATTGATGGTGTAAAAGAAGTAAAATATTTCATAAAAACGTGACTTATGTTTATTTTTTTATGATTTCATCCAGAATCTACATAAATACTTTTTCTCTTATTCTCTTAAATCTTATTATTAATATTAATCTCAATGTACTATGACTGAAAATATCGTACGACTTTCGAAAGTAATACTTACAGCAAGAAAAAATTTGTTTGCTGATATGGGCGCGCTTAAAATTTTTTTTCTTTAATTTCCTCTGTCTTTATCCTGTAATTTATTTTCTAATAATATGCGAAACTATTTGGTGAGATGTAATGTGATGTCGATATTTGCCAAAATATATCGTCGGTATAAAGTTGAGATGACAATAAATTTTACATTTTACATATTTTTAGTTTTTCCGGACCAGGTTAATAAGTATCTGTAATTAATTTTAATTTTACAACCAATTAACAAATAATTTTTTTTTAATTTTTCAAAATTTGGGAAGGAAAACTATTTTTTCTTAAAACAACTAAATTTTGTTGATTTGATGAAGCCTGTAAAGAATATAAACAAAGAAACGTATCCAATAAATCGATTAATAAATAGAATTTTGTGACAGAAAATATGTTTTTCGGAATCACTTGTACAATGCTATTTACATGCTTTAACACTGACTTTATATTGTTTATTAATTTTTTATGCGATATGTTAAAATAGAGTACTAAAGAAATGCTAAATAATTTTTCTGTAAATATGTTAATAAGATTTAATTTTTTTGTTATTTAAAATAATGCGTAATATTGATCCATTTACAAGTAAGTCGCAGTTGAAGTATTTTTCTACAGTGCAATTAGTATTTCTCTATATGGAAACATATTTTCATTACGCATTCAATCATATATGTATCTTGATATATCTAAAAACTTCATAATTAAAAAATTCTCAAGTTAACATATAAAAAATATTGGTGCCCGGGAACACATTACGTGTTACACGTGTCGCACGTTCTACATCAGCCCGATGAGTAGAACTTCATATGTCCCGCTTTTACTACAAGTACTCTAAATAGGAACTATATCTATATATATTGGTGGTGGTATCTATATAGAGTGGTATTGATCTTATTTTATTTCGATTTCGTTTCCTCAGTATTTTTATGTACATTAATATATTGTTTCTTGTGTTTCTTATTTTTACTTTCCTTTGCTATAAATAATATTAAGAGATTTATTAATTTTTACGGGTAAAATATAGTGGCTTTTAAAGTTCAAGATAAACCGATATGTGGTTACCATTGAAAAAATACTCCTCAAATTAACTATAGTTAATAAAAAAAAGTTCGTCCTTTAGATTATTTATTTTAAGAACAAATGAAAATTGGCGGCAGCTTCAAGTCGATTTTGTGAGAATGGGGCAGGGTGAGATGTTATTAGGGCCATTAGATCGAATATCAATTTGTTCGTGGCACAACCGGAGGATTATTTTCATCCACATTATAGGGCATTTTGGGAGAGCCACGCAAAAAATTATAGAAAGGTGAGCAATTTTATGAGACTTGAGAGATTTTATTGAAATACATGTTTACTATTTTGTTTCTTGCAATATATGGTGGATACATAGTTGATACTATGATTGGGGGAAATATGGTTGATACTTTAGAAGTGGAATATAATTTAGAAAAAAACTGGTATTTTTTTTAAATAAAAAGTGCAACGATTGGCAACCAGAAACCAGCAAAAAGCCAAATAACATTTGTAAGAATAATGCAAAAAATTAAGTCTCCATAGAAGGGGTATATTATATTTCTAACGTATTATGAATAATTATAAAATTTAATGAAATAAATAATTATTTTTAAAAACGATCGCAAAATATAATCAATGTCGATAGATTTTTTCCAATTAGTAAACTTTGTATAAATAAATTAAAAATAAAATATTAATTAACGTTGATATTCGCTGTTTTGTTATAAAAATTAATAGCTCTTTTCAGGTTTTAATTTACTATTTTAGCCATCCTATCGAGCCCGTCGGCTCGATCACGGATTAGTATGTAACATTTATATATAGAGGATATAACGAGACAAAGAAGTCAACGAAAGTGGTATTAAAAGCATCATGTTAAATATCCTATCTTTCATAAAAGATAGAAGATTTTTTATTTATCTGATTTAGGATTTGAACAAAAACACTTTCACAGAGTCTATTGTTTACCTCTACTATATAAAAGTACACTTTATATAATTTTTGACGGTCTCCTTTAGATAAAAATATACAAATGACGGTTCGAACTTATATAAATTATAGTCTAAATGTCTCCAACTTTTATTATTGGAAATGATTTGGCAAGCATCTCAGTATATGAACACATAGAAAGTGTAATCTATATTAAATCACATGTTACTCGTATCTACCTATGCAGCAGTATAAGAATTTTCAATATTGGTAGGGGAGGATCCGAAACTTCCTCGAACTGATGTACTGAAAAAATGGACTTCTTTATTATATTTGTGTAGATATCAAAAATATATTAATACTGTATTTGTTTAAGAAAAGAAAAAGATTGCAACTTTTCGTATTATAAGTTTAACATTGTTGCTACGTGATACTGAAATTCACTAAAATGGAATGGAATATTTATACCGAATAGAACATTAGAACTTATGTTGAATAAAGGTATAGTTAAATATATATATATATATATATATATATATATATATATATATATATATATATATATATATTTATATATATATATATATATAAATGCACTTAAATTTCTTCAATTACTAATAACTTCATAATTACGAACAATTTAAATTCTACGTCCTGTCGCGTATAAAATAGCTGTTAAAATCAAATTTTAAAAGTCTTCATCTTCGAGAGTAACAATCCGGTTATAAAAATGTTTTACCATGCGTTTAAACCTTGTTCAAAGATCTTTCAAATAGCAAAATTTCTCAAATTCCCTTGATAAATAGGAAAAAAAAACTAACACATTAATGGATAACAAAATATTTACTATCTCTGTAACATATTATAATTTATAACAATAGCAGCACGTTAGGAACATGATAATATTAGTATGAGATTTGTATAGTTCCTATTAGACTTTCAACATAACTTTCTACTAATAAACGGTACGTTAATTAATAAACTTGCGTGTTTCGGTGACACTTCATCGAAAAGTGTTCCAATAATTTAATTTTCTAGCTAATATGGACTGAGCACACGTATTGACCAGTTGCGAGTATATCTTTAATTGATACCTAGATCCGCCCAAATTTACGTATATAAGTTTATACACAAACTAAATATAGCAAAAAATTTAATAGGTTCTCGGAAGCTTAAAATCGTATGTCTTTTATTTTCAATCTTAACCAAAATTCATGATTTTGTAAAGTTACGGATTGATGATAGAAAATATTTTATTCGAAAGGAGATATTTTTGAAAAATATTAGAAAAATATTATCGTATCCTTAATCAGCTGCATACTACAACTAATGTACTATGAACTGTTGAATGTAAATCCAATATATTTAATTTTTACAATATAAAATGGTGAGCTTAGGATGAAAAAAGCATAATGTCCGATGGCATTTTAATTTCTTTCTCTGAATGTGGAATTAGTTAATTAATCTTTATTTAACAAAGTAATATTGTAAAAACCCTTATACTTTTCCATACAATTTGACTTAATATTTCATAATCTAAAAATATTAAATAAATATTTTAATATTTTAATATACTGTTCCCTTCACCTCTTTAGTGTGAATAAGCCAAATATTAACACTGCACTATTTTTTTACACTCACATTTATACTATATCTAACAATCTCACATATATCTCTGGTATATACTATGAAAGCTGCTACTTAAGGTTTACCACACGTATAAAAGTATATGACACATATTATCTTTTAAGTTTGGCAACATTACCTATAAAAGAAATAAAATATGGCGAATATGCGCAGTCAAAATTTGCTCGTGTCGGGTTAGTATGTAACAGCGACTATTTTCTATATAGAAAGGTAAGAATATGTCGTAATTAAAGCTTTAGATATATTGAAGTCTATAATTATATTTAAAATGAAATAATGGCATCGCTTTGGTGACAAATTTTTGTATATAATTACACACTTATTATATAGGTTTTATATCTTATTTTTATTATATTTAGGAGAGACAATATTTGATTTCAAAAAATTTTAATTTTCCACTTTTTTAGCACCCATGCTAGTAATTGGCGCAAATGAAATAATATTAGTATTTAAATGTCGGCCCTCCGCTTTTAGTAGTACGTATTTTATTTATTCAATTTATTTACCCATGAACGATGGTTCCACACAATATAGTAAAGAGAAAAAGATATTATCCTACAAGTTTGAGAAAAACTCTGGAAACTGTAAAACGTGGCATGTCAAAGATATGGTCTGAAAGAATTTTAAGGTACCAAGAGAAGCAATTTATTTTAGATTACAAAATGAATTTCGTAAATAGTTTCCGGGTCCACTTCCAGTTCTAACCAATGATGAAGAAAATATTTTACTGGCATGGCTCAAAGATTACTGTCAAAATGGTTTCCCTAGGCAAATATTGTATTTAAAGTTAAGGGTTGCTCATTTTTTTAAAATCTTACAGAAAAAATCCCTTTAAGGACAGTATACCTGGGAAAAATGAAACCAGCTCTCAGCCAATGCAGTTAATACCCATAACTCTGAAAGAACTCCTGAGGCTGTATTAGCTGCTAGCGCAGTCGTTTCAGAACAAGATGATAGATTTTGATTCATCAATATTGAAACATATTTAAAATAAAACAAATTTCATGACATCCTTTTCGATCCCAATTGTGCATTTAATAGCGACGAGTCAAATTTCCAGCCCTATCCTAACACCGGAAAAGTTATGGCAATTGAATGCAATCAAGATGTCTGTGAGATAGAAAAAGCAGGTTCAAAATCTACCTTAAATGTTTTATTTATATTTGGCGTTGATGAAAATATTACGTTTCACAGAAGGTTAATAAAGAAAATTACTTAAAACTGAGTGATCCACCTCCAATCCAAAAGGGATTGAGGTATGGGACCGAGCCTTATAGGTTGTATGAAATTCGAATTATTCTACGACTACATAAAAATATTTTCTACCCTTATCTAAACTACAATAAAACTCAGTTTTCCGTAATAATATTTGTAAGTGGCCACAAAACTCATCTCAATTAAGAAATCAGCGAAATCTATATCCAAATGCTACCAAGTTGTTTCAACCAGTCAACGTTGGTTGTCCAATTTTAGAGCTCAAGACGTAACATGAAAGAAGTCTGCTGGAATTTCCAAAAGATCATCCGCTAGAATAATTTACCAAGAGTGATTTTGTACCAATTTAAAACAAAAAAAATTAAAACGTAGCACACGACCAACAACTATTAAACAGTTTTAGAGCAAACATTGTTATGCTGTAAATTTTTATTCGTATCCATACAATAAAATGTTTATTTTTTACATAAGAAATTGTAATCCACAACGCTGAAGTTTTCAAAACTCAAACTTGTGAAGTTGATGTCCACTGGAGAGTAAAAAACTTACCTACAGATCCAGTCATTCAGTCTCAAGACACCATTATTATATATGTTAATGAGGAAGACATAAGCAAAGCAAAATTTTAAATATTAATTTATAATCTATTTGGATAAGATTTTCAGACCAATAAATCGTCTTTAATACTAATTACTTGTTGAAGTGCTAATAATTGGTTCTATCACAATGTGTCAAATTAGGTAGAATAATAATTTAGTTTATATTAAATTGCTAAATACACGCAGCATATTGATTAGGATTATGGTACTTAATTGCCTTTAAAAATTGAAATCAATTAAAAACCAACAGTGAAACAATTGAAAATAAGTATATTATTTGCTTATAAATTTAATGAGAGAGAGAAGAACATCTCCCTGTCTCTGTCGTTGTCATTTATGTGACCAATTACTACAGCTAACAATAAACTGATCGACTTGCTTCGAGAGTTTTTTGACTACATATTAGTAATCAAAAGGACTTGATTATGATGAGAGGCGGTGATGAGAACTTGTCAATGGCTAACAGCAAAACCGTCGTGTTTAGTCTCTTTTGATTAGTGTCTATCAATCCTTTAGTTAAAAATGCGTGTTTTTAGATTTTTTTAAAATCATAAATATTCTAATAATTAATTGATACGTATAATGCAATCATTTTTGAAATAGTTATATTCCACTCCTAAATTTGAAAATTTAAATATTTTTGAATAGTTTTGAATCAATTTACTATCTATTTTACAGTTTTTTTCATAAGTTGTTTCAAAGAAATGAATGTAGTATGAGCTTAGATATAAGTTAGTACATAAATATGATTAGTGGAAAAATATTTATTATTTAATACTTTCAAAACGGCGAAAAAAATCTAAATTTTGAGACATGGCTAAATGATAAGCCCTACTTTGGCAAGAAAACATAAACATTTACTCTTTTCTAGAATTCTTACTTTAAAAGTAAGTTTTGAAAAAATATCTATAAAAATAATTGTGAATTTAAGGCATTCTTCTAGTTCAAGTCTCTGGGAGTAATATAATTATCACAGATAGTATTTGTGTGCACCATACACATTCATTTATAGCATATCGTGCAAATATGCTTAATATTTCTATGCATATTAGGAGAAAAAATTCGAAATCTTTTGGCAATTTCAATTCTGGGAAAGTTAATACTCCATAATAAAATGATCTGTTTTCTACTTTGGATATCTTAATTATATTTGGATTGTTTCACTGGTATATTGTAATATTAACTCTTTTACGATTTTTTTATAAACAACTCCCAGAACTCGATGTCAATAATGGAAATCTCGTTTTCATCATACATCATTCCTCAATTTTGTTCACTGCTCACAAGAGCAGTTCAAGTTTAATTGACATCCTGAAGTCCATTTAGCATCATCTTTGTAACATAATACATCGTTTTAAAGAGCTGTTCTCTACTCTACTGAATGCATAGAGAAATCTCCATCATACTTTCCGTGTATGGGGAGATATATCGAAAGAAATCCAATACTCTCAAAACTCTAAATATTTATTTACTTCAACATAATGACTGCTCGTAGATTTTTTCTAACTTACTTTCATCTTCTCTATTACTAAATTCTTTTGCTGTATTGCTATAATTTTTGTACTTTTTAGTAAGTAATACTTTCAAGCTCCCGCTTAGGAATTTCTTCGACACCTTGTATACTTTTTGTTGCTTGTGATGCAACTAACAACCCGTATTTTCCTCTTCATAAGATATGTTTAAAATAAAAATATTAAAGGTCGCAACGTGCGGTCTAATATTCCCCAGCAAATTTCTTCTGCATCTAACCAACAGCGTAAGCGACCCATAATTTTACCGTCTATATATATATTTGTGTATATGTCTACATGCCTAATATGAAAGTAATATGTCTTAACGGACTAAAAATGTTTTTCCATTACTTTTCCGAATCAATAACTTTATGAATTAACAATTTTATATTCATTGCCTTACATTTTGCACGTAGATATTTCATATAGCGACGTGAAATATTACGTAGCAGAATGTTGAAAAAGGTTTTTTAATAGACTGTAATTGTTTTAATAGGAGTATTTAAAGTAGGAATGAAATGTCTTAAAGAATTTCAAGGAGTAGAGTTCAGGACAGTTCTTACAAAGCCTGTTTCCGAAATTGGATGATTCCCTTTTATACAATGCTTATTTTTTTGATAATAAAAATTTTAAAAAATATTCGTTCTTGAAATTGTTCACCAATTTGGTTTTAATTCCTGTATCTAGTTTTCTGTCGTCGTACATCTAATAGTTCCAAATAAATATTTATTAGTATCAGCTATAGATATATATGCGGGGTAATGTGTGGCGTATTACTGTGCTAAACTTTAAATTTCTACATCAAGCAGTTTTGGAAAAAAAAGATAAGGGTGCGTTTTTTCTTTTAAACATTAAAACAATCAAAATCACTTAAATATATATATATATATATATATATATATATATATATATACACACACACACACACACATATATATATATATATATATATATATATATAACATGCATGCTTATGAGTAATATTTTACTCACAAAAAATATCAATAATTAAAGTTAAATAATTTTAAACATCCAGGTATGTAGATGAAAAACAAGGTGTTAAGTACAATACCAGGTTATGGGAGATTTAAATAAAGAAGAATTTAAGTTGGTAAGCTAAAAATATATGTACTTACATAAAAATATATCATTTAATAAAAATTTCTCCTTTTTAAAAAAGCACATAAATGTTTTAGAAGGAACAGGCTTTTTTATGTTCCTGCATAAACTTAAAATTATATAAATTTATTTACGTGTTTATTTACCTAGGTTTGATGTACAAAATTGATGCAATCAAAAGAAATCTGTTACACCCAACCAGAACATCAGCCTAGCCCTGCTCAACGAGCGGCCGGAAATCGAATCGGTGTCGCCGTGATGCGTCGCGCCTTAGAACACATCACGGCAACGGTATCAACATATACCTCAACCTTAAAATCTGAATGTAATATTAGAATATTGTTTATATTTAAGTATTTTAGTATTGCACATAAATTTTAAATTAAGTTTCCTAGAAATTGTTGCATACGTCAAAAACGTAAATTTTTTAAAAAGGAATATTTTCGTATTGAAAAAAAAATCATCTGTATTAATTAGAAAATAAATAATAAATACTGTTAAGAACGATTAGGACCAGCGCTTTTAGTTTTTCGTACCGTTATATCGTTTTAAAAGATACTCAAAAAATGTATTCATGGCTTAATTATTCTATAAACATTTAGACACTAATGATTTATTTCTATTGTACTACAATACTTCTATTTGTACTACAAAACATTTCATTAAGTAAAATTCAAACAATCTAAGCCCACAAAAATGGCCCTATATGTTTTTATTGGTAAGTGAGTGAGTCAATACCAAGATATATTATATTTGAAATGCCTTTTCTTTTTATTGTATTAAGTTAAATACTTGAATTTTACAACACTACCACATCATAAACTTTCCTGACTAAAAGTCCCTGACAAAGAGTCAAGAAAAGAAAATAATCCCACAAGCATTTGGTTCTCTCATGCTGAGTCATTGAACTCTAAAAATGACGTCTCGTTCAAGACATCTTCAAAATAAGTAGTTGCCTTAATTGCCATTGAACATCTCGTACTGCGTATAAAATATTTTGAATGATTTGTCGAATTTATACTCTTTCAGGAACAAAATAGAATAACGCGGGTAATTTCAATGCGTTTCAAAAGGATTCAAAAGGCGATGTCAAAAGAATACATAATCTCCATTAATGGATATTATTTTTTAAAATTTGTATACGCATAAGTTTCAAATTAAAAATAAATTATCAAATTTTCTTCGAACATAAAATAGATTACATATTTCACAAACTAATGAATGCGGCAGTTATATTAAAGTTATTTTAAAATGAATTGAACGATGGTTGTAAAGAATAATAAATAATCTTATAAATATTTAAAATACAATATATCACGGGATTCACAAAGACACTACCCCGTTTAATATTCTTTTAATATAATTTTTTTTAAACTATTAACTTTAAATGAATACTTCAGTTCCAAGTAAGTTAAATCAGAATTGTTTTCAATTTTTTAATTACTATAATAAAAATACCAAAATGTTGAAGATTAAAATGTCCATATAAATTTATCAAAAACGAGGGACAATTTCCTTCAAATGTCCTTCCGGGTTTTGCACGAAAAATCCGATTAGCGCTTGGTGCAAAAAAAAGCCTGTTACAGTTGAAGTGAAATACAAAAGACCGACCTACTTTTAATAAATACTCGTGAAGGGCTTCAACCTGTTCAAAGAATGAAGAATTACGAAATTTGTTTTGATACACATATGCGGCTTCTGAGTGACATATAGATAAAGCATTGTAGTACCTGATGACTGATAAATTAACCTATGGTAGATTGAAACAAGAAATAATCAGACTTATCTTAAATGTTTATATATTATACTATCAAATTCTGTTGAAATACAATTAAATAAACTTTTCAAACCGATAACCATTCCATAAGCATATTATTAGGAACCATATCTCTACAAATTTACATAATTTTTTGAGAGCTATAATTTTATAAGAAATATTCAAATATATATATATATATATATATTTGAATATTTCTTAGTCAAAATTAAAAGTACATAGTTAAATTGCGACCGATCAAGTGAGACTTGTCTTGTAAACGACCGATCAAGAGTATCTGGTATCAAGGGACTCGGTTACCGCTGCGAACGTAACGAGTAATATCATGCCGTTTCACTTTAGTTTGCTTGGCACATATAGCATTCTATCTATGGGAGCATACTTTTATACTTTTTGTACTATATATATATATATATATATACATATATATATATATCTATATATATATATATGTATATATATATATATATATATACTTATTACACGCTTACAGTCAGTGACGTATGTTCCTACAGGCAGCGAACTTAAGGCAGCAATGACGGCACAAATATAGCACACACGCACTCACGCACGCACGCACACACTGTCGCACGCACGCACGCGTCCACGCGAGCACGCACTCATGCGCGAATGAACGCACGCATGGATGTACGCACGCAGGTACGCGTTTCAACACACTCGTACGCTCGCACACACTCCCGCACGCACGCACGCCCCACTCAGGGACGCTACACGCCAGCCCGCATAACCGCACTGCAAGATCCCGCTCGAACGGCCCACACAAGTGCCCGCCCACCCAAAATAAAACCCTCGAGATCTCCCACCCGCCCTCTCTTCAGACCGCCCGCACGCTCGCACGCACGCAAAATGCGATACACAACGCCGAAGGCCCACGATTTAAATAGCGCGTTTCAGGTATACATTTTCTTTGGAAAATATCCTGAAACACTTCTACAAATTTACCAATTTCCTTAATATGTCTAATTTTCAAAAACTAATAGTGTATTTTACACATACGTTATTTTTTACTTATTTATTGTCTTTCGGGATAAAGCAAGTTAATATCAATTAAAGTTACGTAATAGATGAGTACTTATATTGTCAGTATGGACCGCAATATTTTTTCGTATATATAAAGCAGGATGTCACTCTGGATTTGGAAATATTTAATATATTAGCATATGTTAAACATTTACGAAACCAGTTTCACGTATACTGTGATTAATAAAATGTGTTACATTAGTTATTTTTTTAGTAAAGATATTTAAAAGAACATGTCGTCCTTTGCCAAGTGGGCGAAATTACTTTATAATATTTTACTGGAATACAAAATATTAATATTTTGCTGGCGTATTTCAATTTATTACATGGAGATAAATATTGATAAACAGTTGGACCATTTTAAAATATATTTATTTCGAATGGAAATTTATATGATCGGCCCTTTTTGTCAAAAGAGCGGTTTTTTATCCTCTGTCATTGTATCAATTATATCTTCAGTTATTGATTATATCTTGAAACAAGATATAATCAATAACTGAATTTCAAAACTTGCTTTTATATAAAAGTAACAGATAAAAAGGGCGTTGATTTTTTTAAACATTCCTTGAGATATACATACTTGTGTATGTATGTATGTATATATATATATATATATACATATATATATATATACATATATATATATATATATATATATATATATATATATATATATATATATATATATATTGTCACTGGGAACATTTAAAATATGCAATTCTGTTTATTGTTCGTTCGGTCTCTCTTCATGCTGGCTTTTTGTCCACGACATGTTCATGTTATTTTGTTTACTCATATCTTTGCTGTTTTTAACTCATAAAATTTATAGACATTTTAAACACTTGAAGTTGACTCTACTATTTTTCTTCATATGTACGGTTTTAAATCTTCATGACATACTAAGAAATTCTTTGTTAAACCATTTTGTTAAATAGTCAATTAACATATCCGTTTAATTTCACAGGTTTTTGATTATGCAATCATTACCTTTCACGCCACGTGTTATAAATGTGTTACTAAATTCCTGTGATTTAAAATAAATAGCAATTTTAAAAGGATTGAAATATTCTTAACGACTCAAATGAAATATATAAAATTAACTATATGAAAAAAATTGTTTCTTTTAATCTTAATTCTAATAAGCTTCTTAAAAAAGGTTTGGAGCTTACCAAAATGGTGCCATATTTTATTTACATAAATTTGATTAGACAGCAATGTTCTCTGCTTTATATATCGTTTTGCACAAAGTAATTTTTTTTGTTTAGGAAAGATCTAATATTGCGCACAAAATCAGATACATGCCAGTACGAACGAATCCATCATCGCGTATACATATCCACAAATATGTGTCAATAGTTAATCGAAATATGTTTCATTACTGGTCAATAGTATCAACTGATAAAAAATTAAATACATATTAAATACCCAGAATAATATCGCACCTATTTGTTAGTACAAATTAACTCCTCATTACGAAATATCTTAATGGAATTTTAACCAAAATATTTAGTTCAACCTGATTCTGAAAGCTTTCATGATTATTCTGTGGGTAAAATTAAATTTTGCACAAGTAATTGACAAAACTAAACTTTTCAGTTTTACAGAAAAACTTCCAAAAAGTGGAAATCGATCCAGCCATAACGAATTTCGATTTCGATCCACGTTTTGATTTCGAAGTGGATTTCGATCCACAATGTCTGTTTAGAACAGACTACAGTCTGCAGGCGTGTCCAAAATTAAATTTAGCAGGACTCAATCCCAGTCACTTTTTAGTGGTTTATTATATATATTAATTTACTAAATTTTGTAATCATACTGAAATGGCATCCCACTACATTAAATATGAATTAAATTTTCAAAAGTCAGACATTCAATAAAACCTTAAATTTATACAATTATTTTTATTATAAAGGTCAACAAAGTTAATTTAGAGTCTTGTTTTTGGCAGATGTCATTATTTTTACGAGAGTTACGATGCACAGAAAGAGGCTCCACCAAGTTTTCTATTGCTTTTCTAGTTGACGACGTAAAACGTGTATTTTTTCATAATTCAAAGATCAAGAAGTAATTTCCTATCAAAAATTATATTAATTTTTACAAAATAAACTTCAAAATTATTGCCTTGATTAACCCTTAACTCGAATATAATTACACATTATCTTCACTACTCGAGAAGTTGAAGACCTTATAATTGTCCTTACACAGCTCATAATCTGTAAGATCCTCGTCTAGTGTCAGTTAGTGTAGTTTAAGAGCCTGAGTTCACTTTGCTAGCAGTGAAGTGGCCGGTGCTGTCACAGACCTACTTCATCAGTAGACAGGTGCCTAGCGTGCACTTGAAGCGACATTTGTCTGGCCAGTGGAGGGTGTGAGAGCATTCTGTGGGATATCTTTATTTATCAATCTATACTAACCACAGTAAATATTATTATATCATATAATGTAAAAATTTTGCATAAATCAATAATATTTAAATTTTTTTTTCAATTGTGTTATGTAATTTTCCGATGAACTGAAATCCAATTCAAAATGTAATTTTCCGCGACTAAAATTATAATTTAATTAATACGTAAAATATTTTAGTATTGCTACTTTTACTTTTACTTACTTTTATTACTACTACTTTTATTCGTACTGTACACATATATGCATATATGCTCCATGGTATTGGGCCGGTATTTCCTACTCTTCGTACATAACCTATACCGTTCACGTAATTGTCGAATATTTTGCATCACTAATATCTGTTTGGGAAAATTATAATGAAACTCTCTAATTCTTCATCAATTTTTCTTAATCCAGAGTATATTTGATTTTTTATGAATCAAAAATTAATTTATTGAAATGTGTTATCATTTACTTTGAGAAATGTCATGTGAATAATGTGTTCCGTAAATATCCTCTTTTTTTATAAAAATAAGTAAAAGCATCTTTAAACACGTACAAATAAATTACACAAACATATGTTATAGTATTTGTTGCTATCTCATAAGCTTCATTAAATTTAAACACAATTTGTTGAATAACTTTGAGCCCAATTTGCTGAATCGATTAATAACTGTAAATTTTGCTCTTAATGAAATCAATATTTAGCACGTAAGTGCATGGAGATTTTAAAAATAACTTTTTTAATAACTATATGACCAAATTAATATTCCAGAATATAAATTTTTATTTAAATATAAATCAACAGCCGCTTTGTAGTTAAATATAGAGTAATAAATTGTCAAATATCCCATTTTTGAAATATTATCTGGTTTTTAATTTCAATTAGGGTATTTAATTTTGGATCCAATTGAATATTAAATCCATTTTCTCCCATCTAAAAATAAGAACTCCTTTGGTACCCATGTAACAGCTGACAAATTTAAGCGGGCAATTTCCTCTATTTTGTTTAAAAAATTTTCACCGGTCAAATTTGAAATATTATAGAGGTAATACAAACATAACACTGAAAATATTTTAAATATAATGCTTTTAGTTACCAAAAGGATTAAAATGAAATTCTAAATGGAGTATTATTAACAAGAAATGATGTAATTGGACTAAATGTAATTCGATAAAATTAACGAAATCGGAATTATTTGGTTTAAGAATTTACGGATTTTCTTGCTAATTTCCACTAAAATATATGCAACTATTTTTCTTCCGCAGATTAACCCGCATAAATTTTCGATTAAAGTGGCGAAATATGTTTCGAAGACAATGAACACCACCTTAAAACAACGTTTAACCTTTTCCCATTTATGATGAACCTAGTGCCATCTAGGACCAATTTGAAAACATTTTTATTATCAAGTAAAAAACGCCGAATTTCACTACGTGCAGGAATTTTATTTATTGAGTGAAGAAACAGCGTATTTTCAATTAATCCTGAACTGTAAAGTTTCATGAAAATTTGTCTATAATTTTAAACACCTAAACACAGCTTTCGTGGAATTAGTATTCCAGACGTGCGAAGTCATGAGTAATGGATTATATGTTATTTCTCTATAAATGCGTAATAAATGTGGCGGTAATACCTTGCACGGTCGCAGATTAATTAGATAATAAAGGAATGGAGGAAATCGCTTCCAATTTGACATTAAAATTATTTGTAGGAGGAAAGTATAATTTGAAAACAAATACAAATTCTCAAATTTTTGAGAAATTTATTTTGGAACGTCAATAGGAAAATAATTGTCACTATTGTTTTGTTCTTTATCCTGTATTAACACTTTTCAGTTTGAGCTTAGATTCGAGAATAATATTTTATCTTTTTTTTACGAGATCGTACTTAAAAAAGAAACCCTTATAAGATTATTTACATGCATGTCCGTTTTCCTCAGAATAACCGACCTTAAAAATATTTATTTGAAAATTTTGGAAGAAGCCTAATAATTATTCCATTTTTTAAAATTCCCCATTTAGTGCGGGGTATCGTTTAAAAAGGCTATTTATAAAGGTTTTAGAAACATTTTCTCTAATTATTCGTATTATGTTTCCGAAATATACTGAAAAACACAAAAATAAATTTCCACTTTTACTTCTGAAACCATACAACTTTAAGTTATAAAAAATGAGGAATTTTTTGAAGCACACTCAAAAAATATAGGAAAACTATAGCGATATTTCAAGACGTCACAATTTTTTAAATATCCATCATTATTACAAACTTACCAAAGATGTATATAAAAATATAAAGATGATATTTTTCCATGTTTATTAGCGATTTTCTCGGAAACGGTGCAACGTAGAATTTTTAAATTAGGCGTAGTAATACCTATTTTTTACCTATACATTTTGCACTAGCTAACTTTTTCATAAATATTCACATCAAATTAAAAAGAAAAGATAAATAAAAGTTTGATGTTTTTGAATGTTTTGTACTGTGTGTGTTTCTTTGAAAAGACTTGTTATGAAAAATGTTTTCGCAAAAATGTTTTTTCATAATTTTAAATCACGTATTAGTGCGACTTCTTATCGTATTGGACAAGTTTTATTTTTTTTATATATTACTAACGAACCCGGCGAACTTCGTTCCGCCTAACAGTCAACGAATGAGCAAATTTAGAATTTTAAAATTAATACAAAATTATTAAATTAAATTTTATATTTTATTACTATAATAAAATATGTGGGAATTGGTGGGTTGCACTCTTCAGTGAAGCAACCTGTGATAAATTATATTTTTCGTTTCGTTATTAAGCGCAAGAACAAATAAAGATGGTTTTCCGACTCGTGAACATGTCAAGTAAAATTGACCATTATAAAAACATGCATTTTCTACATTTAGACCTTCAAGGATTGGCCTTGTGATTTGATAATCATCATGGCGAATGTGAGACGAATCGGAAATTGAAGTCGTTTAAACTCAAATCACATATCGGTAGGGGTCATCAGAATTCTCAGAATGAGAACTTCTTCACCTTTGAATTTTCTTTTGAGTATCGTCACGTAAATCACATTTATCATCAGTTTAGCTATCACCAAACGCGTTCCGTTGCATAGTTTTTGTTGGTTTAGGTTTAGAAACATGATTATTATCGAGCTAACCTTAAGTCGTAAATTGTGCGGTGGTAAGCCACGCACATCCAAGGAGTTTAAAAATTCAATAGGATAGTTGGTGGTTTCATCTTCTTTGTTACATAGTCAATTTATTGGAACGAATGAAGTGTACCATTGATTCCATTCTGAATTACGAAGTTTAAGTCATCCGCATCTTTATTCTTAGCTGCCAAAATTGCTCGCTCACCCAACTGTTATTTTTGCTGTTTGCAGTGATGTTTGGGAATACTTTTTTGACGAGTTCGTCTTTCGATGAGACAAAATTACAAAAATTTGGAGGAAATGAAATCAATCCACTCGATTCGTCGACAGGAACTAGACCATTATCGATAGTCAGCATTTGCTCAGAGGAGTCTTCAGCAGATGTATCATTCAGCAATGCAAATCTCATGTTTGTTGTCAGCTGAAGTTTCTTCACATAGCGCCATACATTTGATGATTTGAGGCAAGCGTTTATTTCATCGGCAGCAGATGATCTTGGAATTACTGGCAGTGTTTGGGGGAAATTGCCAGATAGTTAAATCATTGCGCCTCTAAAACATATCGAGTTATTGCGTGGATCTTTCAATGTTCGGTTAATTGCTTTCAATGCGCATTTGTGCGCAATCGTGTATTCATTTCAGATGATAATTTTTGATGCTACTAAAACTTTGACGGTGTGTTTGCAATATTACATGTTGGTTGTTCAATAGTTTAAAGATTTAAAAGCGATCCTTCTAATAATGTTGCTGCTATTCCAGAAGAAGCCACTGCAACTGTAATGTTGGATCTCGCACGAACAGTGGCTGACAAAATTACTGACATGAGTGATCAGATGACGGAGCCAATACTGGTAATTTTACTTTGCCACTAAGGGAGCACAATCCTGGCGTTTCTCCCGAATACTTCAACGCGCCACAATGCTGGCAAACAACATCCATTGGCCCAGTGCGAATGGAAGCACGCGAGCTGTAATCAGTGTTGCAATCGTATCGAAACGCTGTTCGATTCAAATCAATACGTGAATAATCTCTTCTTGCGCGTCGAAAATAATCTAGTTGTTGATCTATGAGGTTTGCTCGACGATTTCGCATTGCCAATCGAGCTGTTTCACGGGCTGCCTCACTTTTCTCTTGTGTAAACACGAAGTCTGGCCATACTAACGCGGCGCCCTTCTCATGCAATTTTTATATTCTTCTTCAGTGGTTTTATTCCCGATGTTTCGAATCCTAATTGCATTACGGCTTTGTCGGGAAAGATCAGATCTTCTCGGTCGCGGCATTATTTAAAGTAATATCTCAAAACTATTATTTTTAATTCTTGCACAAAACAAACACATTACCTGTTAACTTTGCGATATTTTAAAATAAACCATAGACAACATTATGTGAACTGTCAGTTCCGTTTTATTATAACAAATGAACGATGGACGTGAGCTGTCAGAATAAATGAGAGCTATCAGTTGCGTTTCGTTATAATATAGCACTATTATCACTGATATTTTACCTCTGGTATTGTTATTTTTTATTTATGAATATCACACTTATTATCCTATTCCCAACGAAGACAAATCCAAAAACATAACAATTAAAAAAAAAATTGGTCTAGCCGTTCTTGAGTTATAAACGGTGTAACTAACACGACTTTGTGTTGTATATATATATATATATATATATATATATATATATATATATATATATATAGATTCTGTTCAGTTTTGCTGTTGAAGTAGCTACTTAAGAAACAATTTGAATTATAAAAACATTATTGGGCGCCTATGATAAGGAATATATTTTATTTATAAAAACAATTTATTCCTACGTATTCTTCACAATAGTTTATCTAAAGTAATAATGAAAGAATTGTTATTTTAAACAGAAGATGGCCAAGAATACATTTTTTTAAATAATATTACACGCAACTAAAATTAGCAAAAATGTGTAAAACACATTATGAAATCGTGTTAGTTCAATCAAAGTAATGGAAAGAGAATATTTTAAAAGAAAATGTTATTGCATTAGCATGACCTACATCGGATTCTATGTGTATATGTACCTACATATAACGGCAAGTGCTATTTGAAAGGCATATACAATCTCAAAGAAGCATCCTATTGTTTACCGGTATTTTTGTTTCAAAGAGCTCAGCGGAATAAATAAAACTTTAAGGTTCCACACTCGGAAATCCATCCTACCATTGAGTTATGACACGGAAAAATTTTAATTTATGTGTTACAAAAAAACTAATTGGTTTGGAACCAGTAACATTTCCGGCTATTTCCATTGATCTAGAAATAGGGTTTATTGTTATAATCAGAAAAAAATTTCCACAGATAAATATTTCGTCTTGACTGAATTATTTATCAGAGAGGCCATGATTGTGTAGTAGAGTAAAAAATAATTTCCATGTTAATGCCGCTGCTAGTTATGTCATTTAACAACTCAGATTCAAGAGGTTGTTTACAGCTCAGATTCAAAGGTTTGATTCGATCTCTTCTAACTTGGATAAGTCATACTGTCCGAAGGAAATTGTTCAACCATATTTGTGACATAATTCGCGATTGATTAATATATTAAAATGCTACTCGCATACACTCGACACTTGGATTCATTGCGATATATGTTTTGAGCTGCAGAATGTTTGCCGTGCTGGTCATTATTACTATTAATATGGAAATAGCTACGGAAGAAAAAATCCGTAATTGTATCATTTCTTTTAATAAAGAATTTTGGAATGTGCTTCAATTTGTTTTTAGCGATTGTGATTGACATTTTTAAAACATATTTATTTCTCTTCATTCTTTGACTGACGCTTATTTCGTTAGACACCGCTGGACTTTTTTTGTGAATTATAGGATAAGTCAATCACATGCAGGATTATATCATGCAATTTACTATAATTGTCAAAAATAAAAGGATAAACTTTATTTAAATTGTAAATAGTTATAATCAATAACTAAGAAATGTTATACTGGCACGTAAAAATTACCTTAGTACAATTTATGACTATGTATTCACATACCCAATTTCTAAATTTTTATCTTTTACTGATTAATTGGATTTTCGATCTACTAAAAAAATCAAATTCATTGTAAGATAACTCACGTACATAATATCCGCGTACGGTGAGATATTTTTAAGGTTAATGCTTTAAGACATTTATTCGGAAATTTCAGGCGAGATTAACGAGGACTCGATCTTTTTACTTTTATGTGTGTCGTGGTGTATCGTTGACAGATTTTTAGTAACATATCCTTAGATGTGAGAAATTCCCTTATTTTCCAAGTCATTTAATTAAAAATCATAAAAAACAGGGCTGGTAGTATTTGAACAGAAAATTACAGGAAAGCTATATTGGTATTGAATATATTTGGCGTTAATTTTGTAGAAATTCATTATTCACAATTAAATGAAACTACGTGATGTAGTATTATTTCTACTTTCTTTAATTTCTTTACACCGACCTAGGTTTCGTTGTATGACAACATCTTCAGGTGGGATATTAGCAAAGATATACTAAACTAGGTCGTGGTAAAGAAATTAAAGAAAGTAGAAATAATACTACATCACGTAGTTTCATTTAATTGTGGCTATATTGGTAGTAAAATTTTAGAGATTTTGCTTAAGTCAGCACATTCTCGCCTCTCTGAAAGATGTACTAAGGACTATAATATATAAATATTTATGTTGTGAAGAATAATATGATCCTTCAAACATTTTATGTTTGTTAAACAGTTATATTTATAGAATTGGTGCACAACATTACCGGAAAACTATATTGATTATCCTAGACCTCTTGGTTTTTTGGGTAATTCAAAATATTTTTACGTTTCAGAAAGATGCAATAAGCAATACATTAATGTTACTGTTGTAAAAAATAATACAAATCTTTTTATATTTCTAAATTTTAATTTAAATACTTAAGTATAAGTGGAAGACTCGTTGAAGGAGTTCTACTCGTATTCGACAATTTTTTTTTTATTATTTATAATAATTTTTTCGAAAACATATTTTCAAAATTTTTGTTCAATTAAATTACTAAATTTTTATATATCTTAAAAACGACTGTGTATTGTAGGTTACTTATAATAACAACTCATTGTTAATACAATATCCTTATGTAGACCATAGTGTCACCGAGCGAATAAGTGACCCATTGTGTTTTTGATTAAACTCTTCTTCAAAAAGAAATATGGAATATCTCATCGCTTTACCTTAATATCAAAATTTGCATCGTATGTTAAAGAGCTGTTGAGTAAATTTACTATCATTAAGGTCAGGGTAAATCCACTCCTACTACATCAACATTTCCTCATAAAGAGAGATATATCATCAGTGTCTAGAATTCTTCCGGAGAAACAGAAAGATTTTTGTAATGATTACATTAATTATATTAAGAAAGAAATTAATTCATAAGAAAATATAAAAAAAATTCCCTTGTATATTTGTATAGAATATTATTGTATAGATATATATATTTGTATAAATGTTCAACAAATGAACAAGTTTATTTTACGAGGTACTGACAAGATTAAAAACCCTTGGTCCTACCAAAAATTTTTGGGAACATCACCTTGGTATGATATCAATAAATGAAGACTTTATACGTGCCAAAAGTTAGATATTTAATGAAAACTTCAAAGCCTTTAAAAAAAATTTGATGTGTTTTACGTGTCTGTTCATTTTTTATATGAAATTTTTTAAAATTCTAAAAACTATTTTTCAGAGATCAAACGTTTAGGTACATTTAATAAAGAACCTCGGAGAAACATTAAGATTGCAAGCAAGTTTATTAAGTTTCCCGGGGAGAAGTTTATCAAGCTTGTATGTAGATTTATAGAATACTAGCTACGAAGTTTATCTGAGATCAAATATAAAACATTTGCAATATTATGTTAGATTCTGTGGATCAAAAGACGTTACGAAAAGTTTACGTTTTGTAAGAGAAAATTCCCATATACAGGAAATAGTTGAAGTGTTAAATCCAAATAATTCTTTTTCAACAACTAACTAAATAATATTTGCAGCGTAAACTAAGCCTTCATCCAACTGTACTACTGTGTTGGTAATGTCGGGACAAGAAAAAGTATTAAACCTAATATGTGTGATTACTTAAAACTAATCAAGGGTGAAATAACGTTGATGACAAAATATGTGTTATAGACGATGAATATCTTTGCTTATATTGTTTTTCCGTGGGTAGTTACTCCAGTAATAGTCTGCCAATTCTGTATATTCCGAAATTTACTTCAGTGAAACGATTTGATGTCCTGATGACGGAAATCAATAAATAATGCTACTATCATTACAAGAGAAGGTAAAGGTCTCTTTTTATTTAAAAAAAATCGTACACCATTATCATCAACCAAATTTCCTTAAAAAATCTTGGAAAAAAAATGTTGAAACCGAAATATGCTTATCCACCAGTCTCGTCGGATATTCATATGGTGAGAAGTACATTTAATTTTTTATGAAACTCTGGGTTCAAAAGTTGGATACTGGATATATAGAATAATATATATTCAAGTTTTACTAATTCAATAGTGCAAAGTAGAGCACTAATATATTAAAAATAACTAATATATTAATTTATAAGTAATTACTATTATAGCAGCTGTAGATATTCAATTGATATATAATGAACCAGCTAGGAATGGAATTGTTACATGAAAGCAGGGTTGGCTATTAAAATATAATATAATAAAGCCAGTAACAATATCATTACCACCAGCACCCGATGATATATCAAACACAAATATTCATAATTGTACAAACTTAAGGTGGAAATTTTGTTGCACATAGATTGTGTTACCTTGGTCTGTAGCTAATGGGCATCATTGATCATGATAATGTCATAATTGAAGAAACTAATTGCGTCGACATAGATATTTACGTAAGTCCTTTTGATATTTTTATCAGCTAATATGATCAAAAAAGATTAGGACAATATTCAGCATTTACCCGAAATTAACCGATAAAGAAAAAAAAATTATTAAGCAATTTGAGCTATAGTTAGAGTGTAAAACACATTCATAACATGAAAATAATTTTCACCAGGGTTTAGATTTACCGAGAAAGCTATGTTAAAAAACACCTACACATAGTGCCTCGTGTCCAGTTTTTTTCCACTCTACGACGAAAACAGTTGGCTCTTTAAAAGAAAACAAAAATACAGCGCTCATATAGTAAAAATTGTGTAAGTAACAACTTTTATAGTAACTTTCATCAATCTTTAAAAAATAGATAATATGATATTTGCTAGAAATCAATTTTCATTACTTAGACTTGAAATATTTCACAACGCCCACTCGATATCGATGTTGATAATATACCAAAACAAAGATATGTATAAAAATTCTACGCACTAGAATTTTTTCGAATATGACCTCATATAATCTACCACATGAATTTATATATGACGAATGCCTACCTAATAAGTATTCACAAAAGGTGTAAATTTCCCGAAGAGAAAATTTTAAATTAAATTATTGCTTAAAGTTACCTTAAGGGTAATTTACATAAACGATGATAAACTCTTCAACATTCTTACTTTGTCATTTGACTAACTAAAATGCTAACAAATAGTACATTCCAATCGGCGACTAATTGCGCGGGTGTGACTATCGGTCATATCTAACAGTGTCACCTCACGCTGTTTTCAACCCGGGTATAATTAAAAGTAATTACAAATACAAAACACTTGAATTATCCAAATCAAACAATTGTGTGTCAATATTTTACAATTCGTAAATATTATTTTAAATTCTAATATCCGTGTTCAATTTTCAATATGTTTTGTTTTAATACCGCATACTTCTTTTTATATGCTCATGAGAACATAACGGTATATCGTTAGATATTTATATACATAATATAAAGCTACGCCAGTGACCAGTATCTTGTGACATTTACTTTGAGACATGAAATTACGCGCCCATACCAAATTGAATTCATACAAGTTCAACGAAAAATTTTCTTAAATTTATACGATAAACTATATATGGATGGATCATGATATGGATCATGTTAACAGAAACGTAAACTTTTCATTTTATGTATATTTATTTATACCTAAACGGTTTCACATTGGCTTTACTTAAGCTCTTCGTCTTTAATAAAATATGTATTTTTATGATAAACCATTTTTCTTAGTATTTCCATTCAGCAAATTTCCAAATTGTCATAAGCAATGCTTGAAATTATACGTTCGGTTGGTATTTAATTCATAAGAACCGTTAACTTTACTTTTTTTCTTTGAGGAATCTTATACTGCCTCTAGATTTCATGAAACACATGTTATTTTTCTTAACTAGTTTCATTTCTTATTTTGCTAGTTTAAGCATTATTTTATTTAGAGCGGTATTATTAAAAATATAACTCATAGTATAGTGAATATAAACAATTGCAACGCAATCAAGTGTCGCAGTATTTGTAAATTAATCACTCAAATTAGCTAAAGGATTTTTTTTTGGACTGCCTCCTAAATCACAAGTCTATTACCTGCGAAATAAGAATAAAATCAAGTGTGTGTATCAACATATGCGTGTGCATTTTGCTTCCAGCAAATACCAGCAAATTTCCAGCAAAAAACAATAAAATTTAAATAAAAAATAGTTTAATTAACAAAACTATTTCGTGAGCAACAAAATTAAAATAAATCATACGATTTAAAATTTTTAACCAAATTTAAAAACACCACAATATTGTCATAGCGACGACAACCAACAGGAGAGCCACCATAATCATTTTACACTCAATATGTATATTATATGGTAAATAATTTTTTTAATAAAACTTTACAAATTTGGGAAAAACCATATAGAGCAACAAAAATATTCAAAAAGTGTATTTGATGGATAATAATTGTATGACTTTATCTCAATCACATGAAATATTAGGAAAAAAGTGCAAGCAATACCATCTTCTTTATATAGAATAAATAGAATTCATTAAAGTATATCATTTTTACCTTTTAAATTTTAAACAATGAAGGGTTCAAGTAATTCCGAAGCCCAAATATATAGATGTAAGAGAATCTAATTAGCAATATGATTGATTAATTAATTTAATAGTTACTAGAGTCGTTATTGAATTTGTTTAATTTTCCCAAATAGATGAATAGTGATCCGTTATGAGCTTGGTTTTTATTTATCACTTTTAATCATGCATTTTTTTAAGCGTGAAAACCTGTTTTTTTTTGCTTTTGATTTTTTGTAGAAATACATTATTTTTTATATCAATTTATAATTTTGCGTAAATGGAAATCTCATTTATGAAAAGTAATTACCTTGATATAGGCAATTACTTTCCAAAACGTGATACGGTTGGACAGAGTAACATTTGTCAAAAATGTTGACATCCTTATATTTTCATGCATGATTTCGTTAAATGAAATAAAAATACATAAAAAATTTATAAATTCCATTGAAGCATCCGTATTCTTTGTAAAGGGCTTACATACGATATCAATTAAAACGTTGAAGAAAACAGTATTATACACTGTTATGGCTTAAATAATTTATTTTGGCGACGTTTGATGTTGGCGACTTTGAAGTGTAAGGGTAAATAAAGCTTTTCAATTATATAAATCCACTGTAACATTGGAGAAGAAAGGTTACTATGATTATAATTTTTTACGAGGTATGCATATTACGTAACATTAGTGACCGAATTTTTAAGATAATGGAAAATTCAAGAAGAAATAATTTATTCCTAAGAAAATTAATTTCATTAAACTTTTAAATATTCCTACTACTAAAAATTTACTATTATTACCCAATATTTGTCACCAATAATTATTGTAACTTAAATATTTGATGGAATAATTCATTCTCTGTTGGTTTCCTCACTGTAATCAAATTTGAAAGTATTTCCAGAGTTAGGGATATATATATTTAAAAAAAATTTAAATAAAGCATTTTTTAATTCTACAACCGATAAAAAAGTTTTCACTGACATTAAAAAATATTGCATTAATTTTTTGTGATAATTTTGAATAAAAATAAATCTAATAAATATTTTCTTTTCTATGATTTCCAGAATGAAATAGATCAAAAACAATTTACACTGGCGTCGTCAAATCACGGCATTAAACCTAACGGTATTAATTGGCATTTAATGGTGCGATAAACACTGCAATTCATTAGCGTTACCTTGTAGGCCATTAGGGTTATTGACATAAAGTACACAAACTCAGATCGTTAGGCACTTAAGTCTTAAAGTCAATCGATATACAGCCGCTTAGTTAACTGGTGACCTAACGTTAATTTGGTCGCATAAATCAGGTAAACAAATTTGACGATGTACAAACCTACATTAAAGTAAGAATGAATATAAAACATTTACGATTTTAATATTTTTACTTATATACAAATACGATGAACTACTTACGACAAATAAATGAAATTACGTGCTGTAATATTATTTCTACTTTCTTTAAGTTCTTTACCACGACCTAGGTTTTGTTGAATTACATCTTCAGGTGGGCAATTAGCAAGGATTTTTGCTAATTTTCCACCTGAAAATGTTTGTACAAATTTATTATTCACTATTAAATGAAACTACGTGATGTAGTATTATTCCTACTTTCTTTAAGTTCCTTACTACGACATAAGTTTTGTTGTATAACAACTTCTTATACAAAATTAACCCCCAATATATTCAATATTTAAGATTACTTTATAGGGGTACGGCACGTAGAACAGCGTTTAAGGCAATTCTAAATATAATATATGTAAATATATGTACATATATATATATATATACATATATATATATATATATATATATATATATATACATATATATATATATATATATATATATATATGTATATATATAGATATATATATACATACATATATATATATATATATATATATATATATATATATATATATATATAATAAAACTCCGGGATTGGCGTATCGGAACATTGAACATATTTACGAAAAAGTAAATATGGCACATAATAAAACAAGAGAACAAAAAAATTTTGTTTTTGGAATTTTTGCCTGTTTGTTCATTTGTTTTTCTGTTTACGTGTTTTTCTATATGTGAACACGATTCACATAAATAACAATTGAATCAATTCAGATGTAGTTAAAAAAACAGAGTAGCTGACTACAAGTAACAAAGTTTGGATGTTATCAGTATCGGTTCACTCAGTCAGATATTCAAATGTTAATTTGATTGCATTTGTACATCAACAAACAAACAAATAATTAGCTCCTCGATGCATATACCTTTGTAAATTCATAAATTCCGTTTCGTGTATTTTAAATTGCTCAATGAAATATCTAAAATTAGAGAAGAAAGGTTTCTATGATTATCAGTTTTTACGAGGTGTGCATATTACGTAGCATTAGTGACCGAATTTTTAAGATAATGGAGAATTCAGGAAGAAATAATTTATTCCTAAGAAAATTAATTTCATTGAACCTTTAAATATCCCACTACTGAATCGCATTTAAACTCTCATAAATACTTAAAAACTTACTATTATTACTCAATATTTGTTACCAATAATTATTGTAACTTAAATATGTGATGGAATTATTTATTCTGTGTTGGCTTCCTCACCGTAATCAAATTTGAGGGTCTTTCCAGAGTTAGGGATATATATATATACATATATTGGCTTCTCAGTCGTATATACATATATATATATATATATATATATATATATTATATATATGCATATATTGGCTTCTTAGGTGAACCTAGCCCCTATAGAATGGCTTCTCGGGTGACGGAACAGAGGATCGCACACCGTATACCTCGAAAGTGGGACTTGGAGGGTAGAAGCGAAATGAAATAACTCCCGCGGACTACCTGGTCGGATAAGGTAACTTCGTAACAAGCCCTTTCGGCGAACTGCTCTGTATTATTTTGGAGTTAAGGTTGACGGGCCATTGAGTTCTATTTAGCTATTGTGGTCACTTTCTTCGAAAAGAAAACGAACATCTTATGACACATAAGAGCAGCAGCTCAGACTCACATATAGATTATTTTCTATACAAAAGAGCAATATTTAAATGATTTAAAGATAGTAAGGTCATAATCGGGAAGGCTCTCACTACACAACATAGATTACCAGTAATTTGTTTAAGACTCCCATTTTGGTTTTAGAAATTTTAGCTTGACTCAAAACAAGTATCACGCATAAAATGGTATAACATGTGCATATCTGATGGTGATACTTTTATCGAGGCAAAGATGTTTCTCGAAAATTCAGTGTCAAGTTCTGGTAGGTCTTATTTTAATACTCAGAGGAATGAGCTCCATTCGTTCTATCGGAAAACAGCTAAGATAAGTTTAATCAAATCTAAAGATTAAAAACTAACAAATATCCTATATGGGGGAATGAAAAAGTAAAAGTGATACTGAGGAATCGAAAGGATGCCTTTAAAAAGTGGCAGGATTCAGGACCATACCCTAAAAAAGACGAATGTAAAAAAGCCAAGAAATTAGCAAAATCCTATGTAGTAGTCCCAATAGAGGTAAACAAACTCTTCTTTTACGTGAGTTTAGAAGCCGCGCAATTACACAGATATTTAAACTTACAAAAAGACATCAAAATCAGATAAAAGATGTAAAACATAGCAAGTTTATAAAATATTATATCTGGCGAACTGCTAACTCGGAACGAGGATATAAATTAAAGGTGGCAAGAATACTACCAAGAACGGCTGAATGAACGGTTTCCGCATGAACTGCCAAACCATATTGAAGCCATATTGAAGAAATCGTCACATCTGAGGTGAGGAAAGCCTTATACAAAATGAAAAACAAGGAGGTAATTGGGAGAGTCAAGATACCAGTGGAGGTTTGAAAAGGGGCTGGGACCGCCGGAGAGACTTAGGTCTCTCCGGCGGTCCTTCACAAACCTTTTCAATAAAATTTTGACTAACGGAAAGATGCCGGACATGTGGTGAGTCAGCAGCATAATCTCTCTATAAAAAAGAGGTATATAGCAAATTACAGCCACTTCTCTAGTATTAGTCTGATCTACTTTACACTAAAAATTTTTGGAAATTATTCTCGCAAACAGACTAAACCAAATTGTCAAAATTACCCCTAACCAATGTGGATTTACCAGTGGAATAATAATAATAGATGCAATACACAGCCTGAAGAATCTAGTAGAAAAATGCAGATCGCGAAAGAAAGACCTATCAACCTAGTTAAAGTTTTTGATTGCGTATTTAGAGATCTGCTTTGGAAAGCTTTGAGATCACCGTTAGTCCCGGAACATTACATATGCTTAATTAAAGAACTATATACTAAGGAATACCCACAAAGGTTATTATCCACTCAGGTCACCAAGGATGTACAATTAGCCAGTTTTTGTTTAACTTAGTTATAAACTATATCACGGATCATAAGCAAAATCCTTCACCTTGCACACTGCTGTACGCTTATGATATAGTTCTTATTGCAAAAACTCAAATATAAGTACAGGAATAACTATAAGCACGGCAACACACACTAGAAAAACAAGTTCTTAGAGTAAACAGAGACAATACTGAATACATGCAGTGTGATGTATCAGGAAATAACGCTAACGACAACTCATCAGTTATGATCGGTTATGATCTCATCAGTGAATAAGATAAAGCAGTTTAAGTACGGTTCAGTGGTAGCTTCGAAAGATAGCGCTGATAAAAACATCCAGCACAGAATAACAACTACCCGCCTAAAATGTAAATCACTAACTGAAGTATTAAGTGACGCTAGAATCCCCACCAAATTCAAAGGTCAAGTATACAAGCAAATAGTACGGGCCAGCGTTGATATATGGGTCGGAATGCTGGTCGATGACAAAGGTGAACGAATAAAAGATGCACATTACGGAAAAGAAAATGTTGGGAGGTTACAATGGAAATGCCGAAGGAGTTACAAGACTGGGCAAAATACAAAATGAGTAGATCAAAGTAAAGTTTAAAGTCGCAAAAATTTAGGAAAACTGAGAGAAAATCGCTTGCGTTAGTACGGGCACGTTATGAGGCGCAACGGAGACCATTACTGATAAAAATCTTAAAATTATGAATTAGAACCCAATTTCGAAACAGGATAGACAGGATAGATGATTTAGCTAAATTTTATGAATTATATAGCCAGAAGAAAGAATATATATATATATATATATATATATATATATATATATATATATATATATATATATATATATATATATATATATATATAAACATACATACATGGATAGGATGATTCGATAAAATCCGACCATGAAAATATTGAAGCGTTATTACAAAATTCAAATCAATATAATAAGTTTTCCAGTTCCAGTCAATCGTATTATTTTCCACTGCTCGTTTTATTCTTTGTGAGGTTGACATGAATCAAATTATTAGTGCTATCTCGCACCATCAGTGTTTATTTAAATATTATGGAATTTTACTTTTGTACCCGCAGTAATGCGTCTTCCCTTCTGCATTCAAGACACTGTCGCTCAAAAATAATTCATCGAAATTCGCGCCGGAACACTCATAAAATAAGTATCCATAGACGTCCCTATCTCTTGAAATTGTTGATAAGTGAATTATTTTAAGGCAACGTTTCTATTACATGCTAGTATTAGAATTCGTCAAATCCAGATACATATTCCATAAGCGCAGATCAACAATAAAAACGTTCATATATTATAAGTATATAATAAATCACTCAACCTTGAGTTCACCTGTTCGCAACATTCTAACTTCCCTCCAAAAAAATTATTTACAAAGGAACAAGCTTTCGTTGCCCAAGATTTTTTTAAGAGATATTTAAAATTGTTTTTGCACTACTACTTTTGTATATAAATGTAAGTTATAAATAAGAGTAAATTATAATCACATATTAATTTTTTAAAGAGAAACAATTAAATTTTCATTCGAGTAAATTTTGCAAAGTTCGTAAGAGAAACGATTCAAACAGCATTAATATAAGAATATTAAAAAATAGTTGAAAATAGCTTAAAAAGTCTGTTTTCATTAGTATATTTTTGCCGTATCTGAATAAATTTTTATCAGCCAAATCTATAAATAAAATCTATTTTTAAGTAAATGGGCCACACCTTCGTTTAAAGACATAAAATATTATTAGCATATTAAATCTTTCTAGTATCTTAGCGAAACCTTTTTTAAAAAATACGGGGAAACACACGGAGATAAAGTAAGTCGTATTTCCTAAAGTTAATATATTTTATTTGGGTTTGGTCCATTTGGCGACCTTTTTCGCATCGAATTTGTGTTTAAACACATTTATTACCTGTCTCTTTCATTTCACCGCACCACATTTTATTGCACCCCTCTGACCTTCTAGTTAAAATCGGTGTTAGAATAATGAAGGAGAATAAATCGAGTATAATTTATTTTTAGTCTTGACCTTTTCTTCTCTTTTTATGTAAGCCAGTTTTGTCTATATAAATATAAAACAAATAGAAGTGATACCTTCATATTGATTTTAAGTCTACATTACAAATTAGTTTGATTTATGTGACAATTTGTTCTTCATTTCGTTAAATAATATGGATTCATATGTTAGATTAATAGTTTCATAATTTGTTTTGGTTTAGGTATTAGTCACATAGTCACTATCGTTATTTAGTTAATTTGTTTTAATTTTATTGTTATTATTTTATAATAATAGTAGCGTGACCCGTGCGAAGTCTTCGCATTATTTATTCCATTATGAAGCTCAGATGACAGATCAAACAAATATTTTACTAAAATTGACATATAGAGGCGCAAGTATCAAAAGCATTGAGCTAAAGCACCACTTTATTTATACGTGAGTGGATTTGAATTTAAACAAAAATTTTACCGACCGTCAATCATATTGACGTTGAGCCGTTAGATGGCAGCATTGCTGTTTTGTGTATACAATTTTAATAATTAATTAATTTGCAAAAACAATAGCAATAATACATTTTTTAGTTGAGTATGCCGGTAGAGCAAGCAATTATCTATAAAATGATATATAATTTATGTGGATTAGTTGTGAGGTTTTTTCTAAAAAGGGAGTGTAACATCTTAACCTTAGCGTATTAATATATATGATGATGATGATGATTATGATGATGATGATGATACTATTAATAGTTGACATTTATTATTTAAAATATTGTTATCTTTAAATTAAATCTGACTGAAAGTATAATTTACATTTGACGACACTTTTGTGGATATCTTACATGATAATTTACATTTACGTCGCCTTTCGTGTTTATGTTTGTTAAAAATGTGTTGTATCAGATTTTTTTTCAATTCATCTGACTTGTTCCCAACTCATATGTCAGTGGTGACTTAATTATTTATAGTATGGTTTAATATTTTTTTATTGCTCCTTTTAATGTTTTTGGATTTTGTATTTATAAATTAAAATAATTGAGTGTACTTTATATAAAAACGTAAAACGTAAATATGTGTGTCATATACTTAAATTAATTTAAGATTAAAATAAATAAGATTGTACGAGATGTAAAATAATGTAGTATCAGATGTAAAATTATGTAGTGACTTAAATTGCACTCTTTTTAATCGAAGTTAATTGTTTTTTTTATTAATTTTTTTTCTTAAATATTGAAATAACTATTTACTTCCACAAATTCAAAAAAAACATATATGAAGCTGTATTGCTTATTAATTTTGAATTAGATAAAGCTTAATGAAAATCTGATATTATAAAATAAATCCTATAATTTTCTTTTATATCAGTCAGTTTTAATTTTTTCTAACTAAATCTGAAAGTTGTTTCATTTCTGCATTTGCCTGTTTGTTCCATTTTATGGGTCAGCTATTCAGTTAGTCTCAAAAAATTTTGCACACATATATCTCACGTTATAGAAATGTGTACAAGGTACAATTTAGATAAGAAAATACTTATTTCACGCGAGCGAAAGAGCGGGCAAACAGTTAACATACACAAATGTGTGAACGGAAATTTCGTGGCACGAATTCCTCTGGTTGAGTAACTTATATACTTCATGTATATAATATAATAATATACTTGACACAAATACACACACACATATACCTATGAGTACTAAGAGAGAGAGAAGGGAGTGAAAAAAAAAATTCTTACCTAAATATCTTTACATATATATTAAGCGTATCAAGCCTTCTTAAATCAACTAAGTAGATAACAGAATGATTCAATAAAATTTAAAACGACATTATCAAAATATCGTACAATTTCTGCGGCATTATGTAAATTTCATCTCGGCAAAGGTTTTCCATGAGTTTTATATTTTTTTTACATCCCTTTTAACTTTTGTAAGGTCAAGTCGCATTAAATTAATAGAAGGAATTAAGACTGTTTTACTAAGCCAATTATACAGGAATGTAAATTTGTATTAAAGGTGTAAGAGAAAGCAGGGTATATTTTTTATTACAATAAACGATCTTATTTACACACATATTAAAAACTTTAGAAGCGTTTCTAAGTTGTTTTTTTGCAATTTGCTTCTGAAAATTTGCATAATTGATTTCTAGAGTGAAGGACATGCTTCTGGGAAAAGCTTATTATACAGTGGACGACGCATTAACTGATAAATACATATTTTATAATTGCTCTTATGGTTAATTCCGTTATTATTTTTATCATTATTACTATTTATTTAAATTTCACATTTTGTATTGTTAACAGACAACAGAATTTCACATTTTGTATTGTAACAACAGAGTTACATATGAGGACACCTTTATGGATATCTTATACGATAATTTACATTTAGCTTGTATTTATGTTTTTTTTATTATTGATTGAATAGTATTTTTTTGACTTTTTTTTAATTTGTTTGACTTATTCCTGGCTCAAACGTCGACAGTGAAATAATTATTTATGCTTTTGCTTCATATTTGTTTTTTTGTACCTTTCAACATATTTTTGGATTTATTATATACTAGCTGATTCCCGCGACTTTGTTCGCATGGATTTCAGTTTTTGTTTCATCAGATTTTCTGTAGTAAAAAGTTGTCACGTATTTGCCCATCTGCATATAATCAAATCATATGAAAATACAAAGATACAATATATCTACAAACGCACAATAAAAATAAAACATCCTTCCAACTTAATAACGCCCTACTTCTTGTAATTAGTTTTATGTGTAGAGGAATTAATTATTATAAACATAGGATTTTAGTGAAACACTATAAAACCAACGAAAGTTTTAGGTAAAGTTCTTATCTAACTATAGTAATAATCTAAGTTACCAAATAAGTATATTTATAGATAAATGGACAGAAAAATCTTCACAAATTTTCTGAAATTATTTCATTTCTTTATTTTCCAACTACTAAATACGGTAGATAATTAAAGAGAGTGATCAGATAGCCTAGTTTTCATCAAGATGCTCCGTGCGTCTCAGAGAACGTGCGTCCGCTGCGAATCATCCAATGCTATAGGGTACGCCGCGGCTCACGGTGCGCTTATATACAGGCCAGCCGCGCCCGACTAACGTACGAAGAAGCAGTAAGTTGATCCCTTTTTAATATGATCAATCATATTGATGAGAATTCAAATTAAATTAGACGTATCTATATTTCCAAAACCAGGCATTATTTTTTAACTTTATGTTCACATAGGCTTCCAATCACAGTTTTATAAATTACAGTTAACCAACATTTCAACTAAATGGACCGGAGTGTTTTTCTGGGATAGTACGTATTATTTCAATTAACATAACTTTTTTGTTAGTAAACTGACTTGAATGATACAAACACTAATTATTACGAGAAGCTTGCACATCAGTGAAAACCGAATTAAAATCGATTAAGCTGTTTCTTCGATTAAGATTAGAGCGTAGAAACACTCAACAAGCAGACAAACGGATAAAAATTCAAAAACGATTTGTTTGCCTTGGTAGCATAATTACAACGTGTATAAATTGTTTTTTTTTAAGTATGTAATGTACAGACACAGCTCGTTTACGATTTTATTACATTTATAGACAAATTGACATGACTGAGTGTGCTTTATATACCAATATCGAATTAATTTATGAGTAAGAAAAACAAAAAGGGAAAAATAAAAATTTTGAAAAGTGTATACATATGCGTCATAAATTGAAAGAAAAAGTAAAGGTAGAAGAAAAAATATATAAATGTGTATGTAAGTTGTGACTATTTATTATTAAAGCTTACCAAATACTGAGTTATATAAAACTTAGCGTGAATTTGGTAGTACGAACTTAATAAAAAATATAAAAGAAAATCAGTTATAATTTTCATTATAAGAGACAAATTTCAGTATTTTTTTTTTATTTTCGAAAACTTAGTTAAGAGGGTGGAAGTGATTTTATGACGTTTTTAAAAAGTCTATGTTTCAAACCGAAGCATTAAAATGAAAGACCTAGTCAAGGACATTCCACTTGATGGTGTCGGTATTTTTTCATCCATTTCCTTGTATGGGAAGCTACGTCAGAGAATAATTTTTAAAATGTTCCTTATATTTGATCTTGCGTATCTATCTTATATGTGTACATTAAATTCTTCTTAACTGATGTAAAAAGAAAAGAGTAATCGGGCGGTGACATAAAGATGGACGAACATAACGAAATGATAAGGATTCCGGGCTGGGGCTACGCACCCCAATGACAAAATATTTGTTAACGTAGTAAGGTATTTGTTAACGTAGGAAGACTATGATATCGATAATTTTCAGTTTAATTAGTTTTTAAATAAAATGTATCTTGAACCGATATTCGACCATAAATAATATATTTGCACACCTCGTTACGGTAATTGGCATATGTAACTTATCTAGGTACTGAGAACAAACGTCATTTCGGATCTCGTTTTATTAAGTAGTTTCATAAAAACAAATTTGGAATGTCATATCGTGGTTTTTAATCATGGCAAAATTATATAAAGTATTCTGTTATTGTAAATGTAGACTATGTCTATTATAAAGCTTTAGATTCAAATAACTCTTCATTTCGATGTATAATAACCCTAAACGCATAATAGAATGAAAAATATTACTTGTCGTTTTACATTTCGTTACAATTAATTTTAATTAAAACTTATTGAATTTCGAAATTAAATAGCAATTCATTTATTATATAGTAACTGCTCATTTCTCCTATATGTAGCAGCTCATTTCTCCTATATAGTATCATCATCATCATCATCATCATCATATATTAATACGCTAAGGTTAAGATGTTACTCTCCCTCTTTAGAAAAAACCTCACAACTAATCCACATAAATTATATATCATTTTATAGATAATTGCTTGCTCTACCGGCATCCACAACTAAAAAATTTATTATTGCTATTGTTTTTGCAAATTAATTAATTATTAAAATTATATACACAAAACAGCAATGCTGCCATCTAACGGGTCAACGTCAATATGATTGACGGTCGGTAAAATTTTTGTTTAATTTAAAATCCACTCATGTATAAAAAAAGTGGCACTTTAGCTCAATGCTTTTGATACTTGCGCCTCTATATGTCAATTTTAGTAAAATAGAATAAATAATGCGAAGACTTCGCACGGGTCACACTAGTTCAGCTATATTTCTCCTATATGTAAATTTGTAGAAGATACGAACAACTGAACAAACAGTTCAAAACATATTCTGATAGTAGTTAAACTACCAATACGGCAGTTAAAATAACTATTCAGTTGAATATGAATTTTTATCAAAAACGCCACGTGATTTGCTTGCAGGAATTTTTTTGCCTATATTTCTTAATTTCATGTCTAAATTTACTTTTGTATTAAGCAGCAAAATAAACTGTCGTTAAGTCACATGTGGGACAAAATTATAATTTAACTGCTAAAACAATATTGAAAATGACTAATTTATTCAGAAAGTGAAAACTGTGAACACTGAGAATATTCTGATATATTATTAAAGAATTATACTACAGATTTAATGTTTCCTTTCGCTTTTATAAAATAACTTTTTTTAATCAATTTACTAATACTGAAGTTTCAATAGATAATATGTTGGCTTTGAAACCGATTATCAAATATTCGGCGAATAACCCAATATTCGTGTTCGGCCAGATATGGCGCCCATATGCGTATCTGAAAGTATTTCACATGTCACAATGAAGCAATACCGTGACAAGAACAATGTATCAAATATTATTTGAAAATTGAAGCCTCTGGTAAGATCCGGGTTAAGTAACGAAACTTTTCATGATGGGAAAATATCGACCTGTATATTTTTCTTCGAGGTTTTTAACATTATAATATAAGCAGTGATAAAAATTAAAGCTCATCCTCTGTTGGAATCAAACAGGAAAGACTGTTGATCTTAAAGAATTCATGTCTTTTATCGTTTTAACGAAGATTTAATAGCAGCAATAAAAACGAAAAAAATAAGCAAACAGTTCAAATGCGGGAACATCATTGCGATTAAATTTTTGACTTGTTCCACAAATACATGACCAGTACTATTTTAGGAAATTGAAATATATTTGGTTGGTGTAAAATTTTATAATGTCTAGTAAAGCGTGACGCAGTATATTTATTCTGATTCTAGAAACACTGATCATTAAAAAGAGAAACGTTTTCCCAACAGGTGTATTGCAGGGTAAAAGGAATAAATTTCTTTTCAGTAATTGAGAAAAAAATTCAGTTTAATACTATAATCAAAGTGTGGGAGCCACAGGTAACTTTTGCGAAAATACCTATGGCTCCCATACTTTGATTATAGTATTAAACTGATCTTTAATAGTGTTAATAGGAATAATAAATTAGGATGTACCTAATTTAATAAATAGTTGAGATAAATATGTCCAATTTCAAATCAAACAAGTTAGGTATTAAGTATTAAATCGAACATGGGAAATGTAAATATTTATATTCTATTTTTAATTGTTACGATTAATTTGCACAATTCCAAAATCTTTAAATATTTCATTATACCCGAAATGTTATTGTTCAAGAAGTCAAACTTCTGAACATTAGACACAGATCGACTAGCTATTTATTATTGTGGTATTGAGCAATGAGCAACTCAGTGGTTAATTTCGAGTATTACTTTTTTCGGTCAATAAAAACAAATAAGGTCAATAAAACCTCTTGTCCCTTCTATCGTAGCATCGTAATAAAGCATAGTTAGAAATACATTTATTTATTTTAATAATAACTTAACTAATTGTAACATATTGAAATTACATATGTCAATTGTATAAAATGTTTAATAAAGACATTTTTCTGCTAATTTTTAGGATGAAGACTGAACTAGTTAGCATCGCAATAAAGGTAGTTAGAAAAAATAAATTTCTTTATTTTAGTAATACCTTAAATTATTGTAACATACTGAAATTACGCATGTCAAATGTATAACATTTCAGTTAAAACATTTTACTGCAAATTTTTAGGCTGAAGTTTTATTTAAAGAATACAATATTAATAAATATAATGACATTAGTTAAATAAATGTTACAAGATATAACTAAATATAATTTTCTTAATCACATTTATTTTTCACAATTAAATGAAATTACATAATGTGGAATTCTTTAAATTTTTTTATTTATACAAAATCAATGCCAAATATATTCATATTCATTTTATAAACGAATGAATAGCATGGAAGATATAATGCATTAAACTAATTTGTTAAGCATGATATATCACAGTTACTTAACATATAAAGTAACTTATGTGAAAAATAATTTTGTATTAATTTGTGAATATCGTAATTTGTTGTACGTTGATATACATATAAATAAATATATGCTTGTATATATTAGGCACTTATTTGCATAAATTGGTAACATATCTAATTTGATGTGTTTTCTCTCGAATGCTAAATTTTTTTAAAGTAATTTTTGCTATATTTTGGAAGTAAGGAAATGCTGTACTTCTAGTCTAAAATTTGATTTTAGAAATTCAATTTCAAACTATAAATGCACAGCACATTCAAATCCGATTCGGACAGTTCTCTTGAGATAAAATAAATTTAAACATTTTTTTAATGTAAATCAAAATATATATTCCTAGCTCATAAATAATTTCGTCGTATGTAAATATACATATGTATAAAATATTTGGCACCTAAACACGACTAATTATTTATAATTTAAATTAATTCCGTATCTGACTTCCACCTTGGCGTCGGTCATATCTGTGTTTGTTTACCTTTATAAGTCACCATGTAAATTAACCTTTTTTTACAAAATTTTTTCTGCAGTTAAATTACATGTTCCTTAGGACGTATTTTAGGTATTTTTTATAATTCATTTTAGAAATATATTACAGCTATTTAGTCGATTCATAAGTCCAAAAATTATATTATTTCAATGATTATTGGTTCTTTCCATTGTAATTTTTTTCTGTTTTAATATTTCTTTATTTGTTATTTTACCATATAGAAAAAGAATATTTTAGGAAATAAAAAGAAGAAATAAAAACAAGAGATTAAAAAAAAATTTTCTAGGATATATTTGAATGTTTTTTTGAATGTAACTTTATCAGCAATTTTTTGCTGACAACTTTAACTTTCCCTTAAATTTTTGATTTATTTTTGATAAGGGGTATTTTTGAATATCATTTTTGAATAAACATTTTAATATGTTGCTAAATTACGAATGTTGTTTCGAAGTACACGTTAGTAATATTATCTTCATTATATCCAATTTACATTTATATTTCTCTAAAACTTTTTATTTCTATTACTATTTATAATTTTAGTCGTGAATAAATCTTTAATGCAAAACTAAACTTCTTATGACCTTTTATCTTTAATCTATTCAATGAATTAAATTTTCCTTCATTGTTTCCTTAATAAATTGCAATAATCAATGTAATCAGCACTAGTCAAGCATTTATATGGATTATTTTTATTGATACAAGAGATATGAAATGCTGCTATTTAAACGCCGTCATTGTGGTGTGTTGGATTGATTGCAAGGCATACAGATAGAGTTTGATTCCCGGTCACTTGTTGAGCGGAGCTAAACCAATGTTCTGGTTGGATGTAAGAGATTGCTCTCGTAGCAATATTTTTGCCGTATATAACAGTTTTGTACATTATAATACATAAATAAAGATAATAACTTAAAAAAATCCCTGAACATTTAGTATGTATTCATTTATTTTGTTATTTCTTAATTTACGTATATTTCGACCAACATTATATTTACCAAAGTTATTAACATTACAATACGTAATCTACACCACACATATAAAACAACATGTAAAAAAAATATTCCCAAATCAATCAAAATCTGATGTAACATTGATTAGGTCGTTGGACAGTTGAATGTGGAAAAGGAGAGGATTCTCATAAAATTCCGTTTTACATACTGGTATTTGCAATAAGATGGTAGCTGCTTACCCAAATGAGCGCAGAATATTATCACTTACGAAGCGTGAAATATTCCTCTGAAACAAGGCATCAAATAGTTATATTTAAGAATCAGAAAATTTGTTTCATAAACGAAACATCTTTAAAAACTAGAGACAATAGAAAACGAGCATATTCAAGATAAATTCAAAAGGAAATAGGGACTAAAGACGCATATACGCTCAGAAATATCGCAAGAAGATGTTTTCGAAACGTTTTATTGTCAAGTGGATTTCAAACGATTAAGTTGGTTTCCAACTTAGATCACACTACAGAATTGTATGATAAACTAATTAAAAAGGCACCGGCAGTTCTTGGCGTAACGCATTCCAGACCTTCTGAATAATTTTTCGTCATATTCGCCAAATATCGGTAAAGAATAAGGCGCAAATCGTGTATTACTCCTAAATATATAAGTTATTGAACTAGATATAGTGGCATTCTGTTACGGTTTATTCGTAATCAAAAGGAGGTGGGTGGTGCCGGTTATATCACATATGTACACACTAAGTGCTTTGAGGGGCAAGTCGTTTGCCATACTTTATTCATAGCATTGATGAATAAAGATAATATTAATGCGATTTATTTCTAAGTAAATATTATCATTGCCGTTACATATAACAATAAGAAAACTCAATTTAAGCCATCGAAGACTATTGGATTTCAAAATATATATCCAAGTATTAGTTTTCCAAAGAAACTACGGAAAAAAATGTAAAAACTCCAAATCCACTTTTATTAACTCTATTCTTCCAATATTTTTACAATTCCGTTACTTTCAACTAGTTTTTAACTACAATTCTATGCTCTAAGGGTTATTAAATCTATCGCCTATGCAAACAAAACCTAGTTAAAATTAATGATTAAAGTCACTGATCACAAAGATGAGAATACTATTTAAACGCCGTTTTATGTCTTCATTCCATTTACGTATATGAGATTTTCATGGCATTGTATTAGTTGAAATATTTCATAATAAAACTAATCAATTGTTAAAATGTATCATAAGTAAAGTGTGCAAATAACAATCACAATATACAAAGTTCTAATTTTTTCAAATTATTTGCAAGTGCCATAAAACAAAAACGAAATGTCAAAATGTATGAATAATGAAATGTATCATTTTAAAATAGATATTTAAAAAAAATAAATTAGATTTAAAAATACTCTTGGATATTATTAAACAATAAAATAATATTTCGTTTCTAGTGGAAAAGTTCTAAGCGCATTGATATTCTTCAATTAAATATTGCTGTTTATAAAAAATATTCTTGGTTATTTGGCTAGGAAAAACTTATCAAAATATTTCAAAAAGAGGGGTTAAGCGAAATACATTTTACCCCTATTAGAAAAATGTGGCTAATACTACGGGTGTTTCTCATGTTGCAATCTATTATTGTAAAAGTTCAAAACGTAATGAAAATCGTGGGCAGCTATTATAATTTAACAGCAATTTACTACGGGCTGAAATCTCAAAAAAAAATAATAACATATTTATTATTATAGTAGCTCATAAAAATAATAATTAAGGGCTATTATTTAAAACCATTCTAACGGCGACAATTTTTTTCCAAGTGTCCATAAATTTTATTCTGTAATTATAAATAATTGAATGCATTTGGCGTCAATTTTGTAGAAATTCATTATCACCTAATTTTTATTCACAACTAAATGAAAATACGTGACGTAATTTTATTTCTACTTTATTTAAATTCTTAACCACGAAATAGGTTTCGTCAGGTGGGCAATTTGTAAAGAATATTTACCTGCCATGCTTATACGGCAATAGCCTTTACAAAAAATACCGTACCCTAAGCCAGACACAAGTTAGAAAATTATCAAGAAAAATTGAATAGGAAGAAAGGATCGTTAGGGATAATGGAATACAATTCAATTGACCTTTTAAAATCATCATTTTATATTTGAAAATATGTAAATATTCATCATATAACATAAAGAATATTTATATATTTTTAAATAATGTGTAAATGGAACCACATGCTTAAACAGTATACAGGGAAAAACGTGATATAAATTGAGAATAGGGTTAAATAAGATGTTCATATAGTACGTATATATATATATATATATTTATACCTATAAAAGTTGTCTTTCTTGAGACATAACATAATTTTAAAGTTATCGTCATATTCCGAATCGTTTTTCAAATTAAGCTCGGTATTGCATAATTCTAAAACATCCTTTTAATAGAGGAATTATGTAGATGGACATTGTTGGCAAATATAGGACAACTTTAAATAAACATATTACGGAAATATCCTTTTGAATGTTTTATCTAAAAATATGCAAATAAATTTCTAAACAAGGATACAATTTCTTCCACAATAATTTTTATATTTTATGTTTGAGTCATCAATATTGAATGTTTTGAGTCGTCAATATCACGAGATTGTAAATACTATGTAAAATAATCAATATTTACATCAATATATAACAACTAATGAGCAAAATCTGAACCACGATTACCTATGTGATGCGGCAATCAACTCATCACATCTCGACAAAGAACAGTTTATAAAACAACCCATATTGTACTTGTAAAACACAAAACTTTCGTTTATATTTATCTTAAACAGCAACTAAGGGTCATTCAACTCCTCCACTTAGTTAACATTTGTAACACGCCAGATTTCAATAGTTCTATAATGACTTTGTGCTGAAAACCATTGCGACACGTATTTCTTTTAGCATGAAAGTATTGTAATGCGCTTGTATTATGTTTGTTTATTTATTGAGGATATTGAAAATCGAGACGTCCATTACTTGATCTCGAATGAGCTTCCTTTTTGAGGGGAATACACAAATATTATGTGAACGAATCCCATCCAAAATGATGCACTGAAGAAAAATATTTTATTTTTCATGGTTATTTATTTTTCATATATGCACTATATTATGTGCTGGAGAACAATGTTCATATGTGCATTATATTATGCACAGGAGAAAAATATTTTATTTTTCATGTTTATTTATTATTCATGTTTATTTTATTATTCAAGTTTATTTAGACTTGAAAAATAAAATATCTTTCTCTAGCCAAGCAGAAATGAATACATACACGAGTTCTATTCAAACAGAAATTAGTACATTTATTTTTAAATTCAATTTCTTCTAACTTGACCAGTAAACAAAGTTTTATAAAATTGTGGTTTTAATAAAATAATATCACCAGTTTAAAATATTATGGAAATATAGAAATTGGACCTGTTTGTATGTAAAATACTTTATGTAAGGGGGCAACGTAATGTGCTATTAGAACTTACATAAAAGAAAAAATTGACCAAGTGCAAGAGGGCGGAACCATTGGCTAAACAATATTAAACCTATAGTTTTGTATTTCTCAAAGACACTGTGAAAAAAAGTCATTGCTTGGGTCGGTTATAAAAATGTCCCATACCTTAGCAACTACGGAAAATATCTTATTCAAAGCAACTTTCAATTAAACTTTTTAAGTTTATTCCAAGTTCCACAAATTTAATTATTTTTCAGAACTTTACCAATGTTAGAAAAAGGGGAGGGACACTTTAAAAGTTTCAGGAACGCATAGCTCACCAAATATTGACTTAAAAAAGGTATTTTGTAATCTCTACACTAATTTTAAAGCCAATGTAACAATTCCTCAAACGCCTATGTGGACTTGACTTTTTTCATCTCTCAATTACATGTGTGGATTGTAATCCCTAATATAATTTTTTTTATAATTCCATTATTTCATTGTATAGCGGTTTAGTTAGCCTATGTTAAAAATTCATCTAATTAGTGTCGATAGTCTCCGAGCAAAATGGCTGTGACATATGGAGAGACGGATGAAGCGACGAACAGACGGACTGGACGAAATTATATGGGTTTCGTTTGGCTGCGAAACATTAAAAATGAATATTGACTCAGTTGACTGAATTACGTCATTCCAATTAATTTAATTTATGTTTTTCATTCAGATAATATCACATAGACTCGGAAAAAATTATTAGTCTTATCGAGTGTTTCAAATATAACTGATATCAAAGCGTTTGGTTTTGTTTTTTAATAAACTGAGTAAATAGAGATTATTGGACTCCACGATAAACGGCACAGTATTTATACTAATATTTCTATGATGTCTTTATTATCATAACGATTGTGCTTTAGAGTAAATTGATATTTTATCCCTACACAAAGCCAACTATTTCTTTCTATAAAATAGAAATATTTGACTTCGCGCAGGGAGAAAACATAGAAATTTAATTTATAGTAAGAAGGTTTTTAGGTAAATATTCAACTTATTTTTTTATATTTGACTTGAAAGTGAATATTTTCTTCTTAAATATGTGATAGCTGGTGGAAATTTCTTGTGTTATAAAATATGTAAAGATTACAATCGCTAATAACTACGAGGCTAATAATGCATTAACAATGGTTGAACCCGCAACGAATGGAGTATATTTTTTTAGATTAGTGCAGAAAATTAGTGTCATAGCGAATCCAAGAAACCTATAAGGTCTAAGGTCCAGCAAATGCAAGAGCTACCACAGTGTCGACAACAAAATACAAAAATGATACAAAAGGAAATACGTAGTTGGCTCATCGGGTAATATGAATTGTAAATATACTCGGAATTGTAGAACATGCAAACAAGAAAAAAGTTAGAGTTAAAACCAATCCAAGAAACTTGTGAATTCCAAAGCCAATCCAAATAGGAGAGCTACGACAGTGTCCAAAAAAATGCAAAAACCACGCAAGACGATTACGTAGCTGGTCCATCGGTCTAAATGAGTCATACATATACTCGGATTTACAGAAAATGCAAAGCAGACGAACGACCGAACAAAAATTATTCGAAGAAACCTAAAATTTACAGGGCTAAGCAAGTACAAGACCGACTACATCGTTGAAAAAATGACAACACGATGTAAAACGATTACGGAGCTGACTCATCGGGCACACAGGGTCCAGCAACAGTTAAAACGTCCACGGATTATCGGATTGCAGGTATCATTGGAAGATAATACAGATGGCAGTGATAATACAGAGATCGATCAGGGAACGAGTGATAATACAAAGCAAGCAAGCAAATAAAAATTACTAAGTATCGTCATGTTGTTATCGTCGGGCATCAATGCGCATGCATCAATAGACGGTTAGCAGAAATTTGTTTGTTCTTAGGTGTGCGGTATCTGCAGTTCTGGGGAAATTTAAAAAATAATTTATTTTTAAATTTTTGTTATTGTTGTGGAAATACTTTTACAATATTTCTATTATTATTATTAACACATTTGTGTTATTGTAATGGAAATACTTTTACAATATTGCTATTTTTATTATTAATTAACACATTTGTGTTATTGTAGTGGAAATACTTTTACAATATTGCTATTATTATTATTAATTAACACATTTGTGTTATTGTAGTGGAAATACTTTTACAATATTGCTTATTGCTAAGACAACCTTTTCAGCACACAAATATGGAGAGCAGCTATAGCTTTTCAATATAGCATAACTCATACTATATCAATTACCATAGCAATGTTTTCCGCAGCAACAAATTAAAATGTTTACACTAAGTTTTTAATTAATTTCATTGGTGTAATAATATTTACACAATATGTATGTCGAGTAATAAATTATTTATGAATGTTTAGCTGCGTAATATTTTATAATTATCAATATCGATGCACTAACGTCACGTATGTTTATTTAGCGCATTATCATCTGCAATCTTGCAATACTCGCTTCTCCTTAAGTCTCAGAACGCGTACTGCTAAATTGCAATATTTATCGTAGTCTATGAACAAAAAGGTATATAACTCTTCTAAATAAAAAAATAATACTATCAACGACACATACAAAACTTAAAATGGCAAAATATTAATACAATACAATCTGGCAGTAAATAAGCTACGTTGATATGGTCTAATAATTTAAAAGTTAGATTAAAAATTTGATGTAGGAAGATCATCGAAAAAAATGAGTATGATAGCGTAACGTATCTTTCTTTAAAATTTTCCCTTAATTTAAATGCAGTTCACGAAATGTGATCAAGAAAAAACTAGACTAAAATAATATACCATAATATATATATATATATATATATATATATATATATATATATATATATATATATATATAATATATATATATAAGTGCAATTTCAAAACTAATTTTGTCGTGTGTCGTAATTCTAGAATTTGTTTTGCATGGTTTTGGTGTATGTTTTTGAATTTATTTAAAATTATTTCTAGGATATCCTTCTTGATAGATTCCGATAAGGTCAATTTAAATTTTTTCTTATAATAATATCTTGCAAGATCCTGTGATTTTGGACAATGAATGATGTATTTCTATTTTTTTTAAATTTATATAAAATATTTACTAATAATTTTAGTTTGTAATAATGTACGTAATACAAACACTACTGAATAACCTAATATTAAGCATGCAATGTTTCTTGCCAAGTCCTGTAAACTTTTTTGTTAAATTATTTGTATACCATGTTTTTAAAATTTGCTCATCAATATCTTTAATTTTGGACCCATTTTAAAATATTTTCCAAATTTTTATATTTTCGTGTTTACCAAAGTGGCGGCTATCAGTCATCATATTGGTAATTTAGCTACCGATCTAATGTTCGAAAGAAAAACTTGGTGCGCAGTTTCATACAAGTCACTAACAATTTCATTGCACCACAAATGATGTAATATATCGTGTGACTGTTCTCAATGTTAGTTACTCCCTACACTCCTTACTATTATATATATATATATATATATATATATATATATATATATATTGCATGCGCCCTACGTTCTTTGTTTTAGATGTTACAAGTATTTTCATAGCTATTAAAAATTTACGAACACAAATTTCCAGGACATTCTTTACGTATGGGGTTATAAATCGGTATCGGTTATTAATTATTTATTGGGCAAGGAGAAATTATTTTAAGTTATATAGTCCGTTTTAAAAACGTATTAAATTAAAAGAAAAATGTTATCTTCAATTAAATGAGTTACTTTTATTTGAAAGTTCACATCAATGCCAATATAATGATTTAGATTTAATTATGACACAACATTTTCCATAAGCGTAGGTTAGGTTGGTTGCGTGAGTATTTTCCTTTATGCAAAACAGACAAATGAACAAGACAAGAAAGCAAGTTAATATTACATTATCATCCAGTTTTCAGCTATGTCTAAAGTTTCAAGTCTCTAGCTCAACGGGAAATTAGTTTAAACTGTTTACAAAATTTGCACTGAAAAACAAACAAACAAAAAACTGAGCTAATAAAACCATGATAACAACGTCGTTTATCACATAAGTATACAAATAAATACAAAATATTCCATAAACAAAACTGAGCATCAAATAATAGATATATACTTACATTAGTTCCATAAGCACAAACACAAAACATTGTAAACAAAACAAAATCACAATTTTCTTAAAATCGTAAACGAATGTACACTGTGAATGACTGAATTGGCATACAATTTGTTATTTAATACTCTTTTCTACGATATATAACTGTCTGTTTATGTATCTCATTTTAATAAAACTCTACACCTTTAAGTGTCGTTAAGTTAGCTATATCATTTTAATTAAACTCTACACGTTTAAGTGTCTGGCACATAAGCGGGAACTATTAACTTTAACTCAAAAAAGACATAAAAAATATCCGGGTACATTAATAAAAACATGCCTATTTAAATAAATATGCAGACTGATAAAACACAATACCCTCCTTAACGTTACGTAGTCGGGTCAATACCAGTGAATGAATAAGTATCTCCTGCTTGAAATAATAATAAAAAACGTAAAATTGAATATTCAGTTGTTGATAAAAATATCCTAACTTGGAGTCGAAAGATCGCAGATAAAAATACAGTTACAGAAATATCTTTTTACCTAATATTAATTGCTATTAGATATACTGATATTAACATAAACGTATATTAGACTAAATATATCGTCTGTTTATTACTAATGAAATTGTTACATTTATTATCGTATTAGGACTACATGATTTGAGGGTTTGGGTATACTTATGATCAAAAACAAATGAGTTTTATTTAAAGAAAAAAAAATCAATCATTCAAGGGCGATTCTGAAAAAAAATAACTTTTATAAATTTATTTATTCCTTTTATATTCAAATTGAATAAACAAATGCCACGAATCGACAGAAGAATACAACTATTTAAGCAAACAAAATAAGGTGCAACTTAAAGTATTGATATGTCGAAATGATCCATGAGCGTTGTCGTGATATGTAGCGTGATATGTACTATTTATCGGTTTTGTGCAACAAGTACTTAAAAAATGTGGATTTTTTTTCGCATCCAAACGTACAACTTTTAATAAAGTTTTTCAGACAAAAGTTGTAACGTTATGGGTTTTAAAAATAATTTTTACGCCTCAAGCATATGTTCCAAATTTTCTCAACAGTTTTCTAAATTATATACTTACTGAAATAGAAAACAGAGTACATTTTTTAGGATTCCGTGCCCGAAGCAAAAAAAACCTTTTAATGTTATTCACGTGTCCCTTTGTCCGAAACGTTACTTTGGGAAACCGTTTGACATAGAAACACTTATATAATAAAGCATACCAATCATCATATTTTATAATTATTAACAATATTAACATCGGAGTGAAAATAAGTGTTCCATTTCTTTTTATTTTTGGAATTGTGTATATTAGTTTAAAAATAAACTAAAACCTTACCTTATGTAAAATTATTTTGAACATATAATTAAAAATTTTGCTTCACATTTTATTTATAATAGTATATTCTAAAAGTTTCGCTGCAAATTTTTCTCAATTTCTTATAAGAAACTTCTACAATTATTTTTGAAAACTTTGGCAAAAAATAAAAAAAATATTCGTTAGTATATTATCTTTCCCTTCTTTACTTTAGGCCTTTATGGGAAAAGGCAAAGATTAATGTATCATCTTTAACCGGATATTTAATTACATCAAGCATATCATCTTTAACCGGATATTAAAAACATTGCAATTTGAGTATAAACATTTAAAAACAACGAAACATAACGCTTTCTGCAACTGTGTTTTGAAATTATAACACCCTTACAGACTTTTTTATAGAACTTCTTAAGTCAATCGTAGTTTTTCACGTAAGTAAATGAATTTTAATAAATATATTGCTCCTAACGGCTACAATATAAGCATTGTAGTGTACATAGTAAGATTGGAATACTTGCCAAATAAAATAATAAAAAATTATGAGAAATAAAACTTTAAATACTTTCATTTTAATTCATGAATGAGCCATTCATACTTATATTGAATAATTAATCAAGGAATTTTCAAACTAAATTTGCTAGTCCAAACAGGAAAACAAAAGTCAACTGACAAAACACGAACGAAAGTAATATTGACGCATAAATTGGGAGTACGGGAACAAATTCTGACTTCGCATAATTTTCGAACCAAATGTGGAATTAATTACAGTATCGTCGCATTGAACAGAGCAAGGGTAGCACATGAAACAAACACGTTGATAATAATTGAGTTGAAAACTTGGCGATGATTTATGCTTGTTGAATTCGACGTGTTTATCAATAGACATTTCGTAGTAAGTCGTGGAAATATACGTAGGGGTGCGTAATAATTCCGACATAACTTTCTAAAGGAATTTCATATCATTTTCATTTTAATACCACAATATTTTATAATTAAAATCTAGGTCATTCACTTGTTGGTAGGAAAATACGGAGCGTTATATAATGGTGGAAGCTGAAAATGATAGAAAATTTGAATGAAATTGCTAAAGAGCCAAAATTAAAACAATGTAATGAACTTCAAGGTTAGGATTAATTCAAATAGACTCTTGAGATAATTTGACAAGTAGGTCAATCGTATTTTTAAAACAGCTTTATTTTGGGTCTACTTGAAAAAAGGACAACTTCAATAGGACATTATAAATATATTTTGAATGCTGAAAATTATGTTGATGCTATATACAATATTTATGTATGGTAAATAAAATTAACACCTATTAAGTTGTGTTCTGTACAGTAACACATTTTTTTTGAAAAATTTAAATTTTCGGAAAATATTAATATGATTTTTTTATTTTGTGGGAGAATTATAAATACTAAACCTTGCGGTTCAAATCGAAATCATAAAATTCTGATATTCCTTAAAAAAACCAAGTGCGAAGTTTTTATCTCTCGATATGTGTTTGAAATTCCTATTTGGTGTTACTGCGAGAGAGGTTTTTGGCGAAAAAGATGGAGAGATTGAAATCAGAAAAATAAGAAAAATAACATTAATTTATTATTGTCAAACGAACAATAACGTAAAAAATTTTAAAAATTTAATTCGAAGACACATAATTATATATATATATATATATTTTTTTTTTTCTTTTTTTTTTTTATTTCTTGAGACAACCAAAATCAGTGTGCAAAGCGTGATTAACTTGGTGTTACAATTATCATGTAATAATATTCCAAAAGAGGAACAATTCTATTAATTTCAATGAATTCAATAAGTGATTAATAATGTAGTTGGTCAATAAAAGGTCGAGTCAAATTTTAAAATAATTACAGTAAATTAAATAACAATAAATAATCGAATCTAATAAATAAATTAAATTGAATTATTTTAAAAACAAGCATAACAATACAGTAAACATTTCTTTGTTACAAGTAGAGGTTATCTGCCTGTCAATCTCAATAAGTTTGTATCTATGTAATAAAGTTGAAAACCCAAAGAAATCTACAGTTGAAGGAAAATCATTCAAGGTACGGTCTATTCTATTTACGGTAGCAAAACATCCTAAATTCGTGCGACACTTTGATAAAAAGAAGAGACGATATTTATATATATATATACATATTTATATATATATATATATATATATATATATATATATATATACAAGGCCTACTGTTACTGCGTGGAATGTTAAACTGAAAGTGCTGAAGAAGTGGACTGCTGTCAATTGTATTGTGGGTAAGATTATGGAGGAATATGGGGTCAGCACGTTTTCATCTTTAAGCTAAAGCGTTTAATTTCAAATATAAAAGACGCTTTTTGTAAGTGGGTAATTTTATGCTTAACCCTGATTTGTAGATGACGTACCAAAATATCTTTTGAACCCTTTCGACGTGTTCAGAGTATTTCTTCAAAATTTGGTTCCATATCACATACCCGTATTCCAGATGACTGCGTACAAGTGAATTATATACAGACAGCAATATTTGAACGTTTTTAAAATCCTTGCTTACCCTCAAAATGACACCCGACATCTTCGCATCTTTACTAGTACCGTGGTTTACATGTTTTACAAATATTAATCTATCGTCTACAATTATTCCTAGATCCTTAATTATACAATGTTGAACAAAATTTACATTGTCGATGACGAACTGACTATTAAAGGTTTCCGAGTGATTTACTAGGGTTTAGGTACATTTTGTTTCTCAAGCACCATACTGACGGAATATCGAGCTTTTTTTGGAATGTGGGAATATCTACCTCGCTTTTTATTGTTTTTTAAATTTTGAAATCGTCAGGGAACATAAGATATTTGGCATGTAACAGTTCTTTGTTTAAGGCATTTATAAAAATACCGAATAACCCGAGATGGGGGTCCTGTGGTATGCCAGATTCTAATTCAGTTTCTCTAAATGAAACTGAATTAGAATCTCTTTAATCATAATACGATACTTCCTGCTTATCAAATATAATTATAATATAATATAATATAATATCGCAATTGTTATAATAAAAATGCGTGTTTTACTTTATCAAAGGCCTTACTGAAATCAATATAGATTGCGCCTAGTTGCTTGCGTTTATCAAAAGCATTTGCGATATCCGTTATATATTCGACCATATTTATGATATATTATATTTATTTATGATATATCATATTTATGAGATCCATATGTAAGGCACTCGAAAAATTTACAAAAAATAGATAGAATTGATATAGATCGATAAATAATTACGTGTTTAAGTCACTTGTTTTGTGACTAGGCGTTACGTTAGTCATTTTGTAGCATTTTGAACAGTAACTTGTGCTTAATGATGACTAAATATGAAATTCAGCGGTGTTGCAAGCGTATGGACACACTTCTAAATAAAGATGATAGGCATTTCATTAGGACCTGGTCCTTTATGTACGTTCAAATGTAAAAGTGTTTTGAGAGTCTCTTTTCGAGATATGCTAACTTTGCCCATCGCATTGACTGAACAAATTTCGGCCATTGTACATTTATTGATATCATCGTCTGCACTCTTGATCTAAACGGAACTGAAATTCAGTGGTGTTGCAAGCGTATGGACACATTTCTAAATAAAGATGGCAGGCATTTCATTAGGACCTGGTCCTTTTTGTACATTCAAATGTGAAAGTGCTTTGAGAGTCTCTTTTCGAGATATGCTAACTTTGCCCATCGCGTTGACTGAACAAATTTCGGCCATTGTACATTTATTGATATCATCGTCTGACTCTTGCTCTAAACGGAACTGAAACAACATAAAATAAAATTAATCAAAGCAGGTACCATTTACACCTTCATATATGTTAATAGACATTTGTAACGACAGAGTGATGTAATATAAACTTCTCATTAAAGTACCGTGCTTCAGAAAAAATAGCAGGACATATACAGGATATAGACTTTTCAGTGACATTTGATGATACCATCAAAATGAAAGTACTATTACAGTAGCACTTCATTCTAATATATTTTCTGTATCGCCATATTCCAGATCTTTATCACACTTCTCAATCTTACTATTTATTATTTTGCGTTATTTATTTCGAGGTATCGGATAAAAACTAATACAATGCATTCTATTAGTAGAAAAAAAACACTTTTTACTTTTTTTGATCTCCCTTCCATTTATTCGACATAAAGTTTGAAGTTTCGAAACTTTTTGGTATCATAAACTATCTTATTAATAACAAAATGGACGAGGAGTAAGAATCACAACAAGAAACAAACAAAGTTTTAAGATTTATTGTAAAAGTTAGCATTATCCGTTTGTAAATTAACATTAAAATCATTGCGACCTCTGTATAGGGAGGCCAAATAATTTAAGGTTCATTTCAGATCAGAAAATATTTCTTTTAAATTTTTTTTATTCCAAAATTTTTTTAAACCTTTATCTCATTTTTGAGATACAACTATTGCAATGTTTACGTTAGCGTCCTATAGTGCGCGCACACCGAATATCGCAGAACATCTTCAAAGCAATGTCTATAAATACCTATTCGGCTATAATTATGAAGCGGTACGAATATTGATTTTTTGAAACCTTTATCCCATTTTTGAGATACAACTATTGCAATGTTTACGTAAGCGTCCTATAGTGCGCGCACACCGAATATTGCAGAGCATCTTCAAAGCAATGCCTATGAATGCCTATTCGGCCATAATTATGAAGCGGTACGAATATTGTTTTGTGGGAAGGAAAATTTATTATTCTGGTAACCCAGTGTTTTTTCAGGGTTTTTAGTTAATGAAAATTATGTTTATAATATAGAAACCTTTAACTGTAATTATGACCCAAAACATTTTAAGAGTTTGAAATATATAGAAATTGAAAAAATTATTTTATTTAAATAAAAATTTTCCAACCAAAAATGTTATGGGTTATTTTCATCTTATATTTCCGAAATACGAAAAAGAATAAGGGCTGTGCCAGTTCATCGATAGCCTGTATGTAAATTTAATGTTAATATTAGGAATCCGCTTTATACAAGACGGAATATTTTCGGCGTTACATTCTATTAGGATTCTTAGTCCAGGAAATATACTACAACATCATAAAAAATTACGAGTAACTTTGAAAATATTTGCTAATTAAACTAACTTCATTATCATATTACAAATATTTTATGAGAAAAAACCTTTTACGTTTAGTGCAATAAACAATTAATAAACAAATTTGAGAAAATTTTAGACCACAATTTCTATATTGACCTTGACAAGTAACATATTTCCATATTTTGAATCTTGGTAGAACTAGAAAATATAAATGAATTGGCGCCCCACGACGCTTAAGTAATAATTAGTTTTACAACAACATAATTTTTTTTATTTTAACACCGCATTCGTTATCTAAAGTATAAAATGATACGGAGTTCCAAAAGACAATCACGTTGCTCTATAGATTCCTATTGTGTAGTATAAACAATTTTCCGTGGATTAAAAGAGTTCTTTCCCAAGAAGTAGATTGGTCGTTTTCCGAAATTATTATTCCAATTTCAATGCAATTTATATAATATTTTTCGTCAAAGTAGTACTAATCTCAACGAATAATAGAGATGGCCTTAATTAAACGACGTTGAAGTTAATAATTCTCTACATAATATTCTCTGAAACTAGATAAATTTTCTCTATTTTAGATAAAATTTCAAAGATTTTTGAACTATTTCAAAGATTACAAAAAGAAACAAACAAATGAACTAGCGAATCGAATATTTGCAGAAAAGTAGGTCCTTTATTATAATGGAATTTATTAACTATAAAAGTTGTCGATGTACCAAAATAAAGGGTCCATTTTAATAACTTATACTACCAAAGAGAGAAATTTTCTATAAAATTTAACTAAGGTATTTTTACATAGCAACAAAATTAAATTCATTATTTTGCTTATATTATTTAGCAGGACTGCCCACATGCAATTTTCACAAAATTTGCTGCCTGTGAAAAATTAATCAAATTAATTTCTTAAAGTAAAATGATAAACATTTTAATATTTTAGCTTTTTATTGTTATTTAATACGGTACGTAGTAGCTGAATAGATCGTAAGCAGCTTAACTACAATAAACTTCACGCAATTTGAACCGGCCTCTCATCTGAATATATTTACAGTAAAAACTTTACGTTTCAGTTGAACGTCTTGTAGTTGTGGATGGCCATTGATTATATTAAGTTTCACAAAAGTAAAGCTAATTAGATTAATACATAACCTACGTAATTGGTACTTTTGTAAATGGTAAAAACTTTTTTTATATGATGAGATGACATAAATTCCTTTTTTGGTAAACTGTTTGAAAAAAGTCATTCCAAAAATTAAAACAAATGTAAATAAGATGGTAAAATAAGTGGTACAAAATTCAATACCATCTTGATAGTATGCATTTTAACATAGATTAGTAAATTTAAATAAAATTTTTACAACGAGGTCCGTTTGCGCTGAGAAAAATTTAGGTCAAAAGTCGAACGATAGTTTATTTATAAAAAAAAATAAGGTTATTATTTCTTTATAAAATTTGTTACTGAAGTATGAAATCCTATTTTATTATTTATGTAATTTTATGTCGAAGATACATATAAATTTATCAAATTTTTTTTTATTTTACTTTTGAATTGAAAGGAAAATTCTGCGAAAAAAAAGAATTACCCGTCTCCAGCAAGAATTTGAAGACTCATGTAAGAGCCGGAGTAAAATACATAATGCAGTATATACTGGTGAAGAAGATAATGACGAAAGTCGAACTGAAGTAGTCAACCGTGAAAGTAACTTGGCAAAAATACGCAATGTAGTTATTTCTGCAGCTAAGTGTATGTCTATATCGCAATAGTGATTATACTAGATTACATAATGTCCGCACAGTGCCAGTACTTTTCGGGTTGGTACTATTTAACAGCGTCCGAAATAATAATAGTATAAAGGAGAACAATTTACTTCGTACAGGCAAATTTACACCACACATGAAGATGTAATTTCTTCAATGATATATTGAAAAGTATGCATAATAAAGGAAAACTAAAGCAATTCCCCTGAATCTCATAATTTGGGAAACATGCACCATATATTGCACTCGCAAAGGATATAGCAGGCAATAAATTTACGTTGTTAAAAATTAATATTTTGTAGCTAAAAATAATATTAGAAACATTTAATAGTAAATGGCATTTACTATTAAATGTTTCTAAGTGAAAATATATGCGGAATCTTCGTGGTGTGAGTTCTACCGGTGCTTCGTAGGTTTTCCACTTATATTATACCCAATTACTTTCTTTTGCATCCCAAAGCTTTAAAACCAAAATTATAACAACAAATTCACCTTTAAATTTTCAATGGCTTTTAGTTTCGTAATCATAGGCTCGAGGTACAAAATTGCTTCTGCTAAAAAAAACTACGTTTTAAATAATCTAACCTAATACAACTTTTTATACTGCACTGTGTTATCTGAATTTTTCCGTGCTTTCTCGCCATAAGGCAATTTGTTTGCTAATTACTTAATTTCCTTAATTTTAAACTTTGTAAATAAATTCATCTACAATTAAGTAATAAGTGCAATAACATCATAAATTAAGTTAGTGTTATATATATATATATATATATATATATATATATATATATGTATATATATATATATATACATATATATATATATATATATATATATATATATATATATATATATATATATATATTGGAGTTCAAATGATATAGGCGAGATAAATTTGCAACGATGCAGTGATAGAGCAGGAAAGTAATGACAAGATCTTTTCAGTAATGAGGAATAAATCCATCGAATCTGGACTCGTTGAAATTATTATAACATAGCAAAAATTAACAAAATTAATTATCACACGGGTGCATAAATAGACATGAGGTCTCACATTAAATGGTTTTATTTATTTTAATACTAATTTCCTAATGTTGCTTTTGTTTCTACTAAACGAATTTTTATAAGACTATACATGTGATATGAGGTGAGCTAAAAAGCTAGCAGAATAGAAAGAATATTACTTTTTTACATAGTCGCTAATGAGGGACGCATTACCAGTATATGTATCAAATCGCAATTTAGTTGTATCATTAACATCTTTGAAGAAATCATCAACTGCTGCGAATTTTGCAAAAACTTTTAAATTTTGGCATCAAATAGGAGACAAAATGCATTCTCAACTCTGAACTAATTGTTCTTCTCACAGTCTTTTTTTTCCGGCGTATAGAATAGTAATTATTTTTTGATGAAGTATACCGAATTGTCTCAAAGAAATTATTATTTCTGCTCAACCTTGTTTTTAATATTTGGATTTTATTAAGCAGCTGGTACTCAACAACACTATATTGTTTGAAAAACTTAAAGGTTTCATTCTTTTACTGCAGAAAATAAACAAATTTCATCCTTCTGAAGTCAACCCCAAATAATATCCCCATCCCCCAAATAGTATTTAATTTTGCCAAAGAATTGATACTTCATTGGAATAGATTAATCTATATAGACTAACTACAGGATGTCATAATTTCTATTTGCACTCTGAAGGAATGAAAGTCTTGTTAACTGGTGTTATTACATTTTCCTAAATTAATACCTTCAACTCTTCCATTTTAAAATCTATTCAAGTCACTTGCATTTATAAGGCCAAGTCCTATATAAAGTTTAAATGCCGTTGTTGAGAATTCATTAGACTGTTTAATCTGTGTACGGTACAATGTTTAATATGCCATTTTCCAAGTTTGTCTCCCTAATGCACTCATTCTGAGAGTTGTAAATTAGGCACAGAAAAAAACAATGTTTTCATTTGTAACGAACTCTTCGACACCGACACGTGTCCAAATTAGTAGGTCCCTTGAGAATAAAACTTAAAACGTTTTATTGGCCACATTGGTCTCCTTAGTTTTGCGTTGTTAACAAGTATTTACATATTAATATTCAAAAGAAAATGGGTCCTGGTACCAGAATCTATGTAATAGCTGGTTAAATTGAAATTCTTATTAAAAAACCTGCATTTGTCTTCAATTTTTCTGCACAATTACATTCATTTTTGATATGTCCAATCTCCTTGCATCTGCCACAAAGAATTATTTTTTTGTGTCACAAGACTACCACACTTATGAATATTCTTAGTGATAAATGTACCTTCCCCTTGACCGTAAAATGTGTACTCAGGTCAAACAACTTGATTTTTAAAGCATTTGCATAGATATTTATGCTCGAACGCTTAAAATCATATGCTAATAATTTTTGAAAATCCCGCGAACAAAAGCAACCCAATCTATGAGTCGTTTATTTCAAAACCACTTCCTTTAAATTGTTGTGCCGCTTCTATTAGCTGGCTAACGTAGTTGGTCATAGATTTGCTGTTCCACAAGGTGTTTCAATAAACTAATTTTTCGTGAATAATCAGAATCCTTAAATATGTTTTTCACTATTTTCCACAAATCTTATGTCGTAGCTATTTATTAAATGTACTCATACAGCAAAAGGTCGATTTAAAAACTTAGTTTTGTTTTAGCATTTAAATCCTCCTTCTGGACCTCAATAGCCGTTGCTGGTTGCTTGACAGCGTCGACTTTGCTGTCTAAAACGAGCACATTTACCATCGCCAAATGCAAATCGTCATAATTCTCACGACCTTTACATTTCGGGATCTATGTAATTCGACATTTTAAATAAGAACGCAATGTTTTATGATTTAACTAACGATTGAAAGAGAGTTTGGATTCATAACCCAGTAAAACACAATGTGGTTTTTATTTTCGACTTTTAGTTTCGTTTTGTAACCCGTGTTTCCATAAGAAACGGAAACACAAAATTCTACAGAGAACGCTAGTTGTCATAATAGTATATTATTTTGTTTCATCTATTCAACGTAGTTTATAATGAATAATCTCATCATTAGTGCGCTGACATGCTTTAGTGAATATATAAGACGCAATCAATGCTCGAAAGTAGGAGTTCTCTTGAAGTAGAAAGTAAATTAAGAAATTTAAAAAGGTCGATATACTCCATTGATAATAATAGAAGTAAAACAGGTATTCACACGACGTTCTATGAGGAACTGAAAACTATTTTTTTATTTACAATGCGGCAAAATACGAAATTCACCAGACCGAAATTGGAGAAGAGCAAACCACTGCATTAGTATAAAAAAAGGAAGAAGACCAAAACCATGACAGTGAAAGGAAAGACAAAAATGCTATCCAAATAGGTACAAAGAATATCGAAAATATCTTGGGCTCTATCGAAATGAATATCTTTTCAAAGAAAAAGCAAGTGATCACAATCAACTTAAATTTTTGATCCCTGTAAAAAATATGTATTTTTGTTTCAAGATTATTTTCCTTGTCATGCGAAATTATTCACCTAATTATCCACTTGGGCGAGCTGAAATAAATTTGATAAAAAAAATCTTTGTTTATCTGACAAAACCAAATTAGGAGAGAATTATACTTGATTTCTCAAAACTACGATTTTCTAAACAGAAAATGAAAAAAATATATCATTTGACAAATAATCAGCGAAATAACACAAGTTAAAGAAAACATATTGAACTTATACAGAATATCTCTTCACACAGACTTTTCCACCAGAAATACGATAAGATAACGTTGGATATATTACAACAGAATACGAACATGAGTCTAAAGGAAGTTATAGTACGGACTATAACTTCCTAAGTATCACAACTTGTATGTTGAAGAAGCTTCATTTATATTTACAGGAAGATTGCTTCAAAGTATTCCATATATCACTAACACATAAATATTTTCCGGCAAGACCTAACGTCGCGCATGTGTGATATTTCGTGCAAGACCTCCAAATTATTTTGAAATTCATTTTTTTATTATAATTATTTTGTTTTATCATATGTATTTTAAATCATATTGTATCGTTTCATTCGTAAACAAACACGATTTCTACATTTGGGAATAAATTGGTTAAGTAATTTCTACGCGATGATCAGTCGAACAGATGCAACAAAATTCTAAGAAACGTGTTTATTTTTCTTTATTTCTAGATGCGCCAATTATTTTTTCCAAAAAAATATCTGAAAGGCAGAAAGTGAACATAAAATTTCACTTTTTAAAACATTACATAACACCTTCCCGGGAAAACAAGTTTTAGTATATGTTTTGTTTGTCATAGTTTCGTATTAATTTGTAAAAAAATGCGGCTCTTGTATGTTAATTGTACATAGGAAAAATATAATTAAAGTAATATATTCCATTATAAAACGTTTTTATATCCTAATGTTACCACATAAGTACATTGATAATATTAATCAATGATATTATTTTTATTCAAAAATATATGACAATGAAGTTTACCAAGTTAAGGTAAAAGATTAAGAAAAAGTGAGAATTACCACATTTTCAACATTTAAAAAGTTTTTCCGAAGTCTTAAGCATCGATGTTTATTATTTTGATACTTGAGTTATTAAAGAATAATATGCCTTTCTGCGTATTAAGAATTTGCACACTATGCAAATAGATAAAAACTTGAAAATTTATGGTAATCATGAAGAATAAATCTGCGAGTGCAAAAAGATGGGCGAGATAAGCGGTGATGGTGAAAAGTTAGTTGTTTGTTGAGCCTTACAACCAAATTCATGACTTCTATCCAATATCATAAGATGCTGATGCCAGTGTAATAATTATGGATAATAGGATCAAGGGTATAATGGTGACATATATCTATGAATTTTAACAAATTAAGTCAAAGTGATCACTTCATTAGTAGTATATCAATCTAGGTACATATGTTTAGATATGGTAACTAATGACGCACTACACTGATCAACAAAAATTATTTAGTTGGTCATCTAAATTATTCAAAGGAATTTTACAGTAATTTAATATAAGTTTTACGACTATTAATGCATACTTATTAAAGAAAAAGTAGGAAAAATAATGGAAAAAATTTTTAATTCTAAGTCATTGTACACATTTGTGTCGAAACACCATTTTTATCCACCACAGATTATAATTTTTTTGGCTTTCGGGTTACGGTAAAATTGTACTTTGGATTAAATAGATCGCAATTCGAATTAGCATGATCGTGAAATGTATATAGATCACACGACACGTCGATTGCTGTCCGACTGCTTTAACTAATATATTTAAGATGTCAGCATCATGGTATATATAAATGCTCAATAATTTGAAATATGAAATATTTTGAAGGAAAATTTTAAATATATTGGTAGCTGGTATATACTATGTTACAAAGGTTCTGTTTGTAATTTTCAAGCTTTCATTCGTAACATACTATATATATTCCTTATCGACAATTCCTTGAATTAAGTTTTTCAAACAATCTACATTTCAATATAGTTTCTTTTGATTGACGATTGGTAGTTAAAAGCGATATTAAACTATCATTCTTTTTAGGTTTCAAGTGACAAAATGCAGTTCCTTGACAATTCATGTTGGAAATATTATGAAATACGTATTTTTTGTATTCTACAAATTAAAAACCACAAAGGAAATTTAAATTAGTACATAATACTTATCCATACTTTTAAACACTTAACTACTAACTCGACAATTTTAAAGAAAGAAATGACGTTGTGATATTGTTAATATGTTTAATATCTTGATGAAAATTGTTTGTAATATTAGTATAAGAAAAAAAAAAAGAAAGATTCATTCCAATATTCACATTCAATACTTCCGAGTTTATAGTCTAGTATTTTACCGCAATGCCAATAAGCCCTTAAAGATCCTTCCTGAAATTTTGTACGTTAATTAAAATAAAACTCGTGTACTGGCAATTTTTATATAATAAAATTACTAATTACATAAAAACAAATAGTACTTGCTGTCTTTTTTTAGATCTCTACAGCTACTTAGCTTTATTATTTAAGTACCAAGTTTGAAGTTCTTGACTCAATTTCTTCTTCTTATTTGTTACGCTCTTGGCAGAGAGGTCGTACTTATCTATCTATCAAATTATCGTATCACTTCTCTTTATCAGTTTTTCTCTGGGTTCAGTGTACAACCAGGTGTAGGCTACTATGGCGCGACACTTACCCGAATAATTCCGTTACAGGAGATTGTACAATATTGAACAAATGCTGCATGACACCGAGTTTTTAGGGTTTGGATGCATTAGTATTCAACTTATTCCATGATATTCCAAGCACTACATTTCCATAGCTTCTGTCTTCTTTCTTCCGCTTTTACATAATAATTTCTACTGTGTAGAAGAAAATAAGGAACATTAATGCCCGAACAAGTCGAGTTTTCGTTATCTTGATTTTACTGTTCTTTAATATCTTCCTCAGCTTGTCCATAGCGGATCAATTAATCAACCCTTTTGATTTCACCTGCAATATATCCGAACATTTGTGTAATTGAACGACCTTGTAATTTGCTAGTTATGCAACTTTGAAGTTATCATTAGCAATATAAAAAATAGTCATCTTTTTCTTATTGTGGTCCATTTTCAATCCGAATTCAAGGATACGATTTTCCACCCTTTGCAGTGTACGTTGCATATAACGAATACTAGTTAGAAATAAGATGGTATCATTTGTATGTCGTAAATTCGAAATTTTTGGGCCACTATTCTTAATTACTTTCATCCAGTTCTCGATAGTAATTCTCATTATAAGCACCATGTAGATGTTAAATAGAAGCGGCGAGATTTTACACCTTTGACGATATCTTGTAATAAGGTGAATGTGGTTATGTAATACATCGTCTCTCCTAACTGACATTTTTCCATTGTCATAAAGAAAAAATGGTGACATACTTGAAGAAGTCTACAAGGTTTTTCTGCTTACTCATTTCAAACACCGTTTCCCAAAATTTATCCCATTTAAAGAAATAAATCTATTATTATCTTAAATAAATATCTTGGAAGGATCAACGAAGCAAATACAAGCTTGTAGAACTCCCAATAATCTGGTTTCCCAATAGTCTGGTGCACTATTAGTATTTATTTGCGGGTGCCGTTTCCTTTAAAAAAAACCACCTATTTCGATCAATATCTTCAGATAAAAAGGTTTGAAGACGCTCATTTAAAATATGCAGTAAGATTTTTTTTGGATGAGAAATTAAGGTAATATGGAGGTAATGGCGCTATATTTTTGGGCGAACCTGTTTATGTAGTGGAAGGAAAATTTTATAAACCCGATTAGGAGTGTCAAAATTACATGATTACCTAATCGCACAAACATTCTTGATAAACGTTTCTAATGTTAAAATACAGAAAACCCAACAAAAAATAAATTGAATTTCACTTTAGAATTAATTAATAGCTTTTCATGTTTGATGATTTGACGCCAATTTAATTGTGACTATAGTATTTAGTTACGATAAATAACTGATTTTGAATTTTTCATAACTTCGAAAAAAAAAATTTTTCTTTTTTCCTAAAATTTTATATTTGCTTGTTGTTTATCGCAGGTTCATATTTAAATATGAACAGGCTTACTTAACACGCTGTTTTTATAGAAAAAAAACAATAAGGTAATATCGCACGAAATGATATCATATCGCACGAAAATGTAGTATCAGAAATACAGGGAATATATCAAAAGAAAGTGCTAAGGAATGTGTAGAGTTCAATTTTTTTACCAATCTTTTTATATCAATACTATGCACAAAAACAGGTATTTAAATAAGTTAAATTAATTAACTGGCATCATTAAATTAGTATATGAAATATTTTCATTTTAAATATAATGCAATAAAATATAAAATCTATTTGTTACTTGTTTTTTTGAAATAAAATTCTTGTAAACCTCTTCGGTTTTTGGTCCGTATATACAATAGTCATAATTTCATATATTATGTTTCTTAATTTTATGTAGAATAGTCAAACCTAATATTGTTCTACGAAAAGTAAAATATCGGATAAAAAATACTAAACACTGAATACGCCTTATTTTATGATATATCTTGATATCGCCAAAACTATGACCGGAGTCAACCTCATTAAGGTATAAAATAGATACAAAGAACAAGTTATAGTGGATGTATAGAAATGAAACGATGTTTTGATAGCGTCGAAGCTATATTTTATTGAATCATTTTTTCCCCCATATATTTTTGTGGAACAAGAAAATTTCTCATGCATACAAAATATATTGAAATATGACTCTCTTTCTTTCGACACATTAGTTGTAATCCTTTGAATAAAATATATGTTCAAATTGTCCTAACAATGCGAGAAAATAATAACGAATGTATACAGGTCAACCAATATTTTTTAAACTTTACAAACACCATAAACTTTATTACTCTAAAAATAAAAAATAGTATTTATGACTATTTTCTATAACATATTTCTCATATAGTGTACCTAAATATTGGGGATTATGATGTCTAATGATATTTTTTTTGTAAATTGTAACCTTTTAGCAGACTACTGTCTCAGTGCTGTGGAAACTACTGTATTCTCAGTACTGTGGAAAGCATCGTGGACACTGGTTTAAATTAGGAAGCGGATTTGGTCAGACCAGTGCATAAAACATTATCTTTTAAGTGCATGCTCCTTCTCTTATCTTCTCAGAATTTACGTCCAGCATTATCTTTAAGATAATTTAGGCAAAAATAGTTTGCATTTCACAAGGATCGAGTTTTGGAAACATACAATAATATAAGAAAGAAGGATAAATTTCTCTTATCTTTTAGAAACAAAAAGGGGTATCTATATATGATACCCAACTCAAGAACAATAATATACAGTAAATAAGATAGAGCCAAAGGACGAGTTCAGATAAATCTTGGACTTCGAAAGATACCCAAAACACTTTAAAGTTGAAAGACATAGCTGTAGACAGCGAGTCCGGTAGAAAGGAAGCGCCTCAGAGCGAGTTGTTATTCGGAGCTTGCATTCGCCAAATTTAGAAATAAAGATCCGACATATACCAATATAAGATTAGAATCAAGAAATAAACCAAGACGATGCAGAATCTACAATGAAAGTTGATTTTACTTAACATCACGAAACTATAAAAAAACGATTAAGTCAATTAATTTTGAATATATTTGGCGTTAATTTTGTAGAAATTTATTATTCTAGGTGATGTAGTATTATTTCTACTTTCTTTAATTTCTTTACCACGACCTAGGTTTCGTTGTATTACATATTTGTATTACATATTATCTTTGCTAATATCCCACCTGAAGATGTTGTAATACAACGAAACCTAGGTCGTGGTAAATAAATTAAAGAAAGTAGAAATAATACTACATCACGTAGTTTCATTTAATTGTCAATTAATTTTGTAAATTGAGCAATATCAATAAACAAAGGACTAAAATCTCACAAACTTGATTAAAACCTAAACCTTTAGAAGAAAACCTCAAAATGCCAAACTGATATTGTGTAAATGGTATTTCATATTAAAGATAACCAACAAGTCCTCGGGGCAAGTCACGACTCTTTGAAAAAGTATAAGTACGCACCAAATTCATTGTTTCCATGAAACGTTAACTCCCACGGTTAGATATGACTTCATATTCCTATTACTTTCCACAGCCGCTAAGAAAAATTTTGAAATGATGTAATTTGATATAATTACAACATTTTTGTATGGTAACTTGAGAGAAAATATGTACACGACTCGGCCCGGAGGACTGGAACGCGAACAAAATACGGTATGTAAATTAAATAATCCGCTCTACTGATTGAAATTTATACGCAAATGTTGAAACTTAAATTTCAACAAGATTGCCTTTACTAAGAATAAAACTGACAAGAACGTTTATGTGGGATTACTTTATTCGAAAGTAAACATACTTTGAACAAGATAATTAAAGATCTTAAAGCTGATTTAAATTTAAAAATGTACCCAGTCACAAATTTTATTGATATACAAATAGAAAAACTAAGTAGCTTAATGTTCATTCAACAAACCAAATACATCGAGTGACTGCTCAGCAAATTTAATAAGTGCGACGCCAATCCAAATGCATTCCTGCCGATCCCCATGTAAGACTGTATGAAGGAAGTTATTCACCTTTGGAAAACTATTCATAGAGAGAAGCAGTGGAGTCGGTAATCTCTATTGGGATTGTGAATAAATCAGATATCAGGTTTTTGGTAAGCCAAGCGAGTAGATGTTTGCATTGTTACAACAAATCTCACTGGAAATTAAGATACTGATATATCTAAAAAAATCGAAGGACTTACATAGCGTTACTTGCAAAATGTAAACACCGCTAACGTGATGGGCCATAGCAACTCAAGTTACGCTAACGACATTGAAACTAATTCTTCTGTAACCGGTTATACATTCCTCAAGAATGGTATCTCCGCTACCTGGTCCAGCTAGCGAGAGCAGATTGTGTCCCTACCTACTATCGAAGCCGCGTTCATAATAGGTTATGCAGCCATTAATAAGAACAATATGGTTGAAATAGTCATTGTGTGACCTAAGTGAGTTGAATCAAAAGACTATATGAACTACTATATTTAGAAAAATTGTAAAGAAAACAAATCTTGAAACATCAAATAAATTTCTAGGCGCGTGAAAAGAAAATAATCTATTACTGTGTCACAAGACAATTCTAAAACATGGGAAACAAAGATAACCCTTAAGTTTACTGAATATGCGATCTTTTTAAATTAGGAAATTTCATATATTTCAAAAGAATATTTTGTAAAAAAAACCTGAAGTTTACTTTTACAAAAACTTAAACCGCCCATCATAATTATTACATATTTAAAATGGCTTAATAAAAATCCTGGATAAAGCAAGAGTTATTTAATGAGATGAAATTTTCCTCCTTGAAAGTTAAAAATTATATGGGTTTGGTTTTTACAATTTTGAACTAGTCATTCATTGTATTAACTTCTAATCTATGTATACTAATTTTAGAATGTCGAATTTAATGTCAATTAAAATCATTTAACGTTAATCAATTATTTTAATTTTAATTACATATTAGACCCCATTTACCATACACATACATATGTTAATACATTTTGTTTCATTACGTAATAAGTAGGGAAAACATGTTGTAGTCCAAGGCGACTAAAGCTGAAGAAGAAAGGTCTTATATTTTCATTTCTATTATTCACTTTCTTGTTGTTTGAAAAATATAGACGATAAAATTAATCCATATAATTTTGTATTAAGATATTTTGATAAAATAAAATATCTTAATTTTTCTACAGAATTCAGTATATTTCCTCAATTCACTTACACTGAGTTTTATTTTTTACCCCATTTGGACTCAAGGTCCATTAATTTTAAAATTTTTTGTCTCAAAATTTTACTTTTAAACTAAAACGTTTTCATTATTAATTTAACGTCGTTTCCTTGACTTGGGGAAATTTACATACGTAAGTTTGAGACAGAGTTTTCAAGATTTTCTTTTTAAAATTTACATAAGTACTACTTAGGCAAATTTGAGAAATGGGATTTTAAGACATTACATTACCTGAAGTGTTTTACCGTATTTTTAATTTACTTATTCAAAATCAACATGTTACTAAAATGCAATGCTGGTAATTAACGCAACGTGTATCTACGTCCAATTTAAACATTTTTGCATAAAAATTCTTGCAATGTACGTGTGGGAATATTTACAAAATAAAGAATTCTACTAGCTCTCAAAATTTGTAATGCAAGCTAACCGCTGTAATTTGATAAGGCGGCTCTATTCAAATAATGTCAGTGATTTTTTTCAGATTGTTCACACCTTATGAGAGGAGGGGTGTTACATGTCACTTTCAAATTTAGAATTTTGCAAGCGGTCATTAAAACCTAATATAATTTTAAAAGATATATCTTTTTATAATTTTAAAAGATTTATCTTTAAAAAAAATTTAGAGATTAATATTTTCTGGAATTTTTTTTGCTAGAATTTTATTGCCCAAAAATTAAAATGGACATTTTTATCAAGTTGGTTTTTACATTAATAATAAGGAAAATGGTTACGTTCGTCACTGTTTCTAATGCCCATTTTACGTCGATTTATATTATATATTGTATTTTTTTTGTTTCTAAATGTATCTGTAAACGTTATTCTCTTTTTTATATCGATATTTAGGGTTTTTATCTTGGATTCGATTTTATTGAATATTTTCCATATTACTATATAAATTAACCAATTTGTTTTCTTTAAAATCTAATAATGATTAATAATCTTACTTAGGAAACTGAAGTAACTGTACGTGTTCATACGTCGAGAAATGAATGGCTCGGGGTGTGCGACGCCGTTGGTGGTGTTTATATTAAAAACAATGAAATATTACTTTGACTTAACAAATAACATATGCCGTTAACTTTTACGAGAAAGAGTCTCCGGAGTGGCTTTATAATTTAATACATTAATCTAACATTTAAAACTAAACAATTGTAGTAATAGGTGATTTTTTAATATTTGGAGTAATGTTATTAATATTTACATTGTATAATATTCTTAATAATATCGTAATGGATAGTTTGTGTGGTACTCGTAATAATTTGAGTAATTGTTAAAACATGTTGTACTCGTACCCAATGTAACCTATTGGGAAATGATATAAAGGCTAACATTTTTTTGTAAAAATCGAACAGTTTCTTATTAACATTTTTTGCTGGTATTATTATTCGCCTAATTATTCAACTATTTCACTAGCTAGTTTCTTTCTAATATTTAACAATCTCAAAAGCTTCCTTGCGTTTGATTAACCATTGTCTAAAATTTCAATTTAAAAATCATGCTTTATGAAACAAGTTTGTACATCAAAATATATAATACACAAAGACCTCCGCCGCGTGTCTATATTTATACGTAAGCTATTTTTTTAGTAAATATTGAACTGATTTTTTTTTATTTACGTGGAAGTTCTAAGTTTATAATTTATAAATATTTTGTGAAAATGACCTGGCCTGGAACTATGAGTGTCGATGAAATTGGAAAAAGTACTCATCGGAGAGATGTCTTCGCCGACGCTGCTTAAAACATTAGAGATATGTGAAAATAATATATTATTCTTCACATGAATTTCTATAAAGATTCGGCAATTCTATATTGTGAATAATTTTTGGAATTTTATATAAAATTAATAATTATAATTTTACTCTTTAAAAACAATTATTTTTGAACTCATTTTTCCAGCATTTTTACCTTTAATTTATAAACAAATTTTCTAGTGATCTTCTTCGAGTTATAATTATCAAATTTTACTTTAGCATAATAATTTTGTAACGAATATTTTAAAGTAAAGAAAGCAAAAGTAAGAAAAATTATTATTTACATAGTCAATCAGACAAATGACAACTCGTTCATTTTTCTATAAAAAGTGAGATTATTTTCTATAATAGGATGTAAAATCCATTTTTGGGAGAATCTTTACCCAGCAAGATGAAAAGCGTCTCTTTGAACACTGCATACACTGTTATGACATACTAATCCATGAAGCCAACAAGGTAAACAAGGAAGTTATATATATATATATATATATATATATATATATATATATATATATATATATATATATAAATATATATATATGGATATCTTTAGAATGTTATTTTAAAACTGAGTTTAAATTCCATTTAACATTTTTGGCACTGTTTACAAAAAATTAAACTTCAAAACGGTTAACGATGTGTCTCCCAGTTCCGTTTTAATAAAAAACGTACCAAATTTTTTTAAAGTTCAGCCATTACTTAGATTAATTAAAAATAAATTCTTAAATGACATTATCGTTCGTTCGGTATTGTCAAAATGAAAATGTTTCTTACTATTTCACGTATAATAGTAAGAAACATTTTCATTTTGACAATACCGAACGAACGATAATGTCATTTAAGAATTTATTTTTAATTAATCTAAGTAATGGCTGAACTTTAAAAAGAGTTGGTACGTTTTTTATTAAAACGAAACTGAGAGACACATCGTTAACGGTTTTGAAGTTTAATTTTTCGTAAACATTGCCAAAAATGTTAAATGGAATTTAAATTTAGTTTTAAAATAACATTCTAAAGATATTCGACATAATGGGAGAGGTTAGACAAATTTTTCTATCTCCACTTCTTTATAAGTGGGGGTGCCTTGATAAAAGTTGATTGCAATATTTATATAAAATGTATTCTTCCAAAATTTTACGGACCTAGGTCCAAAACTTTTGACACACGAAAATGCAGAAACTATGAAACTTTTTGTTTCGTTACGGAACCGTGAAAATATTAGGTCTAAGTTTAAATGTAATTTATGCTACGTTTAAATGAATGTGTAGAATTTGGACCTATTTCCAAATCCAATGATTTGTGAATTTAACAGTTCTTTCAATAAAATCTGATGAGCGGTCGACGCAGTGGACAGAAACTTTATTTCCGAATTGATATTTATTACTAACTAATATTACTTTTCGAAACTAAACTTTTGTTGTTGTTGTCATGTCCACATGAGACGAAGAAGATGTTATATGGAAAAATGGTTGCCAGAGCCTCGAACGGTTGGGCTTCTTCCAGTCCAAATTGAACCCGAGTACTTGTGGTGTATGTCTTGCGCTCAAATTGAAACACCACGGTGAATACAACCAAGCTTTTATTTTAGTAAATATAACTTTAAATTCCAGGGATGACCCTATTTTGGCGTCATATATTGGTTATTTTAGGTATTCCTCTAATACTGTGATGTTACTTTTAACACCACCTAGAGCAGTTTATTATTTTTGGACATTATATGAAAGTTTGGAATACATACAGAAAGTGAATTAGTTTTATTAAGTTATTACAAATGGTGTTAAGATTTAATTAAAATGTGAGTGGAACTAACACTACAGAGCATTAGTAAATTTATCATTATTTCATACACTGTGAACTTGTAGTTTACAGTATGCGCATAGTTTGGAATGCTTAATCGTTTTCCTTGACGTCAGTCGCTCGGTCTGCATCCAATCACCGAACTGCCAAACCAATCAGATTCAGGGAAATAGTGCATGCTAACAATAGAATCTAGGAGAGCTCTAAATAGTGTTATATTTTTGTTAGGAAAATAAAATTTATAAATAAGGAGATTGAAAAAAAAAATTATCGAATATATTTAAGTAAAAAAAACACTGCTTTCTGAATAAGTATACCTGTTTTTCTTTTATAATAAGTAATATTGGTGAAAACTATTATATCTTGAAATTATATCTGCCTACAAGAAATTATATCTTTGAATACGGATACATTATTTATATTGATCTTTATCCTTTGTGAACTTTTATATTTTCCGCAATTTCACCCTCTTCCATTTTCATTTATATGATCTTTCACGGCATTTCCCGAAATAACAATTTAATGCCATCACAAATATCACAAACAATTGCATTTAAGTTTGCATAAATGGCTATTGTGTGCTTCTAGTACTTATATACGCGATTTAATATACTTGCAAGGGGAATAATGATAATATGGGGGAATAACGCTTATAATGGGAGATATAAGAAAGGTAATGATAAAAGACTGCTTTGACTGATTACATTTTTAAAATAATTTCAATTTCAGTGCGTGAATGATTCCATGCAAATATTTTTTTTAAACATCGTTAAATTACATTTCTTTTTTACGTCCTATAGGCAAGAAGGTATCAGAGTTATTTATTATAATAATTATAAATATATTTCACTTCTAATATAAAGAGTACCTTCAAATACACATGAAACGGTTCTGAAAAAAAAAGTTTCATAAATTTTTTGACGTGTTCCGACAAATAAGGTTCTATTCTTATTGTAGAGGAATGAAACACTGAACTGAAAATCAATAAACTATATATTTGGTTTATCAATCATATGAAAATGCGATATTATTATTTCTATATAACGTGTTTGTGATTTTTTGTTCGAGATCTGAGTAATTTAAATAACACAAGCAATAGGTTAGTTTTCGAGAAATGGGCCGTTTGAATAATGTAAGCAATTTGTTTGCCCTAAATGGTGTTGTATTTACTAAACCTTAAACCGGATGAAATCGCAATTTTAAGCACAAAAATGGAAGTTGGACAAAAGTAAGCGGTAATGGATCCATTGTTAAACACGACCTAAAAAACTATTATATTCTTCTTTGAGGAATATAAATAAATCACCTCGAAATAATTATGTAAAATTGAATAACATAAAAACACTTCAATTTTTTTATATATAGATAGGAGTCACTCCTATGTAGGAAAAAATACGCATCAACAAATTAATGACCACCCATAAATGTTGTATTTAGTAAATAATTTTTTACTCTCTGCTGCACTGAGGTGAGAGAATATATAATCTATATATAAAAAGGGGCATGTAACGATTAATTCATTAAAATTACTGAAGCTAAATACATTAAATTCGGACAGTTGGTTTCTTTTATAAAGTGAGTCCTCAATTTTTCAGATTTTCAACTCCTAAAGTGGTGAGTAAATTGTTATTTATTAGAAAATAATATAAGACGTCTATTAGACTGAAACGTGACTTAAGAATGTATTAAGGAAATAATTAAATTTGCCTTTTACCAATAGTCAAAACTTCTAAATCTAATTGATTTACAAAAACAGAGCCCAAACGATTTAAGCTAGAAATAACAAATTTATTTTTGATTGTGTCACTAAGAGTTAAATTGGATGTTCTTCAAGTTTATCCCTAAGAGAATAAAAAAAGTTATCACAGTTAGTGTGATAAAAATCAAGCTGTCTTTTAATCCCAAAGAGGTGACCGAATATTTATCAGTAAAATAATTTGTCCATTTATTGCTTAAATTCAATGATAAGTGGTTAAGGACAGTGGATTAAGGGGCAAGCAAAAGATAAAAGAGACATAATGAGAGGTAGTTAAGGGCGTGAGAATGGAAGAGTGAAATATATATTGAATTAGAAGAGAGATGAGGGAAGGAGAAGATATTTGAAGAGATGAAACATGTGTAATAAACAATGAACATGTGGAGAAGTTGTTGGAAATTTTCTTTTCATAAAAATGCAGATTCTGTCTTAAAAATTGGCCGTGATTAGAATATTAAAAAAATGTAATTTGCAAGTCAACGTCACAGAATGCCGTTAGTTCCTATGATACCTACCGTGATAAAATAATAAAAATGAAACGTTCTCCCCTTATTTGTTTGTTTGTCTTTTTCCGTACTCAAACCGCCGAATCGATTTAAAAAAAATGTTTATGTAGGTAATATATATTCTAGCTTAAAAAATATTTTGTGTATAATTTGTTGTAATTTTTAGATGCAAAACAATAAGCCACGCACGAAAAACAGAAAGTATAATACGGAAACCATAGACAATTATAAGACAATATATACTTGTCGTCAATAGGTGAAATACAATAAAACTTTTGATGTTAAATAAAAATATTGGATTTGCTAAAAAGTAATGAGCGTTTTTTAGAAAATTATCTTGAAAATATAAAGACGTTCTAGAAGCTTCCAAGATGGAAGATATATAAGGCGCAGCACGCTATCATAGATTCTGTAGTGACTAAGACATTGCACTGTTAACAAGCATAAAATGTGGATGAAATTAAGACGTATGTGAGACACTGTCTGCCCTACGAGTACCAATTTGGTCACTCTGCCACCAAAGCTACTACTAGTAACTTCCTGGGGCAATATCTGAAGCTACTACAAAATATGTTGCCAGCGGTTTTGTAGCAGCCATTGTTCTCTGAGTAATCGAACACGCCCTGGTCGAACGATGGAATTGATTGATCAGTTGAAAATAGCCAATTATCGACATACTGGCTACACCTAAGGAACTATAAAGAATAATTTACTCTGAAATCTGTTCCCAACTTTTGACTTGATCTTAAAGTTTTGGATTTTGATTGGACACTGATCCCTCACTTGCAATATTCCCTAGACTTTGAACCCACTGATTGCAGTTTGTTTAGATCGCTCATCAATGCCTAAAAAAACTCGATGAAGACCATTTACAACAGTTCATAGGTCGATTTATTCATTCCAAGCCATCTAAATTTTACGCAGATGCTCTCGACTACATGCTAGTGCGTTGGAAATATATAGTACAAAATGACGGTGACTACCATATCGACAATTATTAATTTGAAATTGGAAATGTAATAAAAAAATATACTATTAATAACCACTGATTATTCATTATCCAACCAAATATTATTATTACTGGAAATTTAGGAATACCATAAAGGATATTTAATTACTATAGATTAAACTTTAAACTTTCGCCACCCCCAATCTTCCAGCAATGGGCTTGAAATAATTATAGATTCTCTCGTTAAATTAAAAGTTTCAAATGAAGTTATTTTAGTTAAATAGAAATAATTTGTTTGATATTGCCATCAATATTTCACGGTTTGTTCAAACATTCATGAGTTATATTATTTCCTGTGTATTTATTTATTGACGTGAAGACACCATATATTTAATTAAATCTCTATTGAATATGTTATAAGATTTAAGCAAGTATCAGGTTTTGAAAAGCTTATTTGAAAAATTGCCATTATTGTAAACTATTTTCATCACCAAACTACATATAATTTGCTATATAGGTTTATATATAATTACAGTTCGGTTTATTGATTGTATGTAAGTATAAATTTACAATAATGGTCACTCCAACTATTATTTTCAAAAGGGGAAAATAATTTTTGCGAAATGTAAGGCATCAAATTTTGTCATCGGCGTAAAATGTTGTATTTAAAAAGTAAATAAACAGACTGGAAATACATTTTCCTGAAGCGTTATGAAAATTGCTTCTTTGGAAATTAATGAGCCTTCTATCACTTAATTTTTGTTCACAACTAAAGGAAATTAGGTGATATATTTCTACATTATTCAAATTCTTAACCATGACCTAGGTTTCATTGTATGACAACATCTTCAGGTGGGCAATTTGTAAAGATTTTCTGATCTTTACAAATTGCCCACCTGAAGATGTTGTCACGCAACGAAACCTAGGTTTTTGTCAAGAATTTAAATAAAGTAGAAGTAATACTACATCATGTAGCTTCATTTGGTTTTGAATAAAAATTAAATGGTATTGAATTTCAACAAAATGAACGCTAAATATATTTAAAAAATATGGTAATTTTTTATTATAGTGAAAACTATTAATTTTGAACTATATTTATTGTGAGCTGGTTTAAGTTCATAAGAATTTATGACCAATATCCCAGAAAGTTTTTATATATTTTATTTCTTAACATTTCTATTCTTCTTTCTTCTTCGTCTATCTTTCTCTTCACTTCTTTGTAATTTCTGGAAAAAATTTAATTTTCATTTCATTACTTTTCATATAAGAATACTCTTACCTGCTTACTAAAGCAGTGATTTTTCAGAAAGTAATACAGGCAACATCACATACATATTCAAAAAGAAAACGCATTAGTTCATATAAAATATCACGATCTGTCGTAGGAATGTGAAAATAGAAACCTCAAATTGAATGTAAATATCGACAGAATGTGCCAATGGCCACTATCTTGCAGTGATACTGATAAAAATAAAAATTTAAGAAGATTACAAATAAAACTTTATAGAAATAGAGATATCGAATAACGTGTCAATGCCAGAAAGAGGGTAAATATATAATTAACAGAAAAGGTAAAATCATAATCAGAAAACTCTTATAGTAATATTGCGATGGTACCCAATGCTACTCAGTATCAATTAACTGAGAGTTCACAAAAATGTCACGTATTGCTTCAGTATTTTCTTGTAAGAAATGTGATCTTTGAAAGAAGTCCATGTGATAGACTGCTAGAAAAAGGTGTAGAGAAGTCGAAAGTTTGGTAATTGATATCTCGACTGCATAACGCGAGTGGCCAAATAGCTAACTTCAATATCTCCAATAATTTTCTTTAACCATTTCCGTTTAAATCGAGGCCTATGCAATAGGACTGAATTTAAAAAGATTAATAAAAACTATTAATAACAACAGTTATTTGTCTTATTGTTGCTAAGCGTCTCATTGAGAATGGAAATGATAAAAATATTTTTTGATTTTATTATCTTTCACTGAACTTTCCAGTGGATAGATTGAAGTTCCATGTGTCAGAAATAAATATTATCATCAAAGAGAAAAATGAAACAAGTACAGGTTTAGGTTCGTAATATACTTTAATTCCGCGTAAATAAAGTCTTTCAACCTAACTTACCTAGTATTCTTCAATGTTCCAATAATATCATATAAATTTAGACAAATATTTTATATAACCTCATTCCATAAATTCAATTCACAAAGCGTGTTTTTCTCGATAGAAACTTTTAATTTAATTTATTAATACTGCACACAACAATAACACACACATACACACACGCAATAGTAATGTTTTGAACAATTCAATATTAAATTAAACATGATAATTTTAGAAACGATTGTATGACATTCGTTTTCACAATACGCTCGTAATAATTATTTCACCAATTCATATCCTTTCATTCAAAATTAATTAAAATTAATGCGAAATGTAGCCTCCAATGTTTTCAAATGAACGCAATAATATTTTAATTTAAATTGATGAGATTCGTTTTGACAAAAATATGTTGAACATTAGCAAGTAATATTAAGTAAATTTCGTTATGTACTATTTGAATTTGATAAAATTTAGGACTTAATCGAAATATTTATTAGCTTTCCTCATTTCGCACACTGTCATTATAATAAGGAGCAAACGCATAAACTTTGTTGTAAAATTTATTATACAATAGTATGGAATTCCGCAAAATGAAACCACAATATTTCTAACACCCTTTAAATTTAAATCACGTTCCGTCAATTTAATTAAATCTTCGTAACATCGAAAGGGCGGAACCACTCCACTTAAACAAGTTTCAGCAAATTTACTTCATCGAGTAAGAGATGGAGGAAGTTTCAGCAATTCTTGAATATTATTAATAATTTCTTGTTAATGAATTCCTACACAAATGTGCAATTAATTCCTGTTAATGAACATCAATTTTCTCAGACTTTCGAGAAGAGAAAATCTAAGTGCTATTATATTACTAATGCATTAAATGCGTTACGTACGTATATAAATTGAAAATTAATTAACGTGTTTTGATTTTTGTGCAGGGGAATATAATAAAATGTGTAAAATATCTTTTATATCAAGTTTTTTTAGATATAAATTATTTAGCAATAGAATTATTCTGAATATATATTCTGAATATCAAATTATATTGAAAATAATGTTATTCACTATCTCGGAAATATTCACAATCTCTGTTTGCCGGTGTACTATTATTGTATTTTATTTTAACCAATTTAACGATTTGTTGCTAGCGGTTTGAACAGCAGTAATTTTGATTTTTTTGGTCAATATTGAATTATAGATATAAGATATCGTAGAGGTATTTATTAGAAAAATATTAGGGACTGCGATTTAATTTGGAACTTCTAGCGACTTAATTGACAAAATACTTGATAATTTTTTTTTTAAAGTTATTCAAATGCACAATTTGGTTTAATTCAATAACATCCAAAGCTTCAATCGTTTCATGTTGAAAAATCATTTAAATATGTTTTAATTGACTGCTATACTGATATACTATATTGGAAACGTTTGAGATTAATTACATCTAACGGAGCTAAAATCGTGGAACCTAGAACTTAAATAATATGTGATTTGTAGATATATAAATAGATGTTGTCAGTTTTTCATTTAATAAAAAGTCAGAACAAATGAAAAAGTAAGATGATCCAAGTTGGACTTTTAAGTGAATATCCAAAATCAGAGCTTCGGTGAAAAAAATACCCCAAAAGTATTTAATATTTCTAATTTATTTGTTAAGGTCATTTAAGTCTATTTATAATATTTTAACGTCATGTAATTGTTTTTTATTGTCATATAAGTTTTTAACTTTTACGAAAAAACTGTCCTCAGTCGATGGAGAAAATCTAAGTACATATTCGTAATCAGCGCATGAAAATACCCTAAAGTCAGCTATCAAATCATAACAGGGAAAATAAAAGTTAAAATTTGCACACTTGTATTATGAATACAAATTTTTAAAAACAGTTTATAAAAGTTCGTTAGGCTTAATGGACGTCTTAGCTAATAGGTAGGCTCAAACCGTAAATGTTTATTGAAGTACATATAAAATGGTACTGAAAATAGAATCGTTTTAGAATATTTTAAATGATATTAAACTGTTAATATATTATCTTAGCTTAAAAATATCTTATCTTCGCCTTTCACTTGGTGCTCCCGTTGTTCTTTACATTTCTCTTGCCTCAAAAGGCTAATTAATTAAGTGAAAGAATTATATGGCTGCACTTTATAATATCTATGTTTATAGTACGGAAAAAGATGACTATATAATTTTAGATTTCCTTTACATTATTTAAGAAGGGGTTACTTCTCAAAAATTTGGTTGTAATGAAGTTGACATTAAAATATTTTCCTTAGTAACTATGAGCTTTTTGAGTTAAAATTGTATGAGTTTAAGATATAGTATAGCAGGCAATAAACTATCCATGATCAGCTAATCGTATAATAAATTAATTAGTAATATTTTTTCTTTGTTTTTAAGAAAAAACATATTTATGTAAAACATACAAATAGTATGCGAGTTGTAGGCAAGATACTAGTTTAGAATTGTAGGAGTTCAATAACCGTTAAAAGCACGTTTTGTTTACATAATTATCAAATAAATTAAATAATTTCTTTTTCTTTAAATTAAATGCTAAATGAAGTCGCATGATTGTATACAAACGTTATATTGTTCGCTTCGTAAAACCTTCCTAAGACCATACAATTTTGACAAATCTGAATGAAATGCTCTCTGTATTTCCCTAAAACTTCCCTGATATATATACATATATATATATATATATATATATATATGTATATATGTATATATATATATATGTATAAATATATATATATATATATATATATATATATATATATATATACACACAAAAAACATCAATACATTTAAGCACAAAGTCATATATATTATACTTACAAATAATATGGGGTGGAGGAAGCCAATAGATTATGGAAAATAAAATTAGACATTTCAAGAAATTATCAAGAAGTGTTATCAATCCCGTAAGTTTGTAGCATATATTTTTAATTATCTTCTAGAGAAGATATCATGATAATTGGGAAAGAGGAGTATAAATATATTTTAAGAACAAAACCCAAGGGCAGCTAAGGTGGTGAATTTTGATGGGTGATATAAAGAACTTCTGGGAATGTTTAAAACTCCAAAAAAAGTGAGAGAATATATAAAGCCGGTCGGTCCAAATCGTCAACCATTTGAAGCGAGACCTGTTGATGGAAATGTGATCATATTTTGCGAAGACAAAAATATAGAGTAATTCGTACATTTTAAAGACGATCAAACTAACTTAAGCAATTTTCACACAAACGTAGGTAAGATACGACTACATAGTCAAGCAGTGGAAATAAAAGTATTCGGCAAATATTAATTTCAGTTTTAAATTGAAGAATGCTTTACAGTTGATTTAAAGAGTGAAGTAGTCCTGAAGATATCATGACTGACGTTGTTGCTCTGGGATTGTTAAAGGGGATTTTTATCGATAGATGGAGCTAGGTTTTTAACAGTTGGAGAAAAAGTAATGATAATAACAATTAGTAACACCTGTAGTAAGCCCAATTCCAAAACTTAGAAAATAATTTTTGGCGAGGACAGTGATTCACGAGACTTGGTAGGATTATTTAGCAGCCTTATTTTTTAAGTTGACTGTCTGAGCATCATATCTTTTTATTCATATCATTAAAAGCAGTTAAGATTGAATAGAAGCCTGGATGTATATAAATTTTCCAATCATCTGCGTATATGTATTAATTATTCCTACGTCTTCTCGTAACAATATTAAAGGCTACGGAAAACAGTAGGGTACTCCGCTTTGTGAAAAACTAAGGCTCCCCGTCATAAAAATCAATACTCACTGAATAAATGTTCACGGAATAAATAGCAGACGTTTTGATCTAATATCTGCGATCAAGTAGATAAGATTTGAACTAGTTTATCGCTGAATTTGAAACTTGCAAGGAATTTAATCCGACGAGCACGATATTAAAATGGACAGAGTTAATTACATTTCTAATATCGAGAAGAATGCGGATTGTATCGCGAGTATTCCTCTTCCGTGGTTAAGCGCTATCGTCAGTGACTCTTACTAATACAATTTGGGTTCTATGGACAAAAACAGACCCTGATTGAAAACGTTTTTATGAAAAACTTATCATCGACCTTTTTAAAGTAAATTTTTGATTTTTTATTCATAGATAATGCACTGAATTCTTATTGCTAATTAGAATTCATTTTTTTTTAAACTGAAATTTTTCAATTTAAAAAAAAATGAATTCTATTTTTTGAATGAATTCTATTTATGAATTAAATTTTTTTTAAACTGAAATTTTTCAGTTAATTGCTAATAGTGTCCCAGTAAGCAATCAGTGAAAAAGAAGTCATTTTCACAATGACATGGTTCAAAATAAGCAAAATCAATACGCGAAAGAGCACAAAGCTAGAGTTGGGTTGTCAAGTTACACTTGACACGGTTTGTTAATTATTAACTCAATACGCAAGTAGTAAAAGACGTCTAGTTCCAAGGGCAGTTATTACTCATTTAAATATTCCGCTGCTCCGACGGGTTCGACCGGAGGGCGACCAGCGCTGCCACACTATTCATTAGATGTTTTGTTTGGCCACCCTAATTCTAAGAATGGGCGAGATGACTTCTAGAGTGATACTTTAAAAGAAATGGCTATAAACCACACATATGTATGAAATTTAAATTAGAATTTATCTCCCTTAATTCAGTTTGTGCACCCTAATTGTAAGAATATCGGCGTGGTTGCAGATCGGCTAATTTGTTCAGCTCATGACGGCGATTGCCCAGTGTTTTGTTTGGGACCTTAATTCTAAGAATAGGAAAGATATATGCGTGATTGATGACTTAGAAGAAGGACTTTAAAGTAATTTAAACGACTAAAAAGTTAATTTTGTAGAAATTCATTATTCATAATGAATAATGAATTTCTACAAAATTCACGCCAAATATATTCAACGAAACCTAGGTCGTGGTAAATAAATTAAAGAAAGTTATATTATATATTTTTTTAAATGCCCTATTTGAAAGAGTTATCCCGAATTTTAAAAAAACTTTCGTGAATTTTAAATGTTCCTTATATTTTTTTCTGATTACACAGTTGCTTAAAATATATTTTATTAGATGGATTACATATTAGACGATTTAAATGAATATTGATATACCAGCTTCTTTTGGGACCCTATTATTCATTAAATTTCATTGAATTTCAATTTAAAAAAAACGCTTTAAACTAGCAAAAAAAACCATTCAGTTTCGACTAAGACATGAAAATGTTTTATATGGTCTAAGTATCAGCTTCTTCCAACTTAACATCGAACTCCCAAAACCCTGTATATACACGATTTAAATTTTGTTGCTACTGTTGTGCATATTTACGTGCGGTTATGCTTATGTGTGAAATGAGAAAGCACTGAAAAACATGAACATACTCGATGTCGATTACATAAATATCGACAAAGTATTTTTCAGTTGAAGACGGGAATCATTTATTTCAATTTTTTTTTTCGCAATGGATGTATTTTAAACAAGATTAACGATTTTTCGTTTTGCAACATGTCTATATTAAGTAAGCTTTCTACTCTGTTCCACTGTTCGACTGTTTGACCACAGAATATTATATGTTTGACACTGATAATATAAAAATAAAAGACGAAACTTTCAATTTATTTGTAATATATAATTTCATGTATTTGTAACACATATTATATATAAATGTTAGCTTTCTGCATTCTTTTTCCAGAAAAACTTTCTCTACGCCAAATCTCACACTCCTTTGTGCGTGCAATATGCTTAAAAAGGAGATACAAAATTTTTCTTTCACGTATTGATATATACATAATTTAATGTATTTGTAACATATGTCTTATTTAAATTTTAGCTTTGCATACTCCTTTTTCATATAAACCTACGCCAAATCATACATTCCTTGGTGCATACAATATGCTTAAAAAGAGATACAAAATTTTTCCTTCACGTATTAATATACGTATTTGTAACATATGTCTTATTTAAATTTTAGCTTTGCGCAATCTTTCTCCCTATAAACTTTAACTATGGCAAATCTCACACTCCTTTGTGCGTACAATATGCTTAAAAAGGAGGTACAACATTTTTCTTTCACGTATTAATATATACATCATTTAATGTATTTGTAACATATGTCATATTTACATTTTAGCTTTGTGCATTCCTTTTCCATTTAAACTTTAACTATGCCAAATTTCACACTCTTTTGTGCGTACAATATGCTTAAAAAGGAGGTACAACATTTTTTCTTCACGTATTAATATACAGATTATTAGTGTTTGAGGCCTTCGCAATAAATTTATGTCACCCCTACTTAGTTGTATTTTGTCATTAAATGTTTATTGCATTAAAAAATAGGTATTAGTGCTGTCTTATGACTATTCAGTTATTTTCGCTTCAATTGAGATGCGTAAAAGTTGCGCGAATCATACTGACGCTTAGCTTATGAATATAAATTGGCCAAAATAATTTTTCATTATATTTATTAAAAACTGTTATCTTGATTATTTTTTACATGCACAATTAAACGGTTAAAAGTGGCGTGGGTGTGACACACTTCTTAACATTTTGGAGACTTAAACCTCGCGAAGGAAACATCGAAATAAGCGTGTGTACACTCGAAAAAAATAATGAAGTTTGATATGGGAAGAGACACATAAAAAATAAGTACTGTCAATTCCTTTCAGAATGTATAACAGTAATCATATCCAAAACTCAAAAGTAACATAGTGCTGTGACATACATACGGGCAAATAGACGAAACGAATTGTATGAACCTAAAAATATTTTTGTATGCACTTTTTATATATATATATATGTATATATATATATATATATATATATATATATATATATATATATATATGATTTTCTGAATGAATAGCTTTATGACCAACCAGCTTATTAAAATAAATGTTAAATGACTTAAAATTCAATATAAATCATAATTGTTAAACCAGCAAATTTCAGGAACATACTTGTGGCTACAGATTGGTGCGTTTTATTTCCTAATTACTCTTCCATTTCATGCGCTTTCTATCCATCGTTTTATAATATTGAAATTTAGCAAATATGTTTTAAACAATGTATTTTTTTGTAATAATTTAGGCGTTCTTGTCGTACTGTACCGTTGCTAATTAAATTTTCGGGGATTTTTATTTCGGGTTTTGATGTTACATTAATCAACTTCCGAGGATTTATTTGTTTACCCAATTTCAATAAGTTTTATACTCAATTTGCAAAAATGACGTTATTATATGAAAAAAAATATATTATTTAATAAAACACGATCATAAACATGAACTTCTAGGAAGTGTACTCTTATTATTCACCTCATATTTTCTTTCTTTTATACAAAGTTCCAATTTATTTCAAGTATTATTTTCGTCAGAGCATTGTTGAATAATATTACAGTAAATTTTATTCAATGGACATAAAATACGGGTAATCGGTATTCATAGCACATTATTATTTTCCCTTTCTTGAGAAGAAAAGACGTTTGCAACTACATTTCCATAACAAATGGGCGGAGCGAATAAATTGGGTTACATAAAACGCGCCGATGATCGTTTAATAGCGTAATTGTGAATGCATTTAACTTTAATTTACCAGACGATGAACTAGTTATAAGTCATGATTTTCTTTCAATTTTTACGAAACACTAAATACAAACTGCACCGGGTAACACTGTACGGTATAAGCAATTTTCCAAATCGCATAAAGTAGCTAAATTAATCATTACTTTCAAATCTTAAACAACTTAGCAATTATTGAATATATTTGGCGTTAATTTTGTAGAAATTCATTATTTACAATTAAATGAAACTACGCGATGTAGTATTATTTATACTTTCTTTAATTTCTTTACCACGACCTAGGTTTCGTTGTGTTACAACATCTTCAGGTGGGATATTAGCAAAGATCTTTGCCTGAAGATGTTGTAATACAACGATACCTAGGTTGTGGTAATGAAATTAAAGAAAGTAGAAATAAAACTACATCACGTAGTTTCATTTAATTGTAAACTTAGCAATTGTTACATCGTGATATCTCAATAATTAAAAAATTTTATTAATTAAATTATCTTAGGTGAATTAGCCACTGCTATTAACAATGATGTCTCATGTTGAATAATTAACATGTACCGTAAAGGACTTCACATCAATAAGCAGGCACACACTATGATGTATTCCTACTATTTTTCTTTCATTTGAAATAATAATGTACGTTTAAGCTAAGGACAGAATCACATTGTACATAGCATATTATAAGTTTCAATTATCATTGAAAAAATTAACTTCTTAAAGCTATTCAAGTTTCTAATATATTTGATTGATTGCCTCCAAGACAAATTTGTGAAGTTATATTAAGCAATCACATTCGATCATTTGATCTCATTCTTTATTACCGTACACCAGTGTAATGTTAATCGATTTTTAAGCAGTTCGAAAAGATAGGTCAAGTGATTTGGAACAATATTAATGAAAAAAATATTCAGTAATACCTACTAGCCGTTCGATGACGTATAAAATACAATTCCATTTTGACATGAAATATGATTGTTATTTAAACGCTTACTTGCCGGTACAGTACTCTACTTTTCACTTTCATTCAGCCTTTATGATGTCGGTGCTTCAACTACATTTTGTAACTCATGATGATAGTGTTTTTGGTTCTTAATAACGCATATTATATGTTTATCTTTCTCTTCGAGGTTCATTTAAATTTTTTTAGTTAATTAACCCTTTCCTTTTGATTGTTATTCTTTAATATCTTAAGTGTAAAACTTAATACTTATTCTTAATTTTATTAAACTTATTATTGTTTGAACTAAAAGTATTGGTAAGATAATTTAGAGGCGAAGTGAGGGAGGGGGTTAGATTTGACTCAGATCAGACAGCTCATTTTGAACAGAACACTTTGTTGCCAGCTAACTCCGACATCCAATCGAGATAGAATATACATAGTTTAAGTAAGTGAATGGTCTAAACTTGCGGTTGTAAGTTGAACGGTCTAAATAATAGATTTATTGTAATTTGTTTAATTCAGAATTTCATAAATTCAATGTTCACAACATTATTTTATAAATTAATTACACACATATCTAAATTTTATTTTAGCTTGTCAAATGCATGGAATCACAACTTAAATTTTGATATAAGTTAAAAATAGGGAAATTAGTTATAGCAATATAATAACACGATTCATATATTAGCAATAAATTAAGCAATTTTATATTTCGATAACATTTTAATTACTAATTAAATATTTGTTTTTCAAAGTAGATTAGTAACTTACTCTTCGGTCTTTTCCAATCAGAATAAAATATGTTTTTTGAATTTTTTTCTCTCGTATGTCCTATCTCTCAAATTTCATCACAATCGGTCCAGTAGATTGCACGTGATTGCTAAACAAATTAACATAAATAGGAAAGATAAAAATTCTTTAGGATTTTATGCAGATTCTCTGGCTTCTATTTTCATTCTTTATGCTCAACCAATCACTCTTTTTCAAATGTTTTTCATGTACGGAGTTTCCACTCCTACAATTTTATCAATAGTGTAGATATAGTTTCAGCTTTTCAAATATATGGAATGAAATGTTATATGTATTTGGACATAATTTTTAAATATGACATTGAAATAGCACGGTCTATTCAGGTAACGAGTTGGTACTACCCTATGACCCTGATAGCGGATAGATCTACTTCAGGTGTGCGACCCTGCTCACTCTGATTTCAACTCCTATAAAAGTGGAGGACCCATATCCTAACTTTGAGTCCTATCAACACCAATTTATACTTTCCTATATCCCTAACCCGACGGAACAATGGCGGTGTAACCATACCTGACGGAACAACCAGATGGAATAGGTTTCATTGACCTCGAAAACCTAAATACCCTATGAAATATCTGCTAACAATGCAGGACAAAACCATTGCACTACTCATCCTAAGAAAGTTGTCATGAAAGTAAAAGATAAGGAATCCAAACAGGCATGCAATCCTCACACAGCATTCAGTCTTTGACGTCGCGGCGCGTCGCGGTTCCCTGATTCGATTCCCGGCTGCTCGTCGAGCGGGGCTGGACAGGTATTATGGTTGGATGTAAGAGATCTCTTTCGTAGCATAAGTCCGCTATATATGTCAATTAGATACATTAAAGTAAGTAGATAAATAATTCTCAAAAGTTTAACAGAAACTGTTTTTTGCAGCATTAATAGTTCACAAGGTAGGGCGAGTCTTCATTTTTAAAAATAGTTTTTAAAAAAAACCTCGAATTAATTTTCAAATAACATTGAGATTTAATTTATTGGTTAAATTTATTTAAAATAGATTTTGAATATATTTGGCGTTAATTTTGTAGAAATTAATTATTCACAATTAAATTAAAATACGTGACGTAGTATTATTTCTACTTCTTTAAGTTCTTTAACACGACCTAAATTTTGTTGTATTACGACATCTTTAGGTGGGCTATTAGCAAAGAGACACTTACGTAGCCCTTGCTTTTATATAAACATATTACCGAGAATAAATTCCATTTAATTTTATTACATACACCGGAACATTTGCATTGTACAACCTCATATAATAACAACAATTGAAGTTATTACCCTCACTAAAATATTGGTATATAGTATAACTCTCGGAAATATAATAAAACCTGCACCGCTCTCCTACAATAAACTCACTAACATAAGCAGTAGGAAAACCCACACAACCCCGGCTTCCGCTATTGTGTTTGAAACTATATATGCTGTTGGATGTTCCTAAGAGTTAATCTTTGCTAATAGCCCACCTGAAGATGTTGTAATACAACGAAACCTAGGTCGTGGTAAAGAACTTAAAGAAAGTAGAAATAATACTACATCACGTAGTTTCATTTAGTTATGAAAGATTACCAGATATTAATATAACCAAGCAACTACTGTCAACAAATACTGTCAACTAAAAAATACTACGCTGTGTCAATGATTGATAATTAATAATCAAAAGAAATGTAAGTAAACTCAACGCGGAATTAAGAAAATTACATAAATATATGAAATTTTTATGAGGGATAATATGCTTTGGAAAATAGTATTGAATACATATTTGGAAAAAAAATTAACAAACGAGAAAATGAATAAGTATTTTGTATTTTGTAAGGATAATACAAAATACTTATTCACTTTATTACTGTAATGACCAAAGCATGTTTTAAGTTAAAATGAAGTATGTTGTTGAGTATTTATATAATATTTAAAACAAAACAAACTTAATTTACGAAGTTCCTAAGATTAATGAATAATGAGACGATAATCATGCTGATAGTTTATGGGAATATCAGTAAAATATCATTTGATAAACTAACAAAACCACTATGTGTACCAAACAAAAGTTCCCACAATGCTAACATACCTGCCAAGATTAAAACATATTTCTCACAATATTAGATATCTGCCAAGATTAGAAAAATTCTATCAGACTTTTCAGTTATTAAATAACATTAAAGTTCAAATTTTTAAGCTAAATGAAACAAAATTACAAAATGTTAAAGGTAACAGGTTTAATTGGAAAGAACTATGTAAATTAAAACAATGAATAATGCAATTAAATGAAACTACCTGATGTAGTATTATTTCTACTTTCTTTAAGTTAAGTAAAGATCTTTGCTAGTAGCCCACCTGTAGATGCTGTAACACAACCAAAGCTAGGTCGTGGTAAAGAACTTAAAGAAAGTAGAAATAATACTATATCAGGTAGTTTCATTTAATTGTGAATAATAAATTTCTACAAAACTGACGCCAAATATATTCAATATTCAACGCTGAATAACATTAATTTTATAAATTGTATGTATATTTTAAACGCCATGAAAAAAAAATATAATAAAAATAGCTACCAGTTAGAATAGAATCCGTTAAATACGAGTAGAATTCGCAGTCGGTCTAATGACCATGTAAATATTTAAGTATACATAGCACATTTAATTTATTATGTGCAAATGTCAGTATTGTTTTTAGCCATGTACATGTATTGCCTAGTATTTCTTTCACTGAGGTAAACATACAATGAATTTCACAAATTCTTTAAGACTCTAAATCATCGCTACACTTTGGGTAAAATTGTAATAACATTGTTTTTTTTAATATTTTTACTACGGTAGTTTCGAAAATTGATCAGAATAGACCAATTTTTGTAAACATTTTCAACAACATTTTTAGAACTGGCTTACATATTTTGAAAAAGAAACCGTTATAAAATCCTTAAATTTTTTTTCCATTTTACATCCTATCCGATGTATAGGTTAGTGAAAAAAATTCTTACTTCGTTTACGTCTTTTTAAAGGCCTGAATTCTGACGTTTCAAAAGTTTCAGATCTTTTTTTTTTATTCTTTTTATGTACACAGACTACAAAAGATGGCTTAAAGTACAATACAACATTCTCATCCAAACCTAAATTTCCATGCAGATATCTCGAACAATATTTAAGGGGGTTAATTTTTTCTAAGTCTAGACTAACAAATTTAGAAAAACAGAAAATAAATGTATTTCTTTTTATTTTTACCTTAGTTCTTATTATTTAATGCAACCTAGTTATTTATAATATATTTACAAAACTATTTTGTTGTCTTTAAATGTTTGACACACTTATAAGAATACCCTTCATCCTGTTGTATACAGTGGCACAATGTAATTAAGGCAATTATTATTAGTTAGTTTAATAAATAATACACTAATTTGATACTCACTACGGATTTTGTTGAAAATATTTATTTCACTCTAAGTACTTAGTCGATTAAAAAGGAGAGAGCTAAGAACCATTATGCCCACACAGGCTTATGCTGTAAGCTATGAAACAGAGATTATTGAGGTTAACTATAATTTACATTTAAAAATGTCAATAATTTAATTCACAATGAGTCGAAACGAAACCACAAATATACTAAAACATTTGAAGTAGGAACATTTGTAATTAATTAAGGGCATTAAGAATATCATTGTAGTTTAAGCAAAGTCAGAATTATAATTAAAAAAAGATTACAGATTTAAATTAATTATAATTTGTATTCGAAAAGGTCAATAATTTAAATTACTACAAGTCTCAAGTACAATTGTCAAAATACTTACATTTTACTAAATCATTCGAAATAATAACGTTTGTTGTTGCCTGGGAGCATTTAAGTTATTTGATATTTCAAGAGAATAGTTACTAAGACAGGTGTGTGTATATTTAATGCGGTAAATTTACGTTATTCGCAACAAAACAATAATTAATTTAGAAATTTCCAGCTACATCATAACGAGAGATAATATTTAATTTGGCGAATAATTGTTTTTATATGAGAGTTTTGCAACAAATGAATAAAAAACCACCATGCTCAAGTAATTCATAGAAAACAATGATGGAGATGTATTTAATATTCATCTACATCACTTCAATTAACGAAGAATTCCTAATTTCTAAATAATTTATTATTTTAAGCCAAATCTCGCTTCAGCTAAATTTAACTTATTTCTCATTTTGTAAATATAACCTATTTAAGTAGTAATTGTATAAATATATATAAATTCTTCAGATATTTTATTTAAGATTTTTAAGCAATGATCATTATCTAGTCGTTATGTCTATTATTTAAATTGAAATTTATTGACCACGTTTAGAGTATATATTTTTTGACTAAAGAAAATAACTATGTAGTGCAGGATCGATCTGTTTGTAAAACTAAGAAGCTTATTAAAAAAATCCCTCGGATACTAAAGCTAAGTTGCAATGATAATCCTGCATAGAATGCCATGATTGGGAAAAATGTTTAGAAGCAGGATGGGTGCTTATAACCACAACTATATCAAAATAATATAATATCCATTAAGAAAAATTATAGATGTGAATTTTAGTTTTAAAAGGGATGAACAACCGTAGTATTCATTCGGTTCAAATATTCCAATATGTATATAAATTATTAATACGAAAAATTACTCGCGATTTAATATTCCGTCACAAATGTTTTATAAAATATACCTGTATATTTCAATTCAATTTGTAAAATTTCAATATAATTCATGAAATGATGATCCATTCAATTAATTATAAAATATAATCTAAACAAAAAGTAGTTTCCATCAAAAATAAATTCAGGTATAATACCGAAATTTTGTCGAAAATAGTATCAGATAATTTATAAAAATGGATTGACATTTTATATCCGTATCAGCGGAAGAATAATTAGATATGTTTTTGTAAGAAATATTTATATAAGTTTATTATTCTTTAGAAGTCAACGTAACTGAGGTTAAATAATGACAATATAGAAAGTTGAAAGCAATTTTTTTAAAGAGAGATAATTTTCTTTCTTTCTCATTAAAGCTCTTAAGGTAAGTAATTATTTTACATAAATTATTAGGTTATAAATAGAGCCCCATATTTCGTCTTTACACCACCTTTCATTTTCTTTTACTAACATGTACAATAATATACAATTATTCCCTTATTTTCAATCAAATAAAATTAAATATAACATATATAACAGTAAAATTTTAAACGCAAATAAGTCCTATGTAACACCTCATTTAATTGAGTATCTATGTACGATTTTTTTCTTAAATTTTTTTGTCTACAAACAATGGCTATTGGGATAAATAATCTTACTGATTTAGCCACGATTTTACATGAACTTTTGTAGACGTATGTACTTCAAATATGAAAGTAAAATACAGGAAAGGGTTACACTAAAAAGTGCTTGTGATTCATGTTGTAATTTATTATTAAATATAGCTATCTAAATAGTAATTTCCTAATGAGCAAAGTTTTAAACGCAAATAAGTTCTATGTAACACCTCATTTAATTGAGTATTTATGTATAATTTTTTTCATAAATTTTCTTATCTACAAACAATGGCTATTGAGATAAATAATCTGACTGATTTAGCCACGATTTTACATGAAATTTTGTAGACGTATGTACTTTAAATATGAAAGTAAAATACAGGAAAGGGTTACACTAAAAAGTGCCTGTGCTTCGTGTTGCAATTTACTTGATCTAGCCTTGGCCATTATGATGTGACTTTATATAAAGAAGAAGTGTTGATTTGAAGGAAATATTAAACGATGAGCTTCGAGGGGTATCACACAAATACATAATGGAACTCTCTCCCTCCTTTTTTTAAATGGAATATTTTTATTTCAGTACACAAAATGAAAAAATGTTATAATAAATTAAATTAAAAAATTAAACAATTGCTGACTCTTTAATTTTTTTATTCACTTTGAAACTGCTCTCGATGTGCTTCTTTCTGCTTCGGAAGCTCATATCACTAAGTGATAATAAAGAAGAAATATACTGCTCTCTTTCATAATTATATCAGTAATAAAACAAATATTTCTTTTTTATGTGCACGATTAATGAAGAAACATATTTATTTATTTAATTTAAAAAAGCAAATGCTGAAATTAACAAAACATTTAAGTAATACGAATTCAGAATTTTTAGAATTAATATATTATCTTTTGTTATCATAGTATGTGCAACAAATACAACAGCATTTGAATATTTCAAAATTTGAAGTTTTAAACCTCAGAATATCTATTTCTCTTACTTTATTATCAGAAATCTTTTGTTAGTTATAATTTATAAACATTTACAGGTTTTGGTTTCTATATTTAGTAATCACTTAAAATATCACTATTCTAGTGCTTGTAGTAAATGAACAGTAATTAATTATTTTCTATAGTAAATTTAAGATTTTGAATCCAATTCAGTAATTCTTCGGATAATCAAATTAACGGTGTGTTCCTATACTTTAGTTACTAGACACGAATGTTGGATTGCCATGTTGTAAAAACTATGACATGCAATTCACGTATTAAAGCGTGTCTAAGAATTTTCAGAACTTTCAGCTCCTCATGATGTCTTTCATCCAGACAAGAGCATTTCTTTTGATATCCAAATTCTATGCTATTTTAAGGGGAAGGGGAAGGGGAAGGGGAAGGGGAAGGGGAAGGGGAAGGGGAAGGGGAAGGGGAAGGGGAAGGGGAAGGGGAAGGGGAAGGGGAAGGGGAAGGGGAAGGGGAAGGGGAAGGGGAAGGGGAAGGGGAAGGGGAAGGGGAAGGGGAAGGGGAAGGGGAAGGGGAAGGGGAAGGGGAAGGGGAAGGGGAAGGGGAAGGGGAAGGGGAAGGGGAAGGGGAAGGGGAAGGGGAAGGGGAAGGGGAAGGGGAAGGGGAAGGGGAAGGGGAAGGGGAAGGGGAAGGGGAAGGGGAAGGGGAAGGGGAAGGGGAAGGGGAAGGGGAAGGGGAAGGGGAAGGGGAAGGGGAAGGGGAAGGGGAAGGGGAAGGGGAAGGGGAAGGGGAAGGGGAAGGGGAAGGGGAAGGGGAAGGGGAAGGGGAAGGGGAAGGGGAAGGGGAAGGGGAAGGGGAAGGGGAAGGGGAAGGGGAAGGGGAAGGGGAAGGGGAAGGGGAAGGGGAAGGGGAAGGGGAAGGGGAAGGGGAAGGGGAAGGGGAAGGGGAAGGGGAAGGGGAAGGGGAAGGGGAAGGGGAAGGGGAAGGGGAAGGGGAAGGGGAAGGGGAAGGGGAAGGGGAAGGGGAAGGGGAAGGGGAAGGGGAAGGGGAAGGGGAAGGGGAAGGGGAAGGGGAAGGGGAAGGGGAAGGGGAAGGGGAAGGGGAAGGGGAAGGGGAAGGGGAAGGGGAAGGGGAAGGGGAAGGGGAAGGGGAAGGGGAAGGGGAAGGGGAAGGGGAAGGGGAAGGGGAAGGGGAAGGGGAACGGGAAGGGGAAGGGGATTTAATAACACTTTTCTAATTATTTTAGTTTTTATTAAAATTAAAAATTGATATTTACTTTAAAAATTAAAATTTCAAATTTTTGAAGGTTTCACTTCTACCACGTGTCAATTGCACACATGATTTTTTTATATAATTTTTGAAATTATTTCTGAGAAAAAGACGTATATTTTATAGCATAATTTTGAATAAAGAAAAACTGCACTAAATAATTTTTTATCAGACGAAATACTTTTAGTCTTCTTTTGATTACCAAAAGTCTAGCAATCAGCGTTAGAGCTCTTCAAAACTTCATGGGCTTATCATGAGATTTTCAGAAAAAGTTTTTTACCATTGAATATTTGATTTTAGTAATATCGTAATATTTTCTAGTATTAATCTTTCACCCTGATTTGATTTCATCAGAAAATCCCTACACCATTTATACACGTTATGAATCATTAACACCGTGTCATATTTTAATGTCATTTACTAAAAGTCGCCACTGTTCAGAGATGTTTGTTCCACTTATCCTTATATTAACTTCAGTTGAACTTGAAACTACTCTAAATATTTAATCCAAATATAAAGTTTTCTTTATATTAAACCTAATAGAGTTTTATCTCACGTATGTCGGTTTACCATCTTACAATTTTTTTTACTACATACGTTTTTCAATAAAACATGATGCAATGTTAAAAGTTTACAAGAGAAGAGCGGATAGGTTGCGAAGCAGGTGAATAATAGAGTTTTATCTCACGTTTGTCGGTTTAAAGAAACAGGCAAATAGTTATTAAATCTGCGAATTTCGCTCATATTGATGGAATATGTATTTTATTTTTAAACTATTAAAATGAATAACGAGACAACAAATTTTTTCTAGCATTCATTATCAAATTTCTTTCGGTATGAAAACAATATATATTGTTCATTAAATAGTTTTAGAAAAAAAATCACAGCGAATATAATATATTAGACTTAGGAATATTTATCCATTTGCAAACAAATTTATTTGTAAAATTAAATTTGTATACTTTCATTTTCAACCAAATTGATGCCTTTTGATCGAGTGAAAAAAGTAAAAATGAAGTCGTTTAAATGGAAACATATTTTATAATGTTTTAATTACGTTTCTTCAATTTATTTAACTCAACTACTTGAAATGAATGTCTGTACATGTTTATTTACCTAACTTATGTCACAGACTAGTATTACGACATGAAATACAGAGTAACGTTTATTTTGTTCACATTCTACGAACACGATTTTAGTGAAACTATTTAATTCGGTACACACATATTTTAATGTAGTAAATGTATAAAGTAATTCAGAATATCTAATTTCTATTTTATAAAATTTTGTTTTGTCTACAATCTTTAGAGACTTTATTTAATTCACAAAAACTTTTACCTATTGCGAAATAAATAAACACCCCTGTTTCATAAGAAACTTTTTACGAGGAAACTCAATTAACGCACGAACATTACTTAGAGTATGAAGCTTTTTGTTTTCAATCTAATATTTTAAAACGGTTTATTAAATTTTGAGGGTTTCCTAAATTTACAAATACATGTTGTTATACTAAAAGGAAAGATATTTCCATTTTATTTTTATCAAAAGTACAAAAAACTCAAATATTACTATTATTTCTTAAAAAACAACCAAACGATATATCTGATTTATTTCATGTTAAAAATATTTTATGTTTTCCTTTTCATTCCCTCAATATTTTAAGCTCAAAAAATAAAAAACGTGTTAGTGTTGATTTATTCAATCGTCGACATCAAAAAAAATCTCTGTAGATTAATGTCTTTCATAAGGTCTGAACAAAAATAAAACAATCTAACCTGCTATTGTTAACATCTGTTTAATAAATTTAACTAGACTTAGTTAACCAATTTTGTGGAAAATCGACTTTAAAAAGAACGTAAATAAGTCTGTTTTCGTGAATTGAAAAATAAGAAATCTTTCCAGTAATAATTTAGTTCTACAATTCTGCCACTCAAAATTCTTTTACTTCAATAAGTTGAAAGTTCTCTTACCAAAAAATGATTTTCTTTACGTTGGTTTGTTAAAGAGACTTCACTTAATAATATGAAAACACTGTTGCTAAGTGGTTATGAATAATATTTAATATAGATTTACAACTATTTGTCGCATTCTTACAAGACACAGTGAGATAGTTTAATTAAAATTAAGTCAATTAATTAATTCAGGATAATATCAATTTCTGATTTAATTTCATTCATAATACAACGTTAAGTATGGACGAAAATTAATTTAGGATAACATATTAATTCAGGATTAAGAATAATTCTAATTATTTAATAAATTCAGGATATTAAGTTAATTCAGGATCCCGATCCTAAATTAATATATAAAACGTTTACAATCTCAAGCGGTAAATACGTATTGTCTTTCTAACTGGAAAATAATATCCATCGTAAACAATTAAATATACAATAATACTGAGCATTGAAAGAAACTTTTAAAAACGTCAGTGTATTAAGCAATACTAAATATATATTTTACTGAGTGAATGTTTATTATTTAACTTTGAAAAATACTTAAATCCACATACGAATGATGATCACCCTCCCTTAGTTTACGGGCGTAAGTTCTACAACATTTCTTGCACAAATGAAATGCGCAATATCGTTTCATCAACAAAGTTATGAATGTCTACTTACTATACCGACACATTGTAGTTTTATTCGATATTTGTTTAATGTATTTGTCTTTCAAAATATTTTACTTCCTCAAATATTATCGTACTTGTTAACATATCATCATTTACTTGTAATCCGTAAGTGAACATAGAAAGGTCCCGTTTTCTCTTTTCAGCCATGAAACTCAAAAAAATCTCTAATTTTTAAAAAAACAATTACTAATGCTTATCTAATTTTTTAAGCAAATGGATAAACAATTCTGTTTAGTATAATTATTCTGTTTAGTATAACAACTCAAAATGTTTAACTGCATAAATCTAGTCGATTACAAGATTAGTTTGTCCATTTTTCTTAACTAATAATTTTTACTAGATAAGATGATAAAAAAGAATTATGGGGCAACATTGGAAAAAAATAAAGGTTTTGAACCAAATTTTAATGCCTTTATTCCTGGATCTTATTACCAGTTCCTTATATGAATATTTATTTTCAAGAAGTTCAATTTACCTAAACTAAAAAGTTATGTATTACAACCAGTATTTGTTTCTAGGGATTCTCTTAAAACCTTTCTAAGTGTATTCTATATTTCATGCTAATCTGGATAAAGTTTTCGTTTGTTTAGTTAATAACCTAGATTGATTTCTGTATAACATCCTATATTTTATTCATATCTTAAAAAGGCAAATTGAGTTCGCGAAATTTTAGGCATTTATACATAAATTAATAAAATAAATATTAATTAATAAAATAAATATTAAATTGATACTCTATCAAAAAATTATAATATTTTGCCCCAAAATAACAAATAATCAAACTTCAATAAAGTTAATTTTAATACAAAGTAGATGTTGACGCAAAACTTTAAATTGAATTTATAAACATTAAACCTTTAATTTCCATGTTTTAAAAATTTATCGCACGAGTTTATTTAATTAATGAAGTTTGTCCTTAGAGTGCTTTTTGGTGGTTTTCCTAAATGTTCAAAGTGAACGGTAAGTTTGAACTGAGCAGAAAATTAATTACTTACCTGTAAATTAATTACTTTTTTTTCTGATTTGGAGATGGGTTTACTTATGATTACTTATTATTTAATAAGTTTTAATTAAATTCTGCTTTAAATGTAAATAAGAAACTTTGATTTTGATAAGTCAAAGTTTCTTATTTTCATTTTGGATGGAATCGTATATAAACTTGGACGAAATCGGAACAGTGAATTTACAACATGAATGAAATAGAAATTTTCGCAACTTGAACACAGAAGATTTCAGAGAATGTAGATTGTGCTCAGTCTTTCGTGCAATTTTCAAAGGATAGCCCTAGAACCTTGTACAAACAAGATACTAAATCTGTAGTAACCATGATCCTTGCACTAAGAGGAAATTATTTATGTTGTAGTACATTGCTATGATAAGGTAAACAGATTGTTAAGAGAATCTAGAAATTTAACTTTTTAAATAACGCATGAGATATATTCTAAGGAAAAAAGTAATATTCTCAAGTCAGTCATTAGAAATTAAATTAATACACGAAACAAAGGAGCAAATTCAAAATCAAGGTTTCCAAGCAACATTTCATTACAATGTAATAAGTGAACAACATACTTAAGTCATCAAAGAAAACTTAAATAAATGAAGTGAAAGTATATATTTACACTATTTTTAATTAGATATGTCTAAACAACTATATCCAATATATATATATATATATATATATATATATATATATATATATATATATATATATATATATATATGTATATATATATATAATACAAAATTCGAGTTTTTGTATTAGTTTACCAGCATATAAATGACCAGAAAAGTTGCAAAATAAAGTTGAAAATAAAATTGAAATATTACGATATCAGCATACAATTTCTTTCTGACTTTTACCATATTTAACAAAAAAAAATTCTCGCCGACCTCTCTGCACCAATTATCTGTTGTAATAAAACTCTTTAGATTAACATTAGTATATTTCTTTTTTCGAGATAAACGCAAAACCAATGAAATGATATTTTGGCAAATAATATCTCAGTCATTTTTAATATTCGTCCAAATTTAAATAACATATTACATCGTTGGACAATAAGGGTAATACGAGAAAAATTTGATACAAAATAAGTTAGTTGAGTTGTGAATTCAAATTGAAAAATTTGTTAGTTTATTTTAATAATTTCTTTCGACGTTCCTTTCGTTTTCGTTGTCACTGAGACAAATATTTTATAATGTAATATAAACTCATCACTTATTTCTGATGTTATACAATATCAATCAGTCATCACTTATTTCTGATGTTATACAATATTACGAAATAATTTTTTTTCAGATTTACAACGTGTTTTCCGAATATTTTGGAAAAATACGATATGTAATGTCTTTTATTATTTTCGAAGTAAAAAAAGATTAGATTTAAAGGATTTTGGGAAAACTTTTTAATAAATAAATTGAACCGACTTCCAATAATCACTGAATCAGAAACACGCTGAAACGTTTAAAGTTTTAAAAATAATAGTGTTAAGTTGAGATTTTTACAGTACATTATTATTTCTGACCACATATATACACCCACTTATTGACACCTAAAAGCCACATTCAACTTAGCAACAAATAAAAAAATACAGCAATAATGATAGTGACTAAATTACCGGTTAAAACAAGTCATATAAGCCGAAACTCCTTACCACTGAGAAATTCCTGTTGCTAATTTAGTGATATTATTTATGACCAAAAGAGTTGTTAATAAAGTTAAGGGAGCGCCAACATGAGAATCTACCCCTTCACTATTATAGTATTCCCGTTTCTGGTTTCTGTACCAATTTCTGCTCTATTATCAGCCCCTGGTCAATATTTGTGACTAAAGAACTCATTAGGACGCTTAAAATCAGCCAAACTCTGGGAATGTACCTTTCGATATGAGAAGTTCCGCCACCCTTTCTAGTTCCATCATCAAACCCCGGCCAACAATTGTGACTAATATACTTATAAAGACACGTGAAATTATTTCAAACTCAATGTCTAATAGCTCAAAGGGGATTTTATACATTTATCCATTGAAAAGTTCGTTAGGATATCTCTGTAATCAAATATCAGGTCCGTGTTATTTGAAACTTATGTTATGAAATTATTTCCTTTCAAACAAGAAATAATCGTGAAAATCAGTCAACATGTCTGCGTTTTAAGTTTACATACTTTTAAGAAAAAATATGCTGGTTGAATTGAGAACTTTTTACTTTTTTTAATTCGATTAAATGTACTTATAATTTTTACACACCTTCTGAATAGGGGTGCCGAACATTGAATACTTTTTAATAAACGAGAGAAAAAGTAATAAAAGTTTAACTCTAAAAAGAACTTGATGTAAAACTGTAATTAATACATAAACCACAATTAAATGAAACTACGTGATGTAGTATTATTTCTACTTTCTTTAATTTCTTTACCACGACCTAGGTTTCGTTGTATTACATCTTCAGGTGGGATATTAGCAAAGATCTTTGCTAATATCCCACCTGATAATGTAGTAATACAACGAAACCTAGGTCGTGGTAAAGAAATTAAATAAAATAGAAATAATACTACATCACGTAGTTTCATTTAATTGTGAATAATGAATTTCTACAAAATTAACGCCAAATACATTCAATACATAAACCGTCGATTTTAATTTTTTGCATCCGCTGTAAAAAAATTAAACAAAAATTTATTTAATATTGTTTTTTCTTCTCAGAAATAATGCTAAATTTGTGAGATTCCCTATTTGATTGTTTTAATTATATTTTATCTCATATCACAGGTATTTTTTTTTTAAATTGGCACAATTCTTTTTTATTTAGGATACACTTGTACTATCATCTCATGAAAATTTAGTTAGAATGTGACTATGGAAATTAAGGACGTGCTACAGAATTTCCCAATAATTGAAAAAATGCTTAAAGAATCTAAAGTATTAATTGGTAGGTAAATAAGTATAGATATAAACAAATGCATGTAGTGATTAAACGTTAATAATTAGGCAGGTAGGTAATCAGGTATATACAAACAGATAAATAGAATGTGACATATCTTGTCCAATACAAGTATTAATATCGCGTTTATTTTATTATAAGTATTTATATGTACGTATCGCAAATATATAATATAATTGTTATACCCAGAAATGTTATATTTATAATATGCGATACAACATATCATAAGGAAAAAGTGCGAGTTTCTTTTTGTTTTGCTTGTATATATATATGAAACAAACCGAAAACTACTGTACTGTAATATTTCACTATTAAAATTCTACGTCATTCCAGTTGTATTCGTGCCATATATTATTCTCACAAAAATTAAATTTTCGTCGTATAATTAAAACGTTCGATATAATTAAACGTTCGAACGACCAATTTGACAGTTCTCTCGGCTTGAACTTGATAAACAGTTAAAGATACAACAAAATAATATGTAAACAAATTGGGTATCTCAGAGACCTATAAAATAATCTAAGTTGATACATAAATTAAGTATTTAAAGTATTGTAATGACTTAACAAAGCTACGTATATGGCGCACGAGGGTATCGTTTTTATTTTTGTACCCCAATTTCATAAGAGGAAAACGATCGGTCGCATTGGCCCGGTGGGAACTAACTATCTCTGCTCTCGTTATAACTTCTTATTAAATTCCATGTCCCAGAACGTGACTACTTGGAAACATAAAATCGTGTGTACCTTGTAGTATTTGACTATATTTTGTTTATAATACTTGTTTAAACACAATTTAAAAATTCAAGTTCATAACACGTCGTCAATAATTTAATTGGTATATTGTGATTGTATTTTTTATTATAATTCCACATAGCAATCGTGCATTAATTATTTAATCAATTATAATTTCCTGGGTAAAATTAAAGGAAAATAATTCATATTTCATAGCAAACTTTCGTGATAAGCAAAGCGTTGAAAAAAATATAATTTTAATTTGAAATCCTTATGGAAAAACACAAATTCACAAACAAATTAATTCTTTAGTTTGCAAAATTTTAATGAGCAATGAATGATGGAGAAAATAGAGTAAAGATTAAAAAAAATTAAGAACAGTCAAATCTTATCCATAGTGAAGCAAGAGTTTATATTTATCAAACCTAGAACACATTTTCCTGTGACACTTTTTGTATTGGTGCTATGTATTTATAAATACATTAGAAATATTTTAGTACATTAAACTAAAATTAAATAACGTACAACGCGCTACTTAATGCAACATTTATACCTAAAATTACGCTTTGTATGGACATAATTATTAATGAAATTCAATCTTTTTTTCGAAAGTGAAGGGTGTTTCTAATTACAATCAGTTCGTGACAAAAAATCCACTTTCAAAAATTCGTCTCTGAAGATGAAACAATCTCAAAAATTTATAATTATGCTGGACTAAATTACCCTCAAGTTTGATAAAATAAATAAGACCCTTACCAAGTGAAAATGGCTGCGAGAAAATACGCTGACAACATCAATAAGTCAGATAATTTATGAAATGGCGGAATAATTTGCGTCTACCGATATACAACCTTTTACTCACAGGTCGACTGCGATCTAGATAGTCTAACAATTTTTTTTATTTACTTGTTTATAACAAAAGAAAGAAATCGATGTTATCAGTAACAGATATATGTATGGTTGAAAATAAGATAAATATGTTGTAAAATTCTATTCTGATATTGCATCATATTTTAGACGATTACTTTAAAGAAGAAACATTGTAATCAAGTTCCGATGAATATGCAAATGAAGCGTGAATTTGATACTTGTAAGTCAATTTACGACTACATACGAAAACGGCAAAGAAAGCGTTACTTACATGCAGACTATCTGTTCTGAATCTATTCAAAATGATACAAGGTTGACCGTAACTTCACAGATTCATTCTGCATGGCACCAATGAAGCCTATAATATTTTTTTATTTTTATGCCAAATATAATAACAAATCGGATAGAAACCTATTTTTCCATTTAAAAAAATATATATACATATATATATATATATATATATATATATATGTGTGTGTGTGTGTGTGTGTGTGTGTGTGTATGTGTGTATGTGTATGTATGTATGTATAATTTCTCCCGAAGGCAAAAAATAGATCCCTTTTAAATGTTCCTTTTGTTACTTTTTAACTTTCAATTCCTTTTGGAAATAAGTAAATTATTTAAGTAAAAATTTCAGGTAAAGGAAATTAATATTTAATGAAAGTTTATCATGCTACTTAGCAATAGTCAAAATATTTGCTTTCTGTGTTCCTCCAGGTTCCTTGTGCTACTTCTTTAGCGAAATTGCTTCCACCAGGTTATTTTGATATAAAAATTGGACATAAAGTCCAATATCATGTTTTGTGATGTATGTACCGATCCCAAATATTTGTTTAAATTTAAATGACATCCTAAAAACATATCTTACATTCGGATATTGAGGATTTGAGGAATATAACATAGGTTGCTGTCATAGTTTATTTATTTCTTCATCAATATCATTAATTACTGACAGGAATGTCAGTTTTACTTTCAAATAATGTGAGTCAGAAATTTTTTTAAAGTGAAGTTGTTAATAGTAGCAAAAATATGTCTTCAACGACCGTTTTAAACAATAATAAGTTGAAAATTATGAAACTGATAAAAAACAAAACTCAAAGTGACAGATATTATTTTTCCCTAATAAAACTGATCAACTGAACATTCCATTAATATGACCGATATTAACTCCAACACTGTTTCCTATGGTTAAAAAGTGTCCCACAGTTTAAGGCTAATTATTTTAATTGTTTAGAAACATCTCCAAAACCAAGGAGTTTCTGGTGATTCACTTATGTTACTGCCCTCCGCAAATATTTTATAAACTTTGAAACAAGTACATGTCATTTTCGAAAAATTTAAAACCGAGTTTGAATCAGTTGACATAACTTTATGAGTACATACAATTATTATTGATAGTAATTGAGCTCCTCAATGTTAAAAATAAATCCATAGATTTTGGACTTCTTTAATTTACCTTGATGAGTCTTTTATTTGCATATAGTGAGCGGAGTTTGATTATGAAATAGGCTGGCGATGAAAGTAACTCCACATTGGTGAGGAGCAGATTAAGGGTTGGATTTTTAAGGAGTGGATTTTTCGATTAAAGTAATGTATTTGCAAATAAATATTTATTTATTTTTCAATAACACTATTAATTTTTATATTCAAAGATAATCCTGATAATAAAATGCCTTACTTTACATATTTGCCAATATGATAGTTAAGATATTTTAATAAGAATACAGGTGTATTATTGTTAAAATATCTTAGCTATCATCATAACTCTAAATGTTACAAAATTTTGAAAATTATATCAAAAATTAGATTTGAGTTTTCTTTCCACTTAAAAGCAAATCGACTTGGGAATTCCGAGTTAAAAAAATAATCGGTCTTTTTCGTTTCACACATTTCCAAAAACATAAAGTGATAATAAAAATATTAGTTCTCCGGTATGCCATCTCATTTACCGACCACCCACTCCGGCGAAGGCCCGGCCACGTTTTGCTTTTAATTAATTGAGTATTATCCTCTGATACATCCTGAAGTGGATATGAGTCAACCAAAAATCGTAATTAGAATGATTATCAATTTATTATTCTTATGACCTACTGAATAAATATCTGTTAAATTATTTCTTTGTCATTATATATTACATCCAGCATTGTCACCTGTCCAATTTATTATAACGCTGAACCATTTTTATAGTATATAATACTTCTCAAAGTTAACAATATATATATATATATATATATACACTATTTCATAATTTGTTTATTATGTATATAATTTAAGACAAGAATGGGAAAATTGTCTGAAATAAGATATAAATAAACAAACTAAAACATTAACATTATTTATAAACTAAAACAAGTGTGAAGTTATTATGGCAAATACATCAAACATGATGTTCTTTTATATAATAAAAGTATGTCGAGATATTAAGATCGGAAACTTAAGATGGCATGATATAGTTATCACGAATCCGTGGTTCATATAGGAAAGAAATAAGTCGTGTCACAAGGACGTTATCACGAATCTGTTATGGGACCATTATCTAAGTAATCTTATCCAACCAACCAACTGTTATTCTAGACGATATAATAATAATGGAGGATGTGGATAATGAAGCTAATGAACTTAGTGAGAAAGATTTTAATTTGTAATATTTTACCAATAAACTGGCTTAAAAATATAAAAATCTTTGTATTATTTACTTTTAAATACTTCAATGAAATAATTGTGAATATTTATAGTAAAATACTGAGATAATACATGTAATTACTCACATTTTTGATCACCTTAAGTAGCTCACTCCCGGGTCTAAGCCTATTTTTCAATACTCTGAAATATGATTTGTCGTTATCAGTACATTTAGCAGGCAAATTGCTGATCGCAGTTGTTAGAAATTTCATTTATCTAATAAGTCAATAAATTGCATTTATATAATCAATTTCCCTTAGTCACCTTGAGGACATCCACAGGAAGTGGCTCTATTATTATGTCTAAAACCACGTGACCAACTAAAAATACTAAGAAATAACCCTACAACCAGTGTAACCATAATATTTAAAGGCATTAAATCACAGATTTTAAAAATATCAGAAACGAAATCACAATCATATATCTAATTATGATTTTCTGTAACTCGGTACAGACTAACATTAAGAGAATGTGTCGACATTGAGTTTTAATTCTTTGAATGTTCTCTATTGGAAAACCTATATATCATCAGTGGGCACGGGAAAAAAGTCAAGTTTACTCGTTGTATGTTAATAAGTTTAAATGATATAGATCAAATAGATCACATTTTAAAAAATACGAAAATATGTGTGTGCGTGTATGTGTAGATTTTCACCAATTATATTTAAAATTATTAGAATAAAACTTTTTAGCAAAAAAAATTTAACCGACTTCAAATAAACTAAAAATAACAAAAATACGAGCACTTAATTTGGGCTTTCGGGTAAAATACTTTATACGGACATAAAAAATTGCAAAATACTGCTATAGGTAGATATTTTTGGAATGCCAAGTCAACCCTTTTCTTCTCTTATGCCTTTTGAATATTTACTAAGCATTGCTTTGTCTGTTTTTCATTTTCCTGTTTGCTTGTTTGTTTTACGAACATATCGCTCATTAAAGCTACAAAACTGATTTCAATTACCTTCCACTGAGATAATGGAAAATCATTATATCTTTTTTTGACGAAATATTCGATAAGTAGTTTAACATTTAATTATTACTCAGTTAGTGAAAACGAGTGTGAGGCTTAATACTGAATAATAGAAATTCTTGAGACTATTACTGCGATTCGACTTGAAGTTCAAGTTAAGATATAAGATATTTGTGCCCCAGCCAAGTGTACTTTTGAGAAAAAAAACGTTGTTCTTTCTAAGATATAAGTTGGCTTTAGTGAAATGAATTTAGGATGGAGTTGCGATGGAAAATTATAGATTTATTCCCAGTATACTAACAGTACTGCCTTTACGTTCCGTATAGATATAGTTTTGGGTAGAATGACGTGAAAATTATCATACTCTACTTGATCATAACCATCAAAATACCCTTGGTGCCTGCTACGAAGTAATGTGATAAGTAATGAAGAGATATATTCTTCACACAGTTTACTTCAGAACATTGTTTTTTACAAAAAATTACAATTTCTTTAGATGAGATTAGATTACGGTAAGTTGGCTATGTTGACATAGGCCGGATTAAGTTAGATTACTTTAAGAGGGGTGACGAAAGAAAGGGTTAAGTAGAGCTATGTTAAGTTATATTGGGTTAGATAAAGTTCAGTTGGAGTGGTTGCGTTAGTCTGGGTTAGGTTAGATTAGGTTAGCTTAGATTATATTAGATTATATGAAGTCTGGTTATGTTAGGTTGGGTTAGGTTAAGTTATGTAAAGTTAGGTTAGGTTATTTAAGATTAGACCGGGTTAGGTTGGGTTACGTTGGATTGAATCGGGTAATATTGTGTTGGATTAGATTGGTTTAGATTGGGTTGGTTTCGGTAAGGTTATGTTAGATTAGAATGTATTATATTTTGTTATGTTCTCTGTGATTTTATTCCGATCAACCTTACGTTTGAGGTGAAAATATTAGTAGAGATAAAAGTGTATTAGTAAAAAAGTAAGTTTTTTCGTAACTTGTATTTCTTTTTATTTTTGAAATGAATAGAGACAATAAGTGGAATATCAGAACTTACCGGACTATCCGAGGAATATAATTGAATATTTCGAATGTAGCTTGTCGAAGGATATTTATTTAAAATTCGCTAATCGGCAAATCAAAATAATGACAATTAAGAGCATCTATTTTCACTTACACTAAGAACTAAAACCCAAATTTTAGCACGAAAATCAGAATTATGTACTTAGAAAATAGAAAAATAACACATTAATACTCAATTCAATTAATCAGCGGAAAAAATTTCATCAGCTTTACTTACATCGCATTAAAGAAAATTTTAAAATTATCTTAAGTATAATAGCTAGGATTGGATTTACTTTTTTTGATTTTCTATTCTGAAAAATGATAACCATGAATCACAGAGATATGAAAGTCGGACACGTTTTCCTTCACGAAAACCATTTATGTTTAATATAATTTACAAAAATTATTTTCGGTCTTAAAATACATCCTTTTTGGAGGAAGTATATATCTGTGACGATCGAGAATTACATATATGAGGTAATTCTTAAATTTTCATTTATAATGGCTTTATTTATATATTTTATGAATGTTTTAGTTTGTGAATCAAACCGCGTTTTATGCTGTGTTATGCGTTTTTCTTATTATATGCGGTTACGCTGATAAAACAAATAGTTGCTTCTTCAGAAATCATACTTAAAAGTTCTTTCGAATATATCATTGGAGGATAAGGCAAACAAAAATCTCCCGCAATTTGAAGTTAATTTTAAAAAGCCTGTACATTAAAATATACAGCTTATCCCGTAGGTTACATAGAAAATCTTGTAGCTACGTTGCTTTATAGAGATGTAACAACATTCACGAGAGTAACAATCTTTAAATTGAAAAGCCTTTCAAAATTATAGATAATTATTTTGAGATGCCATTATCAAACAAGTTTTCCAAAACGGGCTGAACGCCTTTTAATGAGCTCCTAGAAGAGAAATTTAATATCACTGAACAGTGAACCTTTGATGAAGAATGGTTTCAGAAATTCTAAAATTAGGATGAATAACATTGAATCGAATTTGCTTGATACAAAATTTTGGATGAAACGTTTCCCCATAATCATCGAGATATAAACGAAGAAACATCTACCTTAAGCAACCAAAGTAATCAAGTGGAAAAAATGCCTCAAGGTTTTATCACATCTTAAAAAATTTGTCACCTAAATACTGGAGCCACCTTAACTATTATCCATTGAGATATTAGAGAATTTTAGGAAAATATATATGATATGTAATTATATGTGAAGAAACAGTTAGCTAGTCGTAAATATCGACTCGTTGGGTGGAATTTAAAAAATAAAATATTAATTTATCTACTTTTTATCATTCAATTTATTACTTTTCTGTTAAAAAGTTCTAATAATTTAAACCAGTTAGGAAATATTTCAATTAAATAATTAGAAAACGTAAGTAACGTTTTCTTAACCTTATTATGAAAAAAATTGAAAGCAACGTGACATATATTGTCAGCCTTGTTATACATAACTTTAAATTATTCTCTTAGGCGTTAACTGGGAGATCAAAGGGTCGAGGGAAAGTAAAAGTGAAGTGAAGCCTGAAAACATTGGAAACGTGACCGTTACAAACAAGTTTTATTACGGCTTGGAGTTTCTGTAACAACTTCACTTTCTGTTTGAATACAGCCTCTGCTTTGTATAAAATTTCAAGTTGGTTTGGTTGAGATTTTCACCTAGAAAGGAAAAAAACGCAAGCCTTAATGGTCACTCGCATGTTAACGGTCTACCCTCGTGTCAAGCCGTTTTTCTCTGAAACCAATATTTCTTAAAAACCAGCTTATTTTGATTTCAAAACTAGAGAGTCTCCATTTAATTTCAAAAGTAGAGAGTTCTAGAGAGTCTCAGAAAAATTTGTACTAATATTTTTTCAACAATATTTTGACGTCGAAATTTTAAATTTGGTGTAATTATAAGAAATACACACCATATACGTTAATTGTAACATTCAAAAATTTTTACGTTTATTTTCTGTGCCAATCTGGTGGCAATCCATAATTATTTTTGAGCTTTTATATATCATCGATTGTGCACTAAATGATTTACTTAAAGTGATATTTATCTTTATTTTCTCATTAAATTTTTGTGCATTTTATTTTCCCAGTCTGGTTTTATTACATCTTATTCGAACCACGAAACCGTCACTGTAGTTGGAGTCTTGGCCTCGCACATGTAATTAAATATTATTTAATCGAAATACCCTTCCAATCGCTTTATTTTCAAGATATTACTAGTTAGCGTTTATAGTTATAAAGAACGCAAACTTCTAACTTGTGACGTACTTTACCAATTTAATACCTAAAACCAATTTGAAAGTTTCATAACTTGGCAGATCTTAAAACTGCAGCATCAAGACTGAGGTGCTGAGGTATTGAAACCAGGAGGTCAATAAATAAAGTCTTCGCTAGAGTGCCATAATATTAATTTAAAAACCAGCGCACCTTCGATCCTCACAGTTAAGTAGCCCCACGCATCCTGACATAGGAGGCGGGACTAATAATTCAAAGAATGTTCTACTTGAGATACATCATGGCAATTTAAAACTAATCTTATGTTTCTCAGTTCAAAGAGGCAGTATCACTGCAGTATCAGAATATGAGTTACATAGACTAAATATATTGTCGTGGAGATCTCATTCTTGCCTTATGTGAAAATAGGCATAATATCCTTCTATTATTAATACGTAAATTAAGAAAATATTTATTATTTTAATTTTTCCATAAAACCAACTATCCAAAAATATAATTACAAATTAATAATATATTTAGGAATAACTAAAATAGTATTATAATTATTAATATTAAAATTGTATTTATTATTCAAGGACAATGGAAATGCTTCTTCATTCTTTTAATTTAATTTTTTTTTATTTTATCAATTGTCATTTCTTAGAATTATAATTTGTTCTTTTCAGTTTACCAATTTCAGTAATTTTTCAGGCTAGTTTTGAGTCCATCCAGTCCATCGTCACATAAACCGATAATGTGGAGATGAGAGTATCGGTCATTCTAGGAATAAATATTAATATATGCATAAATTTTTATAGATGCTAGTATAAATTATAAGCGTATACGTCCAACATTTGTTATATAAAGTTAGTTACACAGTTAAATTTAATTTAACATTCAGATCATTGCACTTGTATAATTTTTGCGATATACTCATATATACCTTCATTGCAATATATATATATATATATATATATATATATATATATATATATATATGTGTGTGTATATATATATATATGTATATATAAATGTATATGTATATACATATATCTGTAATATTTTTTGATTGTGTACGATATCTTTTTATGAATATGTTCATCATTAACACATGCACATCTGTAGATGAAGGCATAATTATTGACATACCTGAAAGTATGAATTTCGAATTCTTCATTGGTTTTGTATTTCTAATTATGTATAAAAACTGTCGGTTCCGTTCAAGTACATCAGAACAATGACTGATAGGATACTAAAATATTAACCATAACAAAGAAGATAGGAATACACAGTAATTCGGATAAATATCATTCTAACTTAGGATTAGTCGTGAAACAACAAGCAATTCCATATCTCTATCCTTAAGCAGTCAATGGTACAGAAAAATATCCAAACTGGTCTCATAACAAAACATTACACAAAGTGAGTACGTGAAGAAGAAGTGAAGACTGTAGAATATTCATACGTGCTCTAGGCAAGTGAAATAAACTATGACATCATTCTCTCATGTAACTCAGCTGTCAAGGGGATTGCGTGCTCCTAAATTCAAGATCGAGGAGATATCGTTATTATAATTTTAAAAACTTGCAAGGAATTATATCCGATTACTCCCAATGTAAATTTGGGAAGAAATATTTAAGGATTTTATGCACATAACCGTTTGAACTTTTTAAAACATTTTCTTCAGCATGTGGATATAAGTAGTATCATAGAGAAAACCAGATGTCCCATTAATTTTAAGAATACTACCGACTAAAGTAACAGGAATATCGTTTAACAAATCCTAGTAATTTCTGGGCTTTCTGACAGGTTTCAATACTGTAACTGTGAAATATGATATGATAATCCATAATTTTGCCTAGATCCGGGGCAGATGTAACACTTTCTAGTGCAGTTCTGTCCCACTTAAGAGGGGGGCACGAAAGCTAGAGCACCTTATCATTCCAAATTTGGTCACATTATAAAGTGGTTTATTGGGCTCCTTGGAAAACTGAGTCGATACCACATTGAAACCTGATCAGATCGGCTACAGATACTTAATAGCGGTTTTAAATCATTCAAGTCACTGAAATTTTCAGGAAATTAAGAAATTAATCAATGAATCAATCAATTAATTGTTCATAAGTTTTATTTGCTATGAATAAAAAATCAGTAGAAAATGAATAATTTCATGAAACATGAATTAGTTTCTCGAATGCTTCTGATAATGCAAATCAAGTTATGTGCCTAAATATGAATACGCTTAATGAATACATAACAACCAATAGATCTATTTTCAAGTTTATAAGATATAAATATGAATTAAATTCAGTAGGATTTCATGTTAGAATGCTACATCCATATTAGAAAAAAGACTAATAATACAAGGAGGTGACATAAAAAATCAAATAACTTAATTCTTTGCAAGTCCTCCACAAAACAGTCGGGCTATAAACAATAGCCCAACTGTTTTGTGGATTATAGTATTCTAACGTCAGTTCAGATATTGGAATATTCAATCAATATTTGTATGTATCTAACGAGGGCTCTGTAATATGACACAAAATTTTGGTAACAAAATTTACATCAGACGTTTTCCATATCCGTTGTACAACAAATACGATAGTGGTGCCATTTGATTTTACCACATATTTGTAACTGAAAAGTTTCAAAGTAGTATTATGAAAAATTATTATGACTTATTATATGTATATTATTTGAACAATAATATTCCGTTCGACAGAATATCGTTTTTATTAATTAATTGGAAAACATTCATCAATAATTATTTTATAGTGAATGTGACAAATTTACGTACGTTGGCATATTCAGTATAAAATTATTCATCGATCAGTTATTTTACTCTGTCTTGAACCCTTAGAAATCGTTTTAATTCCATTCAGGTTCTGTCAAAATGTTTGAAGGTATTAATGCTTTTGTTGCAATCTATAAAATTTTAGCTATTATACTACAATTCGACTACCTATAGTACAGAACAACTTTAGTGTACAGCGATTAAAACTTCTAAATTGACTGCCCACTAGTAATACGGGAGTTACTGGTAGCATTTTATTTGAATTCAGTATTTTTTTGTGTTGTTTAAATTTTTTTTTCAAAAATTTAATAATGAGGATTAGTCGGATAGTTTTTGAATTTTATCTCACTAAAATGCTTGTTTTGAACTGCAATTTACAATTTCACTTTTTACATCTTAACAAATTATCGATTTATAAACGAAAAATAATACATGAAATTTAATCATTTGTAGCGAAAGTCGATGGCAACTACGTATGGAACTAGTATTTGGCAAAATTTTCTCTGTTGTGAGAGTCCATGTGGTAAAAGTAAAAAAAATGTTAAGAATGAGTAGAACCCATCCTACGAGGATTCTATATACACAAAGCCATGTGAATATATATATATATATATATATATATATATATATACATATATATATGTATATATATACATATGTATATATATATATATATATATATATATATATATATATATATATATATATATATATATATTATAAAGGTAATGTATATTTCTATAGGACTATTGGGAAAGATTACTGTTATTTGTTGATATTTCTAGGATGTATACTCGACATTCAAAAAAAATATCACCATGTTGGCCTAAAAGGCTCACAAATATCATAAATATATCACGATACCCCTGATAAAGTAATATTTAATGAAAATCGATAAAAATACATACAAGGTTTAAGACCATCGTGTCTTAGAACATTACCACCCTATTTTTCTGATCTGAATTGGGCTATTTTTTTCATATATTCATGATAACCCGGAAACGATTGAGTGTCAAGAGATAAAATATTATTCAGTGTTAACTACTATTGATAGCAATTCAATTATTAAAATATATCAAAATCAGAGCAAGGACCCATTATTTTCATATTTCCCATACTTGGCTCCTTCAGCGATAGCTCTAAAACTATCTTACGTGAAACTACTTTTAGAATCCTTAACAGTCACTCGTTCAGTTTATATACGATACACAAAGTTTGGAATGAAACGGCTTTTTTGTCCCTCTCAAATTTTCACGCATTTTTTTTTACTTTTGACTATTGGGTTAAATGTGAGTCAATATAATTAATAACCCAATGTTTTTAATTTCAAGCCGTGGAATTTAAAAAAATATATATTACAAATATGCTTAAAAATGTCATATGGTGTTAATTAGCTCTCAGACCAGACTACTTGCAAAATATAAGTACACTTGGTGGCATAGTTTACTCTATTACTAATAGCTCTATTACTAAATAATGGTGATCGTTTTAACTGTAAGTCGTAAAATTTTCTTCGTGCCCACTCCTTCAAAAATTAATTCTTTTCAACAGTTTTACGATAAAAATATTGAAGTAAATATTTTAGCATTCAATATTTCTCTTAGTATTAAAATTATTTGGGATGTCGCAGATATCTCACCTGTCAATTAATTTGGAAACAATATATCTCATCCGACCACGATTAAACTTCTTAAAAACTTCTAATAAAATGTAGACTAGGTATAGACTTTAAAAAAAAAGGCCTGATACTCAAAATCGGTGAATCAAAAAATTAAAAAATTGCCATTCAACAAAAGCATATATTTGTAAACAAGCTATAAACTTCAACAAAAGAATCTTATCCGTCAACTGTTTTAAAGAATAAAATTGCCCTAAATTCTATTTCAACCTATACACCCATGATACCAGCAATGTTTTTCCGCAACGTAGTTTCATTTTCATAAATGTTTCTTGAGAAATGTTATATTTGAGTTTATGTTTCAGTGTATTACTGAATGAAAACCTTATTAAAAATTATGAGTATTAAAAAAAAATTATTTTTATTTTTGTTAGAAAGTGATGCTGTGTTTTTTAAATGTTAAAATTATATTTTACTTATATTGAGAAACTACGTTTTTGATAGAAACTAGTTGTGACAGTAAATTATTTCCCAAAAAAGTTAACTTAATTGAATATATTATTTTATTCAAGTGATAAAATGAAAATAAATTTTTGAGTAGCCTATTTGCAAAATATTAATTTTTTTCATTTTGTTTCTCATTTTTATATTTTCCATAACAATGCAAATCACCTATCCTGGTGAACAAAACTTCACAAAATTCACCTTTATATTGCAAGGCCTATTAAATTTATTTATAAAGTTCGTCTTCTGGAAAGATTTCATTGGATTTTTAAAGTAACTTCTCTGCTTTCGGTCCGTAAGTTTATTATACCATAAAATATTTTAAAATCTTTATTTCGGTTACAGAAAATGTTTATTCCCTTATTCTGCATAATTTCTGTTCGATACCTATAAGTTTTTGCAGACTTTGCATCGTATATTAAGTCTATATTATTGCACAGTCAAATTTCTTTTATTTCCATTTTTTATTTTTCCAAAAAACTTTGAAGACCGAAAAATGTATTTACACAGAGTAATCTTTTAGAAAACTAGAATAGTTACGAACTTGACAAGTTTCTAGAGAAACATTTCATTGTTTGTATATTATTGATTAAATAAATCAACTCTTCTGTTTGAAATATATATTTTTAAATAAATATTCTAATTAGTAAAATAAGTTAGAAATAAAACACGACCGCAATATTCTTTTATTTTATTAAAATTCATTGTAACTTGCAAATTTCGAGAACGTTTATTATTCAAATGGATGTTAGTAACTTTTTAAACACTCGTGATGAATTGTAGCTTTTGTAGCTATTTCATATTATACTAAGTAGAAATTAGCATGAGCATGTGCTATCTGCAAAATCTTTGAACGTAATATTTTGTTGCTCTTTTTATACCAGGTTCAACATGAACGAAACATTTGCTACTTAATTTTAGTATTACAAACTTTAGTAGAAATGTGTTATAAATATTTAAACAAATAACCGTTCCCTTTGTAACGTAATGAAGCGTCGATACGCTCTTACATTCGGCAAATACATTCCATGTTATTTCACCGTAAACGCCTGTCATATTTTAGTCATGCATGGTATTTTACTGCGCGCACCACAATAATTTAAATCATATTGGATCCCTAAATGTTCGTGATCGTCTCGCATAACAACCCTTGACATACGTAATTTATGTTTCTCCGGACGGAATAGGAATTATACTTTAATACAAACCACCGGGTTATCGAGTAATGTAGTTTATTAGATTTCAAACTTGTACCGCAAGACATTTTGTTATTTTATTTCTACGAGTCTAGGAGATATCCATGAGAAATAAAATTGTTATTTATTTATCTTTTAACCAATTTACAAGTTACCGCAAAGAACTTATTTATTTATTATTTTAATGTATCTAATTGATACATATGGCGAATTTATTGCTACGAGAGCAATATATTACAACCAACCATAACATCAGTCCAGCTCCGTTCGAGAATCAATCCCGGGCCCCGCAGTGTGCCTCGACGTCAAAGACCGTATGCTTTGTAATTGATCGAACACACAATACGGAGACGGCATTGACATATAGAAAAAAAACAAGTCAAATAAACTTAAATAATTATTAATAATGAAATATTAAGTAGCTTATATTCCCACTTCGAAATAGTTTAATGAAGCAGAAAAAATATCAAGTTTATGCACCGTCTGTAATACTTTGATCAATGTAAGTGAGCGAAAATAGACGATTACCGCTGGAGGTTTACACAATAATTGTTGCCCAAAGCATCATTAGACCCGAGACTGGGGGTAATTATTAAAGTAAAACTATTTAAAGGATACACGATTAGAAGCAATTTACACAGGAGTTGAAAGGAATTATATCCACCATGATAAAATTTGTAGGAAAATGAAGGTAATTTTTTGTATGTAAAAGTCAATTAATCTATTTTAATATTTGGATATAAGTTGACTTCATTCCTTTCAGGGAAACTATATGATTTATATTTCATTAGAAAAATGTGCAATTAATGATAAATAATAAAATAAACGTTTCAATGTGTTTCTATGTATCGTGTAGTTACCCAAAAATGGGTAACTGGTGATTTTTACATATTTTGTGTATTTTTTTAGTGGCGTAAAATTTTCATAAGTGCTCTTTTATTGTTAAGGTATCTGATTTAGACATTTCCAGTTTATTTTGAATTAGAATCAAATATCCGTCCGAGTCTGAATCTGTTTCATTTACCAATTAATTTTAATTTACCAAATTGAAACTTTTGTCTGATTTTGTAATTAACTTTTTTTCTTGTTAAATATAATCATTTCTTTTTAACCAATCGTTTTATTTTTTTTACATTTGTTTAGAAACGTCTTTTAGCACATATTACTCATAATGTACAAAAAATTTCAATGAATTATTACCAATTCCCTCCCAGAAAATAAAATACCTTTACTGAAAAGATTATCAAACAATGAAAATTTGTTCACAAGAGAAAAATAATGTACTAATTCTTTTATATTTTGACTAAATATTATGCTGATGACCATTAAATAATTATTGTGTTAACTTTGAACTGTAGAAAACATAAAAATATAAAATATAATAAAAAATTAAATACAATATTATAAGGAGCATCCCTCGCATGTATTACAAGTCACGTGCTACAATGTCAAATTCAATAAAAAGTTACAAGAATTGTCCAGTGCGTAAATTCTCACCCTAATACCACCGATCGTTTTGTTACCATCTGGGCTAAGGTAAAACAAGACCCTCGTGTGTTACGTAGTTTAACTGAATTCGCAAAGCAACTTACAACTTTTATCTAATTTGCATAGTGGATATATCTAGGTTTTATTTACGTGTACAGGTAGTAATCGTAAATATTTTTCTGTTATGTGGTCACAGTAACGATCGGTTCTACCTAAGATAACTGTGATATTATTTTATAACAATAAATAAATTATTCCATATTTATAAAAGAACATCAGTTTTATTTTACATAATGCGTATTTGCATAAAAATATACAACACTTCATAAATTATGTTTGATAATATATGGTAAGACAATGCTAACCACTTGTTTACATGAGATTTTCAAATATGTTTCATTAGCCGAAAATTAATTGAGATTTAAATCTTTCGGAAAAACTTCATTACAGAGTGACCTTTCTAAAATCAAATAAATATTAATTGGGTGTGTATATTTTGTATATATTAAACCATATTTCAAAATCAGGTTTGTACACGTCGAATAATATTTTATTCATCTAATTTTATTCGAAATTCGTAAGGAAATAATTTCAGTGATCTTTTTTTAATGTTTGCAATTTTTTGGTTTTAAAGCAGTTATCTAATATTAATAAAATGGAGCTTAGTCTTTTATATATACACATTTTAACTTCAAGTAATTTTTTTTAATTTGAAAAAAATTGCGAGTATGATTAACTTTTTTTTATTTCCGTTCTGCATAAATTAACCTACAATGGAAGTTTATTATACAAAAGTACTATAGAAATAGTAGAAATGACTTGATATATAGAATTTCAAAGTAGCTAGTTTAATTTCTTTATTCCTTTACTTAACGTTTAAAGGTAATTGCGATGAAGGGTTGGCGCTCGGCCTAATGAAAATCATCAAAAAGAAAATATGTTACTTATTAAAAACAAAATTTTAGAAAAGCATAGATCGCAAATCTTTTCAAGTGCAATAAATGTTTCATATGATCGGGATAAAAAAAACCTCTTTAGACTACGATTCTGCCTATTCATTACACTTTTGGGGTTCCGTAGCTTAAAAGAAAAAAGGAATATTTAGGATCACTTTACTATTCATCTCTTGGTGCTCAGGAACGCGTGAAGGTATCAAGTTGAAATTATTATCAAATACTTAGATCTATAATCGCTTGGAGTTTTAAAAAATCAATGTTTTAAGTCAACGCAATCAAGAGCAACCTTAAAAATACCGCCAGTTTTTCCGCATATTTCTACACTCACATATAAATAAAAACCTGTAGGGTACTCTTGTTAACATCCATCCATCTCAGTAACATCTAATCATAAAATTAGGCAAGGAACAACGTTTCATATCACAAGTAAATGGTAAAATCCCAAAAATCGTTAATTTGTAGTTATATTAAACAAAAAAGATTTTATTTAATATACGCCTGTGAAAGATATGGTAATATATTTTGGTTTTTGTAAATGTGTTAATAGGAATATTAAGTACCATTAAATGTTAGAAATGCCAAAATGTGTACAAAGCCATCGTAGTGCGAGTTCTGCTCGAGCTTGGCCAGTTTTTATTTCATTGTATCTTGATAACCGATTAAACAAAAGTCGAATAAAAGAGTTGTATACTTTAAACTTATTTCAATGATCAAGTCATTTGCTAACATGATTTTTTAAATAAGTCAAGCAGAAATTAAAATAAAAGTAGCCAATTGATATTAAAAATTACATAGGCAAATATGTTCATATATCAAATTTGACTTGATCTCATCGAATTAATAAAATTGATATCGTATATAATACATTTAAAACTAGCTTTAAGCATGGATTCTTGAGGGCTTGTGAAACTAAATTATTAAAAATAGTACGTTTAAATTAAAAAATCAAAATAAATAGCCATGCTTTGAGTCTTTTTATAAAAAGGCGTTAGATATATTTATAATATGATTTTATGAAAACTAATTGAATTTATTTTTGGTTACGCACAAAATTCCTGAACGGAATTTCTCCTTGTAGAAGTACACTTTAAAATATATGATACTTTAGTATTGCAAAATGTATCATAAGGAAATCTTCTATTCATTACTAATCCTTCTAATATTTCCACTCGGGAGAATGCAATATATGTTAAATCAATAAAAATTTCTTTGTAATGGAATTTTTTTCCTGGAGCAAGTAATATTCCCACTTTTTCAAAATGAATTTATGGGTGGTACTGTAACACAATTACTATTTTTATACGTTCAATGAGATTATTTTGAAAACGCGCCATTATTACTCATCGCACTTGACCAGGGGAACCATTATTTTCCTCATGAAGTGTATCTTCAACGTAACGTAAAGCTCCTTTTACTAATCTATTTCGACCCAGTAATTAGAACGCCGGATAAATTTGGCTCAAGTGATAAAATAATTTGTCTATATTATCTAAATATATACTTATTTTGCTTTAAAGGACTGATTCCTATGGTGGATTATATCGACCCCCAGTGGTCGATTATGACCTGCAAGGGGTTAATGTCAGCAATAAAAACAACTGGGGGTCCGTGGGGAGTAAATAGTGTCCCACGATTATGGATCTCTTTTAATTATACTTTTAATAAAATAATCTCAGCAAATGTCTAAAAAAAGTGGTAAGCAGTTGGTTACTACTTACCCAACACTAAAAAACATGGCAAGTGGTCCACGAGACAAAAAGTTTTGGCGACCTCTGCTTTAGAGCAATTGTGAATAACTGGAATAAAAGCAACTGGTTGACTTAATTCTTCCAAGTTTGATTATGATTTAAACACTTTTATATCTTTATGTATTGTAAATAACTAGCGGCATCGTTGAAAAAATTACGTTCATTTCGTGAAAATGTTTGTTACACTCAAAGTTATTATTGTTTTATATTCTTTAATTTTGCTTTATATTCTTTAATTAACATTAACTGCTAGTAATACGATCAAGTATATCTCCAAAAATTTGTTAAGATTAATTTTGTCTAATGATTGACATTTGGCCTTACTTTGATTATAAGTTTTTGGAGATATAGAGAATTGTAAAAAAATCGTTTTAATTAATATTCTAAGCAATAACGTGAAAGTATAGGTACTGAAACATTATACTTTCGAATAATTAAAAAGTCCTTTTTGGTTTTAATTTGTTACAATACAAAAAAAAACTAATTAACAAGCAAAAGTGTTCAAAAAGTTGATTCATAAATTGACTAAAATATTAACAACCATAAGCGCTACGGAATAGACACTGCCTATATAGATCGGGAAAATGTATGCATACAAGTGCATATTCATATATATGTTCTAGAAGGCTTCACATCCTTCTTTTTTCCAAATATGTTACAATTTAAATTACATTATTGTAAACTCTGTTATGATATAGGTTATTAAACTGGAATCACTAGATCGTTCGATTTGAAGGTCACCAACGCAACGCAAAAGCCGCTTCAAAAAGTTTTTCTTCTGTAATACCTTACTGGCTTTATTTCCTCTTTTTCATTCTTCTAAAGCCTCTTATGTTAGACTTATTCCAAACATGCTTTTACTTTACTTATTAGTTTATAATCTATACCCTTCTAATACTCTTTTCCCACTTACTTCCTACATTTTGTCTATCTTAATCAGTTTTGCCAATCTTAAATAGTTTTGGTTAATCTTTTGAATTCATATTGTAAAAACCGTTAAATGGTTTAATGGATCTTCATAACTATGATGTGGTATCGTTTTCTCAAGTAATATCTGCGTATTTTATTTCCTATCAATTGCATTTAGTTTAATTTCGTCCTTCTTATGCTTAACCTGAGACTGGCTTTCGTTTTGTAATTTTCGATACTAATATTATACAATCACACTTCAATTGATCCAATTTTTTTTATAAAACCTCCTCAAAACTACTTTTAATCTAAATGAAATTAGATTTAAATTTCACGTATCCAATAAGCTTATCCATGTACTTAAATTGTCATTTTAAATTTATTACCATTTATGCGTAGACGTTGTTTTAGTGATTTTTATCATTTCGAAATATACCAAGATATCTCACAATAAATATTTTGCTATCCTAGTTGAAAAACTTTGAAATTGGATAAATTTGTTCAAGGATCGAATGGAAAAATTCAACCTCTCCTAGGCCCGAATCCTTCTGCGTTTATGTCCTTTCCTTTTTCCATTATAATTCTAATATTTTATGTCTTGAGGTTATCGATATATTAATTTATTTTTGTTTATAATAATATCGATAACCTCAAGACATAAAATATTAGAATTATATTGTGGGATATCCCACCCGAAGATGTTGTAATACAACAAAACCTAGGTCGTGGTAAAGAAATTAAAGAAAGTAGAAATAATACTACATCACGTAGTTTAATTTAATTGTGGTTGTACATTGTTCCGCGACTAAGAGAAATCGGTCTTCGGCGCGCTTCACATGGTGATGGGTATTGCCGGACCAGTTTAATATATCGTAAAGATATTTCGGCTCCTTTGTTGTGAAACGTCTACGCAAAAAATAGAGAGTATGGTAATTGCGACGATTGTGCATTCGGAGCATTCCATGCTCATTTAAATACGGTGATACACGGAATCGGCGCGGGATGACAAAACAAAAAGGCGCGCATGCATTTTGAATTCCTTGTATTCAATTGGCTGTTTTTGAAATAAACATATAAAATCATCCTTGCTTGACACTTCAGTATTGATAATCTAGTCCGGTAGCTGTAATTTTAGAACACAGTTTTTACAGTTTTAATATAACACATTCAGTCAATACATTATTTTTAAGTCAGGCTAAATAATAAAAATGTTCTCTTAATCTTATTACACGTGTTCCAAAAATTCATATTCGATTCTTATAGCCCCTTTTTTTGGCAAAACCTTTCTTTTGCATCCAACATCACCCTTATCATTTCTTTTTTTTATTTGAATGACGAAAATGCTTCCAAATATTTTTCTTGTTACACCCGGCTGATTTTCATTGCTACCCCTATAGGCATTAATCTTTTCTCTTATATAAGTACACTTACAATTAAATTTCTGTACGACACTGATGTATTTAACATTCATCAGATAGCAAGTTGCTATCTAGAGTAATAATGATTATTTAGTGACGTAACCATCTAACGTGTTTATTTTTCACTAGAGCAGTAATAGAAATATAAATTTTTTTATTAATTCATTTAACAAATAATTTTCAAAATTTGCTTTTACTTCGAACAAGTGACATTAAACTTGTTTATAATTTAAAGAGGATCAATCGACTGATATCATACTGTTTGTGTTATTTAATTTAGACATATCCATGTAATTCTGACTTTACCACATATGTTTGAGAATTGCTCTTTGTATTATTTACTTACTAATTTTTTATTGGCATTTTTATGAAAAAATATTTTTACATTAGAAATAAATATTTTTGCCAAACGCCATAATTCCCTAATGTTTAAAGTACGTTTTTCTTCGTCTGTCCCTTATCCTCAATTTTAAAATGATCTTGTCTACACCTTACATTTCTTTTTTAAATTCTATATTTAGTCATTCATTACGAGTTTTACTTCACTGAAAATTATTACTTTTCTTTGTTAAAGAAAATCTATTTCCTTCTTTTTCTTATCTTATCCCTTTGAAATATAATTATCACAACATAATTTTTTTATGCAAGTGCTTGTAAGGAAATTTTTGGAGTCCCATAATTTATATGAAAGCAGAAGACAATTCACGTCTTCGTCTGTAACAGATATTTTTCTCAGAAATTGCTTGACAAGGCAATCTTGAAATTTGACGTAGCAATAAATCATACTAAACCCCAGATAACTCAGCAGCAAACACTGAAAAATATTTTCACAAGTTTGGATTGTATATCTTCATGAATATAATCAACGATGAGAAAGTACGTGCCTTACTTCCATCTCTTACGAACAAAAAATCATGAAAATCTAAATATATTATTTCTAAAAGGTGTTTTTGGTCGAGCGGCTCGATCTCTTTAACTACTGCACCAAAAAAAATTAAAAAAATACCCACTTAAAGCTTATGTTTTCTACTTTGGGCGAAAAATATAAAAAAATTCGAAAAAATCTTTTTGTTAATAAAAAAATTAATTTTTATAACAATTGGCATGAGCGCCATCTGTGGGCGACACATCAAATATCTTAGCCAAATTGTATACTTGGAACACGCTAGATGGCGATATAGTGCGAAGACTTCGCACGGGTCAGCTAGTATATATTAAATTATTAATTATATATTGCGCTAGAAAGTGTATATTAGTGATGACTTGATAAATATGGTAATTTTATTGAATATATTTGGCATTAATTTTGTAGAAATTCAGTATTTATACTTTTTTAAGTTCTTTACCACGACCTAGGTTTCATTGTATTACAACATCTTCAGGTGGGCTATTAGCAAAGAATAGATGATGTTGTAATACAACGAAACCTAGGTCGGGGTAAAGAACTTAAAGAAAGTTGAAATAATACTACATCACGTAGTTTCATTTAATTAACGTGATAATATTACTTCGAACGGGGTACGGATCCACAGATGCGGTCACCCGACTTTCACATAGCCGATTTTATTATTTATATTGAAATATAATCTTTGCTATAAAAATATCTACTTTTTTAACTTTCACCATTCGCATTACTCCATTCTCATGTTTCTGTACACATTGCTTCAATAAATATTCGAGAAATTCTTAGTTTTAATTTCGACCCCAACAAACAATTCTTTACATTATTAATCTTGCGTAAAGCAGCATATATGCACCTTGCCTTTAACATTGTTTATTGCCACAAGAAAATATATGTATTATTGAATAGTAGCCTGTCAAAACTGTGTCCATACTATTATATAATATTTAAGATAAATACTCTCAATTATTTGATATGGTTTATTTAAAATTTTTCCAAAATACGTGTCTCTAATAAAAAAAATTATTCATTAACATAGTGGTTATTACGGTAATTAAATTGTCTGTTCACAAAATTGGGAAAAATGTAAAATCTCATAACACAATTACGCACACATCATCCGGTGATAACGTAAACGGTTAGTGGAAGTTCGCAGTAACAAAACGCATGTCGCGCAATAGATGCATCACACGCGCTCATCGCTACGCACTGCAAGTGTGCTTCATAAATAATCAGGGCCAACAGATTAACGACTTTCCTTAGACAGCCCAGAACATAATCTTTTAGCAATAATGCAAACGCTGAACATAGAAGTTCCCAGTAACAAAGTGCAGGTCGCGGAACATAAGCGATACATGAGCTCCTCGCTATATGGATATATATATATATATATATATGAACGATGCTGATACCAGCAAACCTTTGAAATGTTATGAGACTTAGATAAAAGAAATAAAATATTTTAAACGAATGAAAATATGTACCAAGCAGTTGGAAAATATATACCTAAAATGTGACAAAATAATATTGATAATTATTTTATATCTATGAACATATGTCAACAACATAATTTGTTAAATCAGGAAGATACCATTAGTTGATAAGTTAACTTCTTTAAAAGTCTTCTTAAAGATTTTCTTTTCTTTTGTCCTCTTTTGTAAGTCGAATATAATAAATTAAGTGTTTATATTTCCTTCAATATAACAAGTTTAAAAGACGAATTAAAACTTTGATACTTGTTCTTTAGGCTTTTCAATTATAAACTCATTTTATAACTTAACTTAGTAACATATGTCTCTTCAGTTTCATACGCGATCACACAATAATTTTCATCACATAATCATTTTCGGTGTTTACGAAATTTATTACGTAATTCAGAAGCGGATATTACGTTGAACTTGCAGTGCTTCAAGGGCCTTCTAACTTGTCAAATTGTTTTCCTGTTTTGAACTGAAAAATATTCCTACTTTCCAACAAACTTTTTCTTACCAGGGAACTCATTTAATGTTTGATGTTTGTGTAGTAAGAATTTTCTGCAAAGCAAAATATTTATTAATTAGAATTATGTAACGAAATTTCATGGGTTTAAAATTATTAGTATTGCATAACTGTGCTAAATTTCAATAAAATACCTTTACATACCATTCGTTTTCTGATTTCTTATACTATAATAAATATGTTACAATTCAAACATGCTAAATCGATAACAATTAATCAACATGAATATCATATAAGACTACTCTATCCAATAACTAGATTTAATGCAATTTTTAAAAAATAATATTTAAATTTTTAATATCATATAATTAGTGGTGTTAATATACGCTGACTACTATACTACAAATGATATTAACGATCACAGGAAAATGAGGAAATTTATTTGAAGAAAATCTAAGGAGACAAGTTAAGAATAAAAATTTTAATAAGAGTTATTGGGAGCCATAGGGAGCTAGTATCGCTTAAGTGGTATTTTCCAGCAAACACGAAATATTAATAAACAATAATAAATAATCTCATTATGCAAATATATGTTGCGTTAAAATACAATAAAAATACCAGCAAGTATTTTATCATCCGTATTCATAAAACAATTTTGATTATATTGAATACATTTGGCGTTAATTTTGTAGAAATGCATTATTCACAATTAAATGAAACTACGTGATGTAGTATTATTTCTACTTTCTTTAAGTTCTTCACCACGACCTAGGTTTCGTCTATATTGATCTATAAAAAATATCTTTGCTAATACCCACCTGAAGATGTTGTAATACAACGAAACCTAGGTCGTGATAAAGAACTTAACGAAAGTAGAAATAATACTACATCACGTAATTTCATTTAATTGTGAATTTTGATTATAATAATAAATATGTAAATCACAAGTAATTCGGTTGAATTTCAGAAAAATAACGGCTATTAACTGAATAATCAATTTGAATATTATTTAATATACGTACTCAATTTTTCCTTCGTTTTCATTTTACGCATAATACAAAGTGAACTAATTTTAAGCATAGAATTATTGAGAACTTTAGCATATTGGTTATTAAGTTTATCTAAAGTTATATTTTAGTGGTTGAATTTAAATTAATATTTCGTAACGACACAGGCGGTAAATACGAATTAAATTATTTATATTATTCGATTGTCACAAAACAATAAATGACAATGTGAAAAATAATGAGGCCTTATGAGACAGAAATTTTGAACTTTGCAAGTTGCGTACTTTGTACTAACAGAAACAGCCTATCGTTTCTAATCCCTTGAGCTGACTTATAAAATTTTACTACGCAAGAAGGAAATAATTGTTATTTACAAATAAAATATTAACAAACAATTGGAACAAATTCACATAATATAACATATAATCGAAAGACACAACCATGAAAGAAGGAATGACTTTGCAAAGTTCATACTAATTTTAACTTTACTTCAAATATTCTCAATTAAATGAAACTACGTAATGTGATCTAGGTTTTATTGTATTGCAACATCTTCAGGTGGGTTACTAGCAAAGATTTTTTGCTAATAACACACCTGAAAATGTAATACTACGAAACCTAGGTCGTAGTAAAGAACTTAAAGAAAATAGAAATAATACTACATCACCTAGTTTAATTTAATTGTAAATAATGATTTTTACAGAATTAACGCCAAATATATTCAATACAAATATTCTTCTAAACCGACTTTCGCGAAATTTAACTTAGTAAATGTTTTTAATCGCTGTGAAAAATATGACAACTAACTTTAAATAGGATTGTATCTCATCACGTACCGTTTTTTAACATTTACGGAAGTTGGAAGGAAAAATGAAAAATTACGTTTCATATTAGAAGCAGATAAAAGAATAACCGTAACAGACGTGGGCTGATTTGGCATTAAAATAAGGTAAATCAAAAACACCTACAGAGAAAATATAATTTGCTATCCCAATCATCAATCCCAGAAACAAACTTTCAGAATGGGTGGAAGAGATATAAGATAAGAGTGCCATTATAGAGTACTTTTGTGAAAGTATATGTCCCGAGGCTAGGAACTCCAGAAACTCCAATCTAATAATGAAATATTATTTATAATGTATAGAAACGCAATTACCAAGTAAAGAAATTAAAAATTTAACGAACAACAAAAGAAATTAAAAAAATGATAAAGAAGTATAAAATATATGTCCACCGCTTCGGATATAAAATACTCTTTAAAAGATGTCATAAATGGAAAATATTCTTAAAGGAGTTTACCCTCTGCTGATTAAATTAATGAAAGAAAATTTGTTGTATATATAAATAATAATAAAGCGGTAAACAATTGCAAGAAAATCAGTAATGCGCAGCATGAAACATTTTTCTGAGTAATTTTCGTAAGTCAAGAAACGGAAATATTCGGTTATTTATAAAGTTAGGTGTAATTTCTTTATTTTTAAATTACAAAAAGCAGAAACTAAATGCACATTTACACTTCTCGAGAATATAACGTACTGATAATTGGTTTTTCATAATATAGTACTTTTTACTTGAAATATTCAAAATTGCTTGAAATTGAAAGCATTTCTGCGATTATTTAATTATCAATAAACTCGTTATAAGTCAGATTATTTATATAATATTCCTGAGGCAGTGTATGTGCAAACTTGTTACACTAGATCAAAAATTAATAAAATTCTGTAGCGAAGTATTACATAAATGAAAAAGACAGTTTGGTATTATTGATATGAAGTCAGAGCTATATGCAAGAGTTCAATCTCAAAATAAAATTTTAAAATATTGACAAGGAAACTAACTTCATTTTCTGAGATTTATAATCAAATGAAAGGCAAGGAGTTTGAACTGTAATGATAATGGAATAAAACTTTACATTATATTGAAGAAGACTCCCGACGCCGAAAAATACTATTGAAGGGTTCATCGGCAGTAATGTGAGAAGTTTGTGAATACCTAGGATGAAATGTCGTCGGAAAGATCACGAAATCTAGAAGCCTCCAGTAAGATGCAAACCAAGGCCAGGATCAAATACTTGAGGAAAAATGTATCGTTAGTGGAAGTCACACTAATTGCTTTGGAATATCTAATTCGTAGTAAGTACTTACTATTCATACAGCAACTGTTCTTAAAACTTTCAATGCGTTTATCTAAGAGTGAAAACGGTCTGAGGGAATTGAAAATACTACGAATATATATTGAAATAGTGATGTAAATTACGTAAAATGTTTTTAATCAAAAAACCTAATTAGACTAGTGAAAGAAGCGACCAAAAATATTTTATTTTGTACAGGTATATTGTAGCGCAAAAGCAGCACACTTTTCGCTAATTTTTCTCACCTTTTCTCCTCCAAAGCTCCTTTAACCGTTTCATTAGGCCAACGTAGTACTTTTTTATGAAGACACCCTTATCTTTTAGGATAATGAAAAGATTCCATTCTGTGTCCCAGAAAACCGTTGCCATGGCTTATTCGGCCGACGGAACTTCTTAAAGAGTGGAGTAGCCATTTTATGCCAAATCATGGGCTCCTGTTTAGATTCAGGTTCGCAATGATGAACACAGGTTTTGTCATCTATTAACGCATAATAATATCCTCTCTACAGATACACATTTTCACAACTGGTTTTTCATTAATCAGGCACTTTCCAATACAAGTTTTTTAACTTTTTCAGCAATGTCCGAAATGGTGGTCTCGATCGGCCATCCTGAGGACGGGTCGTCTTCGATCGAATGTCTGCCTTGTTTGAAGATATTTTGGCACTAGTTAATCATGATTTTACTAGTACAGTGATAACGATTGGAGTGATATTGATAGCACGCACTTGTTGGTATTTATAAGGGTAATTTTATTAGCCGGTGTACATTGGTCACATAATGAATGTTCAGAAAGTTTATACGGTAGTGAGAAAGGCAGATAGATTTTGGAACCGTAATGTCATTGAAAATAAAAAAAAGTATTCAGAGTAATAAATTTAGACAATAGCCAAATTCGAAATGGAATGCGAGTAACAAACAAGTTTTCTCAAATTCGTGAAATCAATTGATTAACCTGTTGCCTAAATTTTACAATCCATTTTTTGAAGTAACACTATATATATATATATATATATATATATATATATATATATATATATATATAAATATATGTATATTAGCGAGTAAGTGAATAAGCAACCGTCTACCTCTCGTCATCTCGTCCAGGCAGTGAATTTTTTGACTTACCTTCTTATTTCAATTTTTTTTTACATTTATTATATTAGACTTAAAGACATAATATGAATCGTCAACTTAATTTGATAAGATGCACAATAATTGCGCGATGACGGGCATTGCATAATTTATAAAGTGCAGGAAAAAAGGCATTTTTCATTCATAATTTATAAGAACGGAGGGCAATAAAAAATAAAGTTATTGTTAATATTTTGCTAGATATTAAATGAATTCCGTACAAAAACATCAAATAGAAAATAATAATACACAGAAATATCACAGAAAAGCACGAAATGAGTTAACAATGATATAAAACTTCCTTTTTTCATTACGATCTTGAACAAAATCTTGAACAAATTAATACATCAGTCGACTTAATACTTTTAATTCATTTATGATAGTTTCACCCCTTTTTCCTTGTTTGACGTTTCGTAGCTCGAAAGGAAAAATGGAACCCTTTCAATATCTGTCACGTTTCGGTCCGTCCGTCTGTCATAGCCGCTTTTCTCGGAAACCCCTTAACGTAAAAAAATTTGGGCAATGTAATAAAGTATATTAACCCACAGGTATCTCAAAAGCTATAATTCAAAATGGTTATGTAGAAATTATGGGAAAAATTAATAATTAGAAATAAATTTTATAAAATTACAAATATTGGCAAGATGTCGCTTGAATGGGTTAATTATAAGGGCCTAAAAATATAATTTTCTCAAAATATTAGATAGAATATTTTCAGATATGCTAAAAAATGTGAAAAAAGTGAATACTTATGCTGGGTGAGCCAGATTCACCCTTGGTTATCTTTTATTTATTTCAATTGGTAATTTTAGTTTAATACCCGTTCTCTATGACACCATGCAACGCATACTTACTTATTGTAGGCATTACAATAAGTAAATATGCGTTGCATGGTGTCATAGAGAACGGGTATTTATGGCTATCTTATTAAGACAATATAATTTAGGGGTAAAAATATGTATATTTTTGTAACGGTTACAAAAGTTGTTTTAACTTCTTTCAAATTAGGCGGTACTGGTACTTTTATCACCTTCCTTGATTTTGATGACACTCAAACGTTTATTATTATTGTGAAAGGCTTTTGGTTTCAGTTTATAACTATAAATTTGTATTAAGAATAGCTTTTCTTTAAAAGTAAAGTTTGATAATTAAGTAATTTAGTTCTAAATGAGATAGAACTTTCTAAAACTTACAAAATACAGCAAAGATACATTTATATTTATATCACATATTATTTAGTACCAAAATATGATATTGTGTTATTAAAATTTTAATGCATATTATTGTGTTAGCCTCAACTGATTATTTAAATCTAAAATAACATTATTTCAATGGAAACAATCAATCTCAAACTAGGAAAATATCACCATATATCAAATATAATTTATTGATTGTACAACATCAAAGTCTTCATTTAAACTTCATGACCTGAGATGTGTGATCAGTTAATATGTTCCGTAATAAATTTCAAACTAGTCATAAGTTCTAATTAAAAACAATTTTCAACATTGGCATTGTTGATTAAATCTATAAGGTTAGAAGAGTAATTAGTTTCGCGTTAACGAGCCCATTTTCAGATACAAGTAACAACCGTTAATCAGATTGTGGATGCTGGTTGAAGTTTTCTTGACAACTTGTCTTAAGTAAGTGATTGCAGAGGTTTACGAAATGTTCAATGTTACTTTGGTGTATTGTCATGCATATAAGTACAAAAAATAAATTGTTCACACATAATAACATTATCTTGTATTTTGCAGATAATTATTTTAAACATCTTCCCAACTTTACATAATATTCTAAACCAAATTCACAAGTAAGAATTTATTTACCAGCTGAAATATAAGGACTGATTTCAACACACGTCATCAATGTGTCAAATTTTGCATTAAATCAAAATTATAGGTCAAACCATAAAAGAAACTTGTACAGATCAAATGGGGCAAATGGTAAATTTTTAATAAGTTTTATATCTACCATTGTAAAACTTTAACTGAAGCGTGTTTTTTATTAAGAATATTTTTTTAAAAAACTTGTCAGAAAAGAAGTTAGGTTTCACAACTAAAAATATTTTCTTTTTATTTTTATCTGTCTGCATGCCAGCTTCTGCGTTTTTTTTTTGACTATCATGCAAATACTATCTATATATTTCTTTATATTATTTCTACTTTCTTTTAGTTCTTACAACATCTTCATGTGGGCTATCAGCAAAGATATTAGCCTACTTGAATATGTAATACAATGAAACCTAAGTCGTGGTAAAGAACTTAAAGAAAGTAGAAATAATACTACATCATCACGTAGTTTAATTTAATTGTGAATAATGAATTTACACAAAATTAACGCAAAATATATTCAACAACTTTTATTGGTATAATCCATTAAGTTAAAATAAAATTTAAGTTTTCAAATTGAAAATGTTTACTCTTCAAATTTTCTTAAGAGACGTTTTTGTTGCTTGTCTGTATTTTATCTATCTGTTCCTTCTTCACCATATAAGGTTTGCCTTACCTATAATATCCAAGATATCAATCTTTTTTTAACAAAAATTTGAAAAAAATTGTTTCTCTTTATTTCGATGAAGGATATTTTTCAAATGAAAACATTGCATTTGCAGAAAAATTCCCCCATGAAAATAAAGAAGTTACATAGGCGAAGTTAGTTAATAGTTAAGATTAATTAAACTAATGAGTAGTATATTAATTTGTTGGATTAATTTTCGTCCTCATATGCTTGAGTTCGACATGTAAATATTCTAGCATTTTGATTCTACTCACATTACCACTATAATATGCACGGGCCGATATAACGTAAGGTAAAATAGGCGCAACATATTAATATAAGCAGTCATAAAAAAATTTCTGGTCATAATATATGAGGAGATAATGAATGTTTAGCGTAATTAGATCACCCAAATTGATTTAATTACACTAAGCGATTATTAGTTGAAATAGCGCGCAAAGCTCACAAACAACTTTAGATGTAAGATATGTTATTATGTGTAGATGGTGAGTGGGTGGCCGACAACTGCCGAATTTTGTGCGACAAGGTCACTGACTGACTTCATCATATCGTACAAGTTGTGATGCGCTAGCCGTCGACTAAACATCTACTGTCTCCTTTAGTGCCTGTTCAGTAGTATGTTCCATCATTTTCTTCATTAGCACGTTTTAATCCTAAAGTTCGGATCGGAGAAAATCGGTCAGAGTCGCTAATTTTTTTATAGGACCGACTTTTATGGAAAATTTGCCATAAAATATTAAATACCACATGTTGTGTTTTCTCTGATTATTGTCAAACCGATTATAATAGCCGATCGTGTTCGTTGCGGGTGGGAAGCATTTTTTTTTATTAAATGAAGGCAATATTACATTTATTTTAATCATACTTTTACTCTATTAGTGATCCGTATTGAAAGAAACAACCCATTTAGTGCCATTGTCGTTCATCTCTCGGTGACAGTATTCACATTTTTGAAAACAGAATGAAATTTTACTAATAGATGCTTCATATGGATACCTCAATTTTTTATTTATTTCCATATTTTAATGTATACAATAAATACATATGGTGGACTTATTGCTACGAAAGCTATCTCTTAGAGCCAACCAGAACACCAGTCTAACCTTGTTCGATGAGCGGCAGTGAAACGAACTCGGGTCCCGCGATGCGCCGAAGCATCAAAAGTCGTATGACTTGTGATTATCCCAACATACCTCGGTGACAATGTATGTCATTGATGCGTACCACAATAAAACTTTATCAGATAGTGGAACTGAAAATGATAATTAAATGTCAATTAGAACTATAAATTAGAATAAGGTCCCTCAAATTTCATTAAAAATTCTGCGAGCTAGTGACAACTACGGATCTCTATTTGGTGAATATTGTAACTAGTCTTTGGGTGTTTTTTTAAATATAAATAACAATAACATAATTTAGGACTATTGTAAATCTATTCAATCACCAAATAAAACCATGGATAAATATTTTAGACTTTTGACGCATTAATTTTTTTATCAGAAGGAAATATACCAAATATATGCAAACAATGTTTTAGTTAATTATTTTCCGAGTTACTGCTTACTTAAGCCACCTTTTAGTAGAATACGTAAACGAATAGATAAAAATAATATATTGACTTTTATTTAACAAAATGGGAAAGCTTTACTTTTATGTGCCTATTTATACCAGAGTCATGGACGAGTATTTGATTTCACCATTGATACCACCCCATTTCTATACATTTTAGTTTCATCCAGTCGTAACTTGCAAACTGTGGAACCATTCAATCATATTTCAATAAATATAAACATGCGATATATTTATTGAAATATGATTGAATTTATTTGAATATTTTGTTCATGGATACTACAATATTATAATTTTTCTTTTAAAATAACATGGTTTACTTTACTAAAGGTCTTGCCGAAGCCAATATGGAAAGCATCGACTTACTAACCTTCGAAAATTCATTGTACATTCAACCATATTAGTCAAAGTAGACGTTGTGTGTATAAATCAATTCTACCTGAACGTGGAATGAGGTTTACGTTGAAAATAAATAATTTTATTCAAAAGAAACTCGTAAACTTTAGCAAAAATGCTTAGAATAGACGAGGGATGAAAATTAACTGAACTGTTTCAGTCACCATTTTTATAAACAGACGTTACGTAATGATCTTTTATTGGCTTAAATAATTTTTAATTGTTTCGTGATTTTATTTGAAACATTACTTAAACAGTTTTCGTAATATCGTTTTATACATTATTTGGAAAGAGATCTCAACAAGTTGAAAGGTTAATGGTCTTTTAAATTAACTTATTTTTCTTAATTTGTGTAAAATATATTTTTTCAGTTATGAGCATTCTACGAATTTATGGATATCTTCTCAGCTATTTTTTCGATTTTTATTATTTCGATAATCATGTTTGGATATATATTCTCAATATTTGGGTGCTTGTGATGAAAAAATCTTAAATCACGTTCCCGTAAGAATTATATAAATGTTTAATAATGTTTATATAGCTAGCTTCATTGAAGTTAATTTTTGATCTGTTAGTATTCCTTAATGCTTATTAACTTAGACAATATATTATAAAAATTATACATATTAATATAACTAGAATTTAAAAACTAACTAAAAATTAAACGTGAATTACCAAGCAACTCCATAATCGTATTATTAAAGCGGTCAATGGAACAGAAAAAATTTCAAGATTTTGTTGTAATTAAAAAAATGTCAGATTAAAAGAAATTCCCATCTGATTGAAAGTGAATTATATCCGATTATGTTCAGTATAAAATCAGGAAGAAACAAATAAGGAGAGTACCCATATATTGCGTCGTATAAATATCTTTTAAATATTTTCAACACTTTCTCCAATCTAAGTGTATATGGTGTCTCTATATAAGTTGGGTACATGTATATATATATATATATATATATATATATATATATATATATATATATATATTTATACAAGTATTATATTTAGGGATTAGTAAAGTGCAAAGATTTTAGAACGAAGTCCAAAAGTAAAGTAAGGCTGAAAATTTAAATCTAATGTAATATAGGCTGCAAAAATACTTCAGTACATTAAAAACAAGGTGGAAAATGAGCAGGTAATGCAGGTAGCAAATCTCTAACTAGATAAACTGCGCGCTATAGTTAGAAATATGAAAATTTTGTAAAATTTCCTGAGGTCGAAAATGTAGTCGATGGACAAATTGTTAAGTCATTCTAATTTATTTAAACAATATTTATTTCCAACAGCCAAAAAAAGAAACAAATAGGGTATATCTCCATATTCAAACAAAAACAGCGATAACGTCTTTGCCGCAGGTGAGTTTTAATTATTGTTTGGGTAAAATGTTTATAGACGATATTCTCAATTAAATGAAACTACGTGATGTAGTATTATTTCTACTTCCTTTAATTTCTTTACCACGACCTAGGTTTTGTTGTATTACAACATCTTCAGGTGGGATATTAGCAAAGATGTAATACAACAAAACCTAGGTCGTGGTAAAGAAATTAAAGAAAATAGAAATAATACTACACCACGTAGTTCCATTTAATTGTGAATAATGAATTTCTACAAAATTAACGCCAAATATATTCAATAGAGGATATTCTCTCAAATATTTTACGACAAACTTATTTATTTGAGACTGTCACCTAATTGATTTGATCATTACCTAAGCCTAGGTGAATAAATGAGTTGGATATTATAATATAGTTCATTAATAACTGTGGTAAATCAGATATCGAATTTTCTTTAGGAAGCTCTCGGTACCAATAGTCGTGCAGGAGTTGAATATTAAATTAATTTTGCGGACCTATTAACCGATCTTCAGACAGAGATCCGCAGTAATTTTATTAATGGTAGTTGAAAGAGTGCAAGTGAAGCTCTAAATGGATAATACAATTTTGCAAGTTGTCTGTCCACATGTGATATGAAATAAAGATTTCTGGTAATGGGTTCTACACGAAAGAGACAAAAATATAAAAATCAGTGGGCAAAGAAGAGTGGGATCAAATAGGGTGGATCTATTTGATCCCACTCACCAAGTTAACTTCTAACAAATATTAGAATTTTCACACTTTAATCGAGCAAGAGGAATAAAGAAATCTACGAATTGCCGGTATTACTAAAAAGTAGTACAAGGATTATATGAGCACTATTTAAAGCAATTCGAATATCATCTATGTACTTAATGAAACAGTCACTTTACAAATGTAAAAGTCTAAAAATTGATTAACCAGCCACGAATTATGCGCTCAAAAACTTTAAATAAACAAGAAATATGGAAATGGCTGTTAAATGTTTAGTTCATATCGGAGATTCTACATTAGGAAAAAGTATGATATTTGCTTTTTTCCAGTCAAGGGAAAACGTAGATATTACTAATGAGTATTAAACATATCTACGATTATTGGTGCTAGTAACTCAATAAAAAGTTTTGCAGCATCAATAGTAATACCGTTATTTCCCGATGATATGACTTAGCGAAGAAATATTTGCTTGATTTCACTTTCCGATATACTTTAAAATAAAATTTCGGTACCATAAGAGATAAAGGCATTAATACTATCAAGTAAATTTATTTCCTGGCTCGCTCGAAGACACGTGGTGTTTTTTAAAAGATGTTATTTAGTAAATAATTGCCAAACCGGCATGCCAAGGAATATCCAGATATTGGAAGTTTAGCTACTTATAAAAAATTTTGTAAATATTTGTTTAAAGTTTGTCTTAAGATAATTATAATAAAAGCAATAATTTGATTCTGTACGCATTTATCTCACATTAACATAAATCGATACCTTATGGATAACATGTACACAGTTTTATTAAAAGATTTGACGATGTATATGGATATACTTAAAAGAAACCGATGGCATTTGAATTACCCAAACACGTAGTTTTTAATTGGGATATTCGTTTGCGGAAAAAATGTGAAAGTAAGAAGAAATAAAAATAAGATATTAATTTTTCGTATCATTCACGAATTCTTTCGACATCTTATAGAAACTTTATAACTTTCAAATCTGATATGTATAACACAGAGTCACTTTCGAGTATAAATTTTATAATATACTACTTTTATTGCCAAAAATAATTTATGTATCTAGTTTAGGAGTACTTATATACGTGGTGCGAATGTAAATAAATATTACTTATTTAGGAAGTTTTCGTTCAGGAATGAAGTAAAATCTAAATGAATCAACTTTAAAAGAAACATTTCAAAATGAAAATTTTATATTGAAATATCAAGAGTATCACGGGCGTGTATGTTGAACGATGGAAACAGAGTTTCGGGAATTTTTCCCTTTCCTAACCTGTGGGGAAAAATACTTACTATCAAGTAATAGTTCATGTATTTTTCCTGTAGGATGCATTTTTACTTTGAATCACAGCCATTTTTAAAATATTGGCCTACTTTTTAAAATATATGTACATATACAATTGTAACAAATGACGTATTATGGAGATGACTTTATGCATAAATCTGAGTGGAAAATGTTAAAGAAATACACCAAAATTCGCAGCTATTTTCAAAAAATCACTGTCAAAGTTTCAATTCCAAAGAAAAAAATGCTTCAAGTATTCCTTACTTTTATGCCCAAGCTCACCTGAACAAATAATAGACACGTTCTTCGTTGCAACACATGTTATACACATGTCTACGCACATACACGCATGCATGCACGCATGTACGAATATACACAAATCCATTCTCCACATGCACGTTACACTTCCGCGAAATTCACCTGAAAACCAATCTCATGTTTTGCGTTTTAGGTAAAAACAGAAAGGAATACGTAATGATAGTTACAGTCTATTTTCTCTTCATGCGAGACAAGGACATATGGCTTGGAATGGGAAACGATACGTTTTGCGAATTTGGGTATTCATGGTTATACTAACAAGTCTAATAAAATATAGTATTTCGTAAATTTTTGTATTCTGTCTGAATGAACAGTTTTCTAGTATTAATTATTACTTACATATGTTGTACTTGTGTATTCTGTAACTTTCGAAGTTCTAGTACTTGATGGCTAGTCCAGTTTAAAATTTACACTTATAGAGTGAGAGCATAGATATTATTGCAGGACCTCGATATAAATAATGTCAAACGTTTTACTTATTTGATATATGTATAATTGTATCTCTGTCTATTTACATATTGTCGTATACATTTTAATCATTGAATACAATACGCAAAGATTCCAATTGGGGAAAAATATCCTAATCTTATATTTATTTTCAAGGTACACGCTATATTTTCAAAAAAATTCACGAAGATGGGATAAATAGTTAAGACATAAAAGCAAGACAAATAAACAACGCACTGATTTTTACATTTATAGTATACTAGCGGCTCGGCCAGGCTTTGCACTACTAGATGGTGGATAGGAAAATTCTCAGAAATATGGATTTCTTGCAACTTAATTTGTATTTAAATGTTTAGGCCGGCCAATTTACACAAAACCTGTATCAATTATATACCTTTATGGTAGTTAAAAGTATCTTTATCTGGATCATTTATCTAGTGTAATGAAGTAATAAGTGTATCAATCGCATTTTTGCGTAAAGCTTGCAAGCTCTTGCAAGCTCGTTAGATGAAAATTTAATTATTTTTGCGCATAATTAAATCAAAAATAACTAAATTATTCAGAAATATGCAGAATTTGATAGAAAATATTTTCAAATTCTTTCTGAGTTTTTGGAATCATAATTTGTGAGTGAACCCCAGCGAATAGTCATTTTTAATCAGACACACCTGTAAATATTAATTAATCATGATGAAAATGCAGATTTCGAGATTATAAAACAAAATTTAAACCATAAATACAATTGTAACTTTGTTGGGCTTATAGAAAAATACAATATTGATATTGTTGATTACGTAACTGGTTCATGTGACACTGATATGAGTAACATATTCTATTTTATAATTATTATTGTTTTCAATGAACACAATAGAGATAAGTTGCTTTAAAGACGATCAGATAAACGAGAAGTGAAATTTAACGAATCTATTATTAAATTTCTCTAATACGACAAGAAAATTACTAATTAAATAAAAGTATAAATAGTTGCGATTCAAATAATTTGATATAGCTTTTTCAGAATGAAAATTCTTTACATTGACAATAACAGGGACTATTAGGCAAATGGAATTCGCAAATTAAAACTTTTGGGAAACGACATTTAAAGTTTTCATTATGAATGTGCTCTATAAACCATTAGGACAGAAAAAGTTTAAGGTTATATCAAAAATATAGAAATAATTATTTCCTAGGGATTATGTAATAATAATTCGGTTTCCCATTTTTTTTATATTAGGTCTACTTTATTGTAAAGGTACGATGTGTCAACTAATTAAGAACTGTTCACACGCGAAGTTAGATGATTACGTGCCTTTAAGTAATATCGTTTATAAAATAATGCTTGTGGTGTTTTAAAGTATCAAACTATATTAAAATAAAAGTAACAAATCTTGCGTCTAATTTTGAATGATAAAATTAATTTTATATTAAAGAAATTTTTTTTATGGTAAACTAAACAATAAAATTATAATATGTAACGTTATCAAATTGGTTTGAAAATACAATGCCCCGGTTGGACAATACCACGCATTACAAATATGGTAACCGATTAGAATAATATTCAATGTTTAATATTATATAAATTATAAGCTTTGACAACAAAAATTAACAGTAATCACAAATACAATTTTTGCAGATTCCTTCCCACGGTATCATTTTTAGATCTGATTAGAACAATTGCAATAGCGGGTCCATTCTTTCTCATCCCGACCGAATTCTCCACATATGGCGTAAAGTTCATTGTTTCAAGATTGATTCTCCTCCTCTAAGTCATACTCGTTGTAATCAGTATGATCCAGATACAGCAACTTCTTTGCTGTTTCTCCCTTCACTACTGCTGATCCTCATTTGTATTTTGCATGACTTTTTATTTAGTTTTGGTTTGACTTCTTTTCTTTTATCTCAATTTATCTTAAAATATTTTCAAATATTCTTCCTCTCCGTTTCTTTTAAACGATCTTTTAAATGAAAGCCAATTAAAACTTGTGAATGTTATGTAATCGTACCCCTTTTGATTTTTGGAACCTTTTGATGAATACGATTCCACTCATCCAAAATTCTTCTCCAAGAGCTTGCCAAGCTATCATTTATCACTTCTAGAATAACATTATCAGAAGATATTTCAACAGTTGCAGCATTCTCAGCTGCTGGTTGTTAGTTGCCAGTAAATCGTTGGCAATAGATATCGTGATATAAAATATTCATACCAAAATACATGAGGGTCTATGGGACAAATTCCAATGATATAACTTTTTTATTCATGGTGATAGAAAAGTCATAAGCAAGTTTGCGCAGCTGTAATTGTATTATGACAAAAAATGTAGCCAATGAAAAATATGGTCACGCAATACTTTTCATCTTCTTCAGAAAACTTCGCGGGTCATCTCAGTCGATGCATGTAATACTCCTAGTCGAGAATTATGATATTTTCGTTTAATCTACCTCTTATCTTAGATTCAGTTAAATTTTAACTTCTTGCAACTTTTTTTATTTTTCTCACAGTTATAGCAAATTCAAAAATAGCCTTCATTTGAAATGGGTCACGTGACCCTTTTCTTTTTTTTGGTGGTGGTTCAGTCACCTACAAAAAACACTTTTTACCATACATATCACGTAGTAGATAATACCGCTCCCCAGTTAAATAATACCGCGTCCTTAGCGCGCAAGTCCCAAATATGCCATTTCCTTAACAGTCACAAATATTTTTGGAATGATTTTTTTTAGATTTTAACAACTGGGGTATAAAATAAGGTGGATTTTAATGTGATTTTCATTACACCAAAAAAAATGGTTGGGTACCTAGAAAATTCGGTGCACTGATGCACCCTGGTGCAGTACTGGCTGAACCTACCCTACTTATGCGCGTTTTGACCTAGATAGTGGTTTGTTATTATTTGTAGATTTTAAGTTAGATTGGGCGCGATATTTTCAACAGGGTGCCATATTCTAAAATGTTAATTTAGTGCATTTATTTTATATTTTTCATGTTATTATAACATCGCAATATCTCCTTCTTAAGTTTTTTTTTAAACCTTATACATCAAATAATTTTTCTTTAAAACATTCAACGTATTCACTTGCAGATTGTTGCTTGTTACATAATTTTAGCATCATTCTAAACCGGTGTGAAACCCTGCATCAACAAAATATATATCTGTTTGGTATAATTCACCATCTACACGTAGGTTTAAAAATCTCACCGTCTGTGGATTATAAAATAAAACTTGCCAAATGTATAAAATTGACGTATTACTTTTAATATACTTCAATAACTACATAAAAAAGGTTGGTATTTGTGTCAAGAACCACGAGGGAAAATAAAATTTGCTCCTCTCGTAAATGCAGTGGTGATGTAGGAGTAAGATGGGATACGGTCTTTAAGGGAACTTCGTCCGTGAAAGTATCTACTCACTACGTTTTCAGGGGTCATAAAACTAATGTTAACAGTAAATGGTTTTAATACATTTTACTTGATATAATACGACGTAAGAATACATGAACACTACTTTTTGATATATTTCCGATATTAATTATGACATATCTCTTTCACTTTGTCATTTTTTTTATTAAATGATTTTACTTATAGTTTATGTAATTTGAAATTAGACTACATGAACAATTAAACCATATAAATCAATTGGGGTTTACCCGACTGATTTATATTCGTGACCATTTTATTGTTACACACTATGCTTCATTATCGATTAAAGAACCAGGTCGTGTTTTTACGATGAAAGAATTTACAACTCGAATAATTTAGGTCTAATCAACTTCTTATATATGTTTTTGAAAAGAGGTAATCTGTTTTACAATGTGATATTTTTTAATTTTGTATCATTATGAAATAAATTTGCATTTTAAAAAATATTACAATTCATATTTAAATCATGCATATATATATATATATATATATATATATATATATATATATATATATATATTTATATATATATATAAATACATATATGTATATATATACATATTTATGTATATATATATATATATATATATATATATATATATATATACATACATGTATATATTCATACATTTGAGGACATGCCATAGGTCACAATTCTTGATCAGAATCAGATGAGCAGAAGCTTACTGCCCCGTGCACGAAGAAGCACAGGTGTTTAAATGTAGAAAAAGTACAAATATCACATAGCGATATACAACGGTTCGAAACTTGAAATCAAACTTTATGCCAGGTATTTGAATGAAATATTATACATAATTATAAAACTATAATATATAAACTTCCATAATGTGTGACGTAAAATTTAGCATTTTATGAAATAAATTGAGAAACGAATTTAAAACATCAGTTTTAAATAAAAGTTTGAGAAGATTGTTCAAATAAACCTTTAGAGGGTCTTTGAGGCAAAAAGACGCAAGTGTGTTAACGTTTTACACCACAAAGCGCTACCTCAGAGGGCGGTTACGACTGCGGTGAAGAGCCTTGATGAAGTTTTCAACAGACGGTGTTTGCAAACTTTATACTGAAGAGGTAAGAATTTTAAACACCGTAAGCTTCCATACTTTTTAAAACTTTCAGCCCATAACAAAAAAACATGTTGATTAATTTTGATACATATATGTATACATATATATATATATATATTTATATATATACACATATATATATATATATATATATATATATATATATATATATATATATATATATATAGGACCAGGAGACCGACCGATGCTCAGTGTGTTTCTGGTTTCCCATAGGAACATGAAATTGTTTGTTTCATGGTATCAGATTTAGTATTAGATTTTCTTCTCCTTCCCTATCCCTTCCCCTTTGCCTTTGCTTTCTTTTTCGGTCTCGTCTTCCGCATTCGCCTACGCGTTCTCCTTCGCGTTCCCCTTCGCGTTTGCCTTGCGTTCGCCGTCCAGTTCCCCTTCGCCTTCCCCACTCCTCATCTTCACCTCCCCCTCCCCAACCCTTTTCAAATACCCCTTCCCCGACCTCCCCTAACCCACCCCTTCACACCCTCACCACACCCTTCCCAGTCTCCTCTTCCCCTTCCCTTTCCCCGTCCGTTTTCCTTCGCCTTCTCCTCTCCAGTTCCCCCTTCCCTTCTGCTCTCTCTTCCCTTCCCCTCAACCTTGCTCTTACCTTTCCTTTCCCTTACCTTCCACTTCCCCTTTACATACCCTTCCCCGCCCTTCTCACCACTCCTTCCCCTCCCGCTCCCCCTCACCTCGTCCTTCCCCTCTTCTCTCCTTCCCCTCCCCCTCTACTACCCTTCACCTTCCCCCCTACTCCCCTCCCCCCTCTCACTCGCCCCACCCCTCCCCTCCCACTCGCTCTACTCCTCCCCCTCCCCCACACCAACACCTTCCCCTTCACCGTCCCCTTCCCCTTGCCATCCCCTACCCGCCCCTCTCCCCATTCCCCTTTCCTCCTTCCTCTTTCTCTACCCTCTTATATGTCGGCGCTGTTATATGTTGAGTTGATTCCAGACTTACGGAATTTGACGGGACGACGCACCGTGGGGTCTTCGGGTTTGATTCCCGGCCGTTCTCTTGCGCGAGGATGGACCGATATTCTGATCGGCTGTAATATATTGCTCTCCTAACAACAAGTCTTCCATATATTTTAGTTTTATTGTATAGTGAGGTGTGTAAATATAAAAAAAATATTCTTTCATGGTGTAATTTGATACCTTTATACTTTTTATGTATTTATTTGGTGTCATTCGCTATTGTAACCCCATAGTTATTTCAAAATATGAAACTAAAAGCAATTCCGAGCCTTACTTTCATGTTTATTCTTTATATTTCTTTAGTCCTTGCCAGCATTTCCTGAAATGGAAGAAAAGTTACTATACGAAGATTTTAAGAGCAATAATCTCCACAGCGACTTTAAATGCCGCGGATGAAATTATTTCTTTTTTTTTTAAATAACGACACTGATATACATTGCAGGTTTATACTTGACATGTTTTGATTTCAAGAATAAAATTATTTAGTTTCGTAACGGCCATAAATGGAGATGATAGTCATTTTAATGACGGTTAAAATGATAAAAGCATAATTTTTAAATTTTTCCGGAAACTGCTCACCAATTTATCACTTGGCTGTACGGTTTTCATCCTAAAATTATCGATTTTTTCCTCATTAGAAGTTTATTTATCCTTTCAACAAAATTGTAACCAAACGATAAAAATTAAAAGAAAATTAAAACTTCAACATAGCGTCACCCCGTGTTTATTAATCGGAATCTATTATCAGCCTGAGGTATTTGTCTGGGGTGCTATTTATTATATGAACCAATTCACAATTTATCTTTGCATATTTGAAATCAGACACTTCTTGGCTTGATTTCTTACAAAGACTGTTATCTAATGACTTCAACCGGGGTCAACGACTTAATGGGCCTTTGAAACCGCGGAAAAACCCAGGGATATTATTAATATATGTGATTGATGGACATCCAGCCAATATGGAGCGTGCGTTACTCAGTTTCATTGATCGAGTGTAATGAACGAGGACAATTCAGCTAGGAGTCTATGAGGACAGGGCCATGAGCAACTCGTCTAAAAAAAATCTATGACGTTAATTTACTAAATTTGCCCATCTTTCGGAAAATAAGACTGTCTTAATTAAGAAGATATATACACTGAAATATAATGGCTAAAGCAAAATAGTTCTTGTAGTGTTTTTTATTAATATTTCTACCCATTGATGTATTTAATTAAACATTTATTAACAACATTTATTTACGCAATATTTCATTGCGAGTGATATGTGAATATAAACACCCATGAAGAATTTCAATTGGATTCGCTTTCATAAACCCACGTAGCCATAAAAATATGATACCAAATAATGTTTTTTCTTAAAGTATTTAAAATATTGACGTATTTTAAAATTAACATAAGCTTTATTTTAGACACTAAAAAACAAGCGAATAAGTGTTTTTACATATTTTAGGAAATTATTATCTGACATAAATCAAACTGGCTAGCAATACTAATTTTAACGCACTCGAGATTCGAAATAATTAGCTAAATATTTAGATATCGATAAGGATATTATAAGATAACCACTCTTCTAAAATCTTTACTTATCCATGTGTACTAAATAACATCATAGCTCACAATCTTTTGTGTTCTGTGAAGAACTGCCATCTTGTCATGGTTCCTTTTCCCTGTATTTTAGTTTGGAACACGTTATTCCAGAATCCGGAAATTTATTAAACTAATTTTTCTGTTTTAATATCTATACTTCTTTATTAATAAAATATGTATCTTTTTAATATTAAAAATGCTTTTAAATCTTATGGATATTACATATATTCACGTGTTGTTAAATTGGATTTTAAATTTGTTTTTTTTTGTTTGTAATTTTGACACGGAGTTAAAAATTGTTCTGTGCTTTGACCCTCTTCTATTATCTCTATTATACATTCATTTTTATATACTCTCATAAATATCTATATTCTTTGAATACAAATTTCAGTTAACGCAATAGACTTTTTATGAAAATTTCACCAAGTAATTAAGTAAAAAACTAAATTTTTGTTTTAAGTGATTCTCGTGCTATTGCTCTAGCAATATTTACTTTTATTACATTCTTTTGGTACCATAATTTACTTATAATTCGATAGCATACTTTATGTCGAAAGTAACGATTTTCAATTCGGAAACTATTGGTTTACTTGTCCTAATATATATTTATTCGAATAATAAGTGTCTAGTTAATATACAACATATGTCGCTGACACGGGTTTTTATTTCGCCCTCATTACTACAAATTAAATAGTCGATCTTCGAAGAGGAGTTATAGATGATAGCAAAAATGTGTCTTCATCAACCACTTAATATATTACTGAATGGCAAATTATAAAACTGTTAAAGAATACTCAATAACTATAAAATATCACACACCATACACGTTAGAAAAGCAAACAAAGGAATTAAGTAATCCGTTCGAGATAACTCGACAAAACTTTGTGTTGCTTGCCTAAAATATGATTACTACGTTTAACCTCCTAAATCTATGAAAATTGATGTGAAAATTTCGGTCTTGCTACAAATATTATAATTAATTGTTATTTCGGTTGTGTATTAATCTAGTTGCTGATGTATTAATTGATATATGTCTTTAGTTTAAATTACCCCAAAATTTATGATAAGTTTTAGTTATAGCGACCATGTACACAAAACCGTGTACCGTGAAAGCAAAATTGTAAAAATAGAAGCAGAACTTAGTGCTGTTAAAACGGTTATATTATAATGTATTACAACTTATAACATATCAGTAGAATTATTTTTATAATACACTTAATACAAAACAGTTTATAAAACATAGTCATAAAATTCAAAATTTTAAATAAATTTAGAAGAATTCCAAAAGAAATTGTTCTCCGCGAAATATTTTTTCATCTTAAACATTAATTATTAAGTCCGCCTATTACTTCTTCCTTAGCTACGAACATTACTAAAGGTATTTATAATTATATCAAGAATCCCAAGAACATGTTCCACGTGTAATGAAATATTTCATTTCAATAGAAGACCAGTGGAATATTTAATCCGACGACAAGTTTTACAAAACTGAAAAACATGAATAAGTTTAAAATTTTTTTTACCGAATCATTATACGTACGATAAAGATTATTTTTTCATAAAACGATCTCTTTTCAAGAAATTTAAATCCTTTTCATGAAAATATTTTAAAATTTTACATTTTTTTTCATTTTTCAGAATCACTGCAAATGCATTGGAAATGTATAATGGCCACCATAACTTCATATTAACCAATTATTAAATAGGTTCAATTGACATTTATATTATTGAAAAATATTTCTTACAATCATAATAAAGTTGTGCTGAATGATATTGTTATTCGTATTAGTTTTCTATGTAATGAATTTCTACAAAATTAACCTCAAGTCAACTCAATATTTAATAAACTAATATTTGCAATTTCAATATGATTGTATATAGCTTTAAACTGATTATTTGGAAAAATAATTAATACTACTAATAAACCATTTAAACCATTCCCTATTTCAAAAATAACACAATAACAATTCATTCATAATAAAAAACTTTCTTATAACTTTATTACAATGAGAAGTGCCGAATTTTAGTTAAAAAATAAATTAAAATACCCTTATGTCACTGCGATTTGAAATTAATTATATGTACTTAACATATAATTAATTTCAAATCGCAGTGAATAATATGCGAGTAATATATGCTGATTGTTATTTCCCGAGTATACAAAAAATAAATAAAATTATTCTTATCCATGTTAAGCTCAGATATCTTCCCGCAATAGTTTTTGCAATGATTGACATAGAAATAACTTTTTCCAATAAAAATAAATATATTTAATAAAGAGGTAGTGTCTCAGCTCAACTGACGTCAAGATATAACTAGATGCGATATGTGTTCGCATACAAAAATTATGCCAAAACTGACAGACTTTCTACACACAAAATATGGACGTTACCCACTTCTTAAATTCTTACCTCCATGATTGTAATTTTGGACTATTGTCAGCATAATATCAAAATAATGTATTAGAATAGTACTGCATTCGAATCGAAGCGTTGCGATACGCGGGTTGTAGCCATCTTTTACCGCATGCTGACTTTATCCTCGTACTTTATTATTAAAGGTTGGTTCGTGTTCAGATATTTGGAAAAGCCTTCTTCTAGATTATTTTGTACTTGAAAAATATGTGGACGTCGCCGTTTGGTAGGAAAAGTGAGCGCAGCTACCCGGCATTAGAAATTGAATTTGTTTTGTCAAAAGTTGAAATGAAAACCTTACAATATCATCACTTAGATTACTAAGCCGTCTTTTATTAGAAATAACTTAGAAGCACACTGTGACTTGACATTTGCCACATTAATAAACCATATTAGTCTGCACATACATCAATAGCTACCACACAAAATAATTTTTAAGGACATTTTGAAATGGGAAGAGAAAATTAAACTCGTGATTAAAAATTATGAACACTGTATTTGGTGTAAAATTTCGCTTGAAGTGGTCTATAAAGCAGAAATTAAAATATTTTTTCATAATATTAGATCATGTGTCTTGAGAGATATATTAAAATAAAAATGGCAAAAAATATATTCCCTTCTCTTATAGCCAAAAGTATTGAATTTAATATTATTACAAAATAGGGATTCTAGAAGCTTACACAAAGATTTCGAAAAAAATATTATTTTAGATGCCATAGTATTTGAAACCTTTGCCATAACATATAAATTCGACCCCTCGATATTCATATAAATTTATTAGACCTTATTTAATACTTATTTCACATAAAAGTCTATATTAGTTATGAAAAACAATACAATTTCACTTCAAGTGAAAAATGGAATGAGCCACACTGGCACTTGACCGATTATGTATATAAGCAAGCGCAACCGTGCCATGAGCAATTGTTGCTGATGACTTGAACTATGCTATGACCAATTGTTGCTGATGACTTGAACTATATTTTAAAAATGAAAACAATTTTCTGTTACGACCTCCATACAAAACTGACTATCAGGTAGAAATATTTACTGTATTTGCAACCAAACACTAAAATATAAATCCAAGTATATATTCTCACGCTTTGGATTTAAAAATCGACGATAGATGTACCATTGTCTAACATAAGTTATGCTGAATGATATGCAGAGATTCTTTCTGCACCTCTTTTCTCCCAACTTTCCTAGACTTTATCAACACTGATATTATGCTGGTTTTATTATTTTCAATTTGATTTTGGTGCTGTATGTAAAACTCGATTAAATTTTTCATGTCTTACATTGACTTGAGATACAGAAAAAATATTAATACCTGTCTGTATCAAATCTCTTTTCAAATTCTGTTCTCAATATAATACTATAAAAACTTGATGACTTGCAACAATGGTGAGATATGATGCTACAGATGTATTGTGATACTGAAAATACATCACTGTATGTAATTTGAAAATAAGACGTCATTCATTTACTTCGTTCCAAACAAGGTAACTGATTTATTGCTAAAACAGATTTCAATGGCTAATCTCTAGAGGAATTATTGCAACACACTTTATTTTTCAGATATAACACAGAAAAAGATTGAGCCGTTTACTTTATTTAAGTTAATTCTCTTCTTCAATAAGCAGGTAAATGCAGTGGCATTTACCTGTTTCGATGTTTTAATTTATTACATTTAAATAAAAGCCCTGTCTAATAAAATCTTCCTTTTATTATTTTAAAGCAAACAATTTTAAACGACTTGAACTAAATTTCTCATTTACACCGAGAACAAATTGGGTTCAAGTACATTTTTTAAATTTTTATTGGATGGAAATAAATAAAATATAATAAAGATATGAACAAATTTGTGAGGATTTTGAATTTGAAAAGTGACATAAAAATATACAAAATATCATATTATAACATCGATTTCATAATTTTGTTAGTACGGTATCATAATTTTATCCTACAGACCTTATTTTCTAATGATATTTAAGAGTGAAATATTAATACTTTTAATTTGATACAATATGATCTTTTAGATTGAATGTACCCAATGTAATAAGACTGATTTGGTTACTTGAAATTTAAATTTAACTTGTAGAAACTGGTAAAATAAGAAAGCATATATCTATATAGTAAACACTTAAAAATATTTAAAGGGAAATTTTGAATTGAAATTCAAGTGCTAGTTAGAAACAAAATTTTACATGTAATGTGGAATATTACCATTCCTCAGATAATGTGGGATATGGCTACAATTGTCTAGGATGAAAAGGTCCTAAAATTTTCATTCTTGATTATTGTAGATAACACATCCCCGATGAGGGAGAGGAATGAGCGAGAGGGAGTGTATTTTTTACTCACATTATTCACAGGTATTGTAAATAATGTGAGTAACAAATACACTCCCTCTCCCTCATATTTGAAACTACTTCAAATATAAAAAGACTAGCTTTTTACAAACCTAATAAGAAAACTAGAATGATGACTCCAGATTTCAATATTTTTGAGATATTTATGACAATACAACATTTCCCCTGTATAATTTTATTAAGTATTATTAAAGTATTGAATGCATTTGGCTTTAATTTTGCAGAAATTAATTGTCCCTTCATTTCTATTCACAACTAACTGAAACTACGTGATGTAGTATTATTTCTACTTTATTTAAATTCTTGACCATGGCCTAGGTTTTGTTGTATGACAACATCTTCAGTTGGGTCATATGTAAAGATTTTCAATAGAGTAAATCTTAAGAAATTGCCACGTGAAAATGTTGTCATACAACGAACGCTAGTCCGTGGTTAAGAATTTACATAAAGTAAACATAATACAACATCATTTAGTTTCATTTAGTTGTAAATAAACATTATATATTATTAATTACTTTTTGCGCTATGAAGTCTCATAATAAATAACGTAATTTCAGTTTAAACGAGGTGCAAACCATTGATACGTTAGCCAGGCTTGCGTTCGGTCGGTTATTAGAGAAGGCAAATATTATTCTAATTTCGTTAAAACTATTATAATTTTAGGCGTACACTGAAAAATATGTTCCTCAATTTTTTCCCAAAGTAGCGAGCCTAAAATCATAAAAAAACAGAGTTTTAGAAGCCTACGCAACTACACAAAACTGGCAGGGGAACTGTAATGATGATTGTGGACTTTATAATTTTTGGGATATTCATTATAACATCCTTCCTATTTCATTATTATACTGAGTATTGTTGAATAATTATTAATGGTAATTAAGTAATTTCACTTAAAATTAGGCACGAAACCTTCGATACACGAACCGGACTCACCTCTTGCTGTTTTATCGTCATATTTCTGTTTTTTTTTTCAAAATAATTATGCGGAGAAAATAAAATTCGGTTTTTTACGCACCAGCCGCGTCCAAATTTATCGATTTTAATAACTTTTAATTATTACCGTATTTTTGTTACAAACCTTTAATTATTACCATTTGTATAATTACATGAACAGTTTTCCACTAATATACCCGTATAATAATATACTTAGTAAATCAATATTATTAGAGTATAGTTTGATAAGGGTGGTAAAGAAAGAACGCTAGTAGCAACAGTTATTTTCCTACAAAATAAAATTCTGAGCACATAATATATCCATTAAGTATAAATTTTCTACGATGAATAACATGAAAACAGACAAAGAAAAACTTGGGGTAATAACATGTGTAGTAGAGGAATTTTTATGATCTCCCAGGAAAGTAAACTCACCAGAGGTTTTTATCATTTTCTGATTGCCAGGCAGACAAAAAATATAACAAGATTAGCGAACTGGCTTGGCTACGCACTGGTAGATAAAAAAATATTTTTTTCCTAAACTGCTTCTTCTTTATACAGCACATTAAAACATATTGGACTTCGGTTTCGTATAATTTTATGTTGTTGTTATGATAATGCTCAACATGCGAATAATACAGATTATATTTTTGCTACATAAAACTATTCATTGGGAAGCTACGACAGAAAAATAAAATTTTAGCTTTACAATATAAAGGATATCATAATTAAGTTTAATTCGATAATAATTAAGAGAGTAACGTAAAATAAACTCTAGAATGTCAATTTGAAAAATTAGTTTTTTTTAAAAAGGAAAATATTTATTTTTAATTTTATATAATTTATACACACATGCTACCACAAATTCTATTACAGAAATTTTTATGAGAAGAATTATGTTGCCATATATACTTTCCATATATCTCCAACGATTTAAGCAGCGTACGCCAAAATACTTCTCCAACGAATGCTTTTTTTCAGCTTCATCGACTTTTATTGTCATAAATTGGATAATTATTAAGAAATATATAATATATTATACCTCTTCAAACTGTCATCGTGACTGAATTTATTCATTATTGGAAACACTATTTCTCAATATTCATTAAAAATGCATAAATATACAGACAGACGCGACAGGTGCCTTCTTTTAATATGTGCAAAATAGTGCTGTAGGTTTTCATTGTCGAAGGATTGGATAGTATAAATTTAATTAGAGGAAGAATGCTAAAACTCTTGATTCTTTTGTCTTTTTGGCTACGGATGCAAAGAAAAGTAATTTTTTAAATTATCATCAATTGACTAAGTACTCTTATCTGAATGAAGGGATAATATTATATCCATACTAATATTAATAATGCGAAAGTATGGGTCTATTTATTACGTTTTCACGTTTAAATTGCTAAAACAATCCTGATAAATTTTGCAAAGAGGTGACTTTCATTCCGAAGATGGTCGTAGGTTATTTTTAAATCCGAAAGAGCCAAATATTTTTTTTCTAAGCTATATTCTACACTGCTTAACCGCTAAGCTGATGACAATACAGAGATATCATGGCTATCGTCACCCGCAAATCAATGTTCATTATTGTACATATCTTCTATTTATAAAATATATGAATCATCATAATATAAAAATCTTACTAACAAGTTTTAATAAAAATTACTTAATACTAATTAATTTTGAATTTCGTGAATATTAGTGGATACTAACTTAATACAAACAGTAAAATTTATTGCACAATTAACGTGTAGTTTTCATAACAATAATAATCAAATTAATCAATTAACATCGGCCCAGTGTGGGTTTTGCTTCGCCGCGGCATCAGCGCCGCGAAGTTCGGTAAAACGAGACGAGAATTGAGTATATCACAAGTTATGGCTACCCGAGCAAATAGGCAAGCGAGGGTAGACATCGTTGCCTTACATATGAGCTTATAGAGAATTTTACGATGCACCAAATTTCAGATCATTGTTTAGTTTAGTACGAGTATCCAAATATATTTTTATTCTGTTTGGTTTCTTTGCAACTTAACTATAACTTAACCAGTTACGATGTTTTTATTTCAATAGGCTTTCATTTATTTAACAGTTTTTAAAATTACTTAACAGTTTTCTGATGAGTAAAAATTACTGAAGTCAATTTCTTTATTAATATTTTTGTAAAGGTTTGATTTTTACCAAAAGTTCTTTTCCTTTGAAAATTTTTCTCTGTTCTGCCGTGTTTTTCAGTATTTGATTTGCGTTTTATATTTTTATTAACGATTGGGTTATTGACGAAAATCCTTTTTTTACGATAGTTAATGTCTGTCTTGTTTTTTAAAGTTTTTCATTAAGTTTTTAGTTTTGAATATTTTCATATGCGCTGCAAACCCAAGGAAGATTGAGCGCATAGCTCTAGCAGATCTCGAGCTATGAAAATAATTAGAAACGAGAAATATGATGACCACATAGAAGCGAGATGGTATAAAAAAGCGGGAGGCAAGTTACTTTTGGAGCCGAAGAAAGTCTCGAGTAGTCTTTGAGATCTACAGAGACATTGGAGCAACTCAGACCCATCAGGGTTTAGAGACCAAGTGCCAAAACTTTTCTTAGAGCTGCAGAAACATTAGAACCAATTCATACTCATCGAGTTTAGATGCCGAGTATCAAACTCGATGGGTGTGAATTGGTTCTAAGCCTTTTAAATTTTAGAGACACCGCAGAAAATTCAGGCCCTAGAGATATTAAATACCAAAAGTCACTCGTCTCTTAGAGTTGCAAAGATGATTGAATAGTGGCATTTTTAAATGAAATAAGGAAATAAAATTCATCTTTTCAGATGATGTTGTTCGGTGCGGATAAGAAAATCGTAATGCCTCTGCTGAATGTAATGTCAAATTTAAAACATCAGATAACCAACAACATAAGTTATCCACTCTGACCTTACGTCAAGTGGTGAACACCAGACGCTTTGAGGCAACATAGATAAATGTAGTAGTAGTTATGATTACAGGTGAATAGTTTGCAGTCTATGACATATGTATTTTTTTTCAATTCCTGTGATGCTAGATTAACTAGGACGCCTGATAAAAATAAATGTTATGTCGCATTGCAATGCAGTATTATTTTTTTGCCCTGATTTTTTCCTTATTTTTACAAGTAACCCAAATTAGAATGAAACTATGACAAATAAATGCCGCAACAAAGTGCTATTAACAAATATAACAAAATTGAAAGAATTTTTGGAAGTAAATTAGATAAACGAACATTGGTTATAACCAAAGAAAAAATACATGGTGAATTTTTTTGCTTTGTGTGCTTCGTAGAATAGTTACACACATATGCATGTTTTAACTCGCTCGGGAACGCAAGTTAAGACGCAAATTATTTAACAATATGATCAATACCTGATGTAAGCAACGATAAGACACTATATGATATTATTGTTAAAATATGACTAATAGTTCACGAGGTCCAGAAAACCACCATTCCCCTGCGTAAAAGATGGGAAATGCACAAAATTCACGTAAGCTACAAAAATAAAGCCTTATAATTGTTTGTTCCCCTATTTTGTCAATAATGTTTAATGCCTTCATAAACGTTGAGACTTGCAGTTCAGTTGAACAATAAATTATATATTCACTTATGTAAATAAAAACAATGATCATTTTTAATTTTAGTTATTTTCAATTTCGGAAATATTGAATACATAAATCCCATGGAGGAAGTACAAATATATTAGTTCGACCGTTGCATCAATAGCAAATAAGCCGTGAGCAACATGGCAGCTATTAGTAATTGCATGAAAAGTATTTCCCATAATGCAGTTTTCTGCACATTTGAATAACAGTTAACGGATGGAGTTTGGATATAAATAATTTCCATGACAGAGTAGTATGTCCGCCAAAAATAGAAGTAACCGCATTTGTGAATTTTGCATAAGGGACAATTTAGCAGAAGTGTTTCCATATTTTTAAGTACCAAAATATTATACATGAAATAAATTAAGAAAAAATGTAAAAATGCTGAGTTCTTTTAATTCTGTTCAAAACTGGGCTAGAGATAATATGGAAATGCTCTAGGTAAACTTTATATAGTGTACTGCCATTGAGGCATTGAATGTTTTTGTTTGGAAATTCTGAAAAACCAATTATATCCCACTTTTTTTAAGGTCCAAATTTTAAAAATATAATAGCCAAGAATTTAAAATTAAAAAAAAAAAACACTTGTGGTTATAACACTGGAATAAGTCGTAAAATATAGATAAATAACTGAAGTTTTAGTCGAATAGAACTAATAAACAAGATTTATCGTGAATTCCGAAATAATGTGACCAATAAAGATTGGTTATATGAAAGAGAAATTTTGACACCGAATAACGAAATAGTAGGACTAAGGAATGAAAATATTTTGTTACAATTCGAAGGAGAAATGTTAAATTATCTTTCATGGGATTTTGTTATGGGCAGACAACAAGTTACTTCTTACACTATATACGTATAGTTCCATAAACCGTTGGAACTGTCAGAGTAATAACCGACAAATGTCAGGCTATCGTATACTGGTAACTGTAACAATCGACAGATATTAGGCATTTGTGTGGGTAAGTGACAGCTCTTATAAATTTTCAAAAGCTATGGTCTGTTCCCATCAAACAATTACAAGCATATTTATAAACAACTTTACCATCAACGTTTCACGTTCAAAAGAAAAAAATACATGCAGAAAGAAAATATTAATTCGATTTGAATTTTAAATAAAAGAATTTTCAATAAAGATAAACCGATTTTTATATTTATGTGAACTGTGGAGCAACTTAATAATTCAGCGTACATAGAAAATACAGAATCACTTTTTTCCTTCTTTAAGAATCATTGTGCAATGTCAACTGATCACTGAATCGCCGTGTCGACCAACAACCTACGATGCAGTGGCGATGCGCAAGCGACTCAGCGATCAGGTTGGAATGGGCCTTGAACCCGATGCTTTTACACGACGATCGAATTCCTAAGTGATCACGAGTCGAGTAGAAAAACGGGTCAGGTATTCAACACACCTAAATTTCTTTTAGAAATAAATCCCGAAAATTTATTTGGGATTTTTCTGGTCATGAGTATTCAAATAAGAGCTTGAAGAACAAACAATTGAGGGAAATAGTAGAACAATTTGGTGGTATTAAATTATCAGATGAAGGAAAAAAGATTTAAGTAGGTTAAACATGTATTAAATTTTTTATCAAATTCTACTCATCTGCTATTGAATTGAATGATGAAAATTGCTAAATTCTTAAATACGAAGGAATTACTAACCTTTCCGTAGGAGCCGACATTTGTGTTAATGAAGTCAGCATTGGAAATAATAAGTAAAATTATTGAAATTTTTTTTTATAGTTATAACTATATATTAAAAGTATAAGTACTATTATATTAAAATCATCTATAGTTATAACAAATTGATTCACTGTTGTATGGTTTCGTAATTCTTATATGCTTATCATTATTTGAGCATATAACTTGGAACTTTGGCAAGTGAATTGAATTCGTCTTCAATTTTTAACCATTACTGTTTTGTGGTAAACATTTTTCTTCTAGAACAATTCATATAAAATAAAAAAAACTTCTATTATTTCAGTAATAATAGAAATTCCAGGTCTATATTAGTAATAGAGATTCAAAAATGTGTTGCCACTTCCAAGATATTTGAATCGAAAAATAAATAAGAAATATTTCCTATCCAAACAGTGGTATTTCATGAAACGTGTATTAGTTCTTTTATAGGACACAAACGTCAAAAAAAATGGCAAAATATAAGAAATTGTTTTGGTTGAGAATAGCAAAGACTGAAGTGTATCGAAAACAGCTGGGATGTGTCTCTTAAAACTTAATATATCTATTGTAATCAACTGTTGTGTTTGAAGAATAATAAAGGTAATTTGAACACAGAGGGTGGTATTGACGGAGAACAATCAATAAAGGAGTAAGAACGATTAGGACAATATGAGAGATATTACAATCGGAAGAAAAAAAATCTGCAGATGATGGCGTAAAAGAAATATAAGACACTATAAGCAAATTTGTTTTCGCGCTTGAAGATAGATTGCTTTAGAATGTGATGAAGATAGAATATTTCTGATATCTCTTTTTTCAGCCTTTCGGGGCATTCAGGAGCATAAAAAGGCATTTACTAAATGATAAGTGTGTTTTAATAAGTGTGAATGAATCTAACAGAGCATCTACTCTACAAGCTGTATACCCAAACAAGTCGTAGCGTAATTTTGATGAGTACGCGCAAATATGTTATTTGACACAAGGCACGACTTCTTCTATTACATTTAGTTAATAACCACTTTTACAAATATCTACCACATACGAGGTTCTTTCACTACAGCAACTAAAGCTCCGACACTATTTGAACGCCCAGATTCATAGTTGTCTATTGTAACTTTCATGAAATGCTTCTCAAGAATTTGATGTTTTGGGTTTATGTTAAATTTTGAATTTTAATATCAATTACGCCCTTTCAAAGAATTAAAATATTTATTCTGCTTTCATTATTTTTCTTTTTATCACTTACCTTTTAAATTAATGGATCAAGTAATAATAATAATATTTGATGGTGATTTGTAATTATAACAAAAACACAAAACGGTATGAATTAACGACTTACGGAAATAATTTTTCGTATGAGAAACCATGGGATTACATATTAATATCTATGGTTTGGATTGAGTTAGTTTGGATTGGTTTATGGGTACTTCCTTAAACTTCTCTAAAATACATTGAACGTGCATTTTGCACTAAATTCTCGCAATATATAATGTACCATATATTCTCTCGATTCTATTTTTTCTATTGTTAAGAATTTAATTATTACAATTTCTTCGACATTCATTCCCCCATTTGTTCACCAAAGTACAAAGAACACTGTTAAATGCAAACCGCTGGGCCTGGCAACGCAGCAAATTTAATTGAATTCTGGTCGTCGAGGGACCGTATCGTTGGTAACTAATCGATAGCGCGTAATGACTCTAATTGCACGCAGACGAAGTCGAGAGGATCAGCTAGTAAAGTACAAAAATGTGAAAGCATTAAAAAAGATTTTTGTTTGACAAAATTTTTTTGTATGTAGTCAATTACATTTAATTTAAAGCATACATGGAAAATAAAACAGATTTTTAACAAATTAATTAATGGATACTAGATGTACACAATAAAGAAAATCAATCATATAATACGTCAAGAATTGATTTCGGTACTTCTTTATTTGAAAGTATAAAAATTGGATAAAAGACACGAGAGTAGTGCTATGACCGTCTCCCTCCCCCTTAAATGTGACATAACGTATGTATATAGTAGAGGTTAGAAGGCTACTGTTTTTTAGATATAATTTACTTGAAAAAGACTCAGGGTTAATAATTATTATTTTCGGTAGAATGTAGATATACCGAAAATATTTTTTTAACACCAAAATTGTATTCGTAAAAAATTATTCTCTTCAAATTTTAGATATTTTTTGCATAAAATATGTTTGCTTACATCAATTCACCGCCACTAGTGAATATTAAAATAAAAAGACCGGTACGATTTTTTTAGTACTTAATATTTTAAAATTTCTTTATTATGTATAAAATAATAATTGTGTTATATTTTGAAGGGAAAAGTGAATAATACAATTATAGTATCCCAGTAAATCTCATTAATATAAAAATTCGAAATTTGCTTTTTTCAAGCATTACACTATTTGTACACGAGAGAATGATTTAAACGTCCCTAAAGAAGTTTTCCTTGAAAAAAAAAGATTGTTTGGTGGAAACAGCTGCGGATATTGAGCAACATTTTTATAATGAAAATAATAAATACGATTTAAAAAATGAATGTTTGCATAGCTGGCAACTGTTTGGTTGGCTTGTGTTGGATTAGGTTTTTTTTGGCTGAGTTTGGTTAAGTTTGTTTGTTTCATGGATTGAGTTGGATTTGATTTGTCTTGGGTTAGGTTGGCTTGGGTTTGTTTGTGTTTGGTTGGGTTGAGATGGGTAGAGTTGATATGTGTTTGGTTGGGTTGAGTTGGGTTTGGCTGGGTTGTGTTAGGTTGGGTTAAGTTTTATTTGCTTTGAATTGTATTGGGTTGAGTTGGATTTGATTGGGTTTTTCTTTGGTACCTTTGGATTGCGTTTGTTTTAGTTTGTTTTTCGTTGTGTTGAATTGGGTTAGGTTGGGTTGCGTTTGGTTGGGTTGAGTGTGTAGAGTTTAATCGCTTTTTGTTGGATTGGGTTGGGTTTGGCTGGGCTGGGTTTGGATGGATTTGCTTTATTTGAGTTGGCCTGGAATTTATTGGGTTGGGTTAGCTTGGATTTGCTTTAGGCCATATTGGGTTAGGTTAGATTTATTTAGGTTTGGATTGAGTTAGTTTAGGTTGGGTTGTCTAGGGTATCCTTTGAGGTGTGTTGGGTTTGCGTTACTTTGGGTTAGGTTGGGTTTGGTTTGCTTTGACCTGGCTGTATTTGCGTTGGTTTGGATTGAGTTGGGTTTAGTATGTATTGGGTTGGACTAAGTTAGACTGGGTTAGGTTTAGTGTGTATGGAATTGCACTAGTTTGTATTGGATTGGGTTAGTTTTAGCAATCTACCAATGGTTGGGTTGAGTTAGGTTGGATCGGATTTGCTTTCACTTGAGTTGGGTTGGGTTTGCTTAGAATTTGGTTGCATTGGGTTTATTTTGGATTGGGTTAGTTGAATTTGCTTGGGTAGAGTCGCGTTGTATTGGAATTGATTGAGTATGCTTTAATTTGAGTTGGGTATGTTTTGAATTTAGATCAGTCGTTTTTACGTGATGCATGTTCAAAAAAACAACGAAATAAACAATAATTATAAAAACTATATTTTGTGTTCTATTACTTTTATTATCGAGGATATAATAATTTTTTAAATATAACTTTGAAATGACTACGACAATTCTATAGTATCTTGGTTGACTTTGTTTTGATACAATATCATTTTTCATTCAGTCATTGGGCATAGTTTTTGTAGTTATAGCATTTAGACTAGGCCTTAACTAAATGACGTTGCATATATCTCTTAAAGTTTCCGAGAAACAACCTATGACAGACAATTTTTGCAAAATTTTTCAAAATTTTAGCCAAACTTGTGGGGTGATTTGCGTAACTTTCAATATGAAAGTATTATTCATAGCTAAATCAACCTTGTGCATCCCATTTTCCTCTGAAAATATCTCTACCATTTTCCGACAGTAAATTTTCCGCTTTTTGTTGTCTTGAGGTTTGATTTTTGAACGATCTGTATTTTATAGGAATGTAATTTTAAGTTTAAAGTTAAAATTCTTTGAAGACTTGAACGATGGATATTCAATGAGACAGCATGTTTTCTAATTGATCTTCGTGGATGCTCTTCGACCACAGCGGCGACGCGGTTAATATTTAATCAATCGCACAGGTCTTTTTCGAGGTCCACTTGAATGATTTAGTGCACATCCTAACGCCCTAAACTTCGTTACACGCCACTTGATTAACTAAACACTGGAACCATCATTAAAACGCCGGATTTCAAAATGATTACAAAACTTGTGTCGTGCCACATTAACAGAAAAACCGTTGCAGAAATACGCTTCGACAGCGAAAGTCTGGTATGCGCCAGACTACTGCGTCATAGTGACTAAAAAATCCGCGCCAATGAGCTAACGAAGGCCATCCGTCCCCTTCCATTAACCCCGTTGCTTGCCGAGATATTCGAGTTTAAAATTTGAATTCGACGTAGAGACAATGTTGTGAAAAATGTTATTTAATCCAACAATGATCACTCTTTTTTCAAATTTATTATTTAAATTTAATATACATTTACATCTTTTGTTTTCTCGTCATCTTTATATATGTTGAGGCCACTTTGCTTAAAATGAAACTGATGTGACCGATCCATACACTTAATATGACCAATGTGATGCGGTAAACCGATATTGAAAGAGAAAGGAAAGTATATTCGTAATTTTTGGCACGATTTCATTTAGTAACGAATGCTGATATTTTAGCTTTATCGTTTTGTTTTATTTCGTTTATTATTTCTACATACCCCTTCGATTGAATACAATTAAATTACATATACATAGAATAATAAAATATACACATTATAATTGAAAATAAATATTTGACCATCTAGAGAACTCGTATTTATGTGACAAATACTTCGGGTTATATACAATTAAAGAGTAATTTAAATAGATTTACTCTGTTATGAATATTTTTTTATGTTATATACAATGATAATATTTTCAAATATTGAATATATTTGGCGTTAATTTTGTAGAAATCCATTATTCACAATTAAATGAAACTACGTGATGTAGTATTATTTCTACTATCTTTAATTTCTTTACCACGACCTAGGTTTCGTTGTACTACAACATCTTCAGGTGGGATATTAGCAAAGATTCATTCTTTTTTATTTTTGAATCTTTGCTAATATCCCACCTGAAGATGTTGTAGTACAACGAAATCTAGGTCGTGGTAAAGAAATTAAAGATAGTAGAAATAATACTATATCACGTAGTTTCATTTAATTGTGGATAATATTTTCATTAAATTTATGGAAACTAAAGTTTTACTTAAATTTTGCCAATAAAAAATTCATCGCTAGAATAAATTATACATAAAAACAAAATTATACATTAACCTGCTTATTTTATGATTGCTCTTTTAATTAAATGGAACACATGCTTATCAACATTTTAATTTCCATACTGAATTATAATAAAAGCAATATCATGTAAAGAGTAAACTCCTTAACGAGTGTCTCGTTCTTGTGTTATTTCGGACAAAAATAATGGTCATAGTTGAATGTCATTTCGGGTGGGATTACCGTAACGCATATTTTTCGAAGCAATATCATGTAAAGAGTAAACTCCTTAACGAGTGTCTAAAAGCAATATCATGTAAAGGGTAAACTCCTTAACGAGTGTTTCGTTCTTGTGTTATTTCGGACAAAAATAATGGTAACGATCGGATGTCATTTCTGGTGGATTTACCGGAACGCATATTTTTTGAAGCAAAAGCTTTTCTTTTGTATTATCTTAATATTTTTTAGGAAAATTTATTAAAGATTTGTTCCTGGTTGATTTTTTTTTCTCCACCATAATTTTTTTACCATTTTCCTTGTACTTACATGGAAAATGGTAAGAAAATTATGTTTAATTGTTTCAGTTTTATGCTTAATCATTGGAACAGAATTTTTTCCTTCGCAATTTTTGATGTATTATTCTCTTGTATAGTTATCAACACTAAATCCATTTTGTTTCCTACACATATATATATATATATATATATATATATATATATATATATATACACACACATATATATATATATATATATATATATATTGGATTACATTTGTCTGATTTTCCATGAAAATCAAGAAAACTCCCTACCTTCTAACACACATTCACTTCGCTGACTTTACAAAAATAATTTGAATAATTTTGTTTCTTCAATTTGTCTTTCAGTCAATGTAATTTAACTTTAAAAGGTTACGAAAAGTTGTATTTTTCTTCTCATAGATCAGGTTTTCTTTATATTTGATATTACATATTATTTTATTTAACTTCTTCATTATATAAATATCCTCACCATGGGAGATACATTATCTCTATTTTAATATAAAAGTTATCTTAACATAAAAAAGTTATGGGATCACAAATTTATCTGTTTTGTGAACATATTAAATTAATACTAATCTCACAAAATATTTTATTTACGGTAATATAATAATATAATTTTTTTAAAATGATAATATAATATACCCCATCGTTTATTTAACTAAAATATTGTAACTTTGAAATATGTATAATAATTCCTTTGCCGTACCAAAACCAGGCGTTTATAATTTATGTACGAATTAAAAAGAACTGCATATAAATCAAAGTCGCTTTCGAGTCAAGTGTACAAACAAACATTAAGTTAGTGTTTATATTTTAAGTATAAATAAGTTTGAAATAGACGGTAATTTTTAATCTTTCCATCAGCGAATTCCCAAACTGTTATCCAGACCTTCCAAAATACAAAGGTATAAAATAGGTATAATAATATCCATAAATTCTTTAGTGGACTCATTGTTAAAAAATATCGACAAAAATAGAATAAGCTTCCACAAGAGTAATGGCATCATCCAGGCCGTACTCGACATCGGAAGTAGTCATATAAACGCGGCAATGGCGTTGGAGCTGCTAGAAAAATATCAACCAACTAGTGTAGTGAAACTGTGTAAAAGGGGGCATTAAAAAGTACATCGATATTGCCCAGTTACTACATATATTATTATCAGAATTTCTAAGAACTGAATTCATACAAAATCATATATTTTATAATAGATATTTGATAAACCTTTAACTTAAAATCTGAATAATTTTCAATTAACTAATAGTCGATCGTCATCGGCTGGACCCTTGTCCCTATAATCTCATTTACGCAACATAGGCATCCAATGCCAAAGGAAAAATTTATTTTTGTTACCACCAAAATAACATTTTGTTGCATTAAAATATATATTTTTCTGCACAAATTTGTGTTTAAATTATATACTACTAAGATGTTTATAAAATTTACAAATACGAATAAACTTTTCTGAACGTAATATAATCTGTCTGTCGGGAACATGTTCCATTGCTACGAAGTTCTTGAGTTATTTTCTTTTATAATTTCTATGCATCCTAGCAAAAGAAATGTATTTGCAAACTTCTGTTAATAGATTTTAATTAAATTTCTTAAAAAAAGACAAAATTAAAAGAAGTTGAGTTCGGTTGTATGGATTCCTTTTTTATTCTTGCCTACCAAAAAGTATATTTCAGTTCATGTAATTAATTCCTAAAAATATCCGATTATTTCCATCCACGGCAACTTCCTGCAATAAACAAATCAAATTTATTTTTGGAGAAAAACTAAGAATATTCTGTTTAGATGTACCAAGTTAGGTAATATTAACGAACACAGATGTATTAATTACAAATTTAACATATTAAATAAGGCTGAATTAAAGTTATTACGTTTCGGGAGTGAAAATCAAAACTGCCGTAAACTATAATTTTATTTATTTGATTTTGTTTACTTTAACTAATATGATTTATTAACAAGTATAGCCAGTAAAGAAATAATTTAATGCTTTAGTTTTAAAAATATCTGAATTTAATTATATCCAGAAACGTACTTCAAAAATTTTCATTCCAAAATTTATTTATGGAAATGGATGAACATACTTGAAATATTTTGTGAATTAAATGAAAGGAACTCCAGATGCTGAGTAGCATTTTAATCAAGCTACAATTTAATGGAATAATTTACAAACTCTTTACTTCTATTGCTTGGAATCAGTACGACAAAAATTCCTCTGAGAATAGAGTCATTAATATCAATGGAAATAGAAGCGGAGACATGCATTTGAGTTATGATTAAAACAGCATTACTCATTTAAAGGTTTCAAATTTTTTTAAATATGCAAATATGTTTAACGTTTTAACTGAGACCTTCTATAAGTGCTTCAACTAACTTTATTCAGTTTTATCATTTACTAACATGAAACAACAGAAATATTTTTCAGACATTGTAAATATAGAAATATATTTTATATATCATTTGTACTCGGAAACATAAGTTAGTATAAAGAAATAATTTGATGTTTTAGTTTTTATAGTACATGAACTATAAAAACTAAAACATCAATTTATCATATCCAGAAACGTACTTCATAAATTTTGACGTCAAAATTTATTTGTGGAAATAGATGAATATACTTGAAATATTTTGTGAATTAAATGAAATGAAATCCAAATGCTGAGAAGCATTTTAATAGAGCTACAATTTAATGGAACAATTTACCAAGGATTTACTTCTGTTGGACTGAGTCAGCACGACGAAAATTACTCTGAGAATAGCGTCATTATTATCAATGGAAATAGTAGAGGACAAATGAATCCGAGTGCTGACTAAAATCGCATTATTAATTTAAAGGTTTCGAATTTTTCTTTAAGTATGAAATAAAATTTAAATATTTAAATATGTTTAACGTTTTAACTGAGATGTTAAATAAGTGTTCTAACTGACCTTATTCAGTTTGATTATTTACTAACATGAAAAAACAGAAATATTTTTCAAACATTGTAAATATAGAAATATATTTTATGTATCATTTGTACTCGGAAGCATAAGTTACTTACACTTCTTTCTTTATTTAAATATTTATTTATGTACACTGTTGTTATATATGGTGGACTTATTGCTACGAGAGCAATCTCTTACCAAAACACGAGTCCATCTCCTTTTGATGAGCGGCTGGGAATCGAACCTGGATCACGTGCGTATGCATATAAAGCATGTTGATTGATGAAAGCCAAGAAGCACATATAAATGTACGATTTTTTAGACACACGTTTCATCAACAAAAATTCAAAATCTACTTCTCATATCGATATATCCATTTCTATAATACGATATTATTCATTGAGAACCACAAAAATTTCCCTATGTAATAACCTACAGCATTTTTTTCTATCTGATCTTCCTGATAAATGGCATTTTGCTGTGTTTTTAATACTTCGTGTTTTTTTAGAACGAAAGACCGTTTAGGAATTTACATTAAGCGCAAATGAAGTAGACATTAAATTAATATCTATGACTATGGGACACTACATGCAACTCACAATATCAAATTGAGAGCAAGAACAAAATTTTGTATTATAATTAAGTCATAAGTAGAAAATAAATTATTCTGAGTGATTATACTGAACGATTTAAGTTTTATTTTCGTCTAATATCTATCAAAATTAACTCATTAAGTTGTAATATTAGTTCCACGTTTGATATAACGACCGATAGATCTGAAACAAAAAGAGCGGAACTGCGTTTCAATTTTCCACGTTAATGAAAAAATTTCGTATTTTCTTAAATTTTCGTCTCGGGTTTAATTGATTCTACTCTGAATTAAAAATAAGACATATTTTTTCCCTTCATTTCGAAGGAATTTGAAACATATCTGAAATTTAAAAAATATTTTATTTCAATAAAACCTTTGTGAAATTTATGATTTAATTATAAAATTAGGCAAATAAGTAAAACTAGAATTTAGCTATAGTAAAAATCAGCCAGTAATTCATTAAATAATGATATATTAAACACAAACAAATGACAGACGGGAGAACAAATATATTGCTTACTGGGGACACTCATCATGCTAATATAAGACAGACGCGAAAAGACTTTCGAGATGATTAAAAGAAATATTTTCTCCTTTTGTAGACACATAGAAATAAATAAAAGCAGCATTACATTCTTGTCACTTTTATTCATAAAATTTGGCAAGAATGTAAAATATACACGAAAAGGCATATAGACGATGTGTTTTTTTTGTCGCTAAATAACATTTTAAAGTCAAAGAATCGCCTTTAAATATACATTACTACCATATTTTAGTTATAATGCAACGCCTAAAATAAAACAATAAATTCATTAAAATTAGTTATTTACTGTTGTTTTGTTAGACATAATACTAAAGAAATAGTAAAAGTAAAAAACTGCGCTAGTAATAGTTCTTTTTAAACTTATTGATAATATAATGTTAATTTTTAGGGTTTCATAAGTAAACTGCAGAAAGAGAACTCGTGTGTTTAAGTTATGTCCACATCTTATCGAATAGGATACCATAGGTTATTTATTGATGATGGTATTAATGCCAGGAATTCCACTCGATCTTTTGTAACTCAAATTTGTCCCTCAATAATATTTTTTAAAAATATTTTCTTCATGTCCACCGTATGCATTGTGCTACTGAAAATATCGACAATTTACTTAAAATATAGATGAATAAAAATGAAGTTTTTTTTACAAACTTAATAAATTTAAAATAAAGTAATTGCTTATCTGATGTCCATATACATACAGTTACTTAATTTCGACCACTTTTAATGCACTGCCTTTTTTCCGTTAACACCAATTGTTTAGGTTATTACTCCTGTTATATTTACTTTCTATAGTTTTACTCTGAGCACAAGAAGTAACTATGGCTATCTTCATTTAAATGTGAGCATAGCAAATATTAAGTTCATAAAATAATTTCCGGGTTTCAAGTAAGTTAGAGGTAATGTCAGAATGACGTCCTCAGGATCCGAACTGGGACAAAAAACACGACGACCACGGCAAGCCGCAACATATCTATGTATATATCTATTCATTAGTTATTGCCCCGCAATAGTACATTAAATACTGGTGTATATATGTACTCCAGGTAAGAACATTTCGAATATCTGCAAGTATAATATAACTGTAAATTTTACGTATCTGTACAATGAAAACATTAGCAGAGAAATAATGGAGGGGGATGGCGTGTAAATAATAATATACGTTACAATTATTTCCGGAATATTTGTCTATGTGTCGCTTTGTCCTTTTATCTGCTTATGCGTTTATTTATACAGGTATAAACTAACTAACTTTGTGTATGGTTTCCGTTAAACATGTAAGTCAACATACATTAAAATATCATTTTATTTCATCGCAATTGTTTTACCCCAAAAGAATAACCAAATTTTATAATTTAAAAAATACAATATAAATAACATTTCATATTAATGCACTTCTTCGTTGTGCAGCAATCAAACAAATGCGTGGCGTCATCAATAGATGGCGGTACGTACATTTAAAAAAAACACAATTAATTTCTCAATTGGAGCATATATTGACGAATGGCAGACATAGCCAGAGATGTACTGTGGTGCAGTGTGAAAGAGGTAATTGAGTAACGAGCATGAATGTGAACAGACCGGTGAGGGCAGAGGTCGGTGTCGGTTATATCTCATACATAAAAATTTTAGATATTATAAATATTGTATATAAACTTATTTTGTTTCGTCCATTTGTTTAACATTCTAGCCCGTTGTCAATATTTATAAATACTTGGATATATATGGTGTTTGGCTGCCTATATTTGATTGTTACATATTTTTGTCTATATTTATATATATATTATATATTTGTATCTGTTTATGCGTAAAAAATATTTATGAAAAATAATTTTGACGAACATAATATACGTAACGGAACACATAAATATTGTATTTGTCTTTTTGTTTTTTTTATCTGTTTACTTGCATGCGCAACACGCAAGAAAACTACAAGAAATTTGGTAAAAGTTTTACTATTGGATTTTTATTATTTAAAATAAAGTATATTATACACATAATTTCAATCGACTAATTAAAAAGAAGATTTTCACAAGGTAAAACGCAACTTATTTGAAACCACTTTTCTTTGATAATTATTTTAATACGCTTGTTACTCTTACGTCTAAAATAATAATTCTCTTCTTTACGTCCTCGTGAACGAAGACGCGTGCCCACCTAGTTTAAAATATTATGTTATTGTTTGATCATGTAATGTGATTACAGTATTTAACTTAGAGCAATATTTCACCACCACAGTCAACATTATTAATTCATTGAGATAATAAATAATAAAATATATAAAGATATAAAGACAAGAGATATAAAGAAAATATTTTGTATTTTCATTGTTGTATGAATAAAGAGGCGCGACAAAAGATCAAATAAAATTGGCGAAATAAGTAATACATATTCCATCCATAAAATATTAAAGTCATACAATATTGAGTGTAAATCAACAAGCCCCGAAAACTCGCATATTACATAGATATTATTAAACAACGCACCTTATATTAATTGTTATATTGGATGAGAAACCAAGATTGTATTCAACGCCCTCTTTATGTTAAAGTTGAATATGAAATTAGATGATCAACCGGAAGCCAAGTATATATAAGAAGTCAAGAAATTAGTTGCCGCTCAAGGGGAAAGGTTTAAATATTTTTCCGTTGAAGTCCGATCCTATAATTTAAAACTGGCACTAATCGCAGTTGTAAAAATAAAATATTATCAAAGCCGACTAAACGAATATGTATTTTTGATTCATAAAAGCGAAAAAAAAGTTCACAGTAAAATTGTTATTTCAAAACCATTCCATCTTTGATGAAATTATTTTATTTTATATATGTCAAATTATACATGTTTAAATAAAAAAGCGAACAATTACTATAAATAAGTGTATTTTAATAGTTCAAAAAACCTATGAAATAATAAATAAAAGTACAAGGTATCCATGCAACAAAATATACTTAAATACATATAAATATACGATATTTATGTCGAAATTATTTTCGCATTCACTGTATCTGCGCAGTTTTGTGACGAGTCAATGTTAGGGTTTCGCCACATTTATCGACGCCCAGTCGTTTTGGGTAGACCACATATCAGCAACTTAAACAAATTTATAATTTTACGCAATTTATAATTTAAATTATTGAATATATTTGGCGTTAATTTTGTTGAAATGCATTATTCACAATTAAATGAAACTACGTGATGTAGTATTATTTCTACTTTCTATAAGTTCTTTACCACGACCTAGGTCTTTAGACTATTAGCAAGATCTTTGCTAATAACCCACCGGAAGATTTTGTAATACAACGAAACCTAGCGTAAAATTAAATTATCTTAACTTCTATTGTACTTACAGAAAGACATATTTTCACAAAGGGCGCATTTATTATATAAAATTTTGTATTTGCTTAAATTGATAGGTGCGGCTGGCATAGATTTTAAAAATAAGTAGCTTGGCTGCTTCTTGAATAAGTAGGTACCTATTTTTAGTTTTATTTTTTACTTTTGAATACCTAATTTTTTAAGTCTTTCTTTAAAAAAAATTATTACTTTTTATTTTATTTTATAATTTCCAGTAATCACCTTTTACTTAATATTCTATTCTTTTCTTTTTTAGTAAATTGTATAATTATTTAAAAGTCGCAGACAAAACTTGTATACAGATAATTTCATCTTTTTCTAAAGTTAGTCATCAACAATATATGGTAGCGAAGTCACAACAGTGGCCATGAGTGGTTAGCTGTTAGTTGTTGAAGAGTTCCGTTCCCTCTATTCAAAATTCAACCTCAGATCTTATAAAATAACAATTACCAATAGGAAATATTTTAAATCACGTCTGATTTATTAGCATTGGTTAAGAAATTGCATTGTTCATCCCGAGAACTCTTCCCATTATTAGACCCCGACGTGGTCGATGTGCAGTTATTTTGCCATGTAAGTAACAGTGGCAAATATCTTGAGCCAAGGCTGATTTTTTGCTGCAAGTTAAGAACTTTAATTTTTCGAACTAATCACCAGACCCTAACCTGGTAGATGGTGTAGTTATTTTGCAAAGTAACAACCATCAGTCATAAATATCTTGAATCACGGTTAATTTACTGCCATCCGTTAAGGATATCTACTGTCAATCTCTCACCATTAGATGCTGACCTGGTCTATGGTGTAGTTATTTTGCAAAGTAATAACTACCCTTAGTAAATATTTAGAATCGCAGTTGGTAGCAGTGTAGCAGTGTTGGTAGCAGTGTACTACTATCCGTTAAGAAATTCCATTTTTCACCTCCGGAACTCATCATTACAACCAGTCCATGTCGATAGTGTAGTTATTTTGCAAAGTAGCAGGTACCAGTCGTAAATATCTTGAATCACAGTGGATTTACTACCATCCGTTAAGAAGTTATATTATTCTTCTCTAGAACTCACTATCCTCAACTTCATAGGCGTTCTACTGACCAACCGAGCGACATATGTATATTAAAAATAAAAAAAAATCTTAAGCCACCAAGAGTAAAACTCATTCTTTTACTTTTCAAGCTCATATCCACTGTATGTTTCTAACTTACAAAATATTCTCTCGCGTCTAACAAGAAATTTTCCAAAAGAAAAGTAAATATACAAATGCGATTCCTATTTTCTTTTTTCAAAAATGATAACAACTTCACAAAAACGATGCCAATCGTATTTGACCTCGAATTATGTAGCAATATCCACATCATTATCTGTCGCTTTTTAACCTTACCTTTTTGCTCCATGTGCGAATCGAATTTATTGATATCTTTTTCACAAATGTTCCACATGTAATGGCATTGTATGAAAAAGGTCCACAATATATTTGTCATTTATTTATATTTGATCTCTGTCAAAATAATCGTTTATCTAGAAAAACATCACATGATAAAAAAGGAAATTTATTTTATTTCGTCTTTGGAGAAAAGCATTGAAATATTTGTTTCTGTAGGTTTGATATTGGGTTATTACGAAGATAAATGGGACTACGGCCTACATATCGTAACATGTATATATAAGAAAAAAGTAAATGCCCTTAACTGATCACTACGAAAGAGAGTGTGTGCATTATAATTTGTTAATCACTTAGATGTATATTACAAATCTATCTCGTAAACCATTATTAAGAAATAATAACTTTCTTTTAGATTAAGAAGACCATTAAAAATGTAAACTGATTGCTAAATTGTTCTGACAGTGGTGTATTGGGTTGTCGTTGAGCTTTCAGTCTTCGTTGAGCGGAACTGGACAGGTGCCCTGATTGCCTGTAAGAGAATACTCTCATAGCAAAAAGACCACTATATGTATCAATCGTGTACATTGGTAAATAAATAAATAAAAAAGAAATAAATGAATACATACAACATAATCTGACCTAAAATGCGTCAGATTTAAATTATGTATCAATGAAATAAAGTCTCTTGCACGACCTAAATTAAGAATGAAAACCCTTTGATCTGTCAAAATAGAATTTGTGTGATGAGAAGATATTAGGAATTTACCTTACACAAGCATGTAATTTACAATATTAAAATTTGAAGGTGCTTCGGCAGAAATAATTCTGCAAACATTTTGAAAATATAACTGAATCAATTAAATAACGGTATTTTAAATTCCTTAAGAAAATATTCTATTTTTATGCTCACTCTATTCATTTTTTTCCACTTTTTTACGCAGCATGGATGAAAATCTTCACTATCAATTTTCATAGAAAGTTATGTCCATTCAGACTAATATTCCTTCAACCGCCATTAATGAAATTTCTATTTTATATGTCAATAAACTTTGAAAATAAGTTTGTTAATCAACCCTAATAAGTCTTAGAGTAACTTTGTTGGAGGTCAAAATCCTGTTGGTGGTCAAAATCCATACAATTTTGACAAAAAAAAAAATGTAAAAATTGTATGCATAAAAATTAATTTTGCGCACTCAGACCCTTATAATCGGGAGTAGCATACTAAAAGTTTACATATATTTTATAAATGTCTATAAAAAATTAAATTTATTACTAAATTGAAATTTGCTAGAAAAATATGTCTTATTGGATCCTATGATAGAATTGGAAACAAAAATTATATCCTGAACATCCACTATCTATTCCCACATTTATTTTTTTTCTTTTCAAGGTGTTTTCACCCTTTCAACTCGATATTTTTCTATTTTTGTATCCTGCGCTCATGAAAAATATTTAAGATTTGTCGACGACGTGCAAAGTACTCGATGTTTCTCTGTTTTTGTATCTGCGCTCTTAGATGTAATCATAAATTTCGGTGACTTGCTCACAATATTTTAAAAGGATTATTTTCAGAAATTTATGTAAAGTAATTCTAGAGTTATTATCGAAAACATCTACATAATGATATTTTTGTGTTAAATTTTTTAAATTGCTGAGGTAAAAATTATGAACAGATTGTATTACTAGAAGTTGATATAAGATTTACGGGAAAACGACACGGAAAATTGTATATTTCATTGTATTTGAGATAATCGCGATAATTTTACGCCTGTGAAAGATGTGCTAGCCAAAATATTTGCATGGTGAAGAATAATACAAATAATTTATAGTGTATAAAAACCTTGTATTAACCTAAACTCTATGCTTGTACGTAATAGGATTTATTTATATTTACTTTAATTGGACAAATGTCTACACCGTAAAGTTAACATCAACAGAAATGCATCGATTGTTTTCAAAAATATTTTTTAAATAAAGAATAAAACAGACTAAAAAAACCAAGCTAATCTTAAAAGGAATTAATAAGTACTTACCGTAATAGCTAAAACACAAAAATATTTATGAAGAAACCTTAGGGCGGGCAAGTAAGTATTCAAATTTTTTTAAAATTTCATATGTAGTGCGGGATATCGTTTGAAAGGGTTAGTGTGAGGATCTTAAAAATATTTTTTTTATAATTTTAGATATTATATATTGCCTATTTAAATGTATATATGTAAAGATGTTCTAAAACATACACAAAATATATACCGCTCTGATATTTCCGGAACTATTGAGCCAACTATTGAAAAAATCAGGGTTGATAAAATCTGCCTGGAAGATTATATGAAAAAGAGTAATTGTCCCATATGTTAAAATTTTTTAAATATGCATTATGTATTTTTCCTGTGAAAGACACAATAAATAATAAACTTGTTATTTATATGTGATGTGAAAAATTCATATTTGGAAATATTGGATCGGTAAAAAAGTTCTGAGACACGTTTTCATGATTATTCTAAAAGTCGTTCGAACGATCCGGTATGTTCTATCACCCGGCTTTATAAGCAATATAAGCATGCTAGTTCAATATATATACATATATATATATATATATATATATATATATATATATACATATATGTATGTATGTATGTTATGATGATATATATATATATATATATATATATATATATTAGCTGACACGGCAAATATGTCTTAAAAAATTGGTATTTACCATGATTCACTGCTAGTGCTTCTTCTTTAAGAGTATTGTTAGGGCACTTTGCAGGAATGACTGCAACAAAAATTATTGAAACGATGGATGCGACGACTACTCGATACTTCAATTGCTTTTGTAAGGAAATCTTTGAATTTGAGGACGCTCCACGCTCTGGACGACGTGGATCATTAGACATCGACGCTGTTCGGGCTGCTACCGAAGAAGGTTTGTGACAGGCAGTTCTGTGTTTAGCAGAACATCGTTAGTTCTCAAGAAGCACAGTCTTATTATACCTTCATGAAATGAGTAAGACTTGGAAAATTGGATCGTGGATCCCGCTCGAGTTGAATGCAACATGTTAACGACTACGTGTTGACATCTGTTGGACTCACTTGGCATCACATGCTAATGAAAAATCCCTTAAATATCTAGTGACTGATGACCAGTATCGAGTATTTTTTATCAAACATTCTCATAAACCGTAATGGTTTAGGACCAAAGAAAACATAAAACAGAAAAACAACGCCTCTAATAAAGCAAAATTAATATTCTCTATGAAAGCGCACGAAACATATTTTTGAAGACACGCAGGAAAATCACGGAGTCAGACTGGGCTCTGGTTGCTCACCTATCATGCACTTCGGAACTTTCGCTTACCATTTGCTTAGATCATTATTTAGTTATTTGAAGTACAAAAATGCGACAGTGAAAAAGGTATATAAAATGAGACTAATTGTTTTTGAGAAGTCATGTGATTTTTAAAAACCAGGTATCTTCGTTTTGCCGGAACGTTGAAGAAGAGTTGTAAATTCCAGTGATTAGATATGAGTTGTAAATTCCAGTGATCGGATAGAAAGCTCAGAGTATTAATATCTCTGAACTTTATATCCGACCTAATTGTTTATTAAAAATACTATATACGTTTAAATGTTTATAATATTCAAAATGTGAACAGAACCGCATTGTACTAGATATACTCCTGATTGAAAGATTTTTATCTCTATATTATATAGCTATTTTCATCGGGTTTTCTTGTACATCGGCGGGATTTAAATGTGGATTTGATTTTCTCGAGATACGCGAGGAAAATAATTAGTTTATACTTTGTGACCTAGTACTAAATTGTGTTATTAATTAAATAAACAGAGTTCCAAATTACAGGAAATTAGCTATTTCTCGTGGTGAAAATAATCTACATATTAAAATACATCACGGATTATCTTTGTATTAAATTGTAAGTAATGAAATTCTCCAGTATTTTAGGCGTGATTGGGAGACATTTTTTTTATCATGAACATATCATGGAAAAAAACACGGTTTCAATTGAGTGATTGTATAATAATTCCTTACTTGCTTAGAGAGGTATAAAATAAGATACTAAACAACTTTCGGATTTCAAAAATTTTTAACAGGGATGATTACATTTAAATGCAAATAATTATTAGGTAGTACTAATTCCTTCCTTGCTTGCCAATGTATGAAATCAGAAACTAACCAAATCTCAAATTTAAAATAATTTTATCAGAGATGATTTCATTCAAATCCAAATACAATCATATGATTCACGAAATTTATGGAGTTATTGAAAAATAAAATCCATTTAATCCGTTCAATACTGCACAGAATACTAAAACCTTGAAATCTGTATGTTGCAATTCTTTAGTTTCTTCGAAAACTTTCCAATTTAGGTTTTTATCTAATAAATTTAATGTACAATTTTTTTTGCATTTTTCTTAATTAGTATGCTTTTAGTATTAGTAAATTGTGGAAAATATTTAGTAAATTGTAGAAAATATTATATAATAAAACATATTTTTCAAAGTTTTTAACAAATTACGTAGTCAGTCTTTCTCCAATATAATCCTCTTAGTGCCTCAAATCTAATATGATTATAAATTATATATTTTATATGTTTTATATTAGCTTCATTTGCGTATATATTTATGTACGTATGTAAAATTTCACCAAATTCCAGGCATCCGAATTATTTAAAATTTTACATATATATATATATATATATATATATATATATATATATATATATATATATATGTAAAATTTTAAGAAGAATCGATGACAATAAAATAAAATCATAACTAACAATTCAGAAATTACAATCAAAGATTAAGAAACTAATAAAATATGTTTGTAGGAATATAAACTAAAAAATAAAAAATAAAGAACTAGAAAACATTAATATAAACTAGAAAAGAACATAAACTAGAAAATCAATTCACCCACTTCCAAATGTTCGAATTATTTATAATTTTACGCACTATCAAGAACAATAAAAATATTGTAATTTCATAACTAAAATTTAGATAAAAAATTATAGCTCAAAAAAAACTACAAAATTCGCTATTTTAACAATATGAAATAAAAAATAAACAGTCTTTGAATGGAAAGATAAGTAATTTTTTTTGAGCTTAAAATAAAATAAAACACATCACACAAAAATGACTTTATTGTAAAAACGTGGTGTGTTCTCGACATACATTTGTGGCAATTGACATCAAGCGCCCTCTTTTTAAAAATTAACATAAATATTTTTATCAATCAATTTATTATTATTTTAAGTTTATTAAAACAAACATTACGTTTAACCAAATTGTGAGACATCCTTTAGCTCTTTATCAAAATCCTGATATTCAAAAATTATTTTTCCTTTTTTTAGTGAATATTGCTACCAAAGCCTGTTTTTTTTATTTTTCTGAACTGTAACTTTGTTTTAGGTGTATCATAAAAATATCAAAATTAAATAATATATACGCACCATACACAGGCCTCTGTTCTGCAGACCACTGATTGTACCGATATGAAAAAAAACATTATGAGAGCACCTAATACACTGTACTTAGCAATATACATTGGTCGTAAACCTTGGATACTAAGATTCTAGCTAGAACAAAAAGATTCTATCTAGATTAAATTTCTAAATCGGGATATTATTTAATTTTACTATGAAATACGGAAAAATAGATTTTATTTATAATTTAATTTATGAGAAGATAAATTCTCTCATAATTTTTTTAAAGATAAATTGTTTCATAATTTATAAACACACTCAATTTCAACATTCTAACGCAAATAAATAACTTAAGATATAAAAGGTATAAATATGGAAAGATTGAGAAGAAGAAAGATAAACTGTCAACATATTTGTTCCATGATAGATATGAGATATCGATATACGAAACATAATGTAAAAATAGAAAAAATATGACGACTGAGAAAGTAGGGCCACATAATACTTCGCTAAGGTTATCTATTATAATAAATTTTATATGTATGTCGTGTGCGTGCATGTATGTATGCATGTGCGTGTTTACGTACACACGCGTGTGCGTGAGCAGAGCTATATGTACACAAACGCGTGTGCGTGTACGTGTGTGCATGCGTCAATCATAATGAAATTCAGAAACCAGTTTGTAACGTGTATCATACCCATTACATTATAATTACGTAAACCCCATTTCTTTAGAATATTTAATTTTTTTGACTGCTATGTTTTAAAATAATACGATAAATCCAAACGCCAGTGATAAAAAAATTTAAATGAAACCTAAAAGAGTACGTCTTTTAATACCAAGCACGTTATAAAAGCCATTCGCTCTAATAACTCTTAAGATTACGTATTTTAAATTAAAGTCACGAGAGCGAAAATGTGTAAGTTTCCAGCTAAATATTTATGAAAATAATTTACAATTCGCTGGAAACGGCTGCTGCTTAAAATGGTAAATTACGGCTTTTAATACCGAAATCACGATGACTCGTACCGAAAACATTTTTTTATTATATTAATTTGGTTTAAAACTTAAAAAGTTTTAAACCGAATTAATATATAAAATTACAAATAGTAATTTTGATCGTCACAGTTAAGTTCCTATTATAAAGTGGCATGAATATATGTAATATAATTTATATTTCAGGAATATATTTTCTATGTATTGATTGTAATCACGTTCCTGTATAGGTGTATATACCATATAGTAAGATGATGGGGCATAAGGTTGACATAAATGCTAATATACCTGTTTATATACCACGCGTCTATAGGAATAATATACAATAGACACAATATTGTATTTCTCTCGCCCTTCGTAATAATTCTAAACAGTGATAGTTTAGTTTTTAAACCTAATAGAAAAATAGTAAGGTTGACTCGAAATAAAATTGCATTTTTGGGTTCCGTAGCCAAATTAAGAATGCTAATAATATCTTCATATACATGTATCTACCCGTCTATATATCATACCTAAAATGGTTTATTAATACATCAAAGCTGAAATTTGGCATGTATATACAAATGTATAACGCCTATAAATAAAAATGTAAAAAAAAATATTTTTTAGCTATTCTCTAAAGGTCAATCGATAGTAATTTTTTTCTCGCGTAATCCGTTGTTTAGAATATTGATGGATAGATCTATCATAAATATTGCGGGTATACCATGAACATATCAATATTAAGCTTAAAAATGACCATTTGTATCATTTTTTATTAGAGTCGTCCCAAGTTTCCCAACCCTTGACAGCTAAATCGCTATTTTCGAATATTTAAATGTCCAAAAATAGTAATTACTCATAAGAATGATTATTCATAACGATAAGGAATTTAAAAAGATATATAATGAATTTGAAAAGAAAATTACCACAGCTAGGTAAACTTTACTTTTTTACAAATAATAGTCCACCAAATTACGACATGTAGTATGGTCTCTTGTAACTCCATACGGTGATTTAGATCAAATTCAAAATTTTATTTGTACTTCAAAATGTATATTTGTTTTATCTATGAGATTTACGAGGCATTATATTTACTTATTTACGTGGCGAATTATAGTACTATTTAAATACGTACTATGTTTTTACGCCTGTAAAAATAAAGTAGGCAATGTTAAGTATACTGCTAGTTGCGAAAAATTAATATATTTAAATAGTTCAATGAAGATATTACGTACCGCGAAACATTATAAATATTTCGAAGTACGCCGATAGTACGAGTTCCGTTCGATGGTTCTGTACGAACGGAACTCGTACTATCGGCGTTACTTACTTATCATACGTTTCGACGTGGCGTTGGCATGTTAAATATTGATGTGTTAATTTAAAACAATTTAAAAAAATTATATTAACGTTAAATCAAATCAAATTGAAATACATTTCATATTAATATTATAGGAAATCTTTATTACAGGTATTTTATTTTTAAAGCTTTATTTATACCTGAAACTTTTCGATACCGATCGGTTGCTCATCGGCAGCAAATTCTGAGAAATGAAAATAACTCTACCTACTAAATTTGTCGAAAAGTAGGCCAAAATGTTTTCATATTATATTTTTAAGTTTTTCTGTGGTTTAAAATATTTAACGAAAATTTTAAAAAAATTCAAAAATTATAAAATTTTGAATAAGGACAATTTGATTTTCTATCAACAAGGGATGAAGTGAAGTATTTTTATTTGAAGTTTTATATTTCATTTTATGCTACCTTTATATTACCTTATTTCATGGTAAAGAAGATTTATGTCTTGATGAAATATTTAGTCATAACAAAAGAGTCAACATAAGAATGTGCTTTTTCAATATTTAACCACTAATAGCTCGTAGAAATAAATAGAATTTAAAGAAGGTTCCACCTCACGAAAAAGAATTGGTTATTAGAAAATTTCCGCTATCTTAAAAGTGTTAAAATATACATGTTCAGGAGGATGGCCTCGTTGTCTGCTTATTTGTTATTTTGAATTGTTTCAACTTAGGATAAATTAATTACGATAAAACTGAATATAGTAAATAATTACAATTATCCGTGAAAACCACATGATATTAACGTCCAATCACATATAAGTAGAGAGACAAAATATTTTAAATTATTTGCGTTATTTTATGAGTACGTATTACTTTTTGTATGAATTAAATTACTTTATTTAGTGAAATCTGTGTAGTAAATGCATTTAATAATGTAACCTGTATAACGTAATATAATTCTATGAAATCTTGTTTTATTCACTTTAAAGAACTGATCCTTGAAGATTTCCAAATACAGACTGGGATAGTAGATTTTGTTGAAAGTGTCATTTGAGGATACAATCGAACGCCAGTTTGAAAGTCAATTAATGGGGCCCGCAAAGTTTCTTGTAGGTGGAAGGAAATATTTACCCTTCTGAATTATTCACGAATATTTGTACGATAAAGAGAACAATTCTTATACTAAGAAAATTACTAATGAAATGTTCTTATTTGTGAAAAAGTAGGACAAAATGTTTCCATATTATATTGTTAAGTTTTTCTGTAGTTTAAAATACTTAACGAGAATTTTAAAAAAATTATAAAATGTTGAATAAGGACAATTTGATTTTCCATCAACAAGGGATGAAGTGCTAGTAAATTAATAGAAGCGTTCAAAACTCGACACAATTAATTAAAACAATAACACACAAATACATACAATTTTAATCTAATGCTTTTTAATCTCTGGTTTTTATATTGTTAATCTAAAACGGAAATTCGAAAAGGTCGACAAGATGGGTAACAAATTAATTTAAAAATATATAATATATTTTCTAAACAAATATAATATTAAAAAAAAAAGTTTATTTTGCACTTAATTTTCGGATATTTGGGAATATTCAAATTCAAAATCTGGTTTTCTTTTACTTTAAACTGATAGTCAGATTTAGTAACAAATCCTGAGAAAATTGGGAAAAAAATTAAATACCATGAATGCTCCAAATATTTCAATCTTTGTACTAAAATGTAAATTTTGGTTTTATTATTTTTTGTGTTCAATTTCCATTATTAATAGCCACACCTTCTGTGTTAATGTAATTACATGTTAATTAGTTGTCACCTTTTATGAGTTTTTTTATTAAAAGAATGTGTGGCGAACCGTTAAAATGAAGAATGATCACATCATGAGAGTAAATTCCATGAAATTATACGTATTTTTCAACTATAGAAATACAAGAAAAATGTAGAAATTCTACAAAAGAAGTTACTGAAGCGAGTTAGTTGCCATAAACAATTTTATCTAAATATTCTTCATAATTAAGCAAGTACCTATATACCAAAATATAAAAGAAAAGAGCATGGTTATTTCTACTTTACGTAATTATTCCAAATAAACATTATTTTCTTAAGACGATTGTCAATAATTTTTCTCCAATCAGTTAAAAGTCCGAAGTAACATAGACAACATTTCTATTATAATTGCCGTAGGTAACTTTGTTGAATGATTTAAAATGAAAAATTACCGAAAACTCGGCTTCTACCTGTGCAACGTGACAACGTAGCCATTCTAGAAGTGAACAGGGTCAGATGTGAACACAAAATGGAATGACTTTCATACTCTATAAAATTAAACATTGTCTATTTTTTCACAATAAATTTACCGTGGTATGTGGCTTACGATTTTTACGGATCGGCGCATCACGAGGACTCGCGTTTGATTCCCGGCCGCTCATCGAGCGTGGGGGAAGCTGTAAGAGACCGCTTTCTTAGTAATAAATCCACCATATGTATTAACAGTATACATTAAAGTACGTAAATAAATAAAGTAAATAAATAATTCGGGGAATTATGTACAATCACAGCACATAGTACAGAGAAACAGAGAATTTTTAAATATATAAAAAATATATTTGCAATCCATTCAATATGAAGTCTTTTTAAATTTTGCAAAATATGCTCAATAATAAAATTAGATCCTGGTTCTGTTTAGTCAGGTTTCTGTTATATGCTGCCCATAACAATTATCAAACGAGACATTATTGAAAGTTTTTATATTCGTTTCATTGCTTATTTTAATTTCCAACATATATAAATATTTAATTAAATATCAATAAGGCACGGCATCGCAATGTGAACCGTCAAGTCAATATTGGAAGTGACCTCTACATTTATGGTCTATTAGTTATATTTTAGGTCATTAACGGTGACAATGGATTGTATTAGTGAAACCCTCCTGACAAATGTAAGTTTCCTTTTCTAAAGAGACTTACATAGATATTAAAATTACACACTAATGCCTACTCATCATTTACATACGTCTGATTTTACGTGAATTTATACGATACATTCCAAATGCATATTCCAAATTAATTGATTTAAGCTACATCAACACTAAGAAGTATTGATATAGCTAATTAGAAACTTCTTCCTGTTTAGGATTTTTTTATTTTTTCGCCCGACTTATGAAATATTAAGTTTCAACTCTTGCAATATTTCACTTCTCCACTCCCATTTCCAAACATGGTTAGTTAAAAATTTTAAAAGCGGTTCAAACATACGAAATTATGATGAAAAAATAATTATGATAAATACTTTCAAAGGAATGTATTTCAATTGAACACATTTCATTAGCTATCAAACTATAGAAAAAATTAAGTGCACAGAAAAAACGCAAATGGATAAATATATGACGACTGACATTCTGATATGCTTAATTACTTTAATATGATAAAATTTTAATGAAATATTAAGATAAAGTAAACATGAAGTTGTTACAAACATATAATTTTAAAAAAAGGACATAGAAGGCGAATCGCCACAGCAAGTGCAACTATTAGGATGTTGGAATGTTATTCAGTGACTAATGATCTTTATTTGTAATTATATATGTACAGTTTTATTCTTTGTGCAATAACTACAGTACTTTAATTTAATGTGGTTCGCCGTGCATTTCGTCGGTTTTTCATTGTTATTATTGTCTTGTCATTTATCTTTGAAAATGTTTAATATTATTTTTAATGATATCCTTAAATGATAGCTTATACGATAATTTTCAGCTGCTAATTCCTTAGAGTAATAATTATTGAAGAAAAAGAAATACTCATTAAATAAATATCATTACGTTATATTATGATGGAAAAATTAAAGAAGGAACCGTAAAAATAGAATGCTGAGAGTATAATTTATCCCGCAGTGGTAATTTTCTCATATGAACTACGAAGAAAAATACAAAGGAAACGTTGAATTAATAACATGTGAAGGAAGAAAATATTTTTGCGGTCTCTCCAGGGAGTAAATTTACTTTCGTATATGCTAAGTAAATACACCATATAATAACTACTAGTGACCCATTTCCACTTCGTAAAGGTAGGCAAAGGTATTTTAAAATACCCCTTCTTTATATACCACGTTGAAAAACAATATTGATTCTCGGTATCGTGACTTTGTTTTGCTAATGTGATAATAAATGAAACAAAGATCGCACGTGTAATTAACATTACCTAAAACACCATCAAAATTATTAAAATATTTGTCAGAAAACTACAAAATGGAAGGGAAATTTCATCCACAGAAGTTGAGAAAATCATAATGACTAAAACAATTTACTTGAGCTGAAGAATTTTGTTTTTTCTTTTAAACAGATGTTTATTATGGATTTTACGTAATATATACACCTATATCGTCCTATATTTTAAAGTACAACATTTTGATACAAATAGTATTGCCGTATGTTGTCTCCGTGTATCTCCAACGATTCAAGGAGCGCAAGTCAAGGTAAACATACATTTAAATAATTTTCAAAGAAACTTCTCCGGCAAATGGGTTTTTTCCGACTTCACCGATATTTTTCATCACAGGTCCGGTGATTTTCATAAAATATTAATGGCTATACATCTGCAAACTTTCCTTGCAAATCAAATTACCAGTTACAAGTTAAACTGAAACATAACCTGCTCATTAGTTATAAAGAAAATCGGGTACATGGACCGAGGACTTCGATTTTTAATATGTATCGATGCGTGTAGGATGGCGAGAGACGTTTTTATTATTGAAGTCGTAGATGTTATTAAACGTATCATATAATCCTTTTTTTTATTTTTCAGCCATGAACTATTTTTATGTCCATAGAAATATTTCTTTAAGGAAAAATTGAAACAAAATCGGAATTTTTTTAATGAATTTAATTGTTTATATCTGTTCTTCGAATAGGGGGAAAAATGAAAATATTTTTAAGTTTTTATTAATGTTTATTGAATATCTACCGTCAAAAAATTTTTTTTAACTTCTTTATTTACAGGTAGAAAAATTGGTTCAATTATTATTAATAGTATAAAATATATCACTGGATGAATACCAAAGAACGAAACGTACCTTAACATCAATAGTGTAGTAAATCTGGCATTTACTACGTAGGCAAAAATTTACTATTATAATAAAAAAAATATATAAATATATATATATATATATATATATATATATATATATATATATATAAATCGATACATACATATATTTTCAGTACCTTAATTGAGTTTCATAATAAATTATTATTGAGTTACAAATAAAATCTTTTTAATTGTATTGTATTATTTTATTAAATTTATTACAAAATGAAGGAATGCAGCAGCCATTAATTAACCATTTTACTTATAAAAACTACAATATTTGAGAATTAGAAAAATATTGATTTCACAAATTTATAGAGATGTAATATACCAGAATATAAAGAAAAATGGAAGACGAAACGTTATTTCATGGCGAATAAAATTGAGGTTGAAAGAAATGAAGTATTTTAAGTTAAATAATGCAAATAAACTAAAGAGTTAACTACACTCAAACGAGACCTGAAAAAATTATGACGATAAAAAAATATTTGATTACGTAAAGTTAGTTTAGGTTCAGTTGGGTTCGGTTGGGCTGAGCTGGGCTATGATGGGCTGGACGGGGGTTAGGTTGGATCAGGACAGGTCAGGTCAAATCAGGGCAGGCGATTGAAAGTGAGCAGCTGGGCTGCGCTAGACTGGATACGCTAGCCTCGGCTGTGCTTAGCGAGAGTTGGGTCTCATTAGATTGAACTGGACTGAGCTGCACTGGGCTGGACTAGACATGTGTTGGACTTATTAAAATAAGATCAGGTCAGGTTAGGTCAGGCGACGAGAGGTAAGAGGTTAGCCTGCAATAGGCTGGGCTGCGCTGGGCTGGGCTGCGCTAGACTGGATTCCGCTGGGCTGGGCCGTATTGAGAGGGGTTGGGCTGGGTCGAGTAAGGTCAGGTCAGGTCAGATCAGGTCATATCAGGCGAGACGAGGCGAAGGGCTGGGCTGCGCTGGACTTAACTGCGCTATGCGGGGGTTGAGTTGGGTCGAGTCAGGTCGGGTCAAGTTAGGTTAGTCAAAGCGAGAAGAAACGAGGTGAAGGGGAGTGTAGCGAAGCGAAGCGTCCTGTGTCGGGGTACGGGCCGAGGCGAGGTGAGCAAGGCGAGGTCAAGCAAGTTCAGTTGAGGTTAGGTGAAGTCAGGATAAGTTAGATATATTTATAATGCTTTATACTTATAAAAACATTTTCTTATATTTTTGCAAACAATCCAGCAAAAATAAATGTTTATAGAATCAGCTGTAATCGATTTTGATTTTATATTAACATGTCCGCGTCTTATTATTATACAGAATAGAACTTTTTGTAATATATTCTTAACTTACTACGTTTTCCTATTTCTAATGAAGAATTATAAATGTATTTAAACAACATAAGCAATTTTGCTAAGAAAAGTACGATTTGAATTAAAATCGCTAATTTTTCACCTCTATGAATTTTTGCGATAAAAAGGAATACAAATTAACAGGAATACATATTGTTTCCAAAACTAATCCCTTAAAATAATCTTATAGAACTTGTACAGTGCGATGCGGAAAAATAACTACAAACCATGTAGGTAAATTACCTACTTAGTCATTTATCCCTAAATCCCGAAAATATAGTTACTTTTAGTACGACAAAACACAATTCGTTTACCAGTGCGTGCTTGCGTGCGTGCGCGAGTGCGTGCATGGATACGTGCGTGCGTGCGTGTGTGTATGTATGTGTGTGAAATCTTGGTATCGATATTTAAGCAAAAACAGAGCAGGTAGAATCATAGCCAGCAAATTATGCATATATGTATTAGACACCTGAGATAGTAATTTTACATATTAAAATTATGTTACAAAGTAAATATTTATTCATAAAATACTTATGGTGAAACCATACTCTCCTGAATTTTGGTCGAAAGTAAAAAAGTTATTTATTTTAAAGTAAGTTTCGACCAAAATAATTTTCTATGTTTACGATAGTGTAAGCCGCAATTAAAAAAAAGTATATAATTTATTTCCTTGATTCAAATTTTAATTTCATTTATTGTTCTTGTAGGTTATTGCACTTAGCCCATAAGCTGTGTAAGACAATAGTTAAGTATATTCTTATTAGACAATTAACTAAATAACTTTAAAAAAAAAGAACAAAAAAATAACAAATAGTCTAACACTTATTTTTAGCTTCACAATGTGAAGGCTGACCAAGAGAGAAAAATTTGACAAATCTTAAAAATCCACCGATTTAAATTTTTAGACAAGGTTAGCATTGTTTAATTGTAATATCAGTGTGTATGTGAGAGTATGTGTGTGTATGTGTGTGTGAGTGTATGCGCGACCGTGTATGTGAGTGTGTGTGCGTGCGGGTGGGCGTGCGCGCGTGCGTGCTTGCATGCGGGCGTACGTGCGTGCGTGCATAAGAGTGTGTGTGTCTGAGTGGGTGTGTGGTTCTATAATCTAGTCCTTAATATTCTCCAAAAAATTTCATATATTTTTTCACGCTATATGTTCTCTGTTCTTTTTAAAATTTATGTTTTTATTCACGCCATAACATTTTATATAGATTGGTGAAACAATATATATCTTATACCCATCGTCCTTTCAAATAAATTTGATCAAAATTCGTTTGAAATAACCTTGAATATTCAACGTAAATAGATTTTAACAACGAATTTAAGGTATAAAATAGCATATATGTATATTTTCTGCATAACACTGGTATGCCAAATTTTACCGCTAATGAGTATAATATATGTGAGAAAAAAAATATATAAAAAAACACGCATAGTGTCTATAAAAGCTTTAGGAATGTATAAGTACTTTAGAAAGCAGATTAAAAACATCTCACAGTTATGAAGAATAAGTTTAAATATTATTGTCACCTTGTTTAATTCTTTAGTCCGTATTAAGCTTAAGCTTTTGATCAAATTTTCACGTGAAGCAAATTATACACTAATGTTGAAGAAAATATTAAAAAAGTTTAATAGATTTTTATATAAAAGAATGTGCGAGGAATGTGCTCATCTTTAGTAACCTCCTGCTTTAAATTAATAGAAATTAAAAATCACACTGAACCTAAAGTTCAGATTATATAGTGGAGCTACGCTCAGATGCTTTAATAGAAAAACAGTTCCATGTTTTGGAAAATAAGTAAAAATATTCTGTTTGGCCTCCACTGGCACTTATAAACCAAAATTGCTTACTTATTATTTGTCAATCTAATAATATAAAAAAACCTATACACAGCTGAAATAGATTAAAATACTGGACATTTTTTGAGTGAAAATAAAAGCTGGCCTTTAGATACATTTTATATACTTAATCATTTTCTAATTGATTAACAAATTTTATTGGAAATGAAAACTTTATTAATGAATAATTATATGTTATATTATTCCGCAGATTTTGTGATTTATATATAAATATGAAAGGGATATTTTACCGAATTCCGTAACAATATATTTTCTGGTTATTTATGAAATAAATTATGAATTAAAAGAAATAAATTACAATGCTGCATAGAATTTGAATCGGGCTACAACTAAATACAACAAATTGCAAAGGATTTATTACTATAGAATGTCGTCAGAATAACAAAATATCTTTGAAAGTATTCTCATTAACATTAGTGAAAATAACATAGAAGAGACTAATGTAAATGATTGTTTAAATAATCTCATTTACTTAATTGTTCCAAAATTAATAAACGATGTAAATGTTTTTAACGTTATAATTAAACTGAGCTATTTAATATTCATACACTGCTCAAGAGTTCTTATTAAGTTTTATCATTAACTCACAGAAAAAGCCGAAAACATATTTGTGCCACTAAAAAATAGTTATAATTGTATTTTCGTCTGGTAGTGATTTCTTCACAACTCATGTAAACTTGTTCATTTAGAAAAATATAATTTATCATTGTATATAAATACTAATTTTGTGTAGTATTATTTCTATCGAATTGGTAGCAAAATATTGAGGGTTATAATTGCAAACAATTATTTTGAAAAAGCATAGTGCATTAGGAGCTTAGTAATCATCATTTGAATCTATAATACATTGCCAATGTGCAGATAAAGCATCGATATTTTCCTCCGTAAACCTTCGGGGCTAAGACTCAAAAAAAATATTAATAAAATCTAACAACTTTTTTATGACTATTTATTATGAACGTGATTCTTTAAAGATCATAATAAAAAAAATATGTTGGTGCTAAGTCAGAGAAATATGATAGATGTAGAATTTCCTAATCAAAGTCTAATATGTTCTGGCGGACGAATTTAGCTATATGCGGCCGGGCGTTGTTGTGAAGGTAATACATTTTTCGGTGTTCTTTATGTTTGTTTTGTATCTCTGTGCGAAGTCGATCAAGTTGATTGCGGTATATTGTTGAGTCGACTGTGATATTTTCTGGTAATAGCTCCCAACACAAGATTCATTTTGCTTTCCCGACAGCGATAACAAAATTTCTTTTGATGGAATTAATTTTTGGAGTAGACATTGACTTATTGCATGAGCGTAGCTACACGTCATGGCAATTTTCATACGGTTTACGTACCGAATCTACCATCTTCAGTTACCACATTTGTTAAACCAGTATTGAATGTATCTTAAGGAAATAAGGCTCATACACAGATAGATCTAATTGAGTGGCAGTGAGTTTTTGTGGCATCCAAACTTATATATTTTGTCGTTAGCTGCGTGGCAAATCTTCTAAATGACAATTATCATTTCTAAACCTTTGAAATTAACGTCACGTTGTTGCATCAGAGACCGCATCTTCACTTTGTCATCCCAATTGTTTTTAATAAAAGGGAGGAATTAGCATTTTTCTTGCATACTCATAAGTTTAAATTGCAAACACGCCGTTAAGTAATGATAAAGTATATACAATCAAAAGAAATATAATTAGATATTGAAATTATAAAATTCAGATTTATTCTTCAATGCCAAATAGTTTGGTAATAAAGGGATCGTATTATTTAGAACTTGTAAATTTTATACTTAAAATAGTTTAAATTACCATTTGAAAGTATGGTAAATTTCATGGCAAACTTTTAAATTTTTTGCACTGTAGCGAGAAACGATTAAATTTCTAGTAGTTTCATGTTTTAATGATGTATGTATATATATATATATATATATATATATATATATATATATATACATTTATTCATTTCCTAATAGGCAATGTGGTCAATAATTTAAAAATACTCTGTTTATTGAATCGCAGATTAAAATAATACGACTCCATTTAGTTTAATATACTATAGAATTCATTCACAAAAAAAAGGAAATACAGTAAGTAAAATGGAAATAAACCTATTTACTTAGATTAAATTGATTTGTAGAAAGTATTGTAATTGATAGAACGATCACTAAAATGAGGGAAAGCTGTTACAGGAGGAAAAATAAATAACTTTTATCTTAATTGTATTAAAATATTCTAAAGATTTTAACCTATATTTAGTAATTATTTATTGATAATAAATTGACGAAAACAAATGCAAAATTTTAATTAAGTTTTTGCGAAACAACTGAGGACATAAATAACTTTGGCTCTCAATTTTACACTTTAAATTAGTGATTTGATAAATGCTGTAGTGTTAACAACAGGTTTTAATTCACTTAAAACCTTCTTTTTCCTCCATTAATGAAATAAGAATTCCAATAAACAATTTAAGCTTAAATAAAATTACGTTTTTGTCATTTCTTTTCCTTTCAACTTTGCCTTAAATGAAATTTAAGCGATTGCTAAAAACTCAAGGAAATAATTAATTAGCAACGTGCATGCTTAATTGAAAATTAAAAAGAACGAAATTTTAGTTAAATCGATTTTTTTAAAATTATATTGTAATGGAAACACACTCACATATACGTATAGTTTTAGATTAATATTCAATCGCCTCTTCGTTTTTTACGGCAAAAAATGTCCGTTTGAAGAATGCGTATACTTGTTTAAAGAAAAAAATAATATATCAAAGGAATTTGGCAATAAGCTTTTTCTTTTCTTTATCTCAACAAAATTCTCCGCGACATGTAGTTTGTATTTGTAATGGATATTTGTACCTATAATCTGCTTTTATAAATTTTGTTCTTTTTAACAATTTGTCAATGCGACAGTGCCAATTTTTCGTTTTCATATCCTATTACAAATTTCATTTTACGCACTACATAACTAGAGAAAAATAGAAATGCTACTGTACATAGAATATTTACAGATCTATCTTCAAGATAAAACATAATGTCGTTTTATAGGGAGACTATACATTCTCGTCAATAGAATTTGTCGGTGAAACCGCATCATTTTTTATTGACATTTAAGTACCTAAAATGTTTCTTTAAACACTAATTTTTTAATAAGTCCTTTTGCCGAATAATGACATTAAGATCTTTTCAAATATATATATATATATAAATATATATATATATATATATGTATGTATATACATACATATATATATATATATATGTATATATATATATATATATATATATATATATATATATATATTTAATATGCATTTTAATAGATTTAATTCCTCTTGATATAAATATAATTAAATAATTATTTTACTCTAATATTAACTGTAATGGCACCAATGCTAATAATAACTTTCTTGAATAATACGTTGACGGTAAACTCTTTGGAAATGAGAGAATAGGTAGCTACTAAGCCACATTCTGTTTTGAAAATCCTGTTGTACGCCAACCAATGTAGAGTAATACAATGCATTGTGGATGTAATTGTAGAAACGTTTTGAGCGGTTCTTTGCAAGAAGGTGGTTTTTTTCTTCGACCGATCAACCGATCTGTTGAATGTAACGTGCGATAAGATGAAGTTTAAATACATCCCTATAGCGTAGAAAATCCCCAAAGCCTATGCTTTCTCTCCTCCATCTCTAACTAAAATATAGATTTAGGAAGTCTAATGTGATCCATTAGACTGCCTAAATCTATGTTTTAGTTAGAGATGGAGGAGAGATAGCAAAGGTGACAAAGTGGTTTGGTTACCTTTTAACCTAAATTAACCTTCAATTATCATAATCTCTATGCCACTCACTTTGATTCGCAGTAAAGCTCTTGAGTTTAGGAATAGATCCGGTTTCCTCAAATAAAGTATTGTGCATAACCATTGTATAATGAAGGCATCGAGATGTTTAATATTGTCCCTATAGAGACAAATAAATTTCAGCGGTATGAAGCAGTGTGGATAAAACTATTCCATAAGTGTGCATTCCACTATTTCCATAAGTGGAATGCGAAGCCATTTTCGTGCTTTAATTTAGCCGCCATGTCATCGTAAAACTCATACACAAGATTTGGAAATTTTACAGCCAATCCCGATTTCACAACAATGGTCCAAAGAGCAGATTTTGGTACACGGACGAAAGTTTTCGAAGTTTAAAAAAGAAAGTTTGATAAAACACATATGTAGAGCGCAATATTTTTTGGGGCATTTTTCTTGAAATTATTTTAAAATAAATATAGCATCGAGTGTACCCTTTCTCGGTCTAACTGATTTTTGGCAATGATCCAATCACTCAGCTCTCCTAGACAACGATTCATTATATAAAGGAAGAACTTACCGGCTATTCTGAGCAAATCGGTACCTCTGTAAAACCTATAGTGCCGAGTTGTCGCTTTTGCCTTCATGAAGTTTTAATAAAGCGTCTTTCCGGTTCGTCAAGTATTACTTCAGACTGTCATATTGGCAAACCGATTTCAGTCTGATTTTACCATTGAGTATTTGTACAGTTTCACTTAAAAACTGCCTTATCTCGGAGTTTTACCGTTTTGACGATGATTAATAGCTCGAAGAAATTCTGTGAAAGAAGGTAGCTTATCAAGCTTCTTATAGTTGGAAAGTATTTAATATGAACGAGGTCCACTCCGTGACTAGATGGGTTTAGAAAATAACTAAAATGTTCAGCTCTATGATTCAATACCTCATCATGTTCCATGAATTGCCCCGACTTATCGCTTGAAAATGTTAGAAGCTAAAAATCGTAAAAAAATGTGAGAGTATTTGCTTCCATAGTTGTAATTATGTTACCGATAAAATCAATAGAATTTATTTTTTTTAAGTATTTTTTACATACCCTAATTACTCAAAATAGTTTAAAAACATGCTAAAAAAAAATTCACCTAAACTTCTGTTAAGATACTGATCATATAAAATATTAACTTCGATTTCATATAGAATATTAATAAGGTAGCATATTTAAGCCTCGGAATTTTTTTTTGTAAATAGTAACAGCAAATTCTTGCAAACTTTTAATGTCATAATATAAATGCCACATAGGAAATCAAAATCACTCAGAAAAATTCTATATTATTGAAAACGAATAAATAGTAATTTGGATAAACATTATCTCGCAACAAGTCGTGGACTACCAAGCAACTTGGTGACCCCATTTCTGAAGCGATCAATGTAGCAGAAAAAGTCTATATAAGACTAGACGCATCTTGCAATACTGCGTTGAGCAATGCGAGTACACGAACGACAAGTGAACGCTATAGAATATTCGGGCCCTCTCTAGACAGTAAAAATAAACAATGATTTTGTGCCGAAACGTGTAAGATAATTTTTTTACATCTCAAAATAATTAAAAATAATTTAAGCAAAATCACTGAGAAGAAAATTAATTTGAAACTAAATAAAAAGTAACTAGGTGGAACTTTAAGAATTACTAATCTTTTATAGGTAATTAAACCATATATTCACATATTTAAATAGCTCTTTTCGTAAGTTACGAGACAAATTGAAAAATTAAATTAAACCTTTATATAACAACGTTTTTCCTGAAATTGAATGTCAATATTTACACGCAAAAACTAATTGAAGATATTATGTGCACAGAGACTATATTGTTTTAAAACTTAAAAACGTAACTAAAATGAAATGAAGCTCCAAATTAATATAATGTAGCGGAATAATGGAGAAAAATATTTGCAAACAATATATTTCGATATTAATGCCAAAGGTCTAGGACATTTTAGCTTGATATACTTCTAATTTATTTGATCAAAAATGATCAATTTTATTTAATAATGTTTCCAACCCATATATTTCCTTGAATATTCCTTAAAATTTCCCATTTCAAGCCTTTCGGAATACTAATGTACGACTTTACGAAACCTAGGTCGTATAAATTCTTTACCACGACCTTGTATTACAACATCTTCAGGTGGGTTATTAGCAAAGATCTTTGCTAATAACCCACCTGAAGATGTAATACAACGAAACCTAGGTCGTGGTAAAGAACTTAATGAAAGTAGAAATAATACTACATTACGTAGTTTCATCTAATTGTGAGTAATGAATTTCTACAAAATTAACGCCAAATATATTCAACATTTTTGATCATTGGGTTTTTGGATTAGTATCTTGGAATATTTTATTTTCTGGTTAAAAAGTTGGCAATTTTTAATTTCTTAACACACAGAAATGTTGTAACGCACCCTTCGTTAAGTTTTCCATCATGATACGATTCACCTTAAAAAGTTTCTTCAGAAAATGTTTAAAAAATATTCGCTGAACATCATATGGGGTGGAATCACGCGTGGGAAGACCCTCAATCCTCTAATTACATGTGGAGGTTAGGTCTACCCCATTACTTTCTCCACATTGTTTAGTGAACTATGTCGTTTCTTTCTATAAATCCCTGTTACCAACATTAATGTTATAAAAATTGCTAATATTGATCCTCATTGCAAACCTTTAGACCTTTTCTTTGATAAATCATATTGATTATTTTTCTTCGATAAATTATATAAATTTGTGTGTATAAATTAATATATCACACATTTTTTTCGAAAGATTTATTATTTATTTATTTACACACACAAATTTATGGATACATTACAGATAACCTACTTGTAATTATAGGTTATTTGGCTTAACCAAATTTTTATTTTTAAGTTTTAACTGGAATAGAAAAATTCTTAAGAACTACAAAAGATGACAATAATATATTTCGGAAAATTAACTTTTATTAATCGTAAATAAACCAGACTCTGATGCGAACTTAATCAGGTGGTTCAGAGTTTTGAATCGCGGAACATTAAAGAGTTTCGATATTATTTGGTTCTACATAGTTATATAGCAAAAGGTGATGATTACGTGAGTGCAGGAAATTACGAAGTATAAATGTTTACTAAAAAATACAGGGAGTAGAATTATCCGTTTTAATAGCTGGAAGAAAAATTTCATAATTTCAAGTCTTTCGTGATCTGCAAGGAAAATAAACTTATTATACTCACGAGAAAATCGGCAGAAAATAGAAAAGGAGAAATAACATTGTCACATGTGCAGATGTAGAAGAAATGTCTTTTGCATACGTTCAATCATTAACTTGAATTTAGCTTCAAATAATGAAGCAATATTCTAATAAGCTATGTACTAACGAATTGTATAGTTAATGAACTGAAGATACGGATTGAAAATCCTTCAAATTATGAAACGCGAATCTAAGCTTTCGCAACGATTTTTTGCTACATCCGCCGTAAGCCCACAAAATGTCTTTCGCAAATCAAATCTAACTCCCAAATCAACGATCTTGTACAGATGATGCATTGGGATCCCGCAGACCGTATATTCGTTTACAGTAGGAGCGTATGCTCGTCTTTGACTTACAGTCAGACATTTCTTTGCGTTAAACTAATGTCATGCAGTCTCCGTTCACCGTCTACTGCTATTATAATGGCACAATAGCCGTTCATGTTATCTAGTTTACTTTTATCACTGACCTTGTGTTTGGTCTTTATTCTGTATAGAGCAGATTTCGGTACATTGAAATGGCTTCAAAGATCAACACACGATGTTCTACTTTCATGAACTGATGATAGCCTTCATTATGTATAGATAATGATTTTAGTTTTATTCCGGCATATTTCAAATAAACAAAACTAAACTAAACGCTGAGAAGATCAAATGCAGAATGTGGGATCGAGAATTAGACTGTAAACAAAGGGGTCAAAACCTTTACAAACAGAAATATACCTACCTTACAGTTTCAGTTATAAAAATAATTAATCTTCACTATATCGACAGATACAATTATCTAGAAATTTTACGTAAAAGTATCTCAGACAAAAAGATTTATTATTTTCGATAATAGAGGTATTTAATGCAAAAGTGCTAGTAGATCAAAATGGTACCCAGTCATCGATGGTTCTCATTTCAAATTTCGTTATAACACAAGAAAAATGTGTCGATGACCATATCCGAACCAAAATAAAATTTGAGCCACGACTGCGTGATTATGCAAATGCTATATTAGTTAAAAAGTTATTTAATTTCAATGGTTAGTTGAGGAACTTTCAATATTCTACAAAGTGCAAATCAGAATTAAAATTTAAATAAAATAATTTTTAGGTTTATATTTAATATAATTGAAAAAAATATTTAAAAACCGTGTTTCTTAACAACCAAGAATTCAATCGTAATAAAATATATGCCTTATATGTATTTAGATTAATATTCCACATAAAAAAATGGCTTATTCAAATTTTAACATTTGCAAAGTCTTAATTCTCATAAAGTAATAGCTTGTTCAAGAATTTCTTCTGTAGAAAGACTTGCGTTTTGAGAATGGAAATAACGTCGGAAAAGTTTGCTATTTTCCATGTTTATTTATTTATTTATTATTAAAATATATTAATATGAAATGAAGATTTGGAGTATGAAATATATGTCGAATGTATATTATACATTGCTAGGAATTCATTTAAGAACGAAATTTCCAGGACCCAAAATAAATTATCCAAACACGATAGCCCGCAAACGTGGACTTTCATGCCTAAAATATTGACCAGTGTAAAAGAAATTAAATTTACCCGTAAGGTAGATTAAAACAATAATCTATATTCATTATGTAGTCATTTATCAGGTACTTATATGTACAGTAGGCATTTTTTATGTTATAAATCATAATAAACTGTGGTGATTATAAAACTCATTGACTATGAATTATGCATAATATATTGTATATTTGTCATGGGATTTTGTTACAAATCTACTGAAAATTATGTGAATAGAAGGGAAAATTCTTCTTAGTTTTGAAGCAATTTCGATTCAAAATTATAAGTGAAAATATCACTAAGGTGAATATTTACAATCTAATTGACGAATATTTAATTAAAATGGAAATAAAAGACGTTTTTTTCTTCTTATACATAAAAAAGTCATTAAATATTCTTGAAAATCGTACAAGTTTTAAATAGAAACCATGATTTGATCCATTAATTCCAATTCTTTTATGAAATACGCTCAGTTTCCTCGCATTCGCTTTTTCGAATTTGTCGATCTGTCGCTGTCATTTTACTCTAATGTCTTTTTAAATTTAACCATCGAATGTAAGAAGACAAAATATATGTTCACGATCAAATTTCTTTTAAGGTTACGAAATATTAACCCAGTCGGTAGAGAAAAAGTAGGAATCCAAAATATATAAAATCTTTTAGTAATTACTTAATTAGGGTTCATCAGAAATTTTATTACGAGTAGAAATAACTAGTGCACGGAACCGAGTGGCAATGTTGATAAACGCCTTTTTGCAAATATTTCTAGAACAAGTCATTCTATTGCTTCAATCTAAATAAAAGAAGAGATCTTTTTGATGTAAATATTTTCAAACTAAAAGCGCAAAAAAGTTCAATTTTCAAGAAATTTTGCAGTACTATCACTTTAAAAATGTTCGTTTTTCCTAAACAAATTACTTAATTTAAAATAAACGCTCGTCCTTTCTGTACGTAAAAATCTGTTGTATTTTTTTTTCTATATAAATCAGTAATTCTAAAATATTAGCACAATAAAATTTATTCAGTAGCAAGTGATGCATAAACTTCGTCCCCTATTCCAAACGCGCCGTTTTATTTCATACTTATAAAGTGCCCAATAAGTAATCTTAATAAGAAAACAGCTTAGGTTTAAAAACAAATTTGAGCAATCGAAGTAGAAGAAAGTCTAGTGAGACATTTGATAAAATATGCATCCTCGTATTGTACTTAATACATATAAAAATCACCTTAAGGGTCTAATACCCTTTACCCCCTTGGCAAATAATTGTTTAGCTAAGATATACATAGTATTACGTCCAGGTTTGATTTTTAAATTAAAACAAAATTTTAAATAATATAATTTCAATAAATATATTTTCTATTCCCAACGCCAATAGAATGTGAGTAAATGTTAGTACGAAACCGATGACATCTATTATTACTGATGAATACTTCAGTCACCCTTTCTTGTTTAACTTCACCTTTTTTAGTTTACTTTTAAATTTAATTTCTGACAGTTTTTATCTGACTTCACCGTAGATTCCTCTGCAAGAAACTACCAGTGAATAAGGCTATCAATAATAAACATCAGCACCGTATCACGTTTCTTGTATTCAGTTCAGATTTAAGTACCGAAAGCCATGTTTGAACTCACTAAGCCATGGGCGTTTACATTATTATTAACGCGCATGATTTATTTCTAATTATTAATTATTGATTGTTTCAGTCAGTCGAATTCACTTTCAATATAAATAATTCTTGACAAATATTAACTCATGAAGTCAGTGTTGATTTTACGTCGATTTAAATCTATTTACTTTGATGTAGTGCAAGATGTTGCTTTAGCTAATCCATATTTTTTATTTATGTACAGGTGTATATATATATATATATATATATATATATATATATATATATATATATATATATATATATATATATATATGTATATATATATTCCAGAAAAGTCGAATTCGTGGTTAAAAACTGATTAGCCACGATTCACCCCATTGTAAATATGTTTTATTAATATAATGTCTGAGTTGCTAATTAAATTAGACAATATTTTTATACTCTCAAACTTGGTTGAAATTCTATATTTTCATTGGAGCATCCTATATTAATATCGAAGACGATTTTTTTTCCTATCCGCACGTAACATGGAAATTATTGTTCCTTCCAAATTAATTAGTTAATTTTTTTTTATTCGAAAGTAAGAATAAATTTTTACTGGATCTTGATATTATTTTAAGTATCGTGGACAGTAACTTTGCTTGAAATGATATTTCAAGTCACACTAGAGAAAAGACGTGATTGCATAATAATACGTAATGACGTGATTGCAAATAAATACTGCAATATTTGTAAAATAATTTAATACGACAGCCTTTTTTAAATATTATATTACACAAATAAAATATTTTTAAATATTTATGGCGAATTATTATTTTATATCTCCAAACTTTTGTTAACATAAAAATAATAGTATATGTACAAAATAAACGTAATTTAGTCATCATTGTTTCTTAAGTCTTATCAGTTGTCGGTAAAAAAAATGTATTTTAAGTTATTGCTACAAATTAAATATGTCAACATGTACAAAATAATATTTAAATGGTTAAAACCTAGTAATTAAAGACTTCTTAATCGGTCTTCAGTTGTGGATATGTTTATTAAAAACATTTCAAGATGAAGAGGTATTAGTGAACTTATAACTAGTTTCTTCTGTCCAAAATACAAGTAAATGAAACAATTGCGACTATTATTTTTTGGGAAGTTATCTCCTCAAAATTCTTGCTGGAGAAAAAACATAAATTTTAAAAGAGTAACATTAAACATTTCAAGGCATAAATTTTGTGCTAATGTAACAGACTTGAGCGTATCCCGTTAATTTCATTTTAATATTGAGTTCTATCTTTTTCTGAATTTATAATTTCAGCTAAGCCACTAAATATTCCATAACCGATCAGTGTCCAATTTGCAAATCAAATTAAATCCCGTCCGCCTTCACGGGGATCACAAAAAAGCGTTTAAAGCTTCTGCCGGAAAATTCCGCCTCGAGCTTTTGTTTTGCTTATCGGCTTAACAAAAACACTTACTGTGCTATTTTGATATTTTTTGTAGCGTTTGTAAGGTTTAAGTACGCGAGAAATATTTTTTCTTAGTTTTTACTTTATCGAATCATTTACGGAATTATATTATTTGTAAAGTACAAAAACTACATGAAATGCGGCAATTTAGTGTTTATTTTGAATTGATTTGTTTGATAATTTTAAAAAACTTTTTATTTGAACACAGGATTCGTCTAATTTTGCTAATAATACGGCGATCAATATAATGTACACGTTGAATGTCGCTAACTAAAATTTTGATCGACCAGTACATAGAGCCAATTATCGGTTTAGCAACGTATAAAATCCTGTCTTAGGCTCGTAATATCTATCACAGTTCAAATCACAGGCGGAGTTTATACGACGGTTTGTGATAATATTTTAGAATAAATGGCGGTTTAACTTTGTGGATATATTGAATGCAGCTTGTTTTACTGATGAAAAATAATTATCATGAAACTCCTCTCGTAGTTTAACTTCAGCAATGTGGCCGTCTAGCCATAATTCCTTTAGATTTCTGCCATTTATTTGTCACTATTTCAGTCGTTGTGTTGAAAATTCTTTGTAAATTATTATGGTATAATTTTAATAGCGTTACGTTATCAAGTAATGAGTTTACAATATTAGTCAATCAAAACAAAATGTTAAATATGAGTGATGTTCTTGTTAAAGAAATGGATTTATTTTTCAATATTCTTAACACTCATTTTCGATGTTAATACATAGTTGACGTCCATAACATACCGTTAGTGCAGATAGACAATATAAAACGTCTCCATAATTTTTTTTTCTCTACTAAATCATAATATGGTGAAGTACTGTTACCGATAAAAATTTTAAATACACCCATAGGTTTTTGTTTTATAATTATGCACAGTTAAAAAAAGCAAGTTCATGGTCGCGTCGCTAAGAATGCTATTTATGCAAGATTGCCATATTTCTTATGTTTATCGAAACAAAAGATACAAATTAATGTTTTCACGTGCTAACGACATACAAATGTTTTTTAAATAAAAAAATATTTTCATGGTAACTCATAGTATTTTTTAAATAAAAAATACACTTATAACGCACTTTTACAGATTTAAGTGGAGCCCTCTCAAAATGTTGTATACCATATGTCAATAGCTAACATGGAAAAACACCGTATATATTATTTGAAATAGCAAATTAAAAATATCTGAAAACTATTTATGTTTCATAATTTTGTGTAAGAGAGGTCTAGAGATATTCTTTAAAATATCCACAAAAAAATTAACCGCCCCCCTCAAAACTCTTACTCAAAATCGTGATAAAATAATTCATTTACTAGAAGTTTATCTGAAAATTATCGTAAAAGTGAAGGGGCGTTTCTGTCTTTCACAGTTTTCTAGGTTATCAAGATATTTTTAAGCATATGAAAGATCTAGGCAATAAATTTCGTCATCACAAATTTTACAATAAAATCGTCAAATATAATATTAATTTTTGTTAATAGTATAACAGAAATCGGACACAATATTAAGTATTTATACACGTCTAAGTTGTACGAAAGTCTCAAATTGAGAGTTCTATTTGTATTGAACACACGTTTTCATTTTTTATCAATAATTACTGTAAATATATATTATGGAGAAATTATTTTTATGTTCGCTCTGATTCAGGTGAGCGTGCGTTAATCTCGATCCATGTACAAATATTTTACTTACAAATACAAAATTTGCTTGGGTCAGTCATTGAAAATCAATAAACTTTCAAAAATATTACTAAATTCATCCTCCAGAAAATTTTCGCTATTACAGTGACAGAGTGTGGAGTGCATTTAAATAATTATTAAATACGCAACCATCAGTTGAAGAACTGAGGGTAGTTTTAAGGACACATCTCAAAAAACCGTCCAAGTGCGGCTTTGTCTCTGGCACCTGGAGGATTTCGTACCACATTTGATGTGAAATTGCTTTAAATATTTTATGTCGTCATATGATTAAATGGAAGGATGCATTTATTTTTAATAACATATCAAAAACTATGGTACTTAGAATCACCATCATAGTTTTCTTACAACTTTGCTTAGGCTTTTAAAAATCCTGTTTTCCATAAATTTAATTTCAGTTGTGTCGGAAATAATGGGGTAAACAAATATTTCAATATATCTAAAGATATTTTAATTATAATTATAAAAAAATTAAGGCCCTTAAAGTCGCCCTTTCAAAATGAACCTCATAATACATAGAATTTTTAAATTTACTTCCGATTATTAATTGGTCCCTCTTACGTCTCTCCCTTAAAATTGATCTGTAATATAGGTTTGTGAATATAGGTTTTTCAGAAGGCCAAATTTTAAATTTCAATGTCAAGCTATTTGTGAGGAAAATGGCTCTAAGAGACGTACAGACGGACACGTATGGAACCCTACAAAAGAACATTGCTACTAAAAAATAAATAAATTATTGAATGGAAAAGCAACATAAATCACTAAAAAGCAACCAATATTAAAATCGCTCTAAATCTACTAAATACAATTTTGGCATACTAACTTAAAAAAAAACAATTTTCACCTCGTAGCAAAATTAATAGGTACAATCTAACCGAAAGTAGTAAAAATATTCTTATATATTTTGAAACCTGTAAATATGACAGTGCGATGTGGATCGTCTAAAATATTATCCGACCCTTTTATGCGGTAATCACACGTCACGTATTAAAATTCCGACATCTTATTGAATACGCAGATTCGCGAAGCGACTGTTCCGAGACATGTATGGTGCGCATTTTCCACATTCTCTTATCAAATTACGCAATATAAATTTAAACACAAATATTAATTCCAGACAGAAATTTTGTCGTATGAATACAGACAAGAGATTCTGGTTAGGGTATTCGTGAGTTTAATCGAGTGGTTCCAAGTATGTCAAAATTATATAAACACATATAATTTCCATGTAGATATGTGAAATAGATATGGGTGTGCTTACGTGCGAGCATGCGTGCGTGCATACGTGCATGTATGCCCACACGCAGGGACACGCGTTTGCGTAATATGTGTGTCTGTACGCGTGTGCGTGTGTGTGTATAAATAATAAATCAATAGCGAAATTGATCTAATACTCAAAATCTAATACTAAAAATATTGATTGTAATAAAATCAATACCACATAAACTTGACGAAAAACCAATCTTTAAGTAACCTAACTTCTGGTCCGTTTAAATAATGTCAATCAGGGACTGCACAGTCAAAACACGGCCATTTGGGTTAAGAAAAGTTTCTTTTATTAATTCATACATCAATCCGTCTTTTTCAAACATGATGAGTCTAATTTCTGTCAAGTAATGTATTGGTATATTTAAATTTTTTCACATAAGAAAAGTCGTACAGTTTATATGCTACTTATTTTTCCACACAAACATCGGTACTCACAATTTGTTTTTGTTCGAATAACAAATTATCGAGTATTTAAATATTATTTATTTTTTTCGATTTCCGGCATTTTTTGTACACTGGCAAGATATGTTCATGTCAGGTTTATTCATCCTGCTAGAGTTTTCCCTTATTACGTAGCCTTGACGTTATTAGATCATTAAGTTATTTATGATTTGATTTACAAACACTCACTAGGATATTCGTTATATCGCATAGAATATCTGAACAAATTGTGTCCTTTCTGTATCTTGTAAAGGTAAATATATCTAATGAAAAGCAAATAAATCATAATTTCTTTCTTGATACATAAATAAGATAAAAATTTGAAGTTGGAAAGGATAAATACATAAATTGTAGCCTTCGAATTGTTCAAGTATTAAATGTGTTTTAAGTATTTAGTTTTATCCAAAATTCTTCAATTTTTTTGTTAGGAAAGAATTTACAGAAATCTCTGACAAAAAATTTAAATAGCATTGCAGAATGTTGTAGTTTATGCTTATAATATTTCAATAAATAATTTGCTGGCTTTAAATATTATTTGAAAAATTTTTAGCTTTAAATATTATTGAGCAAAAGAAGATATTAAAAATCACCTAGACAAATTTTAATTTTTGTATAAATCTCTGCAGAAACCCACCTCTTTTTAAAATTTTAACAGTACCCATTAATAAGCGAAAATATATTTTAACACTGCTTTCAAAAAAGGTTACTGGTTTAATAGATTTGATAAAAAGCCATTTCATGCCTACCATGAAATATCTTTGTCTACCATGAAAGCAGGAACTATTAACCAGGAATGTCTCGTAATAATTTGACCCTGTTATTAATTAGTTGTAATTATCCAACCCATCTAAACCCTATTCATACGTCACATATTCAGATTCGAACATCTACTAGTAAGCAAAGCACGCATTGTGTAATAACTTTCCTGTGTCTTTCATATTCTTTTACGAAATTTTAATTCTGCGGTTATGAATAAAAACACACACCATATTTTCGACGTATTTGTGGCGTTACTAAGGAAATGCAGTAAGTAAAGATGGAAACTATCACGTTCGGTATTTCTGAACAATTTCTAATCGAATAATTTATGCACGTTTTGTTGAACCAGATACTTTGCATCGTCTTCGGAAATTTAATTCAGAGTCGACGGTACAACATCGCCTATGTAGCTAAATCGGCTGTTTTCAAATATTGAATATATTTGGCGTTAATTTTGTAGAAATTCATTATTCACAATTAAATAAAACTACGTGATGTAATATTATTTCTACTTTCTTTAAGTTCTTTACCACGACCTAGATTTCGTTGTATTACTACATCTTCAGGTGGGCTATTAGCAAATATATTTGCTAGTATATTTGCTAGTATATTTGTTTATTAGCTTCAAACATTTCTCTTAAATAAAGTCATTCGGAGAAACTTAACTATCGTGGAGCAAAATATTTACAACAGTATATATTTCAATTAATAGATAAATAATTTATTTAATTTTTACGTAAATGAATAAAACGCAACGTGCGTTTTACGACGCTTCTCTTTGCTAAATAAATTGTATTTGTTAGAAAGGTTCCAATTACGTTATTTTCGAAACAGCCATGGGACATGCAAGGGAATAATTTAATTCAATTAATGCCGGTTGCCAAACTTCCCGTATTTTGTTTCTTTTATCTTTATGTTTTTATGAAAAACACATTAGTTTAATTTGAGTTTTTAAAGTTTCCAAGTATTTTTAAAATAGATCTTAAAAGGAAGCTTCTCTTAACGTAGAAAAAGGAGGAAAAAAGTAGGAAAAATATTACTTCTAAAAATAGTTTCACAACGCAAAAAATGTAATGAAAGTTTTAAATAAAAAATTATATTTGTCAACTTTGTTCATTCTTTGCCATCTTATTTAAATCACATTTTTTTGTTTTTGGTTTCTTTGAAATGTTGGAGAGGTTCATACATTTTTAAATTTACTTAATCAAACGATATACTATAAATTATTAATTATAACAATTATTCCAAATATTAATTTACGTGATAAATTTATGTTCACTCTATCAACGAAATTAAGAATAGACGCTATGGTTATGTCTTGATAAAGATAAATATAATATATTATATTTATTTATCATATTATCTTTATCAAAACATAACGATAATATAAAGGTATATATGTTTATAGGATATATATGTTTTATCTCTGACCAGGTATGGTCTGTTTCTATCTTTCTTCGTTTTTGTCTCACGCTTGAAAGACCAATCGGATTTCAATTGGATTTTGCATATGAAACACATATTATATTAATAAAGGGAATATATATATTTACGCTATAATTCACAAAAAGGGAACATAAACATTAAACAATTATGCCTGCGCACGAAAAACTGAATGCGCTTCCATTAATTTAAATCTTAAATTAGTGAAACCATTTACCATGACAAATTCATTATTTTTACAAGATATTATAGTCGAGACTAATATCGCGTAACTCCCGCCGCCCTTCGTATACTTTCATAATAAATTTGTTAAAAATCTAATTACAAATCCCGTGGTAGACTTCTCTTGTAAAATGCCTAGTCAGCATCCACAAAACAATTCAAAGTATAACATTAATTTTCTTGCATTATTCGAATTTGATCAGTTTTCTTTCAACCTTCGCTTCTGATAAAAAACATCCCATATTCATTAATGATCGATCGTATCTATCTGCATTTCTGTTTAGTCCATCGATATATGCCGGACCAGGTTTTATTATTATTACCTTATTTTTTGCAAACTGACTTTTTCTTTTTGTGGGTACCCACGTTCCTATTCTCCCCATTTTCACATTTAATTCTTTTATCGTGTTTCTAGTTAGGTTTTGTACATACTCAATTAAAAATATTCATGTACCCAACTTTTTTCCGGACACAACGTTTAATTAACTAATTTGCCACAATAAACAATCAGAAAATATTTTTCTCTGTGATTTCCTATGGTTTGATGTGGGCCTATTGGATTTAAATATGTTTGTGTAATCTAGTTTGTTCTCTGCTCTTCTTCTGTTGTGTTGAGATGGTAGGCTATGAATTTGGTTTTCATTATATATTGCAAACTTCATCTCTATGGGTAGTTTACACAATGATTATTTTTACACATTATTTTCAAGTTATTAAAATCTACATGTTACAATATACGGTGTACTTTATCTTTTATATTAATATAAATTTCACTCAGGTTTATTTCACTCAAGTTTGCTTGCATACTTCTGTTGTATTGAGATGGTACGTTATGAATTTTGTTTTCCTTACATATTGCAAACTTCAATCTCTATGAGTAGTTCATGTAATCATTATTTTCACACATTATTTCCAAGTTATCAAAATTTACATGTCACATTATACGGTGTTGTTTGTCTTTTATACTTAGATAATTTTCACTCAGGTTTTTTCACTCATGTTTGCTTGCACATTTTATTATCCACATATCTTTTGATTTGATAAAGTCTTTAATCTTTAATCGTGAGATCTATAATATTTTGAAGTGTAGACTGGCGTCGACGTGTTTATTAATAATTTTATTCAAGGATACGGCTGAGCGTAAATTTGAAAGCTTACTAGTATTTAATGAGTATCAGAATGTCGTTCTTTGTTGCAATATTACAAAGAAAGGTTGCCACGTCATTTTTAAAAATTTTCCGTGGTTTAAAATATATAATAACACTCAAAAACACGTGTAAATGGTGACATTTAAATAAGAGTCCCTCAATTTATGTCAGTGCAAGAGTTGAAGAAAAACCGACAGAGTTTATTGAAATAATTGTGAGCAATTTAAACGAAATACTTTTTCAATGGTACTACAGAAAAGAATATAAGAATATTGATCGAAATTATAGGAAGAGTTTTACACCACTGCGGCACGTATGGAGTTTATCATTGTATTTATATATATTCCAGATATATGTCCAGATTTTACTCTCTGATAGCGAATAATCCTATTTCAAAAAAAGTTGTGGTTACATACGTCTCAATCTTTCAAGTGCGTTTAAGTAGGTAACGTAACGGATTATATGACATGATAACTGAGAGTCCCTATTTTCTCCAATTGAAAAATTAAAAATTTGAAAAGGCCATCAAGATGGGTATCAAATTAGAACACTTAAGGAACAAACTTCAAAAATAGAGAATATGTTATACGAATAAGTATGATAATTGATAAACAAAACTCGCCAAGCGACCCTACTTAGAACTTGGCTTTAGACAAAAAAAAATTTAACGTATAAAAAGTTATAAATTATTTTGATCCCTATAATCACACTAGAGCTAGTTTTCCACACCTATCTGGGTCTTATGTGACAACTTTGGCAATCTGAGAATGAACGAGGTCAAAAATATACACCCCTACGCATTAATCTAAATATCAATATACGGCCAAAGGAACAAAAACCAAATCGAAGTTAACAACACCAATTCGTATTCGCCATTTGTTGCAGTTAAACAAAACTACTTCGTCGGTCACATGACTGTATGCGGCTGTAGAGGTAACGTTGTCGTGTGGTTATCCCATTATATTATTTTTTAACTAAATTAAAAAAGTGGTTTTTAATTTGAATGCATGTATATTGATATGACAATGCTTAAATAGCTTGGAATTTACGTAAAGTAAAAAAAAATATATTTTTATATAACAAAAGACAATTATGGCAGGTAGAAATAATGACAGTATACTACCCAGATATGTGAGGAATGATTCAAAATTAAAATGGCTAACTTATCTCAATTTCATTCTGTATCAGTTTTACTTTATTCCCTATATCGGGAGGTTGTGTACTTATAGTTGTCGGTGTTGGTAAGACGATTATGCAAGAACCGATTTATACTTCATCAGCGATGAACAGGTTAAGATTTAAAAAAATAAAATTTACCTTAAAGAGATTTTATTTTTATAATACTGTCCGCTACATACATATACACATATACGTTATATTTTCGATAATAAATTACACTGCTATCATATTTTACATTATTTTAGTTTAATAAATATTTGTTTACTACTTTAGTGCATAATTGGTAATGCGCAACATATACAGAAAAATAGCGACTCATTCATAAGAAAACGCGAAATTTTCGACAACTCTGTCACAATACGATTCAAAGGTTATAACGAATATTATAAAATCATCTTAAGTTACGTTATGCTTTCCTCTTTTATTTACCTTTACAAAAAAAAATCCCTTTCTTATTGCTTGTCCCTGCTTTAAAAATTAATCAAACATTTGGCACAATCAATTTAAATTGTTTCAGAGAGCAATAAGAATCAACAACAAGAATCAACAGTCAACACTCTTTTTAATATATTTTCCATGCACAGAATCCACTCTGTAACAATATTATTATATGAGTAGATAAATATTATTTAGAAAGACTATCTAAAAGGTTTGTCTATCCTGTTTTCTAAACAAAAGCAGTAATTTAAAAAATTACTTAAATTAACGCTCGTCGAGTGCGGCGAATACACGCACGCACACATACACACATATATTTATATACACACGCTCACATATACATACATACATATATTTATATATAGATATAAATATATATATACATATATATATATATATATATATATATATATATATATATATACCTAACATAACGTATTAAAAATTGTCAACTGACAAGATACTACCGTTTTCTTTAGTCTCCAAAATCATTTTTGGTGTACTTATACTTAACAAATTGAAAAATGAATTTACTGATCTAGAACATAGTAGATATTGCTCTCAATAATTAGAACCACAATATGTGTGTGAGCATGTGTGTCTTTCATGTATATGCCTTGTCAAAAATCATATGCGTTGGCTATACTTAATCACTAAATGACTCAAACCAACAAACAATTTTTACTTACATTTCTAGTTTTAAGTTTATCGGTTTAGAAAGTTTTGAATTATTGAAATGACATATTTATGGAAAAAGGCTAATTAATAGTTCTTCTAAGGCTTCCTGTTTTTCTGACACCGTACTAATCCGTTTATTTTCAAAAATGATATCGAATGAAAATAAATATTTAAAAAAAAGAATGTTTGAAAAATGTCCTTAAAAAGTCACAATGTTAGATTTCATATAATTACTGAAAATACAATAATTTTCTCAAAAAATAACTAAAAACATGTATGAGAAACGATTATTAAACAAAAGTGACATACGTCAATCTTTTTTGTAATTCTCGAACTGTAATGTAAACACATTTTTACTTCACAATTCATCATTTTTTGGCTGTTTTCGAAATAAACATACCCACGAGAATCGAAATGTGAACTGAAATGAAACGGTGCTAATTTTACCATTTAGCACGGTTTTTAGTGGAACATTTTTCGGTTGATATGGGCCTGTCTATATGAATTAATAGAAGTCTATGCTTTTACAAACAGGAATATTTCCATAATTTTTTTGATATCACATGAAAGTATACACATTAAAAACTACATACCTGGAAATAAATTTTGCAGCTGATGATTATTTATTATAAAAAAAATAATTTGAAAAATATTGTACCTGACGATTTTTTTTGTTTGCTATGGAACAGATTTTGACCACTTTTTCCATTTATTTCACTTATTTTTTTATCGCTAACCACTTAACTACGCAATTAAAAGCATAATTTGTTACGAATTAATAAGTATTTAAAACAAAAATGTAATTATCAAAATTGAATATTTTCTTTTAATATGTAAATTTAAACAACTACATTTTGCTTAAATGGCGCCAACATTCAAGAAACAACAAAGTCTATTTGTATTATGGCCTATATCTTTTTTGGATATTTTATGGCATTCAATTCACTTTGTAATTGCCTAAATTTTAAATGTATTTCAAATTCACATACTAATTTTTTATTAATTTTTGTCATTTTATTACTAAAAAAAACTTTAATATTGACAATATTTATTGTTGAATATTTAAATTAAGCCCAGTTGGGCCGGGATTTTGCTTATTCTTTCGAAATATTTACAACAAATATTTTTTTTGGAAATATACATTTTTTTATGGAAGTTTACAATAACAATTTTTTAATATAATAACCATGGCTGGAAATTAATTTACTTACATATATTTGCATTCTTTTTTTTACGTAGTATATTAAAAATTTATATATTACATAAAATGAATTACCATATTTTTATATCAATGTCAAATGCAAAAGTTGATAGTCATAAATTAAAAAAAAGAACCATGAATAAAAGATTTACAAATAGTAAAACGCATGAAGTTGGGATAATTGCCAATTATTCTTATTTGACGTGTAAGACTGTTAAAAATTATACTTTTTTAACGTAATTTTAAATGTTTACTTTAAGTTATTTAATTTCATTAATTCCCTTGTGTGTGTCAAATGTGTAATTTCTAACGATAGATTCGTTGTGAATATAGGAAGAAATAATCATGTAATGTACAAATTTCGACATTTTTCTGGTGAGTACCTTTTTTGAAAATCTTTTTTATAATAAATAATCATCAGCTGCAGAATTTCTTTCTAAGTATGTAGTTTTTAATGTGTATAGTTTCATATGATTTAAAAAAAATTGTCGAAATGTTCCTGGTTGTATAGTGTTTGTCTTAAATATTTAAATAGACAAAATATATTTGTAATTGACACGAAATCTGTACTTTTGCAAAATACGTTCAATAAAATTTCACCGAAGCTATGTTTAAACACTGAATTGCTTATAAGATATAATTTTTACATAAATATTACAAAAAAATTATTGTATCTTTGAAATTTTAAAAATACAGGTGAAGTTGGCATGACAGGGACTCTGGGTTTGCTCACTAAACTTATATTCACGTAGTTTATTTGACAGATAAGTCGTCCACCGTTTTATTTTATGCTGGCTTTCTATTTTTAGCCAATCATCTGGCAGATTGTTATATATTTATTTACATTAAAAATTTGAAATGAATAAACACTTAAAATTAACAAATTAATATAAATATCCAGCATATCTATTTTTTTTTCATAGTTAATTAAACTTCAATTAGATTGTTTTAATAAATTTGGCAATTAATTATACACATGTGTAAATATTAAATTGGATGGTGAGTATTCATTTAAATTCCTAACACAATTAAATTTAATTTTAATGTAATTCAATTTATTTAATTTTTAATTTAATTTTTGAAATAAGATCATTTTTTTACTACTTTATATGAGAAAATAATAAAATTTAAACACGATAATTTGGAATAGTCTGACAAATGATTGGCTTACAATGGAAAGCTAGCAGATAAATAAAATGATGGATAACTCATGTGTCAAAATAATTTTTAATTTTAAATATAAATTCAATAATTATTTTATTGAATTTAAATTTTAGCAACCATATTTAAAATCATGCTACAGTTCTTTTATTATTTTTTTTCCATTAATTATTTGGGTATTAAATAAAGTTTCTCTAGTATTGTGCCAAAGATGTATAACTTCTAACGCGCATACACAATTATATACACAATTTTTTGTTTTGGATTGCGTAATAGAAAAGATAATCCTACTGAATTTTAATGATATACAGCATAGTGATATGAACCATACGTCAATATCAATGTGAAACAATACATATTTTAAGTCATCAAGAGAGATAATAACTTGTAATAATAAATCTATGAAACCATAATTAAATACAAGTACTAGTACATAATGGTAATAAGAAACCTTTTATTACGGTTGACTGGGAGTTGTTGGCTTCCCAGATGGTTACAAAAAAAGAAGTGCGTGAGAAACTATGTTGTTATCACGTCTGTACTATGGGCTCTGTATGGTTTTTAGGTAGTGGATCGCCCTCGCCGTTTCATCTTCAGTTAGTCTGAGGTAATAATGTCTGAAAGCCTAGGTGGAATATAGACGATAGGTGATTCATCCTTTCCGAAATAATCATATCATCGTTTCTACATGGTTAATTGTAAAAATACTCTAAGAAACACTAAATAAATGCTTTGCAAATTATCATTATTGAATTAGATATTATACAAAGAAAAGAAATTGTTAACGTCTGCAACTAAGAATCGGTGATCATCATAACCTCAAAAATATGTTGAATTTATTTAAATTTGACACAAAGTGATTTCAGCATAATATATATAATTAGACTTGTTATTTTAATATAGATATATTTCCATCATTTCTAAACCGGCGAGGTTATATATGCGGCAATCATTACATTGTTGGCGAGAAATGTTAGACAATAACATAAAATTACTAAGTAAATTACGGATTTTTAATGGACAGCAAGAGTTCCATTTTGCAAAATTGATTCATGTTAGTAAAAACAACATTGTGATGTAAAAGTTCAAACTAATTGCGTTTGTTATCTAATATTTTTCAGTGTTTTTCTTATTTATTATACTGATGATATCCTATTTTTTCTAGAAAGTCACGACGTCGTGATGAATTTAATGACACTTCAATTATCAAAATATCTCAAAACTATGCAAAAGAAACAGCACGCAAAATTTTTTGTGAAAGCGTGAATTATTTAATGTAAATTTACCGTTTTGTAAATGAATATTAATAAATGTGTCTTTTTATGATTTATAATAAAATAAAAAACAATTTAAAAAGTGTTTATAAAACACCCTTTAGAGATTGTCTTTAATGAGAGTATAATGATGGAAATAATGATGGTAATAAAAAGGTAATAATGATGGCAATAAATGATGGTAATAAAAAGGTAATAATGATGGCAATAAATGATGGTAATAAAAAGGTAATAATGATGGCTATAAATGATGGTAATAAAAAGGTAATAATGATGGCAATAAATGATGGTAATAAAAAGGTAATAATGATGGCAATAAATGATGGTAATAAAAAGGTAATAATGATGGCAATAAATGATGGTAATAAAAAGTATATATAATTTGTAAAATATTTTAATTCCCACACCAATTGCGAATACTTTGCATCAGGGCCTTGTTCTGAATTAAAATTTTTGTCTATTCCATTAGCAAATTTTTATCTATTCCATTGTCTGGGAAAATGGCTATGGATAAAATTAAAACGAAACAAATTTTTGCTTCAATGGGGTTTCTAAAAATTGCTTTAAGTTTTTACCCGGAAAATGCGGTCGAAGTTCTATATTTAAATTAGTAAAGCTTTAATAGGTTTTACGCAAATCCTAATTGGCTTAATATATTTTCTTGAAGTTATAAAATATAAAAAGACCACAAAGCAGACTTGAGGTAATTTAAAATCATCTTCTTTTAGTTAAAAATGAAATGGATGGAACATTTTCACGGAACAGAAATTAAAGTAAAAACATGCGAAATATAAATAATGTAAATTTATTTTCAAGGTAACATATAGGAAAATCGATGTGAATAATAAACGTATTAAAAATTAATATTCAGTTCAAATTTTAGCCACAGAAAATTCCAATCATTTCCTAATTAATTTTTCCCCCGTTATTTTGTATTGAATATAGAAACGGCACAGAAAATAATACAACACTAGATATTAACATAACAATATCGTATAGAGATCATTCTTAAATAAATATTAAATGCAACAAGACGAATGAAAAATAAAGGTTAAAAAGAGTAAATTAATTAAAGGAGAAAAAGCTTTCTGCTTTATGATTTTAATCCCAAACATATCTGCATACTAGGTCACAAAAGGAAATCGACGGAGAAATATCTATAAATACATCAAATCACATACAAAGGCTTTCCGCAGTAAAGATTTCTACAGGAAAATTTTAACAAAATAATGAGGATTAATCACATTGTGACTTAAATGTATTTGAAGGAACTTGGAAAAATGGTTTACATGAATTTGTATGTTTACGAAATGTTGTTACTTATCCTTCAGTGCGGCAAAGGGATTTTTCGTATATATCAAATATTTTGAACCGAAAAACTTCAATTACATTGAGTCAAAGTCGAGAGAAAATAAAAGAAACATGAAAGTCACCTAAAATATATATTGATTCGAGAGGAAGATTTAATTTTAACATGATATTTTACGCATTTTCATTGTTGTATTTATTAATGAAAATTGGAAATTAATAATTTTATTAGAGCGAATCAAATGATCTTAGTACATAAATGTTTTATTCAATAAATACCATTAATTGACTGACTATGTATTAATATAAAATCAACGTAATTAACGCCAAGTGTTAGTGGGATAAACAAATTTATATCCCTATTTAAATAAAAATGGCTTTGTTTGAAACAGTTTTACTTCTTTCTTCTAAGTATACTCCGTAAAAATATTAGTGGGACTTAATGACGGTAAATAATTAATTTTTTTTATTTTTTGTAGAAAATGTTATGCTTCTATAGCATTCCGGTGAAAATTTTAATACTTTTTTTCTAGTAACTCTTAGTAACATGTACATATAATAAAACTAACGGAGTGAATTTTGTACATCGAAAATATTTTAAAAAGAGTAGTTATATATATAATCGTATAGAATGATAACGGAAGCCACAAAATCTTGGTTTTAGAATTTTTCTCTTAACTTGTTCTTCAATCTCGCAAAATCTCTTGAACGGATTTAAATGAAATTAGTATGGCAATAGTTTCTATCATCGAGCAACACATAATATTTGTTATTAAAATATTATAGGTTTAAAAAATCTTCCTTGGTGAATATTACCATATTGATACTGCCAACGTCATCTCTTAACATTTTTAATATAGGTCACACTTACAAATATATTACGATATTTCACTACCAATGCCACTTAATAGCGTTTTTAGGTCATATATATTTTAAAATAAACAAAAAAAACAGAGAAATGATAATGCTCACTACTCCTAATAATTTTCCTTAAAATCGAGTTTCACGCGAATGAAGATGCTGGTACAGCTAGTTAATATTTATATACATGAGTAAAATTAATATATTAAAGTGAGCATCGAAAGTTTGAAAAGATAAAAGAAAATATCTATTACAAAATTTTTAACAGACAGACAGACAAGAAAGCAAGATAATAAGATATTTTAAAAATCAACTATTTCGGTTTGTTTGGGCGTTTGTTTCCAAATCATGGTCTAAGGACTGAACCGATTTGATTCAAATTTGAAACAAGGTTATCATATGAATAATATGGTCTAGAAATAGTTTTATATAAAGATGTTAAACAATTCGACAAATATTATAAATCCTAAAATCGAACGTTAATTGGTCTTAGGGTATAATATATCTAATTTTTTTCCATGATTGGGCCGATTTTTTACAATTTTGTGTATAGAGACAGTCGGCACCATGGGATCACATATGGACAAATTCGCACAGAAAAAGTCCTTAATCTTGATTTAAAAATTGTACTTATATTCTTTTTCTTTTTTAATATTGGTTTTCTTTCTTGGCTCAATAACTAATTTTCACAAATTATTCACTTTTACAACGCAAGAAAAGCTGAAAGTAAAAGCTATTTGTGTATATTTGTTTGAATTTCTATATGTTATAGTTAATCATGAAGGTAAACTAATTTAATAAAAAATACTAAATAAAATATAAATTTATGAACGGCAATGCAAAGTAAACTTCTGGAAACAACAAGTAACGGTATTAATAAATCGTTTCTTATAAAATTCTTACAGTATCTACAGAGTTAACATGTCTTAACCAATACTGCAAATATGTCCCATAATAAGCTCGGTGAAATTATGATAAATAGAAAATAAACGATTTGTTTTGTAGTTTGGGCAACGCACTTTTATATATCGATAAATAAACGTAGTCTTAGGTTTAAGTCTGTAAACAAGGTATACAAATTCCTAAACTATAAAATACAATCGTTTAAAATAAAACGATAAAATGTAAAATTTATAAGTGAAATTAGCATTTTATTGAAGTAAAAGTTACACGGATTTACTCTACAATACATGAGTTGCACTTGTCTCCTAACAACGATAAAATGATGTCAAAGAAATTATCAGTTTGAAATTTGTCGCAAGAACAAAAGTTTAAATGATTATAAATAAAAATCATTTTGTAAAATAATTGCAGTCAGTAAATATTTATTTAATATATCTATATACATTCAAGTAAAATGGATTAAAAATTAAATAATCCATTAATTAATAAATTAATTAAGTTCCTCTTTAATCCATCTTAATAAAGGTAAAAAGGAATTAAAATAAATCAATTTTCAAGCGTTGCGAAAAATGTGCTTGGAATATTTATTTCAGTTAGTTAGTTTTTAACAATATTTCTTTTACCAGATACAGTTATTCTCACATTTTATTAAATTAGCAAGCATGCCCATTCCCCTAAAATCTGAACCATTTTCCAATTTCGTGGAAGTTAATTTAGCAAAAAGCAATATACTCCCAAATCCACTTGTTATGCAGTGTGAGCTACATAAATAGGGCTCCATATTTATTAAACAACTTAAGTAGTTAAAACTCTAAACTTGAACTCACGAAATTAGTAGGACCATTTTATTTAACAACGATTGTTAATCTGATAATAATAAAATCCCGCCGATACAACGTAGCTTTTTTCTTGTCACGAAATTGCCTACAATTAGGCCAATTAGTCCATAAATGGCCTCCATCCAATAACGTGCTCAGGCCCGTCTAAAAATGTCCTGAACACTTTACTTAATGTACGAAATCTCAACAAATTGTTTTTCTCAATAATAGTCTTGAAACAAATATTTTTTTTTGTTTATCGAACCTTGATGGATTCTCATAATATAAAAGGAGACTCCGTGCAAAATTTTAGATTTTTGCATCCGTTGATTTAGATTATTTGCTAATATACGAAACGAATTTGAACATCATTTTCTTTTTCCTTCTGAAAGTTTTATGAAAAACATATTTATTTATTTTATTACAAGAAACTAATTGGTAATTTCGAACTACAACAACTACGGCTTCAACCCACGGTTTTTCCTTTTGTTGCTTATATATAATTTCATGCTAACTACTTATATTCCAGAAGCAGTAAAAGTAAGACTGGGTATTATTCTGTCTGTTAGTCAGTCGGATCGATTCGATCCGAAAGAGTTTCATGTAAATAGAAATTAAATAAAACAATTGCTATTTAATATTTCCGCGGTATTTCTTGGAAAATATTATTGTAAAAATATATATTTTTAAAACTTAATGAAGATAAAACTCTAGAAAGAAGTTGTTTTTATTGTTATTTATAATTTACGACAATCCCACTATAATAACAATAACTTAAATTGATTTTAGAAATAGATACTTTTGAATTACCTTAAGAAATTCAAAAGTACCTATCTATTATTTAATCATCACATACTATTTTCCATTCACATATTTAAAACTAACCCAGAATATTTTTATTGCCGTACCGAAGAATATAATTACATTTAAATAACGTAACTTTTTCAGTTAAACACATTTTCCTTTCATTCTAAATGTTTACTTTTTTATCTTATTCCAGTATAATTTTTAAACCGTTCGTTAAATTAGATTAAACAAAAAGGTAATTGAAAACTCCCATATTTCTGTTTTTAGTGAAGCGTTATGAAAATATATGTTAATCAAAAAGTAAGTATAAGTTTCTGAATGTAATGTTAGGGATAGGGTAGAGATAACTCCCTGTTGATCTGCCTTCTTAAAATGTAATGAAATTTATAAAAATTTAATCATAATTAGTATTACCGTTTCTGTCTGAATACATAGTGTGTGATTATATGTAATTTTACTGTATATTATGTAAATACGAATTAAATTTTCTTGTCATCGGCTTGTACCTTAAAATTATGATTTATGGACAAAGATAATGAAATACCCTATAAAAATATTTGCACTTACAGATACATTCTTTGCTCTTATGTCCTCATACAAACATAATTTTAATTGGATAATTTCAATGGTATTAATTTTAAAGTAATTTTTCTTTTGGACTATTCAAAACTAATTTTCGTATGTATTTTTGGCATTAATATGCTGTTGTGGACAGCTACTCTTCCTTTCCTTCATTTGATTTTTTTAGTATAATATATAGAAATATATAACAATTGTTGCATTAAAATTATAAGTAGCGTAAATAAAAAACAACATATTTATAATCTCCTATCGATGGTAATAAAAAGTATATATATATATATATATATATATATATATATATATGTATATATGTAGCCGGAAACCTTAATTTATTAAAGCGTCTCTACAAAAGGCGATAATGGAACGAAGCTCAGCTGCGAATTGCGTACTCTATGGTTTGCAAAAGATTAACGTAGTATTCTGCATAGTGTATGATTTTGCATAAACACTTCCTACTTGATATTTTCCTCTATTGTACCAATAGATTACATTCTTATATGAAAATGAATTGTATATATTCATTTGAAAATAAAAAAGTTTTTTGTTTAATATCAAATCTCGTAAGTACAAGAATATTAATTCATCCTGATCTTAATTAAAATGATTATTACTTGTTTTTTTTTTGGTATTTCATTACTTGGAAGTGCACCTCAGGAGCATAGTAAATCCAAAACATTTTGCTCGTTAGCCTACAATCATGAGAAACACATATTCATCCTTCGTTACGGTAGACTAAATAATTTCTCAAAGCTGAAAAAGCTGAATTTCTTCAACTGCATTTGTACATGCATATGAAAAAATTACGTGCTGCCATAGTTTGGAAATAAATTTTTAGGGATTTTCATTGAAATGAATGATACATTTTCACATCAAAAATTGGTTTAAAAGTCCATATTTCTTTTAAAATTATTTTATTTATTGGATCTTGCTATGAAGTTATGGACACAATGATCGTGTTATATAATGTTTTGATAATCTAAATTTTAATGAAAATACTTAATTTAAATGAGTTGTAAGAATTGTGAGCTTGTCATCATGTTGTTAGAATATTTCTACCAAAAAGTTAAACAAGCTTGGTCGTCGTTATTTATTGGAGCTATTCATCACTAAAACAGTCAAACGAAGCTTCAATTTGAGTGAAAGCTTCAAAAACTATTGCTAGAGTAATACTGTAGTTTTCCTTTCAATGGATTAATTTGTTATATTTGCCAAACTTATTTAATGAATGTGTGCTACATAAATGTTTTTTCCTGTATTTAGCAGTTAGTAATTAACGAAGAAAATTAATAATTGAGAAGAAATTATGGCCAATTAAATGAAACTACGTGATGTAGTATTATTTCTACTTTCTTTAATTTCTTTACCACGACATAGGTTTCGTTGTATTACAACATCTTCAGGTGGGATATTAGCAAAAAAACAAAAGATCATCACCATCTTTTTTTTTTGCTAATATCCCACCTGAAGATGTAATACAACGAAACCTAGGTCGTGGTAAAGACATTAAAGAAAGTAGAAATAATACTACATCACGTAGTTTCATTTAATTGTGAATAATGAATTTCTACAAAATTAACGCCAAATATATTCAATATAAGAAATTATGATTTAACTAATAATTTAATAAAATACTTACGTGATAGTTGATTTCAGAAACTTTTATTAAAAAAAAATTTTTAATATCCTTCGGCCCCTAATATTAAAGAGTACATATTGTTTTTGTCTTAAGTGGCGTCTGTAGTGCTGCAATCGAAATAATGTGCAATTACCAAGACATAGAAGAAAGTAGAGGATTTATATGGTTTTTTTTAATTGCTTAAAATGACAAACTCTGATTAAAATTGTGATTGCAATTGGAACATTTTAAAAACTGTTATCACAATGTCCATTTAAAGTTGTGGTAATGAAACTGGATGGTGCAAAATTGTTTCTACATCCAAGAAAAAAATTCAGCCATTTAATAATTAGTATTCTGTGTGATATGAACTTAATGTATTTATAAATTCTTATAAGTGCAATAGATACGTCCATTTTATTAAGTCTATTATGTCATAGTAGGAGCATAAAAACGAATACAAGTAATGGAAAGAAATTTTATTTCATACATTTTTTAATTTATTTTGGCAATTAAGTGATATTAACTATTTAGAATATCACTTATTATAGAAAATAATTATATTCACCAGTCTATTTTGTCATTCAAAGTTGTTATAAATAAAACTAGGTTGTTATCTATTACTAAAATACCTTATATAAAACAGCTTTTCAGCCCACTGGGAGTCTACATTTATTTAAAAACATATTAGTAATGACATATATAATATATATCTTTATCTATGACATTCATTTCGTAACTGGGTTTTTTATTTCGTGGCTTAAATTTTGAAGTTTTGCTAACTAACTGACTTGTTGGTCTTGGGTTTTCTAGAAGGAACTTAAAATAATTGAAAATTCACCCTTTTCCTTTTTTCACTAATATAAATTTAATCCGTTTCAAAGTGCTGTCCCTGAAAAACGAAATGAATTCATGGGATCGGTCATGTGTTCGTGCCTTCGTCTTTCTCTCGGCCGTTTTTCTTAGAATACGTTTCAACTTTAAATTCAGCCAAACCACAAAGCACATTAACTCGAATAAATTTAAATAATTAAACCTTAAAAATATTAATTAAATGATTTAGAGAGATATAACAAAGTGGAAGTATAGAGTATTAGTGGAAAGATAAAAAAATAAAGATGTAAACCCAAAATCATTTAATTTCGATTTTTTGGCAAGATATTTATATAGATGTTTCCGAAAATATCCGCAAAAATATGCACGTCAACAAAAGTATGTTAATCTTACTCTTTTCATTTCCGAAACGCTTAAAACAAAAGATCTCAAAGTAAAATTTATTAAAAAATAACGTTACTGAATGTTTACGTAAGATTAACACAATAACTACAGCAATAATTCTAAAACAGATAGTTTTGGAAAAATTTACGAGAGCTTACCGGCAAAAAAAAATTTTCTTTGTGAAAAATAACATCCATATTTATAAGTAGTCCAGTATAACTACTACGTAGCCTGAAATATTTTTATGTGTCTTAATATGTGCGACACTTTCGTAGTAAGACTTATCCTTGTATTTAAAAAGTTTTTTTACCTCTACTATATGGCCTCTAAAAATCTGTTTATATATGTAAAGTCAACCCATTGATTTATCGAGTCAAATCTTCATCTCTCACGTCGACTCTTCTTTCGTAACCTTTTGATAAGTTTGTTGATGACATAAACAATATAGAAATATTAATTTAATAAAAGGTTAATAAAAATCGTCATTAAATTTTTTTGGTAGAGAAATTAGTTACCCAAAAGATAATTACTATATGGATTTTACCTACTAGTTTATGTAAACTTCGAAATCTTAATATCATAAACCGATTACTAAATATTTGATATATTTAAAACATATTTGATATATTAATAAAAGATGATTTTAGGTTTTACTTTAACTAATGGTAATTACTGGAATATAAGCTTTTTCTGAAAAGGAATTCAGGTTAAAAGAAGAGACAATTGGTATTTGAAAATATTGAGTGTAGTCTTCACGGCTTTCTAAGATCAAATGAATACAAAAAAAATTGTCAAAACTTAAACATTCCGTAGCAAATAAATTTTCCGGTAGCTTTTTCCTCAAACATCGTTAATGAACCAATCTACGAAATTGAAAATTTCTCGTCACTGACCCGTATTACGTCATTTACTTAGATTCCAAGAGAAAAAATTATTTTCCGTATTTACATATTATTTATGAGCGTGCAAAATATAATTAAGAGATTATAAATACCCTTCGTAGAATTTTATCGCATATTTCGGAAACTCAACGACCAAAAGATTTACAAAATATTATGAGACCTCTATGAATAGTAAATAGTTATACCAGTAAATTTTAATATACGAATACGTAGTTACTAAACAAAATTAAAATAGAAGATACTAGTCTAAAGATTTGTCAAACGCAACATTTCAACTTTTTTATAATTTCTTAAAATGTCAAAAATGATGTAATAAAATGTCATTAAATAAAGCAAAAAAAAAGCATGTCTTAAAAGAAGCACTGGGATTTATATTTTATTTTAACCTAGGCTAAATTAACAATTGTATTGAAAGTAAAATATGTAAAACCTTGAAAAATGTTATGTTTTTAATAAATTTGTTTGGGTATTGGTAGTATGAATTTATATTTGAGTAGCTCGAATGATAATTTAAAAGAATTTTCTATTGTGAATTTTGTTAACTCTGCAAAAAAGTCTATAGTATTAGATCTTTTGAGTTTCAATGAAGATATTTGTTTTAATGTCACTATCGAGATTATAAATTGAGTTCACAATATAATTAATTGTTAGCATTTCAAAGTTCAATACGTGGAGGATTACTTTCAGGTTTTTCATGGTTATTATCTCCCAATATCGCGTACCTTTCTTGTGTCATCGTTTTCAATTATTTCTTTAGGAGTGAATAACCTTATGTGACATTGCTTTTCTCCTCCTTGCCATACAAAGTTTCTTTAAAAATTGACGCATTGACCCTGACGTTAACAATGTCATAGGTTCATTGCTTTTAAATAATAGTCTTGACGAGTCAAATAATCAATTCACGTCGAAAAGTCGTTTATAATTTTGTCAACGGTCGTTCGTTGACATAGTTAATTAATTTTCTTTTTGTTGCGGTATTGCGTACTGGTAGCAACTAATAACGTCCATCCATCCATCCTTCAAAGGTATTATTATATAGTGGTGAGTGAATAAGTTTTTGTCAAAATATTTTCCGTCCTGAAAAAATAAAGTGTCTTAGAAATTGATTTGAAACTGAAAACGGTTTCTGGACAGATATCTGTGAATTGCTGTCCAGAAAAAGCGTATTCTGAGTATCATCATTATTTCTCAAAAATCAAAGGCAGTTTATTAAAATACTTACTACACATTTCTATAAATTTTGTTTAGCAAAATTTATAGAAATGTGTAGTTTCAAAAATAACATTGAAGCTTTTAACTTTAAACTAATAAGACTATTGTAGATAGTTAAACTTTGATTACATGGTTAACATTTAGGTTATCGTGAGAATATTTTAGCGGGGCGTATTTTAATTACGATTGGTGAAAGCATTTCTAAAATTACCCATAATTAGTTTTATAATTTAGCAATTACCTTACGTAATAAAAAATTGCACTTTTGCTTCCAATTCGAATATGTTGTATAGGAAACGAATTATGAACTTATAAAAAAACAGCGCAATTAGAGCAGAAAAAAATTCAGATAGTTCTATGTTCGGATATTTGTCAGAAAATTTTAATACTGCTGGCTGTTGGTCTGCATCTTTATTAAAAAATAGGTAAAGATTTATATCTAATTACTCAAAAATACACTGAAAATGAGATAGTTTTTACAAACTACAAGTATTTTAGTATTATGGCCTAGACTTTAAAGATAAACCTATGCCATCAAACAATTTATTTATAGAATTATTTGACGTAAACAATATCACTACAAATTGTTCTCATGTATCTCTAACGGCTTGACTAGCGCAAGCCTAGTTAAAGCCCCAATGTTTATTTTATTGCAATTTGCTTAGAAAAAAATATAAAACCAAGTAATTTATACAACAAAATCATAATTTATATATCCTGGCTCAGGCAATTGCAATGCATCAATCTAAATTAAATCCTTTTTTTAGAATATTTTAGTATTGCATTAAGAATTAATTAGTAAAAACAACGCACAAACCACTGGCGTTGTATAATTAGGAAATTAAAATCAAGAAGTCTAAACATGTTGGAAGCCATAGTAATCGATACACATAACAATGAATTTGGGATCAGTCTCAATGATATTTAATTCACCATTGTTAAGTAAGTTTCAAACAATCGGATTGAGTTGAATATTCTCTAGTTTAAGTTAAGGCCAGGAAAATTTATTCGAGTGCTGTTGCTGATGATTTTTCTAGCACTCTTAATTATTATCATTTTCAGAAGTTACTTGTACTCTAAAATCAAATTGGTTCAAGATAAAACTAGCATATACTTACCGAACATTTCAAAACTACTGCTTTCCATTCGTAATAAAGCTGCGAAGAGTAAACCCAATTTGAATATGTCATATTACACCAAAAGACTGATTAAGAACATCCCCTGTGTATCTAGTAATGTTGTATACATATGTTTATTTAACAGACAATGAACTTTAATATATAAAGCAGCAATTAGCTGCTATCATTAAAGCTTATTAAAAATCTTGATGCAATCTTGATGCAATGAAATAAAATTTCCAAGGAATCAATTAAAAAATACCTGCAATTTTCGAAGGATTCATAGCTCAACAGAAAATATTGAGTTATAGACACTTCATCGAATAAAACTTAAATATTTTCCAGGGAAAATTTTTTTGATCATTACTTTGCTAAATTTTAAATCACAACTCAAAAATAATGCTCATCTATTTTGAAGCAATAAACGAGCAATGAATTTTTACATTTCGAGAGTAAATCAAGGCCCTGTCTCACAATTTCCTTACGTCTGTCCTTCCGCCCATTTTAGCGTCTAAGTATGACAAAGATTTAAACTTTATTCTACAAAATGTTAAACCAAGGGCTTCCTCCAAAATATGTCAATTAATTTCTAGCAAAATATTGAAGAAATAAATTTAATATACCCTTTGACAAATAGGAGGAAATTTCCTTTGGGGCATTCTATCGGGGTCGGTTAACATTAGAAAAACTTTTCAAAACTCAATTGACATTTTAGTTGTCATTAATTTCGCGGTTTCCAAGACATTATTCTTAAAATTTTCATAGAATATGTGAAATAGTAACATTGGATGAAACCTTTCAAGTAGGTACATTATATTGTTTAAGTTAAGTCAGTAGTTTCAAAAGTTATATCATGCCTCAATTTTGTGAATGTTGCCATCTAATTAGGATTTTTTTAAATAAAACGTGAGGCATTTATAAAAAATAAATCCAATAATATAACATGCGTAATAGGTAAATGTGTTTATATAAAGGACGTACTGGTTAATTATAGCATAAATTATTTAAAATAATTTTAAACTTATGGTATTATTAGCTAAGGAACGTATGTGATAAGTTACTATGTATTAAAGTGAAACAATATAACACATAAACGCATACAAACAAACACAAATGTGATGATTGAATATTTCCAATACTCTTTCTATTAAAGGTAATAACAATGTGGTTAGTGAAATTAAAGCAAAACGAACATTTATTTGCTATAATTTTACACGATGAAGTAAAAAAGGGGAATTGACTTCGGGAATAAAAAGAAAATTCAAATTAAAATGGAATAACTCAATTATCGTCCCAAATTGACTTTTTTGGAATTATTCGGGTATGATAAGGATATAAGGTATAAAACGACAATATTATAAAATCTAAAGACGGGCGATCGATCAATATATTTTCACATGACAACGGTATATTCCACATCTGTTAAGGTGGCATTCAATTAAAGTAAGCACTTTTAAATGTTTTATGCGAAAACCGTGTAATGGAAGTTTCGGAAAAAGTACAGAAGGTTACATTAAAAATATTGATCAAAAGCGCAATTTTCTCTCTATGAAAATAAACAAAACCGTGGTTATCAAAAGTAAAAAAAAATTACGTTTATATCTATAGCTTCAGATAAAGAACGAAAAAAGGTATTTGACTTTTGAAATATAAAGAAAATCCAAATTAAAACGGAATGACTTCAATTTCGATTTGAATTGTCCTGGTGAATTTCACAGATTTTCTTGCAATGTTTCGAGTACGGAAATACAAGGCATAAAACGAGCCAGGCGAGTGATTAACCGGTAAATTTGACATGACAATGATATATTTCATATCTGTTGAAGGTACATGAAATTAAACTAACCATTTTTAAATGTTTCGTGCAATATTTGATGAGAAATTCTCGTATTTTAATCAAATTAATTTTGAAGTGAATGTGCTACGCAAAATCTAAGCTTTGGACAGTTGTGAATATTAATAACATTTTTGACCTACGATGTTAATTAAATATTTTCATTATTTTATCAAATTTATTGTACTCTTACAAATTCTAAGTTATCATAGTGTGAGCGAAAAATACGGACGATCTTATTATATTTGCTTAAGCGTTTTTTTTTCTCCAAATTTAGAAAATGATAAATAACAAAGTTACTTGCTAAGAAGCGATTAAAATAGTTTCGTGTACAGACATCCAATCAGAAGTTTGAGTTCAATCAGTTTTTTTGAAGGTAAATAACTTAAAATTAAAAAGATAAAAATTGATTGCTTGTATTTCAATTAAAATTTTTCATCGAATAAGAGCATTCTTATAGGTGAAAATCTAATATTGTACTAAATCTAATATTATCTATGAAAAAAGTGATCATTTAGTTTTGTCAAAATATTTTTCCACTTTATATATATTTAGATTTCAGATTGAAGTCAATGTTTATAGCATCATTATATCTTGATTGCAAAATGCTAAGTGAAAATAAATACCAATCCAATGTCGTCAAAGACAAACTTAGTGAGGTAACCATTAAAATTTTTATATCGTCAGAAGTTAAAAAATATGTAGTGATAATTAATTTTTATTCTGCAATTTGTGAAAAAAAGCAAATAATTCAAACTACATTAAGCTATTTTAACCAAAATTAAATGTGACAAAGACAGGTATAAACAATTTTTGCTACTTTTAAGTATCTCATCCCAAATTACAATTACATATTAATTATAATTTTGTATGTTAAATAAGTGACTTAGAGTTTAGGTAGGTTACATTTTCAACGATACTTCGGTATGATGGAATGAAAAATTAAAAATTAAATGAGTTAAATTATATTGTATCTATGTTCGTCTTCATACTTATACTATATTTATCTTCACTTTGTCAAAAATCTTAGTTTAATCTTTCATTGATAATATTTTTTTTCCTAATGTTCATTCATTTTATTGCTAGGAAATTATCAAATATGAATGAGCCAAAAGTAATTCCGGACTAAAATTTGTTTTTCCATAACACAATATCTGGCAAGAAAAAAGTACTTAGAAGTAATAACGGGGCATCATTACAGTGAGAAAGAGGAAATTTTGGTAAGAATTTCCGTAGCGAAAAAAAATTCTTAATATATATGCTCAACTTTAGAAAACGGAGTTTCTAGAAAATATGGTACTATATTAGGATAGTTCTATAAATTAAGTTATATAACGTTACTTTTACGAACATGGTCAACAAAAAAAAAAAATTATTTTACTTAATAAAATGACGTACAAAATTTTTATTTCCTTTGTAACCCTCATGAAACTAAAAGATCACATCCGTATTTAAAAACTTCTATTTTTTTTTTATATTTGTTAATTCGTTCAGTTTTAGCTTTGATATTGTGTGATACAAGGGATTTCTTAAATTTCAGCACGCCCGACAATCTGTCACGACCTCAACGTTTCTAAAATTTTAGATATGTGCATGAACTTTAGTAAGTCCTCACTCCAAGAGCGGATATTTATTAACAGATAGCAAAAATTAAAAATATATTCAATTTACCTCTCAATTCTCGGCGAATATATTTTATTTATCTTTATTAAAAAATATATAATAGTTGGATTATAATGATTAGTACATGGAAACAAATATACTCTTTGCGTATATATATTTGAAATTGTTGTATTATATATGTTGACAATTTATAAACTCTGAGCATTGTAAAATTATCTCAGCTAAAAATAGTTCCTGAAAAAATATAATTTCAGAAATTACGACAAAATAATTTTCGTGCAATATTTTCTAATCAGTTGATAAATTCATAAATATCCACTTGCTGCAATCACTGAATTCCATTTAATTTACACACTTATAAAGTAGAATAAATCGTTTTTGCTAAATGATCCATGTTGTCAGTCAGTTTAATCGATTGACGGATAATTACATTTCACATAAAATGAAATAAAACCATGTATTTTCTGCGGAAACACGAAAAAGCAAATTGTTAACACATTTTTTCCAATCACTGAAACTCTCAGTATTTTTTTTTATCGATTAATTATATATATGTATTATATATTGTAAATATCTATATGTATATATATATATATATATATATGTATGTATATTATTTTCAAATAGAAATACATTAAACTTCGTAAGCCATAAAACCCCATGTAATATTATTTAGACTAACTATTTTAGACGAAATCAAAAATTAGTTTTACATAAAATATGTAGTGGTTCGTCAAAAATAGATTTACCTTGGCTTAGAAGCTACATATAATAAAATAAACGTGAGAAGTTGTTAGAGATACCGTTTATAAAAAAGTATGATTTTCACAAACACAAAATTCGACACAACTTTCTTTCCATCATTGATTTGTGTAACCGTTTAAAGGAGAAGCAGCTGAATTCAAAATAACTTAAATCGAATTTGCCAAATAAATTAATCCATTTTCTTATCAATATCATTGTACAATTAAGAATATCAAAAGCGGAGTGTCATATATTATAATTTAAAAATAAATTGTAAAATTTGAATATTGATAATGATAATATTTTCCCTATGTTGTTTTACACAATATAAACTTTTGTCTACCTTATCCTAGGAGATCGAGTTTTTAGGACTATTTGATTATATATTTTTATTTTTTAATTATCTGCCCTTGCTAACTTTTTGTAAAAAATTTACTTTTATTGAATTCATCCCTGTGCTGACGTGAAGAATAATTGCATTTTTCACCTGTTACATTTTATAATAAACCAAGTGGATAGTTTCCAAAGTAATCAATAGAAGTATAACAGATCGTTAATAATGTGTTCGGTTTATTTTGAAATTTACAACATAAAAGAATTGAAATGTTAAATAATACAGTTTCAGTAAATATATCCTTAATTACTTATGTAAATAAAATATAATTAAATATAATCATTAATCCGGTTAATTTATAAATAATTGATGAATTTTTAATTCTCTTTTTACCTAAAATAAAACAGTTTTAATATGGTTTCCAGCAAATTATTTTAAATCAAAATATTGTGTGAGCTCATAAGTTTTTAAATTACACTTACTACAAAGAAATTAAATTGATTTTACAATATTACAAAGAAATTAAATTGTTTGTGCACCATCTTTATCTGTTAATTACTGTCGTCTGGTAGGCAGTGATAATATAAAATCAACATAAATATCTCTACAACTGTCTTTAAACAATTTTATGAAATTTTTTCGAAGGTCTTTTGTAAGGGCGGCCGGTTTGTTGGGAACGGTGTTTGTTTGACGTACATATGCTGGGGATTTTATTAGCCATGGAAACTGGTTGTGAAGCATCGTACGTTTGCTGCAGAGGTTTTTTTTTAAATAACGATTCTTCCGTTACAGCGTATAGGTGTTTGCAGGACATTTCTATATTATGTGACAGAGGTTGTCCATGTATAACAATTATTGAACGCGATGTTTTCGTGAATGTAGGGCGGTAATGCGACACTGGTCAAGTGCAATGCGAACAGTAAGAAATGAAACAATAACATCGGTTCGGCTTGACGTGATTGTAAACCCACGTCCCTTGCTCAAAATGCATCCTACGTCATTAAACTTAAAAAAATAACTGTACCAAAAATTATCGAAAAAGGTTTAAAGTTTCATCCCTGTAAAAGACAAATCATTCAAAAAGTTAAACCAAGAGACAATGGACTAAAACTTATGTATGCCAAATATTTCCTCGTATTGGAGTTTATGAAAGCATAATAATCTTGTAAGATGACAAAATTTTTTTATCAGCAAAAAAGTAGTTATTGGACCAGAGTAAGAAGAGTAGAAAATAAGCGCAGAAGGAATTATCAGGCCTTATTTATTTGAGGATGAAAGTCACCTAACAACGGTAAATCCCCAAATTTATTCGTCTATCCTGGAAAACTTTTTGGAACTTCACATAGAGAGCAATGGGTTGGTAAACAATGATTCAGAGAGATGCGGAAGGTAGGCGCGTAGTTTCAACGAGATTTCGCTACACTACACGTTTCCCAGATATCAACCAAATTATAAGGCACATTTTCGCAGAAAAAAATGTTAGTTAATTTGGTGACATCTCCTGACCACCGAGATGACCACACGTAACACCTGCGGACTTCTTCTTATAGGAATTCTGCAATTTAAAAGTTTATGTAAATAATATCCGAAATGTATTAGAACTGAAAAAACATATTGACAAGTCAAGAATTTTGCAAGAAACGTGTCAAAAAGTGTTCAGAAATGAGGTGTGTCATATAAATGAGTGCATTTGTCTCCGCGATAACACTTAATGTCAGTTATTTTAAAAAAATAAATCGGCATTTGTTTATTTTGTTATGCAATGTAAACAATTTAAAAAGTATGCAAAATTTTTAATATTTTAATTTGAAGTTGGAAATGGTCATTGTTCTATGTATTTTGCTCTGTTCTTGCCAAAAATATTTATCAGTTGTCATTATTTTTTAAAAGAACCAATCTCTGTATTGTAGACAACATTCTTTATTTAATACAAAACAACCGTCGGTGGTAACCGGGTCTACGCTCAAGGACGGCTGTAGTCTTTTCCGAAAATATGTCTGCTCGATGGAAATATGATCGGATTAGATCGTAAATATTTATTTCTTTCTAAACGTTTTAACAAAATCTCAAGAAATATAATTTAGGCTAAAATATTTTGTTTTTTCCCAAAGCCCTGAAAAACCCCAACTTTTATTGCTTGGTATACCGCCATATTGATATACATCTATTTATTATTTTATATTGATATACACCTAGTTTATACAATATTGAAATTTAAGGGTTGACAACTTCTAATGTATCGCAAATTATAAACTGTCAAAGTAAATTTCCATTTATCGGCTCGAAAAAATTTAGAAAAAAGTGTAGTTTTTGTTCCTAATTATTTTTTCATATTTCACTTAAATATTATAATGGTAACAACTAGTAATTTAATGAAATAATGCGCTTAACTCTATTCATTCGGTTTTTTCAATTATCCGTTTACTAAGTACCTACGCGTATACGATAATTTAAATTTAAATTATTTTGTTTTAGAATATATTGTGGTTACTTAAATTTTAAGTTCAATTCAGATATTGAGTGCTTCCACAGTATCATAATTGTATTCGGTAAATGCTAAAATCATGCCTTATAAAACGACATGTTCACTAATTCTACCCACTCGAGAACATATTGAAAAATAAACGAAAATTATTGATACGCACGAATTGGCATTATTAAGACAATAATCCAAAAATGTTCAAATATTCTGACCAGTTTAAATGACGTTTGTGAATCTTGCCATGTTAAATAATAAATAAACAGTGCTGATTTATTTCGAAATATAAATTAAAATTAGGCTTATATTCTAATTAAGAAGCAAATAACATTTTATCTAAATGGTAAATGAAACAGTATCGTATTATTAGTTATTGAAATACGTTTATATTACAAATTGATTATCGTATTTTCCATAGCCTTAGGTATGTGGGCGAATTATGGATGTTAAAGATTTTCAAATGGCAATAATTTTTATTTACGAATTGTAAATTGGAATTGTAGATTGAATTTTGTTATCCTTTTCTTCTTTTCCAACTTCTTTTAGAAAAATATGCAAATGAAAAGGATAGCTAGAAAAGTAAAATTCACCAACGATAGTTAAGAAGGGCATTTGTATGTTAATGACTTGTGACAATTTAATGCATTTGAAATGGCGTTATTAAGTAATGGTACATACTATATATATATATATATATATATATATATATATATATATATATATATATATATATATATATATATATATATTGATATAAAAAATAATATATCCATTATTCACACAGGCGATACTCTGCATTAAACAGAATCTAACCTAGGTGAACAATTTGGAGAACCATATGAAAATGTGTAATTTGCTTGCAATATCTATCTTTAAGTGTTTCATTTTCGACACACACCTGAAAGTGTCCAAAATGGGCGTGTAACACTCCGATTTCTATAAATGAGCTTATACTTTAGTATAGCAGTATACAGTACACTTTAAATAACATAAAGTGCCCATGATATTATACATGGAAAAATAAAACTTTTTATAAGAAAACTGAACTAACTTCAAATAAATATTGAAAAAGAAGCGCGCTGAAATATAATAAATAATAAAGATACGTGCGCTTAGTTTTTTACCCTACGGCATGCTCCCTGAACCTTAATATGTTGATAAAATGCTATATATTTTTGAAGTCGATGCTCAGTGAAATTTAGCACACATTAACCTGCACAAACCAACACATATACACACCGCGTGCGCAAAGGCACTCGTACGTGCGTGCGCGCGCGCTCGCGCGTTTGTGTTTATGGAAGTAGATGAAAGACGAAAGAAGCACCGACTTGGTATCGATTTAAAATATGTCTAGCAGTAGCAGTATTTTGCAAATTTATTTAGGTCAGGATACACCGCAAAAGTTTTAAATGTATACTCGTCGTTATGTTGTTATTGTCGTGTTTGCTTGAGATGAAGAAGATTTCATATGGAAAATGGTTGACAAAGCCTAGAAAGGTTGGATTTTTTAAATCCCGCTTGATTAGCGGCCGGGAATTAAACTCGGGTCCTCGTGGTGCGTCGCGTACTCAACGGCCTTATGTCTTGCAATCAACCCAGTACACCACGGTAACGACAATGTACTCGTCATTTCGTTATTATATACTTTCCCGTTCCCTTCTCATTAGTGGTTATTTAAAGTTGATTAAAATGTTTTGTGAAAACCTTTTTACATTTATTTATAAATATGAATTGAAAATCTGGTAAAATATTATGGAATATATAGTACCTGAAAAATATGCTACAATTAAGATTATAAAAATTCTGACTGTGCTTTATGTGAAAAATGCAGCATTCTAATGAAATTATGATATTAACTGTTTATTTTCAATAATTATTTATTTAGAATACGTGTTTCAGAATATGGGTTTGAAACTTGTTTACAATTATTTTATAAACCGTTACGCTAATTGATTTTGTAATATTGATAACATAATAATATTAATTTTGTACATAATATTGTTTTTTTATTACAATCAAATAGAAAACGTAATCTCGGAAAAATCCGAAAATTTCGGAATTTTTCTCGATTTATATGGCTATGCGTGTTTTTGTATAAAGTTTTTTTCGAAAAACGACCTGATTTACTCGAAGTAACATTTAGGTTTTATGTTATCGGTAGCGATTATTTCCACCAGAAAGCGTGTGCCATTCACATAAGAATTTTCTATTCGAACATATGTATATTAGAGAAATGGGCACGACCAACGATGAAGTGTGGTATGGCGCGAATGGGGTACTTGATGGAGTAAACAACCTAATTCGAGCAGTTGCATGAGAGCAGATGATGTTGTTGATTGTATATAGTACATATTTTTTTTCAATTTTGTATGTATGCGTTACATGCTTAATCTGTTTCTTAATTGTCTAAAAATTTGGATATATTGTTAATATCTGTAATTTAATTACTATTGTACGTGTATTATAGGGCTGCATAAATTTGACTATTACTCATTTTTTTGTCCGTAAATGTAATAAAAAACGTTATGTAGGGGGACATGACAATAGAAATAGAACAAAGCAATATTTTTTTGGAACTTTTGGTTTTTATGTTTATGCATGCATCATATAAAAACTATTACTTTGAATGGTGTTTGTAGAATTAATATTTTGCTTCCATCTAATCACAATCGGAGTTGTAAGTGCTTAAGTGACCAACCCGAATGAGAGCGGACATCATTATCGGTCGTTTTCAAGACATACATTTTATTGACAATGTACATATTCGTTACTTTGTTTCTTCACTTTATTGGCAATAAAGCTTTTGTATACATTTTTAATATTTTGCTACAATATTATAATTTACTTAATCTAAAAAATATCAGTTGAAAAATATTTAAAAACCTATAAAACTATGATAAGTATATTGAAGTAAACGATTTACTAGACCAAATGCGTTTTAAAGAATGGTCGAAAAATTTTAAACATTTAGTCATACACTTATCTACGCAAACGTATGTTTATGATTTTGCAGAAATTTAAAATTATATAGTTTTATCTGAGATTTATTTTACATTTTTTTCAATAAAAGTACAATTTTCTTAAGCCAATAGATAATACCGATGTGAAGAGTTCTATTATTGAGTTTACCTAAATAATGGAAATTTCACTTTATTGGTTGATAGTGTGAATTTTATTATATTATAAAATTATGTTAAATTTAAATAAAATAATTTTATTGAGTAAACCAAAACCAGATCTATGTCATGTACATGGATATGATTTTGGTAATATATTCACAATTTTCTTAATGAGCTCTAAAGACATAAGCCATTCAAATTTTTCCAGACATTTAATTAAGTAATTAGGACTTATGTTCTACATATGTATTCTTTATATGTTCAGTCTTCAAAAGTATATCCAAAAAAATAAAGAACATTCAAATTTTAAAATCAACATAGCCTACAAATTAGTTTTCTTGTGTATACAATAAAAAAGAGAATAAAATATCGTTATAAAACCTTGATTTTTATTTAATTTAATTATTATTACTCCCAAATACTTCAATATTTAATTAAATCCCTTTATGGTTAATGGTCCACCTATATAAAATGAGAAGTCGTGTCGCAGGTTTTATGTAAACCTTTTCAATCTCTTTCTATGAAAAAATAAATCATTAAAATATTTTCTTAAAATCATGGAAATAAGATTCCGATTACGTAATAATGCTAATGTCTGTGTTCAAAGCAAATAATTTAAAGGTTCAATATATATTTAAATGCCTTTTCAATTCAGGTGAACGAATTTGGTTTGGCACCGTTGAGAAAATAATCTCGCTGAATCACATTGTTATCGACGAATCGCATAAATTTACGCTACTGTGAATTACGAGAGGAAGAAATTCGAGTAAGTGTATGCTGTTAATTTAACCAGTCAAAATGAAATGAAGCGGGTAATCTAATTGTCGGTGATATTTTTTCATATCCGCGAATTAATGTTTTGCAATATTCATGTTTTATTATGAGTAAACGGAAGTTATTATAGTAAACAGATTAAAATTTGTCTAAAACTTATTTTTAATTTATTTTTAACGGTATTTTAATTTAACCTTAAAGACTGATATATTTAAGTTAAGTAGACAATTAATATACAAATCTTGCGAGTTAAGACGTTACCATAGTCTAGGCAGTAATTTAGTGGTAAGTTAGAGAAAAAAGGATCCCGTCCCATTTTTTAACACGATAAGTGAATGTGTACCCCACTCGCATCCCGACAACTCAAATTGCCTCCTGCACCCCGACAACTCAACTCAACTCTCGTATTGACGGGCGAATTTAGTACAATATGTGAATGATAGGAAGTGACGTGTTTTGTTTTTAATTTCCTCCTTGGTTATTATTATTGCGCATTTTAATCTCTCTCAAATATTATTGCACATGTCATTCTCTCTAAAAAGAACACATGCTATTTCTATAACAATTTTGCATAGTTGATAAAGAATTCTATCTTCTTAGATTTTTGGTAATAAATTTAATGACTGTTTACGTATTAGTACTTAAGGCTAAACTAGCTTGTAGATTGTGTAGACACAACTCGCTACTAACTGAACTCAAACCCTCGCCGTCGTGTAGACACAACCTCACTACTTACTTAACTAAACCATAATAAATATATCTCAGTCATAGGAAATAAATTCCGGTAAAGGTGATTTCCTCTATGGGGCCTAAAGTACATAGCTCGGTATGAAGAGAATGAAATGAGAAATAAATATATTTTTGTGACACGATTTATATACTTATGAGTAACTTGACTCTGCCAATATGATATCAAATCAGTTGCTTATTTACGTTTATGTAGTCGCTAATATAAAATTTCTGGATAGAATAAAATCAAAGTTTCACTGACTTGAATACATTAATGTAATAATTGTACATAAAAAGTGGTTAATTGTCTAAACTATGTATAAGACGAAAGAATATGTACAGAAGGAGTGATAACATGTTAACATTAATATATATCAAAAGTTATAAAATAAAATAAAAAAAAAATAAAAAAAAGAAAAAAAAAAATAAAATATATGTATATATATATATATATATATATATGTGTGTACATAATTTTTTTACACTAAAATTCATGTCAAAGATAACATATTAAACTATAAGTATATGTTGAAATATTTATTTATATTTTAACATGATTTAATATAAAAAAGTTTTTCATTTTTGTTTAACTTTAAAATTACTTTATTCACTTTTTTAAATAAATTAGCATAGGTCATACGGCAAGCAGAAAATATCCTTAAAATAACGTTTGATTGTTACATACTACACCCAATTATTACCACGAAACCATTACTTATGTGATTTTTTGGAGAAAGGAGGCATTTTAAGTAACCATTCGATAAGTCATATTAAAATGATCTCAAATATAACAATATTCCATACTTTCAAGCCGAAATTATTGGCCGTTTTCCAAAATTCACCAAAAACTAATTTCAAAATTTTAAAATGTTCCCTATAAAGTTGGTAAATTGCAGAGGCAGTGTTGTTTTACGATTATAGCGAATTGTTTGTCTTCATTTTATTCTTTTCTGAACAATAAAGCTAGTTTTTCAAAGAGCACCTTTTAATGAACCTCTAATTTATTAAACAAAAATCGTAATACAGTATTCGCTTTAATTTTACTTGAATAACAATAACACAAAGATATCACCTTTGTTTTTGTTACATTTAATCTACGATAAAAATTAAAAAGATGTTCAATTTCTCCATTTGTAAACACTTTGGATTTCAAATCGAGTAACGCCTTCGTTACAAATGCTTTTAATTTAGGAAATCCACCATCCACGTCTGAGAAGCTACGCTACTCGTTTCAGTCTAGTATCAGGTCTAGATTTTTGCCGTACCTTTATAAAATATTTTTTTAATATGTTCTTTTTCAAGACCGACTTATGTAAAGATCTAACAACTCCCCTTACTTTTAAAATAATATTTTCATACATGAATTCTGGCTTTGGAAATGTGGGTTCATCTATAAAAAAATCGAAAATGGATTTCTTAATTTTTTTCTTCAACATCAGTATCTTCAGGTTCAGGTTCAAATTGCAGACCTGAAGTTTTCTGAGTTTTAAATAATACATAAATCACCTCAAGTTGTACTCCATGGGCAAAACACAATTGATTATGACCATCAAAATTCTTAGTTATTTTTTCTTTATACTAAGAGTTAGTGTAAAGAAAAAATCTCTAGTGAAAAATATTATGCCGTCAAGATTGAACTCAAGCGCAGTCAAATGCTGTTCTAACAATTGAGCTACATCAGCTCTCATTAAACTTTTAACCTCAACAACTCCAAACTTTTGTATTTGTTTTTGTCTAAGTATTTATTGTGAATGTTTATATTTGAACACTTTTTTGGGGTAGAGGTCCATTTGTCAAAAGTCGTGGTAAATTTTTGAATTTCATTTCTTTAAATGTTTTTTTGTTTGTTTGATCGTTCCGTTCCAGAACTATCTTGATTATAGTTATAGGAAGTTTTATTACATCATTAATCAGACCATTTAAATAGATAAATTAGGTCTTCAAAAGTACAAAATTTGTTAAATGGAATTCCATATTGGATGGTAGTATCTATATACAGGAGCCTCCATAAATAACACACTTGAATATTAATCCGTAAATTTTGTTTTCTTTTCTGAAAGTTAATTTAAAAAAAAGTTAATTATGACTTGATACTGAGCATTTTTAGTAATATTGAAGCATTTTAGTATGTGAAGCTTTAATTGAACACCCAGGAATTTTTAATATATTTTTGTAATATTTACATTCAACATTTTGCCCATTATTTTCTCTGGAATAAGTTCCCAAATTGAAAACGTGGTTCATTTCTTTTTTGAACTCCTGGTATATGGTAGTCTTTGCTGATGACCTGAAAAGATATTTGAACAAAAATGAAGCATTGAAAGCTTAGAAATTGAAATTGTTGTATTACAGGAACACATATATTAATCATTAAATTAAATTCATAATTTTAATTCTTGTCTTGAATTATTTTAGAATTTACAAATTTGTACTTCGATTTGTAGGTATATATATATATATGTGTGTGTATATATGTGTGTATATATATATATATATATGTGTGTATATATATATATATATATATATATCTGTGGTAGTATGTGTAATTTAGTCTTGCTTTTATTTCATATCCGTTGCAAATATGAGCCACAGTTTGCTTCGCCAACATAATGTGAAATTTAATGTCTGGTATGAGAATATGTATTTTACATACAGATTGATGAATATGGCGGACTTATCGCTACGAGAGCAACATTTTACAGCTGGCAGAATACTAGCGAAACTACAACTGGTATTGTGATACACTGCAATAGACTGCAATTAATTAATAGTAATATAACAGTTGAAAGACACCCATAGATACTTATTCATATACACACACATGCATATACCAATACCTACATACATACGTATACACAGGCATACATACGCACACTCAAATACATAAATTTGCAAATTACATGGAATGGTGGAAGAAAAAAGGAAGTTAGGTATTAAAAAATATTACGAGACTTAAGTTTTAAGAACTAATGTTCTTAAAACTTAAGTCTCTGCACACTTCTAATTTCGGGGTTTAATTTATTCCACATATTGCTAACGTTTATGGTAGTATGTATAACGTAATTCATTACGTTATGCAACAAAATATTTAAGTTAACAATTTAAAGAGTTCTTCATTCAAAACTTTTTTAAAGGAATAAACATCGATTTGTAACCACGAATTTCACTTTTTTCTTTGAATAATTTTGTAAATTTCAGTTCAAACTAGACCGCCCTCGAACCGTTTTGTTACCATTAGGAGCCCATGTAAAATAACTGTTTTTTTTAATATAAAATAACTTTTTTGTTATATTTTCTTTGAATAATTTTGTAAATTTCAATTCAAACTAGACCGTCCTCGAACCGTTTTCATACCATTATAATAAAGTAAAATAAATGTTTTTTTTAATATAAAATAACTTTTTCATTATAAACGGTAAGTATTAACAAATTATATTAGGAACGTTTATTGGAATGTATGTATACAACATATAAATAAGGGAATAAATATAAAATCTTTTCGTTGCCTGCAAATCTTCATAATTTTAATACGTCGATGACGATTTCAATTTGTAGCCGAAAATAATTTCACAGGAGCCTTCCTAATTCATATTGCGTCATTTTTGTTACCACTGTGGAACTCTCTTCGGGCACAATATTATATTCATATTATACCTAATATTATATTGTTAAATATGTGCAAAAAATCAGTGAAAATGTTATAAAATTTATACGAAGGCTTTCAAAATTAAGAAGTTCAAGTAAATATTCCATATTTTTGTCAGTGATTAATAATTATCAAATGGTAACTGTTATTAAAGAAACTATTGGCTTCGTGTATTTGACAAGAAAATATATATCTCTTAGTAATATTCAGTTAATAAATGTTGATAATATATTTACTGAAATGTTAGAAAATGTTAGAAGCAACTAACTAAAATAAAAAGAGAAAAAGCAAAACAATTATTTTAACTTTAATGGTTGATGATAGGCAGATGCTCAAACATCTTTAAAATAGCTCTTCAAGGTGTATACGAAGGCCTTCAAAACTAAGAAGTTCAAGTAAATATTCCATATTTTTGTCAGTGAAGAATAATTATGAAATGGTAACTGTTATTAAAGAAACTATTGACTTTGTGTATTTGACTAGAAAATATATGTCTCTTAGTAATATTCAGTTAATAAATATTGATAATATATTTACACTTTATTACACAATTGAAAGTGGTAAGTTGGTAGAGGTCACATCGACAATACCTTGTATTGGTGATGCATTGTACCTACTAGTTTATTTTATGAAATTAACATTCTAAGCATGTCTAGCAAAACTGAATTACTTATTCATAGATAAACATGGTAAACTGTTATCCGCCTCGTGAATAAAACTTTGAGCGGAATTGGGGCAACACAAGTGCCTGAGCGATTTCTATTTCCGGATTATCAAAAGGCTTCCATTGCTCAACAAACTGCTTTGAAGGGATTTATTGCTATGCGTCGTTTACTTTATATTATATTTCAGCCTTTTCCATAGGACTTATTTTTTACAAACAGACACGTCTATGAATAATGTACACATTTTTGTTGCAACGTATATACATATATATATATATATATATATATATATATATATATATATATATGTATATATATATATATATATATTAGCCACTTTCCTATATACACAGTCAATAGCAATGTTAAATATTATTTAAAGTTATTTATGCGAAAGTACTTGAAAACCACTTACAATAATGCAAAAATATTTTGAACAAAAGATAATGATATTGTTTTAAAATGGTGAGAGTACATATAAATAATTCCCTTTATTAAAAATAAAATTAACATATGATCAAGAATCTTACAAATTAGGAATATATATTGATACACTAGAAGCAAAATAATGAATTACTTAGGGAGGTGCAAAATAATGAATTACCTAGGGAGGGGCAAAATAATGAATTACCTAGGGGGAAAACTCAGTGTAATTTTACTGCAAACCAATATTATGATTTATAAGGCACTTATAATTCCATTGATAATGCAACTTAGAACATTATTCATTTAAAAGCCGTGAAACCATAAAATGAGAAATACATAGAAAAAATATTCTGCACTAATATAAAAAAAAAAAAAAAATTTAAATCGATTGATTAAACAGATTTTAAATATTATACTACCAGTAGCGTGATGATGTGTTGCTTTCTTACATAAATTACACTTTATTCGAATTCATATATTGCAAAAAGAGATGAAATTATGAAAGTCGGTGAAAAACGTATATATCTCACAAGGAGGTTATTGGAATATGCGGCGTAGCAAGTTGAAGTTTCCACAGTAAATGTTAGAAGCAACTAACTAAAATAAAAAGAGAAAAAGCAAAACAATTATTTTAAGTTTAATGGTTGTTGATAGGCAGAAGCTCAAACATCTTTAAAACAGCTCTTCAAGGTGTAATTTTTTTTATTCTCACCTTCAAGACATGAGCCCTTAGAATAAATTCAAACTAACCGCTTACCCTGCACCGCGGCCGCGATTGCGACTGATGAGATGTTGGCATTCCGGGTGTGTTGTTGAACCAGATATTTCGTGCAGTTTAATTATTTCTACTGATGGATTATTTGATATCCAGCTGCTGTGTAATATACAAAGAAGATGAGTCCATATTTTCTACTATATATCGCCCAATCTATCCTTATCAGTTTTAGAAGGGACAATAATTTACTGATAATTTAATGCCGCTTGCCATGTTTGATCAGGTAAGGTCAATTAGGCTCTTATTAAGAAACACTTGCCATGGGCTAAATTACGTTTAAGTAATTTTAGTGTGCATATTATAATGAATTATTCATATTCAAGTACGAAGTCTAAAAAGAATACTTTACGGCTTAAATTTGATCTAAGCTAAAGCAAAGTGCCTGATTTTAAAAGACTGGTCTTTGTTTTATATCTTTAAAGAAATAGCAAAAACCTAAGAATATAAAACGGCTTACGACTGTTGTAATGTAATAGAAATCTAGTCATCGGTACCCTCACAAAATATTTACACTCGTCAGGTAAATTATAGAAATGTTTTTTTCAATAAATTTTTTGTGCACTTTTTCTCCATTGAATATATTTGGCGTTAATTTTGTAGAAATTTATTATTCACAATTAAATGGAACTACGTGATGTAGTATTTTTTCTACTTTCTTTTAGTTCTTTCTCTATATCCTTTTCTCTATATTCCAGTGTTTGCCAAAATATTAAAACAGCATGATTTATACGAAGGTTGCAAGCGCGGTACGTTATAAAACATTCAAATCATTTTACTCCTTAGAGAATACTAATCGGTGTGAGCAATATTACTAAAAGCAGTATGAACAGCGAAAAAAACGGCGCTGCTGAATGTTTACTCAAAGATCACTTACGTTATGAATAGCGAAAAAGATGCAATGGTATTAGAAAGTTACCCAAAGTTCACCGAATAACTAGTGTGATGAATCTAAAATCCATATTTTTTTTACATATTTACGATATTTTAACTCTTTTAAAGATTATACTCGGCAATAATAACACATGTAAAAATAATATTAATATCAAATCATAGAAACATTGTATTCCCTTAAATGCCCGCAGAGGCTAAATATTATCTTATATATTCTTTTATATTTTATGTAATACCCAAATATATTTTGTGCAATATATTTTGTGTAATACCGAAAACTTTTTCATATTCATAACCAGAAATTAAAAAAAAGAAATATTAGTTTGTCATACTATCACATAATTATATTTAATATAAAAACTCGACTACTCCCAAGAAAATAAAACTTCAAAAACTCTCAGCAAATATTTTAAAATGAAATATCACTGGCAAACCAGCTGACGATGTATAGACTTCAAACGACGTTTTTTCCATAATTTTCGATACACGTTGAAAACATTACATTATTCTGAACAAGAAAAATTAAAAAACATTTTTAAGTAATTAAATATTGTTCCGTTTCAAATTAAAAAAATTCTTTTTGGAAATATTCAACTTTTCCTTTTTTTATCATTCAGGATAACAGGCTAAACTCCCCATGAGGGTATGTCGTATGAAACCATAAAATCAATAAATGAATAAATCAGCACTGAACCTTCGTAGTGTGAATTCTATTCGAACTTCACAGATTTATTCCCATGTCCAGTTGCTCAAATGAGAAATATTCCAGCACAAAATATTTTCATTAATTTTTCACGCCAACAACTTTCTCACCTAAATAATTAGTAGTTGCTCTTAAAGGTATGATTGTTTTTTGTATGATTGTTTTTATTTGACAGAATTACTACAAGAATGAAAACAATCTAGTTCATATCAAATTTGTATAATTACATCGGAGCTTATTTAAATTTTGGATATTAATATGGATTAAGTTACTTAATCTAAAAAGAAGTCTAATGAAAGAATAATATTATTTAGTTGTCCAATAAGTGATTGCTAAAAATAGTGATTGCTAAAAAAATATATAATTTGCATGTATTGTACCGCGAAAAAAAATCAATGCTATTATGAAACCTTTAATAGACAAATTTTAATAGTTAAGATTCTATTGCTAAAACATTCATTATTGATAGAAATTATAACAAAATAATAACCACAGATAGATTTGTTTCTTTGCTTAGACACTAATAATAGATGTCTAATATTATTCATGTTCAATTGTGTTGTGTTATGGGATAAGATTTTCTTTTGAAAATTGTTGTTTCGCAATTAAAAACTTGTGTCTTACACCTGCATAATAAGCCTCTCACGGAGCTCCATTTTGGACATGTTCTCTGAGACTGATAGGTGACAGTTAAATTTTATTTACTATCACGTGTTCATTTAAATTGGAAAATAGTTGAAGTTTTCTTAAATAAAATCAAAGTAGACAAAAAATTTTAACTTGTTTATTTTAGGTGACTTGGGAAAGTTAATACCGATTTAATTTTTTTTTCGTTGGTCCATTTTTCATAATAATGTAAAAACTTTAGAATAAATATTCCATAATTTTTAAAATGTTCATATTTATACATATTTAGCCTGATACAGAAGCAAATACACATACCCCTATAATAAGTATATTGTAAACCACATTCAGACACTAAATTCAATAATAATATACCCTAAAAGCCATAAGCGCATCATCAAACAGTACATTTTTCATGGGCTAATGTAGTCTGTTGGTTAAATTTTTTCTAAAGATTAGGTCTTCAAAATCAATAATGTGTACATGAAAGAGACAAAACAGACCGTACTACTGCCAAAATAGACTTAAAAATTAAATCCTGAGTTCAATGAATTCCTGCTAGAAAGACTCAATGCTAATTTAAAAATAGCATATCACCTAGTTTCAAGATTTCAGTAGGCAGTACCTCCACTGCATCAGAATGAAGGAGTTGGAAGTGGGAGTTCAATGTCGGAGTTTCTGTTTGAGGCCCACAAATCTTAGTTAAAAATGGAAAATACCCTACATTCTCAAGACTGACCAGTTAGAAAACGGAGATTAATGGCAGAGTCTTTGCTTGAGACCCAAAGTACCAATTTAAAGACACTATATCCACAAATCTCACAGTTTAGGCAGACAGTTCTATTGCAGTGATTGGAATAAGGGGCAGGAATCTGGAATTTAATGGAAGAGTCCCTGCTTGAACCTCATAATACTAATTTTAAAGGAGCATACCCTCACGTATCATATTTTAGGTAAGCAGTACCTTCACAGCGTCAACGCGTAGGTGTTGGACTGCTTACATTACTAATTTAAAAACCGCAGATCCAAAAGTATCACTCCTTGGGCAGGTAGAAACCCTGCAATATCAAGAATTGGGATTTGGAAATGTGAGTTCAATACGGTTTCTAAATCAATAAGTCCTTAAGGTTACTGTTTAAGTACCCTGCAACATCAGAAATGAGGAACTTGCAGTCAAATTGAGAACGTCTCCACTTTTTGATTCGATTAAAAATAGTGTCTTATAATGTTGATATGCCACAACTATGTCAATTCTACATGATAAGGATCTATATAAGAAGTCATCTGTAATATACAAAAAATAAATTGAAGTATAAATATTATGTAGTATAACATTCTTTATAAGTTACCGCCGATCGAATACTAAATATTATATCTACTTTCACAACGCACTAATACTAGGTGGAAACCAAAGGGATTAATTATTTTGGGCATAGTGTTATTACAAGAAGCTATTTTTTTCTTTTTGTGTTTCTTTACCTTTTATTTTTTAAGTATCCAAAATAAGTGAAACGCAAGCTCGGTAAGCGGAATAACTAATAATTATTTTTCTTCCAGAATCGTTCTTTTTATTAATACATATTTATGTATATTTAGAAGAAAAAATTTATGTATATTTAGAAAAAATAACATTAAATGATAAAATTATTCAAAAATAAAAACAAAGGTGTTGTAAAACCTTATATCTCAAAAATCAACCAAACTAATCTTTTTTTTTTCATTTTCCAAACATTCTCACAAAATTGCCAAAAAAAGAACATTTTTTTCTCATAACCAATTTAACTTTACATACTTATAATAACTTTTTCTATAAATGTAATCGAAAACAAAAAAAACTTATAAGTTTTCCATAAATTTTTGTTTAAAAATGTTAAACCAATATTACTCGTCAACACAGAAATGTATTAAAAAATTATCACCAATACCACACTAAATTATTACAAATGTTTTTGCAGAATTAATACTGACCTCTTTTGTTATAGATAGAATTTCGTCTTCTTTTCAAATTTTTTCTTGAAAAATTTTATAATTTTCAATCGTGCTCCATCAAATCCTAAATTTTACTTTTCAGCTCATTTCTTCAGCTTCTTTTTCTCTATAAGGTTTTTTTTTATTTATCTCTTATATCTTTTCTCTATTTCCACCTCTTAGATCTTTTCAACTGGATTTTTTCTATCTCTTAGATCTTTTCTTTATCTCTACCTCTTGGGTCTTTGCAACGTGATACAGGTAATTTAACTTGTAATTATGCTTCTACACAAGTTTTTGATGTCAACAAATAAAACAAAACAACAAAATTAAGCACAAATTTATGTCGTCAGAAAGAAAAACTCTAAATTCAAATAATAAAGTAGCCGTAATTCCTAATTTACGGTAACACATAAATTTAAAATTTTACAAGGTTTGCGTAAACAGGAAATAATTTCCCTTCGTTATTTTTAACTGGCTAATATTATACTGGATCTATTTACACTCGAGTTTTCTTAAATCGATTGCTTCCAGACCCAATATAGTATTAGCACGATACAAAATGTAAAGTGTGTTTCGGGACGAAGTACGGTTCAATATGGTGATATTTAAAGCACAGACGAAAATTTTTTCCTTCCGAATCTGTATCGACTCATAAAATGTTTAAGAGTGAAGTAGTCCTTACTTAACATCTATGATTATAATATTGTGGGTTAAGTCCGTTATTACCTCAACTTGTTGTCGGTATACTCATTTTTATGCTGTGACTTTTTTAACTGAAAAGGTTATTGACGTATTCGTGCAGTTTATCGAGCAATTATTCACCACAGCCTCTAAATGAAGTAATATTATTTATTATCTAATAATTGGTGATAAATTACCTGGACGTAACATAGCATCAGTTTGTTAGGTACTGTTATTAAGTGCAAAAATTTAAATAATATTACGATATTTTTAAATATTTTTTCGTAAATGAGTCCTCACTTCTTTTAATCTGTAAAATTAACACTGCCTTGGTGAGTCGATAAAAAGATGTTATTTTTGCGTGGATTAAAACAATATGTACATAATTCATCATTTAAAGGATGTCCATCAATCTAAGTTTCTAATTAAAGTTTGTTATTCAGCTTCAACATCATTGACACTTTGTGTAACTTTATAAGTTCCAAAAGTGCTTCAGTATGAGCAAAATTCCGTTTTTGTAACGTGAAAGATTAATTACGGATTAGATTAATTAATTCGAGATGTTAGTTATTCTATACTTATGTGAACATTCGAAAAGACTTGAGAAAAAGGTTTTAGGTTGTAGAATATAAAGGCAATACGTGTACTGAGTGTTAAATATGTCAAGGTAATGTTTAAGGGATTATTTTGCCATTTCAGACCTAATTTTAAAGAAAATTGCAACTCATGTTCTTTAAATGGAAAACAATAAAATCGCAAACAAATCGCGTATTAAGGCTCTTCGTTCTAACGTTTTTCAAAATTTACCTATAAAATATAAATATGCATTATTTTTTTTTTGGAATTTTTTTAAGATCAGCGACAATACCTTTGTAACTTTAGTTTATCCAATATATTTTGGATTCCTCCTAGAGACTTAGGTGAGCTGAACCCAGTCTAACGGTCGACTTTCTTTCTTTTATTTCACCGTATATATATCTGATATTTAATATAAATATTGTCATGTTTTATGATTAATACATTTTACTATAATTTGTTCATACCTTTAATTACAATCACTATTATCTAATAAGGCGCCATCATATTCCAGGCAGTATAGAACTTAAACAATTAAACGTGAATATTTTTTTTTCAACCGCTATTATACACACAGAATCATCTACTGACTACTCTTCCTTTCTGGTTAAAAGAACAGTTGCAATTTTGTCTATTTTAATAATATTTTTAATATTTTCCCAATTCTTTCAAACATTTTTTAGATTTTAGATATTTTTTATGTATTAATTTAGAACATTTGCTTGAGAATCGTAATTAAAATGATTAACAGTTAATTAAAAACCATACAAGTACAAATGCAATTCGTAATACGAGAGTTACGTATACATTGAAAATTTATAAATATTTATCGGTACATCTTATTTCTTTTAAAATATTTACCAGTATTACTTTTTTACAAATTAAATATATAACCTACTTTAGAGGAATGAAAACGTAGTGGATATTTAAAAATTTTAATAGCCGTGATGATCCTTATAACTTTTCTCCAATCTTCTAGTCAATTTTTTCCCACCTATTTCATGATTTTAAAATAAATATTTTCAGAAACATGGTTTCGTAAATATTTAAAATATGTTTTAAAAAAGATATTTTATAAATATTCTAAAGCAATATTTAAAAAAAACACTCCGATAAGATTTAATGTTGAAAAAAGAAAACCAATATTTACGCTTTTGTATTCCTCCGTAACTTTCACCATTCATTAACTTTTTAGTTTTAAAAGTATTAAAAAATAATATTTATAAAATAATAATGTATGTAAATAACATAAAGTTTCCGAAAGTATTTTAATATTTTAATCGTCATAAAATATTTCAGACTGACCTCTATTCATATTATAAACAACGCTATTAATTATGAATTGGAAAACAAATGTTACTGTTTTTTTTATGAAATATGGTCCTTTATCCTTTTTTGCCACATGATATTAAAGAGTAAAGCTTAACAAGAAATTAATCTCTTCCTTGGGTTATCCTAAAATGATTTTACAAACCCGACTATATCTTTCTTTTAACACTTAGTGCCAATCAATTATTAACTTTTTAAAGTAATCATATATTTTTCTTGCTAAGGAAGATTTTGATACAAATGAAGTATTCGATGTTGCTTAATAAATATTAGCACTTGTAGTATATACTCAGAGTATAATTTTTAAACATTTTTTTTCTTAAAGTAGCATGATTCAAATATGTTGACCCCGCAAAAATAAACATGCAAAAATAATATCCCGTAATATCATTTTTAAAACGTTCTGTTATGTATAAAACACACACATAGCCACACAAACATTTCTCGATAAACCACCTAACTCCCGTCAATTCTACGTATCGTATAGTTTGAGAAACAACGTACTTTTACGTTTAAGGGATGAGGTAATATATAAATAACCTATATAACATCAGTCTAAAACTTAGAGTATGAAAGCAATCATCGCTTACGTAATGCACTGTCACCGCGAAGACAAAGCGGCATCACGCGTGAAATATTCTTGACGCTCAGCTGCGTGTTTTAAAAGCAGCGGGTGCGAGCTACATCTAGGAAGCCACGGGGCACATGGAAAATCAACGGAAATGACGCAGTGTTCAAATGCAAATTTTTAATAAAAAAAACCGTCTAGGACAAGTACCGGTTGAAATGGTGCATTTCGTAAAACCATTCATTATTTCTTGATTTTATAACTTTTCTAATAAGTTGATGATTTATTGATTAAATTTTGAAATTTAATCTTTGATTTACAAAAAATATTTCTTAAAATATATTTAGTGTTCCAGTGAAATAATACAACGCTTTCTACTTGAATTATGGTTAAAACTTTATTAGTAATTGATTTTGTTGTACAACGTTATATACATAACTAAAATAGATAACACATCTACTTGCTCTACACAAGATAAAATAATAATCAACTAATTAACAGGTTTTTGGTAAATGAATGTAATTAAATATAAAATCAAATTTAAAATCAATTACAAAAATAATATAATAAAATACGTACAAATCAATATCGAGAAATTTCCATTTCAGTATTTTCATCTGTGAAGAAAATTTATAATTTCGTAAAATATGTCACAAACAAAATAAGAGTTATTACACGATCATCGTATTTTAAATTTATTTTGAAAGCTGAATCTGCTTGACTGGGACAGGAATGCATTAAATAAGATTTCTCTCATAATCTCATAATTCTCAGGAATATCTTAAGCTACTAAGACCTTGTAATTATAAAATTTTTCAATGTGATAATCATGCGTTACTTTTTTGGACTCCAACCTTGGCAACACTACGCGAATACGTGAAACGCGCTTGGTGTTATAACTGTTATCCGCTTTTTAAATTTTCTTGCCAAATTTTAATTATGTAAATTGTATATTTTACATAATTAAAATTTGACGAGAAAATATAAAAGATTTACGACATTGTGAGGAATTTTGCGGATTATTATGGCAGTGTTAAGGAAATACAGGCATTGAGGTTTGAAACGTTCACGGTTACGTTTCTTGAATATAACCGAGTAAATCCTTGGCACTAGAATGTAAAAGATATACGATATTGACACAAATAATTCCCGAGGGATTTTGCGTATTATTGCGGCAGGTTTAAGGAAACACAAGCATTTACGTTTGGAACTGTCACGGTCACGTTTCCTGACTGTAACGGAGTAATTTAGTTTTAAACAATAGAAATCATATTAAGTCCACGCCACTTCATATTATATACAATAGTTTAAATAAATAGCTCTACATTACAGAATAATGAATGATATTTGTGAAATGGTTTTAAACACTAATGAACAAACAATAGTCGAACAAACAATAGTTGTACTAATGAACTTTCTTTTCTAATTCAAATAAAAGTTACGTAAAACATATTTAATATGTTACGATAAATCGCTATATATTAACATGTTATTTATCATAGATTATGTTTTCATTAAAATCGTTAAACTCAGCATAGAATATACGAAAATAGACATTCACTTCATTCAGACATTATTAAAATTTACTAATGTAAAATAAATTTATCATATATGGCAATAAGATTTCTTTGTTAACTCACTTAACCTATATATTTGTTATACGCATATATCCGACTATGTTTAGTCTGCGGGCTCGCCGCGTGGTATAAAGAAACGTAGACGGTGCCAGCTAAACATGGTACTTTAAGCAAAGCTTCTCCTCAATCTCATATAAATGCGCAAAAGCTTTATCAGCTAGAAACCCCATACGATCGAAATACGTAGGTATACCGTAAATAATACGATACCTAATTTCGTACTGCATATATACTCGGTATCTACGTATATAATACCGTGCTATTATGGTCGATGTACTGATAAATGAATTATACTTGTAACTAATAATAACTTGTAACTAATCAATTATAACTAATGAGTATATAAACTCAGAAGGCCTTTGTAGTTTGTATATATTTATTTGCCAATATACACATAAGGATTCATAAATAATGTTCTGTCTTAACCTTAAAACGCTTATCGTATGCTACCTATAATATTTCTATAGTTTTAGCAGCGCATTCAGTTTTCCTCGCGCGAGTTTAATTTTTTTTTCTTAATGTTTACAGCTCTGCCCCTGTAAGTGACGTAAGTCTGCATATATAATTTAATTAAATCTATTCAGCCGTTTAAGTATGAATGAGAAACAAAGAAATAAAGCCAACATTTTTTGTTAGTGCATGTACAGTTTAATTAAAATCCGTTGAGCTATTCAAGTGTAGCCGTTAAGTATAAATAAAAAAAAATAAAACTAAAGATAAAAATTTTTTTATCTGCATACGTAATTTAATTGAAACCCATCAAGCCGTTTATGTATAATGAAAAAAAAGAAATAAAAGAAAACATTTTTCTTTGATTTTGTTCGTGCAATCCATTTTTGACTTCTCATACAGAATGCAGTCTATCCTTCGTCTTTCCCTCACTCGGTTACGATGTGTAGGTATCTAGCATTTAATACAAATATTTACATATATTAAGAAGATAATTGCACTAATCAATTATTTATTAATTTGTTTAACTACAGTAACTAGTTTAAAACATGATGCTACAATATTCTAAACAGCATTGAGGTTAAACTATAAACTATGAATATATAATGTTTTATAGCCACTATCGTAGAAACAAAATACTCCGCGGATAATCGTCTTTTTCTTGTTACTTAATTCTTATTTAAAGAATAACCAATTTTGTTTTTTTTTCAAAAACAAATGTATTATTCAATATTTTTAACAAAATTATCAGCACTGGGGTTATATGCCTGAAACTCATTCGGAGCATATTTTTTCAAGTATTGCTTTAGTACTACAGCATGTCATTAGATGGCGCAAATTGTATATTAAATTTATTGCTGAAGTATCTTCAGATCCCAAAATCCGCGGATAAATACCATCACCTTAATTGAAAATCTTTGTGGGTAATGACATTGGTAAATGCTGTGTTTAATAAAAATGAAAGCGGCCAATAGCAAACATCAGTTAAATAAGCGAATTCGTAAAGTTTTTTGATAAGTTTGTTTGAGATCAGATTTTTTTTTAATTAAATATTCTCTTTTGAACTTGCGTTTTCCATTTACAAAAAAAAATCCGTAAAATTGAATTCAGCGTTTTTGCAAAATAACATAACGCCTTCTCCTTAAATTCTAGTAAAAACTTTGCTTATAATTTATTTTGTTATTCGATGTTATCTACGTATCTAGTGTAGATGGCATAATTATTTACGGCAAATGAAAAAAAAAATATTAATTAAATAGAGAAATTTTGGTTAACGAGTTCACTATAATATTTCCCAAATACATATTTAATAAATTAAATTGTAAAGTACTTCAAATATAGTTCGAATAAAATTTAAGATACAGTTTTTGGCACTTATACTTTTCCATTGCATGGTTGAATTATATTGATATTGAAGCGGATATAATATACAAAACTTAAACTGGGATTTTAGTCATGCTAATTACATATGAATATTGAGAAAAAAAAACTTTCAGCAACTTAACTTCTAATCTAATCAAAAATTGTAAACAAGATGGATTACACAGACGAAAAACGTCAAGTAAAAATAAAAGTTTCCTTGATTAATTTATATATGCCTCCATTCTTTGAAAGATATTTTTATGCATAATTTTTGACTTATTATACCTCGATTTCTAAATTTGTCCCATAATAAAGTCATATTATAAATCTTTTCACTTCTTATTTTTTTACATAATTATCAGTATTCACAATTTCATTTTATTTGAATACTAAATTTTCCAGTACATTACATTTAAAAATATCTTACGTATCTATTTTTAATTATCTTAACTAACCTATTTTTAAATGAAATACCTTATAAAGATAAATAAATTAAATGAAAAACAAAGAAATTTTAAGCCCTCATGGTTCCTTCTAAGAAATTAGATAAAAGTTAATTAATAAAGAAATTCTTTTATGCGAAAGGTAATGTAACCGGTAACGCGGAAGTTAATGTAAAGCAGAATATAATGTTCCGATTATTCCTTAAATGTTTTAAATATTACATTTCATGTGAAAATCTTTAAATGGCGCGTTGAATTCAAACATTTTACAGAATTTTCTGACAAAGATATATAAAATATCTTTATACAATATTTAACTTTACGTCTAAAATAATTCAATAAACAATTTACTGCGATAAACAATTCAATAAACAATTAGATACCATTTAAAAGTGAGGATTCATGTGAAAGGAGATATTCAGATAGATAATTTTAATTTCGCGTAGATAAATTTTAATTTCTTTATTTATACCTCTAAAGGAAATTTACCATTTATCAGAATACATCACAAATGAACTCACACATCATGGGTTGGAAATAATTATAGTATTTTAAAAAGTTCTATTAAAATTAAAGCCACTTTATTAGTATTCGATGAAAAACTATTTTCACCCTGAGTGCTGGATAATTACATCTGAACCTAACTAATATAAATTCCCTTTGGCTGCTGAAAGAATTATTAATTAGAAATCTCTAGTAATTATTAGACGCTATATACTACTAATAGATTGTAATTACTCCAACCTTCTATGCGGTAATCACACGTTATGTATTCAGATTCTAACCTTGGACAGAATACAGATAATCGAAGTGCGCGTAACGAAGTAACATTTGTATATATTCTACATGTTCTTGCCATATTTTAATTACGTAATTTTAAATTTCTACACAAATAATTTTTTTCACAGATTATGAAATATTACTACGCAGTATTAAGGAAATGCAGGCATTGACGGTTAAAATTGTTATAGTTGCCTTTCCTGAATGTAACCAAATTCATTTCAAACGATACAAATAACATCTAATTTATGGCATTGATTGCAACACGAAATATATACATGAAATAACGTCAACGCATAAAGCTACATGTATTTATTGTTACATTGTGTATTATTATCCTTATTAAATATTTATTTCATAGGTAGGGAGAACTTGTTCAAAAGAGACTGGTAAAATTTCGTATTATGTTGACTCAAGTATTGATAAAACAAGTAAAATACACTCATGTAAATACATTGAAAAAATAAGTTTCTTAAAGGTTTTATTTAAATCGTGAATCAGACAAATGGCGCAATTAATTAAATCTCCATAGTTTTAGGCACCCGCCATATTTGCTTTTTTAATTTAAAAATAAGATTGATACGTTACGGATTCGCCTGTAAAGGAAGCAATGTAAGTACTCTTCATACAGCACGAAAGTCGTATTACTGTTAGTGGTATCATATAATGAAATACTATTCTGTGTAATTTGCTTTGTCCTTAAATGATTTATACATAAATACACAATATGGGCACAAACATACACACACACATGGTATACAAATACGTACACAAATTCGCAAGCACACCCGCAGGTGGACGAGCAGGCGCACTTAAGTTATCTATAAATAACACATATACACATAACACATATACAAAATAGGCACACAAACGTACACACATATGTATACAAATACGTACACAAACTCGCAAGCGCACAAAGGACGCACGTGTATATGCTCAAAAACGGGTGCATACACAATAGAGGATCAGTGAAAGTAATTTAATAGCCATACACTTGAGAATTTACAATAATTAAATACGAGTAAGAAATGGCAGAAAACGATAAAATTCCAAATTCGTGACGGAGTATTTTCAAATTTCTATTTCAAACAGCTATGTAACGAAAACACTTAACGAACAGTCAGTATACTTAAACCTAGCTAATTCCACAATCAATTTACCTAGCCGAAGGTATTCTTCACAAAAGTAGTTTTAATTTGAGGAAAATAATAATTTTGTCTTTCAGATCCAATATATGGCTTTGTAGCAAATTATAAAGTTATTTTGGAGATAAATAGAAAGTTAGATTGGAGATATGATATAAAATATGATTCGTTGAAGACAAGTAAGAAAATAAAAAAATATGATTCACGTGAAAATATTTCTGAAGTTGAATATAAATCGACTTCGGAAAATATAATACCACGTACCTTCGTACATTCTCATTATCTCCTGCCGCAGAATTCATAGATAAATGACCGTTACATTTCGCCAAACGTGTCGATCAATCTATTCTGACGTAAATAACTAACTCTCGTGTGAAATGACGTCGATTGAAGAACTCGGTCCATATCGCAGCGACTTAAAATTTACGTGAAATATATTTCATACTTGTATATTTGTCATAATTTGTAAATTAGTTTTTGAAATCTTGGTATCAAGTTGACTCTATTACATTAGTATTTGTATTTTCATTATTTCTTAAAATTTAGGACACATTTTTTTGCGATTTCTTGTGTCTATACTTTATCAACTGTATTAATCACATCTTTACTATATTAACTTTTACCAGTAAACAGTAACTTTATTTAGAGGAATTTTTGACCAATGCGTAGGAAATATTAAACAATAATTTTTAAAATACCCATAAGTAATAATTCCAGAAATACCCATAAGTAGAATAAATATCCTAAACTCAAGCACTTAGTACTTCTTGCCTGACTAGTCAACCTTATTTGAGTCAACCTTACTCTTGGTCAACCTTATTTGAGTACAAATGAAACTATTTAAATCTAAGGCTGAAATAGAACGTCGTAATAAAATAATATTTGTTTTATTGGTCAAAACTTAGTTCAATTATTGTCAATCATGAAAGTTTTTTTTCTTTCAGTGGATAGATTTAAGTAATAAAACAAAAAGTTAAAAAAATTGTTTTGAAGGTTATCCAGTTCGGTATCAAATAAACCTTAATTATTATTTTTTACTTTAATTTCTTTCAACGAAACAAATTTAATACTAATCGCACAAGCGCATCTTACACATGATCGATTTTTCTTGCTGGTTTGTATCCAATATTCTTCCAATTCATAAATGTTTCTTTTATGCTATTTGTACGTGACTTCGTTTAAATGTAAAGCTTCAGAAACTAGTTTTAAGGTAATTTAAAATTTAGGACGGTCTTACGTAGGGTTAACACCATTTAAAATAACAAATGTACAAGTAAACTGTTTTCAAGTTCTTTATATTGAAATATTAAATTACTACATCTTCTATTTGTAATGGTTATTTGGGAAAAAATAACTTATGTAATACTCAGCTCTAAAGTAATTAGTTAGTATAAATTTCATCAACCTAATTTTAGCTGTTTTTGCGCAATGCACGAACATGTAAACATACTCACAGACAAACGGACAAAAATCCCATAAAAAATATTTTTGTGCTCGACATGTTTGGTTGTGTTCCCTTAAATCATATTTGTACTTTTAATAAAGTTCGTAAGAACCAAATTTATACCACTTAATAATAAACATAAAAAATAATTTAATTTTAAGTATTAAAAAAAAAGATTATGATTTGAACTGAATTGAGGAAACAAAGTAAGCTTATAAGAAATACACTCAACATAAATTTTATTTTTCTGTTTTCTTAATGTACATTGCATTAGTTACAACGCGACAATTATGGAAATTATTGAGTCAATTTTAGAAAATAATAAATTAAAAAATCTTCTGATTGGCTGAACCGATTCCGATTAAATAAAATTTATTGGTTATTCCAAGACAATCACTACGTTTTTTTTCGAAAAAAAAAATTGCATTTGAAACAAATTACCAATGCTTACCTGATGCGTGTTCAAATAAATACATGAAATAAAGACGTAGTGTTCTATTTCTTTCATTATGTGCCCTTAAATATTTGTTTCGTAATTGTCTTAAATCTGTAGACGTAAAATATAATGTAACGAGCAATTCTTCTCACGCATCGAAATTATTTTTATTTCTCGGAAATAGTTTTCCCATATAACTGGTTTTTGATTAGTTATTATTAACACATTAGATAATAATAAATGTTAATTAACGTTTTTCCAACCCCATATAAGGATTCATTCTTGCGAATTAAATTTTTTTTAACATAATTATTATTTTCCGCTAAGTTGAAAAGTAATAAAAATTAAGCTATTTTGATAATGTAGAGAACATTTTAAAATTATGAACTCTCCCGCCAATCTAATTTACATCTAAAATGTGTTATTCCTGAGTCACATATTTTTCTAAGTTTCGTAACGAAATTTTACGAACAACGTACATCTTAATAAATTGCATTTCACCTGAATTAAAATAAAATAGGTCATTTAAAAAAAAAAGTGATAAAGGAGCTTGGATGATTTCATATTATAATATTGTGACACAATTTTTAAATTTTTCACAGATCCTTACTACACATTATAATCTCATAATAATAATTTTCTTAATATTTCATTCAAACTATTTTCTGATAGTGAAATTTAATACGTCCTCTGGTATTATATTTCGCAACTTAGGTACAAAATAATTGTTCAAACGAAACGTCCTAAAGTGCTTTGCAATGTCGGAACCCCGCTCCAATAAATGAAAACAGTTTAATTCCATCAAAACTTTAATGTTTTGGCAATACTCTAAAAAACTTTGTGGTAAAGATAGCTTTGGGCTATTATGTATGAAGGGTATTTTTATTTATAAATGGCAAATAAAAATATGTCTAAAGTGTATCGAATTGAACCCAAAACCGTAAAAAAAAATTACTTGCAAATTCATAGCGTAACGGATGAAGGATGTTTTTTGTAACGCCAGGGCTTGAGAAATGATTGTTAACGTTCACTAATGGAAAATATTAATTATAAATTAATTTCCCATAAATTTATTCAAGTTACTTTGTAAACCATATGCTTTGTATACAAGAGGCTTTTAAACAGGCTTAATTTTTTATTACGGGGAAAAATTGTGTCAAATACTTTGTGGCTGAGAGTTCGCGGCGAGAATATTTGAGATTGGAAGGCGATGAATATGTTTTAGTTGTAAATCTATTTTCAGCACGATTTGAATATTTGCTTAAATATGCATATTCATAGTCATGATAAATACAATTGTAGATTCCTTTGTCTGAATTATTATTGATCCAATCTAGTAACAAATATTAATTTAAATTTATTATAGACACAATATATATATTTTTCATACCTTTAAACTAGGATTTGTCAGAAAAATTTAATCGCTATGGTTTAAATATTAGGTTGGCAACTTATAAACCCCTGTACACAAATTTGTCAACTTTGTATGTATAGTCAATAAAATCAACTGTTAATTCCATAAGCACCGTCGATATCTAATACTTATCGTCAATGCGTAGATAGAGCTAAAGTTCCGTCCTTTTAGAATTTTTTGGGCCTTTGACAGAAAAACTGGTGAAGTTCGGTTTTGATATGACTTTCGTCTTTAAATTTTCTCTTGAGAGTACGGTGGGTGAAGTGGCATACTCCATCCAAGTGAAAGTAGTTTTTCACGCGTTACTTTTACTACGTGGGGTCGAGCATTGTCATGCAAAAATAAACTTTGCATTTATTTGAAGTAAATTTAGCGGTTACTTTGCTCATTTATTCACTATAAATCTAAGCTGTAATAGAATTTTTACCTTGAAAGAGTTCCCAGTGAATAACTCAATTTATACCCTATAGTATCTTTTATCAAATATTATATTTTGGTCTAGGTATACCTTTTTATCTAGCTCCTAGCCACTGGCGTTTGCTCTAAAAATTAGTTAATTCACTTTTCATCACTTGTAACCAGATTCTTTGGCACCTCGTTAGTACGATGGGCATTCAGTACTTTGTCAGGTCATACAAGCACACATTAGCTTTCGCTCTGGATGAGTTATATCGGAAAAGGATCGCTTTGGATGAGTTTTATCGGAAAAGTTAAAATTCTCTTCTTTGAATCTTTGGAACCAGTGCTTGGGTATATTGTTAGAGAACATACCTTCACCTACCGTTGTGTATATATTGTGTGATGCATCGCTGGTTTTTCGCCTGTTCATTCACTTTGAAATACTTCCATTTTTCAATTATTCTTTGCTCACTGATTACTCAATTGCAAACTGAACAGAAGTTCGAATGCCGCACTTCTGTATATATCCCACAAGAATTACTCTAGAAGCTTCTATAACATTCCACAATGGGTCAAAAAAAGTTGCCAAGCTAATATTTATTATACTATATCTTTCGAAACTCTTGTAATTCATTTCAGTATTACAGCGCGGAAAATAATATTTACCAAGGCATTGGTAAGTTATATTATAAATTATTATAATATAACTTATTACATTATATTATTATATAATATAATATTATTATTCGTAAAATTTTAAAAGCTTCGAAAGAAAAAATATTATTTCAATATTTTTAGTGAAACACATATATAAGTTAAATTTTATTCATTACCAAGAATATTTGAAATAGTTCATAAAAGGATCCACCTCTCATCGGACAGAAAAAAATTATTCTCTCAAAAATAATTTCAAACGCAAAATATCCTAATGGGTTTTAAGAACTTGTTTGTGTCAAGTTTGTTCACTTTTTCCCATTTTATTCAAATTACAAATTACTTTATTTTTAATTGCGTTAAACAGGAGTTTATATATTTTTATGGCGAAAAGTATTTAACTATATTACAAATGATTAATTTCATAATTTTTAATTGCAATAAATATTCTCCCTATTCAGTTTTACGTGACAAAGTTTTGTTTTTTCTGTCAACGAAATTTTGACGAGGAATTGTAATGCTGTTTTCACAAGAATAAATATAAGGCTTGTTTTTATCCTTACTGATACAAAATTGTGAAATATTGTCTGTATTTCTATGTTTGCCTTTCTTTCAAGCTTAAACTACCCATTGAATTTCAAAGAAATTTTGCACATTTATAACATTTATCCCAGATAAAAGATGGGCTATATTCAATTATGCTATAATTTATGGAAACAGAGCAGCGAACATAACTTAAAAAAAAACATTTATACACGCGGACGAAAAATAAATGCGATTTCATTAATATAACCTGTATTAATGTAATATTGAACATATTCCATTTAAGGTGCCAAATTTATTATTATTGCGCGACAATTTATTTGTGTCTATCATCGGACTGCGTTGCACCATAAACATTTTTTCTAAACATATGGTCAAGTAAAACATAATTTTTTTTAATGCTTAATATATATATATATATATATATATATATATATATATATATATATATACATAATATATATATATACATATATATATATATATATATATATATATACATAATATATATATATATATATATATATAGACACTAGCTTTCCGCCCACGTGGACTGCACGATTTAGGCTCTTCCGTTAAAATATAGCCTGTATCACTTAGTGATAACATACCATGCTACTGGTGAAATGATTTATAAAATCGGATGAGTAGTTTCAAAGATAATATTAATATAGATAGCTGCACCCAGCGGTTTTACCCGCGTAAGTCCCAAATGTCAGCATAAAAAGTAGTCTATGTGGTACTCCAAACTGCCTATACAATCTATCAAATTGTAATCTATCTCTACCAATTTCGTTCGCATTTCTAATATAAGGCACTTAATATTATGTTATATGCTAGAACAAAAGAATAATTTCTAGTGATTACAATTTTTAGCAGTCACATCATTGGGGGTTCTGTTGCTATCTAAGATAAGTATATTTGCTAATTTTTTTTTAAATTAAGTGTCTTAGAGCATCCCTATAAACACTATTTGATATGATTTTATTTTTTGGCAGCAAAATAAATTGATTTTCGGGAGCTCTGACTCGTGATAGGCCAACATACAATTGACCATGAATAAAACATTCTTTTCGTAAGTCAGTCCCTACCAAATTGAAAGTTTGGCCCTAGGAATCGTTAATTGTTAAACCAAAACAAGTTTTCACCGGAAATTGAAGTCATTTAAACGGAATTGGCAAATCAGTGGGTATCATCAGTATCCCAGGAATATGAGCAAAATCAACCGCTGCAGGGCCAGTGATAATGGTGGCTACAATTAAGTTGTCTTTCAATTCCTTTATAAATAGCCTCCTCCCATTATACATGTTACGAGGGCTTAAATTTCTTGGAAGCGTGATCGCCGTTCCGATTTTTAATGATAATTTGTGAGGCGGTAGGCCATTAAGTCAATTTAAAAAATCCTGTGGGTAATGTATTGCGTCTTCGATATTAGTAATGGTGTCTATCGATTTGTGATGTTTGACTTGGCCAGCGATTTTTTGTGTGATCAAATTGTTTAATTCATCGACCGTGTCACTCCTAGGTTACATTATTGCTCCAGAATACAGCCAATGAAAGTTTTTTTCGTGTGAATTTTCGATGTCAGAATCGATTTGATAAATGTAAAGAGGAATGTACATGAATATAATCAACCTGGATAATGAAACTATCTATATCATTATATACCTTGGGTTACCTTATCGCAATTTTCATGAATATTAAATTAATACACTTTATAATATTAGTCTAGATGGAAACATTTCTATTTACCTACCTAACATCAGCGGCTTGCAATATTCGTGATAATTTATATTTTGTTATACTCAACATAACTTCAAAACGAATGTACCCATTTGAATAATTCAAAAAGTAATTTCCTCCTACATAAACGATTTAGTCATTGATTTGAATAAGAATTCGTATCATAATACGGATATAATCACTTTCTTGTTTGCATCTGTGTTTTAGTTGACCAATTTGACCAAAAAACCTTTATTGCAACGTAACTATAACAATTACATATAGTATCTCGCAAACGTTTTTGTTCATATTAGTTAAACAGTTTAATATTTATTCCATTTTTTTGTGTAATAGCAATAGTTTTTGCAGGACACGCGAAAAACGCATATTTTTAGGCGATTTTTTATACCTTGTGTGGAACTATTGACATTTTTATGAGGAATGAAATAATTTTTCAAATGTAGCTTTATCCAAATGTAGGTTTTTTTAGGAAAAAAATTAAATCTTTCGTCTTTATAATATTAGTATATATATATATATATATATATATATATATATATATATATATATATATATATATATATATATATATATATATACATATGTTTAAATTTTGGTTCAAGTTAATATGATAATTTATGTATCTGTAAATTGATTGTGTATTATGTTATCAAAATTGAAGACACAATAAAAGCACTTTGTAGTTCGTTTGACTGCCATTGAGAACGAGCAAAATTAGGTAAAATACGTGATTCATTCTTTCGACTAAAAAGTAACGAGTAAGAATATGTAAAATAAAATAAGTTTGTTTAATACCCCACACTGGAAATGAAAACCGATATAATGGTAATGTGTATTTGGAAAGTTTTTAATGTGAAAAAGAAAGAACGAGTATAATTAATTAAATTAATATTACTATGATAAATAAGACAAATTGATTCGTATAAACACAATTAATTTTACAAAAATTAAATTAATTTCATGTCTTGTCATTGCATGTAAAATATGCCATATGACAAATAAATATATTTGTCTGAAGCGCGTCATGCTCATAGTGTGATGAAAAATAGCAAATTTTCTCACATCGTAAAGTCATCAATGGGAGCCGAAAGAAAATTATATTCTTTTATCATAAAATATATTAATGAAATTGATAATAAGGTGAAATCAATAATTATTCGAAGTAAAATAATTAAAAAGGCTTTCAGATGGAGTTAAATTTATATAAATTTCTTATTTACGATGGTGATGCCTCATTTCCTCCAGAAAATTTAAGAAAATTTCACAAATACTTTCAGTTACCAATTTTAATTATTGGATTAGAATTCCAAAACTCATAAAAATAAAACCAAAATAATATTCGATTATTTCACGAATTCAGTAAACAAGTACCAAATCTATTTGTTTCCTTCTCATAGTGGAGACCTGATAGAACATCGTGCTGGTTAAGAGCAGTAAAAATATTACGGTACCTGACATAAGCATGTCACAATCCGTTAGCTTAAAGTTCAATCAGCTCAAAAAGGTTGTTGGTATTACTTACATAACATCTAATTCTGTAGATCTCCTTGGAACTCTGTCTCAGTTTTTATAGTCAATCCTTAGTGAGGCAATATAATGCAATAAAAGATGTACTTTCGGGAATAAAATTTTTAAAAGTAGTAGGCGTTTTTATATCCAGAATTTATGTAGTATACAGGTGACAAAGTGTATGACAGAAGTAGGAACTCAAGTCTTAATCATCTGAATTATGATTTAATTATTCGGATGTTATTGACAATTGGTAGTAAGTTAATCAGCAGATACTAGCAAAGCTGATGTAATATCTTTTTAAATCAGCATTTCTAACAAAGTAATAGTTCAAAATTATACTTTCATTTTAATATGAAAATTCAACTTTCCAGTTTCCCTAATACGTCTTTTGAAATTTAAATTCCAGGATTTTGTTAACATAACTCTTTATTTAAATGTCCAAGTAATTTATTTTTTTATTTTTTTCCATGTTAGATTTACCCTGTCAAAATAAATCTTCTTCGAATAGTTGTGCATAGTTTTATTAATCTATTCGATCTTTTTCTAGTAACATTTGTACATATAATGATCAATTAAAATTATAATTTAAATGAAAACTATAAAATCTGCATCGTTTGTAATATATAAGTTACTTTTGTTATTTTACGAAAGGTGGAAAATTATATATAAACTTTTAATGAAACTCAGCGAAGGTCTTAATTTATAACGACTTGATTTTGGGTATTGCACAACTTTATGGGAAGTTAGGAAAACAATTATAAAAATAAAGTTTAATGGTAAATAACAATAATTTTGCTAACTACAAGTATATAATTTTAATTGGTATTTGTGTAGTACGAACATTTGTGATTAGAATTGTAACCTTGCTCTATGAAATTTTCGAACTTTTGCATTGTCAATATATGTTGTACATATATTTGTTGAATATATTCAATACAATATAACAACATACTCGAAAAACTAATTTTTGAATTACAAACTAAAATGAAAATGTATTGTAACATATTCCTTCATTCTACAGAGTGAGTGGTTTTCCAATATTGTATGTATTCAAATATTTGTAGACACTTGTACATAATTTACATATAAAGATTCTATATGCTAAATAACCTAAATAATCTAAAACAATAGTATAAAATAAAATAATAATTAAGAGGTTTAATGTGTTATTTATTTCCTTTTTATCGGTATTTATTGGAAATTTTCGTATAAATGACATAAAATGTCAACTACAATAGTTGTTTTTTTTTAATTTATGAAAAAAAAAAACTTTGTACCCATATCAAATTAAAATTTGTGATTCAAACCCACGTCGTTTAATTTCAAGGGATATGATATGAGAGAAAAATATTACACGCCGCACGACTGAATTATTAAAAAAATTATTGTTTTAAAAAATATTACGATAAATTTTTAAATTTTATAAGTATCAAACTTTTTTTTTTAATTTCGTTTTAGACGTTTTCATAAATTGATATATTTCACTAACGTGTGCTTATTTGCTAACAATAGAGAATTTACTGAACTATTAAATCTTATTTTCCTACATTACTATTTTCCTTGCACTATTTAACCTACGTTTGTTAAAACATTATGACAATATAATAGGCTGAGCTTTTCTTTTAGAAACTATTATGCACACATCTGCGGTCAATAAAACAATACTAATTGAGGAAGCAATTAAAACTTAATTGGAACGTGCTTTCTTCCAAATTATCCTTAGTTATTGCGAATCCGTCCTCCAAATTTTTTAGCTACTCTCCGTTGTTCTGCTATAAATATGAAATTGTTTGTCACTATCGATACGAATATTTATTCGTTAAATATACAACAAGCTGATATTACTTGAACTTTCCATTTTGTATTGCAAACTTTTAGGAAATATTGAATATATTTGGCGTTAATATTCATTATTCACAATTAAATGAAACTACGTGATGTAATATTATTTCTACTTTCTTTAAGTTCTTACCACGATCTAGGTTTCGTTGTATTACATCATCTTCAGGTGGGCTGTTAGCAACCTTTGCTAACAGCCCACCTGAAAATACAACGAAACCTAGGTCGTGGTAAAGAACTTAAAGAAAGTAGAAATAATACTACATCACGTAGTTTTATTTATTTGTGAACTCTTTTAAGCCCTAATATTCAAATATGGAGACACCAAAACAAGATAAAGAAAATAAGTATCTAATTCACTGTGAATACCCGTATCATTTTATGTGCTTAACCTCAAAGAAGATTTCCTGCTGAAAATATAGTGGTACCAGCGAAGAACACATTTGCATAGTACTTGAAGAATAATATCATTTTCACGCATACCAAGAAAATACATGCTAATATTTAAAAATTGAAAGCTTACATTTCAAAAAAACATTATCTTTGTTATCACCACTTATAAAGCGTATAATTTCTGCCATTCCTGGATGGTTTTGTAACTTTTTAGAATAATTAATTACAATTTTTGTAGTATAACATCAACACTGATTTAGGGTGACCAACACTAGTAAGCAATGAATTTGAAAAAGGGGTATATGTACACTATGTATCGGCACTAAGTTCACTACATTTTACCTTGTCATGAACCGTGAAAAAGAGCTACATTGGGATCTACGCTAGGCGGACGATAATATCAAAATTTCCTTATATAAGTTCATGCCAAAGAGCAATCCCTAAAAATCTTAAAAGTTCTTTATAGACTGCTGAATTAAAATAAGCACGCTGAAGACAAAATATATGCGGTGCTGCTATTCAGGTTCAAACGAACAGAGCACCATTGATCTATGGAACCAACTGGGGGGTCGAAAACTTCAACTACAAAAAATTTGTTCTCATTGGCAAAATCGATGAAAATATAATAATCGCATCAGTACCGCTGGATGAAGTGACAAGGAAAGCTACACCTAACTTGGATATCCGTTATCAACAATGATTTGATTAAAAATTTAAATAGACTGCAATGAACCAGAACATTTGAAAAAAAATAACAAATAATATCTACTTGTTTTCATATGTTTATAACGTACAAAGAGAAAATAATATAGAACCACCGTCGACAAAGACTGTCGTCTAACTAGAAAGTAGCTGAATAAACTTGTTAGACATGGTGCTAAAATTTTGGTATTTGAAATGAAATATTGGTATATTACATTTTTGGCGTGCTAACATTTTAGTAAATTAGAGAACTAATTCCAAACAATTATACTTTAACTTGAAATTAGAAAAAAACAGTAAAATGTTCATTTATTCTTCTTTAATTTATATTACAACAATTCAAATTGACGGAAAAGCAAAAAAGAAAAAAAGAAAATATTTTTTCAAAGAAATTTCTTAACCGGCTTGTCATTCTGCACTGAAATGCGCCTTAAGTCGATTTATTGCGGCTGTTCTGAAAAACAATATTCCAGATGCATGTGTAGACAATTATAATGAACACACAAATATGAATATATATTGGGCTTCCATGATAACCGTGATATCAAAGAGGAAATCGGGGCGTGGCTGTGCCGGGGCCACGGCCGTGTGTTTTACGTGAATACGTGTAAGCATATGGTATTTATAGGTATCAATGGATTGCATTTGAGAGGCTCTTTCCAACCGTATACATTTTTTTTTATTCTAACACCTTATTATATTCACTGTCACTACTTTAAACTAATGTTTTATATACAATCGATAGATTTTAACGACAGCTGACGATTAAAACTTAAACGAACATCATAGCTTTCAAGAATCAAAAGTTATAGTAATTGCAAATCTCGATACGCAGCAAAATAACCTCAAAATGGCGATGGTTCCCCCTCCACCGCGCGCGATGCGTTACTGTTCACGCTTATCGTAATGAATTCTTTGATCCTTTAGCTATACAGTCGTATAATTTGATGTAGAGGATAGATTCGAAACTGCAACAACAAACTGTATCCTCCGATTTTGTTATAATTAGGTTTTTTGGATTGCCCCCGTATGGTAGCCAATTTAAAGCGTATTCACGTCAAAAAAGTAGGTCTTTCTTAAATTTACAAATTTTGCCAATTTCTACTGTTTACGAATTTCTCAACATTTAAAGTGAAACCTAATTATTTCTATATTCACCAATTTTTCAATGGATAGCGGAACAGATCACAATTAAATTAATTTAATTCATTCATTTCAACTTCGAGACAGAATGCTTTGAAATATTTTAAAAACTCACTGATTTCACTTTTACGCTACTTCGATAATGTATAAATTACTTAATAATTGTATATATTTTCAACTTAATGAATTATTAATATATTTAAAAGACAAGGAGTGTTGTGATATCCGGATTTATGATGAATAATTCGGAATTACGTACCCTTGTAAAGTTGTACTGTAGCTTGTTCCCAATGTAATAACTGCTTGTCCTAGTTTAACTTAAATAAATGTTAGAATACAAAATGCATATTAAATAAATGACTTATATGCAAAACATATATCTCCAAATCGTCAATTTTGTTTTTTATATATTCAGACACTTGGGTTATTTAATACCGGAGTCGATCATTTTTTTCACGGTGAATTATCATTGTAAATATGGCGTTGTAAATTATTTTTCTTAAATTATTGATAAATTAGCCAACTGAACAAGTTAATATTGCAAAACCAGAAATAATAGATACCACTATAAAACTTAAGTAGATGCCTGTTATATAAAAATACATAATTGGTTCAAATACTTGAGTGAGTTTATATTATGTTGGTGAACGAAAAGAGATTGAGGAGATAATTAAATAAAAGTCCCAAAATCCAGTGAAGTAGCTGATTATAGTTCTCGATAGATACTCTGTAAGATAAACAGCTTCTACTAGGCAGATTCTTTATTTTAATACAGATATAAAAAATATTGCATTTGCTATATGATGCGTCGAATATTGTTTTGTGACTATGAGTGACCACTTGTCGGAACATGAGTGATGCTTTCGGAACAATATCATAACCTGAAAAAAGTACATTGTTTTAACCTATATCTAACGATTTAAGCAGTAAACGCTGAAATACCTTCCCCACCACTGTTATTTTTCCGACTTCATCGGTATTCATGACCACGGGTTGAGCAATTTTTAGCGTGAATAAATATATCGTAAATAAATTTATGTATTAATAAAAACCAAGAAAATCCGTCAAGGAGTCTGAGAAAATACAGAAAGATGCGGCGAGGGACTTGTTTTATGTTTTAATATTATATTTCCTGCTCCTTTTTTGAGGTAAAAATGTGTGCGTGTGTGTGTGCGTGTATGTGTGCGTTTGCATGTACATACGCGTGTGCGTGTGGGGTGTGTGGGTGTCCATATTTGTAGTTGTACATTTAAATTAAACCTAAAATTGTTACTATTTTTTTCATACCACATTTTCTGTGACGTATCTGTGACGTATGCTTTAAATTAATTCAACATAATTTGTTCTAGGTATCAAACAAATTAAACAATATTTAAAGGAACTATATAATGGTCACTTTAATACTTTAATGAAGAGAAAAGTTCGTTTGTTTATGCGTATTGGTTTCAAATTTAATTTTCCTTTAGTACTACGTATGCTATGCCATATTTTGATTTAATTTAAAATCTAAATTAAACGGCACAAGAGAGTGAAAAATTTATCATATTCCGAAGGAAAAAGTTAAAAAATCACTTTTAGTAGAAAGTTTACAGAAGAATAAGTAAAAAAAACTCCCATCTAAAAGGAAGCAATTTGACAAATTTCGATTAAATTAATTAAATTTCTATTAATATTTTATTTCAAATTCACACACGTAGAAATGATGTTTGTTCCAATTCCCGTTGATAGTTCGTTTCATTTGCGATTTTTTTTTCATCCGCTACCCGTTCGTCTGTCCATATGTAATAGTGGCAAAGCACAATTTTTGTAGGGTTAGACTTACATTCTTTAAATGCTTTGCATGAATATTAAACCTTTCATTTGCCCGCAATATAACTTCCCTTCTTATTTTTTCCACCGCAGATTGCAACGGTTCCGTATCCAAATGGCAAAAAAGGAACCCTTATAATTTCATCCTGTCCATATATTCGTCCATCTGTCTGTATATCATAACCATTTTAATCGGGGCTAACCGCTATATAATTAAATATTAGAATTATGAAGGAAAATAATATTAAGCGTAGCGCCAAATACATGAATCTAAAAGATAAAACAAAAATCCAGTACTCATAAGCGTTATTAAGGTATGGTTAATTAGGTCTAAAAAATAAAATATAGGCTCCAAAATAACTTTTTTATTTAAGCCAATAATTGGTGGGAAATGCGGTTCTAAAAACTCAAAAATTGTCCCCTCCCTCTAACTTTTCAACCAACGTGTGTAAAATTGTTAAAAAATTAAGGTAGAAGAATTATATTAAAGTTTCGATAAAAATTCGTTTGAATATGATATGTTGTGTAGTTTTTGAGATATGGAATATTTTTGGTACCGACTATATCAATAACCTTGCTTTTCGTGGCGACTTTGAGAAATACAAACTTATAAGTTTAATATCGTTTGGTGCTACAAATTCCGTGGCGCGCGTGCACGAAACCTCGTTCCGAACGATATTATATTCTGTTTTTGTTTACTTTGGGAAATCTTTTAATATCAATTATTACACGGGGTCATTTCATGTTCGGTAGTGAAAATGTTTTCATCACGTGTCAGTAGCTTGTAAGAACGAAAGAAATATTAATCCTAACCAATGTGTGTCAAGAATTTATGATCTCAAGCAAATTATAGCTTGCATTTAGTTTAAAAAAAAAGTTAAATTAAATTCACTAATGTTGTTTATTAGTCCCACACAATCATTACGGGCTAATAAACCATACGGATAATTATTTAAAAAATTAGGGGCACTGCACATATTGATACAGTAAAGAGCAATAGATTTACTTATAAAAAAGAAAACCGTTTTTCTCCTTTCACTAAATGTCTTTGACAATTATTAATAGTGATGCCTCGTCATTGCCATTTCCGATATATTGACCAAAAATTAATAGTGTTGTATTATTTTAGATAATTGTAATAAACAATTCAATTATTTATTATTAAAAAAATAATACGATGAATGTATTAAAGAGAAAATATAAATTCTTCGTAAGTTATTATAATATTAACGTTTACGAAAACGACATAAATCAAAATATACTCACGTTTACGCGCTTCGTGTAAAACGGAGTTTTAGTAATACTAAATATATTTATTATGAAAGTCCTTTATGCAAAGTTCAACTCACGCATGACAGTTACCTCATTGTAATTAATTACCTAATTTTAAGCATATAATTTAACTTCAGAGAAAATGTTCGAGCTTCTTAAGATCAATATCTCACTTAAATTTTTTTACGATAATTATTTTTTAAAGTTTCTTTTTCATATCGATTTTAGCAGAGATCATTGTTCGAGCAATATATTTTATGATGTGCAGACACACATGGCGAAATAAATTTTAGTTCCCTGCTTTACCATTACTATGAAAGTAAAGGGGCATGGTATATGTTGGAAGTAACCTATGTGAGCACGCATTAACCAATAGGAGAGTGCCACGTGTAGAATTTTTCTCGTCTTTATTATTGGCACCTGTCCTTCTCCCGGAATTCGTGAAGAGTTTTAATTAAGAAGGAATATTATGGGTAATATGAGATTTCGAATGAAATGGAAAAATAAAATGTATAGCAAAAATAAACAAACTCCCAATTTGAATAAAGATACGTATAATATCCAGCTTAAATATATTCGCAAAATGTTGCTAGTGTGGGAGATTTTAGTGTCGTTGCCAAGTGTGATGTATGCTTGTACGTGCGTACGTGTATGCGTTCGTGCATACCTGCGTTCGTGTAAGCGCGTAGCGTATGTACGCGCGTGTGGCGCGCGCACGTACGGGTACGTACGTACATGCTTTCAAAATAATCCAAGTCATTGAAAAATTTTGAAATTTTTATGAATTATTTTAGTGCAAGAAACATTTATTTTAGTGCAAGAAACATTAATTTCCAGATTCGAAACTAATACTCCCAAGTTCAAAAACCAACATTTTGCCAATGCGCCACAGATTAATTTGAAGTAATAACAAAATAAAATTGTATTTATTACCCCTTCCCTTACTTTATTTTTTTGATAATGGGGTAAAACCTAGATAATATTTAGAATGCGCAACTCACACACCAACACATTCTTTCTGGATATGGACTACTCATAAACTCAACTAATTGCGCCCAAATAACATGATTACATAATTGCGCAAGAAACTAACATGGACCCTTTCAATCTTAATACATCTAACAACTTATTCAAATGTGATAACGTATATGAGAAAATATCGTTACTAGTATCTCCAGTATACTTACATAACGACTGGTTAAGTTATGTACCTATAATAATAATTATTCAAAATGTAACATTCATTCTGCGTAGATTCCGACTGACCAGTTAAACCATTTTCTTTAATCCAAATGATTTCGACTGAACGTTAAAACAAGTACTTAATTTTAATATACTGAAATTATATCGGCAAGACCTCCCATTATTTTGTAAATATTCATTTGTACTTCCAAAGAAGATTGCCAAATATGTTGTAAATAAATTCCAAAATAAAGTTATCTTTAAAAGTTATAGTTAAAGACATATAAATATGAAAAATATATATTTTACACATCAAAAGAATTACTGAAAAATTATTTCTAGATTAACGGGTGTAATGAGTCTACGTAACACAAACAATTTTGTTTCTCAGTGTTGTGTTCATAAATAACCAAATAGAATAAAATGTCAAAGTTAGACGAACTGATCTCTGTAATAAATGGAAAAGTACAAGAGTGTAAGCATAAAGTACCCCAGAAAGCCGCTTCACAAATATAAAAGAACACCACAGACTGATTTGTCATCAACATTATTATTTCTGAAGTATCACCATGCAACCCTTTAAAAGAAGTATCTTCATTTATGCGCTTTACTAGGGAAGAGATGTTAAGTAACTTAATTGGAAATAAAGCAGAGTTTAATACTTAAAATATTGATTTTCTCGCTAAAGGGTATTCTTTGACTTGTATTGATTTATCGAACTGAACTAATTATATTTAATAAAGTATTCAATGAGCGCGTTTGTAAATAAGGATATTAATGATACATTGACCAATTAGCATGCAGTATTGATAGTGCACGAAATAAATGTACAACTGCAATGCGCGCATCCAATACGAAACTGAGGTGATGGGTGGATCTAATTTGTACAGCTATAGTAAATTTTGATGTTTTCCATTCTTCGTTGCCTTTACGTGCTACTGTATTTATTTTTTAATTGATTCATTTATGCTTTTTCCATTTACATCTTTTCATCATTTACATCTTCTCATTTTATTACCTGACAGAATCATACTATGAGGTCATAACATTTTGAAATGACATAATAATACTTATATACATTTAACTTCATTATAACTTAAGTAGAAATCTGTAAATGTATTCATTATATATTGAAACAGTAGAAAGGCTAAAATAACTACTACTCACATATATAAAAAGGATAATCTTAGGTCCGATACATATATATATATATATATATATATATATATATATGTATATATAAATATATATATATATAGATATATATATATATATATATATATATATATATATATATATATATATATATATATATATATATATATATATATATTATATATAAAAATATAAATATCGTTGTGAATGTAAATGTATTTACATTTCGGTATTTAATTTACAGCTTACATCAATACAGCACCTTACTTTTTACGATACAGGTGCAGATTGATTCTTTCTTACTTAATATGTATGTAGATTTTTGTCTGATATACCATATGTCGTACAGGGAAAACAGGGTTAAATTATGGAAAGGTATTTTCCAATATTTCTATCTTTATACTAACTTATTAAATATCACTCAAATATTTATTGTAAGGGAACTAATTTTATATCACTGAATCGAGAAGACATTTCTATTTAAATTATGACTAAGTATTTACGTTTACATTCGTTTTAATGATGTTTTTATCTTTTTACTATAAATTCATATTTGTATTTACAGTCCCTTTTAAATTTTTAAAATTTTATGCTTTTTGCATCTTTTTTTTTATAATCGTTGCATTTTGTTGTATTTTGATTAAAAATTCCCGTGTTTATTTAAAGTCTAATTATTTGAAATTTACAGGTTGTTGGGTTTGTTTTTTTTTTAACTATCCAATAGTGTTTGTGTTCACAATTCTTTTAAATTATTTTAACTATCAGATCTGTGTTTTCATTTTAGTAGTAAATTCGTGTTCGTATTTGCAATTACTTTTAATTATTTCAGACTTTAGCATGTATAGATTTGTTTTTCTTTTAAGAATATATACGTCTTAATGTTTGCAATCCATTTTACGCATTTCGGCTTTTAATTTGTTTTTTTCGTCATAAATTTTTTGTTTGTGATGACAATTTTTCCCAGTTTAAGTTTTTTAAGTTGAGCGAACTTTTTCAATTATAAATGAATATTCTCATTTTCAATCCGTTTAACATTTTTGTAAATTGTCAGTATAATGAAATTTTTTTTACAAATACGTCTTTGTTTTACGATTTTTTCCACCCGTTTTAACTTTGGGTTTGCTTTTTTTATTACGAATCCCCATTTGTAATTACGAGTATTTTCGCTACTTGTTCATTCTATAATTCATTTCTTTTTTGGCTGTACATTTACGTTTTTTCACTAGTTATACTTTCTTTAATTCATTTCTTTTTGGCTGCACATTTACATTGTTTTTCTACTTATTAGAACTTTCATACTTTTGATTTATTTTAATAATAAATCGTGTTTATATTTCCGATTTTTTAAAAATTATTTCAGGTTTTAGTTTTTTTTGGGGTTGGTTCCTTATTGTCATAAATTAATTTTCGTTTTTAAAATTATTCTTAACTATTTCAGGTTTGTGGGTTGTTTTTAACACTGCTTTATTTAGCCGACTTGTTGACTCTATAACTGTATAAGTATAACTAATTATGTAATGGAATCTGGTAAACTAATTTCATGCAGTTCAAATTATTGTATCATCCTAAAACATGGCGGTTATGTATAGTTCTGCTGACAATATATTACTTTCGTAAAACGAAATAGTTTAGTATTAAAACAAAAAATAATGGAATTTTTAATTAAATTATCATTCTATATATCACCACTTCAAGATATCTGAATTATTTAAAATTTTGCCCACTTATCAAGAACACATTACAGTACAATAAGTTTGCAAAATTAAAAAGAAAATTTGAACTTAAAAAGACTGCAAAAAATAATGAAGTCTTTCAATTAAATTTTCAATTCTCAAGGTTAAGGGTTAAATTTTCCATAAAATCGTATATTAATTAACAACACTTTTTCTTTAGTTTAGTTTTTGCTATTTCATTTTTTATAAATATACATTAGAATTTGCATTTACAATATCATTTTCTTATTTTAAATTTTGAGAATATTTATTTTTACTTTTTCATTATTAACACGTATTTGTTTATAAAATTATTTTTTATTTTAATTCTTATATATATTTCAAATACTTTTTATTACAGTTCTACTTTTCGGGTTTATTTTTTTAATTATTCATTTTATCTTCGTTCATAATCTTTTTACTTGTTTTCCCTTCGCAGTTTTTAACAATTTTTTAAGTGTAAATTTTTGTCTATAAAATAAATTTATATCATGACTCTTTCTACTTGTTTCACGGCTCTAACCCCTTTTTATTATAAATTCGTGGCAGTGTTTGGAATATTTTCAATTATTTTAACTCATAAGATTTTGAGCAGTTTCTTTTGAAATTCTTAATTAATGTCGAAATATACAATTTGTTCTTGCTTCAGCTTTAAAGTTTTTAAATACCTTCTTTATAATAAATTCATTTATGCACACACACATATATATATATATATATATATATATATATATATATATATATGTAAATATATATGTATATATATATATATATATATATATATATATATATATATATATATATATATATATGTAAATATATATGTATATATATATATATATATATATATATATATATATATATATATATATATATATATAATTTTATTTTGATTCATTTCACTTATTCCAGTGTTAACCTTTTGTCTGTTTTAATTTTTAAATATGCTTTCGTGCTGGCGTTTACAATTTTTATTTATTTTAGTTTTTAGATTTATCACTTTTCCTTATTTATTATTACTAACAGCTTAATAACTTATTTTTAGTTACAATGGTTTGCAATACTTTTGAACCGAAATATTTTTTTCTAAATAAATTATCATTTATTTTCAAAGTTTTTCCAAGTCTTTCAGCTTTCAAGTTTCCAGGCATTGTTGTTTTTGAACTTATAATCCCGTGGGTAAATTTAAAACTTTTTAGAGGATATCAACAGTTAGGCTCTTGCTGATGTTACCGTTATTTTATATTATTATAAATTTCATATTAAAATTCTTTTTATTTATTTCAGTTTATAGGCTTATGGTTTTATTCACTTGTTTCAACCATCGGGTTTATTCAGTTTTTTTATTAAAATTTCATGTCCGCATTCTTTCTGAATACTTAAGATTTTAATTTTATTTCTATATAATTTAGAAAAAAACCGACTCAAAAAACCTAACTTGTGTTCTTTTTGGCACTCTTTCCTTACTTAAACTTTTACATTTCTGCATTTGTTTTTTGTAGTTAATTCTTATTTGATTCCACTTCACTTTTTTATTATTATTATTAGATCGCCTTTATGTTTACAATTATTTTTTATTTTAATTTTTATGGTAATATTTAATGTTTCCGGTTTTCTAAAAAATCTAGAAAAAATATTTTATTTTACATATTTCAGTTATTTGCTTTTCTTTCGTAATAATAAATTCGTGTTAACGTTTACATACACCAAACTTAAAATTTTTTTAAGGATTTGTTCTTTTCGTTTCATTAATAAATTTGTTCTTATAATTCACAAATTCAAAACCCTTTTTATATATTTCAAAATTTTGGGATTTTTAGTACCCTTTTTTAGTTAATTTTAAATTGGCAATGGTATTTATGTTTTTCATCAATTTACCGTTGCATGTTTCCAGGTATATTTTTTTAAAATATAAATTCCTTTTTGTAGAATCATATAATTTTTCCACCTTTTCCTGTTTTTTATTTAATTTTAAATTCGAGGTTTCCATAGAATACATGTTCTTATTTCTATTCGTAACTTTTGTTTCACTTTTGACAAATTGCGTATTTATATTTAGAATCCTTGATACGAATTTCAACTCATTGGTTTTTGGGATATTTTCGTTAATTCAACTTGTCAACGGTATTTTGGATTTGTTTGTTTAACCCATTAAGCTTTATAAACTCTTTTTCTTAAATGTAATTTTTTTGTGCGTGTTTGCAATTTTTTTCAGTTTTACTTCTACGTTGTGTTGGTTTTCTTTCTGGCTTATATCTATATTAATATTGGCATTTTGAATTATTGCGTCTTTTAGGTTTTTAAATTTTCAGTTTTATTACAAATTATTTCTTTAAATTTCTATATATATTTCCTTTCCTTATTTTCTTAGTAGTTCTTTTAATCATATTTTCGTGTTTGCGTTCACTATTATTTTTAATGATTTCAGTCCTTATGCTTTTAAATCTCGTCTTTTTTTTTTAATTTTACTTTTCAATTAGTATTTGTAATTCTTTTTCCTTGTCAGTTTAAAATTTTTTGGTTGGGTTTATTCAATTTCATTTAAAAATTTTTTTTCTCTTCCTTCCTTCCTTCTTTATTCCATATTATAATTGTTTTATTTAGTTTTGTAATGAATAATATAGTTGTGTTTGTATTTATACCCCTTCTTTTTTATTATTACATTTAGAATTGTTGGGTGGGCTTTTCTTTATTTTATTACAAATTAAAATTTATTTTTATACTTTTTTAATTATATCAGCTATCATCTTTTTGGCTGATGGTTGTATTTTTTTAACATAATTTTTAATTTGCATTATCCATTTTTTTATTTAATTCATACATTAAATTTTTTGGGTTCTTTTGTCTTTATAAATTTTAATTTCATTTAATATTATATATATTTATTCCGATTTTTAGATTTTTGTGAGAGTTCTTCAGTAAAAATTTAGATTCATATTTGAAATCTTTAAATTCTTTCAACTTTTGGGATTTACTTATTCAAACTTTTAAATTCTTTGAGTGTGTTTTTTTAAATATAAACTCCAATTTATATTTAAATCTTTATTTACGTATTTTACGTTTAAAGATTTTCGACTTTTATTTAATTGTATATTTGTGTTATTTACGATATTCCTTTAACTTCTTTAGTATATTTCATAGATTTGTATTTAATAGTAAATTTTTGGAGGCAGTTAAATTCTTTTTATTTATTACGGATTTTAAATGTTTGATTAAAACAAGAACGGTACAATGCTTTCTATTTTTTTAAATATTTAGGTTTTATTACTCTTTTTTTAATATAAATTACCTCGATTTTGCTAATTATCAAACATTTTTATATTTTTGAACTATTTTTATTAGGAATTCTAGTTAATATATGCAAGTATTTTAAATTCTGCTTTTAGGTCTTTTCCGTTTTTTTTAAATGTCAAATTCATGTCCACATGAAAAATTCTTTTTACTTTTTTTATATTTATGATTTTTGCTTCTTTTCTTGACTGAAACATAAATTAGTATATTTTCTTTTGTTTATACAAAATATAATAATGTTTTGGCTGAAATATTAATTTTCATTAACATGCATTTAATTTGAGAAGCGAAATTTCTTAATTTTGAAGAAAAACCAGTGACATAACAACACATTAAAATATTATACTCAATAAGAAACATAGCTTTCACTAAAACCTTTACAAGGTAAACAGAGAAAATAGATTCGATAATTATTTCTTGCTTTCTAGAGCAGTATTTTTTTTTTTAATTTGCGTGCGTGTTTTTTTTTAGCTTTTAGAACTAGCATTTCATTGACACTTTTTTAATCGTGTATTAAATTTTACAAATAACACTTTTTTTAAAAAAATCCATAAATTTAAATTAGCAGAGCGGCATAGCTGATTACGCTGAGTTGTCTCTTTTCGATTCTCTGTCTGTAGACGACTGAGCGAGCTTCCTCTTCGTGTCTGCCACGCGTGGGTATTGCAAAGCTTCTTTCTGGTAAACTTGGAACGATCTAATTATTTTATCTAACTTCCGGTTCTATCTCACTGAATCAGTCTGATGATACAATTTTATTGTGTAGTAATCAAAACTACACAAAAAGTTTCATAATGAAACAACAGCCAAAATTCATGATATGCAATAATTAGGAATACATGAAATCCAAATTTCGTAAATTCTATTACATGGTATTTAGTTACAGGTCGACCTAGTAAAAATATTTTAATTGTAAATCAAAATGTGCCTTTCCCCGTCTTTTATTTATTCAAAATTTTAACATGCATGGGTTCGTTTCTTTTTTCTTTATCTCAAATTGGTGTTTACGTCCTAAATTCTTTTCGCTCATTTTAAATTTTATATTTTTTTGGATAGTTTCTTCATTTTAAATTTGTGTTTTGTATAATGAGCATGTTTTAATTTCTTTGCACTTATTTTAGTTTCATTTTTTTATGTTAACTTATTTTTTAAACCAATTCCTGTCCTTGTCTGAAATCTTTTTTTAAAATTACTTCAACTCTTATATTTTTAAGTACTTTTTTTAATTAGACATTCTTCTCTATATTTATTATTTGTTTTTTTTATTCTTTATTTTGTCTTACGTGCTTTTTGGGCTTATTTTTTATTACTCATTTCATAAGTTTTGGGACGTATTTCATAATTATAAATCAATTTACATATTTACAAAACTTTTTACTTATTTTGCCTTATAATTTTCTGATTATTTTTTAATCCATTTTTAATTCGTATATTAATTTATCACTGCTTACATTTTTTTTAGATTTTCTTAAGTTTTAATTCTTTCACACTCCTTTAAATTTATTTCAATTTATTATATTGGCTTTGATAATTTAAATAAATTGGTATCTTATTTTTATTTACTTCGTGCTTTATTAAATGTTTTTTTATTTAGTGTTTTTATTTATAAGTCTATTTAACTATTTCAACTTCCAAATATTTAATTTTTTTACTATGAATAATTAAGTTTTTAAATATTTTTAACATATTTGAAATTTTTAATTTTTCCTTTGTTTTCGTTTCAATCCAAATTTGTATTTGCATTTATATTTCTTTTTAGTTATTTCAACTCTTATGTTTAACAGGGATTATTTTTCGTTACAATTGTATTCGCATAGACAAACCTTTCTATTTATTTCTATACTCAAGTTTTTATGTTTACTTTTTTCTCTTCATTTTATATTCATGTTAGCATTTGCAATAATTTTTAAAAATTCCGGCTTCTAAATTTATGTGCTTCTTTTTTTTAAATAAAATTGTTAGCTTTCATCATAACTTTTTGTCACTTTTAGATTTTATGAGCAGGTTTTCTCATTTACAAGTTCATGTCTGTTTTCCATTTGTATCTCCTTCTTTAAATTTTTAGAGTTTTTGAGTTAATAAACAATGAAATATTCATTGTCATAAAAATGTGTTTATTCTCAGTTTCCAATTAATGATTAAAAATATACGAGCACATTAAAATAAAACGTGAACAGAAATTTTTGTAATTTCCGGAAATGAGTTTCTTTTTATTTAGTGAAATATAAGTCATAATTATTTAAATTTTCATTAATTACAAAATTTTTATTTTTTCCTTATATAACTTTTATTAATAACTCTTTTATCTTTGTAGCTACATATGTTCGTTGAGTGTGTAATATCTAAATTTATAGTATCTAATCTAAAATTTAAAATGACACTAGTCGAGGGTTGTCTTTTAACTGTGAGATTTATTTTATACCTATGTGTTACGTTTACTTTTGAATAATACAATAGGAATTCGCACATGATTTTTTTTCTCTAGCATTTCATGTAAGACGACCACAAGGACACTGATTACAAGTAAATGTGAACATTGCCAATTTGGCGCAAAAATATTCGTTAACACTAGGCAAATGACCATTATAATGTTTAAAAAAGTATAGTTTTGGATCTTTGGTCGACCGACTGCTGTTAAATATGAAAAAGAGATAGGTATACTTAATCATTCAAATTTTATCATTAAAATTTCACGCATATTGTCTCTGAATATCCATGCAAATCCAACAAAAAATATTTAACGGATAAACAGGCTGCTAAGACTATAATGGAATTCTTGAAAGAAGACTTATTATTTAAGAATTAAATACGCAACGTAGCGTAGAAATCAAACTCGATAATGTCTAGTTCTGTTAGTTATTGTCAGTATATTACAAATTTTCGATAGATAGAGTGGATGTTATTGTTTCGACTACATCATAGATATAAAAAATAATATTTCGGTGCATTGAAGACGTGTAAGACAAACAGTATTCGTATCCATTAGGAAGACATGTTTCTCTTAAATGAATAAAATAAGATGCTTTTTAATAAAAATTTTGCTTAGTCTATCAGCTTTGTATTCCTTGGAATTCATCTTAATAGGATCGCTTTATTGTTTTCCTGGTGGCTATTTACACCTCTATTGAGTTATTTGACATGGAACAAATTTCCGGCGATATTTCACGTTTTATTGCTTCCTAGTCTTATTATTGGATATATTGTAGTTACGTATTCATACATACCTTACTTTTGACAGATGAATTATGGGCCCGATAGTAAATATTATGAAGCTAATTCATTACATAGGTAGGTGGAGTTCAGGTTGTTGTATGTATTAATGTAGTATATTTCTTGCATACTCGATTTAGTTAAGTTAAATTGTTGATACTCGATTTTGCATATTTTTTTTTACATTTTGTCAGATTGCAATAGTATTTTTCTAATGTATATTTTATGAAAATGGCGTTGTGGTATCAAATTTGGAAAGTTTATTCCTGTATTCCATGCTTTTAAAAATTATGTTTTTGGAAGTTTTTCACAACATTTCACTGTAGACTTTCCCTTCACTCTTTACATAAAGATCTATGTCTATATTTCTCCTCTCTTAGGCGCTGCACAATTTTGACATGACAGATATAATGAAGAAGATGTATTTATTTATTGACTTTTATGTAAAGTACATATGGCGGACTTATTGCTACATGAGCAATCTCTTCCAGTCAACCATAACAATTTGTATTGAAATTTATTTGGTAGACTGTAAGAGATTTTACAATGAAAATTATTCATAGCACATTAGAAAAAAAAAATACAAAAGTAAATTAAAAAAGAAAACAAAATATTGACATGATTTGGGATGGCAAAGACAGGAAAGGGCAAGGACACAAAAGAAAAGGTTTCAGGAGATGCAGGACTTTTTCACTCGATCTTTGAAAATATTTAGACACGTGATTTCAGGATCCAGGTAATTCCAAATTTTTGCTGCTTGGACAGTGAAGGATTTTTCGTAAGTGGTAGAGGTATGTTTAGAAATAAGTAGGGTGTGTGAACTTTCAGATCGCAGCCTAAGGCCGAGAACAGACAAATCTTTAAATTTGCCACTTCCATAATTTGGGCTATGAGGATTTAGTAAAAGTAAATTAAAATTAAAAGTATTTATTTAATTGTTATATGTAATGCATTTTTTTAAACCAAACTTACGAAGAAAGAAAACAATCTCAATTAAAAAGGATATAATAATCGATAAATAATTTCAAATTCGCAAATTGAGCTTTTCCCGTTTAATCCTCGCAAATTATATAATAAATGTTGTAAATGTTTTTGTAACAAGTAGACATTGGGTTAAAAAACTTATATTTTAATTGATCCGAAGTAATGGAAAGGTTACTTAGTTGGATTTGTGCTACGTTGAAGTGTTGTCCCTTTTTTGTCGTAATTTTAGTTGTTCTATTTCAGGATAATTTTTAAATTCAGTAGGTCTCCAAAAATTACGTAGTTATTGGAATAAAAAGAAAATGTTTGTATTTTTTGTATCCATTAATATGCTGCACACACCTTGAGTTTAAGAAAATAAACTATTTGAAAATTTCCTTGTTCATTAGTTTACCTTTAAATAAATCATTAAATGAAACTACGTGATGTAGTATTATTTCTACTTTCTTTATATTCTTTACCACGACCTAGGTTTCGTTGTATTACAACATCTTCAGGTGGACTGTTAGCAAAGATATATTTGCTAACATCTTTGCCCATAGCTCACCTGAAGATGTTGTAATAGAACGAAACCTAATTCGTGGTAAAGAACTTGTAGAAAGTAGAAATAATACTACATCGCGTAGTTTCATTTAATTGTGAAATCATTTCATTTTTATTCAAGTGATTTTATACTATTTTCCATATGTACCTTGCTCTTTTTAAACGTTTAAAGTTTACTCAAAAGTTGCCACTTCATCTAACCGCATTCAACACTAACATTAATAAAGGATAGTGATTTGCACTCATCACTAAAAACTTAACAACAAAAACTTAACAAACTTTGTGATTTATATTCCTAAACATACATAAAAAGACTCTATTTTCCTTTATTCAGTAAAATTTTACAAAATAATAACAGAAAACTTTAACATCATCAAATATCCTTTTTTCTGACATCGTACAAACGATATGATACTAATTGGTAAGCAAACAAATTAGTGAAGAACAAGTCCTTTTGTGGATTAAATTTCTCTTTAAAAAAAATTTCATGCAGATGTAACTAAATTAAGCTATACATAAAATAACATTAAGAAAAATGACCATAGAAATCTTTTTATTTGCTATTTAATTTTGCCATTAAATCACAATGATAAAATTATCTCCACAAATGATGTGGGTCTCTTTTCACCAATCTATTTTTCTCTATTATAATCTTCACGCTACGTATTGCATCTGTCATTTCCGTTCCGCTGGTGCATCCGCATTGGTTAGGGGCAACTGACGATTTTGCTTTGCTAAAGCAGATTCTCGGGGGAACTTGGCCCCTTGACAACGCGTCTCCAAGTAGCTGATAGGGGAACGCTCACTATGTGCCTCGCAAGTGGCACTTGGAGGGTGAGAGCGAAATAAAATAACTTCCGCAGACCTACAAGTCGAAGAAGGTAACTCCGTAACAAACCGTAGCAAAAGTTTTTTGTTGTGTATAGAAATTAAATTTAAATAAAAAATAATTTTGTAAAACCTATTAAAAACTGTAGTAGCCAAATTAAAAACTCCATACATTTAAATGTTTAATCATATTTTTGCAAATATCAAACTGAACGAGTAAAACACATCACGAGGATTCCGTACACACTCTAGCAAATATACCCATTTAACGCAATAAGCTACATCAATTAAACTATATAGAATATTTATATTTTTTTTATCGTGTAAACATATTACCTTGTACAACTTTCACAAGCCTGGAAATATCCTGCGTGCATACGAATTTCTGATAAATTTTGAATTTTAGCATCATAGCTTCAGATTTCTCGTGAATTCTTGGTTCATTTCTAGGAAAGCAGTCCTGTTTTTATTATTTTGACGTCAGCAGTTTTGGGGTTAGGGAGGGAAGAACATATTTTTTGTAAAGTATATTTGGCGTTAGGGTGGCAACAATATCTCTAAAAGTATATACAATATTAAAACTTAAAGCTTTTTGTGTCTATACATTGAAAATATTTACAAAAAAATTTGGAATATGGAGAATAGGAAACTTTTAATATTTTTCAAGTATTCAAATTGCTACACTTAAAATTTCTATGAGTATTTTGAGTATTAGCTACTAAGACACGTGGATGTTAATATACCTTAATACTACGATAATTTCAACGATTTCTGCTAAACACGACTATAACAGATGGATATACAAACATGTGAGTGATCTTAAAGGAGGTTTTTTTTCTTTTCAAGGAGCCTAAAAATTGTATAAATTTATAAAGGGCTGCCTTATGAAATAACAAATATTACCCTTAAATAAGAAAAAAACCTGACTAATAAAAAAACGCGAAAAGAAATTTTTTAATTTTTGCGTTTATAATTACCCAATTATTGCTATTGAATCTTTTGGTCTTTAAAGCCTTTTTAAAAGCCTACAATTTAATAATCCATCACAAGTTTTGATGAAATGATAACTTTGAATGGTACTTGACTAGGTTTTGATTGAAAAAATTATTCTACTACATATTATTTTCTTATAACCATATACCTCCAAGTTTGTCTGCAATATCCTTTAATTTGATGTTTTTTATGATGTTTTTTTTTCATTTATTACTGCATGTGTAGAATTTAATATATCTAAAGTGTAATATATTTCATGCCTTGAAAAGTTTCTATATGGTTTGATAATTAAATCAGGTATTGGTTACAAGATTTCTGTAAAATAAATAAATAAAAAAGTTATGAAAATTATATAATATGCACATTAATCCAATAGATAACACAATATAAATATACGAAATCTTTTAGATTTGAATCACATGTATCCTGTTCTAATAAAACTGCAAATAATAGAAAAAATTGACAAAGTAACATTATTAATTAAATTGTGACCCTGTGTTTACATAACTTTAGTTGGTCTATTTAAGTCTCCGACTAGTTTACTTGTACTTGGACCTGAGTTGTCGACTATAACTAGGTTGTAAATTATATAAGCAATGAGAGAGTTTGAATAAATTTTACTTTTGAAAGGGCTACTTGTAATGTTCATGGATAGTTTAAGTTATTTTTTTATTTGTGATGTACCGTAGCGATGAAATCGTTTTAATATATTTAACAGTGATTTTCAATACACTATATCAAATACAATTTAGTTTCGAAGGAGATTATAAGCCTTCGTATCTACGCCCTATTTAATAATCAAATTTGATTTCATTCTGAAAGCCTGTCATAAACATTATTATACACTTTTTCTATATATAAATGGTGTATGTGTGTGTGTATAGCCCGATAAAGTTTATAAAAAGGTAACATAATTATAAAATACTTTTAAAAAACCTGTTTATTTTTTAGAATAAATCAAGGTGCTATTTATTCGTTGAGAAGTTCCCATTACAATCTTTTACATCCATGCAGTTTTCATCAGACTTATATAAGTTTGCATTTTCAAATTGAGAAAACCATTAGAGATGTATACATATAAAGTTACATACAAGTAAAACTAATAAAACGCATAAATTAATATAAAAATCTGTATAAATATTATTGGTCGCAACAGCTAATGACAAAAAATAATAATAAATATGAAAAGGCAAGAAAAAAATAACATTATTGGTGATTGGGGGTATTGAAAGAGAAAAAATAATTTTCATAACTGAAATATATTTTGCATAGAATGAGAAATTGTGTATCAATATAAACATAAATATATAAATAAGGTAATATAAAATAAAAAGGGTTTAAAAAATTAAAATTTAAAACTTTACTTATCTAAAATACAACGTGGTAACAGTTTGTATAAAATGGTAAAATAGAAAGTAGCTCTAATTAATAACTTTTATAATATGTGTTAAAAACACATTAAAATGTGCATTTATACACAACTACCTTACCAATATATCGCCCGTATTGTCACTGGCGTTCGATAAACTATTAATCGATCACAAATAATTTCCTCTACACAAGAACCCTAATTCCAGATGAATAATGTAGACAAAGTCGAAGTTAATATGCCTTGAAAATTCCATAACGTGCCGTACATAAAAATGGAAAGCTTCAACGGATATTAATCAAAAAGTGTATGGAATCCATATACGGCAAAGGTTCATAAGAATGTTAATAGGCTGCCTTTCAATATCGAGTCAAATTTAAATATTAAATGGAGCGCAGATAAAGAGGTTTATAATTTCCTTCGATACTAAATTACATTTAATGTATTATTTATAAAAGTCTATTGAAGAATTTAACATGACTTCATCGTAACGGTACATTACAAAATAAAAAGAATTAAATATTATTATTTTCGGTATGTTTTCTCTTCCTTCTGTGAATCTGTTGATTTTGATGGACTATTTACTGATGCATTTTGTCGTAATCTGGGGTAATATGTATGTTACCCCAGATCACGACAAAATGTATCAGTAAATATTTCATCAAAATCCTATGTGTCTAACGTAACGTAGTACTACGTTTTGTAAACGTAGTCTGTACTACGTTTTGTAATCTACCAATTGAAAGTAAGATATGGCAATTTAATCTTTCAACATAAAGTGTACTTAATTAAAAAGGGCTTACTTTTATAATTACATATTGAATATATTTGGTGTTAATTTTGTAGAAACTTATTTTCCCTTAATTTTTATTCACAACTAATTGAAACCAGATGATGTAGTATTATATCTACTTTATTTAATTTATTAACCATGACCTAGGTTCGATGTACGACAATATCTACAGTTGGGCAATTCGAAGAGAATTCTCTTCCATTTGGTAGTGAATAAAAATTAGGTAATTACATATTATAATATATGGCGTTACGTGTTACAGGTTTAATCTGACAATTAACTTCTCACAATTTTCTTGAGACGTTACGTATCACGGTTAATATAATAATATATTCAAAAGGTTGATATCTTTATTTCAAAATAGTAACTAATTTGAATTAAAAGTACTAATACCCACAATTATAAAAAATGGTGAAAGTAACAGTAACTGATCATTGTTGAGGGGAATGTTCATCGAATTTGGGCTTGTTCGGCTTGTTTGATAAGTCTTTTGATTACAAATGTTGATAAAAATATAATGAAGGAGTCCAAAGGCGGTGACAGAAACTCCTCAGTGTTTAAGAGTAAATTCATCAAGTTTGAACGTGTTTGACTTTTTTTGACCTGAGAAAGAAATAATAAAGTAAATTGACAGGCAAATATTTGCAGCTCTATACAAAAAAACGAAAATATTATTAGGTAGGTAATTAAATATCTGAAGAATAATTCCAAGGTGTGAAGCAACTAGGATATTAATAGGTAGGTAAGTACGTATGTACAGATATACACAGTTAACAAAGCACTTATATATATATTTATATATATGCATGCATCAAATGTCACAAATCTCTGTTTAGATTAAAATGAAGGAGTTTAAATAAATTCTCGGTAATATTTAAACATAGTTGGTATTAGAAATGGAAATAAAAACTTTTTAACACTAAAATTAAAAAGAATTCAAATGAACTTTGAACAAGAAATACACTAAAAAGTATAAAGTACTGAAAGGTAAAAAGTAGTATATTTAGTTGGAAATTTTGGGGTACAATATTTTTTCCGAACTTAAATAAATTTAGAATATAATGCTAGGGTTAAATTTTAAAAACGTTATGAAGTTGAATGTGGCACTTATGCAGACACATAAGTATTAGTATTTTCATATAATTGTATTATTATTTTCAAATTTAATTTCAAAATTGTTTCACATTATTCTTAAAAATTATGTGATCACAAGATAAATATAAAAATGGCAAATTGGATAATCTCCCCATCAGTATATTTCAATAAAATAAATATAACTATAGATTTATACTGTACCTTAAGGGCTTTTTCACTATGTCTCACACGTCCAGGTATAATAAAAAATCGTTTTCCGCTTACATCCTTTCTTTTACATTTCAGATACCCGATATATTAAAACCCGAATAAACTGGTATATGTAATGTACGAAACAATATTTTTAATTTAAATTTTAGTAATTATTCCTAAAATGTTCAAATATTTTTGTACTGACACATTTTGGCTTCTAAACAAGTTTGCATTTGTGTATTATGAAAAAATCTAGCAATATAAATACATATTATTTGAAGTAAATCTACGCAGCCACAAAAGGTAAATATTTACCTGAAATCACATTTCTCAAATGAAGTTGATTACTGAAATGCTCGAATATAACTAAATAGGGACTTTTGGGACAAGAAAAATATGATGACATGATGATGATAGGGGTCTTAGCATTTTACATGGAAATTGGGTAAATGACGCATCATTTCAGTGAAGTATCAATGGAGATACTATATGTAATTATTTAAAAGGGCAATTGTCGAGTGTCCCTCAAACTCATGCCTCCATGCATTCTTTTCATTATGGTAAATTAATTCTCTCTAAAATATAATAATTTGCCTCTAATATTTGAAATTTTATCAGTATCGAAAAATTATAAAAAAATTTTAAAAAACCATATCATTTTCTTAGCGCAATAAATGTTTAATTACACCTATCTATATATATATATATATATATATATATATATATATATATATATATGTGTGTGTGTGTGTGTGTGTGTGTGTGTATATATATACTGTAACATGAAGATTGTAAGATGACCAAAATATCGTTATAATTTTCCTACAATCTACAATTTTCAGATAAATAAAATTTGTTTTCAAAACTACAGGTTAAGTTCTTTCAGAAATTAAACTTTCCGTGTCATTTGCCCCATCTATTTGTCCTAAAAAAATTTTTTATGAACATTTTTAAGTTAGCTATTGAGATATTTGCTGGTTAATTTGCTTTATACCTATGCAAATTTAAATTAACTTTGCAAGAATCGTTATAAATATTTGTTTTATTCTTTGATAAGAACTGGTCTTAAAGTACTAAAATCTCTCATATTTTTTTTTATTAAAATAATGTCATGTTCTTCCAAAGTAATTAAAATTATTAAGTCGTAAAAAAATAAATACACAAAATCTACTCTGTATATATTGTACCATTAGTTGATAGTAGCTTTAAAAGAAACTAACTTACAGATCATTCGAAACGCGGTGGCGACCTTTATTAAGGTAAGAGTTTTAAATATATTTGGCGTTAATTTTTTATAAATTCGTAGTTATTATTATTATATTTGGCGTTAATTTTGTAGAAATTCGTAGTTATTATTATTAAGTATTTGTGTATTAACGCTATTAATAGGTACTCCGATTTTACAGAATTTTTGCTAAAAAAATACGTACGTTTACTTTAATTATAACAAAAAAATATTTAACAATTAAATAAAACTTTGTAAGGTAATATTATTTCTACTTTCTTTAAGTTCTTTACCACGACCTAGGTTTCGTTGTATTACAACATTTTCAGGTAGGCTATTTCTTTGCTAATAGCCCACCTGAAGATGTTGTAATACATCGAAACCTAGGTTATGAGAAAGTAGAAATAACACTACATCACGTAATTTCATTTATGTGAAGGTGAGCGTTATTTAGGGTGTTAGTGATGAATGATTTGACGTCGACGGTGATATTTTAGTGACTTCCTATATGTCATTACGTCCTACTTCATTTATTAATTAGCAACAATGAAACAGAGAAAAAAATCTGAAACATCACGCCTTGCCTCGGCAAGATACTTTAGCCCTGTTACCTATCAATTTCAATAAAATCAATCTAGACATTAGCAGGGGAGAAAAGGTATTTTAGATGAATACTAACATATTAAGACCCAAACATTTTTATGTAATGTAGAACATAATTTATCAATATCAACTAGTGTGTATTTCTCGCAATAAAAAATTTGTAAACGCTTTCACCTAAGGGGTTTTACCCTGGCCTTTGAAATATCTATTTTTCAGTCGATCGTGATCCTCTTAACTCCGGATAAATTATTTAATATCTTATTAGTGATGACTAACATAAATTTCGTGTTAGTTATTCTGCGCTGACGAATCTCACTTGCTTCATCGTCTATTTCTGTCAGGTTGATCTCAAATTTCAGGTCTATATTGTGTATTTCGATTATCAAGAAATTTTTTATCCCGTCGTTGTGAACTTATAAAGTTCCGAATTCTTGACATTTCTATTTCATGGTAAATAATATCGGCCATGTGGTAAACCTGTGTGCTACCTACTATTTGTGGAAGATGTTGAGAGTTTCTATAGTATAAGTCACTTAAGAGCGAGTACTGACGGCGCGACTATTTCATTCGCCTTGTTTTGATAAGCAATTCGGTTTCCGTTCCGGAGTGTCCACATCTGACTCAATTTCTTCTACCTGCAGAACGGGCGGGAACTTCATCTCGGCACGAGGTAAGAGTTTTTTTACAGGTCCGTTAAACTTTGAGTTTTAGGCTAATGAATCCCTTGTTGAGACGCATTTTAGACATCGACTTTTCTCATTGGCAATTTAGGTAGTATTTCCCTGATTCCAAGGGGGAAATAACCAGGTTGTTCTTCCTCGATGTCTCCGAGCGGTTGAGTAAATACTGGCTCGTCTACGATAATTACACTTCCAGAAATTGGGACATAGACATGGCGGGACATGGCGCATTTCGTGCAAATTTGTTTAGATTTGCCCTTCGAGATAACCCGGTATGTATCAATAAAATGGAGGTAATAAATGATTCATTGAGAAGGAACAGACTCTAAGCCTGTCAGGAAGAAGCGCTGAGATTGTAAATACGGGACACTATTAGGGGACTTTTAAAAGTTCCTTCTTTTGTATGAGGTGGAACGTTACCAGTCAGGGCCCCTCCTGGTAGCTCTTCCGGATTGTCTCTGGTGGGGCCCTGACACAACCTGGGTGGAAGGTTGGGAATAATATGAGTCACTTGGCCAAATTATTGAGGTGTTTAATCGAGAAGGATCAGACGAGTTAGTTAAAAATAGGCACAATTATTTAGAGATCACACGAAATTAACTATAAGGCAATAGTTGAACATATTCAAAAGGTGTTCTCGTGACGTTTTTGCAATAGCAACAGTCCTCTTTGCTATTTCTTAATTATTTTCTCCTAGTTTTCCCAGTTTAACAGTATTTGCAATAGGGAAAAGACATTGAATTAACAACATTTTATTTTCTGGTCGCCCTTTAATTTTAAAGATTTTTTATCTTATTTTGTTGCTAACCTTCACGCTCTTCGTATCTGATTATTTCTCACATTCGTGTAGTCTTGACGTTTTAGTACAACTGGTATATGTTATTAAATGGTATCGATTTTCTTACTTATTTACAGTGTAACATTGCTTAGTTACTTGAGAACGGTTGAACTAGATTGTAACTGGTTTGTGACGATTGGAAATAAACATATATAAAATTTAGTTCCACATCATCTTTTGTATTATTGTATATTTATTGTTAATTTTGGTGAATATACAGTTTACATGTACAATACTAATAATAAAAATGTTTATTGTTGGCTTTTATTATCCAATAACAAAAATCGTCAAATTATATTTACAGCATACATTTCGAAAAATTACTAATACTCCCAATCATTCGGATGGACGTAAAATATAATACCATTGTCGCACCGACGATGCGACGAGTTCGTAGATTTCCAGGTTCAGATCTTGAATCGCTGATTCTTTTTTATTTACTGGTCTGGAATTTCATTTTTAAGTAATCTTGAAACGGAAGTAGTTAATTAAATTATAGTGGTGAGCATTTAAAAAAAATTAATTAAATATTACATAATAAGAAAAAAATGTCATCCAGTCTGAATAGAATCTGAATAGTCTGAACTGAATATTTGAACAGCCTATTAAACTGTGTCCAATAAAGACATTCCCCGATAAGCTCTACATGCTCAAAAACTCATTATCAACAATCCATAAAACGAAGCATAAACGCTTTGTCACCATATGTAATATCCTTTGTAAGTTGAATCCAGTTGAAGACAATAGCGATTATATTTATTACTGGGTCTAATAACGACCATAATGTTCGCCTGCAAAACAGGTTACGCACATCAAAGGAGACAGTTGCGAAGGAATGAGTAATTATATAATATATACTTCCTCTATGGGTATTTAGTTAAGGCATTGCTTGCTTTTTGTTTAATTTTGCGTGCATAATCTAATTGTTTAAATAATTATAAATATAATACTGCTAAATTCAACATTGCCCCTTGTAATTAAAATAAAAATAATAATAGCGTACATTCAGGAGTATATTAAAAGTTATGTATAATATGTAAACTTATACAACTTTTCCGTGAAATTATTTGAGGACTTTGAAATACTTTTACTCTATGTTTGAGTCCGATAAAACTTGGGAACATCATAATAATATTTGTGTGGTGTATACATTTTTTTTCACACAATTTTGGCAATACATTATTATTTTTCTATTATTATTTTCCTGAATTTAATGTTGCTTAAGGGTAGAAACATAACATTTTTCCTCACAGCTGTTATGTTCTAAAAGTCCGTTAGTGACAATAGTAATGTTATTACTGTTTAATTGTGCCGTTCCCGTATTCAATTAACACTTCAGAACCAGATTCATATTTCTTTTGGGTGAGTTGTTATTTATTTTTTCATATCTCCGTGGTTTGTCTCGTTCTCTTAATTTTATTTAATTTTAAAACTATTAATTTGTTTTTCTACCTAGTGGAAGTGGGTAAACAGTGTGTCAATACTGATAGATACATCGACATAAAATGAAAATCATCACAGCGACAAAGATGAAAGTGTCTAACAGGATTTTCCTTCAAAAAATGCGACTCAAGTGAAAAAGCAAGTCCATAGTAAAAGAATATAAATAAAACTTTAACCTACTTGAAAAGAATTTTTGATTTAATTTTTCACAACTAAATGAAACTAGTATTATTTCAATTTTATTTGTAGTATTATTTATTTGTAGTATCAACTTTATTTGTAATATTGTTATTATGTAGTATTATTTCAACTTTATTTAAATGTTTTACCACGACCTAGGTTTCGTTGTATGACAATATCTTCAGGTGGGCAATTTGTAAAGATGTCATACAACAAAACCTAGGTCGTGGTAAAGAATTTAAATAAAGTATAAATAATACTGCATCAAGTAGTTTCAGTTAGTTGTGAAAAATTTAATAAATTGATTTCTACAAAATTAACGCCAAATATATTCACTATTTTGAATCACACATTTACTAAGAGTGAACAATTGGAGAATAAACATTGAGGTATATTCACATTTTGTTTCTTAAATACGTATGCATATTTACGTTAAGTGTCCTTCAAATTTTATTACTATTTATATAATAAAAAACAGAAAACTCTGAAACGGGGAATAGAAAAGAAAATTAATTTCAAAATTTTAACAAAGTTCATAGAAATTTTGGAGTCAAAATATTATGGAAGTGGTTAATATTTTTAATAGTATAATTAATTTGCATCGTAAACTTTATTTACTAATGTGCTGATATTTGGGTTATCAAATATATTCATAAGTATCTCGGCTGCTCTGATGATTTCTGCCTTGTAGATTGCAATAAAAAAAATAATAACGATTATTATACCATTGAAAAGTTTTAGAGTATTAAAAATGGAACCAACTAATAAATTTATAAATTGTTTATTATTTTTTGAAATTGTTTCTATGTCACTCCATGCATTTTTCATTTAATCGTGCCACTGAATGAAATAGCCGTGCATCCTTCCTACTCATTCTTCCTACTCATCTCAGGTCTGTTGCCCGGGAATCTTATAACTCGCACTTTATTTTTATTCTTGGCAATTAATAGAGAATGCACGGTGCAAAGTCAGAACTCTATATCCGATGGACCATAATTTATATATCCGATGTAATCGAATAATCGGTTGTTTGCGGTGCTAAATTTGCAGAGGTGCAATCGTGATGGAAAATAGTTATAATTCCGTGAGCCTTACTCTCCAATTTTTTCGAAAAAAAAAATTTAAAAATTGCTGGTGAAACAGTCTAGGATAACTGTTCTTTATTCAAAATATTGATTGCATAATGACCATTTCAAATGATTAACGATGAGACCATCTTTTTTCCTGCACTTTGTTTTTCTTTTACTTTGAAAATAACTTTTCATAAAAAAACACCCGCTACGTACACTGCTCCTTTTTTTGTGTATGTAACAGTTCAACCAGATTTTGTTACTCGGGATAATATCAAATACAGAACTTGACTAACCTCCGTCAATTTTTTTGCTACCAATCAACGCGATGATATTTTTATGCTTTATACGTTTATACACACAACCCACTTACTGACGCCTGAACCGTTCTTGTAGAATTTTCCATTTTGTACCGATGCTTAAACTTGCCGGAATCTGGTGACAAGTTACTCAATAATGTGGTAACAGTCTTTATCATGAACTGCACAGTATTGACGTTATCTTTAGTTGTCATTATTGGGGACGTTTTTCAAAAAAACACTGAGATTGTTGCGGCTATACTCCAACCAGTTAAACCGGTTTCACAGCCGATTTAACTGGTTCAAGTTGGTAGTAGCGCGGGATAGGTTTCATAAAAAAAATGCCAAACGAAATCGATAGTCGCTTTATTTTTTATTGAGATCCACAATAAAAATCATGAAATATCATCGGAAGAAAATGTTTCGCGTTAAATTCACATGAAACACCGCATTTTCGAATTGCCACCAATTTGTAAAAGCAAATGAAGAATTCAAATGGATTACATTGGTAGATTACCCGAGAATTAGATTTTCGAAATTTGAATTTATTTGTTCATTGCATTTGTCATTTTTTAACATTGGCTGTTATTGAAAGCAGCCAATGTTAAAAAATGTCAATATCACCTTAGTAATTTACAAGTATTTGTTCTTATTTACAAATCAACACTAGATATGCATTCTTATATTATTAGGAATGAAAGTTAGTAAATTCAGCTAAATAAAATATTTATTGATATGAATGACAGAAAACTATTCATTTTCATTAATTTTATAAAAATCTTAACCTTTTTTGATTTTGCTGATTTAAATAGATTTTTCTTTTGCGATCATCCACTTACTTAAATTTTTTGACCCAAAAAATATAACCTCTTTGCCAGCAATCTATTAAATTTAATTTATTTAATAACACTAATGAGTCGATTTTCCTGATAAAGGAAATAAGTGTCTCTCAATAACCAGGAAACTTTGGGTAAAATTTAATTGCAACTTTTTTAAGAAGCCTTTTATATTCTTGCTTCAGGACTCTTAAGTTAGATTTTAGGATCTATTTTTTTGGCCAATGCATCAACACTTTTAAACATGGCATTCAAGTCTCGAATAACAGCGTGGGATCCTTGGTCACCTACAATTATGTCACCATACTTTATTAACTTAGAAAATCCCTCTGGATTGCACATTACTTTTTTCTTTGTATATTTTTTTGACTACGCTTTTCTGAAGATCCCTAGACGTGCTTGTCACATATTATAACTAAAAAGACTGTACTTCTTGTCGCAATTTTCAAACCAAAACAGAGTAGTAAAAAGTATCAAAAACAAATATTTGAAAGATACTTTAAAAAATACTGTACACAAGGGTCCATGTGAATAGAAAAAAAATTACTGCCACTTTACGTGTAAGTAAAATGTCTAGGTGATGGTTCTGCTCCAGTTCCCATGATGATCCTTTTAATTAAACTACAATATCTACTGATATCGGTATTATATTGTAATTGAAATATGTTTTACATCCTTTATGTCATCTAAAAATGATCTATTTTTAACCAGCAAATGGCGTAATTTTTTTAAGATGAAATTTGGGTTTTAAAATGGTATTGAAAATGCAATAACGGAATATGGAAATAGATGGTACAAGGGTATATTAATTTGGTAAAATATTTAACTTTATTTTTAGAGAAATATTTCAATAATCATATTAATTTACAATTCAAATCGTGAACAAAAACTGTTCTATGTATGTATAGTCATTGTTTATATGATACTCTGTCATCTTGAATACAAAGCGACGTGACGCACGTGATGTTCTTGCTGCTCACGTTGTGGCTTGACAAATTGAAACAAATTGAAGCGGCCCAGAACCCCTTGTGAGCCAGTACTAATGGAAACACACGTATGGCATATATTTCTGCCTTAACGAGCTAGACAAGACTGCCAATTTTCCATAAATTTTCAAGTAAATTACAGTGAAGAAATTAAAACTACTTTTATTCTCTAAAAGTATAATATACAGTTCATCAGCTAAAAACTAAATAATATTCATAATATGTAGACATCGATGCAAAACGGATTTCTCGTCAGCTTGAGTTTAATCTAACTTAATAACGCAAGCCTAATAGTTACACTTAACAAAGACCGCCAATATATTTATAGCTTCAAGTTATTTGTTTAATTCAAAAGCACAATTAAGTAAATAAAGGACACTAAATGTTCGATAAAATCAAAAGCTTGCCGTGAAACCTTTAATCAATTATAAGTGCGCATAATTTTGACAAGTGTACAAGGTATAAGTTAAAGTTATTATATGTGACAGGATAACTTCCAGCAATACCCTTCGGGGTTTTCTATAAATATTATCTCAATTTATCTTAGACCGTCAAATATGAATTGCATTTAAAGGATTTGTAGACTCATAGCATTCTCTGACCATATGCTTTAAAATAGAAACCAAGTTTGGTAGTTTTTGACTTACTTAAGGTGGACACCTTATTACACCCGAACCAACTTTAGAGATAGTCAATTCAGTTGTGGTAAGAACTTATTAAGTAGGAACTCTCTCATAACAATTTTACGTGTTATGCACATCAATTAATATATTTCTAAATTTAATTATTATTAAATATAATTGTTCGATCCTTTTACGATGTAATCATGCGTCACGTATTCAATTTCCAACGTGCGCATGAATAGAATATGCGAGACGCTTGTTTTGATATAATTTTAGCGTATCTTCAATATCCTCTTGTCAAAATTCAAATACGTCTTTATACGTTTTAATGCAAATAATATTTTCAGACGCCTTTAGGACGTATAGGAATCGAAGATTGAATCTGTCAAGGTCGCGTCTTCGTGAATATAATCGAGTAATTACACTCTGTTTGCCTATTTGTATCTACGTGTACACTTGGTAAGATTAATACTCCAAAGAAAAATACAAAATCTACGAATACCCGATTAAGTTAGGAGAATATGTTGATAATTTACTGAGTGTTTTAATATTATTTCCTTTTATAATTTATTAGCTTTTACCTGTGCAATCATCTGGTAAATATTATTTCTCTACGTATAAAAGTTACAAATACGAAAGTTACAAATACCTATTTAAACTCTGAGAAATTGATTATAATTTACTTAATATATTCATATTATTTCGTTTTATACTTTATTAGTTATCGCTCGTAATTTTATATGGGCAATATTATTATTCCATATGCCAATATAAAAGTTATAAATACCCGTGTTGGAGAATTTGGTGATAAATTACTGAATATACTGATATTATTTCCTTTTATACTTTATTAGCTTTTACCCGTGCAATCATCTGGTAAATATTATTTCTCTACGTTAAAAAGTTACAAATACCCATTTAAACTCTGAGAAATTGATTATAATTTACTAAATATATACATATTATTTCGTTTTATACTTTCTTAGCTATCGCTCGTAATTTTATATGGGCAATATTATTATTCCATATGCCAATATAAAGGTTATAAATAGCCGTGTTGGAGAATTTGGTGATAAATTACTGAATATATTGATATTATTTCCTTTTATACTTTATTAGCTTTTACCCGTGCACTCATCTGGTAAATATTATTTCTCTACATCCAAAAGTTAGAAATACCCATTTAAACTCTGAGAAATTTATTATAATTTACTTAATATATTCATATTATTTCGTTTTATACTTTATTAGCTATCGCTCGTAATTTTATATGGGCAATATTATTATTCCATATGCCAGTATAAAGGTTATAAATACACGTGTTGGAGAATTTGGTGATAAATTACTGAATATATTGATATTATTTCCTTTTATACTTTATTAGCTTTTACCTGTGCAATCATTTGGTAAATATTATTTCTCTACGTACAAAAGTTACAAATACCCATTTAAACTCTGAGAAATTGATTATAATTACTTAATATATTCATATTATTTCGTTTTATACTTTATTAGCTATCGCTCGTAATTTTATATGGGCAATATTATTATTCCATATGCCAATATAAAGGTTATAAATACCCGTGTTGGAGAATTTGGTGATAAATTACTGATTTTATTGATATTATTTCCTTTTACACTTTATTAGCTTTGCCTTCAGATCCCAATAAAAAAATTACAATTACCCGTTTAAGCTCAGAGAGCGGATAATAATTTATTGAAATTATCTATATATTAATAAGTGAGGAAAAAACTTGGTACCCTTTTTAAGCATATTGCGCGTACGGAAGTGTATGAGATTTGGCATAGTTACAATTTGTACGGAGAAGGACCGCAGAAAGCTAATATTTATTTATAATAGGTCTATATATCAATAAGTGGAAATAAATTTAGTACACATTTTTAGCAAAATTGCGCGCACGGAGGAGTATGAAATTTAATATAATTAAAACTTATATGATGAAGGAATGCAGAATGCCAAAATTTATTTTTCATATGTGTTACAAATACATTATTAATATATATAAATATATTTACATAATTTATTTATTACAGATACATTAAAAGATCCATTTTTTACATTCGCACTGTCAATTTCAAACATAAGTTTCGGATTAAACAGAGATACAGAGTAGAGATGGAGTACCAATGAATTTTAAAGGTAAGAGGAACTAAATGAGTTTCAAGCTGTGAATTTTGTATGATTTAAAAAAGCTTTGAATTCTGTTCCTTTTTCAATAGTCTGTAGACTTTATGTCAAGGCAAAAAGCGTTTATTTTATATTTTGTGTAATTATATCTGTATTTTACATACCTGTTAAATACAGCTTGGTGAATATTCACCTGTTGCGGAAGGAAAAATCTGTCAACTTATTTAATATACACCGGTTGCAAAAGGAAACTGTAAAGGGTTTTGTAGCTGCAATTTGAATTGACTTACCCTCGTTGCCTTCGACAAGAATCTCAATAACGTTCAAACTTAAACATTTAATGAATTGCAGTCGAATTTAGACCACTAATTTATATTATTCCCTTTAACTTTATGTAATTTTCCCATTGATTTTGTTACTGTAATATTATTACTCCATATCCCAATACAAAAGTTACAAAAAACTTGAGAGGTGTCAAGGGACACCCGGATAGAACGAAGTTCCTTTCGATTAATTAGTGAAGGAATTGTAATAAAATTTTATTACTTTTAAATTATAATAATAATTTTATTTTTTTTTATTTATTATGTACAAAAAACCTGTATACTCAACAAAAATAATCGTCGCGACACCACACTGTTCAATGCAAAATAGAAAGACGAAATGACTAAATAAGAAAATAACTGGCTCGCTTTCTATGGGAGAGAGAGACAGACAGAGAAACACGCGCACGCCGCACGGCTTGCAGCGCGCCCGCTAGCAACTATAGCAAAAAGTGTCGTTACAACTTTTGGTCTTAATTTTTCCGTCTAGCCCCCTTTCGCAACGCAGGAACTTCGTTCCAATATCCATTTAAGCTCGGAGAACTAGGTGATAATTTACTGAATATATTTACATTGTTTCCTATTACGCTTGATTAGGTTTTTCCCCTGTTTTGGCGCATTCGCGTGATTTTTATAATACTTATGTGGTATACCTGTATAGTGGTATGTGGTATCCTGTGTGATATACCTATGTATTTTTCCTTATATATATATATATATATATATGTAAGGAAAAATACATTTTCTTAGAACTGATTTCTCTTACCATTCTGAATGAAAAATATTTTGAGGGAATATCAATCTAAGCGTTACCGAAATAATCTCTTTTATTTTTTAAATTAAAAAATATTTCTTAGCCTTTTTTTTCCAAAAATTATTTTAAAAACACTTTTCCACTGGTGGCGACACAACCCTTCGCTACCCGCTATTAACTCTTAAGAGAGCTATGTAAAGCTTTAGTGGAAAAGAAACTGCGGGTTCTGTTACAGACATAAATGACAGCGTCAGCCGGATTCCAACGCACTGATTTACTTTGTGCTTGTTGTATTTTTTGTACACGTAAATATTCGGAAGGATGAACACGTGAGTTCAGTTTAAAAAAAATGTATATCTTCACTGGATTTAGAAGCCTCAAAATGTTGTGAAGAAAGGCTCTATCTATTTACACTGATTGAACGCTTTGTACCAAATTATAAGATATACCTTAAGTTTCACAATTTTTTTATAATTTGTCTAATTTACATATCATTATTGAAGTCTATGAAATAGAAACCCTGCGTCAAGGGCACGAGGCTAAAACTCTATATACAATGGTAAAAAATGCACTTAAATGAATATAAAGAAATTTGTAAAATAATTCTACAAAAACCCGAATCCTGCTCAGTGGGTTGCTCTTTTCATTTTCGCCAGATTTTAATTCTTATCTTTTTCTGTCAATATAAATCGCTTACACACTTTATATTTCACTGTTTTAAAAACATTTTATTTTTACGCAGTAAACAATGTTTTAAGCGTAAGCATATTAAATTGCTCACATTTTACATTTAAAACTATTGGGTAATTATTTGAACCACGTGGGATTTAATTTCATGAAGATATAAACTTAATAAAAATGATTCGACTAAGGTACACGTTTTACTTAATACGTGAATGCTATTATACGTTTCACATGAGAAATATGCTTTATTTAGAGCAACGTTACAAATTTAATTAAACTCTCTAAGGACTGTCTCATAAATAAATAGCTCTCTGTGGCTCGCGGTTTCCCTTAGTTATAATTATTTTAATTATGTTTTTATCCGTCCCACGATGATTAAACGCCTACGCTCCTTTTGTAAAATGATATGGTTCGTCGGGCCGGGAGTAAATCTGCAAGAATTTTTGCCGATCTCTCTATACTATCAGATTTAGGCTATTATCCACATTACATGTAAACGGTATTCTTCGATTTCCGCTACAGTTTTTATCCCAACAATACGCACGTAAATAATAACATGATGATGTATGTCTTCCTCTCTCTGTAATTTTTCCGAAATAAAAATAATTCTGGAAACCGGATATGTGCTTCTAAAAACAGTAGCACAATGATACATAGTCCATAATGTATAACAAGGTAAAGTTTTTGATACAGAAAGATTTTGTGAATTCAGACGTGTAGTTCTGCAGCTTAATGCGTACAAATAAGCATACTATTCCATTTTATATATTAGATCTATACACATTTGCCTTAAAGCGCATATGCAGTTACCAGCAAAATATTAAAAATAATCCATACAATATGGTGAATTCAGTGATTAGACAAAAAAAGTAAAAAAAATTTCCAACTTACGTCGATGGAGATAATAGCTCGGGAAATCATTGTCAGTTAAAAGGGAAGGGGATTTTAGTTCGTTAGAGTATCATACAATTTTATATGTCCTTTGTACATTTATGAGGCTAAATGAGGAAAATAAAATACGGATACAATTTCTTGCGATTCAGTTGACATCAAAAACAAGTTGTATCAACATTTGTATTCATTAATGAAACAATAAATATGATTACCTTAATAAGAGCAAGTTACTAAATTAAATGTAATACATGCATATTGTGCCCAAAATAAAACTATTGCGTGTCCAATGAATTTTTTAATTCTTAGTGTATAGTTGTTCATATCTTGATATGTTGAAGATCAATTTTTGCATTTTTTACTTATCCTTACATGTTCACATGAGATAAGGATAAATATGGGAAGTAACAAAATTTATTTAATTTTGTTTCATAAAATTTTGAAATAATACGATGTTTGATGAAAATTAAAAAGGAAATCAATTGAGAGAAGCAAATATTGAAAGGAAAAATCAATCTCTTTTACAGTTATTTTAGTTCAATATACATTAAATAACTTCAAAAGGACTTTAGATAATATAGTACGATATTATCATAGAAATGAAACATTATATATAAAGTAAATGCCAAAATTTATAGAGCGGCACATCGCGCAAAATTTATGAGTAATTATGACGAAATACAAATGTCAATGAATATTGAAGTCTTCGAGTTGTATTTGACGATCAATCAATTATTTCTATCCGATGTTAAGACAAATGGTCTCAGCTTTATTAATTTGTACTTGGCCATGGTGTTCAGATATTCAAATATTTTTTTCAAAGTGTATGCAAAAATGTCCTCAAAAAGCGTTACTAAGCTTATAAAACAAACGGCGTTATTAAACTTATACTAACTGCAATGCGATAAAAAGAAGGGCTATTTGTGGGTAGAATTAAGTTTTTGATTCTAGTGTTATATTTAATAAAATTTATGTAATTCTATGACATGTCTTGTGTTTCTGATTTCAGTTTTTAAATTTCTAATTTTCAGCGACTAGAATGGAAACCGCAGCAACTTTGTCGCGATGTTCGAACAGAGCTACACCGCCTACAGTAATATGCCTTAATTTTTTAAAATAATTTTAAGCATTTTTTTATGACAAAACGAAACTAAAAAAACCTTACATTGATTATTAAAAAATAACTTCCTTTATATAGAATGTCAATTGCGAATAAGCACTAGTAGAATTAGAAGACATAACATCATTAATAGTATTTCTTTGCTATTATTGGTTTATGTTAAGAAAAGTAATCTGTAAGACAGAAGATATCGTAGTGGAAGTTACTGTATATAATACATTTTTAGTGCTGTCTGATGTATCATATTTCGAATAATTAACTAATACTATTAGTATTTCATTACAAACTATATTTCAAATACTGAACTCATTTTGTTCACGATGTTTATGTCAGTAAACAGATGTGTATAGATATTTTTATTGCCAATTGTAGACTCCAAATTTGTTTGCAGCAGTACCTTTAAAATTTAGTCAAACTTTGTAATACTACAGTATTCAAGAGTTAGGTTAGGTTAGTTTAGGAGAGTTTTGTTATAAATTGAAATATACAATCTATTTAATGATATATTCTCTCCTCTTGTACGAAACAAGAGGTTTTTATATGCAATCCCATATAATGCCGAAAAAAAAAAAATTTTATGTCAAAAGACAAAGACAAAAAGTGTTAGATATAATTTTAAATGGTTAATAAAAAAGCTCTACTTACGTAACTTAATGTGCGAATTGATATATATCTTTATTTACGTTTACATAAGAATAATTTTTTTGATCTCCCTATTGTTCATCATAACTTTAATTAAAATGCAGAATTCGATCATAAGTATAGTTATTTAACAACATACAAAAGAATAACAACTGCACTGCGATTTCTTACAACTGGAGACAGCTTGATTTTTATTCCAAAATCATATGAAATCTAAATATATGTATGTGTTTATTTAACATTTTTATACGAATGATGCTTGAACATTTTCTTACACACGTAAAGTTGTGCTTGCGCAAGCTTGGTTACTTTAAGAATGCATATTAATTTCAATTGAATATTGCTATTTGTGCAAATAAAATGATTGTGCTAAATTATTGCACCGATTATCAGGTATACTCATACAAACGACATTCATGCATGTTTCTATCTTTAACGCCTTTACTGGGGCACACGTAATCGACAAATGTCTCCTACGTTGCGCCGCACTGTAGTCTGGTGTGAGTAGGGTTGTCTTATAAATAAGACTTCATGAAAATATGACACAGAAATGCATGTACAATCAACACGAATTTATTTGCGAGAGCACAGTCGCAACTAAAAATTCTGTTGCCGTTTGCTTAAATATTTTGAATAAAAGTTTTCAGTTTATTGTATCTAACTTAGTACCCAAAAAGGATTAAATGCGAGTCTGACTCCGTATTTCGTTTGAAGTGAAACTTCCATCTTATTATAAATGATCCCCAACAAGAATTTCGTAGCGCTATAAGTCTTTAATTATTTGTAATATAATTAATCAAGGGGACAGACATATTGTGAATACCTCAAAAACTCTGACATCCAGATTTATATATCTTTATCATCTCCCTATAACATTTTTTCAGCTTGAGGCACGCAAACCTAGAAATGGACTTTTCATTCAGGAATGTTTAACAAAAAGGAGAAAAGTATGATTTTATATTTTATATACATATATATATATATATATATATATATATATATATATATGTATGTATAATCAAATCTGTTTCGGTCATTAATAGTAATATTCACTTCATACTAACGCCAATTACATATTCAGTATACTTTTTTTCCATTTAGTTCACATGCTTTTATAAAGTAATGTTTGTTTTTGGTACCTGAATGAAATTATGTAATAGAATAATTAGGCTTTAGTCTCCTTATATTTAAAATCTAATTTCTTAATTTTCGACCAATACCTTAATAAATCACGAAGCAGATAGCAACAATACTGTCGACGATGAGTTTGCCATAGACTTCCAAGTGAAGTTTGTGAAGTACGAACAGTAGTGATTAGGATCGTCGCTTTGCGAATATCGCAATCCTTCTGGCTTTCTACCTTTCCCGTTCCAAATACATACGTACACACAAATACACTCACTCACGCACAAACACACACGCGCGTGCACAAACACAAACACTCACGCGCGCACATACTCACACTCATACGTACGCGCGCACACGCACACATATACACACACACACGCGCGCGCGCGCACATACACACCCGCTCACATACGCAGACACACACGCCCGCACGTAGGCACGCACGCATTTTTGTTACTTACCGCCCGATTCCTTTGATTTTACTGTCTTAAAATCTATCCAAACATTTGAACGGAAAACGGAATAGGAAATCTATTCCCAACATCTGAACTACCAAAGTCCCTGGAAACCGATTAAAATATGTCCGTGAATTTGGATTTAGATATTCATCTCGAGGTGATTAGCCACGAAAGTATAATTACTTAGATACGTTTCATTAAATAATATCTGTTACGTGGTTGGAGTCAACGTAACAGTTAGATATACTTTTATTTCCAGGTATACAGATTGCATTGGTTACAACTAATTAATTAACACATATCGTAATTAAATGCATAAATAAAAATACGACGAAAATATTGAATATTCGAATAAAGCACGTCGAGCATGGGTTGGAGAGTTAATTGTTAAACATTTCAGTGGTTAATTTCTATACATTTATAAATTTTTTTAAATTAACCAATTTTCATAGCTACACAATAAATTTTCTAATTGAGTATATTTCTATGTGTAAATTCATAATATTTCTAAGACTTTTCAAGTTACGATAGTAATTCATTTAAAATATCAAAGTTATTTTAAATGAAATCAAACAAGAATATTTTGTTGATATGTAATTTTGATATCAGCCCATAGCTACAGTGTCAGCATTACAAATTTGCCTGAATTTTGTAAATATTTTAAGGTCAGGACTATGATATTTGCTTTCTATAACCCTTATAAAAGTCTCTATCTATGTTTCCTAGAGCGTAAATTTGATATTTTACGTCCCAAAATTACTATTACTCACAACCCGATATTTAGATTAGTTTACATAGGCCACCTGAATTAGGGCCATAACTGTAGTCTTAACGATATTTAATACTTTTATCTTTCTACGCATAAAGTTGGGAAAAATTATTTGCCACGATTCTTTCTTCAGATATATTGTTTAATGAGTGCTGCTTATATATAATGAGAGTTTTGTAATTTTCCTTGAAGACAAGTTAAAATAAGCAAAATTATGCCTGTTTACTCAACATACCTTTTATATAAATCTTCGTCGGAATAAGGCACCGTAAAGTACCTAAGAACGTTAAAGTACCGACTTTTTAAATAACAATGGATCATTTTGCTGAGAGTTGTGAAGCATGTGTGACGTTTGGAGAGACTTGTAGCGAAGTTAGACAGATGTTAAACAGATTTCCATATATTATTTACAAACTAAAATATAATGGGTTACAAGAAAAATTCAAATGAATTCCATATCGTAAATAAAGTATATCTTAGATCACGTTTAACTTAAGAATGACGCATTAATAACTTTATTCGAGTCGGTAAATTAAAGTTGCAAGTTGTACGCAAATTTCATAATTAATTTCAATGTAAATAATAACCCGTTTTAGGTTGTATTGATATTAAATAACATTAGTTTTAATGATCAATGCATGAAAATAAAAATAAAACATGCTTATAGGTTACTTTTCACGAATTAATTTTGCGCAGGTATAGTAATGCAAGGACAACGGTACAACGGATGAAAATGAAAGAAAACATCAAAACGAGAGAATATTAAACCAGCTTGACAGGTTTTAGAGTAATATACTTTATGGATAGTATCCTTTTAATTTTGCAATGGGCATGATCTGGTGTATTTCTCACAAATTGATTTGGCCAAGCATTTTAGTAATTATTAAATCATTTCATTGACAATAACTGCATCTTTAGTTTAGTAACGCTTTATCCTCCAGACTATTACGTGAGAGGCACTCGCTTAGAATGCGCACGAAGAACATACAGTGTGCACTTGTCTTTTATTCACTCGTAGTCATCAAGGTATTATTGACATTTTTTCTGCTCCATCCATCGCCTCAGGAAAGGGACTATGAAGTTGCTTGGAGATTCATGGTTTATCATTAGTTAGATTGATATTTAATCGAAATACTGGTGTTTACCAACTTAGGTCTTATCGTTTGTGTTTATTTATTAACCATTTGACTTGCTTAGTTCGAAGGTTTTTGGATGATTACATAAATTTGACTAGGAATTTTCAAGGAACAAATAAACAAATAATAAATTTAAAAAATTGCAATTTTTCAGCTCCTGCTTGACCAATATCTATACTAGTAATACATTCGATACTGGATTGATTAAGATGAAAATCGGTTCGCATACAGAGTTTGGTTTTTGCTTTAATGATTTTCGCGTATAATTTAAACAAATTGTGATGAATCGTTCTATATTAAAAGAATAGGGTTTAAAAATGAAGTAAATGTAGTTCCCTACTCTTTAAAAATAAAAACAATGTAAAAATGTATTTCTTCATGGCGAATGACTTTTTTTACTAATTGAGATAAAAAGTTGCAAAATGAAGTTTGAAGTACTCCATTGTAGATTATTGTCGTCCCTTATTCAGACTTGACGTCGGAACGCGCCGCTTATATATTCAGTTTTGCTCCAAAAAGTATTTGAATCCAAGTTTTTCATCTCGAATATCAAATTTAGATAAAATAAGTTTTCGAAAACTTTTTATAGGAAAAAGAGTTCCACAGAAAGCACTACAGTTTTCCCGTAATACTCTAGCAAGTTTCTGTCATTCTTATTTTTCATGATTTTTGGTTCATTAATATTCGGAAATAAGGGAAGAGACAGGTGAGGTATTTTCACTTTTTGCATATTTTGGTCGATGTCTCTGAAGATATGTCACTTAAAAATCTTAAGAAAACCATTCCTGAATTCCTTGTAACTATCTCTTTCAAACAATGTATCATAGGATATAGAGAACTGAAAAAAGTTCGAGTATTTAATTTACACTTCTAAAGTTACAATATAAATATTTAAAAACTGTTAATTTTTGCAAACTATGTAGATTGATACGATTTATTACAACGCGAAGTTTCAAGTTTATACGTTAAACTATTTGTGAGAAAATTTGCTGTTATAGACAAACAGATGGAAAAGTGAATGTTGCGGCAAAGATCCTTTATATTTTTTTGAGCTACGGAACTCTGAAAAAATTCATGGATTTTTCCACATTAATTTATCGCTTCTTGAATAATGAAATTGAACAATTTTTATTTTCCTCATTTCACCCTTTCACTTTATTTATCATGCTCACTCATTTCTTATATAAATTAAAAAAAAATAATACTGAGATCTAATTCCAACGACTCATAATCGACTAATATTTTTTTTGAAAATCGTCCCAGAAACCTATTATTTGTATTTTTAATTGTACCTCCTACTATACGGAACAAAATCGTTATTTTCCTCCAATATGCCATAGATGATAGTATGAGGTTGCCTTGAAGGAAATTAATCTGCTGTTTTATGAAACAATTTTATTTATAACTTTTTTAAATAAGCAGATTTTAACCACAACTTAATAAACATAAGTGGGGTTATATGTTTTTTAAGGTATTCCAAGAAATAACCTCAATTAAATAATTTTAATAAAGCGATTTATTAGACGCAAAAATTTTGTTTCCCGAGATAGTTCATTTATATTAAAGCTTACATAACCACAGAACATTTTTCAATTAATCATAAACTTCGCAAATTTCAAGAGAACATAATGAAGAGTGACTGTAAACCCTTTCGTGCACCCTCTGTCAATCCTTGTTAACCATTACATATAACAACTTCAACAGCTAACGTCTAGAGGTCAACATATATTAACTTCGGCTAGTATTAAAAAAAAACGATTACTTTAATAAATATGAAACAAAATTTTGTATGATTACGATAATAAGTGTGTCTAATAAACCCTTTATATGTTTCAGAATTTTTAAAAGAATTTTATTACCATAAACGACTTAAAAAAAATCTGCATTTAATAAATTAAGGAGGTGTATTATAAGACAACATATTGTCGGATTATTGATTTACAGGATTATTGATTTACAGATTGACAAAAAAAGGTCAAGTGCGAGTCTAACTAATCGATAGTTCCTTATCTCGTTTGAAGTGAAATTTGTTAATACAAGCCATTACTAAAATATGGACTTCATAGGATAATAAATATTTAATATTATATAATGTTGAATATATTTGGCGTTAATTTTGTAGAAATTCATTATTCACAATTAAATGAAACTACGTGATGTAGTATTATTTCTACTTTCTTTAAGTTCTTTACCACGACCTAGGTTCTTTGCTAATATCCTGCCTGACGATGTTGTAATACAACGATATAAATACATATAATACATGTAATACAACGATATAATATAAATACCAGAAAATAAAACACAAATACCAGGTTCAATATTCACGTTACTGACTTTTCCTATTGATCGTTTGAAAGGACTAGTTTTAAGGGTAGGAAAATATTTGTTATACCCTTATAACTAGCCTTTTCAGACGGTCAACTAGTCAACAGCTTGTCTTCGTTCTCTGCTTGATATAAGACTATCCCAATCTTTGATTATAATCGTCACGCCGAGTAGCGGTTCTGCGGTCGCCAATCCTTCTCAACGTGGGGTAACTTCTAGCAACAGCACACAAATTAATACCAAATCCACCAAAATAATTTATAAACTATAACTATAAACATTACCAACGGATTCAAGTTTTAAACAAATTCCGAATAAAAAGTAACCTTATTCCACCCTCCTCCACATTTTATATCTTACCATGCCTATTTCACTAATGTAAGTCCAGGTGAAAAATGTAAGTGAAAAATGTAATGTAATGCGATTTAAAAGTCACATAGCATCATCTATTGGTTTGCATAGGCGCACTGCATATTTGTACCAGTCGAGTAACCAGGCTCTTCTTTATTTTTCTTGTACTAATGTAATACAATGTAATATAAACGAATTTTTTTATCATATATATATATATATATATATATATATATATATATATATATATATATAGTATGTATGTATATATATATATGTATGTATATATATATATATATATATATATTAACTAATTTTTGAATTGAAATTTACAATTGTGTGAACCGTTTCCGATGATATAAAAACTAAATGTTAATTCAAGTCAATATGCGTATAAAATCCATTTGAATTTAGTAAGTAGTTTTCAAGTGATATATGGTCAAAGAAACACACAAACTGACGAAAATTACTACTTTTATTTTATGCCCCTAAACCATTTTTTTTTGAGGTAACTGCAATGTGTGACATGCGAATTGTATAGTTTTATTATATGCACTATGCAGAGGAATTTAAAACGATGGCATATTAAATATGGAATTTTAAAACGTTTTTTCAAGTATTTAATTTGCAGGTCTAAAATTGTAATGTAAACATTTTTGAGGCTAAACTGCTTATATATGTGAATTAATATGTTTTAATTATATGCAACATTACATTCCCAAAGGAATTGGTTTGACTAGGATATAAAGAAAGACGCTTACAGGGGTCTGTTTATTTTAATTTTAAACGTACTTATACGTAATATTTGCTACGTATGAATTGTTTACTTTACAGTGACTATCAATTAAATACTACTAATCTTAAAAATAAAGTTTTCTAATTATTTCCAAACTTCGTTAAGTGTCGGTCAATAAGAACAGTGATATATCAGATATCAACATTTTTAAAAGAAATAATTTCCTATATATTACAATAGCCTGAGACTTGCCAGGGTTTTTTAATATACTCATTTTGATTTTAATACAGTCAGAAAGACGCATTGTTTCTAATAATGGCAGTTAAATGAGTGCAAAAGTTTAAATGTGCATCTGCATACAGATGATATTTATAGTAACAGTATAAATAACCAAAAAAAGCCGTGGTGCATTTAGAAGTTTTTTTGTTTTTTATATTGCTTACGGCCAGCACTGTATCCTAGACCAATATTAAAATAAACGTGAGACATTAATTGATTTTGATCTAGAATGACATCAAAATTAAAAGAATTAAAGATATTATTCATGTTGAGTAGAATAAGGAATTTAAAATGAATATTATTTAAACCAAAACGAACATTATAAGTCATCTTCACTATAGCAGACTTTTTACTACGTCCAGATATATAAACTGATTAAAAAGATAAAAAAAAATATGTTTTTAAAAAATTAACTGAGTATGAACCATGCGCTTAAAGACATTTAATAAAAGCGGAGATAAAGAAATGGACCTGAAATCTTTAGGTTATTTTGGAGTGCGAATTTAGGTAAAGGAATAATATATGTTTTTTTTAGCTCAAGTGAGAACGTAAATGTTGCTTATGAGTTTTTAAAAATTTCAGCAATAGTTGGAGCTGACATTTCTATAAGAGAATTAAAAGCGTGAAAATTGATACAATTGCCACCAAATAACATTAGTAGAAAGATTTACGTTGTATTTATTTGCCAATGTACTGAAAATTTAAAATTGGGTGTCATCATAAGCAGGGGCGTTAATAATGTGATGCGAATCTCTGTAATATTCTCGACAAATTTGATTCATATTAATCCCGCGCGCTCAGTAGTGCAGTTTAGTTACTCGCAGCTAGAAATAAATTTCATGAGTTCCTTTATAAATATTTCTGCAGGAAGTATTTTTTCAATTTTAATCAATATTTTAAATGTTATCATGGTGAAAGTTTCATTCAAACCAGTCTAATAATGTTTTTATGACTCCCGTACAAACTGACGCAGAAAAACGAAAATTCGCGTCGGAAGTATTTAAAAATTATAAGCAATATATAGAAACGAGATTATTCTAGTGAGTGTCCCTCTCAAATAGTTCAGCAGTTTTTGGTTGATACTGGAAAAGACACGAAGAAATTTTAAAAAATGCCTTAAGCGAAACTTATCGCAATATACCATTCTACGTTTTTAATCTATACCTTTTATACGACAAAAAAATCGTGCGTGTATATGTGGACGCGCGTTAGAAGTTATACTTCTTTATCATAATGCAAGAATAACTTTATTAGGTAAATAAATAATGGAAATCAAATGATAAAAGAACTGGATCGTGATTATAAATATGGTTGGTAAAATTTGAATTCAATCAAATAATTAAATTTAAAAAGTGAAAATGCATACAAAGAATTATTACATTTGCTGGAACAATCAAAATTAAATTAAATAATAATTAAAATAAATCAATATGCTGGAAATTTATTATAATTGATAAATTTTAAAAAGTTTTATAAACACTATTTGAACTATATATTAAATATATAATTATGAACTATAACTATATAATTATGAACTATATAATTATAAAATAATATTTTATAATGCAAATAAATACGTACCGAAACTTAAAATCACTTAGAGAAATAAAATTAAAATACATTTTAAAAAATTTTTATAAGCACTTTTTCTATCACCAATATCGAAATTTCATTAATTGAAAAAATTTATTTAAAAGCACATATATAACTTAGATTTTGGTAACTATAGAACACTTGTGTATTTACAAATACCTCAATAACTATCACGAACATAGTATTAGTCACAACACGCATGTAAATATATGTTTAGTGAGCAACTTCATGTGTCGATATTTCTTGCATCAGGCGCGCGCATCGTGAGCAATTTCATACCGTCGATTTATATTGCATCGTGCGCACGCATGGTGAGCAACTTCGTACTGTCGATTTAAATTGCATTGTGCGCTCGCATCGTGATCAACTTCATTCTGTCAATTTTTGTTGCATCATGCGTGTGCTTGCGCGTTTCGTAAAATTTCAGCTCCATATTTCTTTCGTAACGCGCCTAAAGAAGCACAACTTCAAAAATATTGAAAGTAGAGACGGAGAGAAAATCGTAGTCAAAATAATGCACAACTATATTTCAATTTATTTCTGGGAATGAAAAAAATCTAATCCCAAGTTTGTGTTATATCCTCAAAAGAGCATATTAATTACTGTATTTAAGAGATATTTTAAAAACAAATTCTAAAAGATAATGGTCTAGAAAAGATTAAAAAATTCAATTTTAAATGTATTTTGCTACTAAATCTATCTTGATACCGTCAACACTTGCTAATCTAATTTGATAAAATTGACTGGGTTATATTAAAGTCAAGTTCAACTGGAGCAGTTTGTTATTTGTGAGAAATACAAACATACGTATTTATTTATCATAATCTTCTTTCTATTACAATATAAGGGAGTGTAATAAATCAATTTTGTATCCTTATGTCAAAGTATATTCAAATTTAAACAATGTACCCATATAATCCTCGTAGTGTAAACTCGGCTCGCAAATGGCCAGTTTCTTCTTTAATTTTATATAATATTTCATATAGTAATATAAGCTAAAATTTATATAAATATATGCGTTTTCAAATTTCAATACAAGTTTTTGATGGGGTTTGTATTTATGAAATATTATAGCAAATGTCATATAATAATAACATACAAAATACCAATAAAGAAAAAAGGTGCGTGTACTTATGTACACGCGTGAGAAGTTAAATAATACATACGGATAGATAACCTCAATTATATTGGAGCACTTGAAAAAGTCTATAAACACAATTTACGAATAGTAAATATATTAATCAAAATATTGAATTTAAATCACTACTGAATATAATTTATCAGCACATATATAAATCGCACTTATATGAAACTAAAACACGTGTGTGAACGTAGACACTAGAAACGTGAATAAATACTATGAATATGAAAACAGTGAACAGAGGCGACGATGGTACCAATAGCTTTTGTTTCGAAACTGCAACCGCTGCAACTTCATACTGTAACTTTTGTGTGACGAATCTTAAAATTTCACTCTCATCATTTTTTCATAACGCGCCTAAAGAAGTATAACTTCAAAAATATATGAAATATCAAGTGGAAAACACGTTTCCTATTAGATGAATATACGGCCTACCATAAAGCAAACAAAACTGAGTGCGTTGTACGTTAGCTGGTTTGCACCATCAGCATCAGCAAATATGTTTATGCCTTATACGGTGGAAGAAAGTATAATGTGGCGTAGAGTATTTAAAATCGAATAGGAAATGCGAAACTCATCACACACTTAAGACATCTATTATAACTATAGCATGTAATACCGAATGGAAGAAATTAGAAGGCTATACCAACTGGTAAAAATGGAATGAAAAATTGATGAAAAATGAAAAATTGGAATACCAGGAAGATGAGTCATATGTTATGGTAACTGACTCGAATAGAAAACTGTATTCCAAGGTGTTTCCATTTTCCATATATGGTTCGAGAGTTAATCCGCTCCAGTGATGAAGATCGAACAAAATTTTGATATCACTGGTTTCGACTAACTTTTGCTGTGATTTCCTGTTCATATTGAAAGATATGTAATTCATTTTTTCAAGTTTATTTCACTCCTGTTTGTTTGTCACTCGGAATTTTTATTCAATGTTGGTATGTAAAGTACATTAAATAATATAATATTTTACATGCACAGTGCAAAGTATTTTAAAAATCAAACGAGAAAAAATGTAAAATAAGTAGACAATATAAAAACGACAACATTAATAAACTGTTACACCAACGACATATAAGGCAGATGAGTTTAAGACTTCTATCTTATCGATGATGTCAGATGTGACACATTTTTAAAATGATTAAATTAATTCTAAGTTTTTAATATATTTACTAAATTATATAAGAGTATTTACAGCGTAAATGTTATTAGCATGTAAATTTAAGATATTCACGAAAATGTCATCAAATTATTGATACTACATTGCCAAATTATGAGATAAAATTATAATAATAATAACAATAATGTTTTAATAATAAAGTAAACTATGTCAAATTTCAAAAGTTTCATTAAGATAAACCAATAATAATTGTGAATCAACTGTAATAACAATTGTAAAATTATATATATATATATATATATATATATATATATATATATATATATGTATATATATATATATATATATCAGTTAATGTTTCGTCTAGTATTTAATAAGCTTCTTTTATAACTATACTTTTAGCTGTGTTTTCAAAAATAAAGAGCATCAAAAACTTTATTACTTGCAGGCAGTTTATTTGAAGAATTAACACCAATGCAAACAAAATGTTTGAAATCCTAGATAGTTTATACTAATGCTTCTAATATCATGTCTATACCTAGTATTATACTAGTATCCGTCAAAGTTTAAAGAAGCATTGTTGATATTTTCATATATGTAAGCACTAGCCATATTCATGACTTTATACCTTGAAAGGCTTCTTTACATAAGTCCCTGGATTTTAGATCTAATAAATAATGAATTTTGTTTTCCCAAAGAAAAAATCTTGTATTTCAATTCATGGCAGTGGCCCAAAAATCATTCCATCAGTCACGACGCTTAGCAAAAAAGCAAAATAAACAAACCTTTGCGGGATCCACCCTACGCAATTCCATTACCTGCTACTGACATTCAAGATAGCTCTAAAATATTAATGTTCCAATTTAATTTTTAGGATACTTGTTCCAAAAGGAAAAACGAAAAACTCATAAGATCTCATGTGACTCTTCATCCGTTCATGACAGCCATTTCCGCTTGACGTAGATACTTGGAATTTTGGTATATTGCTAAAATATATTAGCACGCACATTCAATAGCTAAAATTTGAAAATATTCGTATGGAAATTTTAGGGGAGAAAAATTAGGTACTTGAATTTTTTTTATTAACCCCTATGATATGTAATATAATTTTAAAGGTCTAATTAAGAGGATCTCAAAAATATTATTTTCTTAATTTTAGGTATCATATTTTCGGAGAGATGTAGAATAATTTGTAAAAAATAAGTTCTTCTCCGTCATGAAAAAAGAGGGATAAATTTATAAACAGCTAAATGTGTTTGCAACCTTTGTAATGCGAGTTCTGCTCATTATTTCAAGTTTTTAATATCGAGTTGCCTAACATTCATTACCTAAACATTTAAAACGATTAATTATATTTGAGGATATATTTTTCAGTAATTTTGCGTTCAAGTAGTATCCAAATTTTTTATTCGATCCAAGAGTAAAATGACATTCATCTTAGCCATATTTATTAATAAATTGCTGTCTTTGAAACACCTGTATAATTTATTGAAGATTTATTTCACATATGTCGAAAGTTTAGCGTATTTTATAATTACGGTTGTATCACCTGCAAATTTGAAAATGTTAGTTTTTCTCTAAAAATTAATACTAATGTTAATTACGTTAACTAGGGAAAGTAAGATACCTAGAAAAAAGTGTGAGTGTTCAAACCACGAAGTATGACGAATTTTGCATCATTTATAATTTTAAACAAACTCTTATTGTAAATAATATAATTCCAGGTACTTGAATTTTTATTTCTTTAAAAAATAATCATTACTATTACTCCATTATGCAGAGACGAGTTTTGTGTGTTGGAACGATTGTGACCTGCGTAGGGGTAAAGAGAATATATAATGCGGCATTCATATATATATATATATATATATATACATATATCACATTCTCCACACGAGTTCAAGGAACACTGATGCTGAACACCAGTCGCACATATCCGACTTGCACTCTTCCCGCTTTTTCAGATCTACCACTGCTCAATTTCTTTAGGATATATCATGGGTATATAAAGCACTTAACTATCTTAAAGATCAATGTACTAGAATATCTGAAAAAAAAACTCCATAAAAATTTATCAATCTCTTTTGAAGATAAGTGTGTAAACACACAGTGTGTACAAAGAAAGAAATATTTTTTTGAATATGTAATGGTAGATTGAAATGACGTGCACAATTAGTTAAACAATTTCTACGAAAATTAAAATTTTTTATTCAGTACAAATCATTTTTACAACAACAAATCCCTAAATACAAATCCAAATCGTCGAAAAGTTCTCAACTTAATTAAAGTTGCGTGATTGACTAGGGTGGTACCATTTGTTCTTCGTTCTGAGCGAGGAGTCAACAATTAATGTAATGTTTGTTTTGAGCATTTCTCGAAGTCGAATTTGTTTCCAAACTTGACCTTTCGGGTTAATTTAACTTTTCCTTTTGATTTATTTTTCAAGTAGACATTTATTTATTTCCGCTTCCTGTTTTTCTCTACGTAACAAATTTGCTTTGTATACTACTTAATTATCTAATTAGTTATATTACGTGTATTAATATATTGTTTAGTATTTTATGTGCGTGTATTCCAATTAGATTTTTTAATGGATTTCGTAACAATTTCGAATATGTTATCACTTTCTTAAGCGCTTTATACATTTTTTATCGTTTCGACCTAAAATATGTTTAAAAATACCTATACTCTGTGGGATCGAATATGTTGTGTAACATCAAGATCTGTAAAGGATATATTCTTTGTTTAGAGTATGTTTTAATTATTTACAATCTCAATATTTTATTTATTTGCAAGTTGTTGCATGTTGTGGTTAGATTTAGAATTTTATGAAAAACAAATAATATAATGAAAAATATAAAAAAAAATTGCAGTTTAATACAATTTATCATTATCGTCCATCACATTACTGACAAATAATCGTTAGTATGAAATATATGAGGTGGAATTTGAATACTTGAGTTTTAGTTTTAAAACCGGTTTGCTAAAAATTATTTAGTTATATATTTATTATTTAAATTGTCTGTACTTATAGTAAAATTGTAACATAGTAAATTCTGTACATGGAAAAATTTTAAAAAGAGTGACCGATTTTATGCGTCATTCACAAAAAAATATACTGGACGGATTTTGATGAAACTTGCTACGGTAACCGTTAATAACTATGAGTAAAAACATTTCTTATTCCGAATTTCACAAAAGTAAAACCGTGGGGCACTTAAAATGCGTAAATTTAACATTAAAATTTTTGTATTTTATTGCATCAAATAAAATTAGGGAAGGTACTTATTCCGAATTTCACGGAAGTAAAAGCGTGGAGCACAACTAGCATGCACTTAAAATGCGTAAATTTAACATTTAAATTTTTGTATTTTATTGTATCAAATAAAGTTAGGAAGGTAATTAAACACAAAAAATTGTTAAAATTTGAGATAGGATTCGAAAAGGAAGGTTGAAAATTAACTAAGCAGTTTTTCAAGAGGCCGGGAGCATTATACTACAAATTCGAATTATTATTTCACGTTATTGGAAGCATAATTGGGACTTTTTACAATTTCTCATGGCGGAAATTGATACAATAAAAAATAAATAGTTAAGTACAAGCATTTAATAACTCATCTTCGTTTAGTTATTTCCATATAATTTTTAATGAATTTAATAAAGAATTATTTATTATAATGAAGGGGTGGTCGTAGTAGAAGGTTAATTGGTTTTCTTACCTAAAAGAGGGAAAGCGCAGACTTATGAGTTTCCGAACTGTGGGCGTATATTTAAGTGCCGCCTTATTATATATAATATTAAAAAATTTAGGCAGAAAGAGTTTGCGCAACAGAGAGTTAACGGAGCCGAAACAACTTCCGAAGAAAAGGAACTACGAGATCTCGACACGAAATGCTTCTATAGAAAATACCACTCAAATACTCCCTACAATTATACATTCAACCCGCTAGGTTAATTGCATAGTGCGCTAGGCAAAAAGATATTTAAAACAAAGTTTGAACTTACTAATTGTTATGAGGCGTATAGGTGAAATAAAAATATCCAATTAATATTAGACTATTACAACACTGGTGACTTATTTTATTAAGAAGGTCACAAAAGAAATGAATTATTTAACACAGAATTTGCGATGTTTATTAAAATGGTGTCAACTGTTGACTACCAAGACTGAAGTGGCTTTTACAAATTTCGTTAAATTTACAAAAAAAACACCGTGTTTAAAATCAAATTAACTTATTGGCTAAAATCCCTTAAGTTATTGTAGTGGGGCGGCTCCTTAGCCCGCCTTCGGGATGCTCGTTCCTTTTCCATTCCTTTTATTGCCCCTAACGAAGAGCAAAACTAACGAAGATAATACATAATGTTAGCCGATACATGTTTATGGAGGTCTTTTGGTCTATAAAGATATTAAGCTCAATACGATATCCCACTTCTTTACAAATACAGTTTACCGAAAGAGTTTAAAATACATGGCAGGTACGTGTTTAAAATTTTAAATATTTAAGAGAATACAATTCTTTTCATTGTTAGTTAATTTTTTTTAAAGTTTTACTTAGTGATGAAAAGAAAACTAAATTTCCAAATTTTAGTGGTAAATTTGAGAATTAAATGAGGTAATCATTTTTTTTAGTTTTGTACACCCTCAATTAAGATATAATGTAAAACCGATAAAAGGGAAGCCTGAAAATATAATATTTACTTACATACAAATATATACAGGAAATTTTTTTTTAATTAGTAAAAATCGACATACTATGACTATCATTTAAATCTCTCCTCTTATTTAAAGGAAGAGTGAATGAATTCTGATAAAATCCGAACAATATATCATATAAATTAATATGTAGCAAAAATTATCAGCAAAGAATTTTAGTACATGTCTAATTGAATTCAAAAGTAATTTGAAATATTATCGTTTAAATTACATTCATATTTGATCACTTTTTTAATTTCATATGGTTAAATTGACCACAATGGCAATTCTTAATGAAACCTTTTATGGGTAAAACTCAAGGGTATATAAGATGACAGAAATTATTACTTAACAATTTGAATTCCCAGAGTAATAATAAGGTAATTATGGATGTATTTTTATTGTGTATATTTTATTTTTGCCACTGCTTGACTGGAGAGATGTATGCTACTTAGACCTGCTGAGTATCACCTTAAGAGACCTATCACAAAATGGCGTTCTGAAGGATTAGGTAAATTGAAGGACTGTGACAACTCGTTCGGAGTCATGAGTTTATATTGCTGTAGTGTTACTACGACTGAATGATTTTGATACTTTTTCAATTATTGAGTTATTTGTTACATAAGATTTGTTAATATTCTTTGATTTGTATTGTATAAGTAATTAAATAATTAAGGGCGGAACTAAATCTGATAGGAAAAAAATAAATAAATTTTGTAAGCGACAGGTTGGCAAAAATCAGTAAAGAAAATTGAACAGCAATTTCATTATTTTTATTATGCCTATGTCCTGTAGTAAGCGTTTTTGATAATAACGTCATTAATTTTTTTAGGGTAATAAGAACACAAGTACTGTTTTACGAGGCGCAACCGAGTATCAGAATAGGTGGCAAGAGTGCTAATAACTCTTACTCTGCAATAATTGCTAAAAATGTGCAGTATCATGACTGACATGAATAACTCTTACTCTGCACTAATTGCTAAAAACGTGCAGTGTCATGACTGACATGAATATCTCTTACTCTGCACTAATTGCTAAATACGTGCAGTGTCATGGCTAACATGAATAACTCTTACTCTTCACTAATTGCTAAAAATGTGCAGTGTCCTGACTGACATGAATAACTCATACTCTGCACTAATTGCTAAAAACATGCAGTGTCATGACTGACATGAATAACTCTTACTCTTCACTAATTGCTAAAAACGTGCAATGTCGTGGCTGACATGAATAACTCTTACTCTACCCTAATTGATAAAAACGTGCAGTGTCATGGCTGAAATGAATAACTCTTACTTTGCACTAATTGCTAAAAACGTGCAATGTCTTGGCTGATATGAATAACTCTTACTCTGCACTAATTGCTAAAAACGTGCAGCGTCATGACTGATATGAATAACTCTTACTCTGCACTAATTGCTAAAAACGTGCAATGTCAAAGCTAACATAAATAACTTACTCTGCACTAATTGCTAAAAACGTGCAGTGTCCTGACTGACATGAATAACTCTTACTCTGTACTATGACGTGTGAGTGATATAATAACTCTTACTCTGCACTTATTGCTATTAACGTGCAGTATCATGCAATACTTTATTTCTCGTAGTTATTGTGTATTGGTCGTAGATCAATAAAATAAAATAAAGTTTGAAGAAAATAAATTTATTAACCATGAAAAAAAATGTCCCTAGGAGTGAGAAACTTGATATTACGTGGAATTTAAATTTATATTCATGGTACTAAAACTTAATCAAAGTTTAATTAATTTTTAATGCCTTAAAAAGTAGGTCTTTTTTTGCTGTATGTAATGAACGAAAAATTTGCCTAACTTTTTCAAACAAAATTGTATTAAAATTTTAAAAACGCTTTATGATTCCTTGTCATTATGATTGTCATTATGCAACCGACAGCAGTTTCAAAATTACGATACGGGAGTAAACGATAACTACGATACGGGAGTAAATAAAAGAAATTAGAAAACTATGTGCCTCAGTGACATAGATCTGGCTTTTCGAGAGCCGATTGTTTCTAGAAGCATACACTCATGGTAAAAACGCGTCAACTTGGGTAACATTTCAGTTTTCCAAAAACCACCTTCTCTGTAAACTCTCACTACTTTAATTGCGTAATCTGGATCATTTCATACTGGTCCAGATTACGCAATGAAACTAGTGAAACATTCGCAATATGAAGTTGGCCCTGGACTTGGTAAAATATAGCAAGTTCACCCGAATGATTCCTTCTGCAATATTTAAATTTTTTTTCTTGCAATCGCTCCTTCTGTGTCGGTACCGAATGCGGTGTTCCACACCCAAATGTTCCAAGGCCTTAATGTAATTTTTTGTTCCATGTCTGATAAAAAGTGCAAGGCTTAATTATAGATATACACAATAGAGTTCACCAAGGGGGGGCAGAATTTTGATTCGCACGTCGCTTGCAGATTTTTTAAAACTTTTGGTGCCGTCAAAATGTATCTCCTAACTTCGACCCATAATGCGCTTTCTATTTGCAGAATAGTGTTGCGCTCGATCTCAAAACGGTTTAACGCCTGTCACTTAATTTTGTTTAAAAAAAGCTTCTTTGTATTGTCAAAATCGCTTTTGTTCATATCGGGACGTTGACATTCATTGACAGAATGTTCATCAGATATATCAAAATTTACTTTGGTTTAACAGCGCTTTGTACGACTTGTGTAGTATGTACTTTGGGTATATCGTATGCGTTCTAAATCCCTTATAGACTTTCCTGAGCTTTTGCCCCACGGTGTCTTGTATAATGTGTAATGCGGTTTACTGTCATTGAAAGCGACTACTGCTGGATAGCAACGTGCTTGGTATGTTTCAAAGAATAATTTATTCTCTTGCCACCCACCATTTCGGCTACGACATTATTAAAGTATTTGGGACGATTGTTAGTGAAATTTTGAAGTAAATGCCAACTATGATGCATTTTTCCGTAATTTCAGCATTAAAGTGTAGTTGCAGAGCAGATGGCAGTACGTAATCTAATAAGACGATCTCCTGTTAATAGTTTACGTTCGCTAAAAATTATCATATTATTTTTCTGCAATTGCGTATTTTTAGCATTATCGTTCCGCAACATATGTTTGGCATACTCTATTTTTTGAACAGGTACGTCCCAATACGGCCTGCTTTCGATAATGTTCTTGTATGTGCTTGAGTCACCGTCAGCTGTTAATAGCTTTTGCATAAGATTTCTTTCCACTATTGAGCACTTAAATCCTTCAACCAGGATTGCTTACTTCATGTTGGTGGACGATCCAGGTTCGGTTTTTGTGAAATCGTGAGTTCCTGGTGATACGTCTTTAGAAAAGACGCAAACGCAATTAACGAAATATTTTTTACGGACTCTAATATGCAGAACATTTCCCGTCTATTCCCCAATTATTGCTGCATATCCAGAAAAGGGTGCATAATTAGTTTTATAAAGTCGTTTGCCCCAACACACATTAGCTTCTATTATTATCATTACTATTCCAGTACCGTTGTTCGTAAGTACAAAAGTATTCTTATAAATTAATCCTGTTTCTAACTAATTTCTTTTTCGTCGTACGTACCAAAAGCCATGTCGCTCTTGCATGGTTTCTTAAAATAATTCTTGTATGGTGATGGTTCAAAAGCAATTTATATTTAAATTTACTTAAAAAATAATGTTATAATGAAAGTCTACTTACATTATCTAAATTATTTTTTCAAATAAAATTAATGGAATTTCAGACCTAGTTAATAATTAAAAAAGAGGATACCATGTTTCAAATTATTCAAATAAAGGATAATCGTTATAAACAGAAACGTGAATGGGAATTTAATTACACACATGACTTTCACAATGCATGTCCCATTTCTTATCGATGATAGACAGAAGAAAAATATTTATAAAGAAATAATTGACATTATATAACATTTTGTTTTTTTATCATTCACTCTGCTAGCCCTTAAGTTCTCCTTTTATTACTTCACGCATCGCAGCCGAAAAGTATGCGGGTGATCAGTCGTTCGGGTACGATGCGTCACTTAATTGATTTGAGAAGTGTAAGTAAACCGGAACAGAAATAGGTAAGGATAGATTTTAAATGTTGTTATTACTAGAAAAATAGTACTAAAGAAATGTGTGAAATTAGGTCATAGTTTATTCGTATGCTAAATGTTGTATAGAACCGTTCATAAATAATGAAGTTATAGAGTAACAAACATCAAGGTATCTGAACTTTCACATTTATAATAATAATTGCGATTATCTACTTCAGTTTCAAGAGTTGAAGCAGACACACTCACTTAGTTCTTTTCCTACTTTTTTGTATAACAGTCCTAAACTTCTATCTTTAATTTCCTAAATATATGTTTTCACCATTATTCTATCTTGTATGTCTATATGTCTATACACATTTGTCAAAAATAAAATATCGAATATAAATGTCTGCGACAAATACGCATTCTTCTAAAAATATCATGATATGAGACTTGTAATCCATGATGTTAGACATCACTAGAAATTTGGTCTATATCAAAGAAAGCGGATAGTGAACCCAGGCCTAAAATATATACTGAATTGTAAAAATGACAAAATGTTTTGATAGAGTCTTGGAGGTATTTAGTCGAATCATATTGTCATCCATACATTTTCGGAAAATAAGAAATGTCACGTTAACATTGTAATAAAATATGATGGTTTTCTAGTGTCTCTCTTATTCAACTCTTTGACTAAAATGTAATCAGTCAGTTAAAAGAATAAATACTTCACTATGTAAAATTATATTAAGATTCATGTGTAGTTACATAGTTACATACAATATTTAAAATGTGAGATGAATAATTAAAATTGATGTCTGTTATTCTTTTATAAATATTTCAAACTTTTCGAATAGTGTAAATTTTAAGTTCTAAAAATAAAAAGACATTAAGAAGGCGTCTGACATTGGGTACATGTTAGGTTGGCTGACAAAACTTTCTGAAATTTGTCTAAATTTTGGAATATTCTAGTATAAGTTGTTACAGGGAGACAAATACTCTCGGTTCATAAGGGTAAACACTAAATATTCAAATGCATTAATTAAAAAAATTACTTTAAATCGACATCAACTAAAGATTCTGCTACTTTATTACTACCTCGTTTATAACTGAAATAAAAACTGTATTACTGAAAATAAAATTTTATTTTACTGTAGCCATTAGTAATTGATAATGACAAGTTTTTGTACCCGCAATGAATTTTCTTGATTTTAAAAATTTCCCGAATTTAAATGTAAAAGTCATGATAAGTAATTTAAAATATGCATTTGTACCATTCAAATCACAACCATGTTTTAATATCAAATAAAGAAGCTACTCCCAACTTTATAGTTATCTGATTTCGATACTTTTGTATCAGTTAATTTGACGACCTAAAGAGAACTTGTCACATTTTTCACGTATGCCGTTGATGGAATTGGAGTCTTATGCAAGAACTAGTGATCGGAATAAAAGTTTCACTGATATAATGCTCTAGTTCAAATTATCAATTGGCTCCTGTTATATCTTTCAAATATTTCATAAAGGACCTTTTGTTAACCTTTTTTGGACGTCTCGACGGATTGTTCTTTGTCTAGGAAGTTAAAAAATTATTCTGTTGGACGACTTGATAGACTGTTCGTTGTTTATGAAGCTATCAAAAATTTTTTCTCGAGATACAATATTGAAATGAAAACATTATTGGAACTGCTTGCTGAAGGTACTACATGAACAAATGTTTTACTGAGAAACACGATATCGGAGATATTATGCTTTAATATGTGTATATTTTCTAAACACATATTTCAATAAAGTAAAACCAAAAATAAGGTCCTGACAAATTTAATATACCTAGAATTGAAAAGTTCTAATTACGTAGCTCGCCATTAGAATGAACGCTCTGCTTGAATACATTTTTTGATGCGGTGTGCGCGAAAGAGAGTCTTTTTGGATACGAAAGATAGGCTCACTTGAGAAGTTAGATATCGACATGTTTTCTACATGGGTGAATTTAATAGCTTCAGTTATTTAAATAATTTAAAAATACACGCACTTGGTAAATATTTCATCGTAAACGTGCGACGAGACCTGAAACAAATCTCGTATGTGGTAAGAAATTACTTAAAATTGCCTGGTGTTTCATACATCACTGCTGAAAACATATGAAATTTTAAAACTAGTGAACATTTTTTAATTTTTTTTTAAATTTACTAGTTTGAACGTAGCTTTAAACAAAAATATACATAGACGTAAATTATGGGAACAAAAAATAAATAACTATTTTCCAATATCATTTTTTATAATTACTAAATTTACAGAAGTGAAAATAAGGACATTTAAATTTTAAATGGTAAAATCTTTATTTGGTGAATAATACATTGCCGTGCTTAATCGCAATATTTTTCAAAAGTTAAGGAAACAGCAGGCACAGTTTTAATAAATTTATTTGCCAGAACTTAGTACTTTTTCGCTGAATTTGGTTGAATTGGGGATGCTTTTCCCTCCGAAATAATATTTTAAAGATATTTTCTACCTTTTCCTTTTTCCTTCACCGCACCATATTTCATTACACCCTATTGGCCTCATAAACATCTTTGTTAAAATAATAACAAGGGACACCTTATTGTGAGTTGTAGACTTAACGTTAATATAGTTTCGAGCCTCAAACCAATAAAATATACTTAAATAAAAATATGTTTGCTTCCACAAAGAAAGTATAAAAGTACATAGGAGTCATATAATATTTTGCTCTCTCAAAATGATATTTTATTGTAATACTTTAACTTTTACATTTAGTAATGAGATGCCACTGAAATAATTATCCTTTTATACTCTGTTGTGTTATCGCAGTGTCTAGGTTAAGTTCACTATTTTCCTATAAGCTTTTACACAAAAAATAATTATTACAAAGGTTTTTATAATTTATGTCAATTCATTTATGCCAATTCTTTCCGTCAAGACCTTTTAGTTAGATCAATTTCGACCTCGGTTTTGATTTCACATACATAAACATATATATATATATATATATATATATATATATATATATATATATATATATAAATATATATAAATATATATATATATATATATATATATATATATGCGTACATATATATCTATGTAAAGTACATGTAGCACGAGTCCATATGTTAGAACAAAAAGCTAAGTCAAAAATATATTTTCTTTTTTTACAAAAAAAGATTTTACGAAAAAATTTTAAGTTAATTCTATAATATACAACGCGGATAAGTGTATGTGTAATAGTATGTTAACTTTTGTGAAATAATATGTTTTTAAAAGTTATATATTTTGGGACACTTTGCTTCAAATCAATTTAATATTCGCAAGAGGCAACATCGAAAGGGCGAAACTATTCCCTTTAAATATGCTCAGCAACTCGACGAAGTGAAGCAACTTTCAGTCTCCGGAATACAAACATTTGTTTCTGTTTCTTCCCATCTATATTTATATACATATATATATGTATATATATATATATATATATATATATATATATATATATATATGTATATATATATATATATATATATATATATATATATATATATATATATATATATATATATATATATATATATATATATATATATATATATATATATATATATAGAAATGTACTAGAACAGGAATGTCGTACTAAATGTAAATGTTTAATTTTAATCCATGAGGAACTTTCAATAAAGAACTAGTTACTTTTTTAGTAACCTAATATCTCATTTAATATAATTATTTGTAATAAACTTTCCTTAAATTATAAAAAAAAATATAAGCCAATTGCAGTGGGTGTTATTATAATTCCGTAACTAAACGGTTAAAGAAAAGTCCTTTGCAATGAAACTTAAGTGTCTGTCTTTCTGTAAATTGTGGCTGTTATTTAGCAATTATGGACTTTTCAAATTGCCTGAGTTATTTTCAAACTTGATCAATGGAAGCAAACGAGCAAATATTAAAATTTAAACCTATTCTATACATTTATGGCACGTATATGCATACCGTTTTATTGTATCAATTGTAACTCAATAAAATGTACCAATGTCGACTGCTTTTAAATGTTAAGTCAGCTAGAGTTCGTATAAAGCTAAAAAATATTCATGAGAAAAAATTAATACTATTCAAGAATTTGCTACGTGCTCTATTATGAAAAACGTTTTCTTTCCTTGACAACAAATAAGTATGCAACACAACACAATGGAGCATAAAGGAGAGTACTTTCAGGTAAATTACCATTCTCACGTCTTCCCTTGCGTAGCTCCACATACCATGATGGATATATATAGAGCGATATTAGATTTCGATGTTCATCGCTGATATGTAATTTAAATTATTTGGGACAAGTTACTGATATATGTATTGGTGAACTGTTGTATTTATTTGTGTAAGTTTGACTTCCCCGTATAAAAAAGACGGAAAATATTCTAATGTGATTTTTAGATGCTATCCTGCTATAAGAAGTATCAAAAATTTGAGTTATAAAGTAAAATTTTCACAGGATACCAAAGAAGTCATAAACAAAATATTTAGCTAATTGCAATATACATTAATTTAAAAAAAATTCTTTTCATTTTAAACTGACATTATGCAACAAAAACTATGTTCAAAAGTCAGTAAAGGCATAACACAAAATTATAGTCTTTTAAAAAAATTATTCCATTTTACATTAATAACAAGAAGTTCCAAATATTTACCTTACGAACTGTTGGCTACTAAACTATTTTTAGAACCTTTTTTATTTATCAATTTAAGTTGTGTCAAAAAATTTAAGTTTATGTAACAACTACTATATGAACTGATAAGGTTAATAACTGTTAAATAGTAGAGAAGGTCTAAAAGAAGGTGAATATGAGTAAGTAATGTATAGTGACAGTATTGAATATATTTAGCGTAAATTTTGTAGATCTTTGCTAATAGCCCACCTGAAGATGTTGTAATACAACAAAACCTAGGTCGTGATAAAGGACTTAAAGAAAGTAGAAATAATACTACATCAAGTAGTTTCATTTAATTGTGTATAGTGATAGTATTGGTATTAAGCTTGAACTTCAAAAAATATATCCTGGTGGAAATTGTTCATCCTTATTCGAGGATGGAAACCAATAAACTAACTTTTAAACGATATATTTTTTGAACAATTGTAACAAATATATAACATAAAATTGTATCTAATAAATAAAGGCAATATATAAAATTCGAGAAACAATTTGGTGGGTGGGATAAACTGGTATGCATGAAGTATATATTTACATTTCTATATTTAACTAAAAATTTTAAATTTTAAATCAATAAATTTAAAGAGTGTAATAAATACTTGCGTATGTCAGAATTAAAGAAAACTAATAAAAATCTACGTCAGTGAATTTATAGAATCAGGAGGAAATTCATTCATATTTTTTATGAGAAATCTCATATTTGTACGAAAGTGTCGTGATGGATTTAAAGAATTAAGATGTATAAAATCAAAAGTTCGTTCATTGATTATAATCTGGCTTCGTTATACGAGTGAAGGTACATTTAATTTGATATTATATAGAATTTTTGGAAATGTATTTTAGCAACAAACAATTTTTAGCTTTTAACAACAGAACATTTTAACAACAGACAATTATACTATTAATTTTTTGGAAAATGTTGTAGTAACATACAATTTTGTTTGTAATATAACAGCGAATTGTCAGGCAATTACAATAAATAATACATCTTATAAAATATATCGGAGAGATAAAACAAACCATCAAGTTGTAAGAATATGTTTAAAATAATAGTTTTCCAAATGTCTTTCTAAACTATAAATATATAATCTATGATCGTTACTTTTCTTCTCATATTATTTCATGATGGCTTTTTCCCGCTGATACATATTATGACATATTGCAGTTTTGGTCTTAAAATTATGATGTGTTTATGACCGATTGTTATATATATATATATATATATATATATATATATATATATATATATATATATATATATATATATGTACAACAAATGTATTTATCTTCAAAAACTTGGGAAACACTCGGACTTGGGGAAATACTTTAACGGACCGCATCGAAACTGACATGGTTGAGAAAACCACTTTACTTAGATGATTATTGCGGTATTTATAGTTGTGAACGGAAATGAAGGCAGGTATAATTTTAACGTTTCGTTACGTTTAACTAATGATTTCAGGAATTAATTGTATTGGTTCTTTTTCCTATCAAGCCGTATTAGATCTATTGGATCTTTTTCATCTTTCTCAACCATTCTCCACCCACTTATTTGTGTAGATCTCCTTTTTAGGACATAAGTCCTTCCAAAGTACATCTTTCTGCAATCACTTCTTGACCGCCATTTTTGAAATATTTTAGGATATATCGCTGGCTGACAACCAATCCCGCTTCAGGTCCACTGTCTCCATTTTGAAATATTTCTGCCCCATCTGCCATAAATTTGACGGACACGCATCTTTGGATAATTTGTAATAATCCCTTGTATCCCGTCTCGTTACATATATTATTCTTTGTATCTTTTGTGTATATTCATAAGAACGCTTTAAAAGTCACAAAAGACAAAGAAATATAAAATACTACGTCAACATTAAAAACAGCTATATACATTACTAATTGAAGAATGAAAATAGAGCATAATTATAAACGACGCCTTAATCTAATCCGAACAACAATAATATAGTTTACTAGTAAACGGTACAATTGAGTGTTGTAAATTTATAATTGAAATATCAGATGAATACTAATACGTAATTAGGTACTGAAATTTAGAATCAATTCTAATGAATATTTCTATAAACAAATATTATTTATTTACAAATATTTTTATAAACAAATATTTTTGTAGAATTGTTTGTTATTATCTACGTTTTATTTACCTCGTTATTTATGTTACAAAGCTTTACTGCTAATTAAGAATTTACTTATTGCCACAAAACAATATTTACAATTGGCCTATTTGCAATGTGTGCGAATGATTAGTTATATGGTGGAATGTTTTTAATTAAGTAAAACTAATTAATAAAAGAAACAAAAGGATAAAATTCTCTATGTATATTCATGATGAATGATTAAACAGAATGAAACTTGTTAAGTAGAAGTAAAACGCGTCCTACGAAGGTTCCATATAAGTTAAGGCACATTAAATATTTAAGGATATTACAAGTAATTATAACAAAATATTACAAATATTATTCTTTTTTCTTACCATATAAATATATTTCAGCATTTTCAGCAATACTTATAAAACTATATAACTTACGCATCAAATTTTTAAAAAAGAGTTTTGAATCCTAATAAATTTCTTTTCGACGAATACCTAATAAGATAGGTAAAATTGAAATAAATTCGATTATTTTATTTTCTCCTCCTTAAACTTTCATCTTTATACTTCATATATTACTGGTTAACATGTTTTATGAGTATTTCCAATTCCTGTGTCTCATATTTTCTAAGAAACGCGGAATAATTTTAAGAACATGTCTCGACATATCTCTGACGGACTACGTTATACATATATACTACATATATATATATATATATATATATATATATATATATATATATATATATATATATATATATATATAAATATATATATATATATATATATATATATATATATATGTATATATATATATATATATATGTATATATATATATATATATATATATATATATATATATATATATACATATATTCCGTTTTTTTTTCACTCGCGAGATATAGAGCCTTACAAAACAACTTTTGTTGCTTGATCTTTTTAATATTGTAGTTATTTTTCTTCTTCCTTTTGCTAATTTATTTACGATCTTTCAGAAAATTACATATGGATTCTAATTTTAGGAATAAACTTATCAAGATTCATTATCGACATGACATGTAGACAGTCTTATATAAACCATCCGTATGCTATCACATCTGATAATCTGACACCATATTGATGATTTATATCAGACTGTCTACTATTTTTGAAACTAAAACTTATTTGCTTATATACAATAAAGGTATTTAAATCAGATTTCAAATGCGCGTGCAAAACAATTATTTATAGCCTACCATACCTTTAATATTTAAAAAATACTAACCGTTAATGTTCGATAAAAACTTTCAATTGAATTAATTTTGATTAAGAAATAAAAGCCTTTTAAAGTATTAAAAGCTATAATGTTTTTTTATGAAAATATTGTGTTGATACTTAAAATAAAATGAAATTTACACGTAGTGAAGTTTAAAAAATCGATGTGTTCACAAGCAATATTTAATACAGTGTGTGAAACTTTTAAGGCCTTACTGTTTTAACACAACGAATATTGCATCAGTATTATTTGTTCTATCAACGCGAAGAGACGAATTATATGTAAAAGTATTTTATCCGATATTCCGCAGAGTAAATTATTTTCTTTCATAATGGAAAACAAAAAAAAGTGAAAACGTCATGGAAAAAAACGGCCAAAGCCTACAAGTTATATGTAATTAAATAAAATTTGAAACGATTTTTTTCGGAAATAATTTTCTTCAAACACACTTACCACACTTACACTGTATACTAGCAGTGTAACTCTTGCAATCTCTAATTGATTAGCATGTTGGAAAAGGTCCTCTTTAATTACCTAAATAAATACCTAGGAATTTAAAAATAAGGAAAAATTGCCATAATTATGACAATTTTTCTGTTAATTTTTTGATGTCAAAATGAGATTATAACTTAAAGACTTGTGGGCAATTTGTAAAGATTATTATCCAGAAGATGTTGTCATACAACGAAATCTAGATTGTGGAAAATAATTTATATAAATTAGATATATTACTACATTAGGTTACTTTATTTATTTGGGAAAAATGTAATGAAAATGAATTTTTACCAAATGTATTCAATAAATACATTTACGTAATTATCATACCGACCACGAATTTTTTAAACATTTTTAACCCTTGAATTGTTATAATAAGCAAAAATGCTAAGAAATAAATCTTATAATTTGATATGGACTATAACTGGATTAAGACTCTTAAATGTTTCCGAGAGAAAAGTTTATGAACTTTGGACCAGATGATCGTAGCCGGATATAGAACGGGCTGTTAAGATAAGTTCTCGTTTATCACCTACAAATATCATCGCCACAATACAGTCAAACCACATCACTCTGAAACTTATTATCTCTTCCGACTGTCAGTGAACCTTCAATGAAATCTACTTGATATTCCTCTAGACATTTCCAATATATCTAACTGTCTGTTCTCGGTAATTCAAACGGTCTTGTTTTTTATAACGCCCATTCAAAAATTAGTTTTACATTTTTCTTTAAAATTGTTCATGTTGTAATTCAATGTATTTAGGTGGGTAATATTATAATTTAAACTGGGTCATTTGAATAAACCACCTCTTCAAGTAACAATCGTCTTGTGAAAAAGGATAATTTTACCAGCTTCATATCTAGCGAGTATTCTATGCAATAAGCCAGGTAAGTTCATAAAATAGGACGCTGATCTTTTCGTACGATTTCTCCTTATAAAATATTTAGTATCAGTATGATGAATACAAAATCATCTCAATAATATTCTGGTACTTTTTTTTTACTAATATTGACTTTTAATTCCATATTTTCTTCAATAATATGTCTTCTAAGCGTCTCCGATATCTTTCCCAGTGTTTTGGTAAATGTACACCTATTCCGATTATATACTATCCTAATATAGGATGTATTAGAGTGGTATAAGACTGTAATGCTACGACGATATTAATATTTAATTTCTCTAACTCCTTAACCATTTCGTTAATGGAGTATTAAAGGGTAATCCCTTTAATACTCCATTAACGAAATGGATTCACGATATAAGTAACATTTAAAAAAAAAATTGAAAAAACATCCATAATATGAAAATTGCATATCATTAAGTTGTAATAGAAAATATTTAATATTTTGTCTTCGTTACTCGGTAAATTTCTTTTGTTTTCTGAATTTATAGGTTTCTAGGAATTTTGTAGAAAAAGGTTCGCTCTTTATTTAAAGTCTTCTTTCCTGCAAAAAATTACAAAAATAAGAGTAATTTGTAAATTTTACTGAAGTTCAAATTCCATAGTCTTATCTCACTTTAGATATGATGCATATATTCCTTCTATGATAATAGAGAAAAGAAAAATTGGATAGAAATTGTTTTAATACAAATTATTGTTCGTTTAGCTAGATGTCTGGTAATTTCCTATAGTATTTTGATATATTCAACGCCGCAGTCTGATTGAAGGTATATATGTAAATGTACATATATAACTATAATTATATGGCTGGTTACACTCACTTATAACTTTTTTTACGCATATGCATAAAAAATACAGAATTAATATTCAAAAATTGTCATGGATGAATTTTCAATTCATATGGAAAATGGAAGTTCTGATGCAAGTCTAGTGCACTTCATTAAAAACTTTAGATCTGCACTATGTTTTGCTAACGCTAAATGTCCAAAGTCGAATAATTTATATAAAAACTAACATAAGAAGCAAAATGATTTGTGAAATAATATCTTAAATGTTACTCTTTTCAGGTCAGATTTCTAGTTATAAATTTTATGAAATAATGTGATTTGCGAATAGTGATTATTAAAAAGTTTCAACTCTTTTCAAAGCAACACAATATAGTGTATTTCGTCATTCCCGATATTATATAAGGTGTTTATAGTAAACATAATATATATATATATATATATATATATATATATATATATATATATATATATATATATACACATATATACATATATGTATATATATACAAACATATATATATATATAAATTGCAGTTAGAAGTTTTATCATTCACGTTATTCGTTTTGATTTTATTCAATTTATAAAGCTATTCATTATGTACATCCAGTATTCACATTTAAATATGTCTTTCAAATATTTAACAATTTTAATAAACAGGGTCTGCAAATAAACCAAAAAACATAATTGAGTGCCTGAAACTATTTCCTTGTGCTTTATAAAAAGCTGATTCAGTCGACAATTTGTTGAAAACAACTCGACTTTAAAATTACCAAAATATCAAAAAGAATTAGGAAAAAAATTAGAGTACAAAATCCATTTTAGATATTTAATATTTTCTCATCCCATCGCTAAAATTATACCATCAATTCAAAGCTTTTCTTTTGAGGATAATTAAAATTAATTGGACGGGTAGTTTTCAACGTAGCTGCTTTCGAACAAGTGCGGCCATCTTTTAATTTAAATTAATGAGATCTCCATTGGCTTTATGAAAATTTTCGTAAATTTTTTTTTAAGCTCTAAGAATACGTAGAAATTTGGTAAGGCAAAATATAACTAGCCCTATAATCTGATCGAATTTGGGACTTTTCACGCCTCAATCATATTTTAGAAATATTGATAATATTTTCTCTTTCCTTATATCATCATTAAAATGGCGAGAGGGTTTCAAAAAAAAAGAGAGAGTTCATTATAATTCAACATGGATTATGGCTTTTCGGCAAGATAATTATAGGTATGAGTTTCGAGCTTTTACTTAATTCATAATAATAATACAATAATTATCGATGAAATATACTTGAATTTTATATAATTTAATGACGCTCTGGATAAAACGTATTGAACTTAGATCTCGTTCCATGAATCAACTTTAATCTTCTAACGTTGCATTGGCGGATCGATTTTCTTTAAAAAATTTGGAGAAATTCAGTCCTTCGAATAAAAAGTGGTAAAGTTTCATCGACGCTCGAATAAGTTCATGAATCATTTCTTTTTATTGAGCAATAACGTATTAAATTTCCTCAATCAAACTTGCAAAAAAGAGAAAACTAAATCGCTTTGACATATTTCCAACAACGGTTAAACTAAACCCTAATGCCAATAATAATATTAAAAATTATATTTACAGTGAAAATTCATTAATGAATTTAATGAATATGCATAGTATTATTAAAACGTATCATATTATATCTTTTTTTAAGTTCATAGTATTTCTTACACCAAAATGAAGCCTTTGCTACATACGTATTATCAATATGAAGTTTAAGTTAGATTCTACAAAATAATTAAAAATAAGTGAATTATTTTAACTTTTTTATTCTTATAATCTTAGTATATGACTAAGATTTAAACAGATTCTTTGTACTTCTATAGCTATTTTCTTAATAGACAATTGCAAATAATCAGTTGCTTAAATTGAATTAATATAAAAAACAATGACATAATCTGACATATAATACTTTGTATAGGCTGACGATTCTTAGGCCTAAAAATTGTTTAGGCTTAAGAATCGTCTTCGGTTTTACAAACAAATGGAATTTACTCATTAATTTTACTGTAAATTACGAAGTCATATGCACATTCATGGTTTCCTTAAATGATGATATCATAGCAAACGTAAAAAAATTATTGTTAGACCGTTTAATATAACCATTAATTCATATTTATATCTAAAAGCGTTTATAGAATTTATAAATTCCATTGTCATTTTCAGTCAATCCTACTGAGTAGCATTTCAATAATCTTAATGGACAATGTTTATATTTTTGAGGAAAATCCATTATTTTACCAACTTTACGGAATATTTTCTTAGTGAATTTGAGGCGAATAAATCGATAAAATCTTCATCTATAATCAAAACCTGTAACTTTTTATTAACTTCAAATATTTATTTCATGGAAGTCGGTTTTTGGCACCTGATCCCTTGACAAAATTACTAAAGAGTAATAAGTTTAAAGCTGCAAAATACTGATTTTATCCTCTTAATTTGTATAAAAAATAATTTGCGCACTAGCACAATAGCACGAAATGGAAACAAAATTTTATTAAAAAAAATTCCTTTTCGGTTACCCATACAATTTGTAAAACTGGCTTGTCAGGCTTCGCGCCAAATTGTTCGTGTTAGGGCCGCTATGAATAAAAATATTCGCTATGTATTTCAAAAGTATTCTTGTATTATTTCTTCTTGTTAAATAATATAATTTAAATATTTTATTTCATAATGTTTTATATTTAGCAATTGAATGATGCTATCTATGCCATACACACACGCACGCACACACACACACACACACACACACACACACACACACATATATATATATATATATATATATATATAATATAATTCATAATATACGCAATTACGCCATCAGTTTACGTTCAAATTTTTCGGAGGGGGCGGCTTAGAAATAGTTTTTTTTAAATTCCAAATGTGATGTAGGATATCGTGTAAATAGACTAGTTATAAAGGTAATTTGTTTTTTAAATCACTTTACCTATTACATCTTCGAAGATAGTATAAAAAATTTTTCAAAAATATGCTGAAAATAATTCAGCTTTATTATGAGTATATTGAACTGTAAAATTTGAACATTTTAGAGCTAATGCTATAGAATAAATATATCAATGATTGTAGATGTCATAATTATTGAAACACGTACATGCCGTGTCACGCCTTTGAACGTATATTAGGCAATATATTTAGGTTTTTCTATATTTTTAACCGATTTCCTTAGAACCATGCAACATACAAGCTTGAAATTGGCCCATATATTTTTAACGACTTATTTTAAATTCTCAAAATGTAAAATTTTAGGAGTGTATAAACAAAGGGCTTAATTTTTTAATATTTTATACTTTATGAGTATCATTTGCTTATGTGGCATTCCCAAATTTTTTTAATTGTATTTTGAAAAAAGATATTTCAAAAATGTGAGAAAATATTATTATTTTTCCCTTATTTCCGAAAATATTTAATATATTTTAGTTATTATTAACAAATAGTTTAATAGAAATACTATGTATCCTTAAACCTTTAAAACAACCTATATGCGTATGGAACCCTCGTAGCGTAGTTTCCACTCATGCTTCACAGGTTTTTCTGTATTTCATGTAAATGTTTCTCTGTCGTAATTATTCTAGCATTATATTCATAATCCATCATCTCAGCCTTATTATTATTACTATCCATTTCGTACCATTTATTCGACTCACAATTAAATGAAACTACGTGATGTAGTATTATTTCTACTTTCTTTCTAAGATTGTCAATCTTTGCTAATATCCCACCTGAAGATGTTGTTCTACAACAAAACCTAGGTCGTGGTAAAGAAATTAAAGAAAGTAGAAATAATACTACATCACGTAGTTTCATTTAATTGTGAATAATGAATTTCTACAAAATTAACGCCAAATATATTCAATATTTATTCGACTATATAGTGCATTTCACTTACCAATTCTAGTAAATTATTTTAGTAAGTAAACTCTTACGAAGTATATCAATTATTTCAGCTATCCATTTGTTAGTTTTAATTTGAATTTGAATAAACGCAAACGAATAAAATGCAGAGTTCTATTTTTTTTTTAAAAAAATTCAAACTATTGTTTCAGATTAAAAATAATTTATTCAAAATTGTTATTAAGCATGAATGAAGAAGAACCCATTTTTTCTATAAACACTAACTTTTACTCACAGCTTCGTCCTCGCGGTAATAGTGGAAAACTTATAGGAAGAAATTAAGGCACGCAATGCCATGTAGTATAGTTAAAGGGCATTAAATTCTAAGATGTTATTTTTTATACTTTATAATAAAATTGCCAGTGAAAAAAAATATTTCTTCTAAAAATAAAAGGGGTGATTCTGTTGCTACCTTATATTGTAAATGTAGCGTTTCAAAATATCACGTCTAACCCGTGACTCCTTTATGACTAGGATTGCCAGATGTCTGGGATTTCCGGGATTGTGTTGGAATTTGTGATGTCATCCCGTACGCATGAATGTAAAAAGTTTTTTCCGGAAATGTAAAAGATTGTGGTAATTCTTAAAAATATTCCTTTTTGGGAATTTTTTAATAACCTACACATGCGATGGCTCTATAGCCTTTTTTAACTTGATCAATGGAAAGACAGGAATCAGATGACATGGATCTAATAAAGGTGTAGTTTCTAATTCGACTAACTCTTGTGAACGGTTTTACTCCAGAATTTAACAGTCGCTATTAAATAATTAAATCAAAACAAGAACTTAATGACCTATGTATCTTCATTGTCAAACATAAAATATTAACCTCTCTAAATGTAATTAGATGATATTAATTATCCAAACAGAAGTAATTTTTGACAAATTTTTTGCCAAATATTATTATGAGTTTAATAATTCGAATAGTTTTGATTAGCATATCAATTATTTCTGTATTATTATTATTATTTAATGTGTCAATCACTTTCGTTAAAAAAATTACCATAAATTGAATAGTACTAAATGTTTCGTTGAGTTAAAAAAAAAAAAATTATCTCGGCCCGCCCACTACCTCTGCGCAAAAAATATATTACTCCGTTGCGACTTAAAGGAAGGGTAAAGAAACATACTTTCGGATTTTTAATATTATTTGGGAATGTTAGATATCTCTGAGAAAAAATAATATCCATGCATTACTTAGCTGTGACGTGAAAAAAGGATATAGATAGGACTCTAAACTAAGGATGGAAATAAATTATTCTGTTGCTCCTTTATATTGCTTATATAACTACTCAAAAAGTTAAGTCAACCCATTGCTACATTGCAACGATTCACGTTGTGTAATTGTTCAGTTCAAACAAGAATTTTTCCGTAATAAAAAGTATGCTATGTCATTTTCCGACGCTTCAACTATATTTATGTAGAAATTGCGTCATTCCCTGATCTGCCGCGACCTGAAAGAAGAACAAACAAACATATTTTACCGTTACTTTAATTAGGATAAGAAAACTGTAGAACTAGCCTATCTCTATATTGAAGATACTTAGGAAATAAATATTTAGGGTGACATAATAAAAGTAACAGAACACAAGAATATTGTTTTTGAATTGTATTTATTTGTTTACGCACAATGCGAGAATAGTTAAAAAAATTTTAATAACATTTACATTGATGAATTATGTTGTTTTTGAGATAATAAAAAAAAAAACGGCGATTTGACGTTTCAATATAAATTAAACTTACTTAAGAAAAGTTTACTTCCAAATTTTTATAATAGGTGGAATTGCGTGTATTAATCTTACAATTACCTCAACAATATTTTCTTGAGAAGGAAAGGCTAGTTAGAAAATAAATAGTTGGCTGCATATATTATTTGGAGATCATTAAGTTCAAAGATCCGTGTGCACTAATGAGTAAGGGATATGAGATATCCAAAGGTTTACAAGTTATTGTTGGTTTTATTATTTAAGGCTAATTATAGAAGAAAAATGATAAGTTCTTATATCCGGTGTATGAAGCCATATAATTTTAAATATAGTCGAGACGCAGTTTTAAGGTAGTATCCATGAATGAACGAATCAAATGTATTTGTCACTCCTACAGTGTCGGTTTATTGAGGTAGTTTTTCACGATTTATTAAAAGGACATTGTTGTATACTAGGACATGTTGTATACAACACAATGGCTTTAAGATTACTGGACCCTTATTTGTCATATTTATTACTGGTACTCAGTTAAATAATTTATACTAAATAGATCCTAAGTTGCTTACTATTATTTAGCTTTACGCACTTTGGAACGAACAGAAGTAGCAAAGGAGTCAGGAGCTTCAGATTAGAGAAATCATTAACTACATCGCAATTCTTTTTTATCTGAAATATAATATTAAGTGGTTATATTTTTAACCCATTTTTCTAATTTACAGGCAGAAACCAATTAAACCAAGCAAAATGTATGTCAAAAGAAAAAAAGAATAGTAGACACTAATAGGTATTCACGAGTTATTGTTACCACTATAAAGCTACATGTGTTAAATAAATTTATATTATACAGCTATTCTAGTTAGCTAGCCTGGTCTGTAGATTAAATCCTAAGTTATACTACAATAATACTAATATCAGTTATTGTATTATCGACGTTATTTTAATAATACAAAATAAATAAAACTGGCTACAAATAATTTTTTTATAATGATAAATTATAATGTAGACGATCAAGGTAATACGAATAAGACACAAATATTTTGGACACCACAAGTGGCGTTGCTACGCGCTTATTAGTGATTTTACGACTTGTCAATAATCAATTTTGAACGGTGGAATTTTATAAATACGTCCTTAAATAATTTTAAAAAATGTATAAATTTAAGCTAGAAACCCAACTTTTTGAGGGATCGATATGCCTCATGAGATATTAACATAATTATATTTTGAATAATTCCGCACCATAAACCATCGCCTTAAATATAATATTAAAAAGGTGTGGAGGAATGGGTTGACATTGGTTTTATAAAAGAATATTTTCATATTTTAATAAATCCCTAACATATGGTAACTACGTATACGGGTTAGAAAATATTTATTACGAAATTTATTATCACACGGCAAAAGTGGGCTATCAAAAAATGCATTGATTGATTCCATAATTAGTAACTAATAGTAGACAATTCAGAATATTTAATCAAACACATTTAACATTTTACTAAAAAAACTGGTGATTTAACAAAAATATGTCCCTAAGTACTGATTAATCGCTTGTAAGAAACAAAACGAGACATTAATTTCTGCTATCAATACCGTAAATACTATCCATAACTTTCCTTTACTTTCGATGATGATGTCGAACTGTGCGGTTAGTATAAAAATAATTACGACAGTTTAAATTTTACGTCAAATATATATAGAGATAATCACGTAAAAGTATCGTGAACATTAATTTAACTTTCGTTTATTATTTTTAAACTAATCTAAAATGAATTAGAAAATTTTAAAAGGAAATAATTTGGCTATATCACCGACGACAATGGCACATTCTGTATAAATCTAAAAATGCTTAATATTCATCATCCCGTTGGAGACCAAAAAATCGAACACCAAATGCCGATGTTGAATATCATACATTACATCCGTTAACCTCTAACATGTTTACGGATGAAATGTGTGTGCAGATAACATTCTGATCGATCACTTATAATATGACAAGTATTTTGTACAAACGATTCCCATTTGTCTCTGTCATACATACAGAACGTTTGTATGGGTAAAATAATATTAGAAATGTCGATAGTGTGATATATAATACGTTTATATTTATGCCACGTAATATATTTAAATTGTCTGCACGATCTCTCGGCGTATAAGTGACACTACTTTATAAGTTAAATATCAACTAATTAGTTTCTAGTATCTGCATAGATTTAGTATTTTTATTAATATAATAAATAAAGCCAGTGTGATATAATAAAACGCCTGTCTATTATGAGTAGAAGGTATCAAACTGCCAAGACTCCGTACGAAGCATTTATGGGTTCATAGTATTTCTATTAAACTATTCGGAAATATTAGTTTTTCACAAAGTAAATATATTGCTCACCTACCTTTTATAGGGATAAGAACATGTTGCGTATTTATACAATATTATTTCTCGACATATAAACTGATAAATAGGTTACCTAACATATCTTTCACAGACATAATAAGTATATATTTTATAGGTACAGTTATTTTAGCAGTTACTAAAAGTCACTGGTTTGGAGTTTCTAAATGCCATAAATGATCACTCCTAAACCAGTAGAGCCTCTATTACTCCTACCCACTATTACTCCTAAACCAGCAAAGCCTTCTTCATTGTGATATTTTTTCTATGAATATCGTAATGTGTAATACTGCAGGGAATATTTTTTAGATATTCGAAAATCGTAGCCAATCTAGGGGGTGGCGACACGTGATTACAAAAATTACTACTTTAGAGTTTTATGTTTTCTAGACGAATTCCTGTATCAAAAAGTTTGCTTTATATATCCCGAATATTTACCTACCCACAAATATTTCCTTACCCGATTGTACTCTATACAGTAATGGGACGCACCTCAAAACCTTTATTTAAAAGATTTTATTAACCTACTTTTAATAGGACTTTGTAGATGTTATGAATATATATATATATATATATATATATATATATATACATATAATATATATTCTTGAATTTCAGTATTGTAACACTGGGAGTCTGAACGTAAAATGTCTGCGACATAAAAACGTATAGAGAGAAAAGGGGAGTGACCAAATTATTACTGACTAGATATTACAAAAATTACATTTCCACTTATCGTAACTGGGATGCTACCTATTCCCCATTTTTGCAACCATGTTTCTAAAAATGTAAAAAATGTTACGTGTTAGCTTAGATTGGAACTATGGAATTAAATTATTTCTATTAACTTCCGTCAATTATTTCAGACATAAAATTCTACGGAATTCTCCTCTTTGAACTGAAACTACGGAAAGCTACTTACCTAGTTTTTGTTTTTAATTTTCATTATTAAATCAATTTTAACAAAAAGTTAAAGCTACCCCGTTTGTTTAACGAAAAATGTGTTTTTTTTATTTAAAAAAAAGTGGGAAGAAAATCTATTGCACCCATAAAAATTTATTATGCGCCACTTAGAAAAACTGATGACCTATTATGTTACGATAGGAAAAATAAAGCTTTTCTTGTAAAGATTTAACCAAGAAATTATTAAAAAGGTATTAAAAAATAAAAGCTGAAAATTATCAACAACTTTTCGCATGATTCTCCCTCCTAGTGATTTGAAAAAATAAGTATTTGAATATATACCACAACCTCTTAAAAAATTATACCAATCGATTAAAATTAATTGGTTTTATGATGACTGTTCTTCTGTGGTAGGAAATCCATTTTTTTTTATTTTAGGTGTATAAATCCTATACAGAAATCCGTAACCTGGTACAGAAATTATCGTAAAATGTAATTTCTTTTATAAACAAATACATGCCTCGATATTTATGTACAGGCATATATTTTTTCTCCAAAAAATATATTATTTCAGATAATTTCTGTACCGGGTGAATTACATTAATGTTAAAATTATATATAAAATTATACTGCACATCAAATATGTTAATTGCTACAAAGACATTATTTAACATGACTTCTTTAAGCGTAAAGAAAAATACATAGACACATTCTAAAAAATTACTTTCGTACCTAAATTAAAGTTACAATAAAATAATTTGCCTTTGCAACAGTTTATAATACTTTAATGAAATTTTTAATATTTTCCATATGAAAAATATTTATCACATTGGGAAATGAAACGTTTTCACTAAATATATTTTTACAGCGTTTCTAATCATTGGAATTGCGTATTTCTAATCATAGGAAATACCCAATATTAGTATTAACAATACATTTAAGGAGAGTGCAACCATCCCTTTATTGTTATTTTTTTCTTTTTCTTCTATTCACTATTCTTTTCAAATAATACTTTTTTCATAAAATTCATCGGATAAACTGTTGATCTTTGGACTTCAGAAATTAGAACATTATTTCTACAGGTCCTAATGAAGCATGCGAGTGTTATTTTTTAAGAATACATTTTTTTATCATAGGGTGACCATTTATAAAATTAACCCCATGCCTAATGTCGTTAGAAAAGTTACATCTAATCAGTGCAACTCTTATTGTATTACAAGTTCCTTTGAATTCCGGAACATGAAGCAAAATAAAAAGTTCATCCTTTCTTATTTACATCTCTTTTTTTAGTTTTGTCCTTGTATTTCTTCGATATTTTAGGAAAGTTTTTTTCCATGCTGCTCAACTAAGCCATTTCACACAACAGTTTAGTCGAGTTAGTACGATAGTAGGCAAACGAAGTATCTTTATCTGTGATGATTCACAGTTGCAATTGCAGCATTTTTAGTATTTCTGGAAAAAGGATATCAAATTAATTGAATACTGTCTTCGTACTTTACAAATACTTTTTAGAAAGCGCTTTCAGTGTCTCATTTCTTGTCTTGTTAATTTTTGCAACTATTTTTGCAGTGGCATTAATTATCATGGTAAATAATGCCTTAAAATGTGCCATCGGCTCTCATGTCCAATATAACCAGTGCTTCCACGACAGGTACAGCATATTCCAAATATGTACCAATATAGATTCATTCCACTTTTTTCTTTTTTTAGTGGGTACTGGATTGGAAGTGCTCGAGACTGTCAGAGATTATAAATCCCCACTTGTAAAATTTGTTTAAGGCATCGTGATAACTATACCTGGGCACTTTGAAGTATATCGTTTTCTGCGTTACTCACTTAACACAAATTCCAGGTATTAAATTATTTATTGATTGGTCAGGATCTTGTTTAAAAAGTGGCTTTCGGACATTAGGACTTACTATATACATGCAGTATCAAATTCTATAAATGTATGTGTGAATTGTAATATTTCAATAATATATATTCACTAGCTTATTTGTCAAACTCAACTGCGTTTTCACTTAGAAAAATTAGCCAGCTGATAGATGAAGTGAGGATCACGTTACTTTATTTTTTCCGCAGCATGATATTATGGGGTGCCATATATAATATGAAATCTCGAGAATCATTAAAAGATCTTTTCAAAGAAGCAAGTATTTTCCATCGCTATACGTTTATAAAAACCTATTTTAGGTCAAAAACATCTCAATTATTTCGTTAAAATATCTGATGTACATACTCTTAACACAAGAAGAAAAATAAAACTCAGAATCCTAAATTTACATTTCAAATAAATAATGAATCTTTCTTGGGTAATAGTATCCCTTTTTTAGCAAAATATCTGAGAATATAATAAACCTTCCCATAACAAATTTGAAAACACGTCAAGGACGTGCTTATCTCAAAGGATTATTATAGCGTCAAGGATTATATCCGTGACAAAGATGTGTGGAAATCTTTATAGTGTACGATACTTATAGTGCAAAATGCATGTTCTAGCCCCCCTTAAGAGTGATTAATTGATTTATTTGTGGCTATATAGACTGTAAGAATGTTAATTCATAATTAATAAAAGTTAAATTGTGACATGTGTCAAAAGAGACTTTAATAACCCTATTATAGAAAAAAATGGAAAAGGAAACTAAAATCGTATATCCTTCTGTCTCTCTTGATTCAAATATTTCTTTCTATTTTTTTTACAACTTGCGACCATAACATTCAATCTATACTCTCCAGATGAGTTCCGTTAAAATTTCATTATGTTTAAAAATTTTACGATTTAAGTGTTGCTAATATGTTATTGCACATCATGCGTCGTGTAATTTATTGTCGATCAGCGGGCCAACCTTGAGTACTGACTTCAAAAATAATTACAACTCAGATAATTTTACAAGCCATCAATTATTATGTAACATTTTGGAAAGATACCTTCCTATAAAAAAGGGTGTCATATTTAAAATGTCATAATTTAACTTCCATTTGCAAAATGGAAGTTAAATTATGACGAACTTCTTTGTCCTTTATACGTGTACATGTTACAGGTAACAATTATTGACAAATTTTGATAATTCGACTATCGATTTATGGATTAATTAATTATCAAATTAAATATATAATAAATAAATTTCTTGGAGAGTGGAGCAAGAGCAGTAATTTAATCTGTGGAATTCACAGCGATCAATTACAAACCTGCTTTAGACCTTATTTGCGTACAATAAAATAATGTTAACGTACTTAGAAATAACCACTAGAAATCATTCTTTAGTATAGATACTTTAAAACGTGAATCTCATAGCTTTCGTTTTATTGTTGATCATATTACAAAAAGTTACTCTCTTCAAATTCACTGGGTCAACCTACAGACAAGTGTGATAGATTAATAATATTCATGGTTGCAACTAAATAAGATACTGTAATCCTTTCCAACTGGGAAGAAGTTAAGTATAAAATAAAAGAATATCCGTAATCGCGCAGATGTTCTTGAAATGATATACATTAGTAAAAATAATAGCGCAAACAACACGATTCAGGATCATTTTAAATTGAAGAAAGATAATATTCAATCAAAACTACCATTAAAATATTTTGCAATATCATCAAGTGATAATAAATTCCCTGGCAACAAACCTGTTTGTCGATATTGTACCTTCCTGTCGTCATAAAATTTTCGATTGTTCTAAATTTAAAGCTTTGAATTCTGAAAAAATAAAATTATCTATATTAAATTTGTGTTTCAACTGTCTTCGAATGAGACATAACTTATCACAATGTGGTCTCCTCGGATTTAGTCGAATATGTGGACATAGAAATAACACATTATTACATTTAAACAATACTAAGCATGAAAGGTCGGACAATACAAATAAAGTACCAGTACTGTGTGTATTTACTACATTTAAATTTGTTACAATAAAGAATTACATCTTGGTACAGCATCAGTTAAAATGTACGATAAATTAAATAACAAAACTTACGTTGCTCAGGCCTATTGGGCCATTCAGGATAAATGAAAACTTTAAAAACAAACTGGGCCTTACTCCACTTGATACGGAACCAGTTTATATTTCAGGCATTATTTAATTTAAACTTAACATTTCAAAACAGAGTTAAATGCTTAAGAATTATTAAAAAATTACTTATTTCAAATAATTATTAACGCTTACGCTCTCGGAGCGTAAAACGTTAATAAACTCAAAATTTATCGGTTATCAGCGTAATGCTTGTTTTATAGCTATATTATGATGATGATGAGTTTGATATCATGGTTTTTGGAGCTTATGATAAATAAAATAATTTCATTTCAAACGAGACCCGAAACCTTCAAAGCACCAGCTAGACTGGCACTTCGTCAGTTTTTTAACCTCATTATTACATTTGGGGATAAATGATTAGAAATCCAAAGATCAGTGTGGTAATTTTTTCTCCATTAACCAAAGTGAAACAACGAAAATAATTAATCTCCATATTGTCAAACAATTTATCTCGATATTGTCGTCGTGACTTCAAAAAGATTTGTTGATCCGAGTCAAATGTGGAAAGTGTTTGTTTTTTGCTCGTAAAGTTTGAGAAAAATCGAAAACTGAATGTGCTGCATAAAACTAAAAGAAAAGTTCACAATAACATGTACGTATCACTAATAAATAAAATAACGAGCGTTTTTAATGATAAATAAATACATTTTTTCTGAAATTGGTACCATTGCTGAACATCACATTCTAGCCTGAAAATGATTGAATTCTTATATAAATCAATTTCATTTTTAGTACATAAATATGTTTAGCTACAAGGGTTTTTTGGTACTATATACCAATCATATACAGATTACTTATATGCAATAAATACACCGTTCTTAAATATTTCAATTAAAAATGGCAGCAGTGGTTGATAAAAAAATCAATAAGAAAATAGCATCCTTCGGTAGTATTAATAACTTTAACAATATGTCAATATCGCATGTCACTGTAGTTAAGAGTAAGAAGGTCCTGGTCGATTATATACTGGTACATCTTTTTTTAATTCACCCAATTACACAGAAATATATTTACTCTTACGTAAAAATATATTTATTTACTCTTACGTAAAAATATTCGCTTAATTTTTATTCACAACTAAATAAAACTACGGGATATAGTATTATTTTTATTTTATTTAAATTCTTAACCTATGTTTCGTTGGATGACAACATCTCCAGGTGGACAATTTGTAAAGATTTTCTACAGATTTCCCACCTGAAGATTTTGTCTTACAAATAAAACCTAGGTAGTGGTTAAGAAAAATACAAAGTAAAAAAATATTAGATCAAGTAGTTTCATTTAGCTGTGATTAAAAATGAGGTAAAAATGAATTTCAACAAAATTAACGCCAAATATATCAAATCCAATAATATTCGTTTCAGTTCATGAGATGTTCTAAATTAAAAGTATTGAGACCAAGTAATCGGATAATAAAATCTATTTGAACAACGCATTTTAAAATGTGTTGGTTGCCAGGTTTGCGCTTATGATTATTTTTTTAAATATATAATTAACTTTAAAACCTTTTAAAAGCGCCCACAATTCTATTTAGTTTAAATATTCCTAACCTATCAACCACCTCGGTATGTTAAAATACCTAAACCGTTTAAAAACATAGAAGCACAACAATTGTCATATAATTTCAAACTAGAAATAATAAGGTAAATCATATTAATGTATTGAAAATATTTTATTAATTATTTCTAAATAAATAAAGAAATATTTCATTAATTTTATACAAGCAAATACATACTCTCCTCTAGTTACAAATATTGAAATTTTTGGCGAACATGAATATGGCTGTATCATTTTGGAATACTAATAAAAATGTGAATGTCTAAATATCTGGAATACTAATAAAAATGTGTATGACTAATAAAAATGTGAATATCTCCGTTTTACTAAATTTTAAAATTTTCTAAGATATCCATTAATGTATTAGCAATAAGGGTAATGCCAATTAATTATTTACAAATACTCGTATGACGTCTTATTCCATAAAGATATATGAATATAAATTGGTACTTTCAAAAATATGTTAACGTCAAACACAATGTATTTATGTTACATATGTATATACGAGACAAAGTAACTTTGCAAATGTTGTAATTCCCTTGCCGACATCTCATCTAAAATGTCACTTCGCCTCAAAACCGATGTCTCGGTGACAAGGGACGAGGAGACCTGAAAGTGACAACATTGGGCGAGAAGTGAATACGTTGAACTAATTTAATTTTTTTTTCTTTTAATGTAATACATACGAGTAACATTTAAAAATAAAGTATCCGCTGAAAATGGATTGGGTTATGATAAACGAATTTAACACCGTACGTGTTTTGTTTTTTTATCTCAGAATCGGTTTTTGTCAATGTAAGAAATTTGAATTTCTGTACTGCTTATTTTTTGGTAACATCTTTTGTTATTTTTGTTCCATGTACTGGAATATTCCGTTAAGGTTCCTTGGCAAAAATATTCTTATGTAATCGCGATAATAACATTTTACTTAACTGGTCAATAATTGACAATAATTGAAAACAAAATTTTCCAGCATATGTGGCAAATAGTTCAAATTACTTTCACTTAAATTTAGTGGAATGTTAAACTCCATTGCAATTTTTCGTCTGGGAATCTCAGTTGGAATCAAGAGTATCACTTTATGGTCATAAAAATGTATTTAAGTTCTCATTTTCTTCAGGTAATCTTCACTCATGTCCGAAAATTTTGTTATGCCTAACCGTATAGTTCATACATTTCAAGAATCCTTACAATTATGAAAATTTGTCTGTTGATTATTTATTTGAATTTTTTTTACGCTTAACTTCCAACGGATTTCAAAGAATTGTTGCATATATATAATATGTACCCTAGATTAAACGCTGTATATAATAACGCTATAACTTATGGAAGTTGTGCAGCGAACATAAATGCTAAAGAATTATGTTTACCATGAAAAACCAACATGCTGCCAAAACTCCATGCAAGTTTCCTGACGACATATACCTGTCATTAAAAGACAACATAAAAAATCGTTTTAACGAAAATTAAAATTATCATTTCTGTAAATAATATTCATAGATATTTAGTGCGAAAACGTATGACTTCTTCTCTAATCAAATTTAATTGTTGACAAGTAAACATATTTCCGTTACAAAAGTTTCTATGGTATTATAAATTTATCATTCATAGTTTTGTATTTATAAAGGTAATAAGTTATCCTCGAATATATTTACTTAATATTGGCGTATTTCGACTAGACGGGTGATTCTGTTCATATATCATTTGCGCATGTATTTGAGTAAACGGACTACCTAAAAGAAGAAATATATTTGTTTTCTATGGTTAATAACTTAGCTAAAAATATACTTACGCGCATAACATATAACAAGAGAAGCCGACATTTGTGCTTCTGTTGATTCTTTCATTTTTGGAACATAAGAATATATATCAAGGAATTACAGTGTTCTCGAACATTTTTTAATATTTGTGTTTCACAGCAAAATATTTATTAAAATGTATTTCAATATTTTTAATAAAATATTCAAATTCTCAATTTATTTTTCGTTTTTGTATACGTGGAAAATTAATTTTGATTACTGTAGTCAATACTCAATAATAATTATGAAGTAAACTAGGTACTTATGTAAAAAATTAAAAGTTGAATTAAAAATAACACTGCAGACTACTGTCGGTCCTTGTTCACATCCTTGTCCTTGTCTTTTTTTTGCGTTAGGTTACAAGCGGTCATACACAATCCACGTCATTTTGAATAACGCTTCGTAAATTGCAACACAAGACCAAAATATATGTTTTTAGTATCTAAACTAATGTAAAATTTTATTAAGCAATTTTATTATAAATGTTAGACGTAGAATTTGTATTTAAATGAAAACACAAAATTTCGCAGAGTATACTTTCAGTTGCTAAGTTTTTTATGGATATATGAAACCATAAGAGTACACAAGAAAAGTAAAAAAGTAGGGTTCCAAACTCCAAGTACTGTCAATGGTCGACAACATTCCACGACAATACAATAAATTTAATGCATTTCGGGCCATCTAGTAAATATTGAGCATACTTTCTTCACTGCACATCTTACAAGCGTGACGAAACCGAAATTTTGCTTCAAATTTTTAATGTTTTATGAAAAAACAATCATGTTTAAAATTTTAGACTTCGGCTGTTCAATCTATTTGCACTTTATCTACGGTAGAAGCCGAAAATTATGTGACCATAATATTTCGGTTATTTTTTTGTTGCTCATTACATTTGCCATCGTGCCAATTTATTTCGAATAAATTCTCATAACTTTCCTTTTATTTCAAACTATATGTTACATGGCTGTTCTTTGTTAATGCGCGAAATAAATTACTAAGATCAAGAACTAATAATAGATCTTTTGTGTACAAAAAAATGCATACCAGGAATCAAGAAATTTCCTGAATTTTTAAACATTTATCTTTTTAATCATTCTCTGGCCACTTGTGTTATTTCTTCTTGAGTAACAGTGACAAGTATTTTGGAGATTATGTTAAAGCGTGGCATGCACTGATATATAAATGAGTGAGTATCGGGTCGCAATGGGACATGTCCACTCTAAATTGATCAGTATGATAGAACAAACACTATTGAGTCAATACACATTTACGATTCTCAATATCTATAATAAAAATTATATTTCGTGAGTGTTTAATTATCTTACGGAAAATATTGGCTATTCGTCTTAAAAAGTCGATCACACTTTTCTCTATGGCGGTTTTGGAATTCAAATCAAAAGTATTTTTCATTGTATTCAGCAATACAATGAAAAATACTTTGAATTTGTTTCAGATATCAAAATAAAACAAAATTGATGTTCATCAAATACGTTTTTCACAAGCCTGTCATATTTCTTTATTATTATTTACCACTTCCACAAATTGCCCATTACTTAAAGAGCAAACCTCCAGAAAACGTTGTATCACATCTGTGTAAATATGGAGATAAATACATATTCCTTAATGTTACCCGACGCACTCTTTCCTTGGAAATTTATAAAATTATTTTTTAAAATATTGCTTCTTCACAATTAAATGAATATCCTAATATCCAATGCAAAGATCTTTGCTAATATCCCACCTGAAGATGTTGTAATACAACGAATCCTAGGTCGTGGTAAAGAAATTAAAGAAAGTAGAAATAATACTACATCACGTAGTTTCATTTAATTGTGAATAATGAATTTCTACAAAATTAACGCCAAATATATTCAATATTGATTCTTGTTAAAGCAAAAAAAAACTTTGAATGCCCTCAAATGCAAATAAATATCACTATATATATATATATATATATATATATATATATATATATATATATACATAGTAATATGGTGTTTTAATTTTCGCTTAAAAATATTTTTTACTTAGGTAATAAAAAAATATGAAATAAAATGATTCCATTCTATTGTGATAAACATTTAAATTATCAGATGAAATGTCAGTTACACCACGAACAATTTGGTAGGCCCAGGTTAATGATTCAAATCTATAATCACAATGCTAATGCATAAAACTTAATTTAAACGTTTTTTCCCTCAAAATTGAAAGTGTTTTTCTGTACTCTTCCATATTTTTCTAATCAATAATGATGTAAAAAATCTAGCAGGATAAGATTGCGTATTTGTTCATATCTGAAGACGAATGTTTTTTAAATGAACTGTGATGAAAACTCAAAAATTAATTTTCCTAATGTCTTACTAGAATTTTCTAAAATAATATTACACACAATATTTTACAATTTATTTCATTCATTTTTATATTTCTCGATTCAACGAAATTAACATTCAAAATGTGGCATTTAATAAATATCAATCCATGTTCATAATAAAGACCATCGGGCAAGTACAATATATGGACAATGACCTCGTTTTAAACAGACACAATACACCCTTGTAAAATATATTGAAAGTAATTCTAGATAGGGCTTGTGCAAATACTATGATATTCTATACAAACTATAAAATAATAATGGCGTGTGTTGCATATGCGCCACTGTAACTCAACCCAATGAAAAAGACTTCGACAGGGATGAGGACAGAAACACAAACTAAGCCATATTGTTATTTTTTATCGCAATCTAATATGTCGTAGATTACACAGAATTTATAAACAAGTACCTGGTTTATCTTATAGTTTTACTAATATTAAGTGGAAATTACATTATATTGAGTAATCTAACCGCAAACAATAAGATTCTAATAACTATTTCAGCAAATAAATTTAATACGGTATAAATATCCATGAGAGAAAAAATTTGTAAATAAAGAATGAAAAAGAAAGTTTTACCTAAGAAGACCTTTTTTTAAAAGCTCTGCTTCACTGCTTGCACCTGTTGATACAATTAACCCACGTTTTTTCATTTTAATCTGATCCGCAATAGCCAAAAAATTCCAAATTTCGGAATGGTTTCCTCATTACTAATTGGGTTAATTATAATTATTCCAATAGGAAATCAACCCGTAAAACGTGCTGCTAGAAGTTTAATATATTAGTCTTGATTCTTTTTCTTTTAAAATGAACGATAAAACAAGGCCACTTTTATAAAAGAAAGAAACTAATCTAAAAATCTGAAATTGCCTATAAGATTGGTAACGGTTATCCCATTATGGAACGTTATTAATAATACATTGTTCTTTATTTTGACTGGAGATAAGAAAATCAAGCATAGTTGCGTGTTGACATATGAAATGAAAAAAATAAACGAATTCGGAAACTAGGTATGTTGTTTTATCAGCATTTTAATATTCGACAACATTTATTTACCCCAAGGCAAAATTAATTACTTAATAAGGGCTTCCTTTGTTGAATCTGAAATATCAGAGTAGTTCAATTGCCATCTTTCCGTCGCATCACCCTTTAATTAAATTTGGAAGCTCCCGATTGCCCATTCTATTTATATTTTCTCTTATATTTTTAGAGGGTCTATTTTCCCTTGAACTTCATTCAGTCTTATTGTTTATCTCTGTAGTACTTCAGTTGCAAAGTATTTTTAAATTCTCAACTCTGCATTTCAACCTTCCCTGTTATTGCTTAAATAGAAAACTTGTTAACTTTTAAACCGAGTTTCATAATAACCTTGTTGTTTGGTAAAAGAAACCAACTGCTGTTCCGTAACTAATTATTAATGTTATTTATGTATTTTTTAAACTAGTTACAACTGATGTTTTTAGAATATTTCTACAAAAATAAATTAAATTTTAAACTTTTATTAAGGATTTTATCAAATTCATATATCTGTCCAAAAGACTTGTTTTTTTCAAATAGTACAGAAAGTTTTGTTTAATTTAAATGATGAGCTAAAATGTAATATTGTGATAACATAACCTAAGTTTATGCAACAAGGGTAAGCCTGTTTAAAGTTTGGTAAAAAAGATAATAATAATTTAGTTTATACATTTGACAGAAATATTTTTCATGCTATATCACAGCTATAAACAGAAATATCGTTCGGCCAATCGATTGAAGATAATTTAAGTGACTTATGATGAAATCTAGACTATCTTGAAATGCGTACATAGAACATTATACTAAGAATTTTTTTAGTTTTATTTTGTTGGCGCTGCTTCAATGCTTGCAACCTTACCTTACGTAGGTTGTTTCGATGCACAGATAAAAAACTACTTGAATTTTGATAGCATTTTCATATTCTGTACTTGTACCCATATAAATCTAGTCAAAGTAGAACTTCACTACAACGGATCCGTATATGCTATAGATATAAGGAACCGTTCTAGTGAAAGCAAGAAGAAGATATCCTATATATATTGTAGGTATATATAAGATATACTCTTAGCTACACATAAGTTTAAATATTTAAGTCTACATAATGTTTCTATCATACTACATATAAATGTTAATATAATTTTTCAATGTATTCATATATTGCGTAAAATATCTTTTATAGGCATAAATATATTATGAACTTCTCAGAAATTATAAGAAATGTTATAATATCTAATTATTATTTACTATAACCTTCTTGTCATGTTCCATCAACCCCGTACTTTTCATGATTTTTGGTTCAGTGGTTTTGGAAATGTTAGGGGAGGTAAAAGCCTGCATAACTTGTTACTATTATGTTTGATACTTACCGACCATATTAATTTCATAGCATAAAAAGAGGTCATGAGTGCCTTGTATCTGAAGTAACTGAACACACTTGTAGGTGTTCGTTCTGATATATTGAAGAACTTCCCTATGTTTAAGTTATTGAAAACCCGGCTGATTTTTTATGTTTTTCTTAATTGACTTATCTTATATTTAGGGATTAATGATTCCATACAAATCACATAAATACTATTTGTTTGAGGTGAAATGATTTATATTTTACTTTCCATTATTATATCAGTTCTTGGGCTCTATATCCAAAGAGTCAGATTTGAAAACGATTAATAAACGACATGTTTAGTTTCACAGCTCTCTAGATATAATATTTTGTAATCAAATTTTTACCCGCTTCTGCTTGAATGATTTAGTTAAAATTTTGTACACGTATGTAGTTTTGGTAACCAAATAACTTGATATACTTAAAACTGATGTGATGATGGCAAAACGTGATCAAAGAAATTCTATCCCAGAACTGTCGTATTGGACTTCGTCTTGCCGACCACCTTAATTTTGGTAAGAATCAACTTTGCCTATTAACCCCCCCGTTCTCACCGGAGACAAAGTTTTAAGCGCGCCTATTACTATATTACACTGGGGTAATTGAAAATGGCTCCGTTGTACAAGAGCTTTTCCTTTATACAAGGGCCTCACCTTGAATTTATTTCGGTAATAAAGTAGTGGATGCTCTTTAATAAGTAAAAATATGTTTATTTTAATTGAGAGGTCTTGCTTGGTTTTTAATTAATGGTCATGCAATGGCATGCATTTTAAGATAAAAGTAAATGTAAATCCATACATTGCAGCTATTGTCATGTTTTAGATAGATTGTCATAACATGTAACTATGACTTTGACTTTTACAGCTTATTTTATACATAATGCAGTTTTTTTTAAATATGCGGTTGTCCAGCTGCCATCTTTAACTCTAAAGCAGAAAAGTTATGAATGTCGAAATTTCGTATTTTTGTGAGATATTATTGAATATAACTGTTTAATTAACGCATAAAAATATTTGTCAATTTTTTTCTTCTGTAAATAACGATGTGAGTGATTTATTTACCGAAAAAATTAGATCATTTCTGTCTCTAGGTCTATTGTTATAATCCATACACTTAGACTTCAGATTTCTGGGTAATATTAAAAATTTTGAGTTTTTATGTAACATATTACGAAATTAGGTTCACCTCTAATAGGTGATTAAGCTGTGAATAATAAAAACTAATTTTTTTCTGAGTACAGAGAATAACATTTTAAATTTTAAATTTACGTGTTTTATCAAAGTGAATGGGGCTGCCTTTATAACTGTTAAATACCTTGTTTATCGTCCATCCTTTGATTTTGAGAGAGGAAAATTAGTAAATCATTTAATTTTGCTAAAGGAACTAATTCGATGACATCAACATCATTTCGGAAAATTTCATAAACAGTCAAGATAACAACTTCGAGGATCAATAAATATCAATTGTGACTTAAATTCATTTAAATCATTTAGTCATGAATCGGTGCGACTCATTAATTCAAGCCGCCAGCAATATTGAGGTATAATAAAGACTGGGTTTCAAGATCCTGCTTATATGTTAAAACAAAAGGAGAAATATTTTACATTATACCTCTAAAAAATTTCTTAAAAATTATGAAATATTTTTGAGACGCATATAACTAGATCTTTTAAACTATACCCCTTAACATATTTGAAATTTTATATCAAAAAGGTCATGTAATTATCGGATTGAATCCGAAAAGTTTTCATATAAATATTTTTCAGCGTTAGCAATTGGCGCATATGTGATTTAGTATGTTTATAAATATACCAAATGTTTAATCATGTCGTATCGATCCCCCAAACGTGTCTCCAAGTCTTCTAAAACATTCTTCATTCATTACTTAATTCATCAAAGATATAAGGTATATTGCCAAATTATTTTAATTAGAGAAATTTTTATTTTTAAATTACATAGTAAACATTTTTCTTCCTCAATTAAATTCCATCATCCATACAAGAATGCGCTTCAATTTAGACGCAAATTTGCAACTGTCACATTAAATTATATAATCAGAAGGCAAATAGCTATAAATATTCATTTAAATTTATACACTCGTTTATAGAAATAAATTAACTTTTTGTGTTCACGAACAAAATATTTATTCATCTTATCTCTACGATAGTAATTGTAATTGTAGATATTACTACTTAACAACGATTTATTTTGAAGACCAATTATGAACTAAAATGTATTTATTAAGATAAAGTTTATGGTTATCTCTGACAATCCCAACCTCCAAATAAGTAAATTTGTGGCGAGTCGAAAACTGGACCGGGTGAATAAATATGAATACCTCACATGAATACCCACCATCAAACATATGAATACCCATCATTAAACAACATAAAATTGTATATCTGAGGCATATGCTCAGTATTACACATACGGACTCTTGCAACGTGGGCCAAGTGGCCTATGTTGCAAGAGTCCCTGGATATTATTAATGTTAGCGATAAGGTAAAATTGCAATATTTATTTACAGACGCTCATTTATTTTCTTATTCAATAGCTATGTACGAACAAAAATTAGTACTTTTAGAAATACAATTAACGTCAAACACCATGTATGTACATTACAGATGTATACATGGAACAAAGTAACTTTACATGTATGTTATTATTCCCTTGTCGACATCTTATCTAAAACATCATTTTGCGTCAAAACCGATGTCACGTTGATAAAAACAAGGAGGCCGGGAGAAAATGACAACATTGAGCGTAAAGTGAATGTGTTGAGCTAATATTCTTTTTAATCTTGTGAAAACTTGAAGTGAAAACTTATTACTTCCTCACTAATCAAATTTCACTACTGGTAAGTAAATAAAGTCGGACTACAAAAGTTTCTCTCATATTATAAACTTATCATTTATATTTTTATCCTTGAATAAGTATTTTACGTAGTATCTACGTATTTTGACGAGGCGAGCAATTCTGGTAGATAGAACGTTTCCAAACGATCGTTCATTAGAACTATGAGCAAACAGTCTATCCACTATTAGTACTAGTAAATTGTTTTCCATGGTTAGTAAATTAATTAAACATAATACCAATCGAGAGAAAAAAAAAATTGATTTCTACTTTGCCAAGAAGGCCAATATTTTTCACGTTAGAATAGATATAAATTTACTTGGTTTTCATCAGTTAAATATAGACACGTTATCTAAGAAACTAATAAGGAAATAATACAACCAGAAATTAAAAAAATCTCTTCAGAAAAACTCATTGATCATCTTGTTCTAATGGCTGTTTCTTACTATCGTGTCTATTTTCTATTTGTATATACTCAATAAATGTTTGTGGAAAAAAAAACAAATAATTTAGACGTAATTTTAACCAATATGTGATAAAGCAGATACGATGTATGTGATATAATTTCTTGCCGATATCTTATTGTAAATGTCTTATTGTATTTTGCATTACGACTCAGGTCTGAAGTAAGTTGAGAATGGCAATACTGAATGTGAAATGAACTCGACACTCAACTCAAAGATGATACTGATATATCATCTTTGAAAAAGTACGGTATGATACCACCAACCATAAAGCACACCAAACAGTAACATTTGTAGAAGTAACGGCGTCCTTATAATATTACAGGGACGCCGTCACTTCGCCGTTCGCCGTACTACGTTATTGACGTAGCCAGCCAACTAAAAACGAATCTCATCGCTGAATAAATTATTGCTCGAAAAGACGGTTGAGCATTGGAATTCTGTATTGCGTTTCATTTAAGCCAGCTGCGGCATTCATATGCTTAAAATCGTATTTATGTATAAATGAGATATAATTACCTTTTCAAAAAAGCCAATTCCGTGAACATTATCAAAAATTCGTTTCTTTTTCACCATTTTAAATTTTTTTACTCTAAAAAACAGTTCAGCAAAAGATACATAGTGAATTCCTCGGTTTATTTCTAATTATGTAATCAAATTATTTCAAATAGAGAATACCACGGTTAGTCTAAGCCTTAGGCATTTTAATATTAAGTCGTTAAGAAATTTTAATACATTCGTTTAAATATTTTCGTAAACAAAAATCTCAGTGTAATAGAAATTATTGCAAAGAAAGCAATCTTTTCTTGAGTAAATACAAACTATTTCATTTAAAACTGTTTAGTGCTAAAAAGTTAAGAAAAAATAATTATTGTAGTTTAGTTAGAATTCAAATCTATGGCAAATTAACTTCACAAATTATATAACGTAAATATAAATAGTGATTGGGAATTGGAAAAAAGAGAAAACAGGTTACAAAAAAACTTAATGAAATGACAAATATAATTTATTCAGAATATGCTTGGAAACCATACCTAGGACAATTTTCTTGCATCAATATCGAATTCCTTGAAAATTCTACGTGTCAGATGTAATATGACCACGTTTGACTTGATAAAGTAAGAATCTTATTATTATGAAAGAACAGACGTCAATCCAATAAATCATGTAACACATCCACGCAGTACACTGTGTTGTCTAAATTTATATAAAATACAAATGTTTGTAATATAAAGTAACGTAAGAAAAAATATTACTTATATAACTTTTGAAATAGATTTACACTCTACAATGGTTGAGCTATGTTAATTATAAAATTTTTTTATTTAACAGTTATCAGAAATAAGATATTTATTTCATTTTCCCTGATTTTTCATTCATTTCAATGAAATGAATGAAAAATCAGGGAAAAATAAATTTATGGTGGCGCAGGAGTAATTTCTTTGCAAAAAATATTAATATCACTGCCTACATTGGAGGATGAACCGCCAAATTATTTTAAAAAATTACCATAAAGTTTTTAAAGTTTTAATAAATATGTCGAGAGCTTCTTGTAGAAAAAGTTCTCGACATATGTATTAAAAATTAAAAAACTTGAACTTGTTAAAAAAGAACTTGAACTTGTCGAAACATTTTCATAATAATAATAAATTGATAACTTTTTCACAGCTCAACGGTTTTTAATACATTTAAGTGCAAAGTAAATTATTTCTTAATCTTTTACATTACTTGGATAGCCTGGTGAGCCGGCTGCTTATAATAAATAAATAAATATATTACAGCTCTGGGTCAGGTTCATATCGCATGGTTAGCAATGAACGTATTTGTGTTATGTTTACGGTACTTTGCGTTGTAAATTATCGTAATAATATTCATTGTAATTATCGTAATAACATTCATTAATTGGCATGTTTAAACATTGGTAATTTTATTTTCTTTCAATCTGTTTGATCTCGTATAAGTTTCTTCTTTTCCTTCGTTTTATATATGGAGCCTAAATAAGTTATTGTTTATTTGAGATCTTTTTCTAATCACTGCTTGTCAATTTTTCATTGGAACTAATGGCAATAATTTTATTCAGCCCAAATCCCGCACCTGCTAATTCACTTAGCTATGTCACAAAAGTCTGTAACAGGCAATTAATATTCCATCAACTTAATGGAACGTGCTCCTTTGAAAGATTGCGAAAGTTACTGTCCAATGTTTATTCGAGTCTTACTTGGAAAATGTTACCGTGTCTGCGGAGACAATAATAGTCCCAACTTTTCTTTAAATACATATACCTTCAGAATTTTGGACACAATTTTGAAAATAACAAAATATTGACACGATATTGAAAGTATGAAATGCATGAAAGCCGAATAAGTGAAAAATTAAAAATTCAAGGAAAAACTAAATGGTTCCAAAAACTTAGGGTGTAACTAAATCTTGAATCTTTTTGTCTAGAACCCCCAATATTTTTCATACCAAAATCGAAATTACATTTTAACTCCAAGATCAACATAGCAATACTAACCTCTTCTTAACAATTTACTATCTAGTTATAATATATTGAACTAGCAAATGTACGACGTAATTTCAGTTACAGTCAAAAGAATTTCATTGGATTTCCCGTAATGCTTATTAGCCTTAAACTAGTTTTATTCAAACAATCACAATTTAGTGTTCGTAAGGCTTACAATTAAGGCAAATAAATAAGACAACATCGTTTGTCACAATATTTGGCATATGCCACATTTTGCACTGTATACACTCTACCAATTAGGTTTTAGAAAAATTGCTATAGACGTCAGAGTAAATGAAAAAAAATTATTAATCAATTTCAAGAATTAGATCTTCTGGATGACCATCAAAATTTTTCATCTTAAACTTCTTCTCTCCTTCTTTTACTTTTTTGTTAGTTTGGCTTCTTTTTTTTAATTTCACCAGCATTTTTCGTTTTTCATATGAAATTTCTTTGTTTCTTGATGATTTTGTATTAGCATTCCTTTTTTATAGTTTCCTTCGTGAGCTTTTTTATTGAGACAGTAGTGTACTTTTATCTCAGCTGTGTATCTATCCACGGACAGAATAGTTATGGATTTCAATGGAAAAGTTTAAAAATCAGTTTGTTTCAGTCATGTAATTTTTATTTTAGGAAGGAGAAATATTTTTGTGCAATAATAGTAATTCGTTGTAAATACCGGCATTACATAAAGTTTTAGCAAATAAAGAGCTATCTTCATATTTTTAAGTAAATACAAGTCTATGCTTAAGGTTCACAAAAGTTTTTTCTTCCTTTTTAAATATCCGTTAAGTAATATGTAGAATATATTAAAATTTTGCTCATTTCATGAACATTTGCATTATTTTCTGAAAGGGCTATTGTAGCTAATTCATGCAGGTCTTAATTTTCTCTTCCCTTTCCGACTATATTCTATAATTTCTCCTTGTAAAAGTAGAACAAAGAAACACATGAATTGAGAAACCAACGGGTATTTTAAATATTTTTCAGCCGAATTGTTGTAAAATCCAAGGACTTGTGATTTATTATTTCTCTATTTGTTAATTACAACTCGCCCTGTAGCATATTTTTCTAAACGAAATAAAACCATTATGGAATTAGATTGTTTTCCACCATACCAAAATTAAATATGTGATCAAATTCCAGAGAGAGAAAACTAGTAAATAAACAATAAAAAACTTGATTGTGTTTTACTGTTTACGCATATTTGTACAATGAGTCAAAAATACATTTTGGAAATGTTTACTAATTATCAATTGGGTTTGCTACAATAATTCCAGAAGTGACTTTAATATTATTTCCATGAAATTTTCTGCCAGAATCTTTGTTTTTTTTAAATTAAGTTCATTTAACAATTGACCAAAAACAAGTCCTTATACAATATTTTCTTAAACAATTGTTCTCTTTTGTTACAAATTGTAAAAAATACGTACTCTAAAATTATCTACAGAATTACTGACAGTTATCCCGTTATGAAACGTTATCAATATTTAAAAAATTATTCATTCTTTTTATTACTTGAAATAAACCCATCAGAAAGCGTACTTTGTTTTAATATTCGAGTGCAGAAAATCGAGCACGCGCTATCAGGGTTGGTTTTATATAATATTACACTAATGAATACAGATTTTGATATATTTATCATTTTGAAACAAGTTATTGAAACAGGTTTTTTTACATGTCCAAGAAACATACTTGATAAGTGCCTCGAATAACAATTTATTTAGTTTTATTAACAAGTCACGACTTCACAGGAAACTTTATATAATTCCATATTACTATGTATTACTGTTTAAATTCCCTTTTGTTTTAGAATTATATAATTTAGTCATGTGAACTTACTTACATATGCCTGATAAATAGTTTTTGAATAAAACGAAGTTGATATTAAGAAAAGGTGGCAATGAAAAGCTATTTATTTAACAGAAGGCAAATTTAATTGATTCCGGGGCTGAACGTTTGTTCGATTTGAAATGTCAGAGCAGTTCAATTGCCAACCTTCCGTCGCAGCACACCCCAAATTATTTGGTAGCATCCGATAGCCTCTTCAGCTTATATTTATATAAATATTCCTGTTTTGGTGTTCATTTATTTTTATTGTTAACCTCTGTGGTATTTCAATTGCAAAATATTTTTAAGTTAATTAACTCTTTTCATTTCCCTGTTTTCTTGTTATTTTTGAAGTAGGAAACTTTATTTTGAATAAAGTTTTTTAATAATCTTATATTTTTTGGTTAAAAGAATTGATTGTTGTTTCATAATTAAACATAAATATGATATTAATATATTGTTATTTCTAACGTCCAAAATGTAAAGCATTACAATATTTCTTGGAAAATAAATGTAATTTTTAAATTCTCCATTTATCTATTTTAAATAAGTTTTATAAAACGCTTGTTTGTTTTTAAATAGTCGCCTAAATATATTTAATTTAAGCTAGTCAAATGTACGAAACATTTTCCGCCTTTTGAAATGGTGAGCTGAAATATAGCAACATGATAATATGATTTTAATTCTTTCAACAAACGTAAGCATATTAAAAGTTTAGTAATATCTTACGCAGGTATATCTTAGTGTATGTATTTGACGGATATTTTTGTTGTAGAATAAAAAAATTGCATACAATCGAATTATCGATGAAAACCCAGAAATATTAAGATTGTCGTTTAACGATAAATCAAGTGTCTAGTAAAGAAATTTACATACATACGTGGAACTTTATACTACGGATTTCATTTAGTCCGATTTTGTTGGTTTTGTTTCGAAGATCGAATCCTTACCTTTATCGTTTAGATGCACTAATAAAAAGTACTTGAGTTTTGACAGCGTTTTCAGTTTATGCACTTTTTATTCACAAATATCCATAAACGACAAAGGTAAGGATGCGACTTACGAAACAGTATCAACAAAATCGGGCTAAATGAAATCCGTAGTATAAAGTTACTTACGAACAAAACTTACTTAACAAAAAACGTTGATTTTTAAAAATATTACGAATTTCCCCGTTTCGACTAGTGCTCGCCATCGATTTTATCATTTTCGGGATGCTACAGCAGTTTTTTTACAATTTATTTGCAAATATTTTAACCGCCGTGGAATGCAGCTATAATATTTCTTTTTGTTAAGTGTTAAAGTCGATTCACTTACAAGAGGAACAGTCAATGATATACTTCTACGACTTACAAGAGGAACAGTCATTGATATACTTCTACGACTTACAAGAGGAACAGTCAATGATATACTTCTTTGCAATGTATAGAGTAATTGCATAAGATTATGAAGATTTGTACTTAACTCCAAAATCAATTCTTTTAAGCAATAAATTCTTCTCTTTGATTTGTTACTAAGACGGTAAGTAATTTTTAGCAAAATATTTGTCGATTAGTTTTAATCTACATCGTCTAAAGAAAATTAATTATAAATATAGGCGTCTACATTGAGACTTAATTACCTAATACTGGTTATATTAGGATATATGTTATATTAGCTAAGCTAAAATAAATATCTGGTTTAATTAATTGTTTTTAAATATTAGAGTTCTTTTACTTGTAAAGAAGTCTAATATTTAAAAAAAATTTGAACGACATTTTTGAATGTATCGGACGAAATTCAATTCATCTTATCTAAAACTTGCATGAACTAAGATTAAAAATTAAGCACGACAATTAAAGATTGTATTGTAAAATAAAGATACTGTAACGAGGGTACCGACAATCGTATTTTCACGAACGATGTTATCATTAAATTTGTGGTTCTCGACTCGAATTAAAACGAGAATTTAACAATGTGATTTATACATCTACCGTCCAAGATTAGATTCGGTGTGAAACTTGTTGTATTTTCTGGCTTTAGTTTTAATTTAATTTGTTTATATTTAAATCTTGACAATCTTTTTGTACCACCTTTGAAATATATACTTATATTGGCATACCTTTTTTAGGGCCAAATTTATGAAAGACAATTTTTGAAGTGTTGCTATATAGGTCCAGTAAGAACTACTGTATACTGTGGACTTTTTATCGGTCAATAGTTAAATGGTCTTTGATTTTATGTGCACCTTCCCACATAAAGATGAATTTAATTTTTTTAACCTTTTATGACTTTGGTGGTTTCTTTTAAAATTATGATGCGATGTTCTAAATTTATATGTCTACTATTCATAATATGTATATTCATAATATTCTAAAATAAAATCAGTCAACGGCATGTCGAGTCACGGATAAATTAGCATTGAGTAGTTAGTTCACAAAATATCTAACTATGTTTTATACATTTCTTTGCCATTATCATTCATGCGCACAAATTTGTGATAATGTAAAAGGGATTTTAAAAACTTGACAGTTGGATCTGCTATTGCGATTCGTCTTCATATTTATAGCATATTTTAATAGTTAATGTTAAATCATTAAATAATAAAATATTTAAAATGTATTTTTCTAATTAATATTAATTTATTTTAGGTACACAGAATACTCAATCATCCAGTAAATTCCATATTTGTGTGTACTTGAGAATTTTATTTTATATTTCTAAAAGTAATGTAGTTGGATCACTACAAATACATGTTAAATCTGTCGGTGTATTTCCAGGTTCCTATTGTCTTGTTTGAAAATGGAAGGTTTAGAATGCATATTGTCAACGACTCAAGTACTAATATTTCGTAGAGGGGAGTGAACAATTAAAAGTCGTAACTGAAACTAAAACTTCATTCTAAGGAAGGCTTTATTTTGCAAAATGTTTTTCATCCCCACTTCTAATATGGGAAGTACCTCTGAAATAAGAAAAAATTGTTTTCTTTAAATTTGATTGAGATATTTAATTGAGGCACATACTTGAAAAATACATCCACTTAAATCTAAAATATTGGAAATTATGAAGGTATGACTGACGAACGGATATATACATGGACATGAAACAATTTATAAGCAGAATTAGAGTTATGTAATCAAAAGCGATACAAAATTCTAAAAATAATTATCATTTATTAGCATTTTTAGAATACGTTTCAACATTATAAATCATAATCTAATTAGAAAAATATTTGATTAAATGATTATTGCAACATTTTTAAGTTATGATACCCAATACTTTAAAAAATGCAAATAATTAATAAATATATACATACATACAAAAAACAATTATTCTAAGTAAATTTTCAATTATAGCACGTCACTTGGGTTTGAACAAATGAGTTTTTTAACATAGGACTATAAAATAAATTATAAAAAACAAATCGATGAATTGACACGACTAATCAATAAATGCTCTTCGACATAATTTCTTAGATAAAAAGCGACTAGAGCTGAAATGGCAACATTTTCCTTAAATAACCTTTTACTTATAGTTATAAGCTATTTTCATATTCTTTAGTTAAAGACAGAAGTACTGAGTTTACTTTCCATTCAGAAACACTGTTAAAGGTTAAATTTATCGTACAAGTACCAATTATGTCTTACAGTTAGGATCATATAAGTACTTGAGATAGTAATAAAATGTGGCCCAAAATATATCCGTTACAAATATAGAAATTGAAACAACCGTAGTTTATTTTTTTATGGACAGCAATACTTATCCCTGAAAATAAAGCCTTCAGCATTGACACATTCGTAAAGTTTATAAATCAGCGCAATCTATTATTTTCTTTGTACAAAATTTTACAATGTTCAAATACTCTTTACTGAATTGACTGAAAGCTTATAGGTCTATTTTAAATTACAAAATATTTATTTTTGTTCTCAATATTGAGCCAAATAACTTAATGAGGCAGAATTAATTGCATTTCTACACACTTTAAACAAAGATTTCAAGAGATATTTCCAAACATATCAAAAGAACGTTAAAGTGAATGCGAAAAGTTTTCAAACCATCCATCATGGGAAATTCAATCCATCAAACTATATATTTTTAAATAACTTAAATAAATTTTTATTCAAAAAGTTCGCAAAACTTTTAAAGAAATTTTGCAGATAACTCAGTAGAAACTAGATCCTAGGGAGAAGAAAATTTATAATTCAAACAACAATTTAAATTTCCACATAGTGCCTTTCAGATACTTGGAGCAATATTTCAGATTATATTTAGCCGAAAAATTTTTTTTTCACGGTTCCGTGCCTTAAAACAATAAAACAAAAACTTTCTACGATCACTCGTGTGACCATCTATCCGTCGGTCACAGGCGTTTTTTTTCAGAACACCTTGACCTGGAAACCTAAAATTTAAGTTTATAATAGAGCATACTAACCCGAAAGTATCTCAACAAGCTTTTACTCTAAAATAATCATATGGAAAGTTTAAAGGGTGGGTATGTATTAAGTACTCGAAAGACAAATTAAGATTCCATATATAGTTTAGGGTATCGCTCGAAAGGGTTAGTCATAACGGTATCAATTTTTTTCATCCTTCTCGACATTATACCTTCAGAGATATAGTGAAAAAATTTGAATTTTAGGGGATAACATAAACAATTTTCTTTTACAGGAAATGTCCTTTAGATTACAAGAAAACTATAGCAGTTATTCTAGGTGCCATAATTTTTTAAATGTGGACCATGCTGTACGCCTGTGAAAAAGGTAGTGGGCAATCTATTCATTCCTATATTTATTTATGTAGTTTAATATTTCTAATTTATACATATGTCGGACTTATTGCTGCGAGAGCCACCTCTTACAGTCAACAGGAATAATATGAGCTTTAATAAAATATGAATTATTTACTTTGTGAAAAGTTAATATTTGTCAATGGATTAACAGCAACACTATATACGTTTAGATGTTTATCAGTGTCTGAATGTTTATGGAACTTTCCTAAAGTGAGTTTAACTCGTACATAGATATGTTTTAAATTTTATGTATTGTGTAGAATATCATTAAGCAAGCTACAAGGATATCAAAATTACTATTTTTAGAAAGTTATGTGTGATAATTGTGGAGATAGTGTGAAAAAATTTCACAAAAATTATTTCCCCTTTCTATGTATATTTCAAAACTACTAAAGTCGAAATTATAAAGAAAACAGCTAACTTGATGTTTACCTAATGCATAAGGTATGTAGTATAGAGTGATTATCAGGTCCATAAGACCTTGATTCTCAAGTTTAGCGGAGAATTATACCGATGGTTCTAATTTTAATAATTTTTAGATATATTCATGATAATTTTACGTTTTTGAAAATATTACGTATTCAATATATTTCCACGGTGAAAAAAAGAAAATAGTTTGATCGCAATACTATATATCTTGTTTCTCAAGTTTACCGGAAAACTATGCCGCTGATTCTAAGTTTCATAGTTTTTGAGATATTCTTGACGATGTTAAGTTTATAGAAGTATTACGCAGGGAATATATTTACACGGTGAAAAATATTTTAAACATTTGTAAATAGTTTAATCGAAATACCTAATACATTGTTTCTCAAGCCTTTCGTAGGTTTACAATTCACTTTTTTGTTACAGAAATATTTAAATATAAAACACAAAATTAAAGCCTATTTAATTCGTCCAGTTAAATCTTTGGTCTAATCAAGAAATTGTATTCGTCTATTGGCATGTGTACAAATACATGAATAGAATGAAAAGTGTCTTGAAGATAAGTGTTGATAATCTAAATTGAATGCTTACAAGGTTGGAATTATAAAAATAACTTTTGATAACCTAAATTGAATTTGCGTAAGATTGAATTATTTCCTAAAAAAATAAATTCCGGAAGCTGGAGCTGATGGTCGAAGGAAATGAAATCAAATCACATCATTGCTTTTTTCACAATTGTTATCTTGAAGAAATATTTTCCTTTAAAAACAAAAAAAATATTAATAATTTACACCAAAATATAATGATTCATTTGAATTAGTAATATTTTTCTTATTTTTGTCCAAATTTTGATTAAGTGTTGTTCGAAGCAAATAAACGGATGTAGCTCCATATATATTGTAATGAACGTAAATTTAAATTTCCGTCTATGTGTGTGTAAGTAGTGTGAGGGTAATAAGGGTGAATTTTCAATTTAAAGATGATAAACCTTTCACGCCCCTGTGGAGCTTGCATTCCGCTTAAATGTCACATATAAATTAATTATTTTTGAAAAGGATATTTTAATAAAGAAGAATATTAGAATTAAAACTTTGCTTCTGAAATAAAGATCGAATATTACAAAGCAATAATTTTATTGTGGGTTTTAATTTAAGTTTTATTTATGAAATAAGGAAGAAGCTGAAAAAATTTGCGTATAAAATTAAAAATGAATTTAGGAATGAAATGAACATCAAGATGGCGTAATTTTTGGAAAGGAATGGGTTATGTAAAATGCCATTCTAAAAATTTTAACAAAATTTTGTCATTAAAATCAAATAATCAAATATAAATGAAGGTTTCAATTTAGGCAATTTAAACATTGAAACTTTTAAGTTTAAGAAAAGATCGCCTAAATTGTTAAAATGTGTAACATTACATTTCTTTACCACAACGACATTTTATTGGACGAGAATTTGCTAGTATTTCTAAAATAAAAAACACTACTTTTGCATAATAAAAGGCATATATAAAAAAAACACTACTTATGTATAATCAAAGGCATATATAAAAAAAACACTACTTTTGTATTTTGTTAAAATTTTATTCAAAATTAATTAACAATAGGAAAATTTATTTATCTTTTCTCTAACACGTTTCAACCAATCAAGGTTCAATTTAAAATTTGTATAAAAAAAAGACAAAAATGGGAATTGCTACACCCGTTTCGTTTATAACTATTAAACGTGGCTATGATGTGATGTGTATATTTTAATGAACAATTAATTTGATTTGGTTTGGACTTTTGTTGGTTTATCGATTTGCGTATAGACGTATACATAAATGTTCGCTTACTCGTACGCTAATTGTTGCATGTACTTGTGCATGTATGCGCACTGTGTATCGTGTGCGTGTCCATTCATACTTACAGTAACTTTAAGCTTATTTCAAAAAAATTATATAGTTGTGATATAATATATCCATGGTATAAAAGCCGAAGATTTAATCGTTGGCTGAATACCGGCTATATTCATGATATTTGTAGATAATCTATACAAACTGAGATAATTACTTTTCGTTGACTAGAATCGATCTGATAATTGCATTTTTTCAAGTTTTCGTATCTTTGATTCTTTTAAAATAAACGTGTTTTTTGCAAATATGAACACAAAATATAATTTCTCAGTAACAGGATATTTTCATTTCAGGTAATAAAATGATCAGATCATATAGGGGGGAATTTAACTTTACGTTCGTAAAATATATATCGAGCTACATCCGTTTATTTGCTTCGAACAACACTTAATCAAAATTTGGACCCAAATAAGGAAAATATTACTAATTCAAATTAATCATTATATTTTGGTGTAAATTATTAATTATTTTTTTGTTTTTAAAGGAAAATATTTCTTCAAGATGAAAATTGTAAAAGAAGCAATGATGTGATTTGATTTCATTTCCTTCGACCATCAGCTCCAGCTTCCGGAGCTTATTGCTTTAGGAAAAAAAATCCATCTTGTGCAAATTTGATTTACATTATCAAAACTTATTTTTATAGTTCCAAACTTATAATCATTCGATTTATATTATCAAAACTTATCTTTAAGACACTTTTCATTCAATTCATGTATTTGTACACATGCCAATGGACGAATACAATTTCTTGATGAGACCAAAGATTTAACTGGACGAATTAAATCGACTTTTATTTTTTATTTTATATTTAAATATTTCTGTAACAAAAAAATGAATTGTAAACTTATAAAAGGCTTGAGAAACAATGTATTAGGTATTTCGATTAAACTATTTACAGATGTAAAAATTTTTTTCACCGTGTAAATATATTCCCTGCGTAATACTTTCATAAACTTAACATCGTCAAGAATATCTCAAAAACTATGAAACTTAGAATCAGTGGCATAGTTTTCCGGTAAACTTGAGAAACAAGATATATAGTATTGCGATCAAACTATTTTCTTTTTTTTACCGTGGAAATATATTGAATACGTAATATTTTCACAAACGTAAAATTATCATGAATATATCTAAAAATTATTAAAATTAGAACCATCGGTATAATTCTCCGCTAAACTTGAGAATCAAGGGCTTATGGACCTGATAATCACTCTATACTACATACCTTATGCATTAGGTAAACATCAAGTTAGCTGTTCTCTTCATAATTTCGACTTTAGTAGTTTTGGAAATAGAAAGGGGTAATAATTTTTGTAAAATTTTTTCACACTATCTCCACAATTATCACACATAACTTTCTGAAAAAAGTAATTTTGATATCCTTGTAGCTTGTTTAATGATATTCTACACGATACATGAACTTTAAAAAATATCTATTTACGAGTTAAACTCGCCCTAGGAAAGTTCCATAAACATTCAACACTGATAAACATCTAAACGTATATAGGGTTGCTGTTAACCCATTGACAAATATTAACTTTTCACAAAGTAAAAAATTAATATTTTATTAAAGCTCATATTGTTCTGGTTGACCGTAAGAGGTGGCTCTCGCAGCAATAAGTCCGACATACGTATAAATTAGAAATATTAAACTACATAAATAAATATATAAATGAATAGACTGTCCACTACCTTTTTCACAGGCGTAAAGCATGGTCCACATTTAAAAAAATTATGGCACCTAGAATAACTGCTATAGTTTTCTTGTAATATAAAGGATATTTCCTGTAACAAAAATGTTTATGTTATCCCCTAAAATTCAAATTTTTCACTACATCTCTGAAGATATAATGTCGAGAAGTATGAAAAAAATTGATACCGTTATAACTAACCCTTTCGAGCGATACCCTACACTAAATAGGGAATTTTAATTTGCCTTTCTAGTACTTAATACCCACCCACCCTTTAAACTTTCCATATGATTATTTTTGAGTAAAAGCTCATTGAGATACTTTCGGGTTAGTATGCTATATTGCAACGTTAAATTTTAAGTTTCCAAGTCAAGTTGGTCTGAAAAAAAACGCCTGTGACCGACGGATATATAGTCACAGGAGTGATCGTAGAAAGTTTTTATTTTATTGTTTTAAGGCACGGAACCGTGAAAAATGCTATTATTTTTAACCCTCCTTCTAAAATTCCCACATAACAATTTTTGAGCTTTTGCTATTGAGACCTACGTGGATAACATGTTTTATCACTACACCAAATTGGTTATTTCAACATTAAATTCTTTCTGAAAAAACTACGACAAAATTTTAAATATTATCTTAAATATAGTTCTAAATTAAATAGGTCTGAAATCCTAATAAATTTCCTTTTCGACCCATGCCTAAAACGATACTCAAAACGGAAATAGTATCCAGTACTTCATATACCCCCTTCAATATTGTTATATTAAAAAATTTTAAATTTTTTTTAAATTTGTAAAAAAACTGCTATGAGAGACAACCAAATCCACAAATGCTTGAATAATTTTATAATGGTACCTTTTTTTGCGATGTAGGGAAACTTGATAAAAATTTTAAGTAAAATATTACCTGTATTTCAATACATTTCCTAATTTTGTCTGAAAAAGAAAATATTAGCTTTAATAAAATTTTTTCGGCTAAATATAATCTGAAATATTGCTTCAAGTATCTGAAAGGCACTATGTGGAGATTTAAACTGTTGTTTGAATTATAAATTTTCTTCTCCCTAGGATCTAGTTTCTACTGAGTTATCTTCAAAATTTCTTTAAAATTTTCGCAAACTTTTTGAATAAAAATTTACTTAAGTTATTTCAAAATGTATAGTTTGAAGGATTGAATTTCCCATGATTGATGGTTTGAAAACTTTTCGCGTTCACTTTACCGTTCTTTTGATATGTTTGGAAATATCTCTTGAAATCTTTGCCTTATTAAGTTATTAGGCTCAATAGTGAGAACCAAACTAAATATTTTGTATTTAAAAACGACCTATAAGCCTTCAGCCAATTGAGTAAAGATATTTGAACATTGTAAAATTCTGTACAAAGAAAAGAATTGATTAAGCTGATTTATAAAATTTACGAATGTATCATCAATGCTGAAGGTACATCTGCTTTATTTTCAGGGATAAGTATTGCTGTCCATAAAAAAATAAACTACGGTTGTTTCCATTTCATTATTTGTAAGGGATATATTTTAGGCCACATTTTATTATTATCTTACGTACTTAAATGGTCCTAACTGTAAAACATAATTGCTGCTTGTACGATAAATTTAACTTTTAACCGTGTTTTTTAATGGAAAATAAATTTAATACTTCTGTCTTTAACGAAGGATTCTGAAAATAGCTTATAACTATAATTAAAGGGTCATTTACGGAAAATTTTGCCATTTCAGCTCTAGTCTCTTTTATCTGAGAAAATATTTATATTAGTAAAGCATTATCCGGTAGGATTTATTTATTACAGAATACGAAGAAAATCCAAATGAAGGTAAAAATATATCTGAATTATACAAAAAATTATAATGATATTACCTAAGGTGTGTTGGGACTGTCCAGTCAATATTCTCAAAGGTCAAGTCATTACTTTACTTGGTTTCAAACAAGATAATTTGATATTTTACTCCATTCATTCATCGCTAATTAATGGGTAATATATTAAATTTCAAATTACACAAAATTACTAATTATGCTTAGTTTAAAATTATTATTATGGTGAATAAAATATACCAGGTTGAGAAGAAATAAGTTTAATACCATTAATGAAACAATATTTATCTACATTATAATCAGTAAGTATGGGGAATAGTCATTGATCAGTCTCAGAACTACGCACGCGTGGGTGTATATGAAAAATTATTTGATCTCGAAATTTTGAACAGATATTAAGTAATAAGTTAATTTTTATTTTGTACAAGCCTTGTTCCAAATTTCACAGTAAGAAAATATATTTAAAACATAAGGTAAAAGAAGTCTAATATTAAAAAAAAATTTGGCCAGATATTTATTTTAGCTTAGCTATTAGCTATTATATTACGAGTATTAAGTAATAAAGTCTTAATATAGACGCCTATATTTGTAATTAATTTTCTTTAGAATCGATTTAGAACTAATTCACAAATATTTTGCAAAAAATTATTACCGTGTCAGTAACAGATCAAAGAGGAGAATTTATTGCTTAAAAGAATTGGTTTTGGAGTTAAGTACAAATCTTCATAATCTTATGCAATCACTCTATACATAACAAAGAAGAATATTATTTACTGCTCCTCTTGTAAGACGTAGACGTCTAGTGAATCGAGTTATCACTTAAGTGAACACTTATCAAAAAGAAATGTTATAGCTGCATTCCACGGCGATTAAAATATTTGAAAGTAAATTATAAAAAAAAAATGTACGGCAGCATCCCGAAAATAATAAAGTCGATGGCGAACGCCAGTAAAATTTAAAAAAACCAATGTTTTTTATTAAAAAAACATTGGTTTTGTATTTTAAGAGTAACAGTAACACATTTAACTTATATACTTTATTAAATCTTTTACTTGACAGAAAATACAACATACTGTTGAATAAAATAATGTTATTCAACAGTATGAGAAATTTAATGAGTTCTTTTCATAAGTAACAAAATGTTTCTTTTTAATACTTACTACCATAATTCATTTAAATTTTAAATTTGAACGTTATTAAAGTTTTATTGTCAAAGACTATACTTTCGTCAATGCTATACAGTTAATTTGCCTGTCTTTTTCAAAAAAATTAGATAACATTTAATTAAAAAACAAATTCAAAAAATGAAGACTGAAATATAGAAAACCTTGTTTTTAATATATTTCCTATAAAAACAAAAAAAACCAGGCGATTAAAAAAAATGTTGTCCATTGAATTTGACATACACATGTCGTTAATTTAATTAATGATTCAAAACTTTTCTGCAAACGATGTTTTTTGTAAAAACTTTTCCGTCGTTTGCTAAATGTCCTTGACCGTTATATTCGGAAATATAAAGTTTCGAAACGTCGAATGATCGAACTATACTTGCTGCGACGTACAATAATTGCCCATGTGTAAAAACTAGCCGATTTAATAAAACTCCAATTTTTTCGAATGTTTTTCCTTGAGACTTATTTATTGTCATTGCAAATGCAGGTATTATAAGAAATTGAGTTCTTTGAATTATACGTGGAATAAAAATTCTCTTATTGAGTTCGGTTCCAGTTGAAACTTCGCAATCAATTACATTACAATGCATAAATTTGTTTTCTCTAAAAATCCATAATATATTGCGTTACTATGCTTTGTCTAGGCCTGGCACGTGTGACCGACGACGCCATGACAGTTCAACCAAAACAATAAGCGCGAGTACGTGTTGTGGAGATAAAAAAAATAAATTTTCATTGTTTTCTTACGGTTTTCACAAAGGTTTGTACACTAACTTTTTATATTACCAATCAGTTACTTATACATAATATTCCTTTTTTTCTGTTGCTAGTATAAATGAATGTAATTTGTGATTTTCATTTTTTATTTACCTATTTGCAATATTTCAATTCTACACTTGTAAATTTTGGTACATTGGGCAAAACGGATATGGGCTAATTAGTTAGGGTAACCATTTTACCCGTTTCCTCATTTTAGCATGTTTACCCCCTTCAGTTAATTTTATATGGATTTACGTTTAATTTATACCCCACTGGTATTTATGTATTAGATTAAGTTACAATCAAAACATATGAATCAAATGTTTTACTTTATTTTAGATGGTGTTTAAATATACACGTAACAGTGGTCGAGCAGCATGATCAGAAGAAACACTAGACAGGGCATTGAAAGCTGTAAGAGATGACAAGTAATCCATAAATTTAACCGCAAAAAAATTTGGTAATCCATTTAGAACTTTGCATAGACATGTTAAGCCTGGAAATAAATCGATGAAATTGGGTAAGTTCATATTTGGTTATGTGCCTATTTCAAAAAATCAGATAGATTGTTTTTTGGGCTTACCTGGTCAGGTTTTAAGGAGTGGTTTTTAACTATGCCGCAAGGAATAATATTTCTCATCCATTTAAAAATTTAAAATCTGGAGATGACTGGTTTTCGGGTTTCAAGCGTCGACACTCAGAAACTGTACTAAGAGCGCCGGAGCCAAAATCTTTAGCAAGGACATGAGGCTTCAACAAGCCACAGGTGGAGTTGTTTTATACTAACTATTGGAACCTTGTAGAAAAATACAACTTTGATGCAACAATAATGTATCTAATATGGACGACATGAATAAAGAGCAGTACAACTATAGCCGAAATTTCCTACAACGGTGCATCGTCTACTTTGACCGACGGCTGTTCAAATGACTCTCTGGAAGTAAGGACGACTGAGCTGCTTTTACTTGAAATTGCATCTGCTACTCCTATAGAGGCAATACCTGAATCTTCAGCACACTACCAACGCACAAAAAATGAGACTGAGATGTCTACTACATATTTGCCCGTCAAAGCTGATCAAGCTATAAAATTTAAAAAGGTAAATAATAAAAAGACGGAAATGTTTAAGTTAGCAGGCCCCAATAAGACAAAGAAGAAACGATGTCTTGACAAACCGCTAACCAAAAGCCCGGAACCTGATTACCACTGTTTGGTGTACGCCAATGGGTACACTGATCCCCAAACAGAAGATTGGATTCAGTGTAATCAGTACACAAGTTGGGCTCATAAGCCATTTCTCGATGTATACCAAGATTAATTTCTATTCCATTAGTGTATTCCTTTTGCCTTTCAAGCATATTCGTTTTGCCCGGGGGGGTCGGGCAAAATGAATAATTGACATCTTTTTTTAATGACTATTATTTTTACAGAAATTTTAAAGTACAAATAAAAAGTCCAAAGAGTTCAATTGATTGTCAGCTTGTTGTTAAATATTTACACTTTTCCTTAACATATGCGTCATGCCCGTTCTTCCCATACTTATATCTGATAATGAATATAGTTCATTTACTGCAGTTGAATGAATTATTCTCCTGGCACTTTATTGTAGATATCTAGCTATGAGTTCATATAAATCAGCTAACATCCACATAATTTTATATATGGATTCTTTGGAAATAAATAATAACCTTAAGATTTGAGTTCAAAAAATAAAAACACAAAACTGAATCTCGTTGAGATTATAGTCTTATTAGCATTATTAATTATAAATTATTTTAAATTCTTCAAGGACAAATGACTAAATACATGCATGTTACTTAAATATACTCAAATGATAAATACCATTGTCGATTAAATTTTGCATTTTCTGCGTGGCAATAAACATTTTTATCGTTAAAATACCGCGAGCTTTTTAATATATGACCGCACTGACGGCGCCAGAAACATATTTCAATTCATAGTACTAATTGATTGTAAATAAGACATCTTAATGTTTAATTACATAATGTAATATTAATATTATACATAAACAAATAAAATATTATACTTTATTTTTCTTAACATCATATATTGTATTACTTCTGCTACAATTTATCATATAATTTGGCATTTTATGTACTCTGCGTTCACTTTTCGTTTGAAGTTGTTGATTTCATTGGACGCGCTATGTTATGTTTATGAGAGTCAGTAATTACAGAGATACACGAATTATCATTATGTGTATCTACGTCAACATGCTTCACGTGCATTCAAAATTTGAATAAAAATATAAGACAAATAACATTTAGTATATTAAAAACATCTACTTACTTTACGTCTTTAATTGCCTGCCTATAGCACAGCTAAGGAACGGTTATGAATTTAACAATCTATGTATGTACGTTTGTCCGCAGCCCAAAAACCGCTCAATTGATTTTAGCTAATAAAATATAAATCGGTTTATTCTTTATGTAAAAATATCACAGATAAGTTTTTTATAAAAAAAAAATATTTTAGCAGACTTGCAGCATAAAGAAAGGATTAAAAAACTTTTTCGCGTATCTTATGGAAAATATTTCATTCGACAGATTTTTAAATATAATTATGAGGTTTTGTCTATAAATTTTTCATTTTAATTTATAATTCAAAATTTTTCATATTCTGCGTAAAAAAATTAAAAATAAAAATAATAACAATTTAGGAGATCATAATTTCAATGAAAGATAAGATAAAAACGAAAACAAGTTAGGTAACCATATTTTCAATAAAAGATAATCAACACTGTATTGGAAAGCCGTAGGCGGCGTTTAGTTTTGACACATGTTCTACCGGAAAAAATATTGACATATCAAAACTGAACCAGCCTACAGCTCCACAATTCAGTGACGGCTATCTTTCATTGAAATTAAGATACTTGTTCGCATACTTTTCGGTTTTTTTCGACGTAATCGGGTTATTGCTGTGCTTTATTACATTATATTTGGAAAAGCGTTAATAATGTGTAAATGTCGTTGAAAACCGATATCTCGATGACATTATTTTTTATCTAATCTGATGGGCATTGAATGGTCTACGCAGCCAGAACTGTTGGGTCTAAACTGGAACACTTATATGAAGTTAAAGGCTGAACGATGAAGATACATTTTTTTTTTAATAAGTTTAGTTTAATATTTTATTACTCATTTGTTTGAAGAACATGCATTATAAGTAATCTAATTTATAGCTTATCACGGATTCAACAAATTTGAAAGCAATTTTTTGTCACATCGAATACGTTACAATTCATTTTACATCAGTGTTAAGGCAGTTATATGATACTATGATGAGTTAGAAGTAGTGGACGAAATTCTAATTTCAAGTCAAGGTTCACTTGATATATACTTAATACTTTTGATATCGTTGAAATATATCATATTACCAGATGATATTTTTGATAGTACATATTGATTTTATCTGACACGAAGTTTAAATTCATAAAATATTACACTTTGATATTTCCTGATCAGATTTATATTATATTCGTCACATGGTCAAACAGAAACATAATTTTAAATGCTTAATTTGTTCACAGTACTCATAAGATAGTTTTATTTTTATACAGAAATTCTTAAAAATCTGGAGATTATTACAGTATTTAGAATTATACGTTAAAAAAATATTTAAAATTTGCTTACTTTTTCAAATTCATTTGATAACTTTCAACATAATGATGACCAGATGATTGATCTTTTCTGTAATTTTGATGAAGAATTCATAAATTTCTTGCATGTTTAATTTGTCAATTATTTATGCTGCTTTCTTGATATTCGTTTAATTGACCAGTATAATTAAATGAAATATTAATCTGCTTGTATACGGAATATCCAGGGGTCAAGTTAAATTTTGAACATATTAAACGTACAAAAAAATTATATATATAATGTAACTTACAGACAAATTATGACTTTCACTTGTTCTATTTGAAAAAATAATAAATTCCATAAAGGTCATCATATCTGAAATCCTTTAACTTATATTCAAATCATTCGTAGTTTTACGGCGATCTCTGATAAAAAGCCGTAAAACTAACCAACGATGCGTAATAAATATAGATCCTATTTTGAAATAATATTTAATACGTTTGCCAACTTAGCAGTGTTTGATGAAAAGTAACTTCCACGATGATTGATTTTCCCAAGATGATTATTTCAGCCGAATTTAACTGAATTGAAATCAATTCAGTGTCGGCATCATTATTTCAATTTTAAATTCTCTCATAAGGATTTAACGATGTTATGTGCGTCAATATGTAGGTTCTAATTATTTTATCCTTTTATATGATAAACACGCATGACGCGTTTACTTTCAAAATATCAGCCTGAGTACGCAGATACACATAAGGTGCGCGTGATGAAATAATTTTCACACATGCACGTTTTCTTGACATAATTCAGTTAGGCGGGCATACATTTTATTACAAGTAATATTTTCTTATCATTTTCACTGGATATTTGAGCAGTGCTTAGAAAATACAGGTACCTAGGACTGAAGTTGTTACAGTGGCGTTATTATAAATATATCAATAGGTTTCATTACTAATGTCAATACTTGTTCACATTATGCGTTACTCATCCATAGTTGATTAGTATTATTGATAATATAATTTCACCAAAAGTGCGATCTCGTTCGATTTCAGAGGAATTTGAAGTAACGAAACCAGCCATGTAGAATATGATTAATTATTGGTTGAAGGATAACAAAAAGAAATTTCATATTCGAGAATAAGATAATCACCATAAAAAGCAATGTTTTTGATTGAACCTAGAGTATTCTTTTCAATGATATAATTACGGTTAAAATTATTTAAATAACTTTAATTTCTTCTTAATTTAAATTAATTTTAAAAAAATTATTTAAATAACTTTACTTTCTTGTAAATTTGTTTTAAACCGCTGTTGACATAATTCTGTATTCAATTTATCACTAAAAATATGACAAGTATTTTTGTAGCGACTGTAGCAATTTATTTTATTTTTTTTTTTGATAATTAACATTTAACAGCTTGAATACCCATATTCTTTGATGGAAACCCTTGAGGCACGAAATGACTTAAATTGAAAAGAAAACATTATTAACTACTCAAGTTTACACAGTTCAAATTACGTCCATTAAATTCAGTGAACAAATTACAACTAATGGTGATATACTGCACTAATTTTAAAAAGTAAAGAACTTTCCAATTCACCTAATATGTCTCGATGACCATTACCCTCTACTCAACAAGACTGAAATTTATTTCTACACGTTTCTGTTCAGGATTACTTTTATATTTATTTATTCTTGATGTCTATAAAATACATTTTAATTTTTATATGAAATAGGAAGAAAGTAAAATGTCACTGGATGTAAGTATTTAAAAAGCAATAAACAATTTACAGTTTTCGACAAGGTAATGAAGATTTAGGAAGGATAATACAAAATGGAGACAAAAATGCAATCACACAATATTCTGATTTTTTTTAACCCGTGAGTTATCAATTATATTTATAAGAATTATAAATGATGCAGTACAAAAATATTCGGAAAATGGTAACATTGTGCGAAATTATCACAAGAATTAATGACGAAATGAAGTATTGAAGGTTGAATTTTACACTTACCAACAATTTCTATCCGATGGCAAATGGAAAAGATTCAGCGGTACTGGCGATAACATTGACCGATCTTCATTTAATTTCAACGCAAACATTTTATTGTTTACGAATAGTGGTACATTATGGAATTTGTTGAATACTAGAATAAAAATTTTCTACATACGCTTTCATAAGTCGTCTAAAAGAAAACTCACCTCCACTTATTTCATATTCTGTTTTTTCATCCTGTTTCTCTTTACTTCCGACATGTAAAATTTAGCTCCTTTTCTACGATTAATATTTATTTTTAATATCATTTTGTTCTTTTTTGACAGTCTTTAAAAAAAAGTATTTTTAGATCAGCGTCGATACCATATTTGGTTGTAAAACTCGGTGTCAAATGTTTGTTTCTTCGCTTATGGTTTATTAGAAGAGATTCTTGACTTTAAAAAATTAAATCCACCACGTGTATTCATTATGTTAGAATAAAAAAATAATAAATAAGTAAGTAAATATATAAATTATGCAAAAATTAATTAATTAAGACAGGATAAATCTCATACTTTTCAGCGTGAAATTTGAATGTTTTCTTCTTGCTTATATATATATATATATATATATATATATATATATATATATATACATATATATATATGCATTTCCTTATTTCCTTTTATATATAATACGTGTTTTACATTAATCAAGTTTATTCTCTAGTTTATGAAAAAGTAAAGAACTTTCAAAAATCAACATGTCAATATGTCAACAATCAACAACTCTTTATAAATGGTGCGAAAAAAACTCAAATATGATATGACCGTACTGAAATACTCGGTTATAATTTCCGTCTGATACGAGTAGACTCCTATATATCTATTTAGTACACACAAAGTACACAGCAGGTATGTGATTAATGTTTTCTAAAATTTAATGAACTTTTAAATGTGCTATAAATGAATTTCCACGGTTAAATGGTTCTGCTCCGAGAAGAATGAAGTTACGTAAGTAAATAAATCGAAATGTTGCGTAAACTATAGTAATTATGTTCCCATTATAGGTAACTACCTCCCAAAAACGAATAATTAATAACAAACAATTTTCATGTTTAAGAGTTTATTTCGTAGAGTCGTTTCGTAGTCGATGAATCACATAAAATATTGATCAATACGCCTGTATTATATAATAAATATAATTCACAAATTTGAAGATAACAAATTGTTAAATTAAGTATTTTGAGCTGGATCTTATGTATTGAGGTTATATAAAATATATCATATATTTGGTGAGGTATTACTTGAAGGTGGCATGAAAAAATTGTACGAATAGATTTTAAATATTGAATGTATAAACTGCCTCTATTGTATCAGGTGCTAAATTTATCCAATGACAAACAAACGAATAAATAGATAATGTTTCACTTTCATTATATTTGTAGGAAATTATTTCTAGGATGTAACAAATTGGATGGACAATTTTGAGCTTTCACAAGAACCCAACAATGTTTTTTATATTTTTATTATTTCCAGACAGTTACCCTACCAATCCTTCAATCAAAATTCCTTTGTTTTATTAAACAAGTTTTATTAAAGGTCTATTGCTGTTTTAGGCCTTTTTTATTATATTATATTTTTTGTTTTTACATTTTTTAGGACTCGGTTGACTTTTCCGTTTAATTGCAAGAATCTGTTGACTTTTCCGTTTAATTCCAAGATGGCCTTCCTCAGGCTTAAAGCGTTATCAAAATATTTTATTACTATATTAAAAATATATTTCAAGATTTTGAGGTTTTTTTATATAAATATATTGTTTTCTTCGTGATAATTCTAATAATAAGGTGACGGAATTAATTTTATTCCTCTCATAATCAATTTCTACTTACTGCTTACCTAATTGGTTTCCTTTCCCAAATGTATTTAATATATTTCAAAGAATATATGTAATTTAGTGTATTTCAAAACTCAATAAACCCAATATTTCTAATTATTCTAAGCATAGTGAAAAATACTGCAGTTATCACGCGCAAAACAGAAAACATTACTTCGTTTTAAAAATTAAATTCACCTGTTACTCTTTGTTTTTCTAACTCTTTTTTCTTTGTATGCTTTTGTATCAAATTCACCATCAATGGATAAAAGAAACTAATTAATTTAACTGAAAGTCTGAAAAACTGAATTACGTGCATCAGATCAAAGCAAACAAATGGCTAACATATGACGTGTAAGTTAAATGGTAACGTTTGTTTTTTTGAAGTTTTAGCAGTTAAATTCATTTTGCGTCTTTTTTTTTCCTTTCTCGTCATGATCTTTTTGATATATTTTTGTTAAAAAAAATAAGGAGTCCCTATATATCTTAGATTACAACTATTACAGATGTAATCTATGATATATAGGGCCCGTTATTGAAGTGGTTTGTTATAGATGAAATTGTTTATTTTTCTTTTCAGTCAAAAATTATTTCTTCCATAAATTTATTTTTATACAAGCGATTTGCTTATTTACTAATAATCATTATACTTTAAAGAAAACATGGTTTTAAAAGATGAATTCTGATCGCTTTATTCAAATAATTTAATTCACAAATGTTTCAATGATCTAGAAAGTGAAATATTATCTCCAATAAATATCGTGTGCCTGAGAGTTCACAGCAATAATTTGTGAGTAATTGTTGATACACTTTTACAACAAGAACGTAATTTGAACTCCATTTAAATGTTTTTATGATTTTTCAAATTTATATACTTCATAAACGCCGCTGAAAATTCATTGCTTTTATCTATTGTCGTCTAATTAGATAATAATTGCTTATTTATTTGTTGAAAAATTCCGTACGTATTTTGTTTACACATTTAACAACATGTGTTTATAAATTAAAGTAAATAAATATTCTCATCATTATGTAAATATATAAAATATATGCTGGTTTGACGCTCTTTTTTCGTCAAGAGAAAATGATAAGACCGTTTTACTTCGATGCATATAATTACTTTCAGAAATAAGACATGGTGCAAAATAAAACTTATAACTTTCAAGTGTTGGTTTTCTTTTAACTATGAAGTAAGAGGTAGCGAGCTAGGGTAGCCAATCTTGCCTCATATGCAGAGAATAGGCTTGTAATAGGCTATCTTCCATATGACATTAAAGAATAGGCTATCTTCCATATGACATTCCAGTAAATATTTACAGTGTATAAAGAAGCACAGACACTGCATCTTTAATATACTCAATCTGTTTAATCATTAATCTGTATAATCTAGTATTCAACACAAATACCTGGATACTCTAAAATGCCTAAAATGTTCTATAATTATATGCAGTAATTTATTTAATTTTTTGGCTAGACTTATTTTGTATTTTTTGTTGGTATTTTTTTCACTAAAATTTACAGTGTATTTCATTTCAATAGATAACATTTGAAATTTCTGCTGCATTCAGTACAGGAATGGGGCACTAGAAAGGAAGTAAAAAAAATATTTTGTGGCTTGATGATTTACTTTTGTTTAGTATTGTTTCAATGTACAATTGTACAATGGAATATTCGATTGTATGCGTGCAATCAAAACTTAATTATTATGCGAACTATGACGCCTGTATAGCTAATTTCGCGCATGAAAGAAATATTTTAGGCAAAATTAAGAATCAAAAGAAAATGAGTTAATATTAAAAACCACGCGTTTATTGATTATTAACGTTATGAATAAATATTGGCGGAAATATATACCGCAAAGATAACCAAAAAAATTTCACCACGGGATTATTAATTATTGTAACATAGTGTCTAAATTGTAAGTTGAAACATAAGTTGATATTTTCTGTGAATATGGTAAGTAGAATTTTATTTTACTACGTTTCTGCTAGTGGATTATTCATATAAGTTTCGACTTTCTTATAAACATCCATCATAAAAGATAAGACCGTATGTTGGAAAAACCTTCCACAGAGTATAAGAAAGAAACTCGCAATGGTATTGAACTATATTTGCAAATTTGTCAATAAAAACAAAAAGGAATAAAATATAATTATTCTGAAATCCATATTTCTATCCGAGTTTGATTCCCACTATCAAGTGAAATTGTTTGATTACCAATTTCATTCAAATTACGAATATAAATTTATTATGGTTTATATTGACCATTTAATAAAGTTTTGCGGCACTAAGGGTATTTAAACCAAAATGCCCGGAAGAAGTCGCGAATAATTTGCTTGATATCTACAAATCAATAGGTGCACCAGAGGTTGTGCAGCTAACAATGGCAAATAATTTTCAAAGTAAATAGTGAACAGTATACAAACACGCAGAATAGACACTCGCAAAACCAAAAGGGTGTGTTGAACGATCTAATGATAATACAGAGAACATGCTGACCATATGGATGTATGACAATAACAATAAACTGAGGAGTGATGGCTAGCTTCATACAGGTATATGAATATTGAGAAAAGAGCATTCCATTTAGGAATTAAACAAACGCCTTACAAAGCTTTATTTAGAATCAAAAAACTTAAAATATGTTTGCCTCTCCTCTTATTTTGAATAGGGTGAGTGTAGATTTACAAAATGTGATTAAGCTGAGACCAAGTGTCCCTGCTGCTTCAAAAGTAGTTACAAAAGAAGATAAACTTGAAGCACAAGCCCAATGTATGGACGCTCAATATCAACAAAGTCATACCTTTAAGTATCCTGAGATTCATTAGTGATAGTTTAAATATTCAAGATTTACCTATCCAGATATATGTACATCTATCCTATCTTGCATTCTGAAATACTTGATGAGCATTTAAATATTCAATATCTATCTACCTGTAAACCTAAAAGTTTCGAGACACACGATGAACCCTTTGATAGTCAAAATTCTTCAGAATATGATCAGTCCTTAAATTCTTCAATCCTCTACTGTCTTTAATCCAAGAGAATAATGGTGTACCTGTCGTCTTCTATTGGTGTAAAAATATAACAGAGCTATTTATTTCACCTGCTTGACAAAAAAATTATATCTAAAGGCCACGGCTCACAATTGTTGTACCCTTTGTGACCAAAAAATACATTACCTATGGAAAATCGCCATGGTATTGTCGGGGAGCCTTGTCGGTACGAGAGTGTTTTTTTGGAAAAAATAACCATCACCCTCATACCGACAATGCTCCCTATATATTACAAAAAAAGGTAAGAAGCAATAAACTCAACATACTAGAAACATTACAAATAAACGGACATAAAAGAGACACCAACAATATATTAAATGAACAACTCAATGCAATATTATCACCTATGCTTAATGTCTTCTAGACACTATATAGTTAAACAACATTGATACTCCAGTCCACTTCAAATTGTTTCAGCCCCGTCAGTCACCCAAGGAGACAAATCACAAATGAAAACAAACAATGGAAGATATATGTATATAAATATATGTGTATATATATATATATATATATATATATATATATATATGTTTCTCACTTACACGGTTGAGAAATAATATATTTTATTCTGAATTTCGGTGTTTTAATTTATTAGCAAAAATCTCGTTAATTGATGAATTAATATTTATTTTATTCCACATGGATAACATAAATAATATTACAAAATTAAATATACCTTTATAAATTTCTATTAGAAAACAGCGATGTATTTTATTTAAATTTTTCAGTTTTTTTAATACTTGTCGACGTTATTTGTTTGGAGAACTCAGCAATAAGAAGATTCCGGTTCGGATGAGATTCGTTTTTATACAATTTTTTCAATAACACCCTTACCTAACAGCCAGTGAATATTTTTCACTCGCCTAGTTTGTCTATATTTTCATAAAATGGGATTATTTCTCTTTTGCTTGTTTCGCTATATATCGCAATATCTTCAATTATTTTATATCTTTGTTTTGTAACCGATTAAATTTTTAACGAAATTTTCCGATAGGTACCTGACTTTATTACGATTTTCATTTCCATTTTAATTAATAATAACTTAAATACATAAATGTTTAATACAGAACCATAACCGTTACACATCATATTTCTTATCACAATTATTTTCCTCTTACATTAAAGCTACGGACTTACGGAAAGACTGCACTATCGAATATAAATTCATGTTACTGTGTACTTTCTATGTAGCAAGATATCCCTACACGCAAGAACGTTAACTTTTTTCATTAAGAAAAAGTTATCGGCATGTTACATGGCTGTTTTTACGGCTGTACTTATAGACAATTACTTTCTCCTCGTATAATTTTCTTAATAATGTATTAGTTTAGTGTTAAATAAGACTTGCATACTTTGTGAGGTAACAATGATCGTATATTGGTCTAGTGAATTCTTAAGTAAAACATATCGTGTATGAAATTAGAGACAAATTAAAACTATTCTTTTGACTAGGCTTCTAAATTTTGTTAACTAATTTTTGATTTAAGCTTAACAAACAAATCTTTTATATAAAAGTTCATTTAAAATCGAACTCTGAAATTCACATTGTATAACGCAACAAAAGATACATTTTTTTGGTACACTTCATAAAAACAATGTCTAGAATTTAAATTAAACATAATTATTTACAATCATATCCAAATATGTCCTCTATCGTTATTTTAGTAAAAAAATCATATTTAACAAAAAAATTATGAACTTGGTTCAGTATTATAATATTTTCAAAACGATATAACTGCCGCCATATTTTTAGATATTACTGGAATTAATAAGAATTAATATTATGCTACAGAAGAAAATGTCATTGAGTTGAATCTTTACGTTTCTTTATATCATTAGTTGTCACGTTGTTTACTTTTGTGGAATTTTATGGTACATATCGTTGAACACATAAGCCGAAAAGAAGAAATGAATTAGAACTTTTGATATAAGGTAATGAAATATTTAAAGTCGTTAGTAATCGAAGTAATTTAAATGCATATATTTAGTTATATATTTAACTGACTCCAAGGTAAATAATATTACAACATTTTTGAAGAGTATTATTGATAATAATTAATAGATTTTATTTCTCCTTTTTGGGTTTTAAAAATATTTGAGTATTTAATTAGCTAATGGATTATTGATTTTATTTAAAAAATTGTTTAATTTATATTCTTACAGCAAAATGATACGAAATCGTAAATTAACTGGTCGTAAATAATGTGAACGTAACCGTTAATTTGTGCGTCATGCGAAGGAACGACAGAAGAGAAGTCGAGATGATGAATTGCATTTCTCTAGAGATGATGCTCATTATTTTGAGTGAGCAATTAATTTTTAAACTGCCCAGAAATAATTGTAATTAATACTTTGCCATCGGCATTGGTTTGACTTAAAATAGAAGAAGATGAACATTATACTCTTTATCACAAAATAAAAATGAAGTGATTACATTCTGCATAGACGATAATATAGAAACTGTTGTATCAAAAATGTTAACATCAACTGAAGAACAGTAACCCTGTTATCACAGTTTACATACTTAAAATAATCAACTTGGGTATAGTGGGTACTTTTATTTAAGTGCGTTGAATCAATTCATTGATCAATTAAACAAAACTACAATAAATTTATTTTCAATGCCTTGAATGTGGGCATTTGAATAAATTTCCATTAAGACGTTACAAATTTGACTTCCACGTTATCTGATTCTGAAGCGTATAAAGATTTTTTTTGTAAGTCATAATAAAGTGCTGTTTTGAAATGTTTTCAAAATAATAATCCTTGATATCGAGATATTATAATTGATGGAGTATATTCACAAAGTTTGCCCTATAATGAAAATATTCTGGAAGAAATTATATTTAGTCAAGAAAAATATATTCTTTCATTTTATTTATATCAGCTGAAACAAAATTTTGGAATAGTGGGATTACTATTTGTTCGAGAGTACATTTTTCATTACATCTAGCTTTCGCCATCACAATTTACAGATCTCAAAGTTTAACATTACATAAAGCTTTTGCAGATTGTAGAGAAAAATAAATTTTTATTGGTTGGCATAAAATGCAGGATATGTTATGTTGCATTCTCCAGAGTAAAACATTAAAAGGATCAGGATTAAACTAAAGATTTCCTTGTGATAGATTTTACAATATTAAAACTCATATTTATGAAAGTGCAGAAGACAAAAAGAAATTCGTACGAGGAGTTTTGTACATAATGAAAAATAAATTTAATTAATATTATAAAACTTTTATAATAACTATATATATAATAACTAACAATCTTTTATTAACTGACTTAACGCATATTGATGGTAGTTATTTCGTAAAATTTAAATATTATTATTGTAATTTTTTTAATTTACGTATACTGTCTTAAATTAACAATCAAAGAAAACCACACACGAAAATACAAATATTAATATATAAAATGTAAATTTATGATAGACGGATTTAACTAAAACATATGTCATAAATTGATTAGTCGAAAACCGATTTTAATGAAATTGGAAAGCATTTATCCACTGTCCTAAAACGAAATTATAAATAATCGAAACAAAAAAGTAGTCCCGGTAAAGAATTTTATTAAAGTAGTTTCATTTAATTGTTAAAATATTATTGCAAGAAAATGTAATACAAGTTTACAATACAAATAAATGTAGTAAATGCCTTGCAATACTGGAAAACTGTGGTGATTTTCATTAGTGTATCCCCAGTCGAATCTTGGAAAATTAGGGAATCTATATAAGATACACCCGTACGTATAATTTACGAATATAATTATAACAACGGCGACAAATAAAACAAAATTTTATAATCAACTGAATTATATAAACGAACGGAACTATAAAAAAACTGAACTAAATAAACGAAAATAAAGTTAACATTATTATGTCGACACTTGTTTTATCATATTTATCGTGCGTAATAGGCTTTCATTTTAGAACTCTGTGACGTGTTAGTCATTTTCCCCGTATTCAGATTTTATCTACGTTGCGCGAGGTACGCGTGACTTTCTCATATTCGTTTAACAAATTTTAATTACACGAATATTAATGTCAAAGAGATTTCAATAATTACAACGATATCTCTGTGAAAATACAAGTACTGAAAATTGAATGCCTCATGGCCCCGATCATTAGCGACACTGTTCGCAGCAATCGCTTACTTTCGTTATTTGCTACAAATATCTATTTATATATGATATAATCGCACTATTTATGCTCTATATAAATATATCGAGCGCATATGTTTGTTTGATTGTTTGTTTCCTCTACATGTTTGATTTCAAAAATTATTTTATGTTATAAAACTCACACCTAGTAGACTATTACAGGCTATATACTTTCATGGATTGATTTATAAGATAGACCAGTGAAAACAAATAATTTAGTATATAAATTGACGCGTTGTAGGCACGCACTCAGGTTTACATATATTTCGTTTATTTACAGATAATAAGTAATTACATGACCAAGCTTTTTTTTTTAAAATATTCCAGATTTTACGCTTTATATTCCAATGTATTTTATAATATATTTTTTTATTATTATGATTTCAATGTTTGTCCTTCAGTAATTTCTTATTTTATGATGTTCGTAGGAGAAAAAGCTAAGTTTTCTTTCAGTAAAATCTCTGCATCTCTTTGTCATTGATATCGTGTATCTTATTGTGTTGGAGTAACTCTTAAATTTTTCATCACAAAATATGATTGATAAAATAAGTATATACAAAAATTGGGTGTTATTATAAATACGATTTTTATTTTTGTTATCTGAATTTTCTCAAGTTAGTAATTGATATAGTAAAAGAATTATTTCTTTTACTGGGGTAAAAGAAATATTTTTTGTTTACTTATTTTTATTGTTCACGTATTTTTATTTATACTCAAAAATAAATCTTTCATGTAAATATCATCTAATCTCTCATCTACGCATACCATGGTATTATAATACTATAATAAAATACAGAATCAACTTTCACTCTAATCTGGAAGAGGAATATTTTAAATATTTTTTTAAACTTCTGAACTTATGTCAGAAGTTTATTGAGAAAACATAAAGTACTTCAAATAGAATCAAGTAAAATCTGTTACTTTTAATGAATTTTGTACGTGACTGTTTGTCTGGCTGTCATCCACCAATATTTTAAGCAGGAACTTGAAATTTGGGATAGTGATAGATCAAATATTTAGCAGTAGCTAACATTATATTGTCTCTATGGTACTTTTAAAGCATGAAAATTGAGTATACGAATGCAAATTTTATATGATGTATTGTGTGAAATATTATTGGAAAAAATAATTAATTAAAACTTTTTTTTTAATTTTAACTGGCATATCCACAGAGATACTCATCAAATATATTTAAAAAATAATGTCACCCTTTCCCTCTCGTTTCCAAAATACTGGAATAAAAATCCTGTAAAAATAGAATCAGCAGAATCTGACTACGAAATCATAGAAAAAACTGTTGTAATTTCTTTAAGTGGTATAGTTTTTAAAATATACACCATAGTTTTACAAAAATACGTACGGAATTTTTCCACTGCAATTACTTGACAATTTGTTTATGCTAAAATGACCATATCTCTCACTTTAGTACAAGTTTTTACATTTTACCCATACTACATGAAATAAAAACGTCACTATAGTCTAGCTGATATTTTACAGTATAATCTATTGACCCACAAAATTAAAAGCATTTACTTACCAAACTTATTTCATTACAAAGTTTACTTATTAAAAGGATAATGAGTGTTTTACGAAGTTTCATGAAAGCAAGTAAAAACAAGTAAAGTTATTCACATTTACTCGACATGTGTTTCCTAACTTACGAGTAGATATAAGCGCTCATGAAAATAAACCACTGTGCAGTACTTAACATTGTTAAAGCTCCATCTAATTACGTGAAAACCGATCGTTTAGCTGAGACTTGTAAAGTGTTTGTGATATTTGGAGAAACTTGTAGCAAAGATAGCCTTGAACTATTCACGGTAGGAGCGCGTATCGCCGACGCTCAGGGTCATTTGCGCTATGCACATTATATATACATTTTAAAATAAAGTACCGTATAAGTCGATTATATTTAGATATAGTTGTCTATTAGTTATGATTCATAATGAAGGTAAATTAAATTCAGATAGCATTAAGATGTGCCGGAAAATGCAAAATGGGACGACCCAACGTCAGATGAATATATGACCTGATAAATATCGCATCATATATAATATGTAATAATATGGATGTAGGCAGCATGAGATTGATCTTCGTGGGAGTCTATGGGTGAAGTCCATACTCAGCAGTCGCCGTCTTTCGGATGAAGATATTAACGATGATAGTACTCTACAAAAATATATAATTAAGGTGCAGTGCAAACTGCCAAAAATATTCTAATGGAATAGTTTTATCAAAAAATTTCATTGAACTCCCAAAGGAGTACTCATGCAAATGTTTGAAAGATATCATATTTTTCCAAATTTCCAACACATTTAAGTTTACGTTTTACTTATAATATAGCCTTTAATCAGATTAGTTTAGTAAGGCAATATCTAAAATGTTTTCACAGTATTTTTTATAATTAAGAATGTACCGGTTCAAAATATATATTAATATTTTATGTTTAATTTTATATATTATAACAATAGATATTTAATAAAAAATTAATAAAAATATTTCGGGATAATTTTAGTGTCAACATGTTCTCAGTAGAATTTTCCATCTTACCTATAATTATGATGAATTAGAAATCGTAAGCGGTTAATTTGGTAACCACGACTTGTTTAAAGAAAAATACCAATAACTAAAATCAAACGGTAGGCTCTCATGCGATTTGTTTATATAAGGAACTTATTCAAAATAGAGGTTGAATAATTAAACTACTGTTTTTTATATGGCTAACAGACACTATGATGATACCTACTGCCTGTAAAGATAATTTCAATATTTCCACTAGTTTATATCTAACGAAGTAAATTATTTGTTTCTATAAGCCTTTTCGTAAACTTATTATAATTCTATACAGTTGTATCCAAGAGAAAAAAATAACCAAAATGATGATTTTTACATTTACAGCTGAGATAAAGATATGTTCGTATTTACGTAGTAACACGATACTTTAGGTACATAATGGTATATGTTAGGTATACAAGGAAAAATAAAAATTAAGTTTTAATTCACGCCCATATACACCACATAGGGTCTGGACTGTCAATTGGACTTCATAAATTTTTCCAGGGTAAGTTAAATTATAAAACAAAGTTTATAGTGTAAATTAGTATCAAAATTTTTTTACGAAAATTGCTTGATCGTAGACCAAATTTTTGTAATATATATTTGGACTTACAGACAAATATTACATTTATTTCAATTTTGCAACTTGCGTACTTATAACTAATAAATGTTGATCTATGTTCCACTGCACATGTTCAAGGATCTCAATATTCCTCCTGAATAAATATATTTAATTTTATTGATAATTTAAATAAAAGCACACTATTTGCAAGATATTCTTTAAAAAATAATTTAGTGGCCACTGCTCCGAGTTACTATTACTTTCGCTCAATAGAAGACTGTCACTTATGTATTATATTTCCGTAACGTTATACCAAAAACTACGTAAATCTTAGCACATTACCGTGCATTTGCTTAACATTTTGAAATTTTACGTGGTTTCCACATACCAATACTTACTTCATTAGTATATCGAAATTATCTTTGCAGGCAGTAGGCCTCAACGTCGTGTCGTTTAGCCATATTAAAGATAGTAATTTAAATAGTTAGCCTATATTTTGAAGAAGTTTCCTGTTTAAACATGTCGCATTAAGACATTCAGTTTGAATGTAGCTTAAATTAAATTGTGTGAAACATGTTGCGGTTACCTTCATAACGGCTTACGAATTCTAATTCATCATAATTACGCATAAGATGGAAAATTTAATTAAGGAAGATTTTAACATGAAAATTATTCTAAAACGTTTAATATATTCCATGTAGCACACTTGCTTCTTGGTTATACATTAACAGGCTTGTAAATAAATAAACGCCATCATAACTAATGATACGAGAGCAAAGCGCTCCAAAATAAATACGGATATATATTCGTATGTATGTTTACTTTAAAGCAGATCTCTACAAAGTACTATTTAAATTGTATATTACGCAAAAGAACACAAACGAAAATAGGCTGTTGTATAAATAAATACCATTGTGAAAAATGTGCCATTAAATGGTTATACTATTAAATATAAAAGTTTATTTTCAGATAATGTCGAGAGAGGTTTGGGAATTTATCGCAGATTTTCATTTTGAGCATCTAGTAAATATTTATATATATTTATGATACCGCCCGATATAAAACATTTTTCTTAGATCAGTACTCTATTTTCTCGTTATCGGCATGAAATTTTAACAGCGAAAATAAAAGTTTCTCTTATGACCTATATTTCTAAATAGATTTCCATTTCACATTTTTGTTTTCTATTCAAATTATTTGACAGGGAAATTTTGTTTCCTTTTTGTCAGCAATTAATAGTAAGAAAAAATAAAAATATTTTTGAATGTGGAAATCTCAAATTCCAACTTAATCTTCAGTTATAATCTACATTCAGAAATACGTCTATATTACTAAAACAGTTTCCGATCGGTAACATCAATCCATAATGTTTTTATTCGCTAACGATTTTATGAAACAATATTACAAATATTTTAATCTGTTTTTTAAACTTTCAATAAATAAACATTTTCTCAAAAAAGATGATTTTAAGAATTGTTTTCCTTTGTGTAAACATTTTTTCATCTATGATATCATCAGAAATAAATTAAGAAAATATTTATTTCGGACCAATTATGACAAATTTATGTAATTCATTAGAACTTCTTTAAAATATTTCGACAAATATGTAACAAGATGCTTTACAAATATTTTTTTTAATTTAATTTTGCAATAAATAATCGATACTTTATAAATTATAACATGAAATTAAAAGGGTAATCTATTTTATTTTTATTATTAGGAAAATGGGTGCTACCCTTCTTGCCCGGATTACTTTATAATTCAGTCTGAAATACAGGTAGTAATTCAGGGCACCATACAAATGATTTTAATTAAAATTATACAAGGTATCAGAAAACTCTCTCCAAATAAAATGATGAAGCCAGTGATGCATTTAAAAGACAATGGGGAAATCTTGTGCCACCGTTATTATGGCAATATATAATGGTCTCATGGGAATATGCCATTTGGGATAACCCCACATTTTGAATGTTATTGTGTAAAACCGTTCCCCGTATAATTAATTAATGTTGGATTATTTGAAGGAATTTAAAGAGACAATAGTCAAACCAAACCATGAAGGGCCAGGAAAATATAAGTCAAATTTTTAGTTATTTCAAATATTTATTTAAATATCCACGCCGAAACGATCAGTTGCCCGATATGTCAACTTGACGACTGACATATAAATTTGATCACAATTCAATATAAATTTGATGAAGTAGACAATATAGCAGACTAGCAGCCTAACCAGACAAATAATAATTTTTCCTATAATAATCCCAAAATGGTTGCATTACTGTATTATACTTGTGCAGTGCCTCTAATATAAAGTACGGTGTTAAATTATTTGTCCATTACTCATTAAATTTGAAGGTTCCTAGTTAATAAAATACTACGTGAATATAAGCATATAACCAGTTAGTATAATATTATGTAATCAGGAAATATTTTATTATTTTGAATTACTAATTATTAATTATCATATATAATACTATTAACATTCCTTTATATAATACATTACTTGAATCCATGTCAGGTGTTTTTATTAAAGAAAATGTGACCTTTCCTAAATAAGCGCCATCAATATTTTGATCTATTTTCAAACAAAAATTTTTTTCAACCTATGTAATGTGGAGGGAAATCACAATGAAAAATAAAAAATATTAAGTATATCAAAATGCTTCTTAAATGTAAAACGTTTGTCTTCAAATATCTAATCTTGCTTTTCATGTATTCAAACATATCTATTACATATTGTAGTATTACCGGGGCAAGGTTCCTTATAAGAAATTACGCGCAGCTTGCCTTGAATATCTAATTAATATAGACAATATATTTACGAATAGTTAAACATATTTAATTTATGGTGCTCAAGCAAAGTCCACAATTTAATACATGATCTTAGGCTGAATTCATGTTTTTAATAAATGAAACGTACAAATTTCATGACTATACAATTATCCGAAACATGGCGTTGAATCAGCTTTTCATAAGAAAATGAAATTAATTTAGGCCATTTCAAACGCCGATTTATAGGAGAAAAATAAACTGTTTATGGAAAAAATAAGCGTGTTTTGTCGTATTCGTAGTGAAACAACATACACATTCAAAAAAACCATTGTGGAAAAATCTGCTAACTGTCACACGCCAACTAAAGTTAACAAAGTGTAATGAAATATTGCTTTGTAAAAATATCTAGTTTTCCATCGATAAAATTCCTTTTATATTTCGTCAGTAAATTTAATGTATTGAATTATTTATTGTGATGCGCGTTTCCTGTTTATATTAATTTTATTAGCTTATTATTTTGTATTTTCGTCGTGACAGTTTAAAATGTTGTATTGTCATGTAGACGAGATTTATTAGTTTATCTTTTAATGCAAAAATTAATATAATTCAGAATGGCATACCGAAGCTGGTTTTAAAATTACATGTTCTTAGTTAATGCATAGTTTCACATACCTTCAATATTTGTGGTTAACATGTAGTTGTATCTTAAAGGAAATTTAGGGACGACATTGAGGATAATTTAATTTTGTTTTCATTAAATGAAAAAATATTAATTGAAAACAAAGTACACAGAAAAAGTTTTGCTGATAATTTTAATAAAAAAATAGATTTGACAAGTGGTTTTAATATGATGATACATTAAATTCGTCGCCAAACCTTAAATTTAGTATCTCTCTTTACGCAATTATTTATCAGATTGTAAACACTAATATATTTTGATAGATTTTGTGATGTAGAGGCCGTCATTTATGTTATATCAAAAGGGAGACTGAGATCATCTCTCTTTCTAGCTTATGCCGACGATATGCTCGAACATGACCTCAAAGGTAGAGTCGTTGAATTTTGTATGTGACCTAGCTCTATTAATCAACAATACTAGTGATATACTTATAAAAAAACGGGAACAGGATGAACCAAATTTAAAAGGTGGCTTGAAAATAATTTGTTGATATTTAAAACATATGATTTTTACTAATGAGGATCGTTTACAACCACATAACCTAACCTTAAAAATGTGACGACATACCACAATGTCTACATACAGCTTTGGAAAGGCAACCGAAATCAAATACATAGATATATATATATTGATCAGGGCTTTCCCTGGCATGTACATCTTGAGACAATATATGCAATATTTATAAGATTAACCTATTTTGCACCAGAATAATCGACCATTAACTATGGGCAGGTAGCTTGTGCGGTATTAACAAAATCCGTAAGGGAATTCTGAGCTATTGCATAGTGGATTCTGCTTTGTGTGATTACCAAGACGCCAAGAATATATTCAATAGATTTAATTTTTTTCAGAGACCTTAATATTTACCGTTCAACATCTGAACTTTTAAACTATACTTACTTTAACTATAAACCATATAAAATATTGGTCAGTTAGTATGTAACACGTGAGTTTACGTTACATGAAAATTGCTGTAATATGTAATTAGAATTAAATACGGGAGAAAAACTTTAAGAACCAAGCATGTGTAACGAATTGTCTAAAAATAAACCTATGCGAAAAAAGTGATATTTTTATGGATTTTTAACCACATACACCATCAATACATAGTCAGCTACTTAGGGAGGGTAATTGCACTTGAAATTAATTAAATAAAAATAATTTTCGAAGTTCATTTGAACTTGCTTCGTGCCAAATTTAAATATTCCTGATAAACAGAAAGCATCTCTAAAGTTTGGTCAGGTAATCACGTATTATAATACTAACTCACTACAAGAAATACGCTATATTTGAATATATTTATATTTAAATGATCTATAAACTCGAATTTTGCTGGACTATGAAGACCTGGACTTGAGTATATCGTATTGATTTGAACTTGATACCTATGGCAATTTCAGCGAAGAAAAATGAAAGACAGGCAGGTACAGGAGCCATCTGAATATTAAACAAGTATTGCAAATAACAGGAGACGATAAGAGACTTCATATATATATATATATATATATATACATATTCTATGACAAAATGCTGAAATATTCGATGAAATTTGTTTTACAGTCATAATAAATAAATCACACTCAGGTACGCCTGCACTCGAGAGACTGATCTGTTGAGTCTAATGAAAAAAATATTATTTTAATATGATTCGGTTCCAGACGCTCGTGCTTCAAATGATTAATGATTAAGCATAGAAATTTATACAGTAAAAAGGAGGAGTCTTCCTACTAACAGAAAGCAGAGATTCCGTCCATTTATCCATAGAATAATTAATTTTTAAAAAAACGCTTATCTTAAACTAAGATACTATTGAATTAAAACAAAGAAAAATTGAGTTATGATAGGTACTCTTAATATACATTAAATTATTATATTTTCCTTTAATCGATTTTGGAAAATTACGAATGTGTATGTGATAAAGAGAGAGCAATGGGAACCCTTTAAATTATTACGTTTTAATGTATTTAATCTTACTGAAGTCTCTAGAAATATCTTTGAAAAAAAAATATATTTTACACTTTTTTAATTCTATGCGCGTGAAATCGCGTGTAAACCCTACGCGGATACAACGAAACAATTTATCCATTGAATGTTTAAAATATATCTTTACAATTTTTTCATGTGAACTTCAAGTAATACTTCCACAAATCCTTAAATGAACTCTATGATTTCAATATATAATATACAGCTCAAAATATCTAATTTAACAGTTTGTAATCTTCAAATTTCGAAAGAATATTTTTTATAGAATGCTAAAGATGTACTAACTCACGTATGTTAATTAATATATTGTGTTATTTAGCGGCTAGTAAAATAATATTACGCAATCATGATTGCCTCCATTAGTTAACCGTTTGTTCATAATTTAGCCAAAACTGGGTCACGAGATTTTCACTTTAAGACGACGCCGTTTAGTCATTAGTTTTCTTTATAATAACTCACTTTTAATGACGCCACGAAGTTAATTATCAAACATGAAAGTTGTTTGTTATGAATTACTCATTTTCGGGAGATATTTACCGGTAATTATTATACTTTAAGCAATATCTCAATTTATTTACTGACGTAACTTCGTTCTTCTGAGGAAAGAACCATTTAACCATGGAAATTCATTTATGAAACATTAAATAGTTTATAAAATTTACGAAAACATTTATCACATATCAGTGTACTTTATATATATATATATATACATATATATATATATATATATATATATATATATATATATATATATATATATATATTTAAATATATATATATATATATACACATATATATTTAGGAGTCTACCTGTGTCAAGTGAAAATGATAGCCGAGTATTTAATTATGGTCACATCACATGTGTATGTGACCGTAATTAAATACTCGGCTATCATTGTGAGTATTTAATTACGGTCACATACATGCATGTTACTTAAATATACTCAAATGATAAATACCATTGTCGATTAATTTTTGCATTTCCTGCGTGGCAATAAACATTTTTATCGTTAAAATACCGCGAGTTTTTTAATATATGACCGCACTGACGTCGCCAGAAACATATTTCAATTCATAGTACTAATTTATTGTAAATAAGACATCTGAATGTTTAATTACATAATGTAATATCAATATTATACATAAACAAATAAAATGTTATATTTTATTTTTCTTAACATCATACATCGTATTACTTCTGCTACAATTTATCATATAATTTGGCATTTTTCGTTTGAAGTTGTTGATTTCATTGGACGCGCTATGTTATGTTTATGAGAGGCAGTAATTACAGAGATACACGAATTATCATTATGTGTATCTACGTCAACATGCTTCACGTGCATTCGAAATTTGAATAAAAATATAAGATAAATAACATTTAGTATATTAAAAACATCTGCTCACTTTACGTCTTTAATTGTCTGACTATAGCACAGCTAAAGAACGGTTATGAGTTTAACAGTCTATGTATGTATGTTTGACCGCAGCCCAAAAACCGCTCAATTGATTTTAGCTAATAAGATATCAATCGGTTTATTCTTTATATAAAAATATCACAGATAAGTTTTTTATAGACAAAAAAATATTTTGCAGACTTGCAGCATAAAGAAAGGATTAAAAACTTTTTCGCGTATATTATGGAAAATATATTAATTATTAAAACCTCATAATTAATTATATTAATTATGAGGTTTTGTCCATAAATTTTTCATTTTAATTTATAATTCGAAATTTTTCATATTCTGCGTTAAAAAAAAATGAAAAATAAAAATAATAACAAGATTGGAGATCATAATTTCAATGAAAGATACGATAAAAACAAAAACGAGTTAGGTAACCATATTTTCAATAAAAGATAATGATCACTGTATTGGGAAGCCGTAGGTGGCGTTTAGTTTTGACACATGTTCTACCGGAAAAAATATTGACATATCAAAACTGAACCAGCCTACAGGTTCACAATTCAGTGACGGCTATCTTTCATTGAAATTATGATACTTGTTCGCATACTTTTCGGTTTTTTTTCGGCGTAATCGGGTTATTGCTGTGCTTTATTATATTATATTTGGAAAAGCGTTAATAATGTGTAAATGTCGTTGAAAATCGATATCTCGATGACGTTATTTTGTATCTAATCTGGTGGGCATTGAATGGTCTAAGTAGCCAAAACTGTTGGGTCTAAACTGGAGCGCTTAAATGAAGTTAACGGCTGAACGATGAAGATAATTTTTTTTAATAAGTTTAGTTTAATATTTTATTACTCATTAGTTTGAAGAACATGCATTGTAAATAATCTAATTTATAGCTTATCACGGATTCAACAAATTTGAAAGCATTTTTTGTCGTATCGAATACGTTACAATTCGTTTTACATCAGTATTAAGGCAGTTAGATGATATTATGACGAGTTAGATGTAACGGACGAAATTCTAATTTCAAGTCAAGGCCCACTTGATATACACCTAATACTTTTGATATCGTTGAAATATATCATATTACCAGATGCTATTTTTTATAGTACATATTGATTTTATCTGACATGAAGCTTAAATTCATAAAATATTACACTTTGATATTTCCTGATCAGATTTATATTATATTCGTCCCATGATCAAACAGCAATATAATTTTAAATGCTTATGTTTATGCATAATTTGTTCACAGTACTCATAAGATAGTTTTATTTTTATATAGAAATTATTTCGATTACAGTATTTAGAATTATGGGTTAAAAAAATATCTAAAATTTGCTTACTTTTAAAATTTGTTTGATAACTGTCAACATAATGATGACCATATGATTGATCTTTTCTGTAATTTTGATGAAGAATTCATAAATTTCTTGCAAGTTTAATTTGTCAATTATTTATGCTGCTTTCTTGATATTCGTTTAATTGACCAGTCTAATTAAATGAAATATTAATCTGCTTGTATACGGAATATCCAGGGGTCAAGTTACATTTTGAACATATTAAACGTACAAAAAAATTATATATACAATGTAACTTACAGGCAAATTATGACTTTCACTTGTTCTATTTGAAAAAATAATAAATTCCATAAAGGTCATCATATCTGAAATCCTTTAACTTATATTCAAATCATTCGTAGTTTTACGGCGATCTCTGATAAAAATGCGTAATAAATATAGATCCTGTTTTGAAATAATATTTAATACGTTTGCCAACTTAGCAATGTTTGATGAAAAATAATTTCCACGATGATTGATTTTCCCAAGATGATTATTTCAGCCGAATTTAACTGAATTGAAATCAATTCAGTGTCGGCATCATTATTTCAATTTGAAATTCTCTCATAAGGATTTAACGATGTTATGTGCGTCAATATGTAGGTTCTAATTATTTTATCCTTTTATATGATAAACACGCATGACGCGTTTACTTTCAAAATATCCGCCTGAATACGTAGATACACACAAGGTGCGCGTGATGAAATAATTTTCAAACATGCACGTTTTCTTGCCATATTTCAGTTACGAGGGTATACATTTTATCACGAGTATATTTTCATACCATTTTCACTGGTTATTTGGGCAGTGCTCAGAAAATACAGGTACCTAGGACTGAAGTTGTTACAGTGGCGTTATTATAAATATATCATTAGGTTTCATTTCTAATGTCAATACTTGTTCACATTATGCGCTACTAATCCATCGTTGATGTAGTATTATTGATAATATTACTAAAAGTGTGATCTCGTTCGATTTCAGAGGAATTTGAAGTAACGAAACCAGCCATCTAGAATATGATTTATTATTGGTTGAAGGATAACAAAAAGAAATTTCAGATTCGAGAATAAGATAATCACCATAAAAAGCAATGTTTTTGATTGAACCTAGAGTATTCTTTTCAATGACATAATTAAGGTTAGAATTATTTAAATAACTTTACTTTCTTCTTAATTTAAATTAATTAAAAAAAAAATATTTAAATAACTTTACTTTCTTGTAAATTTGTTTTAAACCGCTGTTTACATAATTCTGTATTCAATTCATTACTAAAAATATGACAAATATTTTTGTAGCGACTGTAGCAATTTCTTTTATTTTTTTTTGGATAATTAACATTTAACAGCGTAAATACCCATATTCTTTGATGGAAATTCTTGAGGCACCCAATGACTTAAATTGAAAATAAAACATTATTAACTACTCAAGTTTACACAATTCAAACTACGTCCATTAAATTCAGTGAAAAAATTACAACTAATGGTGATATACTGCACTAATTTTAAAAAGTAAAGAACTTTCCAATTCACCTAATATGTCTCGATGACCATCACCCTCTACTCAACAAGACTGTAATTTATTTCTATACGTTTCTGTTCAGGATTACTTTTATATTTATTTATTCTTGATGTCTATAAAATACATTTTCATTTTTATATGAAATGGGAAGAAAGTAAAATGTGACTAGATGTAAATATTTAAAAAGCAATAATCAACTTCCAGTTTTCGACAAGGTAATGAAGATTTAGGAAGGATAATACAAAACGGAGACAAAAATGCAATCACAAAATATTCTGGATTATTTTAACCCGTGAGTTATCAATTAGATTTATCACAATTTTAAATGATGCGGTACAAAAATATTCGGAAATTGGTAACATTGTGAGAAATTATCACAAAAATTAATGACGAAATGACGTATTGAAGGTTGAATTTTACACTTACCAACAATTTCTCTCCGATGGCAAATGAAAAAGATTCAACAGTACTGGCGATAATATTGACCGATCTTCATTTAATTTCAACGCAAAAATTATATTGTTTACGAATAGTGGTAAATTATGGAATTCGTTGAATACTAGAATAAAAATTCTCTACGTACGCTTTCGTAAGTCGTCTAAAAGAAAACTCACCTCCACTTATTTCATATCCTGTTTATTCATCCTGTTTCGCTTTCCTTCCGACATGTAAAATTTAGCTCCTTTTCTATGATTAATATTTATTTTTAATATCATTTTGTTCTTTTTTGACAGTTTTTAAAAAATTTATTTTTAGATCAGCGTCGATACCATATTTGGTTGTAAAACTCGGTGTCAAATGTTTGTTTTCTTCGCTTATGGTTTATTAGAAGAGATTCTTGACTTTAAAAAATTAAATCCACCACGTGTATTCATTATGTTTAGTAAGTAAATATATAAATTATGCAAAAATTAATTAATTAAGACAGGATAAATCTCATATTTTTCAGCGTGAAATTTGAATGTTTTCTTCTTGCTTATATATATATATATATATATATATATATATATGCATTTCCTTATTTCCTTTTACATATAATACGTGTTTTACATTAATCAAGTTTATTCTCTAGTTTATGAAAAAGTAAAGAACTTTCAAAAATCAACATGTCAATATGTCAACAATCAACAACTCTTTATAAATGATGCGAACAAAACTCAAATATGATATGACCGTACTGAAATACTCGGTTATAATTTCCGACTGATACGAGTAGACTCCTTATTATATATCTATTTACACAAAGTACACAGCAGGTATGTGATTAATGTTTTCTAAAATTTAATGAACTATTAAATGTGCTATAAATGAATTTCCACGGTTAAATGGTTCTGCTCAGAGAAGAATGAAGTTACGTAAGTAAATAAATCGAAATGTTGCGTAAACTATAGTAATTATATTCCCATTATAGGTAACTACCTCCCAAAAACGAATAATTAATAACAAACAATTTTCATGTTTAAGAGTTTATTTCGTAGAATCGTTTCGTAGTCGATGAATCACATAAAATATTGATCAATACGCCTGTATTATATAATAAATATAATTCACAAATTTGAAGATAACAAATTGTTAAATTAAGTATTTTGAGCTGGATCTTATGTATTGAGGTCATATAAAATATATCATATATTTGGTGAGGTATTACTTGAAGGTGGCATGAAAAAATTGTACGAATAGATTTTAAATATTGAATGTATAAACTGCCTCTATTGTATCAGGTGCTAAATTTATCCAATGACAAACAAACGAATAAATAGATAATGTTTCACTTTCATTATATTTATAGGAAATTATTTCTAGGATGTAACAAATTGGATGGACAATTTAGAGCTTTCACAAGAACCCAACAATGTTTTTTATATTTTTATTATTTCCAGACAGTTAACCTACCAATCCTTCAATCAAAATTCCTTTGTTTTATTAAACAAGTTTTATTAAAGGTCTATTGCTGTTTTAGGCCTTTTTTATTATATTATATTTTTTGTTTTTACATTTTTTAGGACTCGGTTGACTTTTCCGTTTAATTGCAAGAATCTGTTGACTTTTCCGTTTAATTGCAAGATGGCCTTCCTCAGGCTTAAGGCGTTATCAAAATATTTTATTATTATATTAAAAATATATTTCAAGATTTTGAAGTTATTTTATATAAATATATTGTTTCCTTCGTGATAATTCTAATAATAAGGTGACGGAATTAATTTTATTCCTCTCATAATCAATTTCTACTTACTGCTTACCCTAATTGGTTTCCTTTCTCAAATATATTGAATGTATTTCAAAAATATATGTAATTTAATGTATTTCAGAATTCAATAAACCCAATATTTTTAATTATTCTATGCATAGTAAAAAATACTGCAGTCATCACGCGCAAAACAAAAAGGATTACTTCGTTTTAAAAATTGAATTCTAATTTTACTCTTTGTTTTTCTAACTCTTTTTTCTGTATGCTTTTGTATCAAATTCACCATCAATGGATGAAAGAAACTAATCAATTTAACTGAAAGTCTGAAAAACTGAATTACGTGCATCAGATCAAAGCAAACAAATGGCTAACATGTGACGTGTAAGTTAAATAGTAACATTTGTTTTTTTTAAGTTTTAGCAGTTAAATTTATTTCGCGTCTTTTTTTACCTTTCTCGTTATGATCTTTTTGATATATTTTTGTTAAAGAAAATAAGGAGTCCCTATATATCTTAGATTACAACTATTACATATGTAATCTATGATATATAGGGCCCGTTATTGAAGTGGTTTGTTATAGATGAAATTGTTTATTTTTCTTTTCAGTCAAAAATGATTTCTTCCATAAATTTATTTTTATACAAGCGTTTTTCTTATTTACTAATAATCATTATTGTTTTTAAGAGATGAATTCTGATTGCTTTATTCAAATAATTTAATTCACAAATGTTTCAATAATCTAGAAAATGAAATATTATCGCCAATAAATATCGTGTGCCTGACAGTTCACAATAACAATTTGTGAGTAATTGTTGATACACGTTTACAACAAGAACGTGATTTGAACTCCATTTAAAAGTTTTTATGATTCTTCAAATTTATATACTTCATAAACGCCGCTGGCAATTCATTGCTTTTAGCTATTGTCGTCTAATTAGATAATAATTGCTTATTTATTTGCTGAAAAATCCCGTACGTATTTTGTTTACACATTTAACAACATGTATTTGTAAATTAAAGTAAATAAATATTCTCATCATTATGTAAATATATAAAATATACGCTTGTTTCACGCTCTTTTTTCGTCAAGAGAAAATGGTAAGACCGTTTTACTTCGATACAAATCATATAATTACTTTCAGAAATAAGACATGTTGCAAAATAAAACTTATAAGTTTCAAGTGTTTTTACCATGAAGTAAGAGATAGCCAGCTAGGGTAGCCGATCTTGCCCCTCATGCAGAGAATAGGTTTGTAATTATCTTCCATATGACATTCCAGTAAATATTTACAGGGTATAAAGAAGCACAGAAACTGCATCTTTAATATACTCAATCTGTATAATCATTAATCTGTATAATCTGGTATTCAACACAAATACCTGGACGCTCTAAAATGCCTAAAATGTTCTATAATTATGTGCAGTCATTTATTTAATCTTTTGGCTAGACTTATTTTGTATTTTTTGTGGGTATTTTTTCACTACAATTTAGAGTGTATTTAATTTCAATAGATAACATTTGCAATTTCTGTTGCATTCAGTACAGGAACGGGGCACTAGAAAGGAAGTAAAAAAAATATTTTGTGGCCTGATGATTTACTTTTGTTTAGTATTGTTTCAATGTACAATTGTACAATGGAATATTCCATTGTATGTGTGAAATCAAAACTTAAATATTATGCGAACTTTGACGGGTGTTTAGCTAATTTCGAGCGTGAAAGCAATATTTTAGGCAAAATTAAGAATCAAAAGAAAATTAGTGAATATTAAAAACCACGCGTTTGTTGATGATTAACGTTATGAATAAATATTGGCGGAAATATATGCAGCAAAGATAATCAAGAAAATTTCACCACAGGTGACTGAATTGTAAGTTGAAACATAAATTGATATTTTCTGTGAATATCCTAAGTAGAATTTTAATTTACTACGTTTCTGCTAGTGAATTATTTATATGAGTCAGGACTTTCTTATTAATATCCATCATAGAAGATAAGACCGTATGTTGGAAAAACCTTCCACGGAGTATAAGAAAGAAACTCGCAATGGTATTGAACTATATTTGCAAATTTGCTAATAAAAACAAAAAGTAATAAAAAATAATTATTCTGAAATCCATATTTCTATCCGAGTTTGATTCCCACTATCAAGTGAAATTGTTTGATTACCAATTTTATTCAAATTACGAATATAAATTTACAATGGTTTTTATTGACCATTTAATAAAGTTTTGCGGCACTAAGGATATTTAAACCAAAATGCCCGGAAGAAGTCGCGAATAATTTGCTTGATATCTACAAATTAATAGGTGCACTAGAGTTTGTACAGCCAACAACGGAAAATAATTTTCAAACTAAATAGTGAACAGTATACAAACACGCTGTCTAGACACTCGCAAAACCAACGGCGTGTTGAAGGATCTAATGAAAATACAGAGAACATGCTGACCATATGAATGCATGACAATAACAATAAACTGAGGAGTGATGGCTTGCGATTCATACAGGTATATGAATATTGAGAAAAGAGCATTCCATTCAGGAATTAAACGACGCCTTACAAAACTTTATTTAGATTCAAAAAACTTGTTTATCAAAAAGCTTGTATATGTTTGCCTCTCCTCTTACTTTGAATGAGATAAGTGTAGATTTACAAAATGTAATTAAGCTGAGACCAAGTGTCCCTGCTGTTTCAAAAGTAGTTACAAAAGAAGATCGACTTGGAGGACAAGCCCAATGTATGGACGCTTAATATCAACAAAGTCATACCTTTAAATATCCTGAGATTCATTAGTGATAGTTTAAATATTCAAGATCTACCTATCCAGATATACGCCCACGATATTCATCTACCTATCTTGCGTACTGAAATACTTGATTTTTTATTTATTTATTGACTTTAAATATTCAATATCTATCTAAAAGTTTTGGGACACACGATGAACCCTTTGATAGTCAAAATTCTTCAGAATATGATCAGTCCTTAAATTCTTCATTACTCTACTGTCTTTAATCCAAGAGAATAACGGTGTTCCTGTTGTCTTCTATTGGTATAAAAATACAACGGAGCTATTTACTTCACCTGCTTGGCAAAAAAATAATATTTAAAGGCTACGGCTCACAACTGTTGTACCCTTTGTGACCAAGAAATGTATTAGCTATGGAAAATCGCCATGGCATTGTCGGGGAGCCTTGTCGGTATGAGAGTGTTTTTTTTTAAATAACCATCACCCTCATACCGACAATGCTCCCTATATATTACAAAAAAAGATAAAAAGCAATAAACTCAACATATTAGAAACATTACAAATAAACGGACATAAAAGAGACACCAACAATATATTAAATGAACAACTCAATGCAATGTTATCACCTATACTTAATATCTTCTAGACATAATATAGTTAAACAACATTGATACTCCAGTCCACTTCAAATTGTTTCAGCCCCGTCAGTCACCCAAGGAGACACATCACAAATGAAAACAAAAAATGGAAGATATATGTATATAAATATATATATATATATATATATATATATATATATATATATATATATATATATATATATATACGCACTACGATACACTTTCTAACGTAAACGGTTGAGAAATAATATATTTCAATATAAATTTCCGTGTTTTAATTAATTAGCGAAAATCTCGTTAATTGATCAATTAATATTTATTTTATTCCACATGGATAATACAAATAATATCACAAAATTAAATATACCTTTTTAAATTTCTATTAGAAGACGGCGATGTATTTTATTTTAATTTTTCAGTTTTTTTAACACTCGTTGTTGACGTTATTTGTTCGGAGAACCCAGCAATAAGAAGATTCCGGTTCGGATGAGATTCGTTTTTATACAATTTTTACAATAATACCCTTACCTAACAGCCAGTGAATATTTTTCACTCGCCTAGTTTGTCTATATTTTCATAAAATGGAATTATTTCTCTTCTGCTTGATTCACAATGTATCGCAATATCTTCAATTATTTTATGTCTTTGTTTTGTAACCGATTAAATTTTTAATAAAATGTTTCGATGGGTACCTGATTTATTACGAGTTTGATTTGCATTTTAATTGAAATACATAAATGTATAATACAAAACTATAACCGTTACACATCATATTTCTTATCACAATTATTTTCCTCTTGCATTAGAGCTACGGACTTACGGAAAGACTACACTATCGAATATAAATTCATTCTATTGTGTACTTTCTATGTAGCAAGATATTCCTACACGCAAGAACGTTAAGTTTTTTCATTAAGAAAAAGTTATCGGCATGTTACATGACTCTTCTTACGGCTGTATACGGCTGTTCTTATCGGCAATTACTTTCTCCTCGTATAATTTTCTTAATAATGTATTAGTTTAGTGTTAAATAAGACTTACATATTATGTAAGGTAACAATGACCGTATATTGGCCTAGTGAATTCTTAAGGAAAAGATATCGTGTATGAAATTAGAAACAAATTAAAACTCTTTTGATTAGGCTCCTAAATTTTGTTAATTGATTTTAGATTTAAGGTTAACAACCAAATCTTTTATATAAAAGTTCCTTTAATATCGAACTATGAAATTCACATTGTATAACGCAACAATCGATACATTTTTTTGGTACACTTCATAAAAACAATGTCTAGAATTGAAATTAAACATAATTATTTACAGTCATATCCAAATATCGTTATTATGTTCTATCGTTATTTTAGTAAAAAAATCATATTTAACAAAAAAATTATGAACTTGGTTCAATATTGTAATATTTCCAAAATGATATAACTATCGCCATATTTTTAGATATTACAGGAATTGATAAGAATTGATATTATGCTACAGAAGAAAATATCATTGAGTTAAATCTTTACGTTTCTGTGTATCACTAGTTGTCACGTTCTATACTTTTCTGGAAGTTTATGGTATACATTGTTGAACACATAAGCCGAAAAGAAGAAATGAATTAGAACTTTTGATATAAGGTAATGAAATATTTAAAGTCGTTAGTAATCGAAGTAATTTAAATGCATATATTTAGTTATATATTTAACTGACTCCAAGGTAAATAATGTTACAACATTTTTGAATAGTAATATTGATAATAATTAATAGATTTTATTTCTCCTTTTTGGGTTTTAAAAATATTTCAGTATTTATTTAGCTAATGGATTATTGATTTTATTTAATAAATTGTTTAATTTATATTCTTACAGCAAAATGATACAAAATCGATTAAAAAACTTAACTGAACTCGAAAAATTAACTGGTCGTAAATAATGTGAACGTAACCGTTACTTTGTGCGTCATGCAAGGGAACGACAGAAGAGAAGCCGAGATGATGAATTGCATTTCTCTAGAGATGATGCTCATTATTTTGAGTTAGCAATTAATTTTTAAACTGCCCAGAAATAATTGGAATTAATACTTTGGCATCGGCATTGGTTTGACTTAAAATAGAAGAAGAGGAACATTGTACTCGTTATCACAAAGTAAAAATGAAGTGATTACATTCTGCATAAACGATAATATAGAAACTGATGTATCAAAAACGTTACCATTAACTGAAGAACAGTAACCCTGTTATCACAGTTTACATACTTAAAATAATCAATTTGGGTATAGTGGGTACTTTTATTTCAGTGCGTTGAATCAATTCATTGATCAATTAAAAAAAACTAAAAGAAATTTTTTTTCAATGCCTTGAATGTGGGCATTTGAATAAATTTCCATTAAGACGTTACAAATTTGACTTCCACGTTACCTGATTCTGAAGCGTATAAAGATTTTTTTTGTAAGTCATAATAAAGTTGATGCTGTTTTGAAATGTTTTCAAAATAATAATCCTTGATATCGAGATTTTATAATTGATGGAGTATATTCACAAAGTTTACCCTATAATGAAAATATTCTTGAAGAAATTATATTTAGCCAAGAAAAATATAATCTTTTGTTTTATTTATGTCAGCTGAAACAAAATTTTGGAATAGTGGGATTACTATTTGTTCAATAGTACATTTTTCATTACATCTAGCTTTTGCCATCACAATTTACAGACCTCAAAGTTTAACATTAGATAAAGCTTTTGCAGATTGTAGAGAAAAATAAATTTTTATTGGTTGGCAGAAAATGCAGGATATGTTAAGTTGCATTCTCCAGAGTAAAACATTAGAAGGATTAGGATTAAACTAAAGATTTCCTTGTGATAGATTTTATAATATTAAAAACTCATACTTATGAAAGACAAGAAGACAAACAAATTCGTACGAGGAATTTTGTACATAATGAAAAATAAATTTAATTATTATTATAAAACTTTTATATAATATAATTAACAATTTTTTATTAACTGATTTAACGCATATTGATGGGAGCTATTTCATAAAATATAAATATTATTATTGTGATTTTTTTAATTTGCATATACTATTTTAAGTTAACAATCAAAGAAAACGCCACATGAAAATACAAATATTAATATATCAAATGGAAATTTATGATAGACGGATTTACCTAAAACATATATTACAAATTTATTAGTCGAACTACAATAATATTATTTCATAATAGAAAACTGATCTTAATGAAATTGGAAAGCATTTATCCCCTTACTGAAACGAAATTATAATTTATCGAAACAAACAAGTAGTTTATTTGCTACGGTGTGACACTTGTGGTCAAAGTCCAATATGATATACTTTCTACAGCGCTGAAGTTTAGCAGCGAGTAGGATTATATAACAAATATACAATTTTAGTTAACTGGAGGAAACTTTTGCCCCAAACGAGATTTGTACAAACGCCTACTTAATAATACTCTCGCGAATCTTTCTCTACGAAATTCGAAATAGATGTATTATTGCAGAACATTACCCAAGCACCGGTAGCTTTGATTGTCTATTGTATTTGGTTGCTTTGGTTCTCATCCTAAATCGCTTTTGAAATATATTTGCATATATAATTTACATACCAATTTGACATAAGCTCTAAACTATTTTATTTATTTATTTTTTTTTAACAAAACCATTGCTAAACTTTACCTTGACCTTAATGCCATTACGCTGAAAATGCCAATGTTAAACAAAAAATCAAATAAAACAAATATGCGAAACCAGCAATACAGATATATGTGACAAAATAGATTTTTTTATTCATCAGCTTGATTTTGCCTAAGGCTTTGCCCGCGTGATATAAAAATAGAAGTTTTTTTTAAGAAGAAATTTTAATGGCGATATATTTATTTGCCAACAATAAACTTTATTTTAATAAAAAATCGCAAGTTTTCAAAATAAACAACAATGAATATAATGTTCTGCAAAAATACTTTTATTTATCAAGACCATTTTTGCATGTGACCTGTTGAGAATAAGTATATTTCGCGGTAAACTTTTCCAACATTTGTGGCAGTGCATTTAGTTTTTTGCTCGAGTTATGATTTGCCGTACGAAACTTCTTAAAGAAACCCGAACACGACTTTTAGAAAAATATATTAGTGACTTTATTTACAAGTGCATTTACAAATGTGTCTTAACCCTACTGATTACAACTAAGGAATCGCTCCTGGATGCTGACTTTGGTCGGTATGTATGGCGTCTGTCGTTTATTGTCAAGTTCTTCTTAGGTCTGCTGTGTTTGTATATTTGTGAGAATCCTCGGTGAGTAGTATATAGTCAGCGATCTAGTCCATTTTTGTTCATAAGCATAAATCATGTCGTGAGGTCAAAATTACGCTCATTCATTTGGTATATCGTGAGTTCCCTTAATTCGTTTATTTTCGATCTTCTGTGAGATAATTCTGTCTCTAATCTGCGAGGAAGCTAATTTCTTATGGTAATTGTCCCTGGAATTTGTATGATCAGCTTTGCAGCTAACTATTGTGAATAAGCATGGCTCACGCCATGAGATACGTTAAATCAAGCAGGCAATATTTTTTAATATCTATTTTTCTGCTTTTGTAAATGATAGTGTTCCAAGCCTTACTTTTAATCTAGGAACTATATTATCAAGCAAAGTTTTATTGAAATCTGTTTGATTGTTTAGGCGTGAAATTAATTTAAGCTAATAAATACATAGTCAAGTCACTTTTATTATTATATTACTAGTGATTACATATTATGAGAAAATCAAGCTGGTTGGATAAACAAATCTCGTTTCACAAACTTACTCTTACAAGTAATATAAATATATCAATTACTAAAATACATCTGTCAAATTTACGGCTTTGGTACTAAAAATATTATTGAATATATTTGACTTTAATTTTTATTCACAAGAAGAGTAGTAGCGTAGAAATTTATTATTCACAATTAAATGAAACTACGTCATGTAGTATTATTTCTACTTTATTAAAATTTGTTACCACGGCCTAGGTTTCGTGTTATTGCGATACGTTGTATTAAAATGTAAGTATTCGTTGAATTATCGTTGCTAATTATCCACCGGAAGATGTTGTAATACAACGAAACCTAGGTCCTGGCAAAGGATTTTATTAAAGTAGTTTCATTTAATTGTTAAAATATTATTGCGAGAAAATGTAAAACAGGTTTACAATACAAATAAATGTAGTAAATGCCTTGCAATACTGGAAAACTGTGGTGATTTTCATTCTGTTGATTTTCATTAGTTTCCCCAGTCGAATCTTGGAAAATTAGGGAATCTATATAAGATACACCCGTACGTATAATTTACGAATAAAATTATAACAACGGCGACAAATAAAACAAAATTTTATAATCAACTGAATTATATAAACGAACGGAACTATAAAAAAACTGAACTAAATAAACGAAAATAAAGTTAACATTATTATGTCGACACTTGTTTTATCATATTTATCGTTCGAAAAAATAACTCGAATGTATTGATGACGAAATAGCTCTGGCTGAATTTTTCGCGTAATAGGCGTAATTCATTTTAGAACTCTGTGACGTGTTAGTCATTTTCCCCGTTTTCAGATTTTATCTACGTTGCGCGAGGTACGCGTGACTTTCCCATATTCGTTTAACAAATTTTAATTACACGAATATTAATGTCAAAGAGATTTCAATAATTACAACGATATCTCTGTGAAAATACAAGTACTGAAAATAGAATGCCTGATGGCCCCGACCATTAGCGACACTGTTCGCAGCAATCGCTTACTTTCGTTATTTGCTACAAATATCTATTTATTTATGATATAATCAAACTATTTATGCTCTGTATAAATATATCGAGCGCATAAGTTTGTTTGATTGTTTGTTTCCTCTAGATGTTTGATTTAAAAAATTATTTCATGTTATAAAACTATTGTTATGTTATAATGTTATAAACTTCATCTTTATGTTATAAAACACCTAGTAGACTATTATGGGCTATATACTTTCATGGATTGATTCATAAGATATACCAGTGAAAACTAATAATTTAGTATATAAATTGACGCGCTGTAGGTACGCACTCAGGTTTACATATATTTCGTTTATTTACAGATAATAAGTAATTACATGACCACGCTTATTTTTCAAAATATTCCAGATTTTACGCTTTATATTCCAATGTATTTTATAATATTTTTTTTATTATTATGATTTCAATGTTTGTCCTTCAGTAATTTCTTATTTTATGATGTTCGTAGGAGAAAAAGCTAAGTTTTCTTTCAGTGAAATCTCTTCATCTCTTCGTCATTGATATCGTGTATCTTATTGTGTTGGAGTAACTTTTAAATTTTTCAATACAAAATATGATTGATAAAATGAGTATAAACAAAAATTGGGTGTTATTACAAATACGATTTTTATTTTTGTTATCTGAATTTTCTCAAGTTCGTAATTGATATAGTAAACAAATTATTTCTTTTACTGGGGTAAAAGAAATATTTTTTTGTTTACTTATTTTTATTGTTCACGTATTTTTATTTAAACTCAAAAATGAATCTTTCATGTAAATATCTCTCATCTACGCATACCATGGTATTATAATATACTATAATAAAATACAGAATCAACTTTCACTCTAATCTGGAAGAGGCATATTTGAAATATTTTTTGAAACTTCTGAACTTATGTCAGAAGTTTATTGAGAAAACATAAAGTACTTCAAATAGAATCAAGTAAAATCTGTTACTTGAATGAAGTTTGTACGTGACTGTTTGTCTGGCTGTCATCCACCAATATTTTAAGCAGGAACTTGAAATTTGGGATAGTGATAGATCAAATATTTTGCAGTAGCTAACATTATATTGTGTCTATGGTACTTTTAATGCATGAAAATTGAGTATACGAACGCAAATTTTAGATGATGTATTGCGTGAAATATTATTGGAAAAAATAATTAATTAAAACTTTTTTTTTAAATTTTAACTGGCATATCCACAGAGATACTCATCAAATATATTTAAAAAAGAACGTCACCCTTTCCCTCTCGTTTCCAAAATACTGGAATAAAAATCCTGTAAAAATAGAATCAGCAGAATCTGACTACGAAATCATAGAAAAAGACTGTTGCAATTTCCTTAAGTGGTATAGTTTTTAAAATATACACCATAGTTTTACAAAAATACGTACGGAATTTTTCTACTGCAATTATTTGACAATTGTTTTATGCTAAAATGACCATATCTCTCATTTTAGTACAAGTTTTTACATTTTACCCATACTACATGAAATATTAACGTCACTATAGTCTAGCTGATATTTTACAGTATAATCTATTGACCCATAAAATTAAAAGCATTTACTTACCAAACTTATTTCATTACAAAGTTCACTTATTAGAAGGATAATGAGTGTTTTACGAAGTTTCATGAAGGCGAGTAAAAACAAGTAAAGTTATTCACATTTACTCGACATGTGTTTCCTAACTTACGAGTAGATATAAGCGCTCACGAAAATAAACCACTGTGCAGTACTTAATATTGTTAAAACTCCATCTAATTACGTGAAAGCCGATCGTTTAGCTGAGACTTATAAAGTGGTTGTGATATTTGGGGAAACTTGTAGCAAAGATAGCCTTGAACTATTCACGGTAGGAGCGCGTATCGCCGAGGCTCAGGGTCATTTGCGCTATTTAGATTCCGATATTGTTTAAGTACAAACGATATCATATACATTTTAAAATAAAGTACCGTATAAGTCGATTATATTTACATATAGTTGTCTATTAGTTATGATTCATAATGAGGGTAAATTAAATTCAAATAGCATTAAGATGTGCCGTAAAACGCAAAATGGGACGACCCAAAGTCAGATGAATATATGACCTGATAAATAACGCGTCATATATAATATGTAATAATATGGATGTAGGCAGCATGGGACCGATCTTCGTGGGAGTCTATGGGTGAAGTCCATACTCAGCAGTCACCGTCTTTCGATTGAAGATATTGACGATGATAGTACTCTACAAAAATATATAATTAAGGTGCCGTGCAAACTGTTGTATCAAACAATTTCATTAAACTTTCCAAGGAGTACTCATGCAAGTGGTTGAAAGATATCATATTTTTTTAAAATTTCCAACACATTTAAGTTTACGTTTTACTTATAATATAGCCTTTAATCAGATTAGTTTAGTAAGGCAATATCTAAAATATTTTCACAGTATTTTTTCTAATGATAAATGTACCGGTTCAAAATATATATTAATATTTTACGTTTAATTTTATAAATTAAAAAAAAATTATATTTTATGAAAAATATTTCTAGATAATTTTAGTGTCAAAATGTTCTTAGTAGAATTTTTCATCTTACCTATAATTATGATGAATTAGAAATCGTAAGCGGTTAATTTGGTAACCACGACTTGTTTAAAGAAAAATACCAATAACTAAAATCAAACTGTAGGATCTCATGCGATTTGATTATATAAGGAACTTATTCAAAATAAAGGTTGAATAATTAGACTACTGTTTTTTATATGGCTAACAGACACTATGATGATACCTACTGCCTGTAAAGATAATTTCAGTATTTCCGCTGGTTTATATCTAACGAAGTAAATTATTTGTTTCTATAAGCCTTTTCGTAAACTTATTATAATTCTATACAGTTGTATCCAAGAGAAAAAAATAACCAAAACGATTATTTTTCCATTTACAGCTGAGATAAAGATATGTTCGTATTTACGTAGTAACACGATACTTTAGGTGTATGTATACATAACGGTATATGTTAGGTATACAAGGAAAAATAAAAATTAAGTTTTAGTTCACGCCCATATACACCACATAGGGTCTGGACTGTCAGTTGGATTTCATAAATTTTTCCAGGGTGAGTTAAATTTTAAAACAAAGTTTATAGTGTAAATTAGTATCAAAATTTTTTTACGAAAATTGTTTGATCGTAGACCAAATTTTTGTAATATATATTTGGACTTACAGACAAATATTACATTTATTTCAATTTTGCAACTTGCGTACTTATAACTAATAAATGTTGATCAATGTTCCACTGCACATGTTCAAAAATTTCAATATTCCTCCTGAATAAATATATTTAATTTTGTTGATAATTTAAATAAAAGCACACTATTTGCAAGATGTTCCTTAAAAAATAATTTAGTGGCCACTGCTCCGAGTTACTATCACTTTCGCTCAGTAGAAGACTGTCTATATTATATTTCCGTAACGTTATACCAAAAACTATGTAAATCTTAGCACATTACCGTGCATTTGCTTAACATTTTGAAATTTTACGTGGTTTCCACATACCAATACTTACTTCATTAGTATATCTAACGTAATAACTAGTGTAAAAATCGAAATTATCTTTGCAGGCAGTAGGCCTCAACGTCGTGTCGTTTAGCCATATTAAAGATAGTAATTTAAATATTTAGCCTATATTTTGAAGAAGTCTCCTGTTTAAACATGTCGCATTAAGACATTCAGTTTGAATGTAGCTTAAATTAAATTGTGTGAAACATTTTGCGGTTACCTTGATAACGGCTTACGAATTCTAATTCATCATAATTACGCATAAGATGGAAAATTTAATTAGGGAAGATTTTAACATGAAAATTATGCTGAAACGTTTAATGTATTCCATGTAGCACACTTGCTTCTTGGTTATACATTAACAGGCTTGTAAATAAATAAACGCCATCCTAACTAATGATACGAGAGCAAAGCGCTCCAAAATAAATACGGATGTATATTCGTATGTATGTTTACTTTAAACTAGATCTCTACAAAGTACTATTTAAATTGTATATTACGCAAAGGGCAACTGATGCATAAATAAACACCATTGTGAAAAATGTGCCATTAAATGGTTATACTATTAAATATAAAAGTTTATTTTCAGATAATGTCGAGAGAGGTTTGGGAATTTATCGCAGATTTTCATTTTGAGCATCTAGTAAATATTTATATATATTTATGATACCGCCCGATATAAAACATTTTTCTTAGATCAATACTCTATTTTTTCTTTATCGGCATGAAATTTTAACAGCGAAAATAAAAGTTTCTCTTATGACCTATGTTTCTAAACAGATTTCCATTTTATATATTTTTTTTTATTCAAATTATTTGACAAGGAAATTTTGTTTCCCTGTTTGTCAGCAATTAATAGTAAGAAAACTTAAAATATTTTCCAATATAGAAATCTCAAATTCCAACCTAATCTTCAGTTATAATCTACATTCAGAAATACGTCTATATTACTAAAACTGTTTTCGATCCGTAACATCAATCCATAATTTTTTATTCGCCAACGATTTTATGAAAGAATATTACAAATATTTTAATCTGTTTTTTAAACTTTCAATAAATAAAAATTTTCTCAAAAAAGATGACTTTAGGAATTGTTTTCCTTTGTGTAAACATTTTTTCATCTATGATATCATCAGAAATAAATTAAGAAAATATTTATTTCGGACCAATTATGACAAATTTATGTAATTCATCAGAACTTCTTTAAAATATTTTGATGCTGATATGAAGATGCTTTACAAATATTTTTTTAATTAAATTTTGCGATAAATAATCGATACTTTATAAATTATAACTTGAAATTAAAAGAGTAATGTATTTTATTTTTATTATTAGGAAAATGGCTTGCCCGGGTTACTTTATAATTCACTCTGAAATACAGATATTAAGTCAGGGCACCATACAAATGACTTTAATTAAAATGATACAAGGTATCAGAAAACTCTCCCCAAATAAAATGATGAAGCCAGTGATGCATTTAAAAAACAATGGGGAAATCTTGTGCCGCCGTTATAATGGCAATATATAATGGTTTCATGGGAATATGCCATTTGGGATAACATCTTGAATGTTATTGTATAAAACCGTTCCCCGTATAATTAATTAATGTTGGATTATTTGAAGGAATTTAAAGAGACAATAATCAAACAAAACTATGAAGGGCCAGGAAAATGTAAGTCAAACTTTTAGTTATTTCAAATATTTATTTAAATATCCACGCCGAAACGATCAGTATTATATTATGTAATCAGGAAATATTTTATTATTTTGAATTACTAAATATTAAATATCATATATAATACTATTAATATCCCTTTAGATAATACATTACTCGAATCTATGTCAGGTGTTTTTATTAAGCAAAATGTAACCTTTCCTAAATAAGCGCCATCAATATTTTGATCTATTTTCAAGCAAATAAATTTTTTCAACCTATGTAATTTAGAGGGAAATCACAATGAAAAATAAAAAATATATATATAATTGTATATCAAAATCTTTCTTAAATGTAAAACGTATGTCCTCAAATATCTAATCTCGCTTTTTATGTATTCAAACATATTTATTATATATCGCCAAGGGCATATTTATTATGTAGGACATATTTATGATGTATCGCCAGGGGCAAAGTTCCTTCTAAGAAATTACGCGCAGCTAGCCTTGAATATCTAATTAATATAGACAATATATTTACTGATAGTTAAACGTATTTAATTTATGGTACTCAAGCGAAATCCATAATTTAATACATGATCTTAGGCACAAATCATGTTTTTAATAGATGAAACGTACAAATGACTATACAATTATACGAAACATGGAGTTGAATCAGCTCTTCATAAGAAAATGAAATTAATTTAGACCATTTCAAGCACCGGTTTATAGGAGAAAAATAAACTCTTTATGGAAAAAATAAGCGTGATTTGTCGTATTCGTAGTGAAAAAATATACACACAAAAACCATTGTGGAAAAATCTAACTAACTAACTGTCACACGCCAACTAGAGTTAACAAAGTGTAATGAAATAACTATTTGTAAAAATATCTAGTTTTCCATCGATAAAATTCCTTTTATATTTCGTCAGTGAATTTAATGTATTAAATTATTTATTATGATGCGCGTTTCCTGTTTATATTAATTTTATTATCTTATTATTTTGTATTTTCGTCGTGACAGTTTAAAATGTATTGTCATGTAGACGAGATTTATTAGTTTATCTTTAATGCAAAAATTAATATAATTCAGAATGGCATACCGAAGCTGGTTTTAAAATTACATGTTCTTAGTTAATGCATAGTTTCACATGCCTTCAATATTTGTGGTTAACCGGTAGTTGTATCTTAAAGGAAATTTTGGGACGACATTGAGGATAATTTAATTTTTTTTTCATTAAATGAAAAAATATTAATTGAAAACAAAGTACACAGAAAAAGTTTTGCTGATAATATTAATAAAAAAATAGATTTGATAAGTGGTTTTAATATGATGAAACATTAAATTCGTCTCCAAACCTTCAATTTAGTATCTCTCTTTACGCAAATATTTATCAGATTGTAAACACTAATATATTTTGATAGATTTTGTGACGTAGAGGCCGTCATTTAGGTTATATCAAAAGGGAGACTGAGATCATCGCTCTTTCTGGCTTATGTCGACGATATGCTCGAACATGACATTAAAGGTAGAATCGTTGAATTTTGTATATGACATAGCTCTATTAATCAACAAAACTTGTTTGCAACAAAATTTGCTGATATTTAAACCATATGATTTTTACTAATGAGGACCGTTTACAACCACATAACATAACCTTAACCATGTGACGACATACCACACTGTCTACATACAGCTTTGCAAAGACAATCGAAATCAAATACATAGATATACATATCGATCAGGACTTCCCCCGGCATGTACATCTTGAGACGATATATGCAATATTTATAAGATTAACCTATTTTGTACCAGAATAATCGACCATTAACTATGGGCAGGTAGCTTGTGGGGTATTAACAAAATCCGTAAGGGAATTCCGAGCTATTGCATAGTGGATTCTTCTTTGTGTTATTACCAAGACGCCAAGAATATATTCGATAGATTAAATTTTTTCAGAGACCTTAATATTTATCGTTCAACATCTGAACTTTTAAACTATACTTACTACAACTATAAACCATATAAAATATTGGTCAGTTAATATGTAACACGTGAGTTTAAGTCACTTGAAAATTGCTGTAATATGTAATTATAATTAAATACGGTAGAAAAACTTTAAGAACCAAGCATGTGTAACGAATTGTCTAAAAATAAACCTGCCATATACGAAAAAAGTGACATTTCTAAGGATTTTTAACCACATACACCATCAATACATAGCCAACTAGTTGGGGAGGGTAATTACACTTGAAATTAATTAGAAAAAAATAGTTTTCGGAGTTCATTTGAACTTGCTTCGTGCCAAATTTATGCTTTCTGTTAATATTCTTTATTAACAGAAAGCATCTCTAAAGTTTGATCAGGTAATCACGTATTATAATACTAACTCACTACAAGAAATAAGCCATATTTGAATATATTTATATTTAAATGATCTATAAACTCAATTTTTTCTGGACTATGAAGACCTGGATTTGAGTATATCGTATTGATTTGAACTTGATACCTCTGGCAATTACAGCGAAAAAAAATGAGACAGGCAGGTACGGGAACCATCTGAATTTTAAACAAGTATTGCAAATAACAGGAGACGATAAGAGACTTCATATATATATATACATATATATATATATATATATATATATATATATATATATATATATATATATATATATATATATATATATATATATATATATATATATATGTATATATATATATACATATTCTATGACACAATACTGAAATATTTGATGAAATTTGTTTTACATTCATAATAAATAAATCACACTCAGGTACGCCTGCACTCGAGAGACTGATCTGTTGAGTCTAATGAAAAAAAGATTATTTTAATACGATTCGGTTCCAGACTAAAGTGCTTCAAATGATTAATGATTAAGCATAGAAATTTATACAGTAAAAAGGAGGAGTCTTCCTAATAACAGAAAGCAGAAATTCCGTCCATTTATCCATAGAATAATTAATTTTATAAGTGTCTTTTTTTAAATACAAAAAATCTAAATCTGACTTACCCAAGAAAATAGATAAAAAATTTAAAGAAAAATTATTTGAATACATTAAATAATCAAGCTGTACTTAGTCTCGTATATATTTAGGATATAAACTTGCATCACTTTTCATTTCAAGCACCATTCATTGTACTAAAACGTACATTGTAAATAAATAAAGTGCTATTAGAAACGGTTTCAAATAAGGTCGGGGAGCCAAACATCGCCCACTTATGGCATTATTTATATTAGAGGAAAAAATCCATTATTGTGCCATCTGTGTAACATTGGTCCACTATATGTTCCTAATACCACCTACTGAAATGAAACATAGTACTTTATATTATGATCATACCTTTTTTTTACATCTGAAAAATAAGATAAAAAAATTAAAGCATTGCAAGAGCGATTTTATGTACTTTTAACAATACAGTTAAATATCTTTTTGTAATTATTTCTGCATGCAACTCAAAATAATAAAATAATTTACGAGCATTCTACACAAACTTTTCGTTTTCTTTACTTTCCTCTTATCGCATTTTTCGTGAGACAATTCGTAACATATAATACATTTTACTCATGTTTGAGTAAAGTTCTTTACAAACTGAAAATTGGACATTATTATCTTCTTCGCCACAACTGCTGTTATTATCGTCAGTTACCCTACAAGGAGGTTTTCTACCACGCTCATAATAAAATGAAACTTCCTTCTATTTTACAACTTTGCTTGATGTTTTTCTAGAAGCTGACGACTATTAAAACTATAGTACTTTTCCCTTTCTTTTTCTTTTCCATGGACTTTATAAGAGTGGTTTTAAAAGGACTACTGACTTCCTTCATTTTAATTTTATCCCACTACTTTCTACGTGACATGTGAAAAAAACACAATTCACTCATACCGTAAAGTCATTTAGGGCTCTAATAAGAACACTGCAATGGGCGTTATTGAAAGCACTTTATCTTTCCAAGATAGCGGCTTCCACCTTTGAAATCGAAATGCCAACGAAGAAACTAAGTACATCAAATTATGCTGTGTTAAAGTTACTATCACAACCTCAAATGATATAACATAATCACTTCAACCTTACTGATAACTAGTTGTAATTAGTTTAAAAAGTAACTATCGTAAAAGTAACGGTAGTAAAAGTAACGATCCATTTTAATTATACACCGTACACGAGTATAAGCAAAAAATAGCAGAGAAAGGAAAAACAACCTTCCAAAAGTCTTCCAAAAACTATCGAAGAGAGATGCTTCGTAGGTCTAGTAATGAACACTAGTTGGGAGCACTTTTCAAGAAGAAACCGTGATAGGTGATATTAGGAATGTAGGCAATATTTGAGCTCCCTACCCCATAATGTAAGAGGCGGTCAGATTTTTACTACTTTTTCAAAATATTAACTTGTGTCAGTTTATCATATTAACCGTGATAAAAATGTTCCATTTTAAATATTCAATTCGCCATAATTTATATCGATATTTAATAAAAAGATTTTATTCCAGGTCTTTAGGATGGTCTTTTATGAGAAAAATATCACATGCATAAAGCAAATCCAATAGTAGTTTTTTGTATGTTTGTGGTTCATAAAAAAGTCGGTTGAAAAATTACAGGCTCAGAGCTGATTTAAACCTACTCTTACTTCAAATTCTTCTTCAGTCTCTACTGAGCTTCTGAATTTTGTGCTGACATTGCTGTATATTTTTAAGTTGCCTCTAACATAATATTTCAGAGCGAGCGGCGAATACCTTTAATTATTTACATTTAATTGAGGTGATGGCCTATATGATATTCTGACTAATCTTCAAGCTTTGTAGTTATGATGCGATCACTCCCATATTTGCCTAGATGCTCTTCAATTACCCGCTATCTATCATGACAACATAAATCATTGTGCTTTGTGCTTATACTATAGTACATCAGTTTTTAGCTTTCCAATATTTCTCTTATTCTTTAGATTTGAAGCCCCAAAATAGGATAGAATTAAAGGAATCTTAATAAAATAAAGGAAGTCTTCTTAAGATATTACAATATCGTACTATTGATTACATTTATTTTAATGCTTTAAACATCGATTTTCTGAACAATAAGGACACTTAAAACTGAAACAAAGATAAAGATTAGAAAAATAAGATGCGTCTACGAAAAAATTATATTAAACATAAGAAACGAGTTCTTGCACCACTTAAAATTACTTATTACTGAATTTTAAAGCCAAAAGTGGGGTTTAGTTTTAAGACGTAAAATTCTACTTTAATGGTTTAATACACGGGGATTAATTTTCCCAAGCCCATCCTTGCCCACTCTAAAGCTCGTCCTTGAATATTGACGCTAAATAGACCAAATGAAAAATTTATGATTTTTTCAGCATCATCTGACCTAATTGTCAAGTCTTTTATATCATATAGTTTAGTAGGTTTTATTGGGTCTATAACACAAATGAACAAATTTCTTAGAGTATTAAATCAGCTAAGCTGGACATTACCTGACTTATATTTTATTTTACTTGTACAGCATCTAAAAATTCAATAGAATGAAGCCTATTTCAACAAAAAAATATCTCGAAATATTTTAAGCCATTTATAAACAGTTTAATATCTTAATCCAAATTAGACAATTTTTTTTCTAATTTTGCTTCATTTTTCCGTAGGATATTTTCTATTTTAAGCTTAATTTCTGTTTTAGTATTGCAGAGGTGCTTAAGTAACTTAGTTCTAAATGAAACCTAGTTGAATATTACAATCTTTCAATCTCTATCCCGCCTTTCTTTAAATTTCCTTGATCGGCGAAAATTGATCTACTTGTAAATAGTGAAAGTAAAAAATCACTACCTAAGTACAATTCATGTGCCCATTTACATCTTTCTTGAGTTACTTGACATGAAACAAATTTCATTTATGCACTGATATATTACCGGTATAAATTCACATTTCTCTTACTCTTATGAACGTTACGTAGCGAAGTTATTACATACGCGATTAGACTTTGGATGATTTTGCACATTATTAAACTAGTTGTGCTCACGGCTTGTGTACACTTCGTTTATATCGGTTATTTAATAAAATTTAAATAGAGTATGAATATATGTAATTAATCAACGATTTTTCTACTACAACGTAGACGGCACCCTTTAGAATTTCATTGATTAATATATTAATAATCAAAGGATTATTAAAGGATATTTTGATTATCAAAGATACTGCACTACAGATTACGCCCTATAAATGTGACTTTTATTACTCCACAATAGATAGCGTCCTGCGAAATATATTGAAAAATATAAATGTCGTCTAAAAATACATTAGATACTGGTATTGGATTTATTTCGTTTAAATGCAAATTTTGAACTGCATTAGGTATACATTATGGGCTACGCTACATTTACGTTTGTGTATCATACCTTCGAAAAATAAGAGTATTTAGAAATGTTCCACAGAACCCTACAGCAACAATATCACAACTTTGGAGCCGTTTTAGATACCACAATCGAACAAAGTATGTCGAAAGATTCATATCAATAACTTTAGAAGTTTTATATTTAAATTATTTCGTCCTAACCAAAAGATACTTAGACAAAGGTTTTTGCAACATTTAAAATTATTTACAAGCTAAAAATTCGCAAACCGAAGACCGAAACTTTAATTTTATTGACACATTTATAGATGTAAATTATTAAAAAATTAGTTTTGATATACAAGTAATATAAATATATTTTTGATATATTTATATTATTTGTAACGATTAGTTTATGATACGAGATTTGTTTATCCATTCTACTTGATTTTCTCATAATATGTGATCACTAATAATATAATAAGAAAAGTGACTTGTCGATTTATTTGAATTTCTTTCGTGCTTGAATAGCCATATAGATTTCAATAAAACTTCGCTTGATAATATAGTTCCTAGATTAAAAGGAAGGTTTCGAAGACTATCATTTACAAAAGCATAAAAATAAATATTAAAAAATAGCCTGTTAGATTTTGCGTATCTCATGGTGTGAGTCGTATTTTATCACCATAGTTAAATGCAATGCTGATCATACAAATTGCAGCGACAATTCCCATAAGGAATTAGCTTCCTCACAGATTAGAGACAAAATTAGCTCACAGAATTTAGAAATCCAACGAATTAGGAGAACTCAGGATATATCAAATAAATTACCCGAACTTTGACCTCACTGCATGATTTATGCTTAAGAACAATAATGGACCACATTGCACATTGATGACGGACGCCTTATATACCGACCAAAATAAGCATTCAGGAGCAATACCTTACTTGCAATCCGTAGGGTTAAGTCACATTTGTAAATGCACTTGTAAATGAAGTCACTAATATATTTTTATATTAATTCTAAAAGTCGATTTCTTTTAAGAAGTCATTTTTCGTACAGCAAATCATAACTCGCATAAAAAACTGAATACACTGCCACAAATGTTGGCAAAGTTTAATGCGAATATACTTATTCTCCACAGGTCACATGCAAAAACTGTTTTGATAAATAAAAGTGTTTTTGCAGAATATTATATTCATTGTCGTTTATTGTGAAATCTTGTGAATCCTTATGTAAATAATGTTTATTGTTGGCAAGTAATTACATCGCCAATTAAGTTTCTACGAAAAAAAAACTTCCATTTTTATACCACGCGGGCGAAGCCTTTGACACAACCTAGCTGATGAATAAAAAAATATATTTTGTCACATTTAGATATATCTGAATTTATGGTATTTTAATTACTGGTTTTACATATTTGTTTTATCTGTATTTTTGTTTAACATTGGCTTTTCCCGCGTATTGGCATTAAGCTCTAAGTTTAACAGATATTTTATTAAAAAAATAAATATAAAAAAAATAATTTAGAGCCGAACAGACATACAGATTAATAGGTAATATTACTCTTCAAAAATATTGTAATAGAATTCACCTTGGAGTCAGTTAAATATATAACTAAATGTATACACTTAAATTACATCAATGAATGACGATTTTAAATACTCCTTTACTTTATATCAAAAGTTCTAATTCATTTCTTTTGTTCCGCTTATGTATTCAATCATATGCACCATAAACTTCCAGAAAATTACCGAACGTGAACACTACTGATATATAGAAACGTAACGATTCAACTCAATGACATTTTCTTTTGTAGGATAATATAAATTCTTGTTAACATATGTAATAGATGGCGGTAATTATTTTATTTTGGAAATATTATAGCATTGAATAAACATTTCTGATAAATTTTTGGTTAAGTATGATTTTTTTACCAAAATAACGATAGAGGACATATTTAGATATGACTGTAAATGATTATCTTTAAATTCATATCTAGACAGTTTTTTTATTAAATGTAACATAATAATGTAATGATTGTTACGTTATACGATGTGAATTTCACAGTTCGATATTAAATGAAGTTTTATATACAAGATTGTGTTTCATAGCCGTAAACCAAAAATCAATTTACAAAATTTAAGCGTCTAGTCAAAGGAATATTTTTAATTGCTTTGTAATTTCATGCACGATGTATTTTCACTAAGAATTCACTAGATCAAAATACGGACCCTTAACTAATACATTCTTAAGAAAATCACACGAGGAAAAAGAAATTGTCCCTTTTTTGATTTGGAACCATCAAATTTTTTTCTTAACGAAAAAGTTAACACTCTTGTGTGTAGGAATGTCTTCCTGTATAGAAAATACGCAGTAATATGAACTTATATTTGACAGTGCAGCCTTTGTTCGGTAATGTAGCTATAATGTAAGAGGAAAATAAATCTGGTAAGAAATATATTATTTAACTGTAACGGTTTCTTATTATATATTTACGCATTTAATTCAGTATCAGAATACAAATCAAAATGGTAACAAAGTCAGGTACCCATAAAAACATTTTATTACAAGTTTAATCAACTACAAAACAATAAAAGATATAAGATATCTAAAGACATTGCGATGCATAGTGAAAAAAGCAAAATCCAAATAATCCATTTTATAAAAATATAAACAAACTAGACGAATGAACAATATTCATTAGCTTTTAGGTAAGGGTGTATAAAAACTTCCGAACCAGAATCTTTTTACTGCTGGGTTTTCCTATCAAATGACGCCGATAACAAGTGTTCAAAAAAAATTAAAAATTAAAATAAAATACATCGCCGTCTTCTAATAGAAATCTTAAAAGTTGCATTTCATTTTGTGACATTATTGATATACGCCGTATGGAATAAAATCAATATTAATTGAATAAAATCAATATTAATTGTTAAGGAAATTTTCGTTAATTAATTAAACGGCTAAAATATAAAATGAAATATACTATTTTTCAAATAAGTATTAATTGAAATTAAATTACTTTGTAGGGGATATCATATTATGAGTAGGAATAGAGTAGGTCGAGTTTTTCTTTTTCTAATAAATGATGGAAAAAAATTATTTAGAAAAAATATTTCGTGTATTTAAATTTTTTGTATAATTTTATTATAATTATGTATAATTTGTATGCTTTAGTTGTATGATGAATTTAATTGAATACCTAGTTATTTTTTCATTATCAGATTCGTCAGATAATATGTAAATAATACGTATTTTGTTTTTCAAAAACGGAATATTTTTGGCGTTAATTTTGTAGAAATTCATTATCGCTTAATTTTTATTGACAACCATACTGAAACTACGTGATACAATATTATTTCTACTTTATTTAAATTCTTTACCACGACCTAAGTTTCGTTGTATGACAACATCCTCAGGTGAGTAAATTGTAAGGATTGACTCTTAAAAACTTCCGACGGTATTTAAATATTATACAAAACAATAGCGGTAGTGGATTTTGCCCAGATTTTATCACCTTTTACGTTAGAAATGTTGTCGTAAGGGAGCGGTGAAGTTTTTGTTGTATTTTCAAAAATTAAACAATACACTAGTATTTTAGCGAGGGTAATAAATGAAATAGACATTATTCTATGATGTTATACAATGCAAATGTTCCGGTGTATGTAATAAATTAAATGGATGTTATTTTCAATAAAATATTTATGCAAAAGCAAAGATATCTGAAGGTTAGAAAAAGGTTATATAACTAATTATACATATCTCCCACTATTTGTTTTCTTTTGTGATGTGTCTCCTTAGATGTGAGACGGGGCTGAAACAATTTGAAGTGGACTGAGGTATCAATGTTGTTTAACTATATTATGTCTAGAAGATAGTTACAGATGATAATATTGCATTGAGTTTTTTCACTTGATATATTAACGTTGGTGTCTCTTTTATGCCTTTTTATTTGTAATATTTCTGGGATGTTGAGTATATTGCTTTTTGTATTTATTTTATATATATAGGGAAAATTGTCGGTATGAGGATGATGGTTATTTTCAATGACAATCACCCTCACACCAACAAGGCTCCCCGATAATGCATTTTATGGTCACAAAGGGCGCAAAAATTTTGAGCCGTGGCCCTCAGATATCGGTTTACCCAACCAGGTGAAATAGATAGCTCTATTGTATTTTTACACGAAAACGTGTATACCGTTGTTCTACAAGTTACCGTTGTTTTCTTGAAATAAACACAATAAAAGGCGTTTGAAAATTAAAGGAAAATATAATAATTTAATAAATATTAAGGGTACCTATCATAACTTAATTTTCCTTTGTTTTAATTCAATAGTATCTTAGTTTAAGATAAGCGTCATATTTAAATGTAAGTTTAATTTCAGAACAATCAAATGAAAAATTACAATAATATTTTGTTAGCGCTATAAACATTTTTACACTTTTTTTAACTGAATATACGCTTATAGAAAAAGACAGCAAAAGGATATTATTCAAGTATAACAATTTCTTAATCGTTTATTTTAAACGTTAGTTAATTTAAAAAAGACTTGTTGACTAACTTGATATGCATATAAATGAACGTTTCAAGTAAATATATTTTAAAAATTATTTTTCATTTAAATTTATTACTGTCAGTTTAAAATAACTGAAAAAAACAAACAATTTTGCTTACAACAAACGACTTCAAAAACGGACCCCTATGTACCTTAGATTACATTAGTAGTAGTTGTAATCTAATATAATAGGGACTCGTTATTTTCTTTAATAAAAATATATCAAAAAGATCGTAATGAGAAAGGTAAAAAAAAACCGAAAATAAATTTTACTGTCAAAAATTAAAAGTAACAAACGTTACATTTTGACTTAAACCTAAAAATTTAGCCATATGTTTGCTTTGATCTGATACGCGTAATATGCCGCCAAAACTAGAGAAAAAGCTTGCGATGATTTATATCTCAATCAATAGCTAATACGCAATAAATATTGTAATAATGAATGAAAATGTTATTGACGAACATCATGTTAATGGTTGGTTTTGGCGAAAATTTACGAATTCTTATGTTAATAAATTTCATTTTCGCGTATCTGCATATTTCGATGAGGTGGGGAAGTTTAGTGTAGTGCATGTAATATGGAAATGGAGCATTTGCACATGTGCATGTATTATGGAAAGAGGCGTGGAAAGTCCTTGAATTATCACGTTTTTATATATTTGATTTTACTGAAATATTTTAAAAATTCTTTGAAAATAATAAGGTGACTTCCGTGGGTGAAAATAATAGAAGTGAGTCTTCTTTTAGACAACTTGTGAATGCGTGTATAGTAGGAGAATTGTTGAAACTAGTATTCCATAATTTTCCACCATTTGTAAACAGTCAAAAAACACATATGAGAGGTCGGATAATATTTAGGAGTGAGTAAAATGCATAGGTTTCTCAAAGTGAGTCTCGATCATAAGTGAAAAGAAGACCAAATTAGGGCATGTTCTAAATATAAAGCAAAATGACGTAAATTTTCGACACATAAATTACTTCTGTCACATTCTAAAAACTTTTTTGTAAGTAATTGTAAATGATGACGTTTGGTGCTTGAGCAAATATTTAGTTACATTACATGCAAACCTTTAAAATTATACGTTTTAGTTAATTATTTTTGCTTTAATAAACAAATTTGTCTAATGTATGTCATTATATCAGACATAAATTTGTTCCTAATCGATTTTGGCAAATGACGAATGTGCATGTGACAAAGAGAGAGCAATGGGAACCCTTTAAATTATTACGTTTTAATGTATTTGATCTTATTGAAGTCTCTACAAATATCTTTGAAAAAAAAATATATTTTACACTTTTTTAATACAATGCGCGTGAAATCGCGTGTAAACCCTACGCGGATACAACGAAACAATTTATCCATTGAATTTTTAAAATATATCTGTACAATTTTTTCATGTGAACTTCAAGTAATACTTCCACAAATCCTTAAATGAACTCTATGATTTCAATATATAATATACAGCTCAAAATATCTAATTTAACAGTTTGTAATCTTCAAATTTCTAAAGAATATTTTTTACCGAATGCTGAAGTTGTACTAACTCAAGTATGTTAATTAATATATTGTGTTATTTAGCGGCTAGTAAAATAATATTGTGCAATCATGATTGCCTCCATTAGTTAACCGTTTGTTCATAATTTAGCCAAAACTGGGTCACGTGATTTTCATTTTAAGACGACGCCGTTTAGACATTAGTTTTCTTTTAAAATAACTCAATTTTAATGACGCCACGAAGTTAATTATCAAACATGAAAGTTGTTTTGTTATGAATTACTCATTTTCGGGAGATATTTACCGGTAATTATTATACTTTAAGCAATATCTCAATTTATTTACTGACGTAACTTCGTTCTTCTCAGAAAAGAACCATTTAACCATGGAAATTCATTTATGAAACATTAAATAGTTTATAAAATTTACGAAAACATTTATCACATATCTGTGTACTTTATATATGTATACATACATATATTTAGGAGTCTACCTGTGTCACGTGAAAATGATAGCCGAGTAATTAATTACGGTCACATCACATTTGAGTTTTGTATGCACCATTTATAAAGAGAATTCATGTTAATTTTTGAAGTAAGCTAGAAAAAAACTAGATTAAAATGAAACATGTATTATTAAAAAATAAGGAAATGCATATATATATATATATATATATATATATATATATATATATATATATATTATATATATATATATATAAATATATATATATATATATATATATATATAGATATATATATATATATAAACAATAAGAAGATATTCGCATTTCACACTGAAAAGTAAGGGATATCTCTTATCGTAATTATAGAATATTTGTACAATTTATATATTTATTTACTTATTTATTTTATTTCTACTCCAACATAATGAATAAATATTGCGTATTTGTTCCTAGAAGACCAAGAATCTCCTCTATTAAACTATAATCGAGGAAGACATGAAATTGACACCGAGTTTTACTGCTAAATATGGTATCGGCGCTGATCTGATGATACTCTTTTTAACCGACTTTAAAAAAAGAAGAGGTACACAATTCGTCGATTTTTTTTTATGTATGTTCAGAAATAATTCTTTATGAGTGGACCGATTTTGATGATTCTTTTCTTATTTGAAAGTGGGTGCTATACGAATATGCGTATATAAATATAATGATGAACTGATCATGAAGTTCGGAAATGAACAATAAAACTCCCTAAACGAGTGGCATGATTCAATAACGAATGATTCAAGAAATGTTTGCTACAGATGGTTGTTATTTTGCAAAATAACTATACACCACTTTAGCAGGTCAGGGTCTGATGATAAGTTCTGAATATGAACAATGGAACTACTTAACGAATATTAGTAAATCAACCGTGATTATAGATATTTGCTACTATTAGTTGTTACTTTGCAAAATAACTGCACCGCCAACCAGGTCAGGATCTGACGAGTCAGGATCTGATGTTGAATTCTGGAGATCAACTATGGAACTCCTCAACGGATGGTAGTAAATTGAAAGTAACTCAAGATATTTGTTACTAATAGTTGTTACTTTGCAAAATACTTACTCTATCGATTATGTCAAATCGTTCTGGATATGAATAATTAAACTCCTTATCGGATGGCAGTAAATCAAATTTAATTCAAGATATTTACTACTGGTAGTTGATACTTTTTTAAAATAACCAGGACCAGGACAGTGTATGATGATGAGTTCTTAAGATAAATAATGTAACTCCTTAACGGATGGTAGTAAATCAATCGTGATTCAATATACATGCTACTGGTTAGTTGTTACTTTAGTTATTACTTTACGAAATCTAATTTTGGATATGGAGAACGGAATTCCTCAAGTGGTAATTTTGAATTGCAAAATCTAATGTTAGACTTCGAATTTGAAGAACTAAACTCCTCAACGGCTAACAGATAATCATTTGCGGCTACTACTATTGTTTTATTTCTGTGTTGTTGATAATCAAATTTATACAAGGAGAAAGTTAGCTACATACTAGCTTTGGCCCTTGCCATTTAATAATTATCCAATATTCTAAGAAAGAAAATAATTGTGATAAATAATAGGTATTAATATATCAATCAATAAAAATTCTAAAACAAAATATTTTTAAAAACCTGTTTCAAAAAAGTTAGGTAATAAAAAGTAAAAAATAATTAATTCAAAATAGGTACCCACATACTTTCAATAAACTACTAAGTTACTTATTTAACTTAAACAAATTTATAATTTAATTTAATTTATAATGTAAATTTAAAACTTTAACTTCTAATGTACTTACAATGTTAAAAAGATTCATTAAGGGCGTATTTACAAAATAAAAATTTACATTTCTTTAAGTTGATCGAAAGTGCAGGCACTAACTTCAATAATAAGCCATTTAGTTATTTATTGCAAGTAAGTAGGTACCTATTTTGAGTTAATTATTTTTTTTACTTTTTAGTACCTACCTTTTTCGAAAGAAGTTTTTTAAAAGATATTTTTTCAAACACTGTTCAAAAAGAAGAAAAACAAAATTTCTCCAATATAAATAAAAATCATAACCTTCGTGCTTAAGCGAAAATTTTGTTACATTGTATTCAAACATTCCACCCTTAGAATTATAGGTTTCAATAAATTGTATATGTAGCGTTAATAAAAAAATGTATGTCTAAGATATAGCTTTAGATCTATAGTCAATTACCAAATACTTATTTTTGGGATACTTTAGTACAAGAGAAACTTCTATTCACGTAAACACTATTTTTATAAAAACAAGTAAATATCTTTTTTAATTTCTTTAGGATTACTTGAAAATAATTTCTCATTACGCATACTCATTTTTTATACCATATTTGTAAACTTTATTGTTTAAACTTTAATGAGTCATATAAATTTACATTGTCGTAAAAAATATGAGTGGAAATCTCATATAATCCTATGGGGTTAATTCGTTAGGTCCATATTAAAGCAAGACATTTGAAAATCAGCCTTTTTTCCTTTTATATCTTTTCATTATTAATTTACAATATTATACTTTGTTATGGACAAAGAGCTGTTACAATGATTGAAATTGATCTCATATTTACTGTCATAGTACATGATGTATGGGCTATTTTAGATGTTGTAGCTTCTATGTTTGTAGAATGTTATTGCCTGAGCAAGAGCAAACAGGTTTTTGCATTTACATAGTTTCTAAATGGAATAGAATACAAAAATAAAACTTTAAATCCATTGACATACAAGCTCCCACTCCAGCGACCTTTCCAGGCAGTGAAACTTTTTAAAACCACAATATATTTCATGGGTTCAAGTTTTTACGTTGAAAATAAACGAAATATTAGATAAAGTTGAGTCAATATTACCGCCAGTACCGCTGAATCATTTCGAATTGCTATCGGATAGACAACTTTGGAAAGTTTAAAATTTAACCTGAATTTTAATACATCATTTCGTCATTAATTTTTGTATTAAGTTAGCACAAAGTGATCCTTTTTTGAATACTTTTGTAATACCTCATTTAAAGTCCCGATAAACTTAAATAATGATTCACAGTCCACAATTAAATGAAACTACGTGATGTAGTATTATTTCTACTATATTTAATTTTTTTACCACGACCTAGGTTTCGTTGTATTACAACATCTTCAGGTGGGATATTAGCAAAGATGGTACCTATTTTGAGTTAATTATTTTTTTAGTATAAAATCTTTGCTAATATCCCACCTGAAGATGTTGTAATACAACGAAACCTAGGTCGTGGTAAAGAAATTAAAGATAGTAGAAATAATACTACATCACGTAGTTTCATTTAATTGTGAATGATGAATTTCTACAAAATTAACGCCAAATATATTCAATATCAATGATTCACAGGTTAAACAAAATTCATCAATCAAATCAAATTCAATGATTCACAGGTTCATTACCTTATCCAAAACTGTAAGTTGATTACTGTTTTTTAAATATCTATATGTAGTCACAATTTATTTACTTCCTATTACATAAAAAAATGAAAATGTGTTTTATTGAAATCAAGAAGAACTAAATATAAAAGTAATTCTGAACAGAAAAACATCGTCACAAACTACAATCTTATTGAGTAGAGCGTAATGCTCATCAAGACATATTACGTGAACTGGAAAGTTCTTAAGCTTTTTATATTTATATTTAAGTCAGTGCGTGCCTCAAGGGTCTTCATCGATGAATAATATATATTTATGTTGCTAAATGTTAATTATCAAAAAAAAGGTAAAAAAAATGTTACAGTCGCTACAAAAATATTTGTCATATTTTTAATGATAAATTGAATATCGTACTATGTCAAGCGCGATTTAAAACAAACTTACAGAAGAAAGTAAAGTATTTTATGAGCACTGTCCTAATAACCAATGAAAATGGTACGAAAATATTATTTCTATTCAAATTTATATTCATCTAATTGAAATATGGCAAGAGAACGTGTATGTGTGTAAATTGTTTCGTTATGGGCACCTCGTGTATACGTGAGTATTCAGGGCGATATTTTGAAGGTGAAGGTGAAGGGGTTTGAAGGTGAAGGGCGTCATGCGTGTTTATCACATAAAAGGATCGAATAATTACAACCTACTCGTTGACGCACATAACATCGTTAAATCCTCATGAGAGAATTTTAAGTTGAAATAATGTTACCGCAACTGAACTGATTTCAATTCAGTTAAATTTGGCTCTAATGATCATCGTTTAAAGTGGAAATTACTTGTCATCAAACACTGGTAAATTGGCAAACATATTAAATCTTATTTCAAAACAGGATCTTCATTTATTACCCATCGTTGGTTAGTTTTACAGCTTTTCGCCAGAAATATCCGTAAATTTATGAAAGATTTATGAAATATCCGTAAATTGCCTGAAAGTTACACTGCGTATAGAAGTTTCATGTACTTATAACTGGTATAAAGCTTTATTTGATACCTATATATTCCGGATAAAAGTAGATAAATATTTTATTTAATTACACTGGTCAACTAAACGAATATCTTAAGAAACAATCTTAGCATAAAATGTTGAGTAATCAAACATGCCAAGAAATTGTGGTTTCTTCATCAAAATTATAGAAAATATCAATACTGTGATCATAATTACGTTCAATATTATCAAATAACTTCAAAAAGCATGCAATTTTTTAAATAATTTTGAAGCCTCTAATTCTAAATACTGTAATAAAAATAATTTCTGTACTAAAACTAAACAAATTTATGAGCATTATGTACAAAAATAAGTAATTAAAACTATGGTTTCATATTTATAGTGTCATAGTGGGACGAGTATAAAGCATATCAGAAAATATCAAAGTACAATATTTTATGATTTTTGTCAGATGAAACCAACATTATGTAAGCTTCATGTCGGATAAAACATGTATATTTTTAATTTTGGATTTGTCATATATATTTTCAGTACCATCAGAATATCCGGTACTATGTTTATCATAGTACGGGATATTTTAAACGATATCAAAAGTATTACATGTATATCTGATAGACCTTGACTGGAAATTAGAATTTGATTCGTTACTTCTAACTCATCAAAACACCATCTAGATGCATTAACACTGACGTAAAACGGATTGTAAAGTATTCGATGTGACAAAAAATGTATTCAAATTTGTTGCATGATTTGTAAGCCATAAATTAAACAATGTATAATACATGTTCTTCAAACAAATGTGAAATAAAATATTAAACTAAGTATATTAAAAACGATATCTATCTTTATCGCTTAGCAGTTAGCTTCATTTAAGAATTATACTTTAGATATAACGGTTTTGGCTACGTAGTCCATTCATTGTCCATTATTAGATTAGATAAAAAGTAACGTCATCGAGTTATAGATTTTCAACGACATTTACATATTATTAGTGCTATTGCAAATAAAAACACAGCAATAACCCGCTTAGGTCGAAAAAAATTTAAAAGTATACGAACAAATTAGGAAAATTAATTCAATGGAAGATAACTACGGCTCCACAATTCAGTGACGGTTATCTTCCATTGAAATTGTAAAAATAATTCAGTGGAAGATAACTACGGCTTCACAATTCAGTGACGGTCAGCTTCCATTGAAATTTTAAAACTAATTCAATGGAAGATAACTACGGCTTCACAATTCAGTGACGGTTATCTTCCATTGAAATTGTAAAACTAATTCAATGGAAGATAACTACGGCTTCACAATTCAGTGACGGTTATCTTCCATTGAAATTATAAAACTAATTCAATGGAAGATAACTACGGCTTCACAATTGAATGACGGTTAGCTTCCATTGAAAATGTAAAACTAATTCAATGAAAGATAAATACGGCTTCACAATTCAGTGACGGTTATCTTCCATTGAAATTGTAAAACTAATTCAATGGAAGATAACTACGACTTCATAATTCAGTGACGGTTATCTTCCATTGAAATTGTAAAACTAATTCATTGGAAGGTAACTACGGCTTCACAATTCAGTGACGGTTATCTTCCATTGAAATTGTAAAACTAATTCAATGGAAGATAACTGTTACTGAATTGTGAAGCCGTAGGCGGGTTCAGTTTTGAGATGTCAATATTTTTTCCACTAGAACATTTGTCTAAATTGAACGCCACCTACGGCTTCACAATTCAGTGATACTTACATTTCATAAAAATTATGATTATTTAACTTGTTTTTGTTTTTTTTCACTTTTTTTGGTTTTACTTTTTAATTTGTTCGTTTTTATTTTACCCTTTTTGGTGGCTTATTGCCCAACGCATATTTCGAAACCGGGTGCATATTGAACTTATACTTTTTGTTTTGCGTCAGTTAACCTATTTTTTCATGTTTTTTAAAAACATTATTGAAGAAACCTCATAATTATATTTAAATACCTGTCGAATGAATCCATGAGATACGCGAAAAAGTTTTTTAATATTTTTTTTTATTGGAAATTCGCCAAAATGTGTTCTCTTACATTGCATTCAAACCTATCGATACTTTATTTGCTAAAACCGGTTCAGCAGTTTTCGGGCTGCGACCAAACACTTATACACTGATACATTCAAAGATTGTTAAATTAATAACTTTGGCTGCGCCATAGTCAGGTAATTAAATACCTAAAATGAGTAGAACTTTTTAATATATTGAATGTAATTCGCATAATATTTTTATTTAAGTTTCGAATACTATACTTTATTTACGAAAAATAGAATAAAATATTTTAATTGTCAGTACATTACATAATTTAACATGAGGATGTTTCATTAACATATCATTAGTACTTTGAATTATGTTTCTGGCAACGTCAGTGCTGTAATATGTCAAAAATTCCCGCGGTATTTTATTGACAAAATATTTTATAACCATGCACGAAATGGAAAATCGAATCGACAGTAATATTTACAATTTGCATATATTTAAATAACATGCATGTATTTAGGATATGAGTTCAAGTATTTAAATTATAAGTAAGGCAATTAAAATTATTTAAATTTTAATGAGATTGTATTTTGTGTGTTTATTTCTTGAACTCAGATCTTATGGTTATTGTACATTTCAAAAAGAATCTATATGTAGAGAATTATATAGATACATGCTATTTTATGCAAACTCACAGTTAGATATGTAAAATAAAATGCGTAAATTATGTTGCAAATCCCTTTCAAGGTATGAATAAAAATAAAAGAAAAAGAAGTCATTAAATTGCAGTAAATTAATTATTTTTAATATCAGATGTAAATAAATTACCCCAGTATAACTATTTAAAAAGATTTCCACTTTTCACTCTGCTTGTCTAGAGATTTTTAACGTCATCAATGATGTTAATCATTCTTGTTCAAACATCACTAACTAGTTTATCAAAAGTTTATGTTCATTAAGCCAATCTCTCAGTGAATATAATAATTATAAAAATTACAATATAATAGTTATATATCTTTATTTTAATAATATTTATTTGCGCATTAACCATTTGAAGCATAACAATTCAGTTTGTACACCTGGATATAATACTTCTTTGTACGAATAATTTCATTTAAAATACAGAAATACTGAAATAATTAACTGTTGTCGAGTAATGTTAATCGAGAATTTTTTATCGATACTGTCACGGCCTTTTCAATTATTTTGCATGATTGGCGCCAGGCTAACCAATTATAATACATCTCGAGTAATACATATTAGCTACAAGTGCTAATTAAGAGCAAGTACATTCGGCTTTACCTCATTAATTATGATACCATTATCTCTAACGGTCCAGTAGTTATTAGAACATTCTATAAGAGTAATGTTATTTAGACGCGCGGATAACAACGACAATTAATTAAAACATACATTGCTGATATGATTTACGTTAATTAATAATGCCACCTAATAAAAATGATAACGTGTTTTGTGATAAATCGTCAGAAATCTTCGGAATATTAAAATATATCGTCAGAAATATTCGGAATATGAAAGTATGCATCAGGTAGGGAGTAGAAATATCGATATAATGCACAATTTTTATTATTTTGTGAAGATATCAATACAGTATTTTCTGAAAATAACGGAAATACAAATTGTTTTATATCTCGTGAGCAGCACGATTTATTGTAAAAAAATTGTGAACCGTTTTTACAGAGAATTAAATTTTGCACGACTTTTGCACCAAATATTTTTTATAGAAACAATACTTTTTGAACATACAAAATTTTGATTATAATAAAAAAATTGCATTTGACATATAATTAAACAACAATCATGCAAAAAATTACGTATTTTTTAAAATTTATTATAGATATCATTCGTTTATTAACTAGAATGACTTAGTTTCAAATCGTTCCAAAAATTACTAAATTGAACGGATAACCGAATCAAGATTCACTGACTTTGAAAATACATTTAAGTTGGTTATTTTCATATTCTAAATATTTGTGTGTGTTGCGTTTATTTGATTAGTGTGGCTGCTCCTCAATTTACAACTCCTCAGACCATTTTGCAGCGTGCCTCCATCCAGTTCTTAAAAACAAATATCAAAATTCTGAAGAAAAATCAGGATAAGTATGTTTATTAAATATTTCATTGCAAAAGATCTCGCTTTAGTCACATTTTATATGTCATGGTTAATTTATAAAATGTTGTATATCAGTACCTACGTAGTCGCATATTGAGTCCTCGTAACGCAACTTCTATTCATACTTAACAAGTTTATTACATTTATCATTGGGATTAGTAAAGCATTATCAAGACTAACGGATATATATATATATATATATATATATATATATATATATATATATATATTCACTTATGGATGTATAAATTAAGTAATAAATTTAAACAATTTTGCAAATCAATTACCGAGCACCATTTAACAATTTACCAAGTTCAAATGAAATATTAATCGAGCCAAAAGAAATATAAAATTACAAGTGTTATAAAGGAAATAAATTTACAAATGTTTAAAAAAAATAGGAAACTTTTTGGTAAAGCGTATTCATTCAGGATCTACATTATAAGTGATAAATATAAGGAATAACCATTAATCAAACCGATACAATAGGTTTATATATACGATGCAAAGGTCTGTTTCAAATGCAATAAATGAGATATTATTGGTATTGAATTAAATATAACTTCATGACTTTCTCCGTAACAGAGGAGGATATCACAGAGAGTAAAAATGAAAAAACTAAATTTTAAAAAAAAATTTAACGGGCTTAAAATAATTACCGAATAAAGTAGGCACTAAAAAGGGAGACATAATTATTTAGCAACTAGAATATTAAGAGGCAAATAAGGAGTACGCATGTAAGAAGTCATTTATATATATATATATATATATATATATATATATATATATATATATATATATATATTATCAGCGGATATACAGCATATAAAACTTGTAACACTGATTACCGTCGCGCTCATTCAGTGGTTATGTAAAGCAGGTTCAACTTTTTTGGAAATCAGCTAGGGAGTTTAAAAAGAAAATTTGGATGGGTCTTTACTGAAAAAATTATTGCAAAATTTCTTTCTATTTAAAATACTTCTTTTGAGGTTAGAAAGTAACTGAAAATAATGAAGTAAAAAAACCTGCTTTTTCATGAAAACATAAAGACGATATTACATCTAGATCGATTCATTACTATGCGCAAGACGAGAATAAGGGCCCACGCAGATATATATGCACATGTGAATTTTTTGAATTTATATTTTTAGACTCATTTAAGGCAATGTATTTGATTTTCATAAAAAACTAATTAAGAAATATGTTCTCTTAAAAAAGTGAGATAAGTAAAAAGTGCCATAATTCACCAATTAAATAAATATCATTTGGTTTTAAAAAATTAAGAAATTGGATTGGAGCTATATATTACCCGCCGTTTATTTTTTTTAACATAGTTATGACCTGCTGTTAATTTTAAATAATATAAACTTTGTTCGTATTTGAGCTTATTGGTATTTCAAGTCTATTTTATTTTGATTCCGAAATTTTTTTAATGATTTTCATTTTTGTAGTGTAAAATTCAGAGTGCAAACAATTTCACAACCAAAATGTTCAGGATTTATTAGTTGATATTAGCGATTAATTTTTCTGCGCAAATCTGACGTTATTTGAAAAAACTAAGTATTTTGTACTTCAAATGAATGACATGAATTACTTTAGATTAAATTAATTGATTAATCTATGTTCATCTAGACAATGTTGAATATTTATTATTTAAAATGAATTGAAGATAATTTAGTGCTAGGGTTTTTTTAACATTTTACAGAAAAATTAAGATGAATTCATGTAAATCTTCTAAGTTAATTTTTACAACAACACAACTAGCAAAATAAATGCATTATTTAAAAACTTCACACTAAATAGAATCGATACGGTAATGTAAATTGGAAACATTTATTATGCTCCTTCTGGAAATTTTGACAAATTTCTGGAAATATTTGATTCTTTTCAGCCTAACGTTCCAGAATATATTTATAACAAAGTCATTTTGAAGTATCAAAAATTTAAATAATTTAGTGGAATGAAATTCAAGTCCAAAAAATATTTCACTCCTATTTGTTTACGTATTGATTTATGAAATGTTTACAAAATGATTAAAATTTTATGTGGTTTTTAATAACGTTTCGCCTATGATAGATCCAATATTATTGATCTTATGATTGTGATGGGTAATTAGGGAATACCAGTGATAAACACATCGTACTTGTTCCTAGTTTCGTACATTTTTGGGTCACAATTTTATCACTTAAAACTATTTTCGGCCACACGATTTATTTTTGTAAAGAAACTGATGGGAGAGAATAGAGAACACGCGGTTTTATAAACGTACGATAGTCATTTCCTATTCATAATTCAAAAATGTTATACAAGAAACTATTGACAAAGCAATTACATAACTTTCGGATCTAATATTTTAAAGTCATATAGTCAGTTATATTAAAAAAGATACAGACTGATTACGACAAGAAGATATTTCATCTGAAAATTGAATGTGCATACATTGACCAGTATTTTTAATAATCAGTAAATAATTTTCACCCTTTCAATATTTTTGGATGATATATACAATCATACATCATTTGATTTATCCATATGCATATTTATAAAAGAATTATTGACTGACACATCGTCGCCTAATCCAAACCGTCAAGCTCGGAGTTATTCAATTTGTCCATCACATTGTTTCATAAAATAGCCAATTAAGGATATTTTGAAATTCTTTCCCAGCCGATAAAACGGTCTTTCGTTTTCGTTAATGAAACCTTTATATTTGTTGTACCACTAGCATGTATCTGTTGTACCGCTAACATAGAAGTCTAAAAAAATTCGTACATAGACCTCCATTATCCAATCATGTCTGAGCACTTTTAATTGAGCTGAGAATTCGTAACTTATCGTTTGGAGTGCATGAATTGTGGATACCTAGAAAAACAAATTTTGGCAGTTTTCATTTTCAACTCATTATATTTATTTTAAGAAAGTTAGTGAATAATTGATTCGAAAGAGAGTAACTAAAATTTAATTCTACGTAACAATATTGTTTTTTTGAATTGGTTTCTAAACTGATTAAATATTTTTTTATTTACACCATAAAATTAGTTTTATTTCAACTAAATTTCTTTCTAGCTTTTGTTTTTGTTTCATTCCCAAATAAACACAAATTTAAAAGTATTTCATTTAGTTTGTCAATGAAATACTACTTTCAAACTTTATTTTTTCTTTTTTCACGAATTGTAAAATACGGAACATAATTTTGCTTCATTGCAAGCAATTCAGGATGTAAATTTATGAACAATTTATGTATGAGTGCATAAATTTATATCCTGAAAAATATCAAGCCAGTGGAGCTGCGGGAAAACCTAATAAACATAAATTATATATTATTTAAAACAGAGAGAATCGTCTACAATAGAGTGAACATAACATAAACTTGTTGCATATCATTCTCTCTTTTTCAAATTGTCGATAGAATACATCAATTGGTAATAAACTTCGCATATTGTACAATATCTCCTTTACAAACGTCTTCACAACCACCCTCCATCTTATTAGTAACACAACTGTTTGGTATTGGAAAGAACTTACTTGGATAATTTGTAATGGATATATTATACTGACAAATAAAAGGTTTCAATAAAGTATTATCTTTAAAAATATTTTCAACCTTTATTGCGGTAACATTATACTTGGTGGGCTAGAGGATAAATGTAGATGAAGGTGGCCTATATCGGGTTAGTTAAAATTAACACTTTCTTACCTAAATAGTTTAGTGCTTTAAATAATTAAATAGGACATATATACTAAACTTTGAAATAAAATGCAACTTATGCAGTTTTTAATTTTTTTCTTTAAAAGCTACATAATATAAAATATTTCTGCAAAAACTTCCAATGGGGAATACGATTGAGAATGAATTCAAATGACCCAAGGTATATTTACAATAGACAGAACAAGCGTTATGAACTTTATATGATTCAGAAAATGTGACAATAATAGCTAATTATCGTCGGTTACAATAATTAAGGTAATTAATTAATTTCATTTAATTTCACTTATTATTTTCAAAAACTTATCTGAGAGATTAAAATATTTGTACTTGTGTAAACCTAATAAGGTGGTGTAGATTTTATGTACCTGTGATATTTAAATCAGTGTTTGTTAAATCCATATTTAGCGACTTCCAGTAAGATCTTATTAAGTAACTTTTTATCTCCCTAGATCTACTGCTTTGCTCAAAAGTACAATTATATTGATAAAAATTATTTCAAGAACAATACACAAAGGATTTCCTTTTTTTAAACTAAAATTTAATTAATGATGAAATAGCGGTAAAATTATGACTCAATTAGATTTTCCGTTAAAACATTGTTACAAAACCGATAAACAAAATTTGATATTACCTTGCTTTTACATTAGGCTATAATGTCAGAGCGGAACGGATGAAAATTTGTCACTCGAATACTTCTGGTATACCCACACATTAACAAAGGTCAGTGGAGGAATATGAATCAGTACGTTTTCATTTTTGAACTTAAATGTTAAAAAAGTGTTAAAAATTAAAAATATGAAAGACACTATTCGTGGTTGAGTAATTTTTTGCCCAACCCAACTTTGAAGGTGACGTGGTACAAAAATATATTTTGAACCCTTTTGTTGCGTTTAGAGTATTTCTTAAAAATTGGGTTCCATATCACACATCCATATTCGAGCTGACTATGCGCAAGTGAATTGTACACAGACAACACTATAAGTTGTTTACGTCTGATATCCCACTGCATGAGAGTGAGATGCGCAGCAATATGACAGAATAAGCAATCTGTACCCAATTAGACGCATGAAGATAAAGGTCATTTCGTTCATCGCGCACATAGCGATTTTTTTCATTATCTCTAATATTTAAGAAAATTACACTAAGTAATATGCACGTAGCAAAGTTTAATACGTTCCGGTGATCATTACGCAGTAATTGATATAAAACTAGTTATGAATAGTGTAGTTCGTATCTAAATTCGCAATAAATAAAGTGTTAACCGTATAGCGTAGAGAAATTGAAATTGAATGAGCAAATGCAATAAATATTAAAATTTAATTAATTAGTACAAATAATAAATTTTAAAATAAATATTGCATAGGAAAAATGTTATAATTTCCATAATAAAGTGTTCTTCCTTCAATTATCAGAAGGAATAGGGACATTTTGCCTACTTTCACGAATGGACGCGATTGAAACTTTTTAAGTTACCATAAACCGTTATAGTCAAGATTTACAAACAGATAATCAAATTAATTTAATTAATAATGTCCTGGTTAGTTCAATTTTCACTTGGCGGTTATATTTAGATTTATTCAGAAAACTTTAAATATGGGAAGAGGTTAAATTTAAATTATTTTAAGAAAACGCGGTACACGATAAATTACTGTACAAATTAGGGATATATATTTACTGATAAAAGACAAATAGAAAATAATTACATCAACGTTATAGTTTTATATTAGCGGTGTAAAACAAAGCTGCATTCGATGTCAAAATGCTCGTCGTATTTGGAGAAGAATGTTTTAAACTTACTCTGTACCCACAAAATTCACTTGATAGTACAGTTCTCATTTCAAACTGTTTGAAGTCTTTAAAAACAAAAGTAATTTGTCTTTTGAAAAGATTTTTCAAAATTACTTCAAACCTTAAAAGATATTTTAAACATTACATTTTACTTTGAATATTGTATCCAACAATTTTTAATACCATTAAAACTTTAGGTAAATTTAATTATTAATTTTTGAAGTTTGAATTATTTGTGTTTTCATCCATAAATATTTTACGTTACGTTAACGAAAAAACGTATAACGTAACTATATCATCATCAAATCATTTCCAAGTACACCATAATATTATATTATCATTGAAACAAAACAGACGTTAAAATTTAAACTCAATCGGTCACCAAGAAGTGGATGAAAATTCATCCACTTCTTGGTGACCGATTGAGTTTAAATTGATTGAGTTTAAAAGACAAAATATGATTGCTGTGAAACTACATAAAACGGTTTAAAAATAGATTTCCATTCGGACTCTTCTTGGTACTGAACTCAAAAGTTAAAATAAGTAGCTTTTATGCCAGCATAGCGTAAAACAAATCGAGTATATAATATTCATATCTTAAATTCTTAGATAGATTTCTTTTGTTATCATAATTCTTGAGTCTTAAAAGTAGACCGGGAATTTAAATAAGACACCATAGACATAAGTAGTGTGAACTGAAATGAATTGTTAACATAAAATAAGTTATATATATATATATATATATATATATGTATGTATATATATATATATATGTATATATATATATATATATATATATATATGTATGTATATATATATATATATGTATATATATATATATATATATATATATATATATATATATATATATAAATGTATATATAAATAATATATATAAAATAAATCATATTTATATGATTTATACAAAACAATTAATCGCTTAACCTTACGCGAAATGTATATAAATCGGTCGGGTTTTCAATAACGTAAAACTTAGGTAAGTATGTCAATAACTCGAAGCAAATACATAAAAATGTGTTCAGTTAATTTAGATGTCCTCATGATCCTAATTTTCACAGTATAAAATGAATATGGTTAATAACAAATGTGACATGGTTATGGGACATGGGACAATGGTTAATAACACAGTATGAAATTAATATGGTGAATAACTTTCGGTAATGATAATAGGTTATGCAGGCTTTCTCACCCACCGTCCTATTTTCGAAAGTATTGAACCAAAAATTATGAAAAAGGGTTGGTAGTAACTGAATAGAAGTTTATAGGAAAAAATAAATAGACGTTATCCTAGATATTATACTTTTTGAGAAATTCCCAATATTTTTACATATTTGATAGTATTCCACATAATATATGAATACATTTAAAAATTATGCTAACATTTATAAATAGTTAAATGGAAACACTTTGTACTCTTAAACATTTAAAGTTACGTGTACCTAAGGATATACCGTATATATTCCTAAGTTTTAGTTCCGTAAGTATTATTTATATATTCCTCATTTTTAATTCTTCATAAAATTTCCAAAATAGAGATTAAATTTTAGTGTGTGTGATGGTGAAAACTCGATTAATATAGGTATAAAATTTTCTAAAAATTAATTTTCATAAATAAGGAATAATGACAACGTACTTCATAAATATAGATGAATTTTTCAAAGTACGTATCAAACTTTTAGAAATAAATCTTCTGAGAAAAGAGCATTTCTGAAAATTTATCGAAGAGGCATCAGATAGATATTATTATCGGGAAGTCTGAAATAGCAAATGGTCTCAATAGTATAGTGGATACACTTAGATTTTTATGAATTAAAAGTATATAATCTGAAAATGCTATTAAAAGTTAAGTAATTTTTTTTATCAGTGCATCTAAACGATGAATGTAAGGATGCGATCTTCGAAACAGTAGGTACCAATAAAATCGGACTAAATGAAATCCGTAGTAAAATGTTCTACTTACGTATGTAAATTTCATTACTAGGTACTTACTTTACTGTACGAGTGCCTAAATATTTGTGTGTTTTCATCGATAATTCAATTCTAAGTAATTTTTTTTATTCTATGACAAAAACATCCGTCAAAACATACAATAAGACATAACTATGTAAGATATTTTAACTATACTTACCTTTGTTGCAAAAAATTTAATTATATTATCGTGTCATTATATTTTCGTTCACTATTTATAAATTGTAATTTAGCAGAAAAACATTTTTTCGTACATTTGGCGTGCTTAAATTAAATATATTTAGGTGACTATTTAAAAAGAAACATTCCTTAGATAAAATTATTTTAATATAGTTAATTTAAAAATGTAATTTATTTTTTAACATATATTCTGAAAATTTTAAAATTTTTACGATAAAAATAACAATGCAAGAATATCATATTTATGTTTAATTACGAAACGCCAGCCAGTTCTTTTAACTAAACACACACAAGATCATTATAAATATTTATGTAATTTTTACAAGTTCCTCTTTAAAAATAACAAGAAACACTGGAATGAAAAGGGTTAATTAACTTTAAAATACCTTACAATTTAAGTACCACAGAAATGAACAATAAAACTGAATGAATTCCAAATAGAAATAGACCGTCTAAGAATATCTACAAAAATATAAGCTGAAGAGGCTATCAGGCGCCGCAAAATTTAATTAAGGGCGTGCTGCGACGGAAAGATGGCAATTGAACTGCTCTGATATTTCAAATCGAACAAACGTACATCGCTCAATCGAGTAATTAAATTTTCCCTAAATTAAATAAATAGCTGTTCATTGCCAACTTTTCTCAGTACCAGCTTCGTTTCATTCAAAGACTGTAAACCAAGACTTAATTATGTAATTCTAAAACAAAGTAGAATTTAAGCAGTGTAGTAATATTGAATGATACAAAGTTATATGTCGTGACTTGCTAATAAAACTAAACAAACCTTTATTTGAGACCATTAACCAAGTATGTTTCTTGGACATGTGAAAAGATCTGTTTCAGTTAGTTGTTTCAAAATGATAAAACATATCATTACATCAAAATCTATATACATTATTTTGTTTTTATATTATGTAAAATCAATCTCATACAGGAAATATAAATATTAACAAGCAGCTATGACTATTTTTCTAATTTCCAGTCAAAATAAGAGATAAAATTTAAGAGAAAAAATATTAAATTTATATTATTAATAATGTTTCATAACAGGATAACCGTTAGCAATTTTAGAGATAATTTTAGAATACACAAGTTTTAAAATTTGTTATAAACGGGAACAAAACATATCCCAGATTAGTTTTATTGTGTAAGAATTTTTTTGTTAATTGTTAAAAAACTGGATTCAAAAATAAAGCAGAAAACTCCTAGTAGTACATCTCACGGAATTAACACTTAATTCAATTCAGGAATTATTGTATAAACCCGACTGATTATGAGTAGGAATTTCCAAAATTTATATTTTTTTGGGTTCATTTTACGAACATGCTTAAACAACAATACAAAATTTTTATTGAATATATTTTACGTTAATTTTGTAGAAATTCTTTATAGTTTAATTTTTCACAACGAAATGAAACTGCATGATGTTGTATTATTTCTACTTTATTTAAATTCTTTACTACGACTCAGGTTTATTTGCATGAAAATATCTTAAGGTGAGCAATTTTTAATGAGAGATACAATTAGGTTTTTTATTTGCTAATTTTTTTTCTAATGGAGTTTGGCAATTTATTTAATTTTTTTGTGGTGCAAAACAACCTAATTTTGTACTAATTTTAACTCATTTCGAAAAAAAATTTTCTAAGCTACATGAAAAGGTGTAACAAAAAAATAAATAAATGTTAAGTTGCAAGTCCTTGGGTTTTACAACAATTCAACTGAAAAAAATGTTAAATACTTTTTTTTCTCGCTTCATCTATTTCTTTGTTCTATTTTCACAAGGAGAAATTGTAAAAAAAGTCGGAAAGGGAAAATAAAAGTTAAGACATGTACGAATTAGCTTTTATAGACCTTTTAGAAAATAATACAAATGTACTTAAAATGAGCGATACTTTTAATATATTCCATTTATCACTTTACAGATATTTAAAAAGGAAAAAAAATTAAAACTTTGTTGACGTTAAACTTAGACTTGTATTCACTCAAAAACATGTAGATGGTTCATTATTTGCTAAAATTGTGTGCGATGTCAGTATTTATATTGAATTACTCCTAATGCTCAAAATATCCCTCCTCCCTAAAATAAAAATTACTTGACTGGAACGTACAGATTTCTAAAGTTTCCATTGAAATCCATAACTATACCGTCCGTGTATAGGTACAAGGCTAGGATAAAAAGTACGCTGCCTCAGCAGAACATCCTAAAAAGGAAACTGTTGAAAAAAATATCAAGACAAAATCAACAAGACACAAAAAATATCATAAGATAAACCTAACATTTAAATTACAGGAAAAAGAAAAACCTAAAATTTAAATTACAAGAAATAAAAGAAGGAATGAAAAAATAAAAGAAGGAATGAAGAAATTTAAGACGAAAAATTTCAGAAAATCTAATTCTTGAAGTTGATAAATAATATTATTTTCTTAACTGTTATGTCTAGAGCGATTTTTATAAAAAAGAATTGGTAGAGTCTATGCAGTGTAAAATGTGGCACATGCCAAGTGTGTGACAAAAGATATTGTCTCATTTATTTACCTTAATTGTGAGCCTTACAAAGACTGAATACTGATTGTTGGAATAAAACTAGTTTAGTCTATTTTTGAAAGGATAATGCTATTCGCATTACGGGAAATTCATGAAATTATATGAAATTCTATTGACTGTAACTGAAATTATGAGGTAAGACATTTCTTAGTTCAATATATTATAACTAGTTAGTCATTTGTTAAGAAGAGTTTAATATTTCTATGTTGATCTTGGAGTTCTAATTTAATTTAGATTTTGGTACGAAAAATAGTTAATGTTTCACTTATTTGGCATAGATTATTTTAAAATTGTAATTATTTCCTAACTTAACTACTAAATAATTTTATTATTTTTATCTCTTCGGTATTGTTGCCTTAGCTCCAAACACGGAGCAACTTGTTACAATACACTTATTTAGAAAAATTATAACTGTGAAAAAAATACAAAGTTTTTATGCATTTTCTTTTTATTTCAATACACAATTAGTTATTCTATCAAAAAACGCTATCAAAATTTTAAAATAGTGAATAGTTTTCATAATGTAATTCACTTTTTGAAAACTGTTAAATATATCTTCGCCTTCTTTATTATATCTGGCAATTTTCAGCTAAAGAATTGTGTGTACTAATATTGTCAAATAATTGTTGTTGTCTATCTACTGCTACTATTAATGTAATTTCGCAAAATCTCATTTTATGATAATTCGAATAATTTTAATGCTTTTAATTTTATTCTGGGAGTGAAATAAAAAGGTTTTGTCAAAAGAATTCTTACTAAAGATATTCGGTACTAATTACAAATAATTTTACAGTCTTGGAAAAGGATCTTAATTAACTCTGCCTCATGCTTCATACTAAAAGTCAATTTTAACTGTATTATGCATGTATATAACATACGAAATGTCATCACATGGGAACATATTTAGCTTTTACCTGTTTTTCGAAACTTACTTCCAGTTTAGCTCGCGTAAATATTGATATGCCGCAGTGAAGCCTTGAACCAAGGAAGAGGATATTAACAACAAAAATGGAAGTATATTTTATGAGTCTCAATGCTTCTACTATTCGTATTTTGGATTAAATGATTATGTACCTATATAAAAAAAGGTAATTTGTTTTTTTTCTGACTTTTAAATATTCATAATTGTCTCTAATATTCTGGAAGTAAAATCCTATTTATCTAAATGAATAAAGTGATCAGAAAAAATGGATTGTCGGAAAACGTATAAACGTCTTTTCATACTTTTGCGATTGAGAAACGTTTTGAGCTACTGCGTTAAAATACATACAATAATGATGCCTAATAACATATAAAATAGTATGAGACTATCAGTAAACACAAACTTTTATCACTAGGTTCCAGAAAGTAAGCTTATTAGTTATTAGTAATAGTTTACGATACGTATAAAATAATAAAAAAATCGATGGCCATTCTAATCATGAGAAAGTTTACGAACTAAGGTGTGATCGATACTTTTAATTTTTATTTAAAATTTTAAATTCAGATTAAAAATATAATATTTCTGTTTTCAATTATGAGACACGTTGAATAAGAGTATTTTCGTTTATAAAATGAAAATTTGTTTAAAATATTAACAAAACGTAATAAAAAGCGCTCACAAACAAGGACGTTTTTGAAAATTGTGTATAAAAGTGTGAATATATGTACGTTTTTAACACTAAGTTTATTATCTCAGCAGACATGGTACTATTTTATAAATAAAGACTCGAATAAACGTTAGATAGGGTCATTCGCAGACTTCAATCAAGCACGTTTCATTAAATTAACTGAATATTAATTGCCTGTTACGGACTTTTGTGTTATAGCTAAGTGAATTAACAAGAGCGAAATATTGTCTAACTAGAATTATTGCCATAATTTTTAATAAAAAAATACAGGCGGCGGTTAGAAAGAGAGCTAAATTAATTAATAATTTATTTCGTTTACAACTGTAAAACGAAGAAAAGAAGAAACGAATTAATTACCAAAAATTCATTGGAGGCACGGTTATGACATAAAATGAAATAGGTATATCAGAAAATAAACTAAAGGACAATTAATTTAAGCATCAAAAAGTTACAAAGAAAATCAAATAATGGAAGATTAAACATGCAAATTAATAAATATTATTATGAAAATTTCAATTTACAACACAAAGTACCGTAAACACGTTTATTGTTAACCACGCGATATCGCGTGACCTGGCACGTTAATATAGCGGCCGACCATGCGATATCGCGCGGTGAGTTCAGGCAAACTTTAAAAACTTGTATTTTATCTGACATGATATGTAGTCACATGTGCTAAGTTGCCTCTTTCATTATTGGCGACTTAAGCAAGATAGAACCCATAGACAAATACAAAAATTGTTTGGCACCTTCACTACACTCTGCATAAAAAAGTAGTTGTAATTTTAAACGCAGCTCATGCAGAAGACTCGTCAGGCTATTCAAGTATTACGTAGAACTGGAGACGTAATGTTAAATTATGTAATAATTTACTTCACAATTAAGTGTATCAAAAACCGTTGACTTATGAAAAAAGTTATGATTTTATTATTATTAGCAAAAATTCAGGGCTTATCATATCTCACAACATAGCTTTTCCCTAAACAGGATGGGTACATAAAGTTGAAGGAAAAGTAATACTCTTTTACGCCTAATAGAGTTTGAAGATTTTATTGAAAATGTCTAAACATATTTTAATAAAAATTTCGCCACAACACCCAAGTATGCGATGACACTAAAAGATTTTCACGCACATCCTTATTATCTTTTAAAAATTAAATACACATCTATGGTAATATTTTAAAATTATTTGGCTTTATCTTGTAATGTTGGCGGTGATATTAATATTTTTTAACGAAAAATAACTTAAACGTGAAAAATTAATTGTGGCTGATTTTTCATTATTGAAACTTTATGTAAAATCAAATAATTATCCTATCTCGGATAAACAGGTATTCAATTTTATAAGCAAATGAGAACGTATCGAATCCTTTACACGAGTTTTTTGCTATCTCAATTTGAATGTGGCGTTGCCGTCTGGAATTCATACTACTTATACACTCTGATATGATCGAAAGAGTGCAAAGACGATTTATACGTACACTGCAATATCGCTTCAATACACCCAAAATAGACTATTATAATGCATTGTACACATTCAAATACCGTACTCTCCACGAAATGCGTATCGAACTCCGAGCAGTTGTACTTTATAATATTTGCCATAGTCGTTACGATTGCGCCGATATAGTGAATCAGTTACAGTTTCGTGTGCCAGGCAGAGCGACCCGTAGCACCGCACTGTTCTATCTACTTACCACTCGCACTAATTCCGATGCCCGTGTACTACTACGCAGGCTTTGTGATGATTGCGGCGGAAAATTTCATTCTCTGGACATATTTGCTAGCTCATTACTTCAATACAAACAGCCAGTTAAACGGATATTATACAACCATTAGTCCTTTGAAAGCATTGACACTATATTTTCATTTTATTGTGATGTTTTTTTATTTCATAAATCGGCGTGATGTTTTTTTTCCTTTTTATACACACATATAGCAGCTTGATCGTAATATCAGTCGTAAATCAGAGGTTTTATAAATGCAACGTCTAAAAGCTGGAGTCTATGGGTGCAAAGCGGAGGAAAACAAAGTATTATAACCCCATTTTTACGCGTATTTTCAATTAGTTCTATGTTTTACGTGTGTATTACATGACTATCCAAAAGCGGCAAAACTAACTCAGTTTCTATTATCTCCAATGCCTAGTACTGTTTTGAATCATGAGTGAAAAAAATAAACCGTTAGATATATAATTTTTTATGAAAATATATAAATAAGTAATGTCTGAAGAAAAACCAGGAAAAGAACAATAGAATCAATATGAACACATACCTTTTTGTGTCACTTGACGTAATCACACTAAATTAGATGAAATAACGTCAAAATAGGTTTTCTTTTGTTAAAAACGAACAAATACACTTCCACCGCCGGTAACTATCGCACTGACCGCTGATTCTAAATGATCGCTAACAACACAATTGATAACAACAAAACACAAAATAAAATTGGTGACATAAAACACAAATAGCATGTCTAGTTACTTGTATGTGTGAGTGGCCCATCTTGCTGAGACTCCTTTATATCCCCTTTCCCCCCTTAACCCCAATTATTTATGTAAAAACCGAAATCTTTATGTTAGTCAAGGAAATTAAATGAGAGCATAAATAAGTTATTTGATATAAAATAAATCGTTATTGTATGGTTTATGTAAAAGAACTTACATTTTACTATTTGGCGAGGAAATTATATAAGAGCATACATAAGTCATTTGAACTAAAGTAAATCGTATTTATGTGATTTACGTGGCATAAATGATCGCGAATCATTAGATAAGTCAATAAAGAAAGTCACACAGAGATCAGCCGAGTTTTCAATAACATAAACTCAGGTAAGTTTCTCAATATATCAAAACGAACACCTAAAAGTGTGTTCAGTTACTTCAGATACTAATTTTCCCGAGATGAAATTAACATGGTCGGTGTGTATCAAAGATAACAGTAATAGGTTATGCGGACTTTTACTTCCCCTACCATTTCCAAACTTAATGAAACAAAAATCATGAAAAACACATGGTCGGTAGAACATGGCGAGAAGGTTATAGTAAATTATAAATAAGTATCATAACAGATCTTATAAATTTTGAGAAATCCAAAATATTTTACCCCTATGAAAAATGTTATACATAATATATGAATTTATTGAAAAATTATATAAACATTTATAAGTAGTTCGATGAAGACAGTATATAGACTTAAATGTTTAAACTCACGTGTGCCTAAGAGTATAAACACCTTATCTGTGCCTCCTCGTAAACACGTACGGAATCCTTATAGTGGTGAGTTCTACTCTGACTAGATTTATGTGGCTATACGTGCAGAATATGAAAATTCTATCAACATTCAAGTTTCTTTTTATTCGTGCATCGAAAGACCTAAGGTAAGGTTGCGGTCATTGAAACAGCGCCAACAAAACCAGACTAAATAAAATCATTGGTATAATGTTCTACATACGTACGTAAATTTCATCACAATGTTATTACCAATCGGTTGATCGATCGACTTTTCTGTGTTTATATGAATAATTTATGCAAATTTTGATTGCATGAAAAATATTTCCGTCAAATATTTACACAAAATTATTATTATGTTCTTCACCGAACTTTAAATAGGCTTACCTTTGTTGCATGAACTTAGATTATATTATCACATTATTATATTTTTGCTCATCCTTTAGAAATTGTATTTCCAAAGGAGAAAATTGTCTGTATTATTAAAAAAAAAAAGTCAAAGGCATATTAATTTTTTAAAATACTTAATAAGAGGAGTTCAAAACTTAATTTAATTTGTAGAAATATCCTAAAGACATCAGTTTTAACTAGTTAAAAAAAATACATAAATACCAAATTAATATTTAGTTACGTAAACACTAGTTGGTCTCTTTTATCAAACAACAGCAAGGTTATTATGAGGCTTATTTAAAAGTTAACAAGTTTTGCGCTTAAAAAATAACAAGAAAGGTTGAAATGCAAAGGGTTAACTGCTTAAAAATACTTTGCAACTGAAGTACTACAGAGACGAACAATAAAACTGAACGAAGTTCAAGTGAAAATAGACCGTCTAAAAATATACGCGAAAATATAAATTCAATAGGCAATCGGGAGCCGCCAAATTTAATTAAAGGGGTGCTGCGACGGAAAGATGGCATTTGAACTACTATGATATCTCAAATTCAACAAATTACAGCCCTGAATCAAGTAATTAAATTTGCCCTGGGTTAAATAAATATTTTTATATCACCAACGTTTCTTATTGCCAGCTTTGACTTTTTCCAAAACTGTTTATCAAGCATATGCACGTAAATCCACAAGGCTAAATTAGGTAATCCCAAAACAAAGTAGAATTAAAGCAGAATAATAATACTGAATAATATAAAATTCTCGATCCCGACTTGTTATTAAAACTTCACAAATTTTCACCTTGAGGTCATTAATCAAGTATATTCCTTGGCCATGTGAAAAACACCTGTTTCAATGACGCTTTTCAATACGGTAAAATAAATCATTCGATCAAAATCTATATTATTAATTTTACTTATACTTTACATAATTGTTTTGTTTAACATCATATAAATTCAATGCTTGCAGCACATGCTAGATTCTATAGAATCGAATATTAAAATGCCGATAAAAAACAACATACTTAGTTTTAGAGTTCGTTTATTTTTTAATTTCAAATATTGACAAGCAGCTATGCTTGATTTTTTTTTATTTCCAGTCAAAATAAAGAACAATTTTTGTATTATTGATAACGTTCCATGATGGAATAACCGTTATGAATCATACAGGCAATTTTAGAGGGCGGATACTTTTATTTTTTTTTAATAGAAAACGTAACGTGATCTGATTTTATCGTTCAATTGAGAAGAAAGGAAATCAAAAATAATATATTAAACTTCTAACTGCACATTTTACGAATTGGTTTACTACTAGACTAATGATAATTAACCCAATTAGTAAACATTTGCAAAATTTGCAAGTTTTGGTTATTGCAGATCGGGCTCAAGTAGAGAAGTGTGGATTAATTGTACAAACATGTGTAAGCGGTGAAACAGAATTTTAACAAAAGAATATTCTCAGGTCAAACTTGATTTTTCATTCTTTATTTACTAATTGTTTCTCTCATGGTAATTTACACAGTATTTAATTTTGGTATGCTGAATTAAAAATAATCTTTGTACGCTGAATAGAAAACAATATAACTCTATATTAATTTAAATTCATTTAATAAGTTGCGTCACGGAACAAGTTGTAACAAAGAAATAAAATAATACTATGTTACATGTCCCTTGTGGATTTCGCCTCAATTTAGCCAAAAACAACTTACAATATTTATTGTATTTTCGATTCAAGTATTTCTTTGTTCTATTTTTACAAGGAGAAAATATAAAAGGACGTCGATAAGGGAATAGAAAAGTTAAGACGTATACGAGTTAGCTGCAACAGACGTTTTAGAAAATAACACGAGCTTATCTAAAATTAGCAAAACTTTTAATGTATTGCGTGTATAAAGATATCTTAAGGCGATAAAAATGAGAACAACACTAAAATTAGATTTTTGTGCGTCAAGAACGAGGAGGGTTTGTGTTTATTTGTTAAAATTATTTGTAATATCTCTAGGGACTTTCTTTATTCACATATGGCGTTTTACCGAAACATCGAATTCATATTAAGTAATTTACAAATATGTCTAAGATTTATTTGATTACAAATAAACAATGAATTATTGACATTTCACATAACTAAATCTACTATAATGAATATTTTTGAGATGTTATAATTATCATATTTTTGTATTTTATGCTTTCTTAATTTTTAACGACTACGACTCTAATTTGTAACTTTGGAGTTTTTCAATTGAAAAAAAAGGCAAGGGAAGTGAATTATTGACATACATATAGGAAAAAAGGAGTGGCGTGAATTAACCTTATGTTTAATTGGTCACTGATATGTAATAAGTCAAGACATTTGTTCGTATGACTTTTGAAAGCTCATATGGACTTTGAATTTCTGATGTTACTATCCAATGAATTCCATAGCTTATGGTAATGGAAGGTTATCAAAAAGACCAGCAAAGTTTTGGAAAGAGAAATACGTGAAAATTTTCGGACCGTATATCTAGGCCACGACCAGATAATTTCGAGAATCTGTCATCAAAATAAGAAGGTCTATGTTGGTTAATTAAAATCTTATAAAGTAATGAAAGATATAGAAAATTACTACGAAGCGACATCCATGTGGACCGAAACCTAAACTCAGAAATATCATTATATTTTTGAGTATATACGTCGAATACGTAGAGGTACATATACACTTGGAAATTTTCCTAATTTATTACGGAATAAGTTAGTAAGTCTCCATAATCAAATAAGTGTACTAAAAAGATCGACATAATAGGGTTTTAGTTATAGAGGGAATGAACTTTTGCAGATGTTTGAAAGACGGCGTCCGACCGAAGAATAGGCGACTGACATTGTTTACTTGGGTGTGTCAACTAATATTTTGATCGATCAATAAACCTAGATCTTTTATAGTATAAGAAAATGCTATTAGATAATATTGAAATGTATCAATTTCAAAATATGTCTGGATTTCCAAGTGGCTTCGAAGTTCGTCTGATTTTAACGCTGTTCAGATAAATTATTATCTACAAGCTTGTAGTGTTGGGTTGTGATTGGTCTAAGTAAAAATAGCGCACTTCATTTGTATGACCATAAAGTGCAGTCTCCTTATTCCAACTTAAGATTCCCAAACCAAAGACTCGCAATGGAATTTAACATTTCACTAAATTTAAGTGAAAGTAAGTTAGGAGTATTTGCCTCATACACTGAAAAATTTTGTTTTTGTGTATCTTAAAATATAAAAAAAGACAATAAATGAACCGCTCAGTAAAATTTCATTGTCGCGATTACATCAGAATTTTTTTTTGCCAAGCACAAAAATAATAACAGATATTACCAAAAATTAAACAATAAATAAATTCATATTCCTTAAACTTATAAAAACCGATTCTGAAATAAAAAATAAAGTTGTAAATTTCGTTTAGCATAACCTAATCCGTTTTCATTGAATGCTTTATTTTTAAATGTTACTCGTATGCATGAGTTTAAAAGGAAAAAAAAAATTAAATTAGTTCAATATATGGTGGAATTACAACTTCCTAAATTATGGTGAAACAAAATGTAGTTTCTAGAAAAAAATGATTGAAACATATCAGTGGTTTTTATGTAATGAAAGTTTCTAGAAAAAAATGATTGAAACATATCAGTGGTTTTTATGTAATGAAACCTATACATTAACTATGAGATAGTATTTGCTTGAATGTTACTTGTAAACATAAACTCTGGCACATTGAAATAGTTAATAAAATATTTTCAATTAATTACTATGATTTGATATATTATTTCTAATTTGAAATTATATAACAATTGTTGTGCTTCTAGGTTTTTAAACGATTTAGGTATTTTAATACACCAAGATGCTTGATGCGTTAGGAGTATTTTAACTAAATATATTTGTGGGCGCTCCCTTTCGTCTTCACTTTATGACGCATCCGCTATCAGCCTTGATTTACAAATCTTTTCTAATATTCTCTAGATTAAAAAGCCGTAATTCGCCTTAGTTAATCTCTTCTTTTGCCGGTCTCTTTTTTGATCTGGCTTCTTAAGGGAGTTGGCACTAAAACCTTCATTAAGGTGGTGTATTGTAACAGGTTCTATCATGATTAAAATTGAGGCGTAGGAGCTATGAAACTTTACGACACATAACCCTTTAATAATTTTAAGTAAGACAAATAACCCCTCTTCAAAATTTCAAGGTGGATAGATATGGCTTAAGATAGGTAGTAAGAGTATAATTTATAAAAAAACTAAAAAGAAGGAAAAGATGGAAAATTTGAAAAACGAAATTCAACCACGTTAATTTACCACTCAACTCTTATATTGGAAAACATTGCATTGATTTTCTTACATTGTTCTACGAGTTTCTGTTGCTTGTGGTGGTTTTATAACCAAGTAGAAAAAAATAAACTCCTATTTATTTTATGATGTCCATCTGCCCATCTGTATAAACCTTTATAAATTTAATTTCTTTTGTTTAGTGAAAATTGTTACAATGAAAGGTAGTAGAAAAAATATTCTTTAATTTCTTTTTACAGGCCCTGTATATCAATACTCGAGAACAAAAATTATTGTCTCACGGATCTCAATTAATAAAGAATCACTGACAGATCTTTTAAAATATAATTGAAAATATCTGATCATATTTTCTAATACGGCGATTCCCACTCGAAGTATGCATTTCCAAAAGGTTTTAAAATTAATCATAAATTTATAAAAATAATTAGAAACGCAAACGTGGCAACCATCACATTTTAAACTATATTTATGTTTATATAAATTGTATTATCAAATTACTTGCTCTCAATACTTTTAATTTAGAACATCTCATGAACTGAAACGAAAATTATTTTTTATATTGGATATATTTGGCGTTAATTTGATAGAAATTCATTATCACTTAATTTTTATTCATAACTAAATTAAACTACTTGAAGAAGTATTTTTCTGTTTTATTTAAATTCTTAACCACGACTTAGGTTTTGTTGTTAGACAACATTTTCTTGTGGGCAATTTGCAGAGAATCTTTACAAATTATAGTGAAACCTAGGTCATGGTTAAGAAATTAAATAAAGTAGAAATAATACTACATCACGTAGTTTCATTTAGATGTGAAAAAAAATTAAGCGAATATTATAAATTGGAATACATTATTTAGATACATATTTAAATGGTTGACAATATAAACATACTCTTGCATGGAAATGTACTTGTGTAAATTGGTAAATGAAAAAAGATGAGCCAGTACATATCGCTCATGACCTTCTTATTCTTAACTACAACGGAATATGATATTCACGTATTGTTACAGTTGTTAATGTTATCTAAAGGTGTTATTTTGATATTAATATTTTTATTAATTATAATATAACTATTAAATGAGCGTTATGTTGACGACCGTTGGATTTTAAGTTTATTAGCGCTTTATGCTCTGAGAGCGTAACCGTTATTAATGATTTAAATTAAATATTGTTTTTAGTAATTATTAAGCATCAACCTCTGTTCGCGCCAAATAGGGTGTGCTTGAACATAAACGAAATTCAATGTAGAATTTTGTATGTAATGTATATTTATGAATGTAAGGTTTGATTTTGAGTATAAATTTATAGTTAAAAGTATGAGAACGGAGGCATACCCGCAATGATACTGCCAGACGCAATTATCGTCCAGAGATGAAAGTCCAGTGCAATGGGTATAAACGGAATTCAACCCGGAAAATCGCACCGCACTTGTGATTAGCTTGATTAATCACAGATCACGCATGCGCAGTAGACTTAATTCCAGATGGTGCGAACATCCTCCGCACCTAGAAACGCAGCAGGAAGAAGGCAGACCCGATCAGGGGCTCTTGGGTCGATGCCGCTGCTAGTCTTGAAATCGACGACTCTGCAAAGACCATCCTGGCCATGAAATAGTTTGACGGCCCGTACCATTCTTCATTTAAATGGAGACGGTCATCCCTTTTTAGGAGTCGCCAGCAAGTCTCTAGCAAAGGCTGCTGATGACGCCACTTGCTGCAATACTGCAGTTCAGGTACTCGTTACACCATTCGAGCCAGAAATGTGGTCTTAATCCTTTAAAGGCCCCGTACCTGGTTAGATGCTTGGGGATTGGTGCCGACGCGAGTGAATTGAGAGGTTGACCAATTAAGAAGTGCCCCGGAATTAAAGAAGACAGGTCGTTAGGATCGGTTATTAAGGGAGTGAGTGGACGGGAGTTAATCTTCTATCTGCATGAAAATGCAAAGCCTCTATCTGCATGAAAAATATTCCTAACTTTTCATAGGTTAAATTAACATTGCCCATAATATGTTTTAAATGATATATTGTTGATTTTACGCCCACCATAAAACATCTATCGTGGACGAATACGGGGAAACTAAAGGAAAATTAATAATTTCTTCTAAAGCGAAAGTGTTTATCGCCAATCCAGAGGACTTGAGCATTCTATCCAATTCGTTATTCGCCCCCACAAAATTATGTCCATTATCGCAATGGATAGTATGAAATTTACTTCGACATGATATGAAACTATGCAAATACAATATTAATGCATCTAAAGTGAGATTACTCACCAACTTCGAATATATTGCCTTCGTTAAAAGCATATAAATGAACTAAGATAATATTTTGATATATTTGTTTCGTTCCTTCTTACTTGATATTTGAAACGGGCCCGTAAAGCGAATATAATTTTAACCTTACCACGTAAACGTGTATAAAGTACACACTATCTTTCTACTCTTCAAGTTAAAATTCTATCCTTCAGAGGTCAATATGTCTTACGTAAGAAACTGAAAATCAATTGTGGACATATTTTAGCCATATGTGTTCATATTCCATTAAGAGAATGTCAATATAAGACTGAAAAATTCAGGATCAGCTTGTTTAACCGAATTTAGTATTGGTAGTGATAAAGATTGAACTAATATTAATAATATCCCACTTGTCGGTAGGCTGACCCAGTGAATTTAAAGAGAGTAACTTTTTTGTAATGTTACCAACATTAAAACGAATGATTTCAAATGGTTATTTATGAGTATGTTAACATTATCAATATGTTGATATGTTTAAATAATTTTTTTCTAGAAACTAAATTTTGTTTCACCATAAATTTGTCATCATTAGTTCCGTTTTGTCGCTAAGTCGCATCAACTATTATGTAGGAAGTTGTAATTCCACCATAATATTTGTCAGACCTGTATTTGAATAAAATTTCATTAGAAAGAGGTAAATGTAAAATATTAATAAAGTTTTATGTAATGAAACCTATGATTTTCTTAAGAAATGCGTAATTTTTACGACTGAATAATAGGCTTATCAATATGTTTATAAAAAAATATCATAAATATTTGCAAAACGCTAAGAAACGCAAGATAAGATAGCTGAAGTCACCAAGCACGATAAAATATAAATTTTTTGCAAGAAATTATTTGTAGAATTTAAAACGTTTGGCAAACCATTGTGAAAATGAATTGCTTGTATTTTGATAATTAACCAATCCATAAATCGATAACCGAATTACAAAAATTTGTCAATAATTGTCACCTGTAACATTTTCACACACAACGGACAAAGACGTATGTCATTTTGCAAATAGAAGTTAAATTATGATGTTTTAAATATAAAACCTTTTTTATAGGAAGATATCTTTCCAAAATGCTACATAATAATTGATGGCTTGTAAAATTATCTGAGTTGAAATTATTTCCATAATAAGTACTAAAATTTGGCCCGCTGATTAATAATAAATCGCACGACGCACGATGTGCAATAACATATTAGAAACACTTAAATCGTAAAATGTTTAAATATAATTAAATTTTAACGGAACTCATCTAGAGAGTGTGGTTGATTGAATGTTATGATCGCAAGTTGTAAAAAAAAATTTAAAAATGTATTGTAATCAAAAGAGATAGATAGAGATGTACGATATTATTTTTATTTTCAATTTTTTTCTCAATTAGAGTCATTAAACTCTCTTTTGACATGTCACAATTTAACGTTTAATAATTATGATTTAATATTCTTACAGTCTATATAATAACAAATAAATCAATTAATCTGTCTTAAGGGAGGCCAGAACGTGCATTTTGCACTATATAGTACACTATAATGATCTCCACACATTTTTGTCACGGATATATCTTTGACGCTATTATAATCTATTGAGATAAACACATCCTTAATATGTGTTCAATTTTGTTATGGAGAGATTTATTATATTCTCAGATATTTTGTTAAAAAAGTGGACACCACTTTCGAAGAAAGATTTATTATTTATTTGAAATGTATATAAAATTAATTTAGGATTCTGAGTTTTATTTTTCTTATGTTAAGAGTGTGCATTTTAGATCTTTTAACGAAAGAATTTAGGTGTTTTTAAATTAAAATAGGTTTCCATAAATGTATAGCGACGGAAAATACATATTTCTTTGAAAATACCGTTGAATGATTCTTGAGATACCATATTATATATAGCACCCTATAATACCATACGACATAATGCTTTGGAAATAAGCAAAATAAACTAATTTGGCCCTCGCTTCATCTATCAGCTACCTAATTTGTCTAACTGAAAACGCAGCTAAGCTTGACTCATAAGCTTGTGAATGTATTTTAAAATATAATGAAATAATACAATCCACACAAGCATTATTAGAGTTTGATACTGTATGTATATAGTAAGTGCTACTACCAGATTTATACTAGGAAATAATCAAATGTATATATATTCGAAATGTTTCATTTTTCTATTCATGACTCTGTCCCAAAAACATTTTTTAAACATGATTCTGACCAACTCTCAAATAATTTAATAGCTGGAATTTTTGTTAAATAATTAACGCAGAAAACTATATAGTTCAAAGCGCCTAGGTATAAGGAAAAGGTATAGTTATCACAATGCCTCAAAACAAATTTGAAAAGTGGGGATTTATAATCTCCGACAGTCTCGAGCACGTACAATCCAATACCCATTAAAAAAACAAAAAAGTAGAAGTAGAATGAATCTTCGTTGGTACATATTTGGAGTGTGCTGTAACTGTAGTGGAAGCACTGATTATATTGGACATGAGAGGCGATGGCATATTTTAAGGCATTCCTTAGCATGATAATTAATGCCACTGTAAAAATGGTCCCAAAAATTAAAAAGACAAGAAATGAGACACTGATAGCGCTTTCGAAAAAGTTTAAAGACAATATTCGAATAATTTTATATCCTTTTTTATGGAATATTAAAAATACTGCAATTGCAACTGTGAACAATCGAAGATAGAAAAAACAAATGCTTCGTTTGCCTCCTAACTCGACAAAACTGTTATGTAAAACAGGTCAGTTAAGCAGCATAGAAAAGAATTTTCTAAAATATCGAAGAAATAGAAGAGATATCGAAGAAAAGGGCAAAACTAAAATAAAGAGGCGTAAAGAAGGAAGGATTAACTTTTTATTTTGCTTCATGTTCCAGAATTCAAAAAGGAACTTGTAATCCAATAAGAGCTGCACTGATTAGATGTAACTTTTCTAAGGACATTAGGCATGTAGTTAATTTTATAAAAGGTTACCCTATGATAAAAAAAATGTATTTATAAAAAATCTCACTCGCGTGCTTCATTACAACCTGTAAAACTATTTTTTTAATTTATGAAGTCTAAAGTGCAATAGATTATCGAATGAATTTTGTGAAAAAATATTATTTGATATGAATAACGAACAGAAAAAAAAAGAATAATTTTCTGAAAAAATTGTATTGTTAATGTTAATATTACGTATTTCCTTTGTTTTTTCTATCATTATAGGTTAACAAAGAGCTTAATATTGATTTTTTTTTCTTTATTTTAAATCGTATGATGAAAGAGTTTTCTCAAATCTTTTAAAAATAATAGTAGTGTTATTAATAACTTTTGATTGAAATTTCTAGTAATTAGTTTTTAATTATGATTAATACATGACTGACACTGCAAACATATATTTTGAGGAAACGTTTCATTTCACAATATGAAAATTGTGCAGTAAAATTTTATATGCAATTTGAACATTAATATGTAATAATTCATCTGGTGCAGAAATTATCTAAAAATTTGATTTTTTTGGTGAACAAATATATACCTGTATATAAATATTGAGGCATGTATTTTTTTACCGAAAAAATATATATTTTACGTTAATTTCTGTACCGGGATTTAATACCTTAAATTAAAAAATGCACATTAATTTCCAACCATTGAAGGACAATCATTAGATTGTAAAACCATTTAATTTTATCGATTGGAATAATTTTTTAATATGGCAATGGTATATATTCAAATACTTATTTTCTGAAGTAACAGGCAGAAAATATCATGCGAAAAATTTGTGATATTTTTGAGTCTTTCTTTTTTGATACCATTTTAATAATTTTCCTGGGTAAATCTTTACAAGAAAAGCTCTTTTTAATACTATACCTTTATAGGCTATTAGTTTTCCAAGTGGCGTACTACAAACTTTTAAGGTTGCAATAGGTTTTCTTCCCACTTTTTCATCCTACCTATTCATACATATTTCATAAATAAAATAATATATTTAATAATTATACATGCAAAAGTAGTATGGTGACAATAACTAGTCAAATTGCTTTATTAACTGACTAAAAATACCCTGCAGATCGGCCACTAAAAACGTTTTTATGTAAATTTTGTCTAACACAACACATTTTTAATTAAAAAATGGGCATAGCTTTCTCTTTTTGTTAAAATTTATTGAATAAAGAAAATTACAATCAAAATTAGGTAAGTATTTTTCAATAGTTTTAGATCGCAAATGAGAGTTCCGCAGTTTTCATATGTACTGAAATAGTTAAGAGAATTAATTTAATTTCACAGTTTCAATTCAACCTAATACGTAGAACTTTTTACATTTTTCGAAATGTGGTTGGAAAAATGGGTAACAGATAGCATTCCAGTTACGCTAATTTTAAATGTAATTTTTAGAATCTTTAGTCAGACTGGGGACCACTGTCTCTCTCGGATATCTCTGTCCGTCATTTTATCTGCAGACTCTCAGTTTTACAAGGTTGAAATTCGAAATTGAAAAAAGCTGAAAGTTACACATATTCATAATGTCTACAAAGTTCTGTTGAAAGTATGTTAATGAAATCTTTGAAATAAAGGTTTTTGAGGTGATCCTCCATTTACAAATTGGTACTAAATTTTTCCTTACCTTATTGTATAGAGTACTTTTGAATAAGTCCCTCAGAAATACTCGGGATACATAATACAAACTTTTTCGATACAGTAATCCGTTTACAAAGCATAAAGCACTAAAGTATTTATTTTCATTAGTTACTTGTTACCCTGCCACCCCCTAAGCTACGATTTTCGAATATCCTAAAAATAATAACTATAGTATTACACATAACAATAATAATAGAAAAATTATTACAAGTAAGTCCGTAGTTTTAGATCAGTAGGCACTACTTGTTTAGGAGTAATAGTCGATCAACTTATGGCATTTAGTTGGGTCTGTAAAAAGTTCATAAAAACTCCAAATAAGTGACTTAAGGTAACAACTAAAATAACTTGGCCATTAAAATAAATATTTATCATGTCTGTGAAAGATATGCTAAGCAAAGTATATGTTAGTTTCTATGTCGAGAAATAACGTTGTATAAATATGCATCATGTTCGTATGCTTATGAAAATTAGATAAGCAATATAACCTTGTAAAGAACTAATATTTTTGAATAGTTTAATATAAATACTATCTACTCGTAAAAGTTCATATATATGTACGGAGTTTTCGCAGTTCAAGTTCTTCTACTCATAATAGACGAACAATTTTTTATTATGTCACACTGACTTTAATTATTACATGATTAAAAATACCGAATATATGCAGATACTAGAAGCTGATTCGCTGATATTTAACAAATAAAATAGTGCGGCTTTTAGGTCGACAGACAGTGGAGATAATTTAAATATATTACGCAGTATAAATATAAACATATTATATAACATACAATTGAAATTTCTTATATATTATTTTTCTCATACCTACGTTCTATATGTACGACAGAGACAAATGGGAATCGTTTGTACAAAATACATGTCATATTATAAATGATCGATCAGGACGTTATCTGCCCATACATTGCATTCGTAAACATGTCAGAGGTTTACGGATGTAATGTATGAAATTCAACATCGAAATTTCGTGTTCGATTGTCAGGTCTCTAACTGGATGATGAAATATTTAAATATTTTAAATTTATATAGAATGTGCCTTTGTCGTCGGTAACACAATGAATGTTAATTTAATTTCCAAATTTTCAAATTGATTTTACGTTAGTTTAAAAATATTAAACGAACGTTAAATTATTGTTCATGATAACTTTATGTTATTATCTCTATATATATTTGACGTAAAATTTAAACTGTCGTAATAATTTTTATACTACTTTGCTCAACCGCACAGTTCCATATCATCATCGAAAGTAAACGAAAGTTATGAATAATATTTACGGTACTGATGGTAGTAGTTAATGTCTCGTTTTGCTTCTTATAACCGAATAATCAGTACTTGCGGACAGATTTTTGTCAAATCGCCAGTTTTTTTGATAAAATGTTAAATGTGTTTGGTTAAATAGTCTGAATTGTCTATTATCAGTTAGTAATTTTAGGATCAATCAATGCACCTTTTGATAACCAGCTATTGGAGCAGGATAATAAGTTTCGTAATAAATATTTTCTTTCGCGTAGATGTAGTCATCAGCTGCTAGGGACTATTAAAATATTGATTTATTATTAAAATGATAATATTCTTTCATAAAACCACTGTCAACCCTTTCCTCGACACCATTTTATATTAAATTTATGGAGGTGGTTTATGGTGAGGAATTATTCAAAATATAATTATGTAAATAATTCATGAGGCAAGCCTTCATATCGATCTCTCAAAAAATGTTATTTCTAGCTTTAATTAAAACGTACGTATTGAGGGACGTATTTATAAAATTCAGCCATTTGAAAATTATTATTTATTTACTAGTCGTAAAATCACTAATATACGCGTAGCAACGCCACTTGTGGTTGCACATCATAATTAAAATGAAAATAAATATTAAAAATTTATTTGTAATCAATTTTATTTATTTTGTATTATTAATATAACGTCGATAATACAATAACTTATATTAGTATTATTGCAGTATAACTTAGGATTGCATCTACAGACCAGACTAGCTAACTAGAATAGCTGTGTAAAATGAATTTAATTAACACATGTGGCTTTATAGTGGTAACAATAACTCGTAAATACCAATTAGTGTCTACTATTATTTTTTCTTATGACATGCACTTTGCTTGGTCTAATTGGTTTCTGCCTGTAAATTGGAAATATGGCTTAAAAATATAATCATTTTATGTTACATTTTAGGTAAAAAAGAATTACGATGCAAAAAAGTGATTTAATAATTTCTGAAGCTCTGACTCCATTTCTACTTCCGTTCATTCCAAAGTGCGTATAGTCTAGGAGTAAGCAACTTAGGACTTATTTAATATAAATTATTGAATTGAGTACCAGTAATAAATATGACAACTAAGGGTCCAGTAATCTTAAAACCACCGTGTTGTAAACAACATGTCCTGGAATATGAAAATGTCCTTTTATTAAATCGTGAAAAACTACCTCAATAAACCGACATTTTAGGGCCAACAAATACATTTGTTTCTTTCATTGGTGGATACTATCTTAAAACCTCCTCTCGACTATATTTAAAATAATATGGCTTCACACACCCAATAAAAGAAAATATAAATTTTCTTTAATAATTAGCTATAAATAATAAAAGCCACAATAACATGTTTGTAAACTTCTAGATATCTTATATTCCTTATTCATAAACGCAGTTAAGAGAAACACAAATCTTTGAATTTATTGATCTTCAAATAAAATACGTGGCTAACAATTTATTTTTTAACTAGCTTCTCCTTCTTTAAAAATTATTGTTGAGTTAATTGTAAGATTAATGCAATACACGCGCAATGCCACCTACTATAAAAATTATGGAAATAAACTTTTCTTAAGTAAGTTTAATTTATATTGAAACGTCAAATAGCCTTTTCTTATTTTTTTAATCGATTGCGATAAACCATAGCCTATATATTACCTCAGAAACAACATAATTCATGGATGTAAATTTTATAAAAATTCTTTTAACTTTTCTCGCATTTTGCGTAAAGAAATAAATACAATTCAAAAACAATATTTTTGTGTTCTGTTACTTTTATTATGTCACCCTAAATATTTATTTCCTAAGTATCTTCAATATAGAGATAGGCCAGTTCTGCAGTTTTCTTATCTTAATTAAAGTAACGCTAAAGTATGTTTGTTTGTTCTTCTTTCAGGTCGCGGTCGGGGTATTGACGTGATTTCTACAAAAATAGAGTTGAAGTATAGGGAAATGGCATAGCATAATTTTTATCACGGGAAAATTCTTGTTGAACTGAACAATTACAGCTGAACTGAGCAACGGGTCAACATGACTTTTTGAGTAGTTACATAAGCAATATAAAGGAGCAAAAGAATAATTTATTTCCATCCTTAGTTTAGAGTCCTATCTATATCCTTTTTTCACGTCACAGCTAAATAATGCATCGATGTTATTTTTTTAGGGATAGCTATAATCCCAAATAATATTAAAAATCTGAAATTTTGTTTAATTATTATGTTTATTTAAGGGCCCTATTTTTTAATAACTATATTATTAATTTAGTACATGTAAAAGAAATATCAGAATATTAAACAAATATTGGATACAATAGGACACGATGACAGTCTGCCCATATATATTCTACTACACAACGCTGATGAAACTTATTTTGTATTCATAATAAATAAATCACACCCAAATACGACTGCGGACGAGAGACTGAGTTATTGAATCCAACGAAAAGAACATTATTTTAATACGATTCGGTTTCAGACGCTTGTGCTTCAAAAGATTAATGAGTAGGCGAGCATAGAAATATACACAGTAAAAAGGAAGAGAGTCTTCCTAATAACAGACAGAAGAGATTCCGTCCATTTATAGATAGAATAATTAATTTTATAAGTAAAGTGTCTTTCTTGAAATGCAAACAATTGAAATCTGACTTACCCGTAAGAAAATAGTTAAAAAAATTTTAAGGAACGTTATTCGAATACATTAAATAATCAAACTGTACTTAGTCTCGTATATATTTGGAATAATACAATTGGATCACTCTTCATTTCATTGTACTAAAACGCACATTGTAAATAAATAAAGTGCTCACAATTAAATGAGACTACGTGATGTAGTATTATTTCTACTTTCTTTAATTTCTTTACCACGACCTAGATTTCGTTGTATTACAACATCTTCAGGTGGGATATTAGCAAAGATTAACTCTTAGGAACAACCAACAGCATTTATATGTTTCAAACACAATAGCGGAAGACTGCTTTATGCGGATTTTTCCATTGTTTATGTTAGTGAGTTTATTGCCGTAGTAATAATATAATATAAAGTAGATATTATAGTATAATAGAAGTATAGTATAATAGATAATAGAAAGTAGAAATAATACTACATCACGTAGTTTCATTTAATTGTTAATAATGAATTTCTACAAAATTAACGCCAAATATATTCAAAATAAAGTGCTATTAGAAACGGTTGTAAATAAGGTAGGGGAGCCAAATACCTCCCACTTATGGCATTATTTCAATTAGAGAGAATAATCTGTGTGCCATTTGTATAAAATTCGCCCACTATATATTCCTAATATCGCCTACTGATATGAAATATAGTATATTATGTTATGATTACACCTTCTTTCTATATTACACCTGTAAAATAAGACAAAAAAAATTTAATTAATAGGAGAGCGATTTTTTGTCGTTTTAATAATACTTTTACCATATCCTTTTGAAATATTTCTACATACGATCCAAAATAATAAAATAAATTATGATCATCCTACACAAACTTTTTGTTTTCTTTACTTTATTTTTTGTTGCATTTCTCGTGAGACCATTGGTAATATATAATACATTTTACTCATGTTTCTCTATCTCGAACAAGCAATTGTTGTTTAAGTAAAGTTCTTTACAAATTTAATATTTGACATTATTATGTTTTTCTCCACAACTGTTGTTATTATCGTCAGTTGACCTATAACGAAGTTCATCACTACGTTCTAAATAACATAACTTCCTTCTATTTTACAGCTTTGTTTAATGTCTTTCTAGAAGCTGACGATTATTAAAATGATAGTTCTTTTCCCCTTTCTTTTTCTTTCCCATGGACTTTATAAGAATGGTTTTAAAAGGAGAACCACTGATCAGAATAGCAGATCCAAACGCACGATGTGATCCGAAGTGTGAGAAATGACATTGGGTCAATATCTTTTGGAGACATTACATTTATTGGATTGCGAGATTGTTCTTGAGGAGGATTGGGCTCTTTATGGTCGTTTGTTTGTTGCCGTTTTTGACTCATAGATTGCTGGGAGAAATTGGTAAAGATATGAGGATTAAAAATAGAATTATACTCGTCTTAAAATGTTGAATACCGACTTTTATTGTAGTTGTTTTTATGAAGACTTTTTTTACCAATTCAGCCATTTGGTAAACAGCCCAGAACGAGTGCATAATCAATAATTATATTATCAATGACTTGAGGGTAGTATGTTTCGAAAACTTTTATGAAGGTTTTATTAAATATCTGAATGTAATTTGAGGAATGACGACACACTAAAGAGAAGAATTTCTACTTGCAAAGTCAATCATATCAATTTTGCTTGTATGTGATGTGACCGTGTAAAACAAGGACTAAAAAAATGAATAAGAGCAGGATCTGCGTTTGTGGGTTTATAAGTCAAATAAAATGATTTATTCATTTATTTAAAAAAAAAATAAGTACATTCAAGAGGAATTCTGTTCATGAGTTTTCTCTTTATCCTTTTTCACGGGAACACTATCATTGGTAGTAAAAAGTAATCAGAAGCAAACACGCTGCAAGTCACAACAGTTATAAGGCGACCACGTTCTGCAGAGTTTTATATTTTTTTATACTTTTAAGCCATATTATGATGATTCGTGACAAAGAAAGCGGTAGATGTTACCTTACGGATAAGACTGGGTACCTCTTGAAAGAAGACGAAGCCATTTTCTGCCTACACATTTTGTTTCTTCAGAAATATGTAGCGTATATTATTACTAATGGGAAGTTGAAACGCCATCCTTTTTACATATTTTGTCGTCATCCCATGGGGACTTATCCATTTGTAAACAACATTCAGCCACTTGATCTTCTATATCAGGAGAAAATACATGCCTTCGTTCTAATGTCAAGTAATTTTTGAATAGTAAATTTAGATATTTTAACGTTATATTTTAATGTAAATCTAGGAGCAATAAGATCTTTTGATACTTTAAATACTCTCATTTCCTTACTTTTTACCCCTGTTACTACCTTCTTCATTTTAATTTTATCCCATCTTTTTCTACGTGACAGTTGAAAAAAAACAATTCACTCATCGTAATCCTTCATATGTTGTTATGATCAAAAAACGTTTCAAACATAAGAGTTTCTATTTAAAATAGTATCCAACTAATAAATTTTAATGTTACTGGGATTTTAAATTTCAGTTTATTTCCTAAATTTAATTTTATACAAAAGCTCCCCAATGTCAAATAAAATAATACAAATCGAACGTTGAATACGTTATAATAAAAATATTTTCTTCCCAGTATGGCTCAAGACCTAGTATGGTCATCAAAAGTTGTACTTTAATGATGTTCGAATAATTCTAGAGTTTCACTTTTTTAGTTGCGTATAAAGATAAACCACAAAAGTCATATAAATTGTAAACGTCACCATCAAACTTTCGATGTTGAAGTTTAAAATTTGGCGCACCACAGGACCAATAACTGAAATATATTAATAAAATAAGGTTTAGGTAACAAAACCACTAATTCGAAACATTAAATCGAAGAAAAATAGAGGAATGTAATTAAGCTCTATTATAATTAATTAAATACTGGTGGCAAAAATATGAACGTATGTTTCATTGCAACTAATTGTGACTGATAAATTATTTCATTTTAGTCTACAGTAAAATATTCTTAATCAATAAATTATTCAACAATTAACTTCGAGTTCTTAAAATAGTAGTCGGCGTTAATGGTTGCAAATGCGTAACTAATATATGCTTTTAAATTTATTCTATACTTTTAATGTTGATTTATCACATTATATTGGAATGTGTCTATTATAAAAATATTTATGTTAGGCATAGGTGGTACACAACTGATACATTGAGTGATGGATCAAAAGGTATGAGCAATTCTTCAAAGACTGGTATCGTGAGTTTTTTTTTCATTTACATCTACATAGAGTAATAAATTTTACTCCTGAACAGGAAATAAACAAACTGCCATAAAAAGTTGGGAGACTAAATTTGAAATCTATGTTTTTGTCATACTGCAATATTTATTATTGCATTCCGTATTTAGCATAAAAATGGTATCGTAGAACCCTGTTTAAAGGCATCATCACGAATTTAAGTATATATTCAACAAAGATCTGGGTACATACCATAGGTGAGTAAAATATTGATTTTGATTAATAATTTATTTCTACAACGTTTGATGTTTTTATATAGGTGAGTTTAAATATTTTTTTTTGTTTATTGTTATATAACGTCTTTTAGACGCAATATTTTTTTAATTGTCCCATGCTATGTCACCCGCTTTGTTACACTAACTTAAAAATTCAATATCAAAAATTAATTCTCGTTCCGCGTAGACCATCTCGATAGGCAAGGAGTTATTGTGGAAAATAAGACATTTATATATATTATATTTATATATATATATATATATATATATATATATATATACATATATATATATATATATATATATATTAATAGAGACGTCTTCCGTTCGCTTCATGTCGGGTCCATCCAGTAGGTTTTTTTTTAATTTCTTCCTCAACGTTCAAATTTCCACCTATTATTATGTCTTATGTCCTGTGCGTATCGTGCAAGCTGTACTGATTTCATGTTTTAATAAGTAACCATTTTTGGACTACATTGTTAAAACATCAAGTAAAGAGTTGGCGTTATATTTACGTGAATTAACACCGGTTAATTGTAGTTAGGCGGAGGAAACAAATTAATTAAATGTGTAAAAAAGAGGAAACAAATTAATTATATTCATAATTTTACTTCGGTTTTTGTTACACTTATTCAAAATTTTTGAACAAGAAATGTTCATATATATTTGCAAAATTCTCTTTCAATATATAAAAAAGAGCCATCGACGTAGGAAGTAATCTCATGACCGCTCTATTAAGTTTATATAATCTGTATAACGTGTACCATTAAAAAATTAAATCACCCTATGGCCAGCGGATTCGAAGTTATGAGGGAACATAAAATCAACATTAATACATGCATGCATATATATATATATATATGCATACGTCCCCATGTATCTACGTATATACATGGGCACGTACTTAAACACATATGAAAACCCACACAGGCATACATGCATATGTACCGATGTACGTACGTGTATGATGAAATGAGATTATGCTCTATATGGCCATATTACTTACAGCCAGGTTATATCATTTGAGGATGTTTCGATATTCTTAAATAAAAATTTGGAATCACCTGGATCCTGACATCAGATAAATTACCTCTCTAAATATTTTCAAAGATCGAGTGAAAAAGTTCTGCCTCTCCTGAAATCTTTTCCTACGTGTCCTTGTCCTTTCCTGTCTCTCCCATCCCAAATGATGTCAATAGTTTTTTTTTTCCTTATACTTTTGTATAAAGAATTTTCATTGTAAAATCTCTTACAGTCTACCAACTAAATTTCAATACAAATTGTTATGGTTGACTGGAAGAGATGGCTCATGTAGCAATAAGTCCGCCATATGTACTATGCATAAAAGTTAATAAATAAATAAATAATCATAGTAAGCCATTACTTCATATATTTAATCTGTTAGTAAAATATATACCCAACTCTGTAGAAAGTGACGAGAGTCACTCCGATATCAAAATCTAAAAGTAATTGCAAACTAAAGGCCCATTGTGATACTTTCTTCCATTACAGCAAAAAAATTAGACAGCCAACATACAACACCACTTCCTCGTCGGACGTTTCACAACGAATAACTTCGTGTGTTTAGTAGAGGATCTAACTGGGGGACTCTATTTACGTGGCTAAGTCAATGTAGCCTATTTAGATTACAAAAAAGCTTTCGAACGTGTCAACATCGTCGTTTTTCTAAACCGACTTATGAAAACACGTTGCTTGCCAATACCATTAAGCTTTTTCATTTTCTTTTTGACAGGTAGGCGCTATGCCAACTATTTAGGCCTATAGATTGAAATAGATGTTATAGTTAACTGGAATAATCTGAGTTGATTACAATGTAATGTGGTCGAAAGCTTAGTTTTGAGTTATCGTTGCGGACATATTTCTGCTAACCGTCATTATTATTTTAACACTAGTTCATTAGACTCTACTATTCAAAATTCATTATATTGCTTTTTCCAATGACGTGGCTGATATTTCTTGCTGAACTTTTTCCACCGTCATTCAGTTGTATTCGTCTTGTGTTCATCTTCTGTAGAAGACGGAGTCTTAAGGGACCATCATGTAAAAAGATAAGTAATGCCTTAGATTTGAAGGAGTCAAAAAAATTATTGTAATCATATGGAAGATCATAATTATGAATGACTTATTACCAGCGTGTATTTAGAGGTAAATTTCCTTCTTAAGGCCACCCTAGGTGAAGATTGTCAGAGAAATCAAAACTTACTTCATTGAATATTTGGACTGTGTCATTAGCTAGCCTCACTATTGTTCTGTGCATTGAATGGTACACGTTAATCTACCCCTTTTCCTATATTACATGTTTTTTGACTGAATTCATCAAGTAAGAGCATATTACACTCTTTTATTTTTCTTTACTCGCTTTTTTCTATTCGTTTTTCGCCGAAGTTTACGTGCAATCCAATCAAAAGATCTCGCTCTATTTATATCCTAAAAGTGGTGTGAGGGAAGTCTTTATAACATTCCGGGAATTGTTGGGAGAAAAAATCAGCTTTAATAGTTAACACATGAGAACTCGCGAGCGCAAAGTGCTCCTTGTTAAGTCCCGAAGCGATCAGCGATGGGGGACTCCTCTTTTTAGTAGTCGTAGTGAACCTTGTAAAGTATCGCTTCACGTGCAGAATTAATTGTAATATATCTAATTAAATGTGAATATGTTCAAATGTTATTGTCTTAAATTTCTACAATTCCGTTAGTTATATTTTTTGTATTTCATTTTGGTGAATTTTATTTACCGCTACGTATTTAAAAACAATATAAATATGAAAATAAAATAAGTGAATTATACAATCATATATATATTTATATAACAAGTGTGGGGCGTTACTGGTACAAGAATATTCTATAAGCAGAAATATAAGAAAATAATATATTATAACCCTGAGTTTTTGCATGAGCTATTAAATTATAAAAGTGATAAACAGATTAGAGATAAGCCTTTTAATCCGCTAAAATATACCAGAGAGTTTAAGGAAAATGCGACCGAATCGCCACTGGGAGGCCGTACTACACTAGCCACTGGCGGCTGTAGATCATAGCAAATAGGGTTTATTTTATAATATTTATGTTTCTATTGGTAAACAAATAATTTGTAAACAATAAAAATGTTGTTTTATAATTATTATAAATTTGTTTTTCGTTTTCTTTTTAGATTTTAACCGATGATTCAGGCTAGTTAATTACTTATCAATAACTCTAGACTTAATTTTGAAGATGATGTATGTTTTGAGAAATTTCTAGTATTTCCCAAGATTGTTTCCATTTATTATTTATTTTATTCGACTTTCTTTCACACAATAAAAGTTATATGAATTGAATTTTACCGATTGACCCCGTAAATTTACACTCCATTTTGTAACTGGATTACGATGTTGCTCCCTATCGTGAAAAAAAAATGGAAAAAATATAAAATATAATAGAATGCAAAAATAATGAAATGAAACTGAGCTGCGAGCAAAAAATAATACTATTATAAGCACCTTCCGAAACGCATTTTAGTTTATATTTTGCACAGCGGTGGTGGGTATGAAATATTATAATGTCTTAATGTTATATTCATTTTCTTTAAAAGATTGCTGTATCTGAGTTGTATAGCAATATTTTTTAAAGCAGAAAAAATAGAAAAATATATTCCAATATTTCAAAATTACTTCATTTAATTTGAGAACTCGAACGAATCAAACTTTGATAAAATGCTACACGAAGCTTGTACAGTCTTTTATAACAAAATAAATGCTAGTAAAGATCTGTTTAGCGCATTCAGTACCTCCTTTCAAGTGAAACTCTTTTTATTTATCATAAATCATAGCTTATATGGACTGCCTACAGTAATAAAATTTAAAAATACCTGTTTAATTAAATAGGGTTTATGTACATATTATTGTGAATATTCCAAGAACATTTTCGTCTAAAATCACAGTTATAGCTTTATAACAAAGCTGGCATGTTAAACACTCTTTTATTTAAATTATAGTTACAGCATTTTGAAAAATAAGAGGGAGGGTAGCATGTATCAATATATTTCTGAAGATATATCATCTAAAATTATAAATAAAATATTTTCGGAACCCTCAAAATGAGCACTTTGAAAAGATGCCCGCCATTACATATGTAATTTTTTAATTTAGTTTTCGAGAAGAAAATGCAAAACTGTCTTCACATCCCATTTAACATCTACTTCTGCCTGTTAATAAAGTTAGAGTAAATTAATTATTAAATAAAAAAAAGTTAGAGTAATTAATTAATAAATATCTCTTACATCATTCACAAAAACATCATATTGAAATTGTTAATTCACATAATTATTTTGAAAATATTATAATCAAAGCAATTTAATCAGGTATAACCTTATCCGCAGCCGAAAGTCCAATTGTCCCTTGCAACTGAAAACAAGCATTGATTAAAATCGAGGTCTTTTGTGGACGATACATAAGCAGAGGTACCTGCAATCTCATACAGCGAAAAACCCATTTTCCTTCGCATAGACTACAAAATGTATTTATAGGAAATATTTTCTTTTTTCTCGTTTATACGAGGTGTTTTGTTTTTGGGCTTTGGATACGTGTTTTCTTCAATTGAAATTTTTTAACCTTTGGTGTTTTCTGTTTCTATACTGATACTTAAATTGATGTATCTAAATCTTTATCTAAATGTTAGAAATAACGACTTAAATGAGAGATCGAATTACTATATAAAATGCTTAAGAAGATTTTTAACCTAAATTTGTAATAATCTCAACCCATATTTCCAAGAAACCTAATTAAAATTTAATCATATATTTGCTCTGTTTCCCGTCAAAAAAATTTCCTCTTCCTTTAAGAAAAGTATTATCCTGCAGCAACAAATTCTTCGATTCTTACTTTCACTCGATATTAATAGTGACCGTTATTTATTTTTGGGATATATTCATACATACAAGTGTACATATATATATATATATATATATATATATATATATATATATATATATATAAATATGTACGTATATATATATATATATATATATATATATATATATATAAATGTATATATACTGGTCTGTAAATATTTGAAATATAATTTTAGTAATTAATTTTAATAACCAGGTAATTGTGTTTGGCGTGTGAGAAGTGATTTTGGTATTTTGGTACAATAAATGATTTTTTCCTAAATTAAACTTATACTCCATCTTTCGAAGTGAAAATGCAAATAAAATATTGTTGACGACGGTAATTTCTTTTTATTTTGTAAGAAATCTTCCCTGCAAATATTGTAAAGAAAATACATATTTTTTAAAATGTGCTTTGATTATCACTATTATTCGATTAAATAATCCTTAATAGACCCAATATAATTTCCTGTGTAAAAGTAAACAAATGTATAAATGTAAATAAATATACCCCTTATGTAAACCAATGTAGGCTAAGCAATATCGTACGTGCTGAAAATTCAATAACGTGAGTAACAATGGAATATTTCGGTCGATGATAATCAAAAGATTGTATGGAATGTTGTTAATTGGCTTGCTTTTAGTTAATATCGTATGAAATTTGAGCGTTGATATATGCTTTTCTACGTAGCTTTGCATTTAAAATATTCAACGGTGTGTGAAGGAATTTAACATACAATTTATCAAGACCATGTAACTAAAAGTGTTACGTACACTTTTTTGTGCTATTATAAATAAGTTGAGTTGAGCCCAAAAAAATATTCGCTTCAAAAATATACAAAATTCTGATTGGACATTACAGCCAAAAATAGAAATATTTGTAATGGAACTTTGCCAAGGTTATTAAAATGCAAAACTAATTTCTAATTTGCCACTGAACTTTTCATTTGATAAGTTTTTATATTAAGCAATTATTTCTAAATTCTAGATGTTAAAAAGAAATCACCACTTCAATAAAATACCCACTAAACATAAACAGTTAGCAAGTTCACGCCTCATTATGAAACTGGAGACATGTTTAAATTATAAAAGTTGTAATTACAAGCTTGATACGGAAAATGAGTAGGCAAAATCCAAACCTTATTGTTGACTGAATAGTCTTATACTATTTTTTTACCCGACTTTTTCGTTGTTTTTGGTGGTGTTTCTAAAATAAAATAAATTTTTTGTGACGGTTTACTTTCTGTAGCTTTCTTTCTCAATGATTATCCCTTTAATGTCGATACCGTTGCTGTGTATGGACGTAGAACCTACACTCTGTACGTAACTTTTATAAATCTCTTTGAAGTAATATAACGTGAAGCTCAGTCTGTAAAATAATATAAAATTATCTGTAAATGTTTCATGCCACTCATTTTCATCTCTCGTACAAGCCGTAATGGAGCGGAAAAGATTGCCATTAGGTATTTCTTGTAAAAATCAAGTCTGCAGTGGAAATTTTCCTATGAAAAATTTACCTTCCGTGATAATTGTTTGTCGGAAAGTCAAGTCTACAAGCGCCACAAGACCTTTTTGGAAGGTCCGAAAAATGTCAGTTATGAAGTCCTAGCTGGACGGGCTTTAACGACCGTCACCAAAAAAATATTGCACGTATGAGAGATCTTTAAAACCAGGCCATCGTTTGTGTGTCTCTTTAGTAGCACAGGTATTAAATATTCCAAAAATTACCGTTCATTAAATTTTGATAAATAATTTGTCAGTGTGAGAAGTGCGTACAAATATTGTACCCACAGTGTTAAAGGACGGTCAAATAAAAAAAATAAGGAAATTTGAGGCTAGTGTAAAAGTAGCCCTCATCTCTTAGGCCATGTCATGAGTGGTGACGAGTCTTGAGTATTTGAATACCATCCTAAATCAAAAAGAGAAAGTGTCTCGGTATCATTTCACTTCAATATGACCAGGATGAGCAAGTTAAAGTTAAGACCATGCTCATTGTATTCTTTAACATTAAGTGGTTTATCCACTATGAGTTTTCACTACACGGGAAAACCATAAATTCCAAATTCTACGTAGAAACGCTCAAGAGTCTCAAACAAAGAATTCATCACATCAGAAGCGATTGAAAACTTTACCATAACCGCGATCCAACCCACACCTCCTTCTTCGTAATTAATTTCCTAGCCGATTTAAAGGTGCCATGTTTCCCAAAACCCCTACAATCCGAAGGTGGCTCCACAGATTTCTTTCAACTTCCGCCCTTAAACACTCCCATGAAAGGATACCATTTCGGAACATTTGACAAAGTTAAAACGCCAAAGCTCTAAAGGACATTTCGAAGAAAGCCTACCTTGATACCTGGAAATCTTACTAGAAGCGATATAGCGACGCAAAGGGAGTCTATTTTTAAATCGTTTATGTGTCGTACCAATCTGATCAATATTTTTTTTAATCTGCTCTTTCGGAGGAACACTCTGTGTACATAAGGCTGTGTTCCAATTTTCAATATTTTAAGTACATCGAAAGTGATTGGTAAGGTTTTGACGACTTGTCAATGAGTCAGTGAGTAAAAAATTCTGTATTTTGAAAACTGATAAAGATACTTATGTGATTATTGGAATCCCTGTAATGTGGTATACCTTATGATACTAAACATATTAGATACGGATTTCATTAGATACGGAATACTACTAAATATAATTATTGAATTGCGTTCATAGAATCTGTCGCGCAAGAAGTTTTGTCAAAATTTAGTCCGGATTCTATCGTACACTTAGATTAAATATGATGCTTTAATTATTAGTAATGCATTCGTTATGATATTTTGATTATGGTTATTTTGGGAATATTATTTCATACATGGAGCTTACACATAATGTAAAATTTAAAAATAATATTGCAAAAAAAATCTGTGCAGTTATTGTGAGAGGCTTGGCAATTTGAGCTATGGAAATTAATCTTAAATTTCTAATCTATGTTTTAAGATAGTGCATTAATCGCTAATTCACCTTTTAATCAAATATATTGCTAATATAAGACTCAAATATAAGCAACTACAGTTAATTTAAAACAGGGAGTTGAGACAAAATTCAATTTTTCTCTTTCTGTATATGTAGAAGAAAGTTCGAACGTGATTGAAATAAACACCATCAAAATAATTCCAATAAGGTAGATTATACCATCAAAGTATATTATATGAATGCTTCAAAAATATATTTTTATCAAGGGATCAATTTTTTGTTTTTTGCTGGACTCCTCGGGTATCGAGAATTATTTTCGAAAGTCGGCAACATTTGATATTTCGTTTAGCAATCGGCGCACTGGTAGTGCACTGATTTCTGAAAAATTATTAGTCATTAAAAATAAAAGTAACTGGAAATATATTTTATAATCAAAAGTAACAAATATAATAATAGAATATAAAAGGTATGAATATTTTTTATTAGGTATGAATAAATGATCCTTTACTATGAAAAATCTGATAATTATTTTTTCCGACTTTCCCTGTTTTAAATATCATGTAAGTACCAGAGAGTAACTAATCATCTATTGTAGAGGTCGTTTATTTTTCACCATTTTTTAGAAATCTCTGCCCCAAAAGTCAAAAGAGGAAACTTTATATGATGGATGTATTCGTCTGTTTATTGATCGCTCCCAGTTATTTCTCTAGGAAATCGTTTGACATAGAGACTTTAAATTTTATCCGGTAATAATACATAATAATCAACATATAAATCTCCAAAAATTCCGTAAGAGGGGAACTAATTTACATCGTATGAATTTTGTTTTAATAGCAATTGGAAAAGGAGTTTATAAAGATTCTAAAACTATTTATTTTCAGTATATTTTGGCAAATATTTCAAGAAATGTTATTAATTACTGCCCCTAAAAAATCTCAGAATCTCAGCATATGCATAGAAACATATATATTGCAATTGAAAGTAATAAAACATATTAACTAGCGTACACCTTAATAATAATAAAAAATAATCATATCGAAATTTTAGAAGAGGTAAATTAAATATTCAGAAAAAGATTTCTTAATGTTACATATTCATAATGTTACATATTTGTTACATATTCATAATGTTACATATTCGTAATGTTACATATTTGTTACATATTCATAATGTTACATATTTATAATGTTACATATTCATAATGTTACATATTTGTTACATATTCATAATGTTACATATTCGTAATGTTACATATTTGTTACATATTCATAATGTTACATATTTGTTACATATTTATAATGTTACATATTCATAATATTACATATTTGTTACATATTCATTCTGTAAATGTTACTTCAATGCAAAAGAAGTATTTAAAGAAGAAAAAGATAATTTAAAGAAAGAATTATTATGATGATAAATCGGAAAATATATATTTTTTTTAAGATCACATATCGTAGAGAAATAATAATTAAAAGAAGGAATTAATACAATTCCAACTAGAAAAAATATTTTCTTAATGTCACCTCAATTTTTATTTTTATAAAATGAAATAAAAATTGAAATACCGAATTAATGATTCCAATCAGAAAAAATATTTACCTGATTTTACATATGGTATAGAAATAAAAATTAGATAAATTACTCATTACGATTCTTAGCGAAAAGATATTTTTTTAGTGTAAGGTGTCATATGGGATATGAAAGAATGAATTACCACGATTAAAGTCGTAAAGATATTTTCTTAATGTCACGTACTATATAGAAATAAAAATTGAAAGAACTAATCATTATGATTCCAGTCGGAAAAAATAATTGCTTAATATCACGTATTGCATAGAAATATAAATTTATAGATCTAATTATTACGATTCAAAGCATTTCTTTTTGGAGCTCCGAACCCTTTATTTCTGAAAGTATGCAATCAAAAACTACAAGAGAAATACTAAAACCATAGAGTTGATTTTGAATATCATAATATTTTAAATATGTACTATGTTTTAATCCTATGAAGGATACGGTAAGCAATGTATTTACGTTTTCCTATATTCACCGTCGACTTTTTTAGAAACCATAGGACACAAACACTTGAAAATTTCTATAGTATTATGTCTTATTAACCAACTTAGTTCCAACTAGCTAACTTTTAAAAATTAATATAAGAATTCAAGGGGAGATAAACATTGGACTTAAATATTTATTTAATTTCTTTACTCTTTTAAACCGCACATTTAAAAATATACTCCAAAATATAAATAGAAAAGGGTGGTTCTTTCTTATTTCCGATATTAGCTACTGAGCCATAAATCATGAAAGAAACAGAGTTGGTGCAATCTGATTAGAAGACTAAAGTAAAATTACAGTTATTATCTTAGTTCTTAACTTTTTAAATATTCATTATGGTTTTCCGCATGTGAAAGCTATAGTAGGCAATGTATTTACGTTGTGAAAAGTTAATATTTGTGAATATTTTAAAAGAAATATTTTGCATACTTAAGTTTCATAAGCACGAAAATATGAGCAGAGCCTTCCTAGTGTGAGTTCTATTCTTGCTTGCAGATGAATTTTATAAGAATTTTAAAAAGGTTAATTTTAGAAATATTTCTGAGGACGCATACAAAATAGACATGTTGCACTCCCAAATTCCGAATTTGCTAAAGTAAGTATAGTAAGAATTATAAAAATAATATTAAGTTTAATATAATCAAAACTGGAAATTTACTAAAAACTAGAAACTTACGTTAAATTTACTAAAAACTGGAAGTTCACGTTAAATTTAATAAAAACTGGAAGTTTTAAAGGAAAGGTTTTTTTTTTGAAGGAAGTAAATTTACTAAAATCTGTCAAGAATATTTTATATCTCATATTTATTACTCAATTGCTTTACAAAACGTGATAGAGAAAATATTATACTTTTCATGTTACTTCATTAGCAATGTTTTTCTGCATCGTAAATTATATTTTTTTATATCTCTATTTGTATATTAACTTTAGAATTTCCGTATTAAGTTTCTCTTGTCATTCAAAAGTTAACTTTGAACATGTTATAATTTTTAAATATTATTATTTTGTCCTCCCGAGATGTTCTCTGATTCAAGTAAATCGTATTTCATAAACAATAAACTATTTTTGAAGCATAAAATACTAAAAAATGTATGGTTTTTAAGTTTTTCTGTATAGCATAATTCTATATTATTTTTCTAATCTGACTACAAGTTTGTAACATTTCCGTTTTTTATCAATTCTTTGTCAGCAATTTGCATATATTTAGTTTGCAGTTTCCAGTCAAAGGCAAGAAAAGAAAAAATCAACGTGTCAAATATTAGATGAAGAATCGCTTAGAATTAAAAAAAATATTTCACTATTATTTTATCTTTATATCACATAATTTATTTTTAAATGCAATCATAAAATTCTATGTTATCTCTGAAATATTGTTGGAGTATTGCTGTCAAACGTTGATCTAAACAAATAAAAAAAATTATAATTAAGAACGCGTATAAATTTTCTTATTCAACAAGAGTTCACATTTTGTTATTCAACAGATACATAACTACATTACAGGAAAATAATGTCGTCAAAGATGGGAGTCATTCGCTGCCAATAGAGGACAAAGAAAATAATCAATTGAAGAGTCAAGGTCCTGAAATTCGCTTACTTGATTGATCCGAACAAAAAATAGCAGTCAATTTATTATTATAGCTATTTTCTTTTTTACATTAAGCGTTATCTGAGCTAAGGTCGTTTATATTACTCGGGTCGCTTTTAAAGGTTTTTTGATCAGAAAACGTTTTATTTTTATTAGTCATTTATTATTATAGCTATTTTCTTTTTTACATTAAGCGTTATCTCACCTAAGGTCGTTTACATTACTCGGGTCGCTTTTAAAGGTTCTTTGATCAGAAAACGTTTTATTTGTCAACACCCTTCTACTGAATTCATATATATATATATATATAGTTTACATTACTGGGGTCGCCTTTAAACGTTATTTGATCAGGAAACGTTAATTTTTTCAACTCCCCTTATTCTGAATTCATATTTATGTTTTATTTGTCAACACCTTTCTACTAAATTCGTATATATAACGTAAACCAATGTCCGAAAAAAGAGATAATTTACTCGGATCGGACTACCTCGGACACTTTTAACGTTCCCAAATCTCAGTCCTTAAAAGTGTGTCCTTCAGTTGCCAGACCTAATAAAGAAATTAAAAAATATTTTACAATAATAGCAACATATTTTAAACATATTGAAAATAAAATTTTTTATATCCCAATGATGTATAGACTATTACGAATTATAAGTGTTAATTTCTTGCAGATATAAATTTCTACGCATTCATTTCACATTCGCCATGAAAGTCCTTAGTCTACAATAGTTCTTGGTTGTCGGATAGTTTTAAATATATTATTTTTAGTAACTTCTTTTGACTTCCCTAATTTCAGTCCTTAACCTTGCGTTCTTTGGATATAGGAACTAATAATAGCACTTTTAAAAAGATTCGTAACTTTTCAACGGTCTGAGCAATTTCATTAAAATAAACATTGTTGTATATTTTTGTGTAACATATTTTCGTGAATTCTTGTAACGATCCCGACGATTTATGATAAATTGAGTCCTTTAGTGATTACATGGTTGTGACATGAGGGGAAAGAATGAAAAGAGCAGAATACCAAATATTATTTTAAACACGTGAATCCGTAGGGAGTAGCTATTATTGGACATTTGATTTAAAAAAACTATAAGAACTTTCCTCCGATACCCCTGTAAAATAAATCTAATTTACTGTAAACGGTCAAACCGTTCAGAAATTATTAATATTTTTCTAAATAGTTACTATTCAGCCCTACATACAATATTAAGGTCCGATATTGGAGGAAGTTAAAAGTGTAATTGGTAGCTACTAAAAAAAATTTAACACTAACCACTGAAAACAAATTTTAAGCTTAAAAAGCATTTAAAGGGAAAACTAAAGGATCTATTATCACATAAGTATTAGAATATTTTTATGAAGAGATCGCCGTCGCCGATAAAACTGCGTGCCGATGAAATTATAACCTGCATTCTTTTTCGCATAATAATTACCTCTGTATCAACAGTAATTTAAAGTCTGATGTTAAGTTTCAACGTAATATGATATTTAATATTTATGGCCCCAATGACAATTAAAATAGTTAATTATATCAAAAGTTCGATTAAACTGAATTAGGAATAATTAATGAAAAGTTTCCTTGTACGAAGTAACTGTGAATATGAACATTTAATAGGTTTTTTGTTCACTGGAAACATCCCGTTATTTATTTAAATATCGTTGAACTTTGAACAAACAACTTAAATTATTTTGGATATATAAAAAGCACGGAATTTCAAATACCTAGTAAATATAAAGCCAATCCCCATTTCGCTACTAGCATCTAATGGAGTTTAGATGTGATTCATGACATAGCCAAAAATATTGAAATTTGTAAATATAAATACGATTCTTTTACGTTTTAAAAATAATTTAAGCAGAAAGCATCCTTGAAATTTAATGAGTGAGTATATTTGTACTAACAATGAAAAATTTGTAGTGATGGAACATATTTTCATTTAAACGCACATGCACTTTGGTATGTCTTGTCAATATTTGATATCAAAATTGACTTGATGTCTCTGTATATTACAGAAAAAAGTGTTGATAGATGGACAGGTGTTGAATATATTAGGGTACGATGATAAATACTTCATTTATAAATTTTACCACACAATAGCGGAAAATTCGACGTTTTGCATTAATTAGAAATAAACCACACAAGGTAAGATTTTTATTTCCTAAACATAATTTTTTTTAGAAAATGAATTGTTTTAAAGGCACTTGCTCTGATGTTCAATTAAAGAATACCGCTAGTGTTTAATAAAACTAAAAAGAAACTAAATCTTTTTCTAACTCTCTCTTTCTTTATCATACCGACCCATATCACTCTTTTCTATGCTCTTTGAGTCACTTTTTACAAAAACGTTCTGTCATGAATTATGGAGCTATTTATTTGGGTTTTCTTCAGGTCTTTGCCTATGACGAATATCCAAATCAGTAAGAATCTTGCTTCTTTGATGGCAAACGCTTTTTAGTTCTATGATTTTTTGGATTTATCGTATGATAATTTAATAATAGTAATGGTACAACTAATTTCAGTTATCAAAAGAAGTCACTGCTTCATTTTGTCTTTCACAATATCATTCATGAAAGTGTGAATTGAATAGAAGAAGACTCCAATATAAGACGAAAGGCACACTACGACGAACGTAACTATGTATTGCTGCGAAAAGCGATCGATTTGTAGATATAAGATGACTGGAAAATGAATAAGCACCATATAAGTACACAAGTGAATTTTGGATAAACAATAGAATAATTTCAGCCAACTATCCCCAAAGTGAGATTATTATGAAATCAGTTATCAGCGACATTTTCATTTCTTTTTCACTCGATTACGGCGCAGCGTGGATGTGGGGTAGTAGCACAAAAACTACTTAAGCGGTTTGATTAAAAGCTGCAATTTGTTTTTGATGTACCGGTATCATAAGAAAAGATTGTAAAAAAAGTCACGATGGTGACCGCGATTTAAAAGAAATTCGATGTGTAAAAAAGTTCAAGCATTTTATCGTAAAGTATATCATCCGATAAAATTATTCAAATAAAGTTGAAGTTCGGCTAATGTTTATCAACCCTAATCTATGTGTCAGAAATGCACACTTTAAATTTTAATAAAATGTCAAAATTGGCATTATTAACATTATGTACAATTAAGCCATTCATACCTAGTTTAACGTCTTAAGACTAATTAATTTAGCTTAATTTTAGTTTGGGCATATTTGTTAGAATATTACTTCGGAAAATCATCTAAAGTTCTTCTATAATTTTTGAAATGCGGCAACTAATTGCAAAATAAAACTTATTTAAAAATTACCTTGAAGTTCATATGTAAGCCAGTGTTTAAATAGAACTTGCTTCGGCAAAATTTTAACCAGGAGACATCGGAAAAATACTCATAAAGATACTACTTAATAATATGTATTTGGATGTGTTGGATAAAAAATTCAACAAAATTTGCCTTTGTATTGGGATTAGTTAAGTAAAAATTCTGAAAGTTTAAATCATAAAGCCATGGCAAAGTACTGATAAAGACACGATTTAAAAACCTGTATTGGGGTCTGACTGTGTACCAGTTCCTAGGATGCTCTTCAAAACAGGCAGAAAGGCCAGCTAGGAAAAGTAAGAAAGAAAAAGTTTATGTATAAATCACAATCATTCAAGTAAAAACTTTGAAAGTTTCGTACACCGTTCACCTTAAACCAAACAAACTTTTAAATAGTCAACATTATTTTATTTTTTTTCAATAAATAAAACTGCGGTACTTAAAAATCTGACGCTTTTAAGCTTACAAACCATTTAATTCAACAGTTAAAAAAATTAAAACAAATGTTAAACGGATAAAACCGACGTACGCAAAACGAGTTTCCATTTCACTTAACGTTACTTATTATTAAACTCTATAGCCATATGCGGTATTCATTTACAAGACGTCAAACGGTATATAAAATTCTTAAGATTATTAACTATCGAGATTACTTTTCCCAAGTCCATCACTGTCTTCTCTGAATTTCATTTTTGCAAATTAGTGCAGGGTCGACCTAATATAAAAATTTTGGTTTTATAACTAATCTTCTAAACTAACCGTTTAATCATTAATATTATTCGAAAGTCTCATTAAGTCTAGGATACTAATAAAAAATATTCTAGAATTTTAAATCGGTTTACTTTATTCATATTTTATTTTATATGTATAATCCTTAGCAATTCGTCAAGTTTGAGCTCATTTCGATAAAAAATTATCTCGAAATATTTTAAACTTTCTTTAAATAATTTAAAATCTTAATACTAAACACCAACCTTCAAAATTTATTAAAAAAACTTCTTTAAGTGAAACGATTTTTCATATTTTTTACTTTATTTTTCCGTACACGCGTTTTATATTTTAACCTTAATTTTTGTTTTAGTATTACAGAGACCATTAAATCTGTCGGTTTTTAATGAAACGTAGTTGAATATTAGAATCAGAGTATCTCTGTCCCATATTCTCTAACTTCTCTTTATCAATGGAACTTAATATGCTTTTAAATAGTGAATGTTTACAATAAGTGATTTAATACATAATCCTAAAATTATATTAAATTATCAGAGCGCATTATAATATATTGAATAGCACAGAAGAAACTGAAAAAAACATTATCTTGCTCTCTTGCTGATAAAAAAAAATTAAGAAATATAAAGAAATGTAAAGAATTACACTGCGAATACGAGAGGTGGGGTATGTTAATGTAGAGGTGGGGTTGTTAATGTACATATAATGTATTGGGTTTTGTAAGTATTTAAACCATTTCCAGAAAACTCGTCAAATTTATTCATTAATCATTTTTCCTTCTTGCCAAATTTTTGTTTTTTTTTCTTCATCTGAAGGTTTTTTCTTCATTAAGCTTTTTTTTTACTTCGTTAATAAATTACAGTAAACCTGAAAAATATAATGTCATATTCATATCAGAAGACGATTTTATTTTTTAATGAAATGCGCGTAAACATTATTACCTTTATTCCGCTTCTATTATTAAAAGTTCATTCGATTAAAAATATTTACAATAAAAGTATTAATTTATATCAAAATATTTCATTAATTTGTCTATATCATTTATAAACCACTAAAAAAGGTCATTATCATGAAAACGAAAAAGAAATAAAAGCTTTGTTAAGAAAGCATGTAAACACTTGCGGGAACGTGCAGATTACAGAACACTGAAAGATTAAAACAATAAAAATATCGTAAGTAAACGTAACCTACGTAATCTCTTAGTGAAATATATAAGCTCACATGAGAAAGACCTACTTTTCTCAAGGAGAAAGCATTTCAAGCCAAATTCTAACATATTTATGATGGGAAAAAATATATTTCTGAGATTCGAACGCAAAACCTCGAAATTATCGATTACAACATGTAAAGAATATGAGAATGTATACTACTGAAATGTGTAGCTGTGAAAATAACATTGATGACGTAAGTGTATCTGCAAAATACTATTATCTGAAATAAATAACGAAACTTTTACTCTAGCTAGTAATATACAAAAGAGCATTACAAAAATTGTTAATAAATATCAGATCCCTCATTAAAAACTTTTAGATTATGACGCATATGGCTAACTGCCTTTAGTAGTTTTCTTATTTTTCCTAAATAATACTTTCATTTATTGATCATACTTAAGGATTTATTGATAAATAGCAACATATTTCCTTCAATAATTGTAAAATTGCAAAGTGACGAACTATGTTTGTAAATAATAAGCATGCAAAGTTTAACAGAATGTAAAGGACATAGATTTTCCTATATTTTCCTATTTGATTTATATAAATGTCTCTTGAAAATGATGAGACCTCGACCAAGACTTATTTGTTAGGTTAGGTTTAATGCTTATTTTTATAGTTCAAGAAAGCTAATTACGTTGAGAAATTTTAGTTACAAAAGTGACGGACTATTAAAAATATTTTAGAAAAAACGTTATTCTGATAAAACAGCATCAACTGACACCAATTACCTGGCTGCTTTTGATCAACAGATATCCCTATGAAATAATGTATAGTGGATAAAAATGAACAAACGTTCAAGTCAACATAGGTTTGTATTTGTAATTAACTTTGATTTGTTTTCTTTAATATAAGAATTCTTATTTAGTAACTGGGATTCTGCCTAAAAAGTGCGAAATTCTGCCTCAAAAAGCAACATTTTTAATTTATTTTTCAATTTAATTTCATACAGAATTTTCCCAATGTCGAGTGGAATAATAAATATCGAATGTTGGACATATTGAATAGATGTAAAATAGCTGAACATGTTGAACACTTTATAATACAAATACTTGCTTTTCAGTATAGGTCAAAATCCAATATCGTCGTCACAACTCGCAGTTTAATGACGTTCGAATAATTTTAGCGTTTCACTTTGTTTTTTGGTTCTTAAGGTAAACCACGAAATTCATTATAGTTTTTTTCATTGTTTTAATGCCATGCTTAATTTGTAACCGTTTTCGCACATTGCTTAAAGTACATTGCTCATTGCTTAAAGGTAAAAAGATGGCACTATATTTAAATGACTTAACATCGGTTAGTAGCAACTAGGTGGATGAAACCAATTACTTCAGTTTGTAGATAAATATTCATAGTTTCGCTTTGATTTTTGTTACTTTTGTTCAGTATTTTCAAATAAGAAATGTCAATATATATTTTGAAATTGTCTTTGGAAATAAAAAGTGCCATCGACGTGGGAAGTCATCTCATGTCGACCATATTAGATTATACCTTCATAAAGTGGGCCATCGAAGCAAATGAAATGACACTGTGGACATCGGATTCGAAATAATGAGGAATTTATAATAAACATGAATAGATACATACATATATTAATACATATATACATACGTATCCACGTACGTACGTATATACATGCACCCGTACGTATGTACACGGCGGACATCCACACATGCATACATGTGTAAAAACTTAAACCAAAATTAAAGTCATTAACTTTCATTTGGCTTCACCATAATAATGTAAAAAGGGCCCAAAATTTACACAAAATTATAATGACATTATACTCTAAATGGCCACATTGTAAACCATTAGTCCACATTTTTTATCTATCTGTTAGTAAAGTATATACCCGACTCGATAGAAAGTGATGCGGGCCACTCTGATATCGAGATATAAAAAAGATCAGAAGTTACTAATTGAAGACCTCTTATGATCCTTTCTTCCATTCCAGCACGAAAATTATATAGTCAACATACAACACCACTTCCCCGTCGGACGATTTACAACTATTAACTACATGTGTTAAATAGAAGATCTAATGGCGAAACTCCATCTAGGTGGCTAAGTAAATGTAGCCTATTTAGATTACAAAAAAGCTTTCGAACGTGTCAACATTCACGTTTTTCTAAACCGGATTGTAAAAGCACGTCGCTTGCCAATACCATTAACCTTTTTCATTTTCCCACTTGACAGGTAGACGCAAACACATACGATTTAACAAGTACTATTCGAGCTCAAATCTTACACAATCGATAATAAGCCAGGATTTAAATCAGGGACTGCTTCGGTACCTTGGTAAATGGTTTTAGCCGTCTAATTTTAGTGTCGTGTTTTTTTATGTTCATCGATAACTTTTAGTATTATATCGAAGTATTGCCAACTATTTAGGCATACAGCCGGACATACATTTAATAGCTGAATAGTATAATATGAATTGATTACAGTTAAATCTGGTCGAATACTCAGTGTTGAGATATCATTATGATCGCGTTTCTGTTAGCCTTAATTATTATTTTAACACTAAGTTTTTTATGTTAAAATAATAAATTTGTATGCAAAATTCAATATATAGATTTTTCTAATGACGTGGCTGATATCTCCTACTTATCTTTATCTCCCGTCATTCGGTCATATTCGTCTTATGTTCGGCTTCAGTATGAGATGCAGTCTTAAGGGGTCATCATACGTTGAAAAGATAAATAGTGCCTTAGACTTGAAATAGTTAAAAAGTTATGGTAAGCATATGGAAGATCATATTTATGTATAACATGTTACCAGCGTGCATACAGTGGTTTTTTTTAATTTTTTTCATAACCTTTAATAGTCGGTGGGCGTGATATCAGGACAGCAAGCATAGCATAGAGTCGTCGAGGTAGCATAGCCCATTTAAGTGAAAATGTTTTTTTAGGCGGTACTTCTATTTACGTCGCCGCCCTCTTGATCGTAAAGGAATGCTAGCTCATATAGTAGCCAACAAAATATTTACACTTAACCTCCAAATCATAGCATGAAATTAGCTTCACCTGGGAGCTGTTACAAGAAGGTTCTTTTTTAATTTTTCATTATTTAATGTGAAAGGTCAGCTTCGGTGAGGATTATAAGAGAAGACAAAACTTACTTCATTGTATATTTGGACTACATCATTAGATAACTTGATTACGTCATAAGAGAGTACATCTTAACTCATCGCTGTTCCTAGGTTACACTTTTTTGTTTGATGGAAAGTAAGAGTAACTTAAACTCTTTCTTTTTCTTTACTCGCTTTTTTGTCCTCATTGTTCGCCGAAGCTTAGATGTAATACAATCAAAAGAAATTGTACCGCGTTATTTATCTTCTCTAAAAGTAGTATATGAAAAGTGTTTACAATATTTCGGGAATTGTTGGAAGAAAGTGTCAGGTTAATTAGTAGCCAGCCTAATACAAGAGAGCTTATGAGCACAAAGTTCTCGTTGTGAGGTTCCGAAACGATCAGCATTAAGACACTCTCCTCTTTCTAGTCGTAATAGATTTTGTAAAGTGTCGCCTCACAAACAAATTTGAATGTAATGTGTTTAATTACACGTGGACTGGTTCAAGTGTTATTATTTAAATTTCTACCATTCCGTTGGCTATGTTTTCTGTATTTGATTGTTGTGTGTTTTTATTTACCGTTACGCATTCAGAAACTAAGGCGTAACGAGAAATGCATGGATAAGCTATAAAGTAACGAAAATAAAATAAATGAATAATAATACATAAACAATTATGTGGTGTTACCGATACAAGTAAATTTTACAAGCATAAATATCAGAAACTAGTAGATAATAACCCCATCTGCATTAGGTATTCAATTACAAAAGTAATAAACAAATTAGAGCTAAACATTTTAATCCTCTAAAAGATTTTGAGGAAAACGCGACCGAATCGCCACTGGGTGACCTTACCACTAGTCATTGACAGTCCCAGAGTACCCAAGATAGGGGCTTATATTATATTATCTATGTTTACAGTTGTATGTAAATATTTTATGGTTTTGTAATTATCATAAATTTGTTCTTCGTTTCCTTCTTAAATTTTAACAAGTGATTGGAGCTATTTAGTTATTTATATGTCCGTAACCCTAAATTTAATTTCGAAGATAATAAATGTGTCAAGAAATTTCTGTATGGATTCATATGTAATTACATTCCTTTCGTACAAATCAACATACAAAAAGTAATGACCGGATTTAACTACAATCCTGGATTTCAATTCCGCCGTCTAGCCCGGATTTCAATTCCGCCGTCGGGCACACGTTTCAATTTAAAAATTGCTAATAGCGGAGCTCGTCGAAACCCACATTAATCGTAATGGGAATTGCATTAAATGTATTCTTTCCGGTCAATAATTTAGGACGTCATTTACAAAATGAAACGCAATTAATTAGACTTCAGTGAATTCTTGTAAATTATGTTTGACGCATGTATTAAACATTATGTATATGTAGCAAAATATAAAAAAATATACATAAAATAGAAAAATAAGGGTCTGTGGACGTGCTCAATTTAAGAGTTGTCATATATTTTATAACAGGATTCGTCCGCGACTTAGCTCGCATGAATTTTAGATGAAGATGACGGAATTTATTCTTTACACAAAAATACCTTTTTATATACACAAATATTAATATACACGTTGTCTACGGACGTTTTGTGTCAGAAATTGTTTATTATTCATATTTTCTTTAATCCTTGGAATAATTTAATTTTTCTGGAGATATACTCTATCTGGTATTAAAGGGTAACCCATGTGTCAATTCCAAGGCCATACTTCTATTAATATTATCCCTCTGAGGAATCACTTTCTACTAATCTATACTCTATTTGAGATGCGTAAAGGGGATGCGTATGGCCAGCCCAGTATTTGCTGCAATCATTTCTGTTGTTTATGGAGGTATACCATGGATATGAAGTACTGGCGTCTTATTTATTTATTTTAGCAATTTTTTATGATACATTTTTATTTATAATCTGGAAAAAATCTACAATGGTGTGTCACTAATATTGTACTTAAGTGCACCATTTATAACCATACAAGGTAAGATAAAGAGAACAAATTACTTTTGAAGCGAAGTATTCTACGGTATTACACTGTCTTTCCAGAAATGTGTCATACAAAATATTGCAAAGTTTGAGTCTTCGTATCTCAGATACTAATAACTAGATGGATTTTATAGTCTTATCTAATTAAAAAATGCCAATTGAGATTCTGTCTCGCGAACTGGGTATTCCGTACCTCTTTTGAAATGAAATGACTTTAATTATAGTAATAAATTATGATTACTATTATATACTTGGTAGTGCAATAAATATTTATTGACACCTACTGTAATTAAGTAGGGCTGACGGATAATATCGCGTTAATATCCGTTTTATCACAAAAAAATTTACGACTAGAATCAACGGGACCTTAATATCCCAAAAAATTAAAGCCTGCAATCGTCTTTAAATATTTCTTACAACTTTTGCATTCTAAAAACCCTCCATTTTTTATAAATATATTTTGAAATATTAAATATATTTGGCGTTGAATTTGTAGAAATTCATTATTCACAATTAAATGAAACTACGTGATGTAGTATTATTTTTACTTTCTTTAAGTTAAATAGAAAAAGAAACTTAAAGAAAGTAGAAATAATACTACATCACGTAGTTTCATTTAATTGGAAATATATTTTTAAAAACACTGTACCTAAAGTACAGTGTTTTACACATACATGGATAATATCTCGTTAATATCGGTTATATCCCAAAAAAATTCAAGTCTAGAATCAACGGGACGTCAATATACCAAAAAAATCACGTCTGGAATCGTCTTTAAATATTTCTTACAACTTTTGCATTCTAAAAACACTACATTTTTTATAAACATATTTTCGAAAATACTGTACCTAAGGTTGTCAAAAATGAGTGGGAGGGTGGCATTTATATTTTTCAGTATGTCAATAAAAATATACTCTATAAAATTATGAAAAAAACACTTTTGAGGTTCTCATAATGTGCCCTGCGATATCGTACCCAACACTATATATGGAACTTTATAATTTGGTTTTCTAGAACCTAACAAATTCTATTTATAATTTCAATGGCATTAATTTACCAAATTCTGCATGTCAATCAGGTTACAATAAATAAATAAATTAATTGATGGTCGCTTAAACATTCACGAAGAAATCATATTCAAATTGTAAATTCACACATTGATTTTGAAAATATTATCAAAGCGTACTTAAGAAATATATAAGTTTGTCCGCAGCCGATAATCCGATCATCCCCTGCAATTGAAAGCAATCGTTGAATAAAAATGAGGTCTTTTGTGCACGATACATAAGAAAAGGTACCTGCAAACCCTTACAGCCCAAAACCCATTTTCCTTTGCATACATTACAAAAGTTCTTTATAGGAAATGTTTTCCATTTTTCCATTTATACGAGGTATTTTGTTGCTGAATTTTTGATATGTGCTTTTTTCTGTTGAAATTTTTTTAACCTTTGTTACTGTACGTTTTTATGTTCACACTTAAATTGATGTGATGTAGCGAATACAAAATGTTGACGTTGGTATACTTATATTACTTATCCTTCGTCATTGATACACATTTATTCATATAGTTCGCGCGATTGTTCCATTTCCACATTTTTAGTTATAATATTCATTGGTTTCAATATTTTCTCTTAACGTCCTTTTTCGTATTCGGCTTCTTCGTATTTATATAATTATTATCTAAATAACGTATTCAAGACATCGAATAACCATATAACAATTTTTCGAACTATTCTGTAATTATCTTTTTCTCTTTCATATTCCAAGAGATACTTCCCAAAGACCCCATGAAAGTTATTTTGTTATTATTTTTTCCATCCGAAAAATTTTATCTCGCCTTAAAAAAACGTTATCCTACAACTTCTTTAATTATTAGTTACACTTTCCGTTAATAGTATGTATGTATATATACATATATATATATATATATATATATATATATATATATATATATATATGTATATATATATATATATATATATATATATATATATATATATATATGTATATTGTGGTACACTTTATGACAAACTAACTAAATTTGAAATTTAACATAATAATAGAAAGTCATATCTAGATTTGTTATCTACGGTTATTTTTGTATTTAAACCTTTTACTAAATTATGAAAAAATACGGAACAACGATACATAATACTAGCATATGGTTACTAGCGCCATCTGTTATACGGAATTAATAGAGCATGCAGATATGTAATATTTTGAAACAGAATGTTTACTAACAAAATCGAAATGTGATAGGTGGTTGTTTTTATATTTTAAATTAAGGGATAGCAAATTGTGGAGGTTAAATAATCTACATAAATCGAATAAAACAAGATATAGAAAGGTGCTGTGTTACGAAATTTTGGATGTAAATACCTATATAAGATAGATAATATATATTAATATCGGAAGTTAGGTTAATATTTTTCACCTAATTTTTAATGAGATGAGTTTTAAAGTTAACAAATGCTTTCAGATTTAATAACCTTTATCTTTAAATCCAAAATCCATCTCAATTTCGTATTAACAAGTACAATTTGTATTGGCCCTGTTTTTTCATCTGTTTCTGCTGTTCAGATTTATTAATTCTATATCAACAATAATATGATCATTACGTGAAACTGAACGACTTACATTTAAAAATTAAAGTTACTTTTTTAATTTTTTTGGACCATACAGGACAAATTACAAGTAATTTTAACCAGCTTCCGCTGTTGAGATTTTTTTAAACATCTGTAATGAAATAGTTTTAAACATTTTGCATTTGTTGTTGTCACAGCGAAGTACCACGAAATCTTACTTTATCTGGTCGTAAAGAAAAAGATAATAACCGTTCTTTGATGTCTGATTCAAAAGAACGTTAGAAAAGAATTCGAGATGCTAAATTATATTCTTATCGAGAAAATGCTCATTTTTTTAATATGCCGCTAACTTACAACCAGAAAAAAATGGAATTGACACATTGCAACTTATATCATAGTTGTTTGTTTTATATTGAACAAAATGAACTTTTTACCCTTGGTCACAAATTTCAAGTAAAAATTAAATCAATGAATTTTCCGTAGACATTAATATGGATCTCGGACCACAATAGGGTGTTTTAAAAAACATACTAATTACAATTAACAAGTCGCAAGGTTAAACATTAAGGTAATTGCAGATATTGGAGAAAAAGCAATGTTTGTTGGTTTAACATATGTCGCGTTTTCAAGAATAAAAACATCAGAATGATTAACATTAAATGGAAAATAATTAACAATGAAATGAAACTACGTGATGTAGTATTATTTCTACTTTCTTTAAGTTCTTTACCACAATCCAGGTTTCATTGTATTACAATATCTTCAGGTGGGCTATTAGCAAAGATTATAAATAAATAAATAAATGAATAAAAAAAACAGGAGATATGTAGAATTAGTGTTTACCTTGTTCCGTTTTTCGTAAAATTCGTATCAGCCTATTAAATTTATTATTCGAAATGATTAATCTTCCATTCGAAATGAAAAAAGGAAATAATCACATTTTTTAGAATTAAAAAGAAATTCGTTGTTATTTTATCCTGAATATCACTATTTTTTTTTTATGACATGATATAATTCCATGTTCTCACTGAAATATTGTTGTAATATTACCGCCAAATGATGAATCAAAAAAATAAAAAAAAGTTATAATTGAAATTTATCTAACATCACTTATACATCGCTATACTTCCCGAAAATAATGTTGTTGAAAACAAGAGCCAACCGCTACCAATAAAATATGGAGTTCAAAGTCCTAAAGTTCGCTTAGTCGGTTTCACTGCAAAAATAACAGACAATATTAGAAATTGAAGCTCTTTTCTTTTCCAAATAAAATCCAAAGATCCTTTACACCACTTGGATAATTTCTAAACGTTCTTTAGTCAGTCACCGTTTTATTTACAACGCCTTTTGTAATGAATTCGTATTTAAACGTAAACAAGTGCGCTGTAAGCCTGCAAAGCTCATATAAAATGTTAAAAATCTACTCCCCATACCCATGTTTTCGGGATATTCGCATTATTTAATATTACAAAATAAACTTAAGTACAAATAATCTATTATTAAAAGAGCAAAATTGAAATAAAATAAAACATATCAAGAAAAATTTAAAAAATTTAATAACCAAAAATGTTTAATAGTCAAAGGCCAGAACTGGACAAAGATAGCTAATTTGGCCACCCTCGGATCGTCTCTGCATTTTTTTTTAACTTTCCTAATTTAAGTCTTAAAATGCATCTTTCATTTGCGGGATTAAAAAATTTGAAAAATCTTTAGGTATAACAATAGTAATATATTATGGAAATAGTGTAAATAATTGCATAGAAAATATTATGTTGTATAACCCATTTGAAGTACAAAATTGATGAATTTTTTAAAGTTTTGAAATCAAAAATCTAAATGGAAATTTTCTTACACCAAATTTCTATGCATTCATTTTGCATTCATCGTGAAAGTCCTCAACTGGATACAGTTTTTATAGATTTTGTATATTTTCTTTTTAGAGCTACCGATGACATTTTAAACTTCCTCGAATTTCAATACTCAGAATTTCCTCTTTCGGATGTAAGGCTAAATTACATTTTAAAATAATTTTAAAAAGATTATTAACTTTAAATGGTCTGACGAATTTCATAAAAATAAACAATGTTGCAGATGTTGCGTTAGACGATTTTGTTAAATTTTTGTAACGGCCCCGACATGAAAGCGTTTATTGGCCAGAGAGTGAGGGAGAGACGGGTTAGAGCAGCATAATTAATGTTAATCTACATGAAACTGCGCGATACAGCTATTGTCACATATATCATTTTCAAATCATCTAAATATATGTTCCGATGCAAATACAACATACATTTATTTTATTGACAACGGTGAAAACATTTCGGATTCATTATCATTCAGTGCTGCAACCAAAGGATGCAATATTAAGGACGGATATCTGGTGAAGTTAAAAGTATCGTTGGTAGCTGGGAAAGATTCGTCCTTCTTATCCAAATATGAACTTTCACGATGAATCCAAAATGTATGCGTAAAATTTATATCTTTAAACAAATTAATGTCCATATTTTATATTTCAAAGCTTTCAAAACTTTGTACTATTTTTGTATACCATTAGGATATGCAACATTATATTTTATTATCCGACACTTTGTAATATCTTAGATTTTACACGATACTAAAATATCGAAAAGTATCTTAATTTACTAAATTGAGTATCTATTTTAATAAGAGCGTTCACGAACTTCCAAATGAAAATTACTGCAAAAGTTATTACCATATTTTCTGACTAATATGAAATATTTATTAGCTGTGTGTTGCTGTAATGAATCATGCATATGCAACTAAATAAAGGGAATAGAAATATCCATATTTTGTTACAAAATATACATCTCTTTATGTTTTTTGTGCTCGTCGAAGTTGATCGCAGCCCGAAGAACGTGACTACACACTCTTGCAACCTAGCACGGAGCTCAGTCGCCGTGCGTCTCCCGTACGCTAACCTCGCAAAGTCCTTTGACTCAAAAGCAAAAAACCGACAGCGATCGGAATTCGCCCGAGGCGAGGCGAGATTGCACAAAGCGAATCGAAGTACCTCTCTGCACAATTCTCTTCGATCAACTCCGCGAGTATTGTTATTCAGGTTTAATATTTGTTCAACGATAGTACAAATAACATAGCTACGCACCGTATATTCAATCTGTCATACGGAAACGAGGCAGGAAGCAGAAGACATAAAGGGAAAGGAAGTTGGTACCGTCAGTTCCCATACTTCGTAAAATCAAATGAGAAATTTTAGAAAATTTCTCTATAAGTTGAGAGGCTATGCCACTGAAGTCAATTAAATCCATAGGCAAGATTTCCGGATTAAGTTCGCGCACATGGGTTATTTAATTAAGGGTTTTAGTTCATTTGTTTTTGGTCTTAAATATATTAAAATTTAAGTATTTAAAAACAATAAATCTAATATATCTCCATCAAAATATTAACTGTAAGTTAAGTGGCCATAGAAACATTACTATTTTAAGCTACAATAAAAACTATTTCAAATAAAAGCTGAAGAATATTGTATCACAAGAGTACTTGAATAATTTTATGAACAGATCACGGTTAATAAATTTATGACTTGCATCCTTTTTCGCAAAACAATAGAGTATGTATTGATTGTTATTTAAAAGCTGACGTTAAGTCTCAGCGTAATATTTTGGTAAATATTATGACCCCAATGATAATAGTTATAGTTAATGCTCGTAGAGAGTTCGATAAGGCGGAATTAGGCATAGTTTATCAAAAGATTCCTTTTCAGAGTAACTATAAAATATCAACCATTAATGCGTACATTGTTTGCTGGAGTGTTCTTGTTATTTGACTAAATATCGTACTGAAACTTTGAAAAAAAACACTGAAATTAATTTTTGATATTTCAAAGTACGACAGTTCAAATACGTAACAAAGAACAGGGTAAATATGCCTTTTCTAATCTCGCTACCGCCAGCTACTGGAATTTATATTTAGGTCATTTGATTGTCAAACAATTTTGAAATCCGTAAATTTAAATAAGATTCCTTTACAAAATCTTGAAAGAAAATTTATATGCGTTTAAGAACTTTTAAAAATAAATTATTTAACTTTTGCAACAACTCACAAAATCGTAATTAATATATAAAATTTTAAATATTAATTTGTCAAAACAAAACGTTCATCACTAAACAGCGCCATCTATGAGAGGGCGCAAATATCCCTTGCGTTATATTTGTTTCCCTTCTGGGCAAGAAATTTCACGAAAAATAAGAGCATTGTGTTTACTTCCTTGAACAAAAGATGGCTCTCGCAAGAGTAATTGTTACTAATGTATATCGTATAATTTGCTTACTTTTCGTAATATATTTTAATTAATTACATTTTGTACATATATTCAACCTTCTGTATACGAGTATAATGACATAACCATGTAATAGTTTTCTCCAATTTTACCCACATGTAGATAATAAAACAAAGATATTTTTTTTTAATTTCTTAGCCCAAAAATCAGTTTCTAAGCAAGGAAGGAACTGATACGGATTTAATTTTTATGATAGTATTTAAATACGTTCTATTAATTTATTAAATTATATCAAATATATTAAACCATTAGTTTAATTAAATTTTGTAATATTTTTATTTTCCTCATCATAGAACTTTTGATTCCATCCATTTAAACGTTGCCAAGAAATAAATAACTTATTAATTGATTTAGATTACGCATTATACATATGAATAAGTAAAATTCATAAATATATATTTTAATATTTTACAAAGTAGTTCTAAAAAAGTCGTACCCTAAAACTAATTTTTATGCAATCTTGCTGTCTCCCTCTGGCGCGCTAAGCTACGACCACGATCACGCGTAGATGTGATCTCATTCGTTTTCTTCAGTGACAGGTTTGATTATGCGTGTTCTACTTAAGCACCTAACATTGTTTACCTTTTCTGTGATTCTAATTCCTTCTTTACTGAGTGGTTCACATTTGTCATAAAAGAAGATGCGTGTGCCAGAAAATATGTCGTTAAATTTTATAATATTATAAATATAAAACTCTCGGACTCAAAAAGAAAATTTTAAATTTTTTTTTTAAATTGTTTGCTTTATGTAATTGTAAAAACCTGTCCCGCGTCGTAGTTTTCATTTATCAGTAAAGGTATCTGAAGGAATACATAGAGGGCGTTGGCTCGAATTTCGTCAGGTACGTGCACATAAACACACTTGCAAAATTACTGACATTAATGTATGGAAACATCACAATTTTACTTACTATATTGTAAAGTGAATGAGCTCCTAAATATTTATTTACCAAATAATTCTTCATTATTCTGCAGCTGTTGTTTACATATCAAAAAAGTTCGGTCTTGATTATTACTGATAATTAGGGTTAATTTAGTCTTATATGGTAAAATCACCAAAAAAATTAATATCACCTTTATATTTTATGGCTCCATAAATTAGTAAAAGGTTAGGCACATATCTACTTTTTCGCAAAATTCCAATCTATGTACATAGTTTCATAAAATCATAACTAAATTTTCTTGTTTTATTTAATTTTTGACTTTATAAAGTGTGTACATTGTAAGATCCCTCAAGAGATCATTAGAGGATCACAAACCACTTCTCATGTTTTCTACATTATTTGAATTTTCCACGAGATAGCACAGATAATATTTTTTTGAAAAACAGCGAGTTATGCAGTATATTTGGTTTTATAAAACATTAATAATGAAATTTTAAAGAAAATCGTTTGGTTCACTTTCGGGAAACTAGATTCTTATCATTTTTCTTGGGACACTTACCCGAAATTTCGAATTTATAGAAAAAGGTACGTCGAAAGTTATGCGGGATGATAAATATACAAAGTGCATATAAAGAATATTAAAAATATGTAAGTATATAAAAATATATTATATATTTACATACAAAGAGTATGTCAATATATAAAGAATTATACGGGAGGATAAATATACACACACACAGACATTTTTTTATTTTTGTGTCATTTGACAATGTTTGAATTTATTCCAATAAATCTTCGACTTGATTTATTTGACAATTAAAACAGTTTTTTCTTTCGTTCCTAATTTTAGTGAAAAGTGGAAAATTAAAAACATTCAATTCTACCACAACTTTCAACTCTAGCTCTTATACCTTATTCCTTAGAATTATAAGTTATGCGGACTAGTTTCAATATTGCTCTCCTAGATTTTGGTCATTACTCCTAAGATATAAAAGACGTTATAACTTTGTGACATAAGCAGCATATAACTTGTTATTGCTCTCTTTCCCTCTATTCTTCTCTCTCCCTCACGCTTTCAATCTTTCTTTGTCTTTCTCACCTTCCCCCATATTTTAATATGTAAAATATTCCGAATTCAAATCACCATCCACAAGCTGCAGTTCTATTTATCCCTAGACACCCAATGCAAAGAAAGTAATTTCGTAATTTCTGGGCTACAGTTCCTTACGTGAGCTTTTTTACTTTTTGAAACTACGTTTTGAAAAAAAAATATACATAAAATTATCATTTTCATGCTTCAGTTATTGTCGATTACTTACCTTTTAACCACATTTATCGTTTAAAGAAAGATGAAAATTTCGTTATCATCTTTTTACTATCAACTAATATTAACCTATAAATAAACAAATTGATAGGTGTAGACCAATTTTCATAATGCAAATATTAAGGTACTTTCATGATCAATGGCCTAAAGTGATCAACGCGATGTCTTAAAGCGATATTCAAAAATGTCAAATTAAAAAAAATGTCAAATGTCAAATTTCAAAATGTCTCAAGTTATAAACTAATAAATTAGTAGACGGAGACTAGTTGCCCAAAGTAAGAGCAATATAATTACTGACTCAGTTACTGTTTTATTGTGAAGTTAAAAAAAAATTAACTGACTCCCAACACGGTTATCATAAATTTGTTACTAAAATATGCTAACGAACATTGGAATTTCTTTCAAAAGCCATTACTTATACTTCCGCACCTAAGTGCCCCAGTTCAGCGTGCAACACTTCATAATGAATTATTAAGTTAACGGTTACAAACTTACAATTATTATTGCTTAATAAAAGCAAGTTTCCTCGTAAACCTGCAAACTTTTATTACCTATTTCTCAAATAGGTTTGTACCAATCCCCATAGTGAAATTTAGATTTAAGTTTCGCTTAGACAGAAGACTTGAGGAAAAGTTTTTATGTGCGGCTTAAAACTTAATAAATAATAGGGCGGGATGTGTCTTTGCAAACTCTCGCTAATGAACTTATTTTTCACTCATGTCTTTGTTATATCCGTATATTTTCATGTTTTAGAATTATCTTCCTGTGTTACAATGTTATCTTTCTTAAAGTTTCATCTGACTAATGTAAAATGCAATTGAAAATCTTTTGACTTTTAAAAATATCGCGGTTTGATTTAAAATTTATACTCGTTCAGATATAATAGAAATTAGCAACCAATATACAAATAATATTTGATTTATTTTAAAGAAAATTCCGGCTATTATATTAATTAATCGTTTAATTTAAAAATCTAAATTTTGGAGCTTTAAAATAATAGTTATACACATAATTATGATTAATTATAATTCTATAAATACATAATTATAATTAATTATTATAATTAATTATAATAACACATAATTATAATTCAAATTATAAGACCAACGGTAAAAAATTACGTTGTACATTTTTTTAACATTTAGATTTTTGCACAGAATTGTTGCCCTTTGTTGTACATTTATAGAAACGAACTATGAGTTCTTGTCTGAAAAAAATTGTATGACGGCTCAGTTTTATTTTATTGTCTGTTATTTGGAAGTAACATCACGAATATCACCCTTTAATTTTTATTGACAACTAAATAAAACTACGTGAAGTAGTATAATTTCCACTTTATTTAAATTATTAACCACGACCTGGGTCTCATTGTATGACAGCTTCAGGTGGGTAATTTTTAAAGATTAACTGAAGATGTTGTTATACAACGAAACTTAGGTGGTTGTTAAGAATTTAAATAAAATGGAAGTAATTATTATTTATGAATAACAATTAAGTGATATTGAATTTCTACAAAATTAATCCCAAATATATTCAATATTAGATTATTATGTCAGAAATATAGTATTTTAAACGACTTAATTCTCACAACCCCAAGCAAGCGGCCCAGCAATCTGTGCATGCATTGGAGCGTAAACTTACTTGAATCAGCGGTAATATTCCAAGCTAAACTTCATCTGCATTAGCCTATCTGTTGAGAAAACGATAACTAAATACCTACAGATAGCGTAAGGGAGTGAAATAATATATATGTTTATATATAAATCTGGGAAAAAAAATTGCTCAAGGTTAATGTGGCAAAATATTTGTCCATAGCTAATTTCGTAGCTATGCGTAATATTTCTCATTTATAAGACTATAAATAAAATTTAAAATTAATTTGTTATTGCTCAGTTATGTACATTGGAATGATTTTTGTTTTCGTTTCGCTTGATTTTTTATGAATTATTCTTAAGTTTGGAGAACTTAAATTATCGTAAGTAAATTCCATAGAAAATCTGTTTCTATCCTTTTAAAAACGTAAATTTTTAATCTCGACCATCAAGATTTCCACATATCATCATAATATAGGCTTTTATATTGATATTTAGGATAAATTGCTTAATTTTTTATATTCCTACATAACCTTATCAAAACTTCGAACGATTTGGAAAAGTTAATTATAATGGAGCACTGTTTTGAATTAAAATTAATTTTTACTACAATACAGCACAGATTTAATTCCACATAACGAGATTCGCAGATGTGATACTTAAATTATAGATTTATATTTTGCTATTCAGGATAAATTATATGCACTTTTTATATTCCTACAAAACCTTATCAAAACTCCGCACACTTTGAAAATGTTATCAAACCTTATCAAAACTCCATAATACCATAATAGACCACTGTTTAGAATTAAATTCGTTTTTGCTACAGTAATTTAATGTAGGCCTAATTCGATAAGCGACGACAGAGTTTTGAATTGAGAAATAGTTTTGAGAGTTTGACTAATTAATTAAAATTTGCAAAGTTTGAAACGTCTAAATACAAAAAAACATTTTTTGTCAATTATTATAAATGATAAATTTAAAATGTGTAATAAGACTAATTACAGGTTTGCCTAGGTTCAGTTTAAAATATCTAATCAACCTCCAGTTAGAAGCTTCGAAGGAGACAATAATGCTAAGTAGACATTAGCGTATTATATAACATATATGTAAACGATGTAAGTTTATTTAAACTGTGGTCTCGAGCCCCGCGAGCAGCCTTAGTAATCGTGCACGTAACATTATTTCAAATTCCTCAACACCTTTTTTTATTACCCCTATTTATCACGGGGACTTTCCGCTTCTCATCCGCGTTTCCGCGCACTTTTTTATTTTTTTATCCACAGATGGCTGTTCTCACAATTTACTCAAAGTGTAAAGTTACATGGATAAAATATCGAAGGAAACGCTCGTTGAAAACTTTAAGCTTACGTCTCATTTCGTTCGTCCCTTTTCACAGTGTATATTGAGCATGGCAAAGGCATACGTTTGGTAAATTATTATCATCTGCGCGGCGGCTTAATGGTGGGTTCTATATATTCAGTTGTGCGTTATGTACGGATTTTGCATCCCATTCTGTTATTTTACTACCACTTTATATTTGCGTGAGCAGAATATCAATATCGTAGTTCTCAATGGTCTCAATTAAATTCTTCAAATTTTCAGGCATATAAGTGGGAACAAGTTGACTTAATTTAATCGTTTTTATAGTTCAAACTTCGTATTAATTTTTATTTTACCGATATAATCGTTAAAATAAAAATTAATACGAACAGTTATTTTAATGGATAAAACCAGAGGGAAAATAAATCTTCTACAAATTTCTGTATCAACGAAAGGCTCAAGATTTAAAAGTCGTTTACTATCTTTATACAAAATTAGTTGCTAAGTCAAATTACGCAATATTTATATCGTAAAAAGTAATCAATCGGTTTGGGCCAGATTTGAAAAAAAATTTGTGATTGAAATTTATAGCGATTAGAGAAAAAGAATATTTAAAAAAAAATTATGAAAAAGTTACAGCTTGGCAGCTACTAAAAAAATAACTGGAAAAGAAAATAATATGCGAATATCAAACACATAATATTTCTTTAGTGTATTCTCGTACTGATAATAATGCAATATTTACGAAGATCAAAAATAACTTCCTGTAAAAAAATAATAATTAAAATATATGCAAAATTTATGAAACACCAATCCATTTTGCCCGACTACAGGCCACCTATAAATTTCCCAAGTTTTATAATATATCATTTATATATAATTTATTAATATGCAACAGATAAGCAAAAATTCCTACTGTACTCAGTAGTCAATTTACTTTATAAAACTGCAATTGAGATCAATTTCAGAATTCAAATGCTAACGAAATTTATCGTTGATTCTTTTAATATAATTAGCATATAAATGTGAATATGCGTTTTGTTATGCCTAAGAGAGAGAATAATAAAAAATAAAACAATAACGACCAAAGTCGCTCCTATAGCGGTCTCCTTTTCACTGACGCATTGAATAAGTGGCGGTAAGAGGTGAACTATATCCATTCTCTCGCCTTCCCTACACTATCAACGTATTTTATTTTACTTTTCAGCCTCATAACTAAATTATAGGAAAATCAGGTGCATATTAAGGAATATTTAATTCATTCGTTTTCCATCTTTTATCATTATATATAAGTTGCAAAAAAAAAATTCCCTGACAAATATTAAGCAATTTTCAACTGTCGTAACTGTTGCATTCAGAGGAAGTTCTTTGTCATAGAATCAGTACATTTTAAACTGTTGTGCATACACAAAGGAAGTGGGGCAAATAATTAGAGTTACTCAGACCTACTTGCAAAGTTATCCATAGGCAACAATGGAACTGTTGATATTTCGACTATATAACACGTTATAAATAATGAACATATTTATGACCTTATTGTCTGACTGAGACAAAAATAACATTTATTAATAAAATCGAAACGTAAGAATGAAATGATAATAAATAGCATAAAGGTTTATAATAAAGGTTTAAAATTTAAATATTGTTTTAGTTTTTTAACATGGATTTTTTAATAATTATTCACATAAAAAATAAACACTATTTATTAGGTTAATAATATTCGTGTGCTATTAAGTTCTTGTAAAGCAAAAAATATATTTTTAGCATTTCGAAATCAATTACAAATAATTGATACTGTTTGGCCCGTCCGAATAATTTGCAAGTGTCCGGATGGTAATACAATGTGAAAATAATTAAGTGACAAATATGTCTCATTGTAAAAAATTGTTTGAGAAATAATTAATAGAAACCAATAGTTGAGCTATCATTTTAAAGAAATAATTATTGTTTTTTATAAATAGGGAATTAAGCAATTGAAATATTAATTAAATAAAAAGTAATCGGTATTGTTTATTTTTCGTTATTAGCGATGAAAGTAATCTTTAAAATGATAGCTCAATTATTGTTTTTTATTAAGTAACGAGGAAAATATGGCGTATCGTCAAAAAAACTCTTTGAGAAATAATATATAAAGATTTGTCTTACGGCAATATATAACGGAAACGTTTTTGAAGGATTCACAAATCAGTTATTGAATGAAACATCCTTTTTTAAGATATAACTTTTCTTTAAATATTTTCATTATCCCCAGGGTTAATATTTGCAATATCCCCCGGTGTAAAATATGCTAATTTTTTATCACTAAATGAATAATTAACGCGTGAATGCATGGAATATTAAACATATACGCAATTATTGAAATCTAACATATGTTTATCTTTTTATTTTGCTTTGAAACGATTTTATAACTTATATATTTGCATAGGCCAAAAATATTTATTTCTGAAGATAAGAATTCTGAATATAACCCTAACATATTTATTTCTGAAGCATTTACCAACGACAAAAATTCAAAGACGACAACGAAATATTTTCTTTCTAAATAATGTAGATACTATCAATTTTCATAACGAATTTAGCAATGGTGGTATCTAATAAAATACTACGTTGAATAATGGAATATTAATTAATAACACAATTTACTAACCTCATGTTAAAAGAAGACGCTTCTCTTTTGACTAATCATTTCAAATTTCTAAGGCTTAATATAAAACAAATAGACTGGAATCAATGTGTAACGTGCAGTTAATACCCAAGTGAAACGTTGATAAATCAATAGTGTTCTGGGGCTAAGAAAGTTCAAATCGTACTCAGATCAGAAAATTTCTGTTATTTTAATATTACATAATTGTGATATAAAATTTAAAGCTGCTTATTACTTCACAGAGTTATTAATATATTGAAAAAAAATTTTGATAAACATATTTTTTCTGACGGTTAGAAAATTGAAATTGTACTCCGATCAAAAAAATATTTTCTCTTGTTTTAATATTATTTAATTATAATTCGAAATTTAAAGCAGCTTATTACTTCACAGAGTTATTAATATATTGAAAATAAATGTTGATAAACACATTTTTTCTGAGGGTTAGAAAATTCAAATCGTACTGAAAATAGAGAAATATTTTCTGTTATTTTAATATTATCTAATTGTAATTCAAAATATAAAGGTGTGTATCATTTCACAGAGTTGTTAACATGTCGAGTTGTTACCATAACGATTCAAATCGTATTGAGATCAGAAAAATATAATCTGTTATTTAAAATTATCTAATTTTAAATCGAAATTTAAAACTGCTCATTACTTAACACAGTTAATAATTTTTATAAAAATTGATGCAAAATTATAAATTATTTAAATCTTAAACAAAAAATAGTGGCTATGTATTTATGTACTATACAGTCCTGTTAATATTTGTGTTTAATTTCTTTTTACGGTATTACAAATGAATTTCATACAAAAAATAGTTTAATATATTTCAATGATGGTTTAGAACACGTTAAAAACACGTTAATTACCAAAGTGGGAAATGATTATTTGCATGAGATTGCCCTTTAGTTAAAATAACCATTACTTACGTACATTTTCAAGCCTGACAAAAGTTCAGTTTAACGTAAAGTACATTTCAGATTATATATAAACCAGTAATATATTGAAATTTATTTCGATAGTTATAATCAACCATTTCTTTAAAATCAGATTAACAGATAATTACATATATCGGTTGAGAGTTGGATTCATACCCTGTCCCTTGACATCATAGTTTACCATTATTGGAGGATTGAAAAACACTTAAAGGAACATTCGCAACAATTTTATATAAGATAAATTTTGGTAAATGGAAATTTTATTTAGAAACTATCATATTTAATAAAATTCCTAATAGAAAATTACTAAACTATTTTAATTAAAATTTATCTTTAGGGACACCTCGACTATTTTCCACCATGCCATTTTTACTTGAAACTTTTCATCCATTAACGACTCAAAGTGATAAATTTTGAAGTTAACCAGTGCTCGCAGACGATAACAGAAAGTTTGTTGAAGTAGCACCACGAGCTGGATTCATTTTTTTGATGAGAACTTTCAACATTTTTGTGGCAACCGCACAATGGCTCTGCGCCAGTTATCAATTACTGCAGCTGGGAATTAGTAACACTTCAACTTAACTCTGGCCGTTAGTCGAGATACGCTTACCGAACGGTGCGGACCTCTCGCTTGCCCAATTCACGGGAAGAATATATTAAACCAAAAATTAGGAAATTTGCATTTAAATTACAAAATGAACGTCATAAACAAGTTATTCGTATGAATATTGTTAGTACATATGTAAACAAGTAATTCATGTATGCATGTCAGCATGTAAGATTGAGTAATTGGCTTTGCTAAAATCTTTGAAAGCTTAGAAATTGATTTTAAATAACCATTAAAAAAATATTTGTTTGTAATATTCCATAATAAAAATAATCAACAAACACTAAAACGAAAAATAATCTAGGAATTAAAAAAAATGTCAAGGAGAACCATTAACAAATAAAGTGTAAAGAAAATATTGTAATAATTTTTTTTTGAATTCATTTATCGCATTCTTTTTTGGTTTTAAGTGCATTTTAAATGTTTTTATTAAAACACCGTTTCGGTAAAAGAATGATTGATTTATTTATATTTTTTCCCTACAAAGCAGTAACGAATATTAGTAGGATCAGTATATTATCAATTTTTGTTATATTCCTAAAACAACCTGGTTTTTACCGGATGGTTGTAACTTCGAAACGTTTACAAAAAATCATCTTTCTTTTAATTTTACTCTTAATTTTAAAATTCTATGCGTAATGTAAATATTTTTCATAATGAAAATAACTATAGTTTAAAAATTATATTCACATTAATTTGAATATTTAAAGCATATTGTTTAAAAATGCGAACAACGTTATCTTCGTAATTATTTTAGAATTTATGTATTCAGTTTTAGAAGTAAATTAAATAATTATGTACAACACGTTGTGATCAAATAGATATTAATACTTTCAAGTTTGAAATTGAACATTAATATATAGCAAGCACAATTCAGAGGTGCAGAATCGTCACTAAGCGTTATTTCTTATTTGCATACCACAAAGTGAGAATATCACGTAACATCACATTGACGTAAAAAACTATACGAGAATAACTGACAATACAACCGCAATAATACACAGCTTCTAGTCAAAATTACATAATGATATTCAATCGCATGTCACTATGTGGAACACCAAAGACACATGCAAGAGAAGTAAATTTTTTCGGATAATCACTAGCGACTGCAGCTTAATATTTAATTATATAGCCGGTAATAAAATTTAATTTATTATGGTTTTGAAACAAATATATATATAATCACATTTTTCGTCTGTAGCCAGACTTCAGTTTAAGGATGAATAACAAAAGTTCTACGTAAATTATACATCCTAGCGTTTCCCTGAGACACTAGTCATATTTCAGGATCAGCACGTCGAATAAAATGACAAAGTTTCATATTTGCACCGGATTATACAATTACACTTAGTCGTCGCTTTTTGTCTTGCCATGGGTTGATTTTTAAACTTACGTACGGATAAATTAAATTTAGTATATACACTAAAGCAGTTCAATTTACTATATCGTAACAAACAAGCATCGTAGGGTAGTAAATCGGATCTAGTTGTGGATAGACTACCTGGTCCGCGTCCGCGGCCGTCCTCTTGACATTATTATCTGGTCTGCGCCGCGCCACGTACTATCCACGAATTCTTTTTGCAATATCGCACAGGCGGCGCTGCAGAGCGCCTCACGGTTTTACGAGGGGCGCGTGCTTTGAAATTGTACTGCCTGTTTATTTATATAAATCTTTACGAACGGTATAACGCAGTGAGCAGTATATCGGCCTAGATGGAGAAACATTTGTTCCAAATAAATTGAACTTATTGGGCTGATCCGTAAAGAGGTTTTGAATGTGCCCGCCCCTGTATGGTGGTGGGCCGCGTACGTGTATTTACATACATATTGCAATATTTTTACTACATTGAAAGTTATGCTCGAAACGGATAGTTTTTCAAACTATTAAAGTGACACGTGTTTGTCGTTCAGTTTTAAGTGCTGGCGAATCGCTTATTAGCTAGACCATGCTATATATTTTCTAGAAAAATTTGGATAAAGTTATAAATGGAAACTTAATCATGCTTAGTCATAAAAGAAAACTTTTTTCGTATATTCTCCTACAGAATTTGGTCTAGTACGTCAGAGGGCGAATATTAATATAGTAATACTTTTAGAGCATGTGTCAAAAGTTATTTCGTAACTTTTTTCAGATCCGTAATAAATTTCGTAAGTTTATAACTACCATTAGAATTTTTTGAGAAAAAAATGTTACCTAACTTGGAAGAAGTTTAATGTAGCAGGATAATGTTAGCGGTCGTTGACACGAGGTAGTGTGAGTAATGTCACCCGACGGTGATAATATCTTTTCTTAATCTAATCACTGGCATAATAGGTGTAATTTTTGAATAGTGAATGTTGCCCTTGATAAATACAACATATTAATTTATCGACCAGCATTGAACTATCATCGTTTACATAAAAACTTTAAATTTTAAAATTTTTTTTGCATTGGAGGATTATTTGAAATAAATTCACACAGATTTAAATTTTCGTTTCGAAATAGTCACGTTCCTATTGACATTTTTTTTCTCATTTAAATCCATTAGTTTCCAAACAGTTAGTAATAGTAGAACTTTTTACTTTGTTTAATCAATAGTTTATAATCGTATAATTAATCTGAACACAAATTTATAAGAAATCAGGAGAAAAATTTTTTTGGAATAAATTCGCCTCTGTATTATTGCCTCACTCTGGTTTTATAACTGTGCTCTCGTGAAATTTCTGTTTTATTAAAATTATATACAATTTTTAAAGGAAGTCTCAATTAATATATATTTCCAAAGAAAAGTTATAATTTATACTACTATTTTTACGAAAAGGTTACTATTTTAAGAAAAATTATAATTTATACTATTATTTTTTTTGTATAACTTGTATATTATAGGATTTAAAGTATAAAGGAAAAAATCTTATATTCGTATCTAAAGACACCTTTTTCAAACTTAAAACATGGTGTTTTCATGCTATCCTGTTCCTTGTCATAGGACAAGAACACAGTTATAATTAGAAATAGACTAAATTAGAACCAACATATATAGAAACACACCTACTAAGTCTACTTTGTTTTCTGCTATATTCAATTGATCGATATTACAGTAAAGGAAGTGTAGCTGCACCGACTAAACGATTCTTGAATAATAAAAAAAAACGATTTGTATAAATTACACAACAACGGGCAATTTCCATAAAGAAAATCAAAACATAGACCTCGAGAAGATTTCTACAAAAACGAAGTCAGCATTCTGTGCATGACGGCTACACCCAAACACTGATCTATGCAATAATACACCATCATCAACATCGATGCGCAAACAGCGCCAGGACGGCACTGTATCATGTAGTGGGGCGAGCGGGACCGGCGCTTCGTCCACTTAGTGTGAAGCGCTGGGGCTTTTGCAGTATACTCTGTCTCGCTTATCGGCTATTTCTGTCGTAATGCTCTATCTTAACTTTCGTGTGTCATCGTCTCTGTTTTGATGTTGGTTGCCCATATATTAAGCATAGATGAAAAAACTGAAGCCAACGTTTTTTAACTATCAACTAATTTCAGTTTCCTGCCGCTTGTAAGGTTTGCAATGAAGAAAGCACACTCAAGAATAACAGATGGTGTTAATTGCTTTCGATTTATTATAGGTATCGCTGAAGGTTGCGTCGACCATTATAGCACTTGATGATCGGGCAGGCGTAATAATTTTTCTCGCAGCTATGTGTACACATTTATAATATTACTGGGTGCATGAAAAAGTATTTTCTTAATATTAATTTTTCATAAGTATTTTTATATTAATTTAAATGCTAATAAGTTATACTCTGATTTTTTTATAGTCGCGTTGTATAAAATGAAGGGCATTACCTGCCCATCACTATACTCAAAAAAATTCGTGAGTACTCAAATTTTTCAAACTTACAAAATGTGCAACTCGGTGAGTATAGTTTTGTAGTATAATTTTTTATTGTCAAATTATACAGCAATGCATTTTTAAATTCCGTTAACGCGGACGTTTAAAGCTTATATGCTCAGCTACTTGAGGAAAATCCAAAAATATATCTAAAGTTATTTATACTATTTTAATAGTAAAATTATTCATGGCCTAAACTAGTAATTAGACTAGGCAGCATCTTTATATTATATATATATATATATATATATATATATATATATATATATATATATATATATATATATATATATGTATATATATATATATATATATATGTATATATATATATATATATATATATATATATATATATATGTAAATGTGCATATACTATTGACGCAACTGATTGTAATTTGATTCCATATTTACTATCAGGCTTATAAACAAATATCTTCAATTTATTTAACTCATTTTAATGCAAGTCTCATCTACGGTATACAGATAAACACTAACCACTTCACTAATTGTAAATAATGAATCTCCCACAATCTCTCAGTGTTTAATTTTGATGATCACGCGAGTTAAATTTGTATCTGATGTTAGTCGTACAATGTCCGAAGTTGCAAGATTATATGTAGACAGTAACATGGGTTTTTATTGCATATCGAATGCAACCATTAGGTACCAATTTATATTCAAATATTACATTTTTTTGTCAATTTTTTATGATTATAGGTGGGAATATTTCCAAAACAACTGCTGCAAGAGTCAGTATTTCATTGGCAACAAAAAAACAAAGGAGTTTGGTAACTTAAAAAGTATGAAAGTTTCGAAAGAAAAGCAAATGTTAAAACTTATTTTACCAAAAGACACACTTTATTTGATCCTCAATTAGTAATGATTTCAGAAAAAAAATGTAGCGGTATATGATTAAAAATTGAAGAGATGAATTGGTATTACAAATTTCCAAAACGTTATGACAATTTAGCTACCATTTTCCATCTACCATCGGTCAGAAGTATACGTCTTTGAGGTTATAATTTTCCAGTTAAGGCAGGAATAGACAATTGACGATATCAGTCGATAATAAGTTAATCACTTTTATATTTGATGAAATTAGTATTGTAGGAAATTTTCAATATTATTTAAAAGATGACAAGATATTAGGATTCGGAGTAATGGACAAACAAAAACAAATGTGGCTTCACGATAAATGTTGTATGCATAAAACATGGCCAAATATTAAAAAATAGGTTATGGGTTATTGGGTGAATGCTGGCACAGATAATAACTTAAATATGTATAAGATAGTAATAGAAAGTATCAGTAAAATTTTAGGCGTAGGACTAATAGAATAATAATTTGTTATTAGAGACCCAAAAATGAGAGGATGAAAAAAAAAATATTGACGTAAAAAGGTCACATTTTTCACATTATAATGCTAATAATTCCCTTTTTGAGTAATTTGTCATATTTATAAAAATCTTTTAGAAATAATTTAAAGATATATAATTCAATACATAAATGTAATATTTTAAATTGTGAAACAGAGAAGTAGCCCTAGACATTTTCAATTAAGTTAAAATATTTCCAAAAATTAGCTATCATTATATATATCTTGTTTTAAGTCTATGAAGATAAAATATGTGGCACCCGTGGTCTGTCCAGCAATAGCATGAGTTTGACATATTTAAAAAATCATTTAATCACATGTGTGTTGTTGGCCAAGTGATGCAGTTTTAACTATACAAGTACGGTCAAATTGTTCTCTTTTTAAATTTAATACTTTTTAAACTCATGTCTACCAATTTTACAACAAACTTAACGTTAATTTTGCCAAATTAATAATCTATATATCAACACGTGAAGAGAAAACTTTGTATCCCTTTTTAAGCATGTTTCGCGCACAAAGGGGTTTGAGATTTGACATAGTTAAAGTTTATATGGAGAAGGAATGCAAAAAGGTAAAATTTATATTTAGTATATGTTACAAATACATTAAATTATGTATTAAAAATACATTATATTATTCATTGTTTACATTCAAACTGTCAATGTCAAACACATAAATGAGGTGGTCAAACAGTCGTACAGAGCATAGATTTTAAAATGTCAAATTGACTTAATGAGTTTCAAGCTGTGAATTTTGTGTGATTTCAATTGTTCTTTTCTAATAGTCTGTGGAGTATATATTTTATATTTTGTGTAAATAAATATATTTTGTGTAATTAGTGTAAATGTGTAATTTGTGTATATTTTGTGTAAATATATATAATATTGTATAGATAAATATCTTTTATATACAAGTTTTACATATTAGTGAAATACAGTTTGCTTAATACACACCTGTTTCAAAAGAATAAATCAGTCAGCTTATTTAATAAACACCTAATGTAAAATGAAAATTTTGTAACAGAAATCCGAATTGACTTATTCTCGCCTACCTATTAGTATTTTAAGCAAAGTGAATAGATAAATACATTACATTATTTAAATTATATCCTCTTTCTTAATGAATAATTAGTCTCATTTTTATTAGCGTTTATTAAATTTAATAATAAAATTAAAAAATTAAAATAGCAAAGAATTGTATGCAAAACTAATAAAAATATATGCTGCAATTATGTTTTTTTTCACTGTTGCCAATAGTAAATTTTTCATAAAATTGCAGGTACTTAAGGCACAAAATACACTATAATGACGTTTCTGTACACGCTCCACTACGGACAAATTTGTTCCATTACGTCAGCTGTACGAGTACGTAATAGAATAAAATTGAAAAAAATATTTGCAACAATTATAGAGGTATAAATCTTTGACAAAAGAACCTCTATCATATTTAATCTTAAAAATTTAATAAATTACGGTCGAATTTCGACCCCTGGGTAACTACTATTTACAATTAGTACAATAGGCAAATGATTGGTTTTGCAATAGTTAAAATTAGCCATGAGTTAAAGTTTTAATATAGTGATAAAGTTAGTTATGAAGGTAAAATGCTTAAGTTTTGAAATTATTATTTGTAAATGTAAAATTCAAGATGAAAATTTAAAAACTTAATTTATATTGTCACTACGAAACGTTGCGATTGAACCGAAAATTATTTTCCTTGCAAAGGTTCTTATGCAAACCCAACAGTGCAAGTATTCATAAAAAGAACGCTTGAGCTGGTGGGAAAATTTGTAACTAATAAAATATATACTGTAATAATTGTAAAAACAAACTTGAACTGAAACATTTCTCATTACATTAGATAATTTGCGATAACATCTGTGTACGTGTACAGTTTGTCCTGGTATATGAACGTTTTTTTATTTATAGCTCTAGAGTAAAGTCATCCACATATTAAGCATTCAGCGCTGCTAACTTTCATATTATAATCTACCCTAACAGCACTGAAGTCATATAAAACTTTGAAGCATGCTTCTGAAATCATTTGAGAATCTAGATATATTTTTGAAATAATAAAAGTTTAGGATACTATATTCGTAAAATCTCAGTAATATGTTATTTAAAGTGTTAGATCTTTTAAAATATTAATAAAAATTTATGAATATAAAATATTTTTTATTGGACTTATAAAATTAATAAATATGAATTCAATGTTCTATCATAATGCCATCTTTGGATGATAATTCTCCCTGTACAGCGCCATCTACATAGACTCTGGTATTAATCGAAACGCCTCCTGAGTTGGCTACCATATCTCCATAGAAAATTACAACCAATTTTTGGTATGGATCGGTTTGCCTAGTGTCCATTCTGTATGTCCCAGCCCTATGATGTTGTGAAAAAATACAGGACAGAGCACTAAATCCATTCAGTTATCTGAACTCTTACAACCTACGACGTATCTCCACATATTACTTCACGTCTGTTACTGGTCTTAGTACTTGTAATGGGGCGTATAGGTAAAATAACAATATCTAATTATTATTAGATTGTTACAACATTGACGACTTATTTTATTAAGAGGCCCACAAAGAAGAAAATTAATTATTTGACATACATTTTTAATAAGTGATGTTTATTAAAATGATGTCAAATGATGCAAAACTGCCAAAATTGAAGTGTCGATTACAAATTTTATTAGATTTACAAAAAAACAACGGTGCTTAATATAAAATTTTCCTATTGGCTAAAATTTCTTAAACTGTCCGGGCGCAGTGGCTACGTGGCCTGCATTCGATATGCTGAAGTCCTTTGTAATCCTTTTTATTGCACCTAGTGAACAGCAATGTATGTATGTTGTACTCGCTAGGAGTACAACATACAATTAAAACAATACGTGTTTATGATGGTCTTTGGGTGTATATAGACATTAGACGCATTAGGGTTTTCCTACTTCTTTACAAATACAGTTTATCGAGAAAATTTTACAATGTGTGTTGTAAATTTTATAATACGTGTTGTAAATTTGAAATATTTTATAAGTACAATTCTTAACAGTACTCGCTTCAGAAGTATCTGTTTACCGTAGATTAATTATTTACATCCAATAATTAGTACAAGGTAGGTTTGCACCTAGCAGGTTTTTGACATAATTTTGAGATAATGGGAAATATACTAGTCATTAAGTTTAATTACATACATAAACATTAAGTTTAATTAAATATACATTAAGTTTAATTAAATATTTGGTTTAGTTCCAGCAAAGTAATACCCCCTTTAAGTAGATTGCTAGATGCAGCTTTTCCAAGTCAAATGATCAATAGAATTTATAAAAAAGTTTCGAATGACTAGAAAATATATAGAGAATTTATACATAGACAGTATCATGGAAACATTTTCTTATATTATTGATTAGTAGTAAAAAATATAAAATTTTACCCACATTAAAGACAATACCATTTTTTCACTATTAAGTCAACTTCACGTAATCCAATCATGGCTAATCTGTACTCCTCTACATCGCGGAAATAAAGCAGATAAGTTAATTAAGGTTGAACGGGTGCAGACGATATCGGAACTGCTGCCCGGCCGATATTGGCATTAAATATTATCTGCACCTCGCTCGATGCACCGTTGTGCATGATCAAGTTGGGTTTAATATATTCCTAACAGGTTCATCTAGCGGCAGGATGCCGCTTTATAAAGTAGGACACATAGGTATTCGTGGCCTAATATATATTGTTTATGAAAATATTTAATCACAATTAAATGAAACTACGTGATGTAGCATTATTTATATACTTTCTTTAATTTCTTTACCACGACCTAGGTTTCATTGTATTACATCTTCAGATGGACTATTAGCAAAAATCTCTGCTAATAGTCCACCTGAAGATGTTATATTATATTCAATGATTCAAAACATTTAATTATTTCAGTAAGAAACAAATTTCAATCACCTATAATAGGAAAGAGATTATAACCCATCTTGCTGTAGAAATAATAATTTCCGATGAAAGCTCAGCTCTCGCTTTAGGATATATTACCAAATAGAGAAGTTAGTTATAAGGATAATTATAAAGATAATTCAAAGAAGAGAGTTATAAGGATAATTCAAAGTATAGAATAACATATACAAATCAAACGAGGAGAGAAACATCCTTGTATTTAGTGAAAATCTGTATAAGGCTTTGTAAAACCTGATTGAATGAAATAAAATATTTGAAATGAAAAATGTTACAATTGTCTCTTTCTTCTTCAAGGTACTTTCTGATCTACAATATCAAAACAAAGTTTGTGCATAGGTAGGAAAAAAAAATACATTCCAATCATCTTCGTTATTGATAGTACCAGAAAGTTAAATTTTTTCAAATATATTTATGAAAATTTTGAATAACAAATATACATTTCTACTTTAAATGAATTTTCGTTTTAAAGTGCTTTGTGCAGCTCTTTGCTAATAGTAATAGAATTAAGGATAATTTATGCAAGTACTTAGATACAATCATTTCTAGTTTTAATTTTTTCTCCATATTAGAAAAAAATGACGCTTTTAGTTCAATTCGTTCAAATATATTATATTTATTTAAATACACTTTTCTAATAAGTATATTCACGACAAATCCGTTTAACATCATGGGTTACATCCACGGATCTTTATAAAGTTGTCTCCGATTTATCTTATCGTAATAAAAACGTCTTTGTATATGTGTACATATGTATGTATATTTAATAAAATTTCTCAAACATCATCACCATTATCGTCAATGTTAGACAGTTGAAACTGAAAATAAGCCTCCTCTAAATCTATACATCGTCTTGTACTTTCGGTCTCTGCTAATTCAGTGTTTGCCAACTACTGCCTAATTGATATCTATCCATTCGACCCTTGGTTAATCGGGTTTTTGCCTTTCGGATCGGAATCTCCATTCTACTAGCAACTAACATTCTATCTTATGTCCTTCTTTCTGAGGCAATGCTGAAGAGAGTGGCGAACTAAAGCCCTCTGTATGGCTCTTTACATGAATTTCAGCTTCCATACCATTATGTAGGTGAGCGTCCAAGGTTTCGGAACTAACTCTTTTAATAAACTAGAAATATTATTTTATATCGTCATCTTTAACATATATTATTCTAAGCCTCCCTTAATTTGGCTGCCTTTGCAAAAGAAATCCCAAAATATTAGTTTTTCCACGTCGCAGAAAAGACACGCGTCCTTCGAAGTTATAAAATAAATACGGTACGTACAAGATATGATAGAAAAGGAAACATGTTACTGTTCCGACTCCAGGCCCACGCCATCCCTATTGGAATATTTATTTACTTCGCTCATAACTCAGTCAAAGGACGTAAACTAATTAAACTCATAAAGCCGTGTGATTGTAATACGCTGTGGGGCCCGATTTAATTACCGGCCTCTCGCACTATGTAGCGTGTCGCTTCATCCCACGGCTCCTACGTTCATTACATGTATTTATTCATGGCTTTTTCACATTATCCATACACGCACGCGCAACTCGCTTCAGGTAACCTTATTAATATCAAACGAACAAATTATCTACCCGACAGTTGAGTGTCAATAGAGTCTCATCACCCTTCGCTGGATCGCGTCTTAATCACTTCGCTCTCTTTAATTGGATATATATTAATTTCGTATGTGCGCCCACAAGATTTTCTAAATAAAACTTACGCCATCAATGTTTTAGCGTCGGGGTGGCAGTTTAGCATCGCCCTTTGTATGATGGATGGTGATTAGGAGTATTATGTACAAATTCCAAACTTGCTATGCTAATGTTAAAACCTAACCGCTTAGCAGTGATAAGTCCACGCATTAAGATGGGTTCTGCAGAGGTTGTTTGCATCTGCCAAAATGTTTCCAACATAGGATAGTTATGCAAAATGTAGTGTTACTCTTTCAATATATCTGGTGTAGGTTTTGCATTAATCTTTTTTTATGTTATTGAATATATTTTAAGACCTATATAACACCATACTACTTAACGGGATATATAAAAAAAATCATATTAACTTTAAAAAAATGGGGAGATTCTCGAAAATTTACTTTTTTCGTATTTTCAATTTACGTTACATTCTGAGTTAATAAGAAAAATTTATACAAATATTGAGAAATAATTAATTCGTAACTTTGTAACATATGAATGCACAAGTTGAAATTATATGTGTGACTGAAAATCATGACATTACTTGTCAATTATTTTCTCTTTATATTTTTCAAAACTGAATTACTGTACATTTCTCTTGGACTATTACGAAATAAAAGAGTTTTTATTAGTTATCTGTATGGAGTACAAAGAAAACCCAATACAATATTATTTCGATCGAACCTTTTAACTTACAAAACTAGTTTTAAGCCACTTCTGGCCATATTATCTCAACCTGTATACTATAAGATCTGACCTGGTCTTAGTTTCTCATAAAAAATCTCATTTACTGAAAATATCCAAACAAATTCACGTAAAACCAAAATCATATTTTTTTATGTTAAGAAAATTTTAAACTCTACTTAAATGATTGATGGAGATTACCAAAATCAAAAATTTGAATGATTTCTTAAATAGCGCTGAAACTCTCTCTTTTTCTTAATTTAGATAATAAAAATTCGTTTTTTTATATAATTCATATAAAAATAAAGGCCCTACCAAAGATTGTACCTTTTTAAGCTAACTTCTAAGAGAGAAGACGTTCTAAGTTAATTCATTTGGAGAAACGACGAAATCAAAGTATAGTTTTTATGTATTTATACTATAATTATTTTAATTTTTCATTAATTTGGTAAAAAACTAAAAATATTTTTCTATATGTCTGAAACTCATGTCTTTTCAAATTCTAAGTTTCGAATTCTTTACTAAACTAAAACTGACTTTGTTGCAAATTTACACGACAAGTAGTAGATAATTATCTCATTACATTTTACATTACTTTCTCAACTTTTTCACCCGGACTAGACACGGGTACGGTTATTAAGAGTAGGGTTATTTTTGGTTGCAATAATTGGATTCTCAACTCTGGCATTAGATCCTCAGTCAGTAGTTGATTTTTTACGTAAGTCGTTCATTAATAAAATAACAGAAATTAAGAATCGGGAATATGTGTTTAGAACTGAAGAGAACTCATAAATATGAAGTGCCCGAAACAAATATTTCTATACCAATTTTAATCTGTATAAATCATGAAAATCTTTTACACATATCTTTACCCAACATACTTCATAGAAAATATTTATAGGTACATGTATATATATATATATATATATATATATATATATATATATATATATATATATATATATATATATATACTCGTAAAATTTAAGTTTCATAATTCAATAAACTAAAACATTTTCAGTACCTTATCTAAAGAAAAACAAGATAAAAAATGACACTTGTAACAACTTTATCTGGGCTTCTGTTCACATTTCCATTTCAATGAAACTTGACTTTAAAATGCTTTTTATAAATTCGCAGTAGATAACTTTTATCGTTTTAAATGCTATAAAATATACGTTATCACGATGTAATGTATATTTCATATGTTAAATCTTACGGTGTTAGATAATGATGATGTTGAATTTTATTAACAGATAATATCTGTGAGCATGTAATAAAATAACGTATCTCAAATCGGTGTACCCGATAAAAAGTCGTCTACAAAAAGAGAACCCTGATACGGTCACTCGCGTATTTGTCTCTCACAAACCGCTGCATGTTAAACTTAAAAATAAAAAAATTGGCACTGAAATAACTAGCCATTACTTCGGTTCGAAAGGAGTACAATCGTCAAGTAGTCAATCTTGACTTTGCTCACGTATCATTGGGGAAATTTTGTTGAGCACCATCTACACCATGATGCCAATTTGTTCATAATGTGTATATTTCTTGAATATTCCCAATCCCCATCCCTTAGGGATTTCTTTTAGAGCTTGTGTTGTATTAAAATATTTAACTTATCACTTGTGCAATATATTTGTACCACTAGCGTCACCTATGTATAAAACACGAAACAACTTTATAATATTTTTTAATTTTGACAATTTTCACGTTTATCGATACGCCATTGAGTTTTAATAAAATTCAGACCAGACCGCGATCTTGAGCGAAAGTGCATAAATATTTTAATTGGTTACTCAATCTCTCATTCACTTACTTACTTATGAAGATATTTATATATTTTTATGATGTTTACGTTTTATGGTAACAGTTAACAATTCAATAAAAAATTTGAATTGTAAATTAAAGAATAATTATTGTTGAGAATAGATTGAACGTTTTGTAAGTATATAATTCGTTATACTTTTCGTATAGAAGTAATTAATTAAAAATAAAACAGAAAAAAGTTTTCTATAAATTGAAAATTATTGCTCAGACGGTTTCCTCATATTCAACATTTAATTGGCGAAATATATTACCTGATATGTATTTAATGGTATACAAAATAAAGTTTATGAAAATAAAGTTTTAATAAATTTAAAAAAAATAATTAAATTTTATCTTATGTGTATTTAATAGCTCATATTCAGTACACAACACTTGTCGCGTCAGTTTGACGTGTCTTGCATGTTTTTATATTTTTACTATATTTATGCATTGTATATTTGCATAAATGTATATGGCGAATAACATATTTACATAGTAAATAGTTTGAATGTCAGTGTGCACAAATTTATACGAGAAACACTGTTTTTTTTAAGTAATATAAACTCTATAGGCACATAAAATTAACAGTTAATTATCAATGAATTATTTAGTTTTTTAAAGAAATACACAATTGTAGAAAACCTTTTAGAATAATTTAGACATATTATATTGTTTCTTGTCAAATACCACAATTTTAATCATTCTATAAATTTAAATTTGTTGTTTTACTATTTCTTGTAGAATTTCATATATTTGTTAGAAAATAAATTAAAGACACATAACAAAACAAATTGATATAGTCATTATATAAAAATTAAGTTTTGAAACACATGTACGTAATGGATATAATAAGGTAACCAACAAAAATTTAATAATATTCTATTTATAACAGCAACTGATGTAACATATGTTGCCCTATGATAAGAGTTACGAAGCCATCGATACGCGTGCACAGCTGTTACTTAGACGGTTTTTGGTATTTTTTTGTGGAAGCCGTCTCTTGGTACTCTTTTTGAAAGTGTATTTGTGGCATATGTTTTTACTAAATACAAAAATCAAAAATGTTTATCGGCGAAGCCGAGTGGTTTGAGTGCTCGAATCATAACTGCTGATGTAGAATATGTACGACTTGAGTTGGAATCTGACTTGGTGTATGTTTTTGTGACAATGATTTTTTTAGTGATATAGGGTCGCATTATTACTTCTAATGTCGCACGTTGTTATAATAGTTTGGTATTCACAAGAAAATATTCGTCTTAAAAATATATCACTAAGGTAGGTGCTATAGTAGGTAGGTTGTTATGATAAAGAAAGTAATATTTCGTTTTCTATTAAACTGCTGTTGCCTAACAAAGTGATCATTGAACAGTTGAGTGCCCCTTAATTGTTTATTAGGGGTAATAAATGAGAATGTTTGAGTCGATTTAACCGTAAATGAAATTTATGCAAAAACAAATAAATTTTTATTCTGTGAGTCACATCTTATTTTATTAAACATGATTAAACATTTTAATTACGGTAAAACAATTTACGCATACTATTATTGTTTTAATTGGTCGCACCTTTACTGACGATAAATGAAATTTATTGAAAAAAAATTTTTTATTCTATGAGTCACATATTATTTCATTAAACACGATTAGACATTTTAATTACGGTAAAACAATTTACGCATACTATTATTGTTTTAATTGGTCGCACCTTTACTGACCATCATGGCCAAATTGTATTTACGGCCGTATATTTGAGTGTATTATTTTAATTAATTATAGCGCAGTGAAATTAGATTATAATTTTATTGTTCATAATTGCGAATTGTACTTACAGCAATATTATTTACTATTTGTATATGTGTTCATTCTGTACAAAATTACAAAAAATGTCACGAAGGAATTTTGGGTTTTGAGGTGTTCACGAACTATTTTTTTTCACGCACAGTAATGTTTAATATTTGAGAATATTGTGATAAATATCTTCATAAATTAATCTATGGATGAAGTTAAGTTTCGGAAAATGTTATCGAGTTGACAATCAGCATTTCAAGTTTCAGTATAAAACAAGCCTCATACAAATAAATTTTTATTAATTTTAAAATTTTTAAAGAAAAATATTTTTTCTTATGTTTTTAGTATTATAAAAAAGTAAAAAATGTATAATTTTAATGAAACGTATGTATATTTTGTATCTATATGTATTTTTTCAATTTTAAATGTATATTTTATTTAAAAAATAATTAATAATTTAGCTAATGAGGGTATTAACAACGGTGTTAATGATTTATTTGAGATCAAAGCTATATTTTATAATAAGAGAAGATAAAACAAATTATTTAAAATTTTGTGTACATTCTAATATTATCTACAATTGTTCAAATATTACTTTGATGCAGTTATAACGGAACAAATTGCTTAAATCAAAAATGGTTCAGTCGTCCGGTTTTATGAGAAAGAAAACAGTCTTAAAGATCGTCTTTCTGCATGAGTCATCAATGTTTACCTTTGGTGATCTGCATGAATCATCTTAAAGATGATCTGCATGAATCATCAATATTTTTGTACGCAATATGCTTTTTGTAATCTCTCTCAGTTTAAACGTTATAACTCGGACGTTTATCCTATAGGTTCCGAGTTTTTTACTTAAGATTCTCTGTAAATTTTTGCAGCCATTTTCGTGAAAGTCTAACAAAATAACCAAAATTTTTACAACAAAGACAAAACCTTTATAACTATTTATTAAACCAAAACATTGTTTAATAAATATTTATTAAATATACATGCGTAGTTATTCGTAATTTTTTGTGTGCCAAGTTATAGGTTATTTGTATTAATTTCCCTGAATACATCATAGAATTTAAATGACATTAGCATATTTCTTTAAATTAGGTTTGAAGCATGAAACTAAATTACAATGGAACTATACTTTGTGACCAAGTGTAATATTAATATCATACGTGTTATTTTTGTAAATATCAATTAATAAAATATTTTAAAAATAATTTAACTTGATTAAACCTAAATAAATTTAATCGATAATTTAAGTGCATGAAATATTAAATTTCTGACAAAAATACAATCTAACCAAACTAATGATATAATTTCAACGTCACATCCATTCACTGTATTCCCGTCATTCTATTCACGTTACTGCTTCATTTAAGGATTTACTTGTTTCTGTCGGGCACTCATCACGCGCTGATTTGTTTGATGATTTAAATATTTGAAAGGACAAAAAGAAAAAAACTATGTAACCCCAAGTTATGTGTTCTTCTTTGGTTTGGAGATTTTAAGAGATAGGTAATAAAATAACTTATATCTACAAAATGTTTCTATATAAATATTTATATTTTTTATTGCTTTTGGGACTTTGTTATTGCAAATTCAATTAACGTCGACGTGACAAGCCTGTTACTCATTAAGTACAATAGTCTTATTAAAGTAACTTATTAAAACAAGAGACGAAATGCGAATATATGAATTATTAATGTCAATATAAAGAGATTAAATTTTTCCAGCATAATGGAAAATATTGACGAATTCCCGTGTTATATCCCACCAAAAACTAATATATAGCGAATTTCAAGGAATTATACAAAATATTGCATACACTTGCATGAAACCAGAATGACATGTGTTTGCACATAAAGTGCAGAAACCCTATATGTATATACTTTTCAGAAAAGCAAGAGGTGTTTCTTGAGAGAAATTATCTTCTAAAACATCCCATTTTTTGTCCCTCTACATCCACTATATTTTCCGGATGAATCGTCCTCCTATTCAAATGTGTTTCACTCGCTGTCGAATATTCTACCTAATAAAGAATTTAATACAATTTCTCAGTCAAAACCAAGACAGAATTCCGCAAGGACTGAATTTCATTTATGTGTACATGCTAGATATAAGTAATTAATATCGGTGATGCTTATGCAATTGAAGATTAATTTATTAGCTTCATAAATACGATAAAATAGTTCGGTAAACAATGTACTATTCCTATGAATATTTTATAACGAGATAATATAACTTTAGACTAAATATTTTTACAACAAATAATTATTGCAATTATTTTATACTACGTTTTACTCGCGACTGAATTCGCCTGGAATAAGGAAATGCGTGAACGTATATATTTTCATACTTTTTCCTTTTTTCCATTTCTGTTTTTATTTTATAATATATTTATTATGATCTTGTTAATTTTTGGCCCTCTGTTTTAATTTTTCAATATTTTTTAAAATACTTAATTTCCTAGAATTCCCTCTCTGAACAATTTGCGAAATAATACGAGAAAACATTTTTATCACAAATTTATTCTAATTAAACTTTCACTGAAAACTGCTATCAATTTAAAGCGAATAGTTGATCAGAATCATTGTGATGAACGGAATGCATGTTTCGGCAACGCTCACTAGCCCAATAATGCTCTCCACAGCCTCATTTCAGCTTGCAAATTGCACGTGGATTGATTGTGCTCATAGAGACAAAGAAGAGCGAAAAAATGGGTTGGCTAAATTTTAGTTTACGTCGTTTATATATATATTTTTTGTTATACTTGACCTTTTATTATATACTACAGTAAAAATCGTCAGTCATCTGTCAATCGTTGTCAGTACTTTTTCAAAGCGTTTATCTTTTTCCTCTCATTTTCTCGTAATTTCAACGTCTTTGTTGCGTAAAAGAAAATTGTAAACATTAATTTTTGATCAGGTCGCATTTTTGTTATTTTTGTGATATTACTTCCATATCTTATTCAGTTTGTTATTAGACCTAGAAAAACGTTAGTACATCCGCCATTATTATAAATTAGTGCTTCTAAATATACCCACGATTAAACTACTAATCTTTGGGAGAGTTATTGTTAGCACCGTAAAAATAATCAACTTCGTCTCATTGCCTTTCATTATTTTGAGATTAAAAATGCTTGAGTGCCGTACATTTAATTTCGTATTAATGTACCCAAACTCCAAAAACTCGGGATCAACGTTTGCTCAATATTGTTTAAAATTGCGTACTGAAATTCTCAGGACATATTTCGTAGTAGAGCAACGTATTAGACGCCTGGTGGTACGGAGCAAAATGAAAGGTACAAGATCACATAGAATAGCATCGATAAGATTGAGCGAACATGTCAAAAAAAAACATGGACTTTCCCCTACAGGAGTGCACTTGGATAATCGCTGATAATCAAAATGAGCTATAAACAAGAGTGAACGTGTTAAAATATTGACACTAAGAAAATCGGACTTTTTGCTATATTTTACAGAGTCTAACTAGATTATTTATCTTCTTGTGCCGATTTTAGCTAAGATTTATAAGTCGTAGAATCAAGTACTATTTGCATTATTATCTTAATGGATACGTATTCAATTACATCGACTACAAGCTGCAAATCAATGGACTTTTACTACCGTTTGTAGTATCATCCTGAACGAACATTTTAATATACCTGCTATTTGATTGTACCAAATCTGAACAAGATAACACTTCAATCCAGTTTACACAGTTTGACAGTTCCTTATTATTTCAGTAATCTGTTCTAGTTGAAATCAAAGCAGTATCATATGTTTGCCTAAATTTTACAATATTGGTAATACATAAAAATATAAAATGTTTGTTGTTATTCACTACCATAAGCATCTTAAAATAAACATCCTTGAAATAAACTATATTAAATATCATACCCTCTCAGCCGTATATACAAAGGAGAGGCTCTGGTTTTTATTATATTATATAAAACATTTTGCCTGCAAAAAATAATTATGAGGGGACAGACATAATTCCTGTTTTTCCCCCAAAAATGTGCAATTTATTAACTAGTAACAAAAAGACGTAACATGCGATTCATTACCGTGGCCTGAGTAAATACTTCGAGCCGAGTATTGGCTGAGACTACGGTAACATATGAAATCATAATATTTTCATGCTTTAGCTTAATTTTTATTGCAATGGTAATATTCAAAATATTTAGTGGCTTACATTGATAAGAATAGTAATATAGGATATTTTTGAACAAGATAATGTTAAAAATGTATCTAGTTTAAAAAGATCCCTTCCAAACGTTAAACATTATATAGTTCAGAAAGTTAATTGCCTCTCAGCCGCATATGCGGAGTAAATGGTCTGGTTTCCGTTTTTCCCGTTTAATATATCTCTCATGAATTACGGTTCCTCTCACAAAAATATGTAACGAGCAACCAATTATTGTAATAATTAAATTACAAAACCGTTTAACTTGTAAAACTCTGCGTAGATATTATGACGTAACTAAAGTACTCGCTTACAGCGATCGCATTTCATATATATAAACTCACATTACACGACTCGACCCCATACAACTCACAAGTAACAAACGTGGGTCAACCGAGAAAATGCAAAACGAGCGGTTAAACGAACACTCTCAAGATTCTTGAAGCGGACTCCGTGAGACGGGACTGTAACAAGCATATCGGGACCGGCCGCCGCTTTAGCCGTATCCCTTTCGACGAATGAAATATTTTCAAGTGCAAAATTATATTTGAACAATGCATGGTCGTCTTTTGAAACATTGAAACGTCACTCAGATGCTGATGAATGCTGAACAAAGATCAGAATAGAGTACGTGATGGCATTCGAAAGAAATTTATTAGAGTGAACTAAGGCTTACACGGCCACCGACATTTATACTTTCCACTATTTTATTTTACAATAGATATACACAATGTTTTAGATATTTAGCTCTGCGACAAGTCTTGACAGGTTTACACATCAACCCCGTGCAATATTGTTGTTTTCGGATAACACAAAACTCCTGTTGTTTGTTTCTTCTTAGTTTATTAATTTTACCATGTTGCTATTTTTCTTTATATTAAGTTAAATGATGTTATTTCATAATTGAAAGGAATTTTCAATATATTGTAACTGTGTTGGACCTGTTAAATCAAAGTTTTCATTTACACAGATAATATAAATAGTAATGCATGGAAAATGCTGTACAAAAATAGTTGTCGGGCCTAACTAGCGGTTGGGCGGGTGGACTTGGTGCCACTCGCTGAACCAGCAGGGTCTCGGTTTTTACTGTCCCTTGGCTGGCTGACGACGGACAAGGGGTGGGTTTTTTGCAGACTGGGTTAAATCATCTCTAACTGAAGGTCAAACGCACGAAAAATAAAAAAATGTCACGGACATTTTTTAATTTTTTTTAGTAGTTATTCGGTAGTTTGTTTGCAATGAGTTTTAAAACATTTAAATTTAACAAAGTAAATTGTGAAAATATAATTTATTTGTGTCTCAATTGCTTTTAATATACGGATACATACGACAAACTTGTCGCCAGGGGAGCAATTTCTTGCATTTACCGAACGATCTAGTAATGAAATTGTGAATGAATTCGCAGAACAAAAAAAATAAAGCCATATCAAATAAATTCTCATGGTAGCAAAAGTAAAAAATGGCAAGTATTGTTAAAAATATCTAAGAAATACTTAAATACACATATATTATAAAGAGGGTTTAGAAGAGATATCCGGGGCGGGGGTGACAGAGTGTTACAAATGGTAATTACGAAATACTTCTTTTCAGATGACTTTGAATGTGTGATGGGACAGCATATTTTGGATATCACGATCCAGTTTATTCTGCAGTTTGGCAGCATAATTACTGAAGAAATACCCAAGGTATAATGTTTAGAGATAAGTATAGTAACTAGATTTTTAGAGATATATCTAATATCATGTACCTGAGGTTGAGAATCAAGACTTAAGATAATCCATATAATTTACAATAAAAAATAAATTTTACAAAATTTAATCACATTAAACCTATCAATATATAAGGGTGAATATCAAAACATAAATTCGGAAGAAAAGAGAAAGAAATCTATTAAGACAGAGAAATAATGCAGTCTTACATCCCTGCCTAACTTAGCATTTTCAGTCATATGACCAATTTTAACCGTCGCTTGCTAATGTTGACGGTCTAAAAGAAATTACAGCCTTTGTAATTTTGAAATGACTCACTGAAAAACAAATTCCCGACGAGCTCTGTATAAAAAGGCACACTCACTCAATTTTTGAAGTGCCTTGACGCTCAGCCTTCATTGCCAGGCTAGTACGCCTGCAAAATTATTTCCATGCATAAAGTGTTCAACGTTAGGAACATCAACCCCGTCAAACAACATATTCTCAAGCCAAAGCAAACTAAAAACATGTCAAAAGTGGCGCGTCCGTATGTGCTATACTTAAGTATGAAAATAAGCCATGGGTTTAGCAGAATTAACGTACGATAAAAAGAAAATGAGAAAATGAAAAGACACACGTTCCAGACGGTGAAAGCAAATGCTTCGTGAATTACACAGAAGTTTGCATAAGATCAAATGCCTAATATAAATTAAAAATCTAAATGTAAAATTTATTGGTGAAAACAAATGTACATGAGTATCTTATAATATTAATAAATAAATAATTCCACGAAAAATTTCAAGATAAAATAAATTAAACAACAGTGAGCAGAAAGATGAAGCAAGAAGATCCACAAAACACTCTTGGAAGTCAAAAAGATCCTTAAAACACTATCGGAAGCAAGAAAAGCAAGAAAGAAGATCCACAAAACACTATCGGAAGTCACAAAATACTTTACGAAAAAAAAAAATAAACAATAGTGAGCAGAAAAAGGAAGCAAGAAGATCCTCAAAAATACTATCGGAAGATGAAGATAGGGATTTTTTGTAGAAAGTTGTTTACGAAAATTAAATTATTTGAAAAGTCGATTGGAAAATGATTACACTTTTTTATAGTTAGCCAGTGAATGGAGAAGAATCCGCCAAATCTAATAAAAATTGTAGAATAATCTGATGGAGCCGCATGTCATTTCAAGATTAAAAGTAATAGTATGTGTGTATATATATGTGTATGTGTATATATATATATATATATATATATAAATAAATATATATATATATATATATATATATATATGTATGTATGTATATATATATATATATATATATATATATATATATATATAATATTCAAAAATTTTAAAATATTGATTACTTGTTAAACCTTCCGAGTTATTCACAATTAAATGAAAATACGTGATGTAAAATTATTTCCACTTTCTTTAAGTTCTTCAACACGAGTTCGTTGTATGATATCTTCATCTGGCCTGTTAGCAAGTCGTGTTAAAGAACTTAAAGAAAGAAATAATACTACAATCAAGAAAGAAATAATACTACATCGCGTAGTTTCATTTAATTGTGAATAATGAATTTCTACAAAATTAACGCCAAATATATTCAGCTCCCGACTTATATTTATCACCAACTTCAAAATTCGAAATCGGCACACTAGCCGATGACAAAGCACACACCCGCGGAGTGAGCAATAGCGTTATACAGAAATACATTAAAGCGATGAATGAAAAGGATTGAACGAAAAAAAATTCTCCATTCCGCAGCGCTTTTGACATTCTTTTTAACATATATGTTATATGTTACAGCGTGCCTCCATGTTAATAACTCATTGTGAATATAAAACTTTAATTATTTATGTAATGTATGGTTCTTTAGAAAAGAATATAATTTTTTTTCAGTTGAAACAATATTCCGTACGTGTCCCCATCATTTGTCCCCATCATTTATCATTGTTTAGATTTTTACGATACTAGAATCTGCATCGGGACGTTGTTCTTTCTTAGGATGTACGTTAATAAATTTCATAAAAAATAAATTTCTATAGAGTACGAAAATAAAATGTGAAGAGAAGAAATATGAAAGTAATAAAAAAAATGTACGTATTAAATATTTTGGAGATGGTTTAGAATAACACACAAAAAGTTAGACATATCTTTAAAGAATAATAAATTAATTTTCTATGAGAGAATATTTCACTAACATTGAAAATTTTGAAAAAAGGAAATAAAAGCTCTAAAGAAAATTTTCTAGTATGGAAACATGCTGTGCATGCAGCAAAATATTGAATAAAGTTATGTATGTATCGAAATATGGAATCATGCTATATATACAGCGAACTATGGAATCAAGATATGCATGCAGCAGAATATTGAATCACGCTGTGGATGCAGCAAAATATTGAATCATGATGTGGATGCAGCGAAATTTTGAATCATGATGTGCATACAACGAAATATTGAATCATCATATACAATACAGAGGAATGTTAAATCATAATATGCTTGTGAAAAATTTAATTGTGATATGCGCGCGAGGTTTTTAGGGTTATATAAATAAATTGTGTAAAATTGAATATATTACAGCATCATAACTATTTTGAATAAAATCTGATCGCAATGAAATTTTCCAAATATAAGTAGAATATCTAGGCCAATAAATAAAGTAGTTAAATTAAATTTTAACATTCTTTTTGTTTTTGATTGAACTTTCCGCATATCAAGCTTGAGGATGAAACATTTTTTTCCAGTTCTTTTTAACGATATTCCAGAAAAAATAAAATAATTATTACTTTGGCAGCCGTTGCACCTATAAAATTTATAAAAACAAAGATTCAGAAATATTCGATAGAAAATTTAACCTTACAATTTTTGAAGGTCGTGGCAGCCTTTTTCTACATAAATGGTTAATAGTGAAAAACAAACAATATTTTACTGATTATATTTTGAGTCATTTTCATTGGTTATCTCCACGTAGTTATAGCAACTAATATATGTAGTAGTAATAGCAACTAATATATGAATTCTAGAGAATCAGAGAAATGAAGCTCATAATTTATAAGTGAAATTAAAATATTCGATTTTCACTGTTAAATGAAACTACGCGATAAAGTATTATTTTTACTTTATTTAAATTCTTAACCGCAACCTAGGTTTTGTTGCGTGACTATATCTTCAAGTGAGCAATTTGTAAAAATTTACAAATGGAAATTTGTCAGGATTTACACATATTGAAGATGTTGTCATCCAACGAAACCTAGATGGTAGTTAAGAATTTAAATAAAGTAGAAATACTACTATATCGCGTACTTTCATTTAGTTGTGAATAAAAATTAGGTGATAATGAATTTCTATAAAATTTACGTCAAATAAATTAAATATTAGGGTTTAATAAATTCATTGTAAAAAATAATAATTAGTGAATAGATTTAAAATTAATTCTGTATTATATTCTTCACTTCTGGAAGAAAGCATGCTATATAATGTTGCAGTCATTTTACTGACGTAAATATTACATAACATATTTTTTTTGTACGTTGTATAAAGTAATAAGGTTTAGTGTTTGTGGTTCAACTTTTGAGTTTCAAAGATAGTTAAAATATTTACATTAAGGTAACAATTATTTAAAGCTGCCATTCATATATAATAAATTAATAATAATCAAATTATATATTGTTTGCCAGTGAACCGATTTTACGTTTGTCTTCAACATGTTTTATCCAATATTCAATGTTAGAAAAGACAATACTGGTAATTAAATATATATATATATATATATATATATATATATATATATATATACATATATATATATATATATATATATATATATATACATACGGGCGATTTTTATTATAAAATATCTCACATACGAAGTCTACATAAGGTTTTCTCTGCAATATCATAATATCATAAACTACAATATTATACGATTATCAATTCTATTTTAATTTTATCATTATGCTCAAATTGTCGAGGGTCAGCACTAGGCATATCACTTCCCTAAGCATTTCCAATAACTCGTGTTTATGGTTTTGCATCTCAAAAGTTTGCTAACTAAAGTCTAAATGTTATGATAGACCGAAGATCATATATCTTCGGTCTACCGGAATTTTGAACTTTAGTTCGGAGTCTCCATTCTTCCAGCCTCCAATTCTATTAGTCACCTAAAACGGAATAAAAAAACTTACTTTTGAAACTTGATTCTAGCTACCAAGTGAAGTAACGTGGTTCTAGCTACCATGTCATTAATACCGGTTTTCTGCCTATGCCTTTTTGGGTATGTCCTCGAAGAGTTATAGTACTCTCTCTCTCATTCTTAGCGATACGACATTTTATTACGAGAACTCGTAAGTATATTCTATTGCAGTATTTTTTTACATTTCATTACGCCGAATGTTTTTCCGTTTCCTATTTAGTAAGAGCATATTCCTCAAGTAAATTTACAAGACTAATATGAAAAATTTCCATAAACAAAAAAAACAAAAACCGGCTAGATACCAGCTGTGCACGCGAATCAACGGCTTCGTAACTCCTATTGTTTTCAATAACATAACGTTTATTTCACATATTATGCGGGAAATATCAAAAAGTTTTTATACAAAATTTACTTGTTGTTCCTTTGAATTTACGAAATAATATTAAATATATTGAGTGTCAATAATGAATACGAAATCCCAACAGGGTAAAAATATGTATACATAATAGGATATTAGTGAGTGAATCAAAGACTAAATGACCAATTCAAATGCTTATGTACGTCGGCTCAGAATTGTGATATGGTTGTTTCCACTGATTTTACGAAAACGCTATTGGAGGACAAGTACTAAAATCGTAGAGAGTGGTTACTCGTTGAGCAAAAAATACTAAAAAGATGATTCGTACTCTATATTTAATATGAATGGTAGCGCTAGTGGTAGAAACGAAAGTATTTCAATGCAATGCCACCTAAAAGAATTCCCTTTTAGAAATTGTATTAAAATATGTAACTAGTGATGAGTGAGGTTAGGTATATTCAATAAATATGTTCATTGTGAACAAACTAACGCTATGGTGTAGCTGGTACCCTACCTGATGTCCGCAACAATATGCGAACGAAATTAGGACTGGAAATTAACTTCCCCTACTCCGTCCCAAATAGTGGCTTGTTATTCAAAAGATCAACTTTTGGATTCTAAAGTTTTAAATCAAGTGGATTGGTTTAAGATATGTGTACAATTATTTCATCTATTATAAATAAAACGTAAAGTAAAATTTGTTGGGAACGCTGCATATTTGTGAGTTCCCTTGAAGTCCAAAATACTTTGTGAATATGATATAGGTCTTTTAAAAGAAACTATCTACTCACTGCGGTCCTAACGCGCGAGTTGAGAAGCCCATTAATAAAACAAAAGCCCCATGCATATAGAGCCTTCACTTGTATATAGTATGGCTGGTAAAGTTGAGAAAGATGTGATGGTAACACTTGGGTACCTTCCATAATATTATAGACTTATACATTCATCTTGGAGATTATAAGAAAAAGTTTAAGAAAAACTTTTAACATATCCGAAGTGGCATCCCACTAGCATCGTTCACACTAATGATCCCAAATATTCTACATATTGTTTAAATAGCCAATGCCGAAAATGTAGTACCATGAAAAAATCGATGTATTGTTGCGTCCAGGATTTATAATTGCATAAATAGCATTTTTACGTATCATTTATATTAATAAATAAACCCCGTGAGTCACTTGGCTCCATAAAATCTCCGCGAGACAAATGAAACATTTGGATATAGTAGGTCCTATAAGTTTATAGACTTATGCATTCATCTTCGAGTTAGAAGAAAAATGTTAATAAAAACTTATAATACTTCCAAAGTGACATCCCCGTTCACTGTAATGATCCTTCCCAAATATACTATATATTGTTTAAATGGCCAAAGCCCAAGGGATATAAGAATATAAATGACATTTTTACGTGTCGTTTATATTAAAAAATAAGACCCGTAATTTTGGATTTGGTATTAAGCTTTTAATTAAAATTATATTTTTTTTCTGTAACTCCAATCGCGTTTACCCAGTCTTTTTTACTGGTGATGGCATATTTGAATAAAAGGCATCATTTAAATATCACTTTATGCTACCCTTACTTTTTTTATAATTTCCGTTAATAATTTAATTACACTTTATAGTGGTTTTTAACTAAATAGCACGACTTTTTTTCTTGGGTCTATTTGGGTATTTTAAGTAAATGAGATTTTTTGTGAAAACATAAAACGATAACAGATTTTTTATTATGACAAAGTGAAATCTTGTAATAAATATGAAGAGATAATATCGCTTAAGTGATTTTTAGCTAGTCAAATAAGAACACAAGGCTGGAGTGCATTATATTATTAGTTTCTCTTTATATGTTAGGGAATTAACTAGTAAAAACGATTTTATTTGTTAACAATTAAGAAGAAATATAGTGTAATTCGGTTTTGGAAAACATTAAGGAAAAAAGTAAACATATATTTTTTTAACTACCAGAGTCATACGTATAAAATCATCTTATCCATCCATATATTGTAGACCTATAACATTTATCATTTCTGAACTCAGAGTCTAACGTAAAATGAAACTTAGAGAAAAATAAATTTTGTAGTACTTGCTCGTCTGTGTTGGATATATCTTGAACATATAATTTAATAACATAACAAAAAGGAATAGAATACAAAATCTACAGCAGGTATATTAGAATAGTAAGTATAAATTTAGTTATAAGCATCCCATGTTGGCAAGATTTTGGCAGCTGCAAGCAACTTGTACAGAACTATGTCATAACGCGTGTCGCTTTCATTATTTAATGTGTCCAGTTTTTGGTATTGTATACGATATTGCTAGTCACCGTCCATTTTACATAAGTCAGTTCCAAACAGTCACTTCAACGCTAAAACCGTTTTATTTAGAAAATTTTGTGGGCGCACATAAAATGTTAACATATATTCAATTAAAGAGAGCGAAGTTATTAAGACGTGATCCGGTGAAGCGTCGTGGAGCTCTATTGACATTGAACTCTCGGGCAGATAATTCGTTTCTTTGATATTCATATCGTTACATGGAGCGAGTTGCGTGTGCGTGTAGGTAATGTGATAAAAGCTATGAATAAACATATAATGAAGGTAGGAGTTGTGGACTGGGGTTACGCACTACGTAGTGTGAGAGGCGAGTAATTAAATCGAGCCCCACAGCGTATTAAAATCACACGGCTTTATGAGTTTAATTAGTTTATGTCCTTTGAATGTATTGTACGCAAAGTAAATAAATATTCCTATAGGGTGCCGGGGGCTGGAGTCAGAACACTAACACGTTTCCTTTATTAACATATGCTTTACGTACGGTATCAATTTCGTTTATTTCGAAGGATGTTTATCCTGTTTGTCTTGGGATTATCCTTGGATTATTTTTACAAAATTAACGAAATTAGGGATGGCCTGGGCTGTTTATGTATGTTAAATATTAATATTTAAAATAGTATTTTGGGTCTATCCATTTATTCCGAAACCTTGAACACTCACAATCGTATGGAAGCTAAAAGTAACGTTAAGGACGAGAGAGAATACTATAACTTGCGCATTTCTTCGAGGCCAAACCCAAAAAGGCATAAGCAGAAAACCGGTATTAATGACATATGAGCTAGAACTATAAGTTTTAAAAGTAAGTTATTTATCGTCGAAGTTGTATCATATAAGTACTGGACCCGTAACTGCGCACATATGATGCGTGGTACGTGGTACTGGATTTTTAGTACGAGGTAACAGATATTTTTGTGGCGTAATAAATTTTTATTTAAATATTATGATTTAACTGCCACCAAATAACAATTTCTAACATCCCATCTTATATGCTACAGTGGTAATCACAATGATACGTGTGTCTTGAAAATATGTAGTTAAATTAGATGATATTTAATAACCGATGTAATGAAGAAAATGAAATATCGGTTCCCATTAAACTGCTATTATCTATTGAAATGAAAATTGTGCAAATGAGTGCACTTTACTTCTTTATAGGAATGATTGATGACAACTTTTGAGTTGATTAAATCTTAAGCGAAATGGATAAAAAGTATATAAAGGTGTATTCCATGAATCACATGATGAAAGCGAAATGTCTGCTAAGTTCATCCTTACTTCCTTAAATATATTTAAAAATATTAATTATATTAAGATAATATGCGCATACTGTAATACTGGCCATATTTTACTGATCTTTATGGCAGTAACATATTCTCAAATAATTTCACTTAAAATGAATACTTTAAGTGAAATTAATTGTACTCTACTACTCTATTAATTATACTCTACTAAAACTAGACTAAAATTTGATTACGTAGAATAAAATATAGTACTCTAAGTATCATCTATAATTTCTACGTACTTTATTTTTCATTATATTGCAAGAATATAACTAAAAATGTTTATTTTTGAGGTGTATAAACACCCCATTTTCTTTATGCGTCGTAATATTTGATCTTTAAAAATATTGCAAATTCTTACATAAATTAATCTATCAATAAATTTAAGCAGACAGCATTCCATGTCGATAAACGTTATGGAATTATCTCTAAGCATTTCATGTATTAGTATAAAGCGAGCATTACACCAATAAATTTTTATTCATTCTAAATTTTTTAAACTAATTGTTCATTTTAAATGAATTTTTATCACATTTTCTAGGGTCGTAGAAACATTTAAAAATTTTGTTTACATAGTTGGCCATATTAAGTAAAATTAAGGAAAATAATGTAATGTTTCTAATGGCAATGTCCGCTGTCACAGCATATCTTAATTTTGTTATACATACACACATATCGGCCAACTCAAACTAGTATATTAAAATCGATGCCTCAATTGAAATTATGCGGCAATGAAACTTTATGTTATTAAAAATAACTAAAATACTTGTTCCCTGATTTTCCTAATATCTTTAATCATAATTTTTAATGGTTAAGCTAACGATGTTAAGCTCAACGGTGTGTTTACTTATATTTTAAATGAATATAAAACTCTATGACAAAAATTTATTACTATTCCGTATATTAACATTTAAAGTCCATTACTTTTTTAAAATATCAATATCGTTTACATGTGTTTCATATTAATATTCTTTTATATTTCTTATATACAGTATTTCATGTGAGAAATTATCAACTAAAATGTCTTATTTTGTGTACTGCCTCTTTATCCTTCGTATCTGTCGCTCTCCAAATATAATCTGGTCCATTTACCGTCTAATTACCAACGCGATAAAGAAGTTACTGTCGTTTGTTTCGTTGTTTTATCATTTCTTTTGTTCGCTGTCCAATTATTCAAGCAAGTTAGAAAAACCAACTCAAGATAGAACTTAACCAAGTTTTAAGTCAAAATCCCAACAGAATTCTACAGACACTTGTTGTGAAGTAGCAAAGGTAATATTCTACACCTGATGGCATAGGACACGTGTCGTGAAATAGCAAAGATAATATTCTACACCTGATGGCATAGGGCAAAGTGTAAAGTATCAGACTATGCGAAATACCATCGATGATATTTATAGACCTCAAATACAGAATGCACTTGGAAAGCGGCTGATAGAGAGGAATGGCGACAGAACTTGTAGTACATCACTCATCTGCAACACACTTGACAGGATGATCACAAAGACGAAGGAGAATTTACGTTTATGCGTTTGAAATCAGCGTAAATTTGTAACTATATATGATTATTAAACTTATCGTATCACGATAAAAATGAGCAGTGGAGAACAGGGAATATCCTGTTTTTGTGTCAATTTTGATACTATTTAAGCGAACCCGAATTTTTGCTATTTTAGACACAGCTTTATTAGAATATTTTTGTTGCTGTTTAATGAACCGTAAAGTTAAGTGATATTGGGCTTATTATCAAACTACATAGGCACTCAAATCCTAATTTTATCGGACACAGCAGTCGACGTTTAATACTGTTAGTGCGATCGCCACAAACGGGTAGTTTACTACATCTATTCTTCCATTTATATGAACTTTTGTACTAAATTTGATTAGCACTAGAGTTAGAGGGATAGAATTAAAATTTGAGATTTCCTTGTTATAACATAAATCTTTTCCCAATCATCATAATCGAATGAAAATCATAGCAGTTTCCTATCTTAATTTGACTTTTACTAAAATAGGAATTTATAAAAATACAAAACTTTGAGTTATTCATAAACATAAGCATGTTAATGTTAAACGTCTTTGAAGTAGATATGAAATATCATACTCCCTCACGCGTATACGTAGTGCAGAACGTCTGGTTTTTATTACAATATGTAAGACATTCGACGATTAAAAAATTAGTATTAGATTAGTGATAGACTTACTATTACCCTCAAATAAATACGTGGTTCTTAACAAGTGATAAAAATACGTAACGAGCGATGGATTATAGTAAAAAATAAACTACGAAACCGTTTAAGTCATAAGATCTTTGTGTAAACATTAGAATATACTCGCTTGATTACACAACTAGGCTTGGACATCTCGCAAGTAATAAACGAAGACCAACCGGGAAAATATAAAACGAGCTACTAAACGAACGATGCAGAGCGTACAATTACAAGGCTCTTGAAGCGAGGGCGGGCGCCGCGAGACGGGGCGGTAACAAGCACACCGGGGGCGGCCTCCGCTTTAGCCACGACTCTCGTGTGCTACTTTCGGAGGAGGAGATGTTTGTAAATGGATAATTATATTTTAACAATGCACAGTCATCTTTTGATACGTTGAAAAATCTCGCAAACGCCTAAGAATTCCGAGTCAAGGTCGGAACGGAATGCGTGGTGTCGTTCGAAATAAATCAAGTAACCTCGGGTTTACACTGCCTCGGACATTTATATTCTCCACTATTTTTAATATACTATCTCCGTATGTCAATGGAACATTAATGTTTAAGAAGATGAAGAATTAAATATACATTAACATAATAAATTTTCGTAAGTGGCCAAGTAATCTTTTTTTTGTTCTGGACATGATTAGACAAAAGGCTGTGTATTAATATAAAGATGCATCATTGTAACTTGCAATCTTAGAATATGAGAGAAAAAGTATAGAATTATTCACGAGAACATTACGCGGGTATCGTTTTCACCTAACTTTTTATGCAGTTTCTTTCAGTGATATTACAAAAAAAAAAATTTATACATATGTATATATATATATATATATATATATATATATATATATATATATATACATATATCATGAATTAAATATTTATAATTAGTAATTTTACGTTAATGGGATAAGTTTCCAATTTAACATATATTAAAATAAATGGAATATTTAGGACAGTTTCTGTGAAAATATTACCCTCTAAGGCAGGAATTCCCAACCAGGGGGGCACGCCTCCCAAGGGGGTCATAGAGAGATGTCAAAGGGGGCGGAAAGCGTTGGCATTTTAGAAAGAAAAAACAAAAAAATATACAAACAACATTAACAAATAAAATTACAATGTAATGTGTAATTTAGATGCATAAAATTAATGAAATGAAATATCTTATTTACTATTATTACCACAAACTTGCGAAAAATTTGACGTTTTGGTGTACATTTTTTGTTGAGAAATCAGTTTGAGTATATAAAATTATTGTGTCTCACTGTTAAAAGGTAAGTTTGTGTATTTACAAACTTCAGCTACTATTTTTATTTAATTTAATGAATCAAAGGAGAGGCATGAAAATATAATTTATAGTCCGGGGAGCCTCAACAAAAAAAAAGGTTGGGAAACCCTGCTCTAAGGTATATAGTTAATTACTAAGATATAAGCCTCGTACAATTGTATACCCTTTATAAGTTGAATAACCAATGAAATTTATAAAACAGTGATATTCGGATAACTAGAATATATAGCAGAGTGTTTAAAAGAAAAACTTTTTGAAGGTTGTGACGGCATTTTTCTACATAATGAATTTGTAATGAAAAACAAATTTAATATTATACCGACTATGTGTTGAGTCATCTTCACGTAATCGAATCATGGTTAATCTGAACTCTACAGCATCACAGAAATAAAGCAGATAAGTTCATTAAGGGCTAACGGGTCCCGGCGATATCGGAAAGGCTGCCCGGCTGATGTTGCCAATAAATACAAGATTATAGGGGCCTCACTCATTGCACTATCATGCACGATCAAGTTTGGTTTAGTGCATGCCTATGAGATTCATCTCGTGGCAGAGTACCGATTTTCAAACTAAGATACATAGGCTTTTGTGAACTTTTAGTTCCAACCAGGTTCCTTCACATATTGGTTGCGAAAAAAATTTATATTTGGGATAATGAACACATTTTCATGACATTCATGATAACAGAGAGGCTCTAACCTCTATTTATCGGTCTTTTTGCGGGAATAATAGATTTTGTTGAAAGTTATAAGGAAATTACAGGGCTACCCTTGCTTGATGATATACATAATAATAATCAAATTGACTGATCATTTTATGCGAAATATGGTAAAAGGATTGAATGAAATCAAACATCTGAAAATATATATTTCCGTGAATAACGGTTTGCAGTTTGGTTGATTATAATTCTAAATTATACGAATATTAACAATTCTACAATTGCTTCTTTCTTCTACAAGGTACTTTCTGATATACAAGACTAAAATTAAGTTTGTATTTATCTAGGATAAAAAATGTATGATTAAAACATCTTAAGTTATTAATAATATTGAAAAGTCAATTTTTTTTAAATTATTTGTAAAAATTATAATACTTCAACGTTGAATACTAAATTTCAAAAGGTTTAATGTAACTTTCCGCTAATAGCATTTGAATTTAAAATAATTTGTGCCTTGATAATGATATTTATGCAAGTTTAAAGATATTATAAACCATTTCCAATTCTAAACTTTCACATTATTCTTTTTTTTGTCAACATTGGGAAACATGACTTTTTTAATTCAATTCGTTCAGATATATCACGTTCAGTTAAATATGGTTTTCTGAGAAATATTTTTAAGAGAATTTCATTAAATAACGAAAATCACATCCACAGAACTTTGTCACTTTCATAATATTTTGTTCGTACCATGATAAGCAAAACCTTTACATATATTTAAGGTAATTTAATAAACATCGTCTTCATAATTAGCTAGGTGAGATCTAATGTAGGAGATTCCTCTGATTGTCTGGAGACTTATTTTCAACATCGAATCATCTTATCGATATAAAACTCTCATCAGACCTATAATTTTGTGTGCTAGCGAAATATGGGCAATCAATAAAGCAGAAGATAATCGGTTTTTATCTTATCTTTTTGAAAGAAAGATCTTTCTATCCATTTTTTAGCGGTCAAAGAAAATAATATCTGGAGAAGCTTATATAACAATTTAATTTATACTAAATATGGGCAAACAAATACTTTGCGAGTAATCGAGTCCTACAGAATCAGATAGTTGGGACGGGAAGATCTGGACCCAGTTAAAAAACTGACTTTCGCAAAGATTGAAAGTACAACGAGAAGTGGAAGACCACCTATAAGCTTATTGGATAGTGTAGAGAAAGACTTACAAATTTTGGCAGTCAGTAGGTGGAGAAACCTGCATCAAGTTGTACTGCCTGGAGGAGCAGATTGGGAAAGCCCTGGCATGCACCAGGCTGTAACGCTGACAAAGAAGAATAATCATCTTGTGCTTGTTGTCTCGTAATTCCAGTATTTGCCGTTTATTGGTTAAATGTTATGTATCCCTATGGCCATCGGTTTAGCTTTTGGTTCGAGATATACTCGTATATTCTACCAGCGCTTGACTTTCTATACTACAATCTCGTTTCTGACACATCGTCGAAGAGTGTGGCGAATCATAGCCCTTTCTATTACTCTTTAAATGACTTTTAGATTCCATATCGTTAAACTGGTGACGGTTCAAGATATCGAAATAATCTCTCTTATACAATTAGGTTTAATATTTTATATCGCCACATTTAACATTTACCCTTTCCATCGTCCTATTTTCGCAAAACAATCCTAAAATAAGAATTATTCCATTGTTTACACACATCCTTCAAAGTCACAAAATTAATACGATACATAGGATATATGATATAAAATTGGAACGTGCTACTTTTCTAACTTAAGCCATCGATATCCTTATAGAAATATTTATTTACTTCGTGCACAACGCAGTCAAAATATATACACTAAGTAAACTCATAAAGCCGTGTGATTGTAATACGCTGTAGGAGCTGATTAAATTACCAGCTTCTGACACTACGTAGTACGTCAATTCAGCCCACAGATTTTACGTTCATTACAGATTACATTCACACATGCAAGTGCAACATCGCCGTGCGTGTGTACCATCGCAACGCGCCCCAAGTATCGTCATTACTATCAAACGAACAAATTATCTACTTGACAATTAAAAGTTCATAGAGACGCATCAGATCGTATATTAATTAATCCGCTTTCTTTAATTGGATGTGTATTAACATCCTATGTAGGCCCACAAGATGTCCTAAATAAGACGTAGGCAGTCAATCTTTTAGCTTCGTGGTGATAATTCGGAACCGGTCTATGTAAACTTCCATATGCTAAAATTCAAACCCTGATATTTTAAATAAGGTCAATGACACGTATTAAGATATATTTCTATATACTTGGATTGTACCTATAAATATTAATGCCAACATGGTATGATTAGAAATAAATTTGTACTTACTATTTTAATATACCTGCTGTAGGTTTCGAAGTTTATACCTGTTTTTCTTATATTATAGAATTTTTGAAAAACTTTCTGAAGACGTATTATTTTAATTGATATGTGAAAACATAAATTTATTAAAATATATCATCATCGATCAAATAGACTGTCACCAATTTTACGGACGGATTAGATACAAATGAAAACTCTGTATGCATGGTGCTTTTGTCGAATTAATGGGCTTGTCAATAAGCGCATTAGGCCCTTGGTCAATAGTACTACAGACTCAAGAATATCTTTCAACAAACTTCTTATCATTGAATTTTTTATCCTGTTCATAATTTATTTTAAACTTAAAGGGAACTCGTCAATATGCAGTATCATAAAAATATTTTACTTTACAAATCTTAATAAGTTATGAAAATTATTATGTCTATATTTGAAACTTTACGAGACAGAATTTTCCTAATACTAGAAATGTTGAAACGAAATGTTTTATTTACAACAGATAAAATACTTGTAAACCTATCTTAAACCAACATAATTTCAACAATAAATTTACAAAAATACTCTATTTTGATGGAAGAGAGACGTTTAATCTACTAGCACTGGAACTAGTATGCTCTTTTTGTATTATTTTTATATATTTGCAAAAGTTAAGTCACATTCATTCAATGAACTAATTAAATCCTAATCAATGCATTATGTAAGGAAGAAAATATAAAAAGAAACGACGCCCTAAAATGTTATCTGCTTTTTTATTTTACTGTATGACTCCCTAAAAGTTTATCTGCGTTTTTGTTTTTCTTTATGTAATCATGCTAAATTAAATATTATCATACTCAACAAAATATATTGAAATCAACATCGGAACTGAAATTGAATCGAAAACTGATATTAAAAATAAATGTAACCCTTTTGCCCTAAGTCGTCTATGCGTATATTTTTTAATTATGATATATGTTATCTATGTGTATATTTTCATTAATGGTTTAGCTGAAGAGAATATCCTCAAACGTGTTTTTACCTATGGTTTGATCTTGGTTGATATCAAAACTATATGATTCAATTTTATAACGTGAGATATAAATCAAACAACTATTTCAACTTTTGCATACAATTTTAATGTTATCTGCAATTGATTCAGATATAATTTTGGTGTAGTTATAACGGAGGAGATTGTTTAAATCAAAAGTGGTTCCGTTATCTGATTTTTCGATGCAAAATAGTCTTAACGGATGATAAGTAACAGTCATAAAACTTCTTATACATGTATAACAGTTATCAATATACCCGTGAAATTTTTGTGGAAACTATGCTTTTCATAATCTCAATATATTCCGAGTCTCTTTATATTAGATACTCTTTACATATTACCCATTACTCAAACCATTTCAAAAAATAAGAAAGTTTACAGCCATTGATAAATTACGAATAATACTAAAGTTGCATATCAATCATATAAGCCTTATATTCATAAAAGCCTGAAAAAAGGAATAAAAGTTTCTTGGTTAACTTTTGTTAAAAAAATTGTTTTTTACCTCCTGTTGTTTTGAATTGTTTACGCCAATTAACGCGTTAAGAAATGACATTATAATTATTTTAATTAAGTTTCAAGCATAAAATTCTATTACAACCAAACTATACTTTGTATTCAGTCTAATCAAGTGTAATATAAACATTATACGTGTTACTTTTATAAATATCAAAAAATAAATCAATATCAAAAAGTTATTTAACTACAATAAACCTTAATATATTTAATCGATAAGTGCATGGTATTATTAAGTCATAAAAAGTAGCTCAAATTCGTGTTAAAATTGTTCGTAAAAAAGAAACGAAATCTGTGTTTCCTTTTTTCTTACAAAAATGCGAGCGGGTCGAATTAACGATGTCATTTCACCGTCACATCCATTCAGGTACTTTCATTTTGCTATTCACGTTGCTACTGCATTCAAGGGTTTACTTGTTTCCCTCGGGCACTCGTCACGCGCTAATTTGTTTGATGCCTTTGAATAATTGAAAGGACACGAAGAAGAAATATTGTGCCAGTCTGTTATATATCCTTCTTTGGTTTGATAATTTTATGAGATGGATAATAAACTGTATAACTCAGTTTATTATCTGTAATTCAGTTTATTATCTATCTATATGTGAAGCATATTTCTTAGAAATATTTATATTTTTTTATTACTCTTGGGAGTTTATCATTGCTGATTCAATTAAAGTCCAAATATCAACAATTATAATCGCTAATTAAAAAATATTATTATAGTAACTTACCAAAGCAAGAGACGAAATTCGGAAATATCAATTATTAACGTCAATATTACGAGGATTAATTTTTTCCAGCATAATTGGAGAGATTGGCGATTTTTGTTTCCAGATTCCATCAAAAACTAAACCATCTTTAGATAAAGAGGGGCATTATAAAACCAAAGTATTATGTAGTATTATTTCGTAATTGTTGCTGACTTTGCTTTGTTGAAAATATACTGATATAATCGACAGTTAAACTAAATATTTTAACGTTTGCTACGATCATTAAAATATGTTACATGGAAAATGTTATGAGTAATATTGAGTAGGAAAGATTGCTACAACGTAACCGTACGTATTTTCTCATTTGAACTCCATAAAATATATCACCACAGCTTAAAAAACCAAGTCATAAGTCCATGATTGACGTCATATTAAGGGATAAATATTTCTAATGTGTATTATTTACTTTCCTATTAATTAGTACAACCATCATGTTGATGTCATTAAGATTAATTTAATCTAGAGAGAATTTTAAGAAATTTTCAAAACGGTTTCGTAAATTTGCATACCTTCAGAAGAACATGAATTTACACAAAAAGTGCAGAAGCTGTATAAGCACATTTTTATCTCGGAACAATACGTACATCGTGAGAGAAGTGATCAACTAAAATGTCTTATTCTCTGCACTTCCTAATGATATGTTTCACTTTTTATTAACTGCACAACATAAAAATTACAGTCATTTGTTTCTCTTTCTTTCGTTCAATTTTTGATCATTCAAGTAATTAAGAATCCATATAAAAATAGAACGTACTCACTTTTTCAGTTATACTCGACAGAGTTGACCCAACCTGATATACCCATCACACTCCATAGGGCAAACAATCTATTTAATTCATCCGTCAACAGCACCACTTTCAAGACCCTAAAAGATCAAAGCGTTGGAAAAAGTGGGAGACCCTCTCCGTGAAGGGATTCATCTCAAGACACTTAGAGAGGGCAGAGGCTGTTGCTCTTCTTAAATTGACTACCGGTCACGACTGCCTACAGGTTCATCATCATCTTTATAGAATCGGCTCGGCCGATGATAAGATTTACCCGCAATTATGTGCCAATGGACAGTGACCATCTTTATACTTGCAAGACTTTGAAATGCCCAACTAGTGACATTGTCGGACGCTACTGAGTGACTCGGCGTCAAATGGTTGAAGGACCATGGATGGGCTTTGGCTAACAAACATATTTTTGAGTCAAAATCCTAGCATAATTCTGCAAGGATGGAATTTTATTTATGCATATAGACTGGCGACAAATGACAGTTAATGATTATTCCTACATATTTGAAAATTAATTTTATAACTTCATATATAAAACAAAATAGGTCTGTAAACAATATCTTGTTCTCATTATTTTATAATAGGTTAATATTACTAAATATTTTGCAATAAATAATCATTGTAATTATTACATATTACCTTTTATTTGCGACTTTACTCACATGAATAGAGGAAATGGACAAATATACGTATATTTTATACTTTAACTTTTTTCTCTTTCTACTTTAATATTTTTATATCTTTGTTACATACTTATATATTTTTGTTTCTTTTTTTAATTTGTTTTAAAGTATCTTCTCTATCCCTTTTTTTTAATTCCCTCTCTGAGCAACCTTACAAATAGTTGACCATGAGAAAAGCACACTTACCACAAATCGATCCAAATTAAACTTTCACTGGATAATACAACCATTTGAAAGCAAATAATCACCGTAATGAGAGGAATAAATACTTTGGCAAGGTCCCGTCTATGCTCTCCGCATCCGCATCTCAGGGCGTAAATTGCATGTGAATCAAGTGTGTCCCTAGCGACAGTGGAAGGGCGGAAAAAACGGACCGGAAAAATTATAGTTTACACTATATAGATACATTTTTAGTTACACTTGACATTACATTACACACTTCTGTAAAATTCATCAATAGATACAATTTCGGTATTTGTTGACTTTTCGGGGCGTCTACATTTTTTCCCTCGTTTTCCTGCAGTGCCCCAAAGTAGAAGAAAATTACGAACACTAATATTGGAATGAGTCAGATTTTCGTTGTTTTTTGAGATGTTACTATTCTTTCATATCTTCCTCAGCTTGTCCATAGTAGACGTAGTAAAACGTTAGTACATCCTCTATTATTAGAAATCAATACCCTCAAATAAACGTGCAATCGAACCAGCTTGCCTTTTGCTGTTTAGGTGATTACGGAAGAGTTATCGCAATATTTATCCAATTTGTCTTATCGCGATTAATTCTTTACCATTAAAAAAACTTGGAGTATCGCAGACTGAATTCCGTACTAATTCACCGATACTCCAAGAACTCAGTGTCAGGGAGAGTTTGTCCACTATTGTTCAATACCGCACAATAAAATTCTTCAGACACGTATCGTGGTGTAGCAAGATAGTATTTGACATCAGACATACAGCGTAAAGTGAAAGATACCAGACACCACGTGGAATAGCACCGATGACATAAACAGATCGAGTCAAAAAGCCATGGCTGTTCCCCTACAAGAGTGCACTCGAAGAAGAGTTAATAGAGAGGAATGCGACTTATTCTGCCATTTATCCATCATTTGCAATACACCAGCCGCAATAACTGTAACGAAGAAGAATAATTAAGGTTTATGTGGTTAAAATCATTGTAAGCGTATTACTATATATGATTATTAAACCTGTCACCACCCATAATCAAATTGAACAATGGAGGACTGGGAATTTCTTGAAATGTTTATACTACTTAAGCAAACAAATTTTTTTTTACTCTCTACGTCTCGCTAGACCAGTTATTTTTATATTTATATATATTCCTCTTGCTAATTTCAGGGAAGACTATTGGCTTATTATCTTAATGTGTGCCTACTCAAATCCTAATTATATCAGCTACAAGCTGCATAATAATAACATTGACCACTGTTAGTAGTATCGCTCTGAATTGGAATAATATATTGATATACCTACTATTTGATTTATGCACATATTTGTACCGAATTTGAACAGCATAATACTTCATGGCAACTTTCCTAGTTATAACGTTTGATAGTCCACATTTATTACCTGAATCAGTTTTAATCAAAATCATAATAGTTTGACGCCTAAGTTTATTTGTTATTACAATAAAAACATATTAAAATATTTTTTTTTTGGTGGCTCATAATTGTAAGCATGGTAATTTAAAACAAAGTTAAACAGCATACTCTTTGCATAAATCTTGAACTAGATAAAGTTAAACATCATATCTCTCAGCCGTGTATGTGGTGCAAAGGGTCGGGTTTTTATTAAATGTTTTCAGACGTTATTCCCTTAGTGTTTTATTATAAATTATCATTTCTCTCACATAAATACACTCTTTATAGCCAGTGACGAAAATATGTAACAAGCTATCAATTAGAGTTATCATTAAATTACAAAATCGTTTAATTTGTAAGATCCTGCATGAAGTTTATATAACGTGACTAGAAGTACTTGTTTGCGGCAATCTCAATTCATGTATACATACTCATATTACACAACTTGGCCTTGCACATATCATAGGTAATCAACGCGGGCCAACCGGGAAAATATAAAACTAGCGCCTAAATAAACGCTTGTTAGACTCTTGAGGAGAGAGCAGACATAGCGAGATGGGACGGTAACAAGCACACCAGGGGCGGCCACTACTTTAGCCGTGACTTTCACCTTCCCTCTTCAGCGGAGAAAACGTTTTTAATAGATATTTTAACAATGAATGGTCATCTTTTGAAACATTGAAGCGTTTCAAAACCACTGATAAATGTTGAACCAAGGTGAGAATGGAATGAGTAGTGGCATTCGGAAGACATGTTTTCGATCGAACTTAAGCTTATACAGCCTTTAGTATTTATACTTTCCACTATTTTTAATATACCAGGGATGTTTCCAAAATTTTAGGAATTCAGCTCTACTCAAAATGCAAAAAACTTATTGGGTACACTATGCATTAGAAACAAACCTTAACATATTCACGCAGCTACCTAGTGAAAAATTATTCAGTTTTATTTTTTTTCTCGACTGATACAGACGTATTTCTTCAACACTTTTTCTGGAAGCATAGAATTGCTTCCATCTTACTCACGGGATCTGTTTACTAATGATTATCATCTATTCCCAAGCATGAAAAAACGACCACGGGGTGTTTGATGTTAGAGATGGAGTGATGTGAAACTTGTTATTATTAGGTGGATTGTACAGAATCCGAGCCAAAAAAATTAAAATGAGTTAAAAAAATTAGTTCTGCCTTGGGATAAAGGTATCCAATTAAGTGGAGGTTTAATAGAAAAACTGTCTTATATTTTGATGAAAATTAACAAAACAAAAAATTACAGCCATTTTTAACAAATTTATAAAACGCTGTGTTAAAAGATAAAGTTGAATCTTTATCATTTTCAAAATGATATACAACTATATATATATGTACAATATTGCATTATGAGAGAAGTATGATTATTTTTCTTATTGAGGATGGTGCTTGAATTGTAATCGTATAATGTTGCATATGTTGTTGCAACTGTAAAATACAACCAGATTTCAAATTTAGTCGTTCTTTATTAGTCTCTAGCCAGAAAAAACCTCAAGAGTTCTTAATTTAGCAGATCATAGATCATAATTTTGTTGGATTGTTTTTAGTAATTACCGTTGAGTTTGGTTTTGTGTATTTCTTTTTATTTTTTTTGTAAGAATTAATTTTTATTGTTGTATTCCGAATTTTGACTAAATTACACAGTGGTCTCTTTATAAAAAAAGGGTGGATAAGAAAGGAAATATGGGAAAAAAATTATTTTGTAATATCGAAATATTACACCACTTCAGTTTTTGTCTTCAGTTTTTGTTTTCAAAGAACCCTGATAGAAAATGAAATGACACGAAATATAACCGGTACTACCAAGGAATGACTACAACTTTCCAGCAACAATGAAATTGAAAATTAGGTCACAGTTATGTACACCTAAATAAAAACTGAATATTTTTTATCTAATGGGATCTAGTTTTATAATATATCGAATGTGTCGAATGCGATTATTTTTGAGATATTATAGTTGATGGAAAAATAATTGCAAATTTAATTAATAATTGTGGATCAATAATACGGAGGTGTATGTTAGTTTTAGATTACAAATAATACTATAGATATTAATAATAAATATTTCATAATTATACAATTTTTAGGCAAAGTTTAAATTTAGTCACTTCTAAAGTTACCCGAATTATAATTACTCCTATCGTCAAAACTCGAAATAGGCGTGTTAGTCCCATACGCGGAGTGCGCTATATCGTTACACCGAATTAGATTAGAGCAATGAATGAGAATGTTTGAATTAAAAAAATATCATCTTTGCAGCATCTGTGAAGACATTTAGTTTAACATTTGTGTTACACCATGCCTTCATGTTAATAGTTTGTTGTGAATATAGAAGCTTAAATGTTTATATAATGGTCGGCTCTTTATACTTTTAGAAAATATAACTTTCGATAAAACATCCCATGGAAGTTCAATAAATCATTCGCAGTTATTAAGATTGCTGAAATACTGGGACCAGAATCAGAAAGTTTTTTTCTATTGGACATAACTTTAGGAAATTTCATAAAAATGAAATACCTGTAGAAATAACGTAATAAAAATACGGAAATAAATTACGTGGATCGAAATATGTAAACAATCAGTGGCAAGAAAATAAAAACTTTGCACCTTTCGCATATTTTGGAAACGGTTTTGAATAACATAAAAAAGTCAGACCATTTCTAAATCACAAAAATCGAATAAGTTTCTAGTGAGAAATATTTTATTTACATAAGAAATGAAGAAAAAACAATAAAAGGGACTAATTAAAGTTTTATAGAATTGCAATACATCCTTAGCTTTCTGTGAATACACGAAATGTTGACTCATTATATGCAGGAAAATATTAAAATGGAAAATTTAAATATGATATGCACGGTCGGTTTTCAGGTTGGAGAAAAAATATGTAAAATGGAATCCTTATAATCGCTGTATCCTTCTGTTTGATGGTTCATTTATCACACCATCACAATTATTTTAATTATTATCGGATTGCAATAAAAGTATACATGTATAGGTGGAATAACTACGTCAATAAACAGAAGAATATAAAAGTTATAAAATTAAAAAAATTTTAGTTTTCACGTATGAATCACTCTATTGAAATAAAATTGCAAGTAATTTGAAATAAGATTTTCGGTTCAGAAAACTATGTAGCACAATCAGTGCCCCACAGTTTTACCCGCATAGAATTATTTTAGTTAGGAGTTATTTTTAGTTCGTTCACGAAATGACATCAATCGTCGGGTTTAATGGTTGGGAATTCTCGAGACCAACAACCAGTAAATAAGGTGGTCCATTTACACCTTGATCGGTTTTAGCAGTGTTTCCCAAATTCTACTACATTCACTGCTCTGCACCTATGAATTGTAGCATGATTATATATATATATAATATTTTTTAAAGTATGAGCTACGTAATATACAATTTTTATGAAATGTAATTTGTGGTTCCATGGATTAACGCGGATAGATATACAAAGGAAGACAACAAAAATTTCCACTTTATCCATGCTACTATGAACTTTAACGTGATGATATATAGCATTTAATATTATTGAAAGTATGTTCGAGAGATTAGCGCTTACAAAAGAACAAAGACATTTTTCAAATTAAGCTAGCTAGCCTAATATCAAATTGTTCGACCGCACACTGGCATTTGGGTCCTTTTGAAATATATAGGTTATCTACAACATATTTTAAATGACTAACAGTTTGAAGACATTATTTTCCTTCATGACAGTTATTTTCCTTTGTTATTTATTTTTTTATGGTATTTATATACCTTTGGTGTATATTTAATTAGTAAGAAATTAGTACATACATGAAATCTTTTTGAGTTCCGTGACATTGAAATTTATAAAAAGGGGAGATTCTGATATAGAGAAAATATGATAGAGTATTCAAAAGAAAACCTTTCTGAAGGTCGTGACAGCATTTTCCTACATAACTGATTAGCAGTGAAAAAAAACTTACTATTATACCGAGTATATATTGAGTCATCTCCATGTAATCCGCTAATGGTTAATCTGGACTCCACAGCATCACAGAAATAAAGCAGATAATATAATTAAGGGCGAACGGGCGCCGGTTATATCGGAACTGCGACCTGGCAGATATTGCTGTTAAATATTATCTGCGCCTCGCTAGTTGCACCGTCGTCACGCATGAACAAGTTGCGTTCGATGCAAGCCTAGTTAGTGGTATCCCGCCACTATCTACTGATGGGATACCGCTTAACAAGTTAGAATGCATAATAAGTATTTGTGGACTTTTAGTTCCAACTAGGTCCTTATAGTGTTTACGAAAATCTTTTATATTTGCGCACGGGAACATATTTTAATGAAATTCTTAATAATGGAGGGATTCTAGTCCATCTCTTTGCAGAAAAGATTTCGATTGTAAAAGGTTGCAGATATAATTCTGTATATCTTGTAACAAATACACACCAGAGAAATACCTTCATATTTTTGAAAATATTTAAAGAAAATTTAAGACATGAATTAATGTAATAAACTATCTGAAGGCAATATGTTAACATAAATAAAAAATTGCGAATAATAATACCTTCAAACTATATTTATATGAAAAATGTTACAATAATTTCTTTCTTCTGCAATATACTTTCTGAATTACAAGACCGAGGTGAAATTTATATATCTAGGATAGACAAATTATTTCCAAAGCATATTATGTTATCAATAATTTTGAAAAGTTACATTTTTTAATGTATTTGTGAAAATGATGTTTGAAATTTTTTCATAATTTCAAATATATCAGTGCAGCTATGCGCTAAAAGCGTTTGAATTTAAGATGGTTTATGCATTAAAAGATAATTTCTGCAAGTACATAGATGCAAATATTTCTAGTTTTTAAATTATTCACCTTATTCTTTATTTCCTTTACTCAATGTTAGAAAAAACGAAGCTTGTAATTTAATTTATTTAAATATATTACGTTTATTAAGACATGATTTTCTAAGAATTAATTTAGGAGAATTTCACTTCATAAGTTACATTCACAGTTTTATATCAAGTTATCTTCACATTATTTTAATTATATCATAACAAATAAAACCTTTAAGAAAATTTCTCACATATCATCACCCTTATCTTTATCATTAGATAGTTCAGATTCAATATTGAAAATTAGCCTCCTCTAAATATCTCCATCATCATATACTTTTAGTCTCGCAACTCCAGCCTTTACCATCTACTACCTAAATGCCCCTCATCCATTTAACCATCGATTTGTTAATTCTTTGGCTTTTGGTTCGGGATATTAATTCTAGAAGCGCCCGATGTTCTGTCTTATTTGTTTCTGATACACCGTTAAAGAGAAAGGCCCCATTGGTACCACTATGTAAATAAATATCCAAGGTTTCAGAACAAATCCTTTTATAAAACTGGAAACAATATTTTATTTAGTATCTAAAATTTGAAACCGTCCTTAATTTAGCTGGTGTTGCAAAAGTAATCCCAAAATATTCGTTGTCCCACGTCAGAGAACGGATCCAATCATTTAAAGTTACAAAATCGTTACTGTATCTACGGCATACGATATAAAAAAGTATAACTGTTTCGACTTCAGCCCCGCCATACCCACAGGGATATTTATTTACTTTGCGCGCAACACAGTCACAGGAAGTAAACTAATTAAACTCATAAAGCCGTGTGATCGTAATACGTTATGGGGCCCGATTTAATTACTAGCCTCTCACAATCTGTAGTGCGTTACTCCAGCCCACAGCTCCTAAGTTCATTACATGTATTTATTCATAGCTTTTTCACGTTACACACATACATACGCGCAACTCGTTTCAGGTAACGTTATTAATATCAAACGAACGAATTATCTACCCGAGAGTTCAATGTCAATAAACCCATATCACGCTTCATCGGATTGCGTCATAATCAATGCGATCTCTTTAAACGAATGTATATTAACATCATATGTACGCTCACAATATTTTCTGAATAAAACGTATGCTGTAAGTGTTTTAGCATCGGGGTGGCAATTCCGATTGATCTATGTGAGATGAACGGTAACTAAAAATATCTTATGCAAATTCCTAACTTTTCTATGCTAGTATTAAAAACCGGACACTTCAAATTAAGCCTGTAACGAGCATGAACTTATGTATCTGAAAGTGTTGTTACAGCTGGCAAAATCTTATCAATAGTATCCCCCCTTAGTAGTATACCCCCTGTAGGTGTCGAATTTTATTCTTTTCTGTCTAATCTTATTCAATTTTCTTCAAACACCTATCCAACACCACATAACTTAACGAAGTATGTGAAAAAAATCATACCAATTTTAAATATGTAGGGAGATGTTCCAAAATTATTTTTTCCGTGTCGCGTTAATTTATGAGATAATGAAAAACCGAATGATCGTAAAGATTGAGAAACATCTAAGTTATAAGCTTGTAACATACGGATGGCCGAGATGAAATTATACGTGTAACTCAGAAATCATAAAATCTATTTCCAATTAGTTTCTCTCCAAATTTTCCAAAAATTAATTTCTTTATATTTCTCTTGAATTCTTATCAAATTAGGTAAATACCCATTTTTTGGTTGAATATAAAGAAAAAATAATACACGTATATTTATCTCAAGCCTTTAATCATTAAAAAACTTGCTTTAAGTCATTTCCAACATTTTCTTCATATATATACTTTTGCCTGGTTTAGTTTTATCTAAATATCCAAACAAACCCAAGTAAACCAAAATTTCTTAACTTTAAAACAATTTGAAATTTTAATCATTTTTCTGAGTAGAAAAAATTGATATTTACAAACTCACACAATGGACAGTTCTGTATACATAAATTTTTGTTGGATTAATAGACTTTTCAACTTGTAAATTAAGCTATTGCTAAATGATTTTGCCAATAAGACCTACGACAATAAAAATAATACAACTACGGATTATCATTAAATCTCTGTTATTCTATTCATATCGGATTTTAGATTTAAAGTAACTATGCAAACTCAATGCATAATGCATTGAGTAAGGAAGAAAAAATAAAAATGAATCAATACTTGCAAAAACTTTATCTGCGCTTGTCTTCGCATTAACATTTCAATGAAACCTAACTTTAAAACGGTTTTTTATATATTCATAATAGGTAACTCTTACCTGTTCAAAAGCAATGAAATTTATTATTGGAACATTTCATAAGTAAAACGTTACAATATTAGTTAATGTGACAGTTTATATCCATAATGATGTTGATTTCTATTAAGGTATATTACTTATGAGCACATATTAATATAACCTATCTCAAATCAGTGTTTTTGATAAAAAATTATTTACCAAAAAAAAAACCTTATAAGATAACCAATATCTTCTTCTATCCATATGCAAAGGCATTTTTTCATAAACCGTTTGATGCAGAACTTGAAAATGAAAAAAAAATTGCTACTTAAGTAACTAACCACTATTGGGGAAAGAGTACGGCCATCGAGTCTTAACTTCGCTTGCATATAATTGTGGACATCTCATAGGATACAAGGCTACGTCGTAGTGTCAGTTTGATCATAATGTATTTTTTTGTTGTATTTTTCCAACCTGTACGTCTCAAGGAATTCTTATAGAGCTGGTATTCTATTAAAATGTATAACTTGTGACTTGTATAATGCATTTGTCCCTCTAGAACCACTTAATATAAAGAACAACGTTCGAGTATTTTTGAATTACTATTTTAAAATTTGTCGATACCCAATTTTGTTTTCGTAAATACGGTGGAAAAAATTAACTCGCAATCTTGAGCGGACGTGCATAAATACATGAGTTAGTCCCTCAATCTCCCATTCACTCATTTATATAAGACGATAAATATGTTATTATAGTGCTGAAATTTCACTCACAATTTGACACTCAACAAATTTCAATATTTTTCCGTAAACTGGGAAGTAAAACGAGTGAATTTAGTCTGCAATTTTTTAACATTAAAGAAGGAAATAAGTTAAAATAAAAGAGAAATAAAATTCATTTGGGTATTAATTGTTGAAAACTAATTGAATATTATTCCTCAAACAATTTCCTTGTTACATTTCAGTATTTGATTCGAGAAATATGTTGCATATTATGGATTTAAATGTAATAAAACCAAGTTTTCAAATATTGGAATGGATCATTAATTCTTTGTTTATGTATATTAAATGAATGGATCGTCTTCAATAAAAAGCACTTGTTTCTTAATTTGACTTTTGTTGTAAATTGTTATATTTTTCCTATGTTTACGATTATTCACGTGTTTAGGACACACATACTGAATAATTTATTTTATTTGTCAATTTTCATTAATTCTCATTAGGAATAATTTATTTTTAAATAATGTCAGCTTTACAGGTACTTAATGTCAATTGCTAATTGATAAATATATTAATTATTAACCAAAAACATAAAATAACTTAGATATGTCTTTGTTTTCCACCACCACAATTTTAATCATTATGTGAATTGGAATTTATTTTATTTTATAATTTTGCGTATAATTTTACACATGTGTTGGAAAAAAAATTACACCCATTTATATCGTTACTATAAAAATATATAAATTAGCAAGGTAAGCTATAAATATTTAATAATATTCTACTTATAATAAAAATTGCTTATAAAAGTTTACTTGAGAAATATGCTATTACCAAATAGAAAAAGCAAAAACATTCATGGTGATATATTGTAAACATAGTACTGCCATGAAGTGTATTTAATGTAATATTGTATCGCATATCATTAATCGACTAAATCCAGTGGTTCGATTACGTGAACCGTAACTGCAAACGTACGATTGAGTTGAGTTTTAATCTGATTCGTCAAATATTTTTTGTGACATAATAAATTTTTATTTAACTTTTATGCCATAAAATTAACCCTTCTATTCTCGAATCTTAGTACGCTAGTATGGTATTCGCAAGTAAATAAGTATATTAAATATAGGTTGTTAAGATAGGCGTCTTTTAACGTTTGCTATAATAAAGTGATATATATATATTCCTATTATACTGCTCTTATCTATTGAAATGATAATTGAGCAAATGACTATCCTTTACTTGTTTATCGAGCAACAGATGACAACTTTTCAGTTGATTAAAGCGTAAGTGAAATAAAATAAAAAGAAATAAAGGTGTATTCCACGAATCACATAGCTGAAGTGAAATTTCTGGGAAGTTCTACCTTACTTCTCTAAACCCAATTCAAAATATGAATTACTTGAAATCTTTTACATATATTGTGATAATAGTTAAATTTTTAATGACCTTTTAACCAATATCATATTTATAGTCATATTCTCGAGTTTAATAAAATAAATAATTACAAAATACTAAAATTGAACTATAATTTTTTTACGTATGATGGGGATAGTAGTTTATATGCTATTATTTATAATTTTTACATATTTTTTTGCATTATATTACAGAAAATGTCACGAATAACTTTTAGCTTTTGAGGAGTGTACGCACAATTGTTTCATGTACATATGTTTGATCTTTAAGAATGTTGTTTTAAAGATTTCCATAAATTAATCAATCGATAAAATTAAGATAACGTCGTATATTTGTAACCGCCAAGGGATTACTTTCCAGTATTTCATGTATCAAGTCTCATACAAGTTAATAACAAAGCAAGTCTCATACAAGTTAATTTTGAATAATTATAAAATTTTAAAGGAAAATATAGTGTTTTATATTTTTTAGATCTCCAAAACTAACAAAATTTTAAGTTAAATAACTTTTTGTCATTCTGCTAAACCACATATGGTTATATTCGAGCAGATATAATAAAATGAAAACCGCAATGTACACACCAAAAAATATATCAAACGCATAAAAAGCACACGTTTTACTTTGTGATGTATATAACGATGAAACCTTATTGTTTTATTTTTAATTATACAAAACATATCTTCTTTTACCATAAACATAAATAACATATATAATTTAGATACAGATGTAACAAGCGTATAAGAAGGTCCCAAACGCCCTGTTTTAACGACTTCTCTGCTATTTATCAACAGAGCCAAGAGATGACGTTAGCATTAAGTTAATAGAAAAACGCAATTATCTCACGCCTATTTTAATCTTCCCTCAAAAAAATTTAATTAAAAAAAAATATAAATCATATGAGTATCTATGACATATAAGATGTAAATATATTAAAGGGGACAAAGGAATATGGATTACAAAAGAAGATTTTTCTGAACAAACTTAATTTTTTTGTTCGTTATATATTTAGTGAGAAATTGCAACGAGTCGCATCTGATACTAGAGGCAGTCAAAGCTTGCAAGAGGTTGTTGCGCTTGTAAAGAAGAAGATATATTTAGTAATTTTTACTACCCTAGCAAACTCCTATTTTCATTAAAAATATTATAAATTGGAATGTAAGTATGGTAAAAAATAAAATAGGTATAAGAAAATTTAAAAAAAGTGAAAGGTCATCGCAATTAAAATTGGATCGAAAATTGATATAATGAAAAACCGAAACACTTGTTAACCTGATTTATCTAAATATTTATAATTATAATTAATATTGACAAAGCTAAAGACTATATTCTACACTTTATGTTTACTTTTGTTTAGACGAGATCAAACTTTCTGACATAATTTTATATAACGAGAGAATAAAACAAACAACTACTTAAAAATATTTATTCACACCACATACGTATGGGTAAATATTTTTATTATATTTTTATGTATAATTTTTTTACAATTTTTATGCACGGAATTTTTAAGTACATTTCGATATTCTCTACGTCTGTTTCATGTGTGGTTATAATGGAATTTACCGACTCACCGAATGCTTATGGTTTAAACATTATAACTTAGACTTGCATCCGATAAGCTCCAAGTCTCTTCACTTAAATTATTATAGCCCTTTAACCACACAATTTACGAAAGGTACGATATACTTTATAGGTATTAAAATATTACGAATAATACAAAAGTTTTATGTCAACCAGAAAAAGAGTAATTGCACGAAGTCCCAAGAAAAAAATAAAAGTTTCTCTGTTTTTAATCCAATATTTTGATGTAATAGATAGTTACTTAACTTTTGCTGCTAATTTCGTTGCGCAATTAATGCACTACAAATATTTAACTCCCCACATATATCGCAGTACACTTAACGTGGCATTACAGATTTTTTTTCCACTTAACGAAGATATGTTTCTTTCTCATTTAAATCGTGTGAAATTTCTAGCCTTAGTTTTTATTACAAATGAACTCTATTTTCCATCTAGTCTAATCACTTGATTATATCATTTCTAAACATATATAACTAAAATAAACTTAAATATATTTAATCAACAAATTCTTTGTATGTAAAATAGAACAGATAAAAGTAATTTGAATTCGTATTAAAATTTCCTTAAAAAAGAAAAATGAAAACTCATTGCGTTTCTGTGGCAAAAAAATAAGTCCTGACCGAACTAACGATGCCATTTAACTGTCGCATCAATTCACAGTATTCTCGCTGTCCTATTCACGTTGCTATTGCATTGAAGGCATTATTTGTTTCCCGCCGGCACTCGTTATACGCTAATTTGTTTGATACATTTGAATAATTGAAAGTACACGAAGAATAAAATTATACGCGTTATGTTCTCTTTTGGTTTCGAAATTTTACGAGATAAATAATCGATTAGGCTACCTATATATGAAACACAATTTTAAGAAAATTTTATTACATGTGGAATTTTGTTACCGAAAAATCAATGAAGGTATAATTTTTTACCCTAAAAGGTTCTTTACAAAAGTTTTACTACTCTCTTACAAAAGTTTCATCAAAGTTGCTTAATAAAAACAGACATGGAACTTGGATATAGTAATTTTCATCAAAAATACGAGGAATGAACTTATTTTTTTCCGTGTTTTTGGCATAGATTACCATACATTATGAAGGAGTTTAGCCTATCTCCATACCATGTCCCACATAAACTGAACTTTCGCGAGGTAAAGAGTGCCATTGTTCAGACAAATGTATAATATAGTATTATTTTGTCAATGTAGTCTACCCTGCTTTGATGGAAACTTGATAATATAAAAAGATTGATCAAATAAATTATGTACTTAACGTTATATTTTGTACAGAAGACGATGTGAGTCATAATATATAAAAAAAATGATGTAATATAATAATCGCTTGTGTTTATTTAGGTAAAATATTTAGCATGTAAAAAAAGTAAATTGGTTTAAGAAATTAAACTTTTCCATCAAAAATAAGCCTTTACTGTAAACCTGAATTTAAAATTCCGATCGGGCCAAAAACTTTACATTCAAATATAAATTCTTCTACATTAAACACCATATCATAATATTTCTCCGTTCACAAAACCAAATCATATTACGATGATTGACGTTATATCGACGTATAAATATTGGATATTTGTAGTCCACTCACTTATTACTTAAAGTGACCATTACCTTAATATGAATATGAATAATTTAATATATAGAGAACTCTACGAAGTTTTCTAAATTTTTCTAAACTTGCGTAAAAGTAGAAAAACCTGTATATCCACAGAAAGCGCGGAAATTGTATATACACATTCTTACTACGAAAGGTAGAGGAGCTTCGTGACAGAAATGTTCATCTATAGAGTCTTGTTTCTATCAATTATTTCTCTCGCTATCGAATTGTCTACACAATGAAAAATTGATTATCATTTGTTTCTCTGTTTTATAATATTTTTCGCTCGATGTCTGTTTATGCAAGAGAGTAAAAAAACCATCTTAAGATAGAACGTATCCAATTTTTCTGCAAAATTCCAATAGAGTTTCACGGACGGAATGTCATCTGTGTACACACTGACGATATGTTACTGATAACGGTGGTTCTTACGCAATTGAAGACTGATTTTATTAATTTCAAACATAAAATAAAATAATTCTCCTAACTGTAAGTTATTCTGATGAATATCTTATGATGGGATAATATAATTTTATTTCTAAACATTTTTCACAATATATAATTATTGTAATTATTTTATGCTTTCTTCTACCCAAAATATCGTACGCATGGATTAAGGAAATGCGTAAAAGTGTACATTTACACATTATAATTTTTTACTTTTATTTCTCTTTATATCAATTTTTAGTGATTTTTAAAGTATTAGTTTTTCTAGAACTTCCACTTTGCGCAACTTGACAAATAGTTGTCCACGGCAAAGGCACTCTTACTACAATTGGATTAAAATTAAATTTTAATTAGGAACCAAAACCATTCGAAGGTGAACAGCAGATCGGTCAGAATAATTTGTATGAGAGGAATATGTGCTTCACTACGCTTGCTGGTCCATAAATACTCTCGGCAACTGCGCCTCAGCACATAAGTTGCAAGTGAATTGAGTACGTCAATAGGGACAGGGGAAGGGTGGGCAAAATGGACTGGCAAAATTTTAAATTACACCATAGAGTTATATTTTTCGTTACACTTGACTATCCATTACATATATCCATAAAACACGTCAATAGAACTATAATTGTTAGTAATTGTCAGTCTATCAGTTATAGGTTTTTTTAGATTTAACTTAGTACCCAGGTTTCTGCGGGGCAAAGGAAAGTGGGATACACCGATACTCGAACGAGTCAGGTTTTCCTTGTTTTTGTGATGCAATTGTTCTTCCATATCTTTCTAATCTGTTCCGTAATAGACCTATAAAAACGTCAGCGTATTCGTTATTATAACTTTGGGAGTCAACATTTATGAAATTCATCTTATTGCTATAATTTTTTAGGAATTACATTGTAGTGTACCAATGATAGTATGGACGCCTGGTGGTACAGGGCAAATGGAAGGTAACAGACAATGTCGGAGAACACCGATGAGATTAATACATTTAGTCCAGGAAGGCATGAACGTTCTCCCTACAGGAGTGCACTCGGAGAATAGCAGATAGAGAGGAAGAGCGACATACTCGTATCCACATCACTCATATGCAACTCACTCGAAACAATGATCACAACGAAGAAGGATGCTCATGTCTTTAAAATCATTGCTAATTATTATTACGTATGATTATTAAACTTATAATATTTAGTAATTATAAACTTATAATATTCAGTAACTAATAAAGACTATTTAAATTATATTTAATAATGACTATATGTTATAGATTTATTAAACCTGTAACAAATTAGCAATGGAAAACTGTGACAAATCTTGAATTTTGATACTATATATAAAAACCCTGGTTTATTCTCTACCAGAAATAGTTTCACTATACTATTTATTTTCCTTTCACCTGCCAATTTCAGGCAAGGTTTAACAAGTCATAGAAACAAATTTTATTTGGCTTATTGTTGTTTTCCAAACGTATTCAATTCCTTATTACATTGGTTACAGGTTGCATACCAGTGGACTTTTATTACTACCAGTAGTACACTATAAACTTATATTTTTATATAAATACTATTTCATTTTCGGTCACGTTTGACTTACACCGCCTCAGACATTTATGTAAACATTTGCACCGAATCTAAACAGCATAATACGTCAGGCTGAGCTACTTAGTTTACAGGGATTGATATTTCCTTTTTGTTTTAGGAATTTGTTTTAATCTAAATCACGGCAATTTCATATCTTAGCTTAATTACTATTACAATGGTAATGTATAAAATTATAACATTTTAGTTGTTTAATATCATAAGTACGATAATGTAAGTCCTCGTCGAACTAGAAGACATTAAATACCATACCATCTCAGCCTTATTTGTGGTGTAGAATGTCTGGTTTTTATTATATTATGTAAAACATGCTGTGAGTATAAAAATAGGGATCAAGAGAGCAACAGAATTACTATTTCTCTCACAAAGATATACGACTAATAACTAGTGGCAAAAAAGACGTAATGAGCCGTCAATTACAGTAATAATTCAATACGTTTAACACATAAACTACTTTGTAGATATTCAGACATAACTAGAAAGTACTCGTGTATGGCAATGTTTATTCATATATCCAAACTCATGTACACAACCAGCCTCGTACAACTCGCAAGTAATAAACGTGGGCCAACCGAGTAAATATAAAACGAGCGGCTAAACGAACGCTGCAGAAGCTCTTGACGCGAGGGCAAGCGCCATGAGATGCGGAGGTAACAAGCACACCGGGGGCGGCCGCTACTCTAGCAAGGACTATCGCTTTCCCCTTTAGTAGAGGTGATGTTTATAAAATGGACAAATGGATAATTTTTTTAATATAATTAAGAAGGGTAAAGGGGATATTTTTAATGAATAATTATATTAATATAATAAATATAATTAAACGAGGCATGGTCATCTTTTGATACGTTGAAGCGATTTGCATTCGCCATGAAAGCCAAACGAAGGTTGAAATGGAATACGTGGTGGCGTTCTAAATAAATGTTTTCGGTGACGTTTGACTTACACCGCCTCCGACATTTTTACTTTCCACTATTTTTAATTTAACATTTTAAAGAAAAAATAGTATTTAAGAAGCTGCAAAATTAAATTTCCATTAACGTGCTATAATTTCGCTAGAGGACAGGTATTTTGTTTTTCATCATGGTTTGTCAGGATAAAATTTTACCTTTATCATTATTAAAATTATGTAGAGTTATATTGATAACATTGCATTATGAGAGGTGTAAGATTATTTCGTTTTATTACGGGTGGTGATTGAATTATGTAATATGTCCTATAATGTATGCATTTAAAAATTAAAACCCGAGCTCAAATTTTGGCATCGTTTTATTAGTTTTTAGGTACAAGAAAAACTACAAACTTTTCGAATTTTCCAATTTGTAATTTTGGTGGATTATTTTGAAGTATATGTTTAGTTTCATTTCTTTTAGGTTTTTTTATTTTCCATTTTTAAGGATTCTTACTTTTGTGTTCACAAATTCATATTAAATTTGATAGTGACCACTTTACAAAAGAAAAAATTGTATGTGGCAAATGGTTAAGAAAATAATTGAATAAATATGTTTTATGACGTAAAATTCTTGTTTCTACTTTAAAAATTAAATTTTTCAATTTAGAGAAAGAGAAGAAAAATATTTTCCTTTAAAGAAGTAGAGTGAAAAAATTAAATAACCCGAAATTAAACTGGTATAATTAATGATTATTCTTAGTTTTATAGCCATAATGATACTAAAAATTTGGCTACAGTTTATACTCTAAAATATAAAACAATAAAATGTTGCGTATCTATTAGGACCTAATTTAAAAATATTAATATACTAATGTGTGCGCTGTGATATATACTACATGTTACTAGTTGGCAGATGATTGTTTTTGGTGATTGATGATTGGCAGATGATTGTGCATACGATTAAGTGGCAACTGATTGTGCAAAAAGTGGTAAATGATTGTGCATACAACTATAAAATAAGAAGGAAGCAGATAAAGCGATAGTTAATAATTATGAAAGTCACCAAAAATAACAAACAACGATACGCGTATCAAAGAAAAGAAAAAAAAGGAAAACATATATAGTTGTACATACATTTGTATTATGTATCGGCAAGAGACAGTCACGATTTAGGAGGAAAATTCAGGAAGGAGCTTGTATATTGTTAGGAATTAGTTATAAAATATTAATTTTTCAGATGAAACTTGAATGCGTGCAGTGACGTCTATCGCGATCCAACTCATTCTGCAATTTGGCAGTATAATCATTGAAAGTATATTCAGGATTATGTCATGTATAGAGTTTAGTAAGGTAAAGAGATTTTGAGAGCTATGTTCGATGCTATATGCCTGAGGTGGAGAATCTGGTGGTGAGATAATCTGGATAATTTACAATGGAAGAAAAATTAAAGACGATTTAATCGTATTGAAAACATTAATATATAAAGCCGCTGATAGATTTATAGACAAACGTCCGGCACTTAAGTGGATTAATACTGATTTAATTAATTTTAGATACAACTGCATAAAGTACAAGAAATGTAACAGACCGGAGAGAACAGAGGGAGTGAGCTATAGACAATGTACATTTGTTCTTATTTTAATACAATATGACATGCTGCTAGTATGCAGCAATGAAGGCTCGTAATTTAAACTATAGTAATTTATTAATGGGCATCTACACATCGATGTGGATAACAAGAGAAAAAAATGTGTTAGGGGAGAGAAGTATTGCAATATCATATCGTTCTCTAACTTTTTTACATAAAAGATGGCGTATGAATAGAGAAAAATAGAAAGTTGTAGCAAAACTTAGCATTTTTCATCATTCGACCAATTCTAATAGTTACTTGGTTATGTCAATGGTTTAAAAGAAATGACAGCCTTTTGTAACTCTGAAATAACTCGCTGAAAAACAAACTTTCGACACGCACTGGCTAAAAATACACGCTAACAATTTTATTTCCATGCATAAAGTATTCCGCGTTAGAAACATCAGAACCATTAAACAACATATTCTCAAGCCAAAGCAAACTAAAAACTTGTCAAAGGCGGCGCGTGTAGATGTAATACTGCTTACACTTAAGTATGGAAATTACGATAAAAAGGAAAGGAGGAAAAACACACACTCAAGACATTGAAAGCGAGTGCTTCATGGTTTATATATATGTTTGAATACGAACAAAGGCCCGATATAAATTAAATACCCAACTTTGATATTCATTGATGAAGCTTATTGTGCACACACGAGTTTTTTTTAATTTTCTATTGAATAAATCATTTGAAGAAGAAGTTAAAACAACAGGGAACAGGGAGAATAAACAAGAAGATCGACAAAAACAACCCCAGAACACGAAAATGTGGTATGTTGTTTTGAAAATTTTTTACCAACATTAAATTATTTGAATTAATACTCTTCTTATAGCAAACTAATCGATAGAAAAATAATAAGCAAAATTAACAGAAATCAGCGAATAAGCATTATTAACAAAAAATACAAAAATAACTCGCTGAAAATATTAAAGTGTAGATAAATTGTATAAAATGAACTCCTTATGTTTTCTATACCCGTCAGTCTGTCGATTCATATATCACAGCATTATAACTATTTTATTTAAAATCCAGTCGCAAGAAAATTCTGTATGTGTACCTAGAATAACTAGGCCAATAAATAGTAGAGAAATTAAATTTTAATATTCTTTTTTTTGATAAACCTCTCCCTAAATAAAGCTTGGGGATGAAAATGATTTCTTCAGCTACTTTTAATCTCAACCTAGTTACAAAGGTAATTTAGTAGTTAGCTTGGTTCACTTTGCACATGTGGGTCACAATCTCGAAATAAAACTGACAAATACTCCAAACATAATTTTCCGTTTCGGGTCATATAACTATGAAATACTAGCCGCGCTTCACAGTTTAACCCACGTAGTATCAGAGTAGTAGCAGAGTGCGATCTTTAAACGCTTCCGCTTCGTTCACCAAACGACATCAGTCTTCGAGATTATATCAGCGGGAATACTAGGGATGATCAGAATCAATAATTAAGTAGGTCTATTTCTATCTTGCACAGTTTTGGCAATATTCCCCAAATTATGTTACATTTATGTTCATTGTTCTGCACTTATGAGTTATAGCATGATGATATATCTTTAAAGTATAGGTTTTCTAACCCAAAGAATTGTTGTACTGTGACTTGTGGTTCCAGAGATTAATGCGCCAAAATAAACAAAGCCAACGACAAAAGTTTTCGATTTATTACTGCCTCACCCCTGTCAATAGTAGCGTGATGATATGTAGCTTTATTATCTTTTAAACTATGACTACTATGCATATAAAAGAATGTTTAAAAGCGTATGTGTAACTCCAGAGATTTGCAAGATCAAACAAATATACAATTTTTTCCGCTTTTCATTAAATTTTTCAAGCGCGCTCTAGCGCTAGGTTTAACAGATTTTAAATAATTACAATCTATTTGAAAAATACTAAGAAATTTGCAAGATCAAACAAATATAAATTTTTTCCGCTTTTCATTAAATTTTTCAACCGCGCACTAGTGCTAGGTTTGAAAAATACTAAAATTGTTTGTAATTTTTACGAGTTTATACGTCGAAGCATTGACACTGAACAAAATTTTTTTTCACCTTGGAGTTTATATAGTTTTATACTCAATCCATAAGCTGGTAACTTTTCAATTTATTACATTAAATAAAGTATCTTTATATCGTGGATTAATAATGTTAAATGATTAATTAATACAAGTTCGCCTTATACTAAACCACTTTTGCTAAAATTTTAAGATAATGGGGTAAGTTTATAACATTACATAACTGAAAAATTAATGAAATATTTAAGAGAATTTCCACAAAAGTATCGCTCCCTTAGGTATACAGTTAATTAATAAGAAATTAACCCAAAGCTTATAACTGGCTTCTTTATTAGAATATTCAATAAATTTTTTAAACGAGGTAGATTCAGGAAACTAGAATATGCGATAGAGTATTTAAAAGAAAAACTTTAGAATATCGTGGCAGCATTTTTCTACGTAATAGACTAGCCCAGATAATAGATTATTGAGTCATCTTCACGTAATCAAATCACGAGTTATTTGAGCACCGCACAACTAAAGCAGATAATTAAGGGCGAACCAGCATCGGTGATATCGGAACTACTGTCCGACAGGCATCGAAGTTAAATATTATCAGCATATCACTCGTTACAACATCGTGCATGAGTTGGGTTTAATGCATACTTAGGAAGTACGAGTACATCTCGCGATGCATACATAATTGCTTTACGAGCTGGGATGCATAGTAATTCATGGTATTTTAATTCCAACCGGCTTGATCCATCAAATCACGAGTTATTTGAGCACCATACAACTAAAGTAGATAATTAAGGGCGAACCAGTATCGGTGATATCGGAACTACTGTCCGACAGGCATCGAAGTTAAATATTATCAGCATATCACTCGTTACACCATCGTGCATGAGTTGGGTTTAATGCATACTTAGGAAGTACGAGTACATCTCGCGATGCATACATAATTGCTTTACGAGCTGGGATGCATAGTAATTCATGGAATTTTAATTCCAACCGGCTTGATCCATATATTGTTTAGGAAAACATTTCATATTTTCGATAGGAAACAATTTTAATGGCATCCATGATAGTAAACAGATTATAGCCAATTATTTTGAAGAAAAAATCGATTTTGATGGAAGTGTATTTCGGGCTTGATGATATTTTACTTTACGTTATAATAAATGTTTGTAGGGATAATTCTATATGGCTATTAACAAACGCAAACCAACTGATTGGCGAGCAACTTTACATTGACTTTCATTAAACATTGTAAAACACGATTGAATGAAATAAAATCCTAAATAAAATTCATTAACATCCATAAAAAATTAGAAATATTAATAAATTAAAACTATACGAATACGAAAAATGGTTGCTTCTTTATTCTACAGTGTACTTTCTGATATACAAGACCAAAATTATATTTGTGTACATCTAGAATAAACCATTATAGGTGCAAGTATATTAATTTATCAATAATATTGGAAAATCAGGTTCCTTCATTTGTTTTCCAAGTGATTAATAATAAAAATTTATTTCAATTGTAAATAAACTTTCTTTTCAAAAGGCTCAGGGCAGCTCTGCGCAAATAGCGCAGGAATTTAAGATACTTTATGCCTTAAAAGTAATTTTTGCAATTGCATATATGCAACCATATCTAATTTTAAACTTATTCCTTATTTTACTTATTCAATGGTCGTAGGAATGACGTTTGTAATTCAATTCGTTTAGATACATCACATTTATTTATTATCCATTGATCTTTGTAAATGTTTCCTAGTAATATTTAATTCTTACCAATGTAAACAACACATTTATACAAATTTAAGATAATTTCTGTAAAATTGTCTTCATAATCTTCATACTTAGTTAGTTGAGATCCAATATAGAAAACCTTCCCGATTTAGGTGAGGTTTATTTTCAATATTGTATCATTTTGTACTTGTCTCGCAGCTGCGGTATTTGCTAGCTACTGGCTAAATATAATTTACCAATCTGGCCATCAGTTTAACTTTCGGATTGAGAAGTTTGTGTCCGAATATTAATTAGTGTCCGAATATTAATACATCATTTCTGACACAGCGTCGAAGAGAGTGGCGAATTATAGCCTCTTCTATTGATCTTTAAATGACTCTCAGCTTCCATGTATTTACGCAGGCTGTCCTAGATTTCGGAATAACCTCGTTTATAAATCTAGAAATAATTTTTTATGTAACCATATTTAATATCAATAATTCCAAGTTATCAGTAATTTGGTTGGTTTTCATAGGCAATCCCAAAATAATAGTTATTCCACGTTACCGAAAGGATAAATGTCCTTCGAAGTAATGAGATGGGTACCGTACGCACAGCATGTGATATAAAAGGAAACATGTTATTGTTCAGACTCCAGTTTCCGTCATCTCTATCGTAATATTTATTTACATCGCGCACAACGAAGTCAAGAGACATAAACTAATTAAACTCATAAAGCCGTGTGATTGTAATACGCTGTGGAATCCGATTTAATTATCAGCCTCTCACACTATGTAGCGCGTCGCTTCAACCCACAGCTCCTATGTTCATTACATGCGTTTGTTCATGGCTTTTTCACATTACCCATACACGCACGCGTGACTCGCTTCAGGTAACGTTATTAATATCAAACGAACGAATCGTCTACCCGAGGGTTCAATGTCAATAGAGCCGCATCACGCTTCGCCGGATCGCGTCTTAATCACTTCGCTCTCTTTAATTGGATACATATTTACATCGTACGTGTGCTTACAAGATTTTAAAAATAAAATGTAAGCTGTCAGTGTTTTAGCGTCGAGGTGACAGTTTGGAATCGACCTATAAATGATAGACGGTGACTAGAAGTATAATGTACAAATTTCAAAATTACTATGATAATATTAAAAACCGGACACTGTAAGCAAGGACAGCAAAACGTATTAAGATATGGTTCTGTAAAGACTGTTTGCACCTTCCACAATCTTGCCAACATGAGATGGTCATAAGTAAATTTAGATTTGCTATTGTAATATACGTGAATAATATACGTGTTTTAAATTTCATTTTTTCTTTTTATTACCTTAATTTTTTTTAAAAACACCGCACTATTTGATGAAAAACTGTAAAAATATGGGCCAGTACTCCTAAATTTATTTTCGCGTAATTTAATTTCTCGTTAGGCTCTGAGTTAAATAGAAGCAGAATTTTCGTGAAAAATTAGAAACAAACAACATATAAGTCCGTAACATACGGCTGGACAAGATACAAGAAGAAGTATACGTGTGACTCTAAAAATCATAATATTGTTTGTTATTTGTTTTCGCTTCATATTTTCCAAAACTAAGTTACTTTACATTTCTTTTTAATTATTATGGCATAAAAGTATTTTTGCTAGTTAAATATACATAATATAAAGAAAAATTAATAATATAAACCGCTCCAGCCTTCCGACAATAGTTTCACTCACTTCTATCCATATATGTACTACGAGATTTCAAATGGTTTAGTTCATCATAAAATCACATTTACGGAAAATGTCGAAACAAACTCACGTGAAAAAAATATCATCCTTTTTAATATGAGATGAATTTAAAATGAAATGAAAGTATTACGGTAAATTAAGAATGGTCAAATTTTCTTTTGTGTAGAATAAATTGATATTTAGGTGGTACATTTTGATAAAATATCCCATAGCTACTCAAAGGAATTTGCTAAAATGGGCTTGGTATTACAGAAAAAGGATATATTAAAAGCTCAATGTCCAATCCGAAAGGTTAAATTTTTCCCCATAAAAGTTCATTTTTCTGCATACTTGAGGCCAACACTACATGGATTTTTGCTAACACCCTTAGTGCTATGGCTATTTTAATTACACACACACACACATATGTATGTACATATATATATATATATATATATATATATATATATATATATATATATATAAATACATATAATGAAAGTAATTCGGAAATATTGTAGCAGGTTTTCAGAAAAATGTTTATAATAAGTTCGAAAGTGAACGCATATATCTATGAAATTGGAAAGCTACTTCACCCAACTGTTTCATTATGTATATTTCTCAACTTTGTCCTTCTAGACACAAGTAAAGTTTTGTATGCATTATGTTTTTGTGTTAAATTTCTCAATTCACGTAACAGGCCTTCGGTCAGCAGTTGGTTTCTTTTTTCCTAAGACGTATATCAATAAAATCCTAAACTACCCAATCGGGAATTTTCTTCGACAAATTTTTATCAATAAATCTTTGTTATCCTATTCATAATGTACTTTCAATTTAAAGAGAACTCATTACTACGCATATTCAATGCATTATGTAAAGACAAGAAAATATAAAAAATATTCGATATTTACAACAAATTTATGCGCACTTCTTTTTGCATTTCCATTACAATGAAACCTGTTCTTACAATGCATTTTATACATTTGTAATAGGTGACTTCTGTGGCTTTAATTGATATAAAATATACCTTTACATGACGAAAATCATGTTTCATACGTAAAATATTACAATATTAGATAATGTTACGGTTTATACCCGTGATAATATTGAATTTTATTAAAAGATGATACATACGAGCACGTAAGAAAATATACTTTATTAAAAGGTATATACAAAAATGGAATCCTTATGAGATCACTCCCATATTCGTCTGTCTGTGTATAATAAGCGTTTTTGTCAGACATCCCTTGTCGTAAAAATTTTAAATCCAAAAATTGGGCAATTAAATATTAAATTCGGAAGGAGTACTGCCGCCCAGTGGTAGGTACTGACTTCGTTCGTATAACGTTGCGGAAAGCTGGGCCAGTTTGTTTACAATAATATACATATTTGTTGAACATTCTCAACCTCCATCCCTTAGGGAATTTTTTTAGAGCTCGTATTGTAATAAAATATGTAACTTATCACTCGCATAATGCATTTGTTCCACTAGAGCCACTTAACACACAGAACATGAATCAACTTTTAGTATTTTTTTCTCAACAAAGAATTACTGTTTATGATTTTGACATTAGTCAATACTCAACTGAATTTTCAGAATGCAATGCAATCTTGAGCGGACGTGCGTAAACATTTGAATTGGGAATTTTTTTAGAGCTCGTATTGTAATAAAATATATAACTTATCACTCGCACTTTTGTCCCACTAGCGCCACTTAACACACAGAACACGAATCAACTTTTAGTATTTTTTTTTTCAACAAAGAATCAATGTTTATCATTTTGACATTAGTCAATACTCAACTGAATTTTCAGAACGCAATGCAATCTTGAGCGGACGTGCGTAAACATTTGAATTGGGAATTTTTTTAGAGCTCGTATTGTAATAAAATATTTAACTTATCACTCGCACAATGCATTTGTCCCACTAGCGCCACTTAACCACAGAACATGAATCAACTTTTAGTATTTTTTTCTCAACAAAGAATCACTGTTTATGATTTTGACATTAGTCAATACTCAACTGAATTTTCAGAATGCAATGCAATCTTGAGCGGACGTGCGTAAACATTTGAATTGGGAATTTTTTTAGAGCTCGTATTGTAATAAAATATATAACTTATCACTCGCACTTTTGTCCCACTAGTGCCACTTAACACACAGAACACGAATCAACTTTTAGTATTTTTTTTTCAACAAAGAATCACTGTTTATGATTTTGACCTTAGTCAATACTCAACTGAATTTTCAGAACGCAATGCAATCTTGAGCGGACGTGCGTAAACATTTGAATTAGTCAGTCACTCTCGGACACTCACATCCGACGACAAATTTGTATGTTTGTTGCTGAAATTAATTATTGGTATTCAGCCAGTTTCATATTTTTCTGTAAATCGAGAAGTATAATGAGTGATTTTGGTCTGCAGCCCTTTTTATATTTCCTGCGGAATACTTGAATAAACGTAACATTATAGAAAATAAAATAATATTCCGAAAACTTTATAATTTGTAATATATTTTTTAAAGGAGTTGTTACATAAAATTAAAACTAAAATATAACACAAAACAGAAATGAAATAGAAATGTTAATATTTAGATAAATTGAAGATTATTGCTCAAAGAGTTCCCTCACTATATTTCAACATTTCATTCGAGAAATTTGTAGCACGTTATTGATTTAAATACAATAAAATAACATTTTCACATGTTCCAATGCATAGTTAATTTCAATAATATGTATATTTAATTATTGTCTCAACTTCAATACACAATACATGACGCGTCAGTTTTATTCTTTTTGTAATATGTAATATTTTATCTATATTTACGGTTGCATTGTACAAGCTAATAGATTTATATGGAGAATAACACATTTACATTGTATATGCATTCTTTTGTTGTCAGTTTGGATACACTTTCATGCTAAACATTTTGTTTTTATATAATATCGACTCTATAGGCAAATACTTGAGATAGGTAGCTAATTGGTAAATCATCTGTGGAGAGATACTTACAGAACTATACGAATAAATTTTATTTCAATTTTTCATTACCCTAGTTCCAATCTTTGTATGGATCACTATTTATGTTGTTTTCATAATTTCTCCAACAATTTTATATATTTGTTGAAACCCAATTAAACAAATACGACAAATAACTTAATATCGCTATTACGAAAACAATAAATTTGTAATACGTGTCCGTAATGGATATAACAAAACAAGAATTAACATTTAATAATATTCCATTAATAACAACGACTGATATAACAAAAGTAATGTTATTTATTAAACTCGTTAAGAAGTCATCGATAAGCGTGGATAGTTGGTATTCAGCAGTATTTTGTTTTTTTTTGGTGAAAGTCGCTTCATGGTAGTCTTGATGTAAGTACATTTGCGGAATATATTATTACTAAACAGAAAAAGCAAAAACTTACACCGTAATGTAATGTAAATATAATACGGTTATGGAATATGTTTAATAAAATAATATGTGTATGTATGTAGGATACATTATTAATCGATAAAGCTGAGTAATATGAGTGCATGAAATGTAATTGGAGATTGAAGATGTGCAGCACTTGAATTGTAATCTCATACATCAGAACGGATATTTTTGTGGCATTAAATAATTTTATTTAAATATTATTACTTACCTGCGACACATTAAAGTTTCTATTCTCGAGTCATTTTTATTGTAGTATGGTATTCATAATTAAGTATAAACTTTAAATAAATATCGTAAACTTAGTTGTTATTTAATGGCCACTGTAATAAAGCCAGTGATATGTCTTTTCTTATTAAAGTGTTGTTACCTGTTGAAATGACCATTGGACAGATAAGTGTTCTTTAATTGTTTATATAAATAATAGAAGACTACGTTCGAGTAGATTAAACAGTAAGCGAAACTGAAAAAAATAAAGTTTTTTTCCGTGAATCACTTGGTGCAAATGAAATTTTCGCTAAATTCTATCATATTTCATGAAACACAATTGAAAAAATTAAGTATATTATGATAACTTTTGCACATTGTGGTAATGTCATGTTTTTACTGACTTTTGTGGTTTTTTTTTGTATTCATAGTCGTATTCTAGAGTATGTCAAAATTAATTATTGTACTGCACTAAAATAAGTTGGTTATTTTATTGCATATAATTATGGATCACACTTAAAAATTATTACTTAATATTTTAGTTCTGTTAATATCAAAAAAATTAATCAATCAATTTTCACTTTGGAGATGTTTAGGTACATTTTTTTATGTAAAACAATATTCTACTTTGAAAAATATTTACATAAATTTAACTATTAATAAAGTTAAGACAGCCTCACGCGTCGGTAAATGTTATGGAGTTACCTTTTAGCGTGTCATGTATTCGTATAAAGCGAGACTCATACCAATAAATTTCTAGTTATACTAAAATTTAAAAAGTTTAAAATACATAAAAATGCAATTTATTGCTTTCTCTTGGATCATAAACTGTTTTAAAAAATTCTGTAGAAAGTGGGCTAATTTGAATAAAAATGTAAATATAGTCTCTAAATATTTCTGCTAGCGGTAACGAATAGGTACCAAAGGTAAGCAAATCGATTGCTCACTTTTGGTACGTTTTCTTTATTTTTCTAAACCATATATATATCGTCATCCTTAAACGAATCTAATGAAGTCAAAACTCCAATTAAAATTGTTCTAAAACTGGTGTAATTGAAATGATAAAACACTTAACTATAATTATTAATGGTTTAGCTAATGACGATGCTTTCAACGGTATGGTATGCGGTATATATATGACTTAATTTTTTTAAAACAAGGAAATAAAACCAACAAGTATTTTGAAATATTTAGCTATATACATCCAAGAATTATTTTGCAGGTTTCAAAATTCTCTTTTATTGTTCGTTCGTACTTATAATAGAACTGATTGTTTCTTCGTATAATAGAAATGTGCTTCCGTCGTCCGATTTTATGATATAAAGCAGTCTCAACAAGCGATCTGTAATGATCATCTACATTCTCCTTTAAAATATTTTGTAGATAACACACTTCCCATAGTCACTTACGGTTGAAATATTAAAACTTAAACTTTATCCGATACTCTCCGAATCTTCTCGCGTAAGTTATTATTTTTCATTACCCACGCAAACACTGAAAGATGTGACATATTTTATAGCCACTAGGATATTAAAAATAATACTAAAGTTTTATGTCACCCAGATAAAATGTAATACCGTGAAGTAAATTTCTGTATTATTAAATAAATATTAGTAGGATTAATAAATAGTTACTTAACTCCAAACTGTACAGTTTTGTTACTAATTTCTCTAAATCTATTAATACATTATAAATATTTAATTCCCTTTATATATCGAAGTATACTTAGCGTAAACAATATTAGACTATTTCTTTTAACTTGGTGAAAATATGTTTCTTTCTCATTTAAGCACATGAAATTTTTAGCATACAATTCGTTTACGACAGTATTTTCTTTTACACCAAGTCGAATAAAGTGTACTATTCTTATACTTTTATATATTTCATAAATATAAAATAAAAAAAAAATTAATAAAAATAAAAAAAAAAAAGTAAAAAACTTAAAAGTGATAAGTAAAATAAGTTTAATTACTAGTACATGATAAATAAAATAGGTTGAATGAAAGTTTTTCATACTCGTGTTAAAACTTGTTTATAAATAAAATTTCATTAAAACATTCAATGTATTCATTTCGCAAAAAAATATGACCAGGGCGAACTAACGATGTCATTTAATCGTCGCATCCATTCACGGTATTTTCATCTTGCTATTCACCTTGCTGCTGCATTCAAGGTCTTATTTGTTTCCCTCGTGACGAGTGCCCTCGTCACGTTCTGATTTATTTGTTGCATTTGAATAATTGAAAGGGCATGAAGATAAAATTACATAATAACCTGTTATATATTCTCCTTTGGTTAGAAAATTTTCCATAAATAATAAACTGAAAAATAATATATTTTTACAGCATATTTTTAATTTTTGTTACTTGTGGAATTTTCTCATTACAAAATCAATAAAGACCAAATTTTTAATGGTTTTACTATTTCATTACAAGAGTTTTATCAATGTTGCTTATTAAAGATCAACGTGAAATGTGGATGTAGTAATTATTGTCAAAACTACGAGGAACAAACGTATTTTTATTCGTAGTTTTGACATTAATTTCCAAATATTAGGAAAGAGATTGGACAATTTCCACACCATCTTCCGCAAAAACTAAACCCTCGTGAGAAAATAAGCATTATTAAACGTTTTCGTTATTGCTTATTCTAATTTGGTGGAAAAATAATGACATGAATCGATTGATAAGCTAAAATATGTGCCAAAAGGAATAAAGTTTTGTACGGTGTATAATTTGAGTAATAATATATAAAAATAATGATCTAAAGATTTAATTACCTCAAGGTATTTAGGTAAATTAGTTAATATAAAAAAGCACAGCGGTTTAGGAAATTATTTAGACTATTCAGTTCGTATTATGAATCAGAGGCCGTTGCTTAAAATTACGATTGCATAAAAAAGTTGTATCCAAATATATGTTTCTTTACATTGGTGTGCTTGTTTTTTCTTCAGATCTATTCTTCGTCCACTATTTTGTTTCAAGCAATCAAATATTTCTGAAAATTATATAATATTCTAATGATTATTCTATAAAGTTCACAGCATTAAAAAAGTTTAAACGTTAGGTGGCCTCTCCGGGAAACATTTCTGGACATCTTTAGAGTGAGATATCAATATGTTTATTTGGCATTTTCTTATCACGTAACGGCAATCACAGAGTTTGACACACATAGGCTCGTATTATTAAACAAAATATAAAACCAGATCAAATCGCGATTACGTATGTCTAGATTAATATGAAGTAAGTCTAGATTAGTATAATGTAATCGAGTTTGTAAAATCAAAGACTAACCGATCGGAGGTTTATGTTTCGGTTGATTACTTTCGCCTGCGCAGTACTTATTTTTTATTACCTTTTTTAATTATATATTTACCCAGTTCCTCCATATACACGAACAAAGTCGCTGGTAAAATCTAGCATAAAATATAAAAAAGGCGTAATAAAAAATAAGAACTGTGCGCCAATCGTTAGCTAATTTCAGGCACATCTTGACATATGGAATTATTTATTGACAGTTGTTAACACTGATCATATACTAAAGTTGTAAGAGCCGTTTTTTTTGGCTGAAAGTATTGCGTTTAACGACCTAGTAGTAAAATGAATACAAGAAAAAGAAACTACATGGAAACAGAGAAAAGGCTGTTGTTGCAGATATTGGTCCTTGACAAAGATGTAATTGAAAATAAACGCATCGAGGGAGCAAGTGTCACTATTTCACATATTTGTATTTTTATTGTGTTCCCATCTTTTCATGTTTCAATCAAACTTATAATGTTAAAATCGTCAATAGAACTAAAAATATTGACATTAGTTAGCTCTATTGACTACTCCAGCTCTATTTTTTACTCTCGATTTGGTGGAGTGCCTACGTTACTGCGGTGTAGAGGAAAATAGGAAATACTAATGCTCGAAAAGCGAATCAACTTTTCCATAGCAGACCTAGTAATCTTCTTACGCCTTTTGTTTTTCCGTACCTATGTCATTATAAAAAAATAATGGCTCAGATAGAAATTTTATTGAACCATTTCGCATTTCCCTAGTTGTATAATTTTGGACAAGTTATCCTTAGCACGGCCAACAATCATAATCATCGTATTATTGGGAATATTTTTTTGCGATTACAACACGGACTGAGTTCCGTACTATTGAATCCATATACCAAAAATTCAGTATCAGACAGGGTTTGTCCAAAATTGCACAAATCATTCCACCATTCCTTTTATATATTATTATTCAAATTATCTGCACAAATCATTACATCGTTCTTTTTAATATTATTACTCAAATTATCTTCCATACAAAACTTTGTTCGTTTTGGCACATAGTTTTGCTTATCAGTCGATTAATATCACATAATGAAATTCTTCGGATAAATGTACTATACTCCATTCACGGTATTTTCGTCTTGCTATTCACCTTGCTGCTGCATTCAAGGTCTTATTTGTTTTCATCGGGCACTCGTCACGTTTGCATTTGAATAATTGAAAGGGCATGAACAAAAAATTATATAATAACCTGTTATATATTCTCCTTTGGTTAGAAAATTTTCCATAAATACTAAACTGGAAAATAATATATTTTTACAGCATATTTTTAATTTTTAGCTTAGCAACTATAACATTGGGATACCTGCCGGTACAGGGCTAAGTAGAAGGTAGTAGACCACGTAGAAGAGCACTGAGTAAATGGAAAATATAAGTCAACGAAATCACAAATGTTCCCCTAGAGAAATGTGTCTCAAAAGTAACTGTTTAAAACGAATAGCAATTTTTTCTATAGCGCGTCATTCAAGTGCAACACACTTGATACTGTGACCAACACGAAAAAATAGAATTGAGGTTTATGTGTATCAAATACTTGTAAATATATAACTATGTATGGTTATTAAATATATCATAAAATGTAATCATAACGAGCAGTGGAGAAGAGCAAATGTCGTGTAATTTTGATATTATTTAAAGAAATGTGACTTTTTGCTCATACAAAACTTAACCATACGATTTATCTTACTTTCTCTGGAAAATTTTAGGTAAAGTTTAATAAGTCGTAGAACTTTGTTTGTTTTCGTATAAACATATTTAAAACCTAATTACATCGTCTACAACTGCAGAGCTATTTATTTTTACTACAGCTAGTGGTTTCGTCCTAAATGGGTATTATAATATATCTATAATTTGATTTATATAAAAATTGGTATCGAATCTGAAAATAATAATTACTCAGACCGAACAACTTAGATTATATAGACTGAGAGTCCTTTGTTATTTCCAGAATCTGTTTTAATCAAAATCATAATAATTTCATATCTAACCTAAATCGTTTTTGCAATAGTCATATATAAAAATATAAAATTTCTGCTTGTTTAAAAAATATAGGCATGGTAAAAAACCATCTCGTTCTAGATGATGTTAAATATCATATCCTCTCAACCATATCATACCATCTCATATTCGGCTCAGAGTGTCTGATTTTTATTGCATTATGTACATTTTACGAGAATAAATATGAAAAAAAGCAACAAAATTACCTTTTTAACTTACAAAAACATACAGTTCATAACATGTGATAAAAAGGACGTAACGAGCCGTCAATTAGAGTAATCATTATAATTACAAAATCATTTCATTCGTAAGATCCTTGGTAGACGTTACGACATAACTAGAATGTACTGGCTCACAGCGATCATGATTCTTACATCAAAATTCATATTACACAACCGGCCTCACACAACTCTCCAGTAATAACCGTGGGCCAACCGAGTAAATATAAAACGAGCGGCTAAACGAAACCTGCAGAGCGTACAATTATAAGGTAGTTGAAGCGAGGGTGGATGCCGCGAGACGGGGCGGTAACAAGCACACCGGGGGCGGTTGCCGCTTTAGCGACTCTTGCGTTCCGATTTCGGCGGAGGAGATATTTCTGAATGGATAATTATATTTTAACAATGCATAGTCGTCTTTTGATACGTTGAAGCGTCTCGCGGATACCGATGAATGCCGAACAAATTCGGAATACGTGATGGCGTTCGAAAGAAATGTTTTCGAGTGAATTAGGGCTTACACACATCATACTTTTCCCTATTGATAATTATTCGATATCCGCATATAAATTAAATATCAAAATTTAATAAAATGTGTTATTACATTTGCAAGAACGTTTTCGTAAGAGGTAAAATATTTTTGTTAATATGAGCATTGTATAATAATTCTAATTTTTATGGATGCTTTTCTTTAATTAACGCTGAGTTTAGTTTACTTTGTCTTTATATCTTCCTCTTCTTAGAATTAATACTTTCCTTTTAATAAAGAAAGTTGCATTAAATATGATAGTAATTATTTCGTAATATACAATCTTTGAGGCAATTTACTGAGAAAGTAATTGAATAAACTTATTCTGAAATTCCTACCCTAAATATATTTTTCTCTATGTATTTAAAGCGAGTAGAATATATTTTTAAAACCCCTTGTTAAGAAAACAGAAAGATCCGTATTATATTCGTAGTGCTGGTTATAATTTGGGATGAATAGTTAGTTTTCCAACAATAATTATATTAGAAATTCGACTATAATTCTACAATCTTAATAATATACTGATAGAATATTTCTTATCTAATATGATTTAATGTCATATTATTCGTATGCTCATGGATATGTTGTGATACAATTAAGATAAAAAAGGTAACAGTACGTCAACCTATGCAATGTTCTTCCTTGCTTTTATTTCAAGTTAAATAAAGTCGTATACTAATTTAAAAAATACTGTAAATGTGTGAAAATACGTTAAAGGTTTTTAATGAGAATTTTCAGTCACTTTGATATTGAAAGGATATAATTACATGCATATCTAAATAGTGCTGAAAAAACAACAGATCTAAAGGTTTCATTCGATAGAAATTACCAATGAATAGTAGATAATACATCAATTTGAGAAAATGTATATTTAAGTTCTCTATTTCTTCTCCTAAATGTACGAAAATCTAAGACATAACTTGTTGCTACATGAGCAACCTCTTCCAAAGTACTAAAATATATTACATGTTGTGGTCGACTAAAACAGATTGTGAATATTATTGCAAAATAAAAAAAAAATAACGTTATGTAAAATAAACGGAAAATCTAACATAAATAACAAATAACAAGCATTATTAAGAAAATGCGAAAAAAAAGGAAAAATGTAAAGAGCCATACATACACACATGTATATTATGTGTCGAAAAGAATAAAATATAGAGGGTTATGATTTAGGACTTAAAGCCCGACAGGGAAGATTGCTAGTTACTAATAGCAATCGCAACGATTTTTTTAAGACGACCCTTCAATGCGGGAAGTAACAGCGCATTCTGGTATCACGGGGCAACTTATTCTACAATTTGGCAGCATAATCAGGGAAGAAATATTCAAGAAAATGTCATGTTTAGAGAGCTCTTAAAGACTCAACCTTTCGAAATAAAGAAAACGATTAAGAAGAACCACGAATCAAAAATACACTCAATCAAATTTTGAAAATCTTTGACACTCAGCCTATCTCTATCAATAGACTAGCACACCAGCAAAATTATTTCCATGCATAAAGACATTCATAAAGACATCAGACTTCTTAATCAACAAATTCACAAGCGAAAACAAATTAAAACATGTCAAGGCAGCGCGTATAGATGTAGTACTGCGTACACTTGAGTATAGAAATTAGACAGAGTGTAGCAGAACAACAATAAAAAGATAATGAGAAAATAAAACGGCACACGCTCAACTTCTTGAAAGCGGACGTTTTGTAGTTTATAGGTACATCTGAATAAAAAAAGTGCCTAATGAAAATTAAACATATAGCCTTGAAATTCATTGGTGAAAACAAATGTGAACAATCAAGCTTTTTTAACGTTTATTTAATAATTAATTTAAAAAAAAATTCTTAATACAGAAATTAAAATAGCAGGTACCATAGAAAAGAAGCAAGAAGTTTTGCATAAAAAAAAGCAGGACGAAAAAAAGGAATTTGTAAAGATGAATGTTTACAAGAATTATATTAATTAACAAATCGAGACGAAAATCAATAAGCTTCTTTTCTGATAGTTAAAAGGCAGAAAGAAACCAAAAAAATATGTTAGTAGGCGTGGCTAGCCCAAGGTGGGAGGAACGAGTCTGGGATTCTTTGGTATGGTCTGTTTCAAAAAGTTATTTTGGACTGTAATTCGCAAATACCGAGTATGTATCGCACGACATTTATAAGAGTACGTTTCGAAGAGGATTTTTCAAACAAAATTATCATTTTGTAAACAATTCTGTGTATATTTAATAAGTTTTTTCTTTATGTATTTGAATTATTCCTTTATTTTTTATAATAAATTATGGAATAAAACGGTACTGTTGTATTATCAATTTGTTGTTAATAGAAACGCATAAAAATATCGTAACAAAGTCATGTCTACATATCGAATATTTTTTAAATAATACTTTTTACAAATTTTTGTGAAGAGATATAAAATAATACATTAATGATTCTGGCGCGATGTTCATATTAATTAGAGATAGCATACATTTGAATGCTACAAATATTTCCGATACTTAAGTGTTTATTCAGTAATTTTAGTAAGGCCTAGGTTTTCTTATAATACGACAAATGGATTTTATTAGGACATTTCCGCGTTACAGTAAAAATTTTGTTAAAAAACAAAAATAAATAAAATAATGAAACTTACCTAAGCATTCAATGTTTTTTAATTTAAATAAAAAGATTTAATAATAGGAGAAACATAAAACTCTTGATTGTTTTTGTGTGTCGTGAAAGTTATTAACGAATAGTGGCTCAATACTCGGTCATTGACAAATTAATGATTGCTGTCGAAATCGTGATGTGGTAAGGTTCGATTGGGATTGCACTTCTGTTTAATAATGTGTTCACATATGTGCGTAACGTTTAAACTTATTTAAACAATGGCAAGTTCGAGTTTTACGTGTGGGCGTTCTTAGGAACCGTGCGTCTTGAGCGGCAGTACCTTAATTATGTCTTATAATGCATTCAATGCACTCTCATTAAAACCTCTCAATGAGTGTCTTGTCGATATATTTGCAATGAGTCATAAGTGAACCTTTGTACACAATCGGCTCCGTTCGGTTTGTATCATTTAGTTATTCTTGTGTTAATGGACGCGATTGTAGTTAAAATTACTCGTTTTTTCAAGTTTTCGTACGTGTGTACTATCTAATTACCTGTGTGTAATCTAGAAAATATAAATTCAGAAAACTAGAAAGCTCAGAAGGCCTTATGTGAAATCGATGTTTCGAAACAGAACAAGTACCAACCCCACAATATAAAATGTTCTTAATTTATTATAAATACATATTATTATCTACATGTATTTTTATGATCTGGCAATGTTTTAACTTTAATTTTAAATTTCTAGCTGAAACGGTGACTTAAATTTAGTAATATTATCACTCTCATCAGGCTTGCAGTTTTAATAATGCGGCGCACCGCGTGGTCCAGGGTTCGGTTCCCAGGCACCCGTCGAGTAAGTCCGGATTGACATTCTGATTATGTATAAGAGGTTACTCTCGTAGGAATAAATTGGCTATGTGTATCAAATGTGTACATCAAATTTTAAAAATTATTATAAGTTTTCCTGAATAAGAATTAGTCCCCCAAATTGGAGACTCTCCGAGACCATCAAGACTAAATATTTAAGCTTAAACCCAAATATGTTAAAATTAATGTCGTTGCAGGTACTATTGGATATCGAATTTTAGTCATTTAAACCTTTTCATTTAAATTTCGAAGATGAAGTAATGACACCGGTAAGTAATCACATGCACGCGCAACTTCACTCATAATAATTAATATAAATTTTGATTTTTTAAAGGGTTATTAATTTATGTATGTATATATATATATATATATATATATATATATATATATATATGTATGTACATATATAATATCAATTGTAACCCGGCTTCCGCTATTGTTTTGAAAAATGATTACTGCTGGATGTTTCTAAGAGTTAATCTTTGGCCATTTTAATCTTAGCCCACGTGGTGATGTTGTAATACAACGAAACCTAGGTCGTGGTAAAGAACTTAAAGAAAGTAGAAATAATACTACATCACGTAGTTTCATTTAATTGGGAAACAACAAGTTATTATTCCAGTTCTAGCCCTTGTCATTATTATAGGAATATCTATTAAATTTACGCACATCGCTATTAAATGAAGTTAACTGATAAAGCCGTGTGATTGCAAAAACCATACAAGCCCTATTTAATAACCCGCCTCTCACACTCTGCAGTGCGTCGCTTCAGCCACATCTCCTACGTTCACTACATGCATTTATTCATGACTTTTTAACATTACCCATACACGCACGTTTACCCCAACCCCACGATTACCCCAACTTGCTTCAAGTAACGTCATTAATATCAAGCAGACGAATTACCTACTCGAGATTTTAATGTTACACGGGATATTCTTCCTACTTTGGCTATTTAAACTATGTATATATTTGAGATTATTATAACGAAAGTGGATATTAGTTCGGAAATTTTACAAGTTGTTATTGAAACTCTCACTATAAATTCGAATGGGGGTGCGTAAATCCATCAAATGAGGAAAATTACTTTAGCCAACTGCCTCATTATTTCTGAACTGTGTCTGCCGGACTGGATACAGGTTAAGGCTTTGTACGCATTAGGTTTTTGTTCCATTATGGACTCCCCAACTGACGGCCAATAGTTGCTTTCTGCTATAAGGCGTACATCAATAAAATAATAAAATTAATGATTCTGAAATATATTTTAACAATTTTTTATCATTGAATCTCTGTTCTATTATACATAACCCATTAAGAAGAACTCATGAATATGTAGTGTCCAAAACACATTTTATTTCGCGAATTTTATTCGTTATTAATCATTCCACCATACAAGATATGTTACGAAATATGTAACTTACAATTAATTAAATACTTCTACACATATCTTAAACTAACATAATTAGTAGAAGATATTTCAAATATATTTCATTTTGATGGAAGAGTTACGTTTAATATATATATATATATATATATATATATATAATTATATGACTAGAATATCTTCAATACATTATGTAAGGATGAAAAGATAAAACAGAAATGATACTTCTAACGAATTTATCTGCGCTTCTCTGCGCATTTCCTCTTCAATGAAACCTCATTTTAAGATCTTTTTATATATTCGTGATAGGTAACTTTTATGGTTTTACATGCTATAAAATAAACGGTTTGACGATGAAATGTATGTGTTATACGTAAAATATTACAACGTTAGATAATGGCACAGTTTACACATATAATGACATTGAATTTTATTACCAGATAAAATCTATGAGCACATAATAAACTAACGTATCTCTAATCGATGTACCCGATAAAAATTTATTTACCAAGACGGAATCTTTATAAGGTCGCTCACGTGTTCATCTATTCGTATATCACAATTGTTTTTTCAGAAACCATTTGACGCAAAACTTGAAAATGAAAAAACTGGGTACATAAATATATAGCCATTATTTCCGAAGGAGTAAAGTCGTCCAGTTGAAGTCCTGATTTCGCTCCATATCGTTGGGGAAATTTTATACTGCAGCGCCCATTTATTTATAATGCGCATGTTTGTGGAATATTCTCAACCTTCATCCATTAGGTAATTGCTTTAGAGATGGAATTGTATTGAAATATGTAACTTATCACTTGCACAATGCATGTGTGCCACTAGCGCCTCTTAATATGTAGAGCACAAACCAACTTTTAGTATTTTTTGCTTCTTAAGGGATATATTTTTGCGATTTCGGCATTTTTCGACATTAAATTTGTTGTTTTTGAAAAATCGGTCGAAAGAACTATATCGCAACCTTGAGCTTACGTGCTTTATGCACGCACATATGAATTAGTCACTCATTCACTCACTTACAACCGACTGTGTAACGTATATATGTGTGTGCGTTTATGCGTGCGTGCGTCCGAGCGCACGTGTGAGCGTAAATGCGGACGTGCGTGCCTGAGAGCGTGTGTGCATTGGCGCGTGTACGCGGGTACGCCTGTGCGCGTCTGCGCAAGAGCGTGCAAGTGTGTGTTCGTGTCTGTGCATGCGTGTGCGCGTGCGCGTGGGTGCGTGTGTGCGTGTGTGTGTGCTTGTATTTGCGTGTGTGTGTGCTTGTGTGTGCGTGTATGTGTGTACATGTGTTTCATGGACTTTTAATTTCGTGGTGATTAATGGCACTCAACAAATTTCATATCATTTCGTAAACCGGAAAATACAAACAGTGAATTTGGTACGCAACCTTTCTAATGTTTTCCCAACAGTATTTGGAAGAAATGTCACAATATTGAAAATAAAACAACAATTTCTAAATCATATAATCTGATATAATTTTTCTAAAGTTGTACTTAAATGACATTAAAACAAAAAGAACGTTTGAATATTATTATTCAATAAATTTATACTTATAACTCACAAAATTTTCTCATTATGTTTCAGTATCTAATTCCAGAAACATGTTATGTGAAATGGATCTAAATGTAATAAAAAAATATTTTCCAATATTCGAATTAACAACTCGTATTCAACTTGTTGGTATTTAATTGGTCGTGTTTAGTATAAGGCGCTTGTCCGATCAGTTTGACTCATTTTGTAAAATTTCATATTTTTCGTACGTTTACGGTTGCATTTTATACCCACAGAAAAAAGACATTTACATTGCAAATTAATTATTTTATTGTTAGTTTGCGCAAACTTCTTTTCAAACAATGTCGGCTGTATAGGTGTTTAAAATCAATAGGTAATTGATAACGAAATTTACTAATAAACAAAATCTGATGGAAAAAATTAGAAATGTTTTATTGATGATTTTCCATTACCACCGTTTTAATCTTTGTGTAGATCACGAATTGTGTAGATCATTTTATACTTTCACATTTTCTTTTTCTAATTTTCCGTCTTACAATGTCACGTTTTATAATTTCTCATCTTATAATTTTGCGTTTTATTATTTCACGTACAATTTCATTGAAATATAAAAATAAAATTAATATGTCACTGCATTATGAATCATGCAGCAAACAACTTAATATCGCTATTATAAGGAAATTAAATTTGAAACATATATACGTAATGGTTGTAATAAAGTAGCAAAGAAATATTTAATAATGTTATTTACTATTTATAAAAAAATATTAATATTTAATATAAATATTTAATAAAAAATATAAATATTTAATACTATTTATAAAAAAAATAAATCTAATGAAGTTGCGTTATGATATGAGTTACAAAACCGTCGATACGCGTTTACAGCTGGTGGTCAACCGGTTTTTTGTTTGTTTATTTATGCAGCTGTTCCATGGTAATCTTGTTTATATGATTACTTGAGGAATATGCTTTTATCAAATAGAAAAATATTCATCGTAATAAAATATAAACCAAGTAATGCTATCAAGTATATATATTAAAATATTGTATTTTTAACATTAATCGACTTAGCCGAGTGATGTTAGTACTTGAATCGGTAACTGTAAATAGAAGACGTATAGTACTTGAATTGTTATGTGACCTAAGAAATATTTTATTGCAAAATAATTTCTTTCTAAAATATTCTGACTTACTTGCGATCAAATTAAAAGTTCCATCTTCTCACCTTAGTATGCTAGTATGGTATTCATAATGAAATATTTTGAATATATATAGTTACGGTGACTGTCACTAAGTGAAATGACAATTGGGGTAGTGAGTGCCCTTTACTCGTATATTGGGGTATTTTAGTTGATTAAATCTCAGATCAAGTTTATAGAAAAAAATGTATTCTATGAATCTCACGGTGGAAGAAAATTTTTCCAAAGTTCCATCTTACTTTCTTAAACACAATTAAAAATTTCTTACATACAATTGAAAATGCCTTGCATATATCGGGGTAATCATATGACAGTATCATATTTATAGTCGTATGTAGAATATAATCATATTTATAGTATGTACACATGGTTATAAATGTGATTAAATTGCACTAAAATTAGATTATAGTTTTATTAGATGAGAGTGAAGATATTACTTTAAATGTTATTATTTAAAATTTGTACATATTTTGTTTTTGTACAATATTACAAAAAACGTCACTAAATATTCATAGGTTTTCAGGGGTTTAAGTACAATTTTTTATGCACAATTTTATTAAATGTTTAAAAATAAATATTTATATAAATTAATCTTTAGATTGACTTAAGTGATAAACGCTGTTATAGGTGTTATAGGTTGGTAAACGCCATTGAATTACCTGTCAACGTTTCGTATATCAGTATAAAGCAAGTCTCATATCAATAAATGTGTATTCATTCGAAATGTTTAGAGGAATAGTACATTTCAAAATAATATTATTTATATTTTCTAAGACCAAAAAGAAATTTAAAATATTTTGTTTAGAATGTTAGCCATATTGAATAAAAATAATAACATACGTAATGTTTCTTGTGGTGGTGTTCGCTTTTAAATTTTTTCGTAATTTTAACTACGAAAACCAGATACCGTTATGCTCACACTTATTTATGAAAGTCAATGTCGCAATTAAAACAGAATGAAAATTTATGTTATTAGTAATAAATAAAATGCTTGTTTCCTGATATTTATATATATTTTTAACATATCCGTTAAATTTTTTTAGATTTCCGTATTCTCTACAATTATTTCATATGTAACTTTAGTGTAGTTATAATCGAACAGATTGCTTGAATCAAATATGCTTCCGTCTTCGGATTTTGCACCAAAAAGCAGTCTCTACAAACGATATGTAATATTTGTTAATATTCTTCTTTCAAGTCTTTTGTAGAAAAAACGCTTCCCATAGTAACTTACCGTTTAAACATTATAACTCAAACTTATATGCGATACGCTCCGAATCACCTTGCGTAAATTATTATTGTTCTTTACCCACACAACCTAAGAAAAGTTGTGCTATATTTCACAGCAATTAAGCCGTTATGAATAATGCAAAAGTTGTATGTCAACCATATAAGCCATATGTAGATAAAAACCTAAGAAATCAGCAATGATTTCTGCATATAACATTGGTTCAATATATAATTATATAACTCCCAAATGCACATTTATATTGTTACTTTTTTCCAATTAATATGTTATAAATATTTAACTCTCCGAATAAATAAGAGTATGATGTAGCTAATTATTGGGTATATAGAAAATGAAATAGTCTACTTTTTATCCCGACGAACCTCTTCTCAATTTACATTAAAGTGCAAACATTTTTTTATTTGTCATTATTTCGCATCGCAATTGATCGTCGTGATTTTTTGCACTGAGATAGAGGGATGACCAGAAAATAAAATATGTCTCATCTCGTGAATTCTATTTATTTGGGAAAATTCTAATTTGGAACTAAAAAGTACATAAATCAAGTAACGAATCAATGTAGCAAAAAAGCATCAGACCTACTGAATTCTTTAAAATACTACACGCGTAATATGCAGGGGTAATTTAGAGGGAAATATTTTTCTTTCCTAAATCATATTTATTACAAATTTATAAAAAAAAACAAATATTTATTATTTATTTTCCCTTAATAATTTTAGACGGCACTGTATGTTTTACTTAATATAAAAGTGTAACTGTAGACACGTGGGTGAATCCTCGCTTAAAAGCTGGTAATACATAAGTATATAGCATGAACTTCTATTAAAATGCAACTGTATTTTATACCTAGTCAAATTAAATATAGTACTAATCTTATAAATATTAGTTTTATAAATTTTAATTCATAACATTTTAGAAAATACTAAAATAAAATAAAATAAAATATATTTTATCGCTAAGTTCACGGTATAAACACATAATAAAGTTCAAATTGTTGCAAAACATTAGATTAAAACAGAGTAACGAAAGCTTCTCTGTATTTTTCTGACCAAGAAAAAAAGAAAAGTCCTGACCGAACTAACGATGCCATTTCCACGTCCCGTCCATTCACAGTATTCTCGTCATCCTATTCACGTTGCTGCTGCATTCAAGGATTTATTTGTTTCCTCCTAATTTGTTTTGAAGCTTTTGAATAACGAAAGAGACACGAAATAAAATATGTAACAACCTTTTATACATACTGCTTTAGTTTGTAAATTATAGACATAATAAATTAGAATATCTGTACATGGAAAAAAACTAGAAGAAACATTTTTGATTTATTTTATTTTTATAAATTTTGTCCTCGAAAAATCATTGGAGGTCAAATTTTCAACCCTCTTATTTATTTATTTATCTACTTTATTGTATCTAATTGATACATAAGACTTATTGATTCAAATGCAATCTCCTACAGCCAACCGGAACATCTGTCCAGCCCCACTAGGCGAGTAGCTGGGAATCGAACCCGGGTCCTCAACACACTACGGCAACGACAGTTTTAGTTTTTCATTACAAAAGTTTTATCAATATTGATTATTAAATACAAATATGGATATAGTAATTATCGTTGAATATATGAAGAATAAACATTTTTTTCCCTTATTTTTAGACATTAATTACTATATAGATCAGGAAAAAGTTTGGAACCTGTCATTATACTATGTCCCCCATAAATTGAACTACCGTGAGGTAAAGAGATGCACTGTCAAAAGGAAAGTGTAATGAAGTATTATTTTCTCATTGTTATCTATCCTGCTTTGATGGAAATATAAAGATGTGAGTAGAAAGATCAACTAAAATGTGTACCAAAAATTATGTTTGCACAGAACATGACATAAGTAATAATATATGAAAAGTATTGATATAATGTATTAACCGCTTGTATTTATTTAGCTAAAATAATAAACATGGAAGAAAAGCAAAGTCATTTAAAGAATTTAGGCTTTTAGTGTGTACTACAAAAAAGAGCCTAAATTTCGACGAGATAAAAAAATTATATTCAAATGTAAGTTCACATACATTAAACTCCATACTATACATACTTCACCGCTCACAAAATCAAATCATATGACGATGATTGACGTTATATTGCCAGATAAATATAGACTGTTGGTTTTTTACTCCGGCATTGCTTAGTGTAACCATCAAATTAATATTATTATGAATAATTTATTGGGTACAGAAACCCATAACATTTTTCAAATTGTTCTATACTTGCATAAAAGCAGAACATCTGCAGGCACAAAAAGCGCAGTGGCTGTAAATGCACATTTTTTCACGAAAGTGAAAGATATTTTTTGAGAGAAATTTTCCACAAAAGTGTCTTATTCTTCGTACTTTCTTACTCTCCGAATATATCCCTCTCCTATCATCTGTTTCACGCGCTTTCTGATTATATACACAATGAAACATTTAGTGTGATTTGTTTCTACTTTTTACGATTTCTATCTCTCGATGTCTGATTACTCAACCGAGTAGAAAAGACTATCTTAAGATACAACTTAACCAATTTTTCAGTCAAAATCCCAACAGAATTCTGCAAGGACGGAAATTCATCTATTCATACACGGCGGCAACAAGTGATTGAACATGCGGGTGCTTATGTAATTGAAGATTGATTTTATGAACCTCATGCATTCAATAAAATAGCTCTGTACACTATGTTATATTCTCACTATTATTTTATAACAGGGTAATAATATTTTATGACTTAACTATTTTTCACGACAAATTATTATTGCAATTACTTTTATACGGAATTTGTTCACGCGGATAAGGGAAATGTATAAATACATGAATTGCTCAAACCCTTTTACTTTTTTTTTAATTTTTAATTTGCCTTTTTTTGTATAATTGTTACACCCTTATTTTTTTTTGTACTCCTTTTTTTAATGTTTCTCTTTTTTTTAAATTCTTGCTCTACCTTACCTACGAGAAAAGGTAGAGTAAGAATTTAAAAAAAATCTGCTTCAATATTTGAAATGCTTATAAATGTGTCACTCTGTATGGGTATTAAACATATCATAAGACAAAATAAAAATGAGCATGAGAATGAATTTCCTGGTTTTTTATACTATTTTATTAACCCCGACGTTTTGCTATTTTAGACATAACTTTACTAGAACATTTATGTTAATTTATAATTCAGGAATAGTTTAACGAATGGTAGAATTAAGTACTATCTGACTTATTATCGTAACACATAGTTACACAAATCGTAATTTGTTATTAACCAACTATTGATACTCCTAGTAGCATTGCTTTTTACGGGTTTTATAATATACATAGTATTTTCTTTATATGAATGTCTATGTAAATTTTACTTCACGTCAAACTACCTATATAATACGACCTGAATATTCCTTGTTATTTCAGGAATCTGTTTTAATATAATTTATAGAAGTTTCATATAAATTCAAATTCACATTACACAACGAGGCTCGCACAAATTGCAAGAAATAAACGTAGGCCAACTGAGTAAATATAAAACAAGCGGTTAAATAAAAGCTGCAGAGCGTACAAATATAAGGCTCTTGAGGCGAGGGCGAGCGCCGCGAGACGGGGCGCTAAGAAGCACATCGGGATTAGCCGCCGTTTTAACCGCGACTCTCACGTTCCCTCTTTGGTGGAGGAGATATTTCTATATGGATAATTATATTCTGACAATGAATGGTCATCTTTCGATACGTTGAAGCGTCTTGCAGTTGGTGATGAATGCCGCAAGAAAATCGGGACACAATGCCTCTTGGCGTTCGAAAGAGGCGTTTTCGAGTAACCTCGGGCTTATACTTTATCTACAAAATACGACCCGAATTCAAATTGTGTCATCATGTTATTAGTTTTCAGGTACAAAAGAACATATAGTTTTTATTAATTTACCAATTCATAATTCTGATACATGGTTTTTATCAGGTCATTGTATTTTTTTCTTGTAATGTTTATTACTATCATGTTTACGAAATTTTTATTAAAATCAACAGTGATTACTTTGTAAATGAAAAGCCCATGGCTAATGGTTATGAAAATAATTGAATAGATTTATAATATTATAGAAAAATATTTCTTTTAAACAGTATTTTTACTTATACATTCATAAAGGAAATAAAAATATTTAAAAAAAAATGTGAGGAAAAATGAAGCAACCCGAATTATAACAGGTATTACTAATGAATATTCCCAGTTTTGTAGCAATAATTATATTAATATACAGCTATAGTTCTATACTCTAAAACATAAAATGAGAGAATATTACTTATCTAATGAAATCTAATTTTATAACATTCGTATGCTATTGTACATACCGTGATATAAAGGGGGTAAAAATGTTAATTGTATTTTAAATTATTTTTTCCTGTTTTTTAAAGGGAAGATTAATACCTACAGTAATTACAAGAATTATTAGTACGCGTAATTCGTTAAAACATTTTTATCACATGTTTTAGTTATACCTATATTATAACCTTATAATTACTCTAATATCTAAATAGTGTTGAACAAAAACATTTAGGCTTAAAGAAGTCATTCGTCGAAAAGTACTAATTTTAACCTTTTACATTTTATTAGAAAGTACTAATTGGTAATTTAAATAATATATAAATTTAAGACAATATAGTATAAAAATATATTATATTCAATGTACGAATTTATCTAGTAAACTTTTTCCTATACGAGCAATTTAGCGAATAAACTGCCAAAGTAACAGATAATTTACCAGCAACAATAATTTTTTTTAAAAATTCACAGGAAAGACAAAAAAGAATGCATATGCAAACATACATACATGTATATCATATACATATCAACAAGAATGAAACAGAGAATCACGATTTAAGCAGGAAAACTACATAGAGGATGATAGAAAGATACGTATTGGAGACAATTTTTTTTTTAAATATCTTTGCTATGTGAAGTGACGGCGAATTCAGGACATCACAGTACATTTTGTTCCAGAGTTTGGCGGCATAATCACTGAATAAATATTCAAGAAGTTATCATGTTTGAAGGTAATGGGAAGAATTTTTTTAAGCAGAAGCTGAGAATCTAAATTTATGATAATCCATAAAATAGACAATAGAAAAAATGTTTTATTCAAATTAAACGTATTAATATATAAGGGTATATATCAAATCATCAAAGGGGAAGAAAGAAGAAATAAATATGTTAGGGCAGAGAAATTTTGTGACCCCACATCGCTGTTTCCATTATCTAGGTAAAGATAAAGAAATATAAACAATTCAAGTAAAATTTAGCTTTTTTTAACAATACAACCAATTTTAACCATCGTGTGCTTGCGGCAACGGTTTCAAAAATAATCTTTATAACTTTGAAATGACTCACTGACAAAAATATTTAAATAAGGATAAAAATGTCAACTCGCTCAATTTTTGAAGTATCTTGATGTTCAGCCTACCTATATTGCCAAGGTACGCCAGTACAATTAGTTCCATGCATAAAGTGTTCATTTGAACGTCTTTATTCATTGCTCCAATTTATTTCCCTCCACCACTATTGAACATTCCGCAAGTATGTACTTTTTTATCGAAAAAAATTGTGTAATTTTTTATTTTTCTAAAATTTTCTAAAATTTCTGAAAATGTATATATAAATATTTTGATCATTTTACGCACACATAATTAGAGTCACAGTCTAGCTTCATATTCAGTTATTTTTTTATTATACATTTACGTCACTGTATCTCGTTTTGTGGGCTTATCAATAAATAAATAAATAAATTCTATTTTCAGTCTAAACGTGAATATTTTACTACATTTACTCTTTCAGCACTAACATTATATAGGAATCTCGGCATTTTTTTCATCTTAACGTTTGCTCCGTCGGTGCTTTTATTTTCAATGACATCTTTGTAAGAGACAAATATATGCAACAATAGCCCTTTTTCTGTTTTCGTATAGTTTCTTTTTCTTATATTAATTTTACTACTTTTGTTGAATGCAATACTTTCAAGCAAAACAAACGATGCTTACAAATGTCAGTAAATAATTCGATATGTCAATTAGAGGTGTGCCTAAAATTAGCTCATTACACTTTTTTAATGCTCTGAATTTTTTAATTATACTACTCATAAAACTTCATACCTGGCACTGTGTATGAAAACTTTTAATTTTTAAGGAATAAACTTCAATAAGCTGTTAATTTTGAACTTATGTATTAAAACTAATGAAATATTTATGACAGTTTCTCCGAAATATTACCCTCAAAGGTAAATAGTTAATTACTAAGAAATTATCCTTGAATGTATATTTATATATATATATATATATATATATATATACATATATACATATATATATATATATATATATATATATATATATATATATATATATATATATATATGTAATTATAGCTTTTTAAGTTGAATACTTAATAAAATTTAGAAAAGACTTAGATTCGAAAAACTAAAACATTTGATTTGAAAACGTTTAATTGAGAATTCAAAATAAAAACATTTTGAAAATCTTGAGAACATTTTCCTACATAATTGATTAGTAGTTGAAAACTGACTAATATTATATTAAGTTTATATTGAGTTATCATCACGTAATCCAATTACGGCTTATTTGAACTCTATACCATCACAAAGTGAAGCAGTTAAGTTAATTAAGGGCGAACAGGCGTCGACGATGTCAGAATCGCCGCCCGGTAGAAAATGCCATTAAATATTATCTACACCCCGCTCGTTGCATCATCGTGCATGATCAAGTGAGTTTAATGCATTACAAGCTAGGATGCCGCTTTCTAAGTTAGGATGCATCATAGGCTTTCGTTAACTTTTAGCTTCAACTTACTTGATACATATATTGTTTCCGAACATCTTTTGTAATTGCGAACAGAAACACATTTTCGTGACATTAATGAAAGTAGAGAGATTATAGACGATCCTATTCCAGAAATAATAAATTTTGAAAGAAATGTACCTCTTGCTTGAGATGTCGTATTATACATAATAATAACAGTTATATCGATAATTTTCTATAAGTAATTAGGAATGCAGATCGACTGTTCAGCGAAATATCTTCATATTTTTAGAAAATAATTAAAACATGATTCAATGATATTATTTATCAGAAAACGGTATGTTAATATAAATAAAAATTACAAATATTAATACTTTGTAATCATACCAATATAGATATTGTTACAATTCCTTCTACCTTCTACAAGATACACTCTGATATTCAAGGCCAACATAAATTTTGTTTTTATCTAGGATAAACAATTTATATTCAAAGCATCTTAAGCTTTCAATATTATTGAAAACTAGATTTTTCGAAATATATTTGTCAATATGATAATTGTAGGATGTTTATTTTAACTTTAAATAAACTTTAAAAATTTAGTGCATCTCTGTGTTAATGGCACGCGAATTTAAAATAATTTATGTATTTAAAGATGATTTCTGCAAGTGCATAGATATAGCCTTTTCTAGTTTCAAATTCTTGCTCTTATTCTATGTTTTCTTTACTCAGCATTGGAAAAATGTCATATAATATAATTCTCTAAGGAATATATTCATGAGAATTCTATTTAATGCCATAAATCACATCCAGAGGTCTTAATCTGTAAATTTATCTTTGCAATAGTATAATCTTACCATAATAAAAAGCGTCTCTGTTTATAAATAAGCCAATGTTACAAATGCTATCAACATCATTTTGATAAATATCTATTTGAGATACAACATTAGAACCAAGCCTCCTCTAACCAAGCTACTCCCTAAGTATCATCTATACATCTGACCATCTATTTGTCCGGTTTTAAGCCATCATTGTGGAATCTTTATTCTATCAGCGTTTGATTTTTATCTTATGAAATTGTTTCTTATACAGCGTTAAAGGTAGAGGTGAATCACAGTTTATAATCTATATCTCTTTACATGACTTTCAGCTATGTACGTCAGTGTTCTAAGTTTCGGAACGAACCCTTTTTTAAAACAAGGAATAATATTTTATATCGCCATGTTTACTATTTATAATTCCAAGATACCCTTAATTTGCAGGTTTTGCAAAATTAATTAGAAAATACTAGTTATCCCACGTCACAGAAAGGATACACGTCCTTCTAAGTTACAAAACTAATACCGTACCTAGAGCATAAGATATAAAAGGAAACGTGTTCCGATTCTTATCCCTCCCATTCCTATAGGAATATTTATTTACGTCGCGTATAACGCAGTCAAAGGACGTAAACTAATTAAACTCATAAAGCCCTGTTATTGTAATACGCTGTGGGGACCGATTTAATTATCCACCTCTCACAATATGTAGCGCGTCGCTTCAGCCCACAGCTCCCACGTTCATGATATGCATTTATTCATAGCTTTTTCAAATAACCCACACAAACGCACATCTCGCTTCAGGTAACGATATTAATATCAAAGTAACAAATTATTGCCAGTGATTTCAATGTCAATAAAGCCTTATAATGGTTCACCGGATCGCATCTTAATAAGTTTGCTCTCTTTAATTGAATATGTATTAATTTCTATGTCCACCCACAAGATTTTCTAAATAAAGTGTACGTTGTTTAGTGTTGTAGCGCCAAGGTGGAAATTACTATGAACGGTGACTAGGGGTATCACGTGCAAATTTCAAACTTTATTATGGTCATGTTAAAAACCGGACCTATAATTAAGTAGAGAGGAGGCATTAAGCAATAAGTGAGGCGTTAATATATCAGCGTCAGGCATTAATGTATATTTTGTTAAGCTTATTTGCATCTACCAAAATCTTGCCAACAGAAGAGAGCAGGAATAGATTTTGTTATAATCATTCCAGGGTTATAGCAAAATCTATTCCTATTCTCTTATTGTTCTTGCTCTAGGTTTCGAATTGCATGTTTCTTTTCTCGTATTAATTTTTTTTTTTAAAACCTAAAGAATTATACCAACCTTAAACACATGAGGAGTTACACTAAAATTTGTATTTTTTTTACGTCAGAGTCCGAGTTAACGAGAAATACAATTTCTCAAAAATTTATAAACAACCCAGTTATATATTATAACATACGGATGGATAAAATGGAACTATATGTGTGACCCTGAAAATCATAATATTATTGGTTTTTCTTGCATTCTTATGAAACAGATGCGTTTTCACTAGATACATTTATAAAATATAAAGAAAAACTAATACAAGCATATTTTGCTCTAGCCTTTTATTCTTACAATCTTACATCTTGCTAAATTATCTACATTTATTTACTATGAGAATTCACCTGGTCTTATTCTCATTATGAAAAATCCCGTTTACTGAGAATATCCAAACAAATATGGGACAAATATCTTTTTTTATTAAAATTTGAAGTGCAATTACATTATCAACAGCTAAAATTGTTTGTGAGTAGAATAAACTGATGGTGACATTTTTTAATAAAATTAGTCATCTCCAATCAAATAGGCTGGTGAAAAATTCCTCTCATTACAGAAAACAATAAAATTATAATTTAAAACTCAAATCCACATCCAAAAGGCACAAGGCTCATTTTTTCATTTTCTCTCCACGAGAATGTCATTTTTGTTCTTGTACCTAGGCCCAAGACTCATGGATTTGGATTATTAGGATGACAATTTGGAAATATTATAAGTTTTTATTACATTGTCGCCATAAATTGTCGTCGCCGTGGTGTGTTGGGTTGATCACAAGGCATACGGCCTTTGACGATGCGACGCACCGCGGCGACCTGGGTTCGATTCTCGGCCGTTCGTCGAACGGGGCTTCACTGGTGTTGTGGTTGGCTGTAAGAGATTGCTCTTCTAGCAATAAGTCCGCCATATGTATCAATTAGATACATTAAAGTATTAAATAAATAAATAAATAAATAAAAGGTACTTACAAAAACGGAATCCTCACAATAAGACTCGCGTGTCTATCTGTCCTGGGTTTTATAGGCGTTTTTCTTAGAAAGCCCATGACGTAAAATTTGCAAATAGAAACATTGGGCATTTAGATACTATTTCGGGAGGAGTATGGCCGTCAAGTGAGTCCTGATTTCGCTCATGAAATCCTGACATCGCTCGTGAATCGTAGCGGAAATCTCGTAGGGCACCAGCTGCGCCGATGATTTTACAATACACATATTTCTTGAATTTTCCAACTTCTATCCCTCAGGGAATTCTTTTGGCGCTGGTATTGTATTAAAATATGTAACTTATTAGTCGCATGTCCAACTGGTGCTACCTAATATACAGAGCACGAATCAACTTTTTAGTATTTTGCCTCGATAAGGTGCGGCTGGCAAAATCCTGCAAACATTGCATGGTTAAAACTAAATTTATGCTTACTAAGATCATACACCTGTTGTAGGTTTCCAGTTTCACTCCTTCATCTTTTCTAATTACATTTTTTAAAGACCTAACCTACACCATTTTATTCGATGAGATATGTAAAAAAGGTTATACGAACATGCTCTCTACACTACTTTTCTCTTAAATTCTTTTCAAAATAAAGTTTTTCTAGTTAAACTTAAAGAATATAATGAAAAACTAGTAAATGTATGTATCTCTCGAGCCTTTATTCCTTAAAACCATTAAATCAATATCAAACACAATATATCTACATATTTACTTAGAGGTTTCGTCTGGTCTTAGCCTCATCATAAAAAAATATATACTGAAAATATCGAAAGAAACCCAAGAGAAACTAAAATCATATTTTTTCGTGCAAGATAATTTTAAATAAGTTATTAACCGAGATTATGAAAGGATAAAATTATTTGTGAGTAAAGTAAATTGATATGCAAGTGATATTTTCTTAAGGAAATATGCCATAGCCACTCAAATAAAGCGAGAAATTATAGAAAAAAAATATAATTATAATTAAAAATTCAATGACAATTAAATGTAACTACGTGATTTAGTATTATTTCTATTTTCTTTAAGTTCATTACCACGACCTAGGTTTCGTTGTATTACAACATCTTCAGGTGGGTTATTAGCAAAGATATCTGCTAGATCTTTGCTAATAACCCACCTAATATAAACGATTTTTGCTAATAGATGATAGAAGATCACGTAGTTTCATTTAATTATCAATAATGAATTTCTACAAAATTGACGCCAAATATATTAAATATTTAAAAACTCAATGTAAAATCCAAAATGCACTAGGCTCATTTTTTCATTTTCGTTACATAAAAGTGTCATTTTTATTCTTTTAACACCTGGGCCCAATATTACACGGGATTTTCTGATATACTTTGGCTATTTAAACTTTGTGCATATTTGAGATTATTATAGCGAAAGTAGATATTAGTTCGAAAATTTTACAAGTTTTTATTAAACCTATAAATTCGAATGTGGATGCATAAATCAATCAAATGAGGAAAATCACTTTAGCCAACTGCCTCATTCTTTCTGAACTGTGTCTGCCGGACTGGATACAAGTTAAGGCTTTGTACGCATTAGGTTTTTGTTCCATTATGGACTCCCCAACTGACGGTCAGTATTTGCTTTCTACTATAAGGCGTACATCAATAAAATAATAAAATTAAAGATTCTGGAATATATATTAACAATTTTTTATCATTGAATCTCTGTTCTATTATACATAGCCCATTAAGGAGAACTCATGAATATGTAGTGTCCAAAACACATTTTATTTCGCGAATTCTATTCGTAATCAATCATAACAATAATTCCCGCCATACAAGATATGTTACGAAATATGTTACTTACAATTAATTAAATACTTCTACACATTTCTTAAACTAACATAATTAGTAGAAGATATTTCAAAAATATTCCATTTTGGAAGAGTTACGTTTGATATGATACTGTATGTTAACTATACTTTGAACGTGTGTATATATACATATATATATATATATATATATATGTATATATATTTATATATATATATATATATATATATATATATATATATATATATATATATATATATATATATAATCTTTTGCATAAATAACGGATGGTTTTAATTTTGCTATATTGTTAACAAAATAATATTTATTAAGATGTTGTATTAAGTGTAATTGTTACTGGCAGGTATAGTGTATTCTGGCATATAAAAATGAACGTTCCAAATTTTAAATTCATTCTTTTTGAATGAAAATTCTCTTTCACTGACAAAAACCAATTTTTTGCGGTAAATGAAATCCAACTTTTATTAAGTTCTTTTTCAATTGTTACATTTTTTATTTTAACAAATAAATTTTAATTAAATTTCTGCTGTTTGCTGCATTAGTTCACTTTTGTTTGCTGTTCTCAGTATGGTTGAAAAAACTATAAAAGCTAGTAAAATTATTGCTCGGCTTGAAGAATGCTGTAGCCAATGTTATGTGTCTCAGCAATATAATGTGAGCCGTTCCACCGTCCAAAACACCTGGCAACGAAACCAAAAAACAAGCTCCGTCATTAGAAAGCTCGGTTCTGAAAGAAAACGGTGCACTGAGCCACGGGAAGACCAATTTCATAGTCAGTCAAACGCTACGAAATCATCAAGTTACGTACACGAATCTCAAGCAGAACCTCGAGGTCGTCAGATGTACACGAGTAAGCCTATGGACAGTCAGAAGAAGACTTCCAGCCGTCAATATACGCAGCTATCGCCCAGCTCGGGACCCTACATTGCTCCGTGAGTATCGAGTTGCCAAATTTTTCGTTATGGACTCAACAAGACTGTATTAGTGTTTTATTCTCTGATGAAGCTCGTATATCGATTAGTGGTGAGGATTAACGTCGGCGAGTCTTATAAAGACATGGAAAACGCTTCACAGAAGTGTGCTTTGAGGAAATCACCCCTTACGGTGGAGGCCCCGTCATGTTTTGGGCTGTTATTAACTCACTTAATAGCACACTTAATGCCCAAAGGTACATAAGAGATGTTCTTATTCTTCATGACCAACCCGCATTAACATAAGTTGGAGGCGAGTACATTTCTATGGACGACAACGCTCGCGCCCACCGCTCTTGAGACGTTGATGCGTATATGCATGAGGGCGGAATTCGTCGGTTCGACTGGCCAGCTAGTACCGACCTCAATCCGATAGAACACATATGGGAAAATCTCAAACGACGCGTCAGAGCCGTAAAACGAGCTCCAAAAAACATTCAAGCCCTTAAAAATATGATCGTCGCTGAATGGGAACGTATTCCTCAGGAAATAATAAAAAACGTCGTCGTCGATGCTAGGCATGCAACAGATTAAGCGCATTGATTTTACTAAATTTTGAAGTTTTATGTTAAATTAATAAAAATATTCAAAAATAAATTTTAGCCATTTTTAATGTACCTGTTTGAAAACGCTCGTCTGTGGACTTTAAATCGTTTTTTTTTTATTTATTTACATTTTTAATGACTGAAGTAGGTGAAAACGATATCTCAATAACAAATAACGAAATTCTCATCATGTTACCGTGTAAAATGCACCAAATAATAATAAAATAACTCTGATATGGTTTATTCTTGTAAGGGCCCGTTTTTTTACAAAGGAGTTTATATATTTGGATTTGAATAATTTAAGTTTTAATTATTCATTGAACTAACTAGAATATTTTCAATACTTTATATAAGGATGAAAAGAAAAAAAAAATGATACTTCTAACGAATTTATCTGCGCTTCTCAGCGCATTTCCTCTTCAATGAAATCTCTTTTTAAAATGCTTTTTATATATTCGTGATAGGTAACTTTTATCGTTTTAAATGCTATAAAATAAACGGTTTGACGATGAAATGTATGTTTTATACGTAAAATATACGTTAGATAATGGCAGAGTTTACACATACGATGGCATTGAATTTTATTACCAGATAAAATCTATGAGCACATAATAAAGTAACGTATCTCAAATCGGTGTACCCGATAAAAATTTATTTACAAAGACAGAATTGTTATAAGATCACTGGCGTGTTAATCTATTCGTATATCACAAGTGTTTTTTCAGAAACCATTTGACGTGAAACTTGAATATGAAAACTGGGTACATAAATATCTAGCCGTTATTTCGGAAGTAGTAAAGTCGTCCAGTTGAAGTCCTGATTTCGCTCCATAACGTTGAGGGAATTTTATAAGGCACCAGTTATACTGCAGCGCCCATTTATTTATAATGCGCATTTTTGTGGAATATTCTCAACCTCCTTCCATTAGGTAATTGCTTTAGAGCTGGAATTGTATTGAAATATGTAACTTATCACTTGCACAATGCATGTGTGCCACTAGCATGTAGAGCACAAACCAACTTTTAGTATTTTTTGCTCCTTAAGGGATAATTTTTTGCGTTTTCGGCATTTTTCGACATGAAATTTGGTGTTTTCGAAAAATCGGTGGAAAAAACAATATCGCAAACTTGAGCTTACGTACTTTATGTACGTGCTTTATGCACGCACATACGAATTAGGCACTCATTCTCTAACTTACAACCGATTGTGTTACGTATATATGTGTGTGTGCGATTCGTGCGTGCGTGCGTGCGTGCGTGCCTGCATGCGTGCGAGCGACCGTGCGTGTGAGCGTGAGTGTGTGCGTGCGTGAGAGCGTGCGTGCATCCGCGCGTGTACGCGGGTGCGCCTGTGCGCGTCTGCGCGAGAGCGCGCATGCGTGTGTGCGTGCGCGTGTGTGCGTGTTTGTGCATGTGTGCGTGTGTGTGTGCTTGTATGTGCGTGTGTGTGCGTGTATGTGTGTACTTGTGTTTCATGGACTTTTATTTTCATGGTGATTAATGGCACTCAACAAATTTCATATATTTTCGTAAACCGGAAAATACGAGTGAATTTGGTCGGCAACCTTTCTAATGTTTTCCCTACAGTATTTGGAAGAAATGTCACATTATTGAAAATAAAACAACAATTTCAAAACCATATACTCTGATACAATTTTTCCAAAGATGTACTTAAATAACATTAAAACAAAAAGAACGTTTACATATTATTTTTCAATAAATTTATAATTATAGTTCACACAATTTTCTCATTATATTTAAATATCTAATTCTAGAAATATGTTACATGAAATGGATTTAAATGTAATAAAATAACATTTTCAAATATTCGAATGAATAACTCGTATTCTACTTGTTGGTATCCATCAGTTTTACTCATCTTTTTTTATATTCTTCGTATGTTTATGGTTGCATTTTATACCCACAGAAAAGACATTTACATTGTAAAGGAATTATTTTACTGTCAGTTTTCGCAAACTTCTTTTGAAACAATGTCGACTCTATTGGCGCTTAAAAGCAATAGCCACTTGATAACGAAATTTACTAATATACAAAATCTGATGGAATAATTTGGAAATGTTTTATTGGTGATTTTCCATTACCACCGTTTTAACTTTGTGTAGATCACAAATTATGTAGATCATTTTGTACTTTCACATGTTGTAATTTTTCGTTTTACAATGTCACGTTTTATAATTTCTCGTTTTATAATTTCGCATTTTATTATTTCACATATAATTGGATTGAAATGTAAAAACAAAATAAAGATATCATTGCATTATGATTCGTGTAGCAAACAACTTAATATCGATATTGTAAGGACATTAAATTTGAAACATATATACGTAATGGATGTAATAAAGTAGCAAAGAAATATTTAATAATATTCTATTTATAAGAAAAATAAATGTAATGCAAGTTGCGTTATGATAGGAGTTACGAATCCGTCGATACGCGTTTACAGCTGGTGCTCAACCGGTTTTTTTTTATGGAAGCTGTTTCATGGTAATCTTGTTTACATGATTACTTGGGGAATATGCTTTTACCAAAAAAAAAATATTCATCATAATAAAATATAAACCAATTGTCATCATGTATATTTATTAAAATATTGATGCATGTATGTTCAACATTAATGGACAAAGACGAGTGATGTAAGTACTTGAATCGTAACTGTAAATATGAGACGTGTAGTATTTGAATTGTAATGTGGCCTAACCAATATTTTGTGCCAAAATAATTTCTTACTTAAATATTCTCACTTACTACTTACTTTTTGCAACCAAATTAAAAGTTTTACCGTCTCACCTTAGTGTCTTAGTATGGTATTTATAATCAAATACATGTCTTCACTTAGTAACAGCCACCATAACTACATATATTTAGTTATGGTGGCTGTTACTAAGTGAAATGGCAAGTGGGGAAATGAGCGCCCTTTACTCGTATATTGGGGTGACTGATGAGCACGTTTTAGTTGATTAAATCTTAGAATTGAATTGAATTACCAAATTACTTGGAATGAATTATAAAATTTGTAGAAAAAAAAATCAAAATGTATTCTATGAATCTCATAGTGGAAGAAAATTTTTACGAAGTTTCATCTTGCTTTCTTAAACACAATTAAAATTTTCTTACACAATTGAAGATGCCTTGCATAAACTGGGTTAATGGTTATATTTTTACTGAATTTTATGACAGAATCGTATTTATAGTCGTATGTATAATATACTCATATTTATAATATACTCATGATTATAAATACGGTTATGTTATACAAAAATTAGTTTATAACTTTATTATATGGAAGTAAATATGCTACTTCAAATGTTATTATTTAAAATTTCTACATATTTGTTTTTTTACAATATAACAAAAAACGTCACTAAAAGTTTATTGGTTTTCAGGTGTTTAAGAATATTTTAAATATATTATGCTCAATTTCATTAAATCTTTTAAAAAATTATAAATATTTACGTACATTAATCTTTAGATGGACTCACGCGGACAGTGTTATAGGTTGGTAAACGCTATTGAATTATTTTTCAACGTTTCGTGTATCGGTATAAAGAAAGTCTCATGTTAACAAATTTTTATTTATTCGAAATTTATTTAAAAACAATATTATTTATATTTTCTAAGATCGAAAAGAAATTTAAAATATTTTTTTAGGAATCTTTGCCATATTGTAAAAAAGTAATAATCTATGTAATGTTTATGGTGACGGTATTCCCTTTTCAAACTTTTTTGTAATTTTAACTACGAATACCGTTATGCTCAAATTTATTTATGAAAATCAATGTCCCAATTAAAACTGAATCAAACATTTATGTTATTAGTAATAAATAAAATGCTTGTTCCCTGATATTCCTAAATATTTTTAAATATAATTTTTAATAGTTTAGCTAATAGATACGCTCAGTGGTGTGTTCATTTATGTTTTAGTTAAGGTTAAAACTCCAAGATATAAATTTTTTACTATTTAATATATTCGTTCATATTCGTTATTTTTTTTAGATTTCCATATTCTCTACAATTATTTCATATGTAATTTTGGTGTAGTTATAATGGAACAGATTGCTTGAATGAAATATGCTTTCGTCTTCGGATTTTGCGCCAAAAACTGTCTCAACAGCTACGTAATAATAGTTGATATTATCCTTTGAAATCTTTTGTAGGCAAAACGTTTCCCACAGTCACACACAGTTTAAACATTATAACTCAAATTTATAGACGATACGCTCCGAATCTTATTGCGTAATTATTATTGTTTTTTACCCACATAACCTCAAAAAGTTGTGATATACTTTACAGCAATTAAGACATTCTGAATAAAGCAAAAGTTACATGTCAAGCGTATAAGCCGTATTTACGTGAAAACCTAAGAAAATCAGCAGTAATTTCTGCATATGACATTGGTTCAATAAATAATTATTTAACTCTATAGTTACATTGTTACTTTTTCTCCAATTAATATATTATAAATATTTAACTCTCCGAATAAATTGGAGTACCGTACTCCGTAGCTAATTTTTGGGTATATAAGAAATTAAATGGGCTACTTTTTATACTTGCGAACCTTTTCTCAATTTACATTATGAGTGCAAAAATTTGTTTGTTATTCTTTCGCGTCGCAACGGACCGACGTGATTTTACTGATATAGAGAGATGACCAGAAAATAACATATGTCTCATCTTGGAAAATCCTATTTATTTGGGAAAATTGTAATTTGAAACTAAAAAGTACATAAATAAAGTAACGAATCAATGTAGCAACAGAGCAAGAGATCTACGGAATTCCTTGAAACACTACATGCGTAATATGGAGGAGCAATCCATAATTTATAAGGAAATATTTTTAGTTTTCAATATAATTTTTATTACAAAATTAGGAAAACATATATTTGTTAGTTAATTTCCCTTAATAATTTTAGATGACACTGTAGATTTATTTTCTTTTTAAACTGTAACTATAGCCACGTGAATGAATCCGCTTTTAAAAACTAGCCATACATAAGTCTGTACCATGAAATTCTATTAAAATGCAACTGTATTTTATATCTAGTGAAATGAAATATAGTACTAATTTTATAAATATTAGTTTTATAAATTTTAATTCATAACATTTTAGAAAAGACTAAAATAAAGCTAAATATAATTTATCGCTAAGTTCACAATATATAACATATAATAAAGTTCAAATTGTTGCAAAACATTTGATTAAAACAGAGTAACGAAAGCTTCTCTGTGTTTTCTGACCAAGAAAATGCATCCTGACCAAACTAACGATACCATTTTCCGTTCCTAGCCATTCACGGTATTCTCGTTATCCTATTCACGTTGCTGCTGCATTCAAGGATTTATTTGTTTCCCGCCAGTTCTCGTCACGCGCTAATTTATTTTGAAGCTTTTGAATAATGAAATAGACATGAAAAAAAAATATGTAACAACCTTTTATATATAAAGCTTTAGTTTTTAAATTATAGACAAATAATAAATTTGAATACCTATATATGGAAAAGAAACTAAAGAAAGATTTTAAATTTATTTTACTTGCATTTGTAGCAATAGACAGATTTATTGCTACAAATGAAATCTCCTACAGCCAACCAGAACATCTGTCCAGCTCCGCTAGGCGAGTAGTCCGGAATCGAACCCGGGTCCTCAACACACTACGGCGATGACAGTTTTAGTTTTTCATTACAAAAGTTTTATCAATATTGCTTAATAGATACGGACATGAAATATGGATATAGTAATTATTGTATGAAGAATAAACATTTTTTTCTCTTATTTTTGATTTTAATTATTATAGATTAGGAAAAAGTTTGACCTGTCTTCATACTATATCCCCCATAAATTGAACTCCCGTGAGGTAAAGAGAGGCATTGTCAAAACGAATGTGTAATGAAGTATTATTTTGCATTGTTGCCTATTCTGCTTTGATGGATACATGATGATGTGAGTAGACTGATCAACTAAAATGTGTACCAAAAGTATGTTTTGTACAGAATATGACGTTAGTAACAACATATGAAAATTATTGATATAATATATTAATCGCTTGTATTTATTTATGTAAAACAGTAAACACGGAAAAAAAACAAAGCCGTTTAAAGAATTTAGGCTTTTAGAAAGTACTACAAAAAAGAGCCTAATTTTCGACGAGATAAAAAAATTATATTCAAATGTAAGTTCACATACATTAAACTCCATACTAAACATACTTCACCGCTTACAAAACCAAATCATGTGACGATGATTGACGTTATATTGCCAGATAAATATAGGATGTTGGTTTTTCATCCCGGCATTGCTTAGAGTAACCATCATATTAATATCATTGTAAAGAATTTATTGCGCAGAGAAATTAATAAAATTTTATAAATTGTTCTAAACTTGCATAAAAGCAGAACATCTACAGGCACAAAAAGCGCAGTGGCTGTAAATGCACATTTTTCACGAAAGCAAGAGGTATTTTTTCAGAGAAATTTTCCACAAAAGTGCCTTATTCTTCGTACTTCCTTACTCTACTAATTTATCCCTCTTCCAATATCATCTGTTTTACGCGCTTTCTGAACAGGTACACTGTGAAATATTTAGTGTGATTTGTTTCTACGATTTCTAGCTCTCGATGTCTGTTTACTCGAGCGAGTAAAAATGACTATCTTAAAGTAGATCTTAACCAATTTTTCAGCCAAAATCCCAACAGAATTCTGCAAGGACGAAATTTCATCTACGTATACGCGGCGGCTACAAGTGATTGAACACGAGGGCGCTTATGTAATTGAAGATTGAATTTATGAACTTCATGCATTGGACAAAATGGCTCTGCACATCATGTAATATTCTTACCATTTTTTAGAGCTGGATAATTTTACTTTATGATTTAATATTTTTTCACAACAAATCATTATTACAATTATTTTCCATTAACTTTTAATCGCGAATTTGTTCACGAGGATAAGGGAAATACATAAATACATGAATTTTTCAAACTCCTTTACTTTTTTTTCTATTTCTCATTTGCTTTTTTTTGTATAATTTTTATACCCTAATTTATTTTTGGTTCTATTTTTTCAATGTTTCCTTAAAATACCTGAAAGCCCTTTAAAATTCTTACTCTGGAAAACCTGAGAAAAAGTTGCCTACGAAAGAAGCACTCTTACCACAAATCGATTCAAATGAAACTTTTACTGAAAACTACAGTAAATTTACAGTGAATAGTAGATGAAACAAGATCACTGGGATGAAGAGAATATGTACTTCGATAATGCTCTCGGTAACTGCATCTCACCGCGCAAATTGCGAATAAGTCAAGTATGATGATATGGCCAGGGGAAGGGCGAACAAGATGTGCTGGTTAAATTTCAGTTTACACCACAGAGTTATATTTTTATGGCTATTACCTTTTTTCTTGCATATTCGCGTGGTGTCCACGTCTCTGATGGGTAGAGGGAAATGTAGTATTATTACGCTCGAGCGAGCAGATTTTCGTTTTATTTTTTATTGTTGCTCTTCTTCCATATCTTCCTCAGCTTGTCCATAGTCCACCTTGTAAAACGATAATACATCCGCTATTCTTATAAATCAATGCCCTTAAATCGATTGAAGCACCTCGAATTTCGCTAGTGGACTTCAAGCGGATAATCGTGAGCAGGGTCCAAAATCATCAACTTTGCAATTAACTTTTTTTGCGATAGCGATTCACGATTACAAGAAAAAAATACAATGACTTGAACAAAACCAAACTCTACATTAATTACCTAAAACCTTTCTTGTAATCGTAATAAATGTAAGTATCGTGGACTGAGTTCCGTAGTAATCAATTCATACCCGAAAAATTCGATATCAAGTAGCGTTTGTCCAATATTTTACAATATCGCATAATATTTTTTGTGTGTCACGGCGCAGTATTTTACACCTGGTGGTATAGGGTAAAGTGGAAGGTACCAGACCATCTGGAATAGCACTGACGATATTCATAAATTAGGTCTAGGGTGTCAGGGACTTCCCCCTACAGAGAAACAAGCTAATAGAGAGGAATGGCGACATATTTCCTAGCACATAACTCATCTGTAACGCACTTGACACAATGACAAAAACGAAAAAACAGAAATGATTTTTATATACTTGAAATGTTTATGAATGTATCACCATGTATGGGTTAATACCCATACATGGTGAACAAATCATAGGACACATAAAAATGGGCAATGGAAAACGTGAATTTCCCGGTTTTTTATACTATTTTAATAACCTCGACATTTTGCTATTTTAGACAAAACTTTACTAGAAAATTTATGTTAATTTTTCCGAATAATTTCAGGAATAGTTTAACGAATGGTAGAATTAAGTACTATTTGACTTATTATCGTAACACATAGGTACACAAATCATAATTACATCGGCTACACGTTGCAAGGCAACGAACTTTTTATATTCCTAGTAGCATTGCATTTTACGGGTTTTATAATATTCCTATGATTTTCTTGATATGAATATTTGTAACAAATAAACATAGTTTAATACTTCAGGCCAAGCTACCTAGTTTATACGGTTTGAATTTTCCTTATTATTTCAGGAATCTGTTCTAACTAAATTTATAGCAGTTTCAGCTCAACTGTTATTACAATATAAATATATAAATATACAAAATGTTTAGTTATTTGTTATCATAAGTGTGTGAATGTAAAATGTAATGGAACTGTATTATTTTAACTATCATACCCTCTCAACTCTATATGTGAAATAGAGGCCCTGGTTTTTATTACACTATGCCAGATAATTTGCGAGACAATTTTTTTGTCTCGCAAATATGATATGGATATTATATGATATAAAAAAGTATCAGAGTCACAAAATTATGCGTTTCATATTCAGTGATAAAAAGGAGGTAACAAGCAATCGATTACAATAATAAATAAACTACAAAACCGTTTCATTCGTAAGCTCATGCATGTGTATTAGATGTAACTAGAATGTACTTGCTTACAGCGATCGCATTTCCTAAATCCAAATTCACATTACACAACCGGCCTCGCGCAAATCACAAGTCATAATTGTAAGCCAACTGAGTAAATATAAAACAAGAGGCTAAACAAAAGCTGTAGAGCGTACAAATATAAGGCTCTTGAGGCGAGGGCGGGCGCCGCGAGACAGGGCGCTAAGAAGCACATCGGAGGTGGTCGACCTTTTAATCGCGACTCTCACGTTCCCTCTTCGGCGGAGGAGATATTTCTAAATGGATAATCATATTTTGACAATGAATGGTCATCTTTTGATACCTTAAAGCGTCTTACAGTTGCTGATGAATGCCGAACGAAGATCGGGACAGAATACCTCTTGGCGTTCGAAAGAAATGTTTTCGAGTAACCTCTGGCTTATATTGTATCTACAAAATTCGACCCGAATTCAAATTGGGTCATTATTTTATTAATTTTCAACAAAAGAACGTCTAGACTTTTTTAATTTACCAAATCATAATTCTGATACACGGTTTTTGGTAATTAATGTAGAGTTTGGTTTTGTTCAAGTCATTGTATTTTTTCTTGTAATGTTTATTACTGTCATGTTTAGGAATTTTTTATTAAATTTGACAGTGGTTACTTCGTAAATGAAAAGCTTTGTCATGGCTAATGGTTAAGAAAATATTTGAATAGATTTATATTATTAGAGAAAAATATTTATTTTAAAAAGTATTATTTTCTATACATTTATAAAGCATATTTATACTCTAAAATATAAAATGATAGAATATCACTTATGTGATGAAATCGAATTTTATAACATTCGTATGCTATTGTGTATAACGTGATATAAATGGGGTAAAAATGTGAATGGTATTTTAATTTATTTTTTCCTATTTTTTAAAGCGAAGATAAATACCTATAATAATTACAAGAATTATTAGTACGCGTAATTTCGTTAAAAAAATTTAATCACATATTTTTGTTATACCTATATTATAACCGTATAATTAATCTTATATCTAAATAGTCTTGAAAAAAAACATCCAGACTTAAAGAAGAAAAGAAAAAGAAGAAAGAGAACTCATTTTTACCTTTCACATTTTGTTAGAAAGTACTCATTGGTAATTTAGGTATTATGTATATTTTAGAAGATATATTATAAAAATATATTATATGCAATGTATGAGTTTATCAAGTAAGCTTTTTGCTATAGAGGCAATTTCTTGTAATTAACCGAACAACCAAGTAAGAGAATATATTATGTGTTGTAGATGGCTGTAGGTGATAGCGAATAAACTGCCAAAGTAACAGATATTTTACCAGTAACAAGAATTTTTGAAAAAAATGGACAGGAAAGAAAAAAAGTATGCATATACAAATATACGCACATGCATATTATAAACACATCAACAAAAATGAAGCAGAGAATTACGATTTAAGAAGAAAAGCTAGATAGGGGATGATAGAAAGATACGTATTAGAGACAATTTTTTTTAAATATCTTTGTCTGTGTGAAGTGGCGGCGAATTCAGAACATCACAGTCCATTTTAATCCAGAGTTTGGCGGCATAATCATTGAAGAAATATTTAAGAAGTTATCATGTTTGAAAGTAATGGGAAGAAATTTTTTAAGCAGAAGCTGATAATCAAGATTTTTGATAATCCGTAAAATATACAATAGAAAAAAATGGTTTAATTAAATTTAATGTATTCATATATAAGGGTATGTATCAAATCATCAAAGGACAAGAAAGAAGAAATAAATATGTTAGGACAGAGAAATTTTGTCTCATCGCTGTTTCCATTGACTAGGTAAAAGATGACGTAGAGATAAAAAAAGATGAACAGTTAAAGTCAAATTTAGCTTTTTTTAACAATACGATCAATTTTGACCGTTGTGTGCTTGCGGCGACGGTTTCAAAGATAATCTTTGTAACTTTGAGATGACTCACTGACAAAAATATTTGAATAACGATAAAAAAGCTAACACGCTCAATTTTTGAAGCACCTTAATGCTCAGCCTACCTATATTGCCAAGCTTGTACGCCAGCACAATTGTTTCTATGCATAAAATGTTCCACATTAGAAACATCAGACCCGTTAAACAACATATTCTCAAGCCAAAGAACACCAAAAATGTGTCAAAAGTAGCGCGTTTAGATGTACAACTACTTACATTTATGTATGGAAATTAGACATGGGTATAGCAGAACAACAATAAAAAGAGAACGAGAAAATAAAATACATACTCTCAAGACATTGAAATGAAGTGTTTCGTCGTTTACACCAACATTAGAATCAGATCAAATGGTTGATATAAATAATTTTAAATTTCATTAGTTAAAAGAAAAGTACACACACAAGATTTTTATTATTTATTAAAGCAATAATACAAAAAAAAGTTAAAAATTAAAGAAAACTGCAGGGAGCAGAGAGAAAAAGCATAAACCGTTGCAGGAAATGAAAAAAACGAATTTTTGTAGAAAATTGTTCACAAAAATTAATTATTTGACATTCGATGCGATAATAAATATGCGTTTTTCCTTATAGTCCATATAACCAGCTGATAGAAAAAAAAATTCAAAAATTGATTAAGTATGGTAAACTAATACGACGGCAGCCCATGCCATTTTTAGATTAAAATGATAGCCTAGGTTTTAAGATTTTTATTACTAAAACGGTTAAAATACTAGAATCTGCATCACCACATTTTCCTTTTCTAGGATACAACTATAGTAAATTTGATTAACAATGAAAGCCTATAAAAAAAATATGGAAATAAATTAGAAAGATGAAATTCAGAAAATAACGAAAAATTACATATTAAATATTTTGGAGACGTTTTGGATTAACATACAAAACACAAATTAAAAAGAGTCAAAGAAAATTTCCTATTATTTGAACATACTCTGCGTAAAGCGAAATATTGAACAATGATGAACTCGCAGTGAAATATTGAAACAGAATACGAATCCTGAGAAATATTGAATCAGGGTATGCACGCAGCGAAATACTGAATCATAATGAGCATGCAGCGAAATATTGAATCGTGATTAATATGTAGAGAGATATTGAATCACAATGTGTATGCAGGCAAATCTTAAATTGTAATGTGTTATTAATATATTGAACTACGATATACAAGCACGTTTTTAGGGTACTGTACATGAATTATGTAAAACGTGATCACTATAATATTCGTATCCGTCAGTCTGTTGGTCCGTATATTATAGCATCATAATTGTAAGTGAAATCTGATCACAATGAAATTCTGCAAGTATATGTAAAATAACTACTCCAATAAACAGAGGAAAGAAATTAAATTTTAATGTCATTATTTTTTATGAAGCACCCCACGCATAAAACTTGGGGACAAAATATTTTCCTTGAGTTCTTTTTTACGATATAACAGTTAAGAAATTAACATCTTACGTTGGCTAACTTTGTAAATATGGGTGGTGCTCTAGAAATAAAATTAATGAAATTAATAAATTGTTATTTCAAGTAGGATTTTCGGTTTCGAATCAAAAAAATATGTAACACTAGCTGTGCTACACGCTTATACCCGCACGGTATTAATTTATTTAATGACTTTATTTAAACCCCCCTCCCCTCTGCCCACGATGGTGTAAAGTATCCCGCTTCTTTTATCCTTTCGATATAGTCAAACGACATCGGTCATCGGGACTATATCGGCGGGAATACTCGAGAAGTACATTTAGTAAATAAGCTGATCTATTTCTGCCTCGCATAATTTTAGCAATGTTAGCCAAATTCTGTCACATTCTTGATCAAAGCTCTGAATCGACGAATTGTAGCAGGATAAGATGTCATTTCTATAAAGTGTGGGCTTTCTAATCACAATTTTTTTTTTTTTAATTTTGCTTGTGGTTCCAGCAATTAATGCAAACAAATATAAAAAGCAAGAAAAATAAAAATTTCTGCTTAATTACGGATTTATTATTATTCTATTTATATTTCTTGTTATATCTATATATATTTCTTATTATTTATAAGAAAATTAAAAATTTCTTCTTAATTTCTGTTTTAGTTCCTCTGAATCGTAACGTGATGAAATCCATTTATAGAGATTTAATTTTTTATCACTAGCTTCATGGAGAAAAATCTCTGGTTCATAACATTTATATAAAATCATACTTTCACATGTTGATAGTCCTTATCTCCTCTCTCTACTTAACTTCAACACTGGACTCAGATCTCGTATACCATTAAAAGATTATTCATATTACAAGTTTTTAACAAAAATACCTCTTTTTATGACCCCATAATTCGAATGTGCCCATTACATAGCCATATTGTTTATCAACATCCATTTCTGGACGTATTTACACAAAAATAATTAACGTTTAAAAGAGTAATGTAAAATATATAAATATTATTTATAAATTAAAACCAGCTATGATAGAATTAATGTTTCGTCTAGAATATGGAAAATAATAAAATTATGAGTTAATACTAACTATAAGAGTTGATCAAAACATTTTGTAATATATTTAATAACACAAGTAAGCCTTGAAAATGCATATATTAATACTCTAACCATTTTACGCACACATAATTAGAGTTACAGTCTAGTTTTATACTCAGTTCTTTTTTTTTATACATTTACGTGACTGTAACTTATTTTGTGAGCTTATCAATAAATAAATAAATTCTATTTTCATTCTAAACGTGAATATTTGAGTATATATTTACTCTGCATTTATATTAAAACTAGCATTTTATAGGTATTTATCTCGGCATTTTTCATCTTAACGTTTGCTCCGTTGGTGCATTTATTTTCAATTACACCTTTGTAAGAAACCAATATATGCAACAATAGCCCTTTTTTCTTTTTTCGTGTAGTTTTTTTTTATTATATTAATTTTACTACTTTTGTTAAACGCAATACTTTCAAATAAAACAAACGACGATTAGAACTCTCAATAAATAATTCGATATTTCTATCAGAGGTGTGCCTAAAATTAACTCATAACACTTTTGTTCATGCTCTGAACTTTCTGATTTTACTACTCATAAAACTTTATACCTGGCGCTATGAAAATCAATTTCTAAGGAGTAAACTCCAATAAGTTGTTAATTTCGCATATATATTTAAATTAATGGAATATTTATGACAGTTTCTCCAAAATATTACCCACATAGGCAAATAGTTAATTACTAAGAAATTAGCTTTGCATGTATATATGTATATATGTATATATATATATATATATATATATATATATATATATATATATATATATATATATATATATATATAGCTTTTTAAAAGAATACTTGATAAAATTTAGAAAGGACATAGATTCGAAAAACTGAAACAAATAATTAAGAATTCAAAAGAAAAAACATTTTGAAAATCGTGATAACATTTTTCTACATAATTTATTAGTAGTGGAAAATTTACTATCATACTGAGTTTACATTGAGATATCCTCACGTAATCCAATTACGGCTTATTTGAACTCTATACCATCACAAAGTGAAGCAGATAAGTTAATTAAGGGCGAACAGGCGTCGACGATGTCAGAATCGCCGCCCGGTAGAAAATGCCGTTAAATATTATCTACACCCCGCTCATTGCATCATCGTGCATGATCAAGGGAGTTTAATGCATAACAAGCTAGGATGCCGCTTTATAAACTAGGATGCATCATAGGCTTTCGTGAACTTTTAGTTTCAACTTACTTGATACATATTTTGTTTCCGAGCACCTTTTGTAATTGCGAACAGGAACACATTTTCGTGACATTATTGAAAGTAGAGAGATTATAGACGATCCTATTCTAGAAATAATAAATTTTGAAAAAAGTTTAGCTCTGGCTTGGTGATGTTGTATTATATATAATAACAACAGTTACAGAGATAATTCCCTATAAGTAATTAGGAACACAGAACGACTGTTGAGCGAAATATCTTCAAATTTTTAGAAAATAATTAAAAGGTGAGACATGATTGAATGATATTATTTATCAGAAAACGGTATGTTAATATAAATAAAAATTACAAATATTAATACTTTGTAATCATACTAATATAGATATTATTACAATTCCTTCTATCTTCTGCAAGATACTTGCTGATATTCATGGCCAACATTAAGTTTGTTTTATATAGGATAAAGAATTTATATTTAAAGCGTTTTAAGTTTTCAATATTATTGAAAACTAGATTTTTTGAAATGTATTTGTCAAATTATGATTGTATAATGTTTGTTCCAACTTTAAATAAACTTTAAAACGCAATGCATCGCTGCGCTAATAGCACGCGAATTTAAATAATTTATGCGTCTAAAGATGGTTTCTGCACGTGCATAGATATAGCCTTTTCTAGTTTCAAATTCTTGGTCTTATTCTATATTTTCTTCACTCAGTATTGGAAAAATGACGTTTGTAATTCAATTCATTTAGTCTATTAGTACTAGACTAAATGAATTGAATTCTTAATCTATTACTATGTCTTCGCAAAAGTTTAATTTTACCATAATTAAAAGCCTCTTCGTATATACATAAGGCATTGTTACAAATACCATCAACATCATTTTGATAAGTATCTATTTGAGTTACAACATTAGAACTAAGCCTCCCCTAAATCTCACCATCATATTATACTTGTGGTTTCGCAAGTCCAATGTTTGTTAGGTACTGTGTAAGTATCATCAATCACTCTGGCCACATATTAGTGGGGTTTTACATGACTTTTAGCTATGTAGGTCCGTAGCCTAACCAACCCTTTTTTAAAACAAGAAATAATATTTTTTCTCGCCATGTTTAATACTTATAATTCCAAGAAGTCCTTAATTTGAAGGCTTTGCAAAAGTAATTCCAAAATATTAGTTATCCCACGACACAGAAAAGATACATGTCCTTCAAAGTTACAAAATTGGTGCCGTACCTAGAGTATAAGATATAAAAGGAAACTTGTTACTTTTCCGATTCTAGTCCTTCCCATTCCTATAGGAATATTTATTTACGTCGCGTATAACGCAGTCAAAGGGCGTAAACTAATTAAACTCATAAAGCCGTGTGATTGTAATACGCTATGGGGCCCGATTTAATTACCCATCTCTCACAATATGTAGCGCGTCGCTTCAGCCCACAGCTCCTACGTTCATGATATGCATTTATTCATAGCTTTTTCACATAACTCACACGAACGCAAATCTCGCTTCAGGTAACGATATTAATATCAAAGTAATGAATTATCTGCTCTTGATTTCAATGCCAATAGAGCCTCATAGCGGTTCACCGGATTGCGTCTTAATAAGTTTGCTCTCTTTAACTGAATATGTATTAATTTCTACGTGCACCCACAAGATTTTCTGAATAAAGTGTGCGCTGGTAGTGTTTTAGGGTTAAGGTGGCAATTTAGAATCGACCTATGTAAGATGAACGGTGACTAGGAGTATCACGTACAAATTTTGAACTTTATTTTGGTAATGTTAAAAATCGAACCTATAAGTAAGAAGAGAATATATATTATGTAGAGCTTATTTACACATACCAAAATCTTGACAATAGAAAAAAGCAAGAATAGATTTTGTTATAACCATTTCAGGGCTATAACAAAATCTATCCCTACGGTCTTAATGTTCAAGAACATAGGTAGGTTTCGAATTTAAGGTTTTTTCTTATGGTAATAATTTTTTTAAAGACCTAAAAATCATACCACCTTTAAACACATGAAGACTTACACTAAAAGTTGTTTTTCTTACCTTGGAGTCTGAATTATTGAGAAACAACATTTTCGCAAAAAAATATAAACCCAGTTATGAGCATATAACGTATGATTGGACAAAACTATGCGTATGACTGAAGATCATAACATTATTTGTAAATCATTTTCTCGTCATATTTTTCGAAACTGAATTACTCTACATTTTTCTTGCATTCTTATGAATCAAATACGTTTTCACTAGTTATATTCATAGAATATAAAGAAAAACTAACACTATCATAATTCGCTCTAAGTTTTTATTCTTACAATAATAGTTTTAATTCACTTCTCGTCAAAATATTTTCATTTATTTACTATGAGATTTCACTTGGTCTCACTCTCATGAAAAATTTAATTTACTGAAAATATTCAAATAACCCATGTGGAAGAAAAATATTTTTTTAAACTTAAGACATGTTTAAAGTGTAATTAAATTTTGAATATATTTGGCGTTAATTTTGTAGAAATTCCTTATTCACAATAAAATGAAATTACGTGATGTAATATTATTTCCACTTTCTTTAGGTTTTTTACCACGATCTAAGTGTCGTTGTATTACAACATCTTCAGGTGGGCTATTAGCAAAGATTAACTCTTAGGAACTTCCAACAGCATTTACTCGTATATATTACACAAAATAATAACAGTAGTCGGGTTTGTGCGGGTTTTCCCACCGGTTATCTTAGGGAGTTTATTATATTTTCGTGTATATATTTACATTGAGTGTATTGTATATTCGAAAGTTATATAATATACAAGTATTTTAGTGAGGACAAAAAATTAAATTGATGTTATTCTGTGAGGTTATACAATGCAAATATTCCGGTGTATGTAATAAAATTAAATGGATATTATTCTCAGTAATACATTTATGCAACAGCAAGGGTATCTGATGGTTAAGACAAGGTTATATTACTAATTATACATATCATCCATTTTATTTAAATACTCAATATTATTTTTTTCTTTTCTTTTTTTATTTTTTTAAAATTTTTATTTACATGGTTGATTGAACTAAGAAAACTCTTAACCAATAATAAAAATGTAAATAACAATAGAAATATCACATCACATAGTTTCATTTGATAGTCTAATTAAATTATCAATTTACATAAGATTAAAATGTTTGTGAGCAGAATTAACTTATATATAGGTGCCATTTTTTAATAAAATATGCCATCTCCAGTCAAACAGACTGGTGAAAATTTCCTCTCATTATAAAAAACAGTATAATCATAATTAAAAGCTCAATGCCACATCCAAAATGCATTAGGCACATTTAATTTCCTCTATAAAAGAATCACATTTTTCTTTTTATGATACTTAGGCCCAAGACTCATAGCTTTGGATTATTATGATGAAAATTTGGAAATATTACAAGATTTTATTATATTGTTCCGATGAATTTGAATATGAATGTATAAGTATATCAACTTTAGCTAACTGTCTCATTTTGTAACTATCGCAACTTTGTCCGTCGGACTAGATACATGTTAAGGCTCTGTATGCAGTGTTTTTGGTGACTTAGTTGGCTTCTCAAATTGCATATTAGGTCCTTGATCAGTACTCATGGTTTCTTCCATAAGACGTACATCAATAAATAATGAAACGGCACACTCGGGGATATCCTTCTACAATCTTTTGTCATTGAATCTTTGTTACACTATTCGTAACTTATTTCAGACTTAAAGGTGCCTCTTAAATGAATAAGGCCCTATATAAATATCAAAAGATTATTTTCACAATTCTAGAAATTTTGTAAAAAATATTTTATTTACAATAGATAAAATACTCGTATTTATAAAAACATCCTCTTTTAATAGAAGAGAGACAACTAATCCAACATTAAACTAAAAGTATGATTTGCAAAATACACTCTAAAATTTAAGTATAATTCCACCATTCAATAAACTAACTTAATAATTTTCAATGGAATATGTAAAGAAGAAAAAATAAAAAGAAACAACACTTGTAACAACGTTAAAATAAACCTAATTGTAAAATGTTTTTTACACATTCGCGCTAGGTAACGTTTATAGTTTTAATTGCAATAAAATATATCTTGGTACGATGAAACATATGTTTCATAGGTAAAATGTTGCAACGTTAGCTGATGTCATAGTTAATACGAATGATGGCATCGAATTTTATTAATATACATTATATATAAATACGTAACAAAATAACGAATCTTAAATTTCTCTAACCCATCAATGGTATTTATAAAACCGGAATGCTTATAATGTCATTCGTGTGTTCTTCTGTTCTGTGTGATAGGTTTTAATCTCAGAAACCCCATGACGTACAATTTGAATATTGAAAAATTGGACGTTTAAACAATATTTCGGAAGTAGTATAGCCATCCAGTGACTCTTCACTTTGCTCGTGAAATCCTGACTTTGCTTGTGAATCGTGGTGAAAAACTTTTAGGGCAGCAGCTGCGCCGGTTAGTTCACAATATATATATATATTTGTTGAATATTGCCAACTTCCATCCCTTAGGGAATTCTGTCAGAGCTGGTATTGTATTCAAGTATGTAACTTATCACTCGTAAATTGCGTTTATTCTACTGGCGCTATCTAATATATAAAGCACGATTAATATTGTTAGAACTTTTTGCTCAATAGGGGATCACTTTTTACGATTTTTACTCATGTATCAATATCCGATTTTGTTTTCGTAAAATAGATGGAAACAGACCCGATCGCGATTTTGAGTGGATGTGCATAAACATTTGAATTAGTCGCTCAGATTCTCATTTAATCACTTATATCCGACGGCATACATACAAATATATATATATATATATATATATATATATATATATATATATATATATATATATATATATGTATGTATATATATATATATATATATGTATACATATATTTACACATACATGTATACTTATTTTCGTGGACTTGTAATTTCATGTTGATTATTGACATTGAGTGAACTCCTTCCGCAACTTTTGAATACTTCCCGCATCAAATTTTAAGTAAATCTCATATTATTAAAAATTAATCAAAAATATCAAAACGGTATAATTCGTCATATTTTTCGTAAAAGGATAATTAAATGAAAATAAAACAGAAATATAACTCATTTGGATATTCAATATTTCATTAAATCGATATTATTCAGCAAGTTCCGTCGTTATTTCAATATTTAATTCGAGAAATATGTTGCATCATTTATATGAAATAAAGTAAAATTTCCAAATATTTGAACGAAAAATTATTTTTTAAACTTGCGTGTATTGAATTGCTCGCCTCCGAAATAAAGGACTTGTTGCGTCAGTTTGAAATAATTTTTTTTTCTGTTTACGTTTGGATTGTATATTCGAATAAATTGTTATAGGAATAACTCATTTTTACAGTAAATAAATTGTTTTATATAGCTAAATGATAGATGATGATTATATATTATAAAGAAATTATGTCTGAAATATATTTACGTAATGAATATAATAAGGTACGAAATGAGTGTTTATTAATAACCTATTAGTAACAACGATTGAAGTAATAACAGATGCATTACGATATGCTTTACGAAACCGCCGATACCCTTGCATAGCTGGCACTCAACCGGTTTTTTTGTGGAAGTAATTTGGTGGTAATCTTGTTGAAAGTATATTTGAGCTACAAACTCTTACAAATAGAAAAACTAAAACTTCCGGCGTCATGTAAATATAACACGGCTATGAAATGTGTTCAATATAACATCCTACAATATTAATCGACTAAGCCGAGTGGTATGAATACATGAACTATAACTACAGACATAAGACGTGTAGCGCTTGATTTGTAATATGTCTAAACACATATTTTTGTGTCATAATAATTTTTATTTAAATATTACTCACCTGCAAACACATAAAAGCTTCTATACTCGCGCCCTTAGTATTGTAGTATGGTATTCACGATGAAATACCCATCTTAAATATATGTCGTAATGTCAGTTGTTATTAAATGGCGCTGTGATTAAGACAGTGATATATTGTTTTAAATTAAACAGTTGTTACCTAATGAAATGACAATGGGAATTCATATGGTAGAAGTAAAATTTCTACTAAGTTCTAACATACTTCATTAAGGACAATTAAGAATATTAAATAAATATTTTAAAATAACTTGCGCACATTGTGATAATGGTCACATTTTACTGACCTTTGTGGTAGTGTCGTATTTATAGTCGTTTTCTCGAATAAGTTAATTTAAAAAATTATACTGAAGTAAAAGTAGGTTATAATTTTATTTCGTGTGATACGTACGTACTTTAAAAATTGTTATTTATTATCTGTACATATTTTATTTCTGTGCAATATTAAAAGAATGTCACCAATAAATTTTGGTTTTGGAAGTGTTTAGGCAAAATTGTTTTTTAAGTACAACCATGTTTGACTTTTTAAAAAAACTTGTAAATATTTATATAAATTAATCTATAGATGATTAATATAAAATTTGTAAATATTTATATAAATTAATCTATACAGGGTCATGTGTCGATAAAACCGATGTGTCGATATAACCTCTTAGCGTTTCATGTGTCAATGTGAAAGGAGTCTTATGCCAATAAATTTTTATTAGATTATATAAAATTTTAAATAGAATATATTTAAAAATATGATTTATTACTTTTTCCAAAATTATAAACAATTTAAAAAATAATTCCTTATTGAATAAAAATCATGCCCTTTCAATTATTAAAAAGCATCGAACAAATTACCTCAAGACTGATACCCGAGGGAGAGAAGTAAGGCTCTTCTCGTCTAAACTCTTATCGGCCAAATTGAATAAAAATATAAATTAACCCAACCAAATGTAATGAAACCAAATCAATTAACGTCGATTCAAAAATTGTAATTAAAAAAATAAAATGACTAAAATTATTAATTGTTTAGGTAAAGACAATACGGTATATTTATGCAACTTATGTTTAAATGAAATCAAAACTTTATGTCTTAATTTTATTAAACGAAGAGATAATATTTCAAAATATAATGTATAATATTTCAAGTATTTCAAAATATTCAGCCATACTCATTCATGAATTGTTTTGTTGATTTTAATATTTTCTACAGCAGTTTTGATATATTACTTTGGTGTAGTTATAATAGAAAATATTGTTTCAATCAAATGTGTTTTGGTCGTCAGATTTTGCGATAAAAAGCAGTCTCAATAGGCGACCTGTAATGTTTATCTACATTCTCCTTTGAAACTTTTTGTAGTCAAAACGCTTTCCATAGTCACTTACGGTTTAAATAATATAAAATAAAAGTTGTGTTTGATATGCCCCGAATATCACTGCGTAAATTACTATTTGTATCCACACAAACTCTAAAATATATGATATATTTTATAGCCATTAAGATATTACGAATAATGCGAAAGTCGTATGTTAATCAGGTTAACTATAATCTTGTGCAACCCTAAGAAAGCAAACAAAGGTTTTTCCATTATAAAACCAATATTAGGATTTAATGAAAATTTAATTAACCTCCAGTTCTATAGTTATATTGCTACTTTCTTTGAGTCAATTAATACATTACAAATATTTAATTCTCTTAATATATTGTAGTATGCTTAGCGTAAACGACATTAGGGTGTTTCTTTTACCTGGGTCAAAATATGATACTTGTTAATTCTAATCCTATGCAATTTTTAGAAAAAAATTCTACAGTTAAGTTATTGTATTTTACACTTAGTCTAATCAAGTATGATATTATTCTGATACTTTCATAAATGCCATTTAATAACATTTTGAAATACGATTCAACCATAATAAACTTAAATATATTTAATGGATAAGTACATAATAAATAGAATAGGATGAAGGAAAATAGTTCATATTATGCCAAATTAACGATATCATTTCACCGTCTCATCCATTCACGGCATTCTCGTCACGCTATTCAGGTTGGTGTTGGATTCGAGGCCTTACTTCTTTTCCTCGGGCATCAGTCTTGAGGTAATTTATTTGATACTTTTTAATAATTGAAAGGACACGAAGAAAAAATAATACAATAGCCCTTTATATATGTTTCTACGGCTTGGAAATTCGATTAAAAATATAATAAAGTAGGCTACCTGCATACAGAATATATTTTTCAAAAAATACTTTTATTTTTTTATTGCTTGTGGGACTTGTGCATTGAAAAATCAATACAGGTCAAATTTTGAACCCTCTTCTTGTAAATTATGAGAGTTTTATCAGAGGTGCTTGTCAAATACAGACGTTAGATATGGTAATTATTGCCAAAAATACAGGGAATAGACATTTTTAACCGGTTTTTTTCAATAAATTGCCATATATTAGAAAAGAGCTTGACTCTTTTTTCATACCATATACAACAAAAAACTAACTTTCGTAACATAAAGAGAGGCCCTTTCTAAACGAATATGTAATATAGTATTATTTTGCTATTGATACCTACCTTGCTTTAGTGGAAATATGATTATGAAGATCGACTGATAAATTAAAGTATGTATTTAACATACGTACCAAAATTACGATGTTTTGTACGGAAGACGATGTGATTATTTATAAGTAAATTATTTCAGGCTTTCAATATTTTCCCGATAGCATAATAATATATCATTTAAATAAAAAAATTAAAAAGTATATTTTTCTTGTCGGTGAATAAAAAAATTTATCACGAGCATATTTTATTACTTAGAAAATGACATAATTTGATAAAAATAAGATATATATTTAAAGTATAAGTAATCTTCTTCAAAATTTCTTTAGCTAAAATTTTATATATATGATACTGTATACCCGGTTTGTAATTTGTATACTAAAATCCTATAATATGCTAAAATGCAATGCCGAGAAATGCATTTTGTTTTCTAAACGAAAAGCGCGTGATTAATTTATTATTGAAAATAAGCGAATGTATCAAGAAGAACATTAGAATTTTACAAGAGCTATTTTATCGAATTTTATTTATTTGTAAAAACAATTTTTATATTTTAGGTAATTGTCACCCTAATATTTCACACAGTTGCACGACTGTTTTTTAGCAACAGCATCCGATTTATTAATTACATGTGTATATATACATAAACATACACACAAATACACACACACACACACGCGCGTGTGTGTGTATGTGTGTGTGTGTGTGTGTGGGTATGTATGGATAACGGATCTATTTATATATTTATTCGTAAGAATTAATGGGTGTATATCATTAATGAAGAATTAGTGGGTGTACACATGAATGTTTAACACAGCTGCAAGATTTTTGGTAAATAACGCGCGATTAATTCTGACCAACAAGCCGATGTTTATAAAGATATATTTTTATATTAATATATTTATTAATATATTTTTTTATAAAAAAAAATATTCATACTTTTCTTGAAAAGTTTATCATTATATTTTTCAGAAAATTATAATACTTTTACTAAAGTGGTTTACCAAATTCATCAAATAAAATTTTAAAATAACACTATAATTAATTTCATTATAGCGACATTTTCTTGAGTAGCCAAAGGCAGATCGATTGGACTCGTCAGTTTTTACAATGGTTATTATTTGTTTTCGAGTATACTTTACTTTTGGGAATTTGTTTGAAATATTTATAGGAAAAAATTAGTTTTCCCTCTGACATAATTCACGAAATATAGAAATTGATCTTTTAAAATTTGACAATTTTTTTGATATCTCTTTATATATTTATTTTAAATATTTCAACTTTTAGGAAATTTTATAAATTCGTCGGAAATGTATATTTGTAGATGGCTTTAATTAAACCCTTTACCATAATTATTTGGTAATTAAATTTCAGTCGCGCAGCAGCTATTGCGTTTTTCATCTCTTCTGGACTTTCTCGGAAAATTCGCTAATTAGCATTCGGGCCCTACAACAGTTAAACAGAATGATTATATCGCTCCTGCATTTTACGTTTGTAGTGTTATAAAGAATACCATCAACCTGTAGCTCCGTTGCTGCATTGCTTCGTTATTTTATTTGTAAACTTTCCCAGTTCCAAATTAGAGTTTTCCCAAAGACGTTTTTCTCTATATCTATGCAAAAATGCACACCCATCCGTCGCTCTTTTGCGACATGAGAGAAGGAAAAATATACACACTTTTGCATTTATAATTTAATTCGAGATAAGGTTCGCCGGGACAAAAGCAGCCTGAGTGATTTTCTGTAAACCAAAAGCAACTCATACGATATATGCAGAAAATTAAATATTTACAACGTATCAATTGGCAAAAAAAAATTATAATGAAAATATACAGCTGAAAGTTAAATAATATAATTATTCACCGTGCCAATAATATATACAGAAGCTATTGCTTGGTTTCTTAGTTTTTCATGCGAGAAAGGCTTATATGGTTGAACACAATTTTTTTATTATTCATTATGTATAAATGGCTGTAGAGTGTATCATAATTAGTTTACTTTGTGTGGGTAACGAGCAATAATGATTTATCTAAAGAGACTTGAAGCCTATCGGTTCGTCTGTAAGAGCCGTTTTTCTCAGAAGCCGCTTGACGTGGAAACATAAAACTTGGTTCAATAAGAAAATTTATTAATACCCACATAACTCCCATACGAATATACTAATACTTAAAAAAAAAAGCATATGGAAATTTTAGAAGGCTAGGGACGGGAACAAATTAATTTTCGGGAAAAAAATATAAATTCTACATTTGGCCTGGTATCGTTTGAAAGAGCTAGTTATAAGCAAATCTAGTTAAGGTTAAAGCTAGTTATAAGAGCTAGTTATATATATCTATAGAAATAGAATATCCAGAAAAATGTATTCTCCTTTCTTATTTCCGAAAATACTGAAAGTCATTATTTTTGAGAAATTTGCTGTAATATTTAAGTGCCCCTGCTTATATAACAAACTATTAAGGTTGAACACAATTGTTTTATTATATGGTTGAACACAATTGTTTTATTATGGTTGAACACAATTGTTTTATTATGTATAAATGGTTGAACACAATTGTTTTATTATGTATAAATGGCTACAGAGTGTATCATACTTATTTTACTTATATGGTTGAACACAATTGTTTTATTATGTATAAATGGTTGAACACAATTGTTTTATTATGTATAAATGGCTGTAGAGTGTATTATATATAAATGGCTGTAGACTGTATCATACTTATTTTACTTATATGGTTGAACACAATTGTTTTATTATGTATAAATGGCTGTAGAGTGCATCATACTTATTTTACTTTTTGTGGGTAACGAGCAATAATGATATATCTAAAGAGACTTGGAGCCTGTCGGTTCGTTTGTAAGAGCCGTTTTTCTCAGAGGCTGCTTGACGTAGAAACATAAAACTTGGTTCAGTAAGAAAATTTATTAACACTCACATAACTCCCACACGAATACCCTAATACTTAAAAAAAAGCATATGGAAATTTTAGAAGGCTAGGGATGGGAACAAATTAATTTTCGGGAAAAAAAAAATAAATTCTACATTTGGCCTGGTATCGTTTGAAAGGACTAGTTATAAGGGTCTTAAAATAGTTTTTTAATAATTTAATGTAGTATATCTATCGAAAGAGAATATCGAGAAAAATGTATTCTCTTTTCTTATTTCCGAAAATACTGAACACAAAGTCATTATTTTTGAGAGATTTGCTGTAATATTTAAGTGCCCCTGCTAAATTATATAAGAAACTATTAAGTATTTATTGCACTAGTACATCCTTATAATTAATTAAGGGATGAGTACATAAAGTAATTTCATTTTAAACGATATACGGAATCCTCGATGAGCGTCCCACGCCTGCACTTTGCCCGATTTTTGGTTTTTGATATTCGTGCTTATAATGTTAACTATTAATGAAGGTACGTTATTATTTACAAATATTAACAATACCCGGTAAGATGCATATCTTTTTATTGAAATTTTTTTTAACAATAAACCCAATATTTTCTTAAAGGTAGCTGTACGATTTTCAGGAAGTAAATTTAAGTCACTCTTGGTTGATTTAGTTGCTTAACACATAATATTAAATTAATACCCCTCAGAGGATCTGAATAATTTTAATTTCATAATGATAATTTTTTCTGTAGCAGCAATGGATTTCTTCGTCACACTTTATAATAAAATGAAACCGAAATACGTTTTTCAAAAACAGTGAAATATAAATATATTTATATCTCACATAAGATATAAAGTATTACGCGACAACAAACGATGCATAGTCAGGCGCCCCGTGCATTAAAATGAATTCAATTCAACGCCAGCTCCTTAAAGAAAACGAAACAACGTGCTATAAAGTTGATTAAACTCCATAAAACATGGATAAATTCTTCCAATAAAATCCGTTTTTTATATCTTCGTAAATAAATCAGTTTAAAACACTATTTAGCTCTTGACAAATGGAGAGTGAAAAACAAAAGTCAAAATGTAATTCAATAAGTAAAAATCGACGGCTGGTTCGCGACTGGAGGACGCTCGAGTATATTCAGTGGGCCGCAAGTGATACCTGGACTTGATGACCTTTATGATTCCCTAACCGCGATCACTTTCCTACAACGATACCAGTCCGGCTTTGATTCAATATATATAATACATATAAGTGTAAATACATAAAGAGCTATTTATCGTCTACGGTTGAATAAGCTACAGAAAACTTACTAAAAGTGGTAAAACACCACTTTTGAAATTCATATCTTCATAACACCATATTTAATCACATTATAATCCAAATTTGAAATTTATTTAGCAAATTTCATTGACTACTCAGTAAGCATGATTGAAAAGCAGGGCAGGATTAGAAGACTGGTTGGGCGATTTATATGTGGATAAGTATATGTTTCTTAAGCATACAAATTTACAAAGTTTCTAGAAACTGTAACTTATGTAGTTAAAAAGTAAAAACTTGCCGAGCTATTTATATTTAGTGAATGACTTTATTTAATTCCAACAATTAACCTTTTATTGTATAGGTATCTCAATAACTACTAAGCTGATATTGAAGAAACACCCATTTGATAATTATTAATTTGTTCGTTTACTTGTATTTGTTAGCGGTGAAATATCGATAGAAAAAACCTGTTAACTTCGAGTAGAACTGACATTGTGAGAGTTCCATAGACATGTAGACACTGCAAATGTTAAAAGGTATATAGTATTTCCATTAACTTATTTAAAAACTTAATTTTTTCAAAATGTTAATGCATTGCCTACTGTAATTTTCACTCGCGTAAAAACATGGTGCCTGTTTAAAGAGACATAAAATTTAGGGTAATAGCTATATTAAACCTGTAGCCTTCTGGTTAGATTTTATTAACACTGTATTATTCATTATTTCAGCTTAGTAGTTTTGGTAATAAGTGGGGCGGGATAATTCTCTGCTTTCACACATATTTTGTAACGTCTTTTCAAATATGAAAATTGTAATCTAAAAGAAATTAAATAATATCCTAACACGCATTTCATATCAGGAAAATTAAAGATTTTGGAAGAAAAATTAAATATTTACGTTTTTATTAATTCTAACATAATAATTTTAAAAAAGTTAGCTCTCGCAAAGCATGTAGGTTAAAAAATTGTGTTACTCTGCCAAATTTCAAGTTGTCACAAACCATGTGACGCAGACGTGGCATGGTTTTTGGAAATATTCGCTGTGAATACAGATAACCGTAAATGTATTTGCTTATTGTACGCTTCCCAGGCGTAAAACATGATGCATATTTGAAAAAATATGTCATCTGGAACGATAACTATAGTTTTTCTTCAACCTTTATATAGGTTTCGAAATATTCATATATTTATCACGCATTAAAATGTTCTTTGACAAAAATCTTGTGAAACTCCAATTATCATATTATAATATATTACTAAAGCTTCTTAGTAATTTCTCTCGAATGGCTCTTTCAGTCTGACTGGTTTTATTCAGCACTGTTTAGATATAGGAGTAAGTCTATGGTTCAAATATAAGTGTAACTGAAAATTCTGATTAAATATCCTTAAGGAATTGCGAGTAGTAATAATCCTCTTAATTATGATATGATTTTATTTAACTTGAAATTTAGGAAATGTGAAATAGTGTAATATTAATCCACTTATATCAAAAGGCTACATATTAGTATTTGACTACTATAAAATTAGACTCGATACGATATAGTTATTTTTTAAAATTTTTTTCAACTATTAGCTACAAACTGATAAAATAACGGCGACATTTGAATTTATGTTTAATATTTAGATAGAAACAATAGAGAGGACATTAGATGATCTCAATTCAAACATCATTCGTAAAAAAAAACAATCTTATCCCTTTCACAATACAATATTTACGAAGAAACTGCATAATTTTATTAATTTCAGAGATGAAACTTTACCTTAAATTAGAGCATTTTATAAAACCATGCGAAAAATTATCTTGCCTTTTACGAAAACATAGAAAATTAATGGAAATTTAATTCTGCGTGTCCATAAATACTAATCTTTCACTGATATGCCGATATCGTATATTAAAAAAAGTGGGATGTATAAATGTTGGAGGCGGTGTAAGAACCGGTTGGCTTGAAAAAAATTCTGTCAAACGCTACCACGCTTTACGCTTCGATCTTCGTTCGTCATTCATGGGTATCCGCAAGACACTTCAACGTATCAAAGACGACCATGCACTGTTAAAATATAATTATCCATTTCGAAATATCTCCTTCTGCGAAGGGGATACGCGAGAGTCGCAGCTAAAGCGGCGGCCGCCCCCGTTGTCCTTGTTACTGTCCCGTCTCGCGGCGCCCGCCCTCGCTTCAAGAGCCTTATGTATGCTCTGCTCTTTGTACGCTCTGCAGCGTTCGTTTAGCCGCGTTTTATATTTACTAGGTTGTCCCACGTTTATTACTTGCCAGTTATGCGAGGCCGGTTGTGTAATGTGAATTTTGATATGTGAATTGCGATCCCTGTAAGCATTCAAGTTATGTCTAATATCCATGAGCTTACGAGTTAAATGGGTTTGTAATTTATTTAATACTATAATTTTTAGTTTATCATTACGTCTTTTTGGTTACCCAATATGAAGCAAATACTTTTATGAGAGAAACAGTAATTCTATAGCTCCTCTGATACTTGGTTTTTACCCACAAAATATCTTACGTAATAACTCATGATAAGGAATAATAAAAAATTGATATTGTTATATTATTCCATTATTACAAGAGTTAAGTTAATATATGAAATTTCCGTTGATGATATAATATATATATATATATATATATATATATATATATATATATATATATATATATATATATATATTTATATATATATATATATATATATATATATATAGCTGATACGTTAGCGGGCGTTATAATGGAGATGACCAATTAATTAAATACACATAAGCTGAAAACTAATTATTCATTCAAATATTTGAAAATTGTATTTTATTACATTTAAATCCATTTCATATAACATGTTTGTCTAATCAAACATTGATTCGGGAAAATATTAAAAAGGCTACCAGTTTTTGATCTGAAATTATCAAGCCATTTATTTTTAATGTTAATGTTTTCTCGATATTTTTCATATCGCTAGTTTCAGAATGGATCATTTTCCATGTGATTTTAATATTGTTATGAGACAATTTAATTTTATTACTATGTACAGAGATTTTGCCTGTAAACATATTTGCTTAAATATCTTTGAATATCTTGGAAAGTTTCTGGAAAGTATACGAAAGTTTTGTCATTAGTAAGTGATCCTTTATCATAGAGGTCATACAAAATATCTTTACTTTTCCGTATTCCACTTGTCACGCAAACATTAAAACAAAATTAATTTTTTATAGACAATGAATAAAGGAACTGATAAAACAGAGAAACAAGTGGTTGTCATTTTTTATTACGTAAATAATTACACAGCAAGAAAAACCGATGATATTAAGGGAGCGATAGATCCGGGGAATAAGGGGGTAGCAAAAATAATAAGAGAGTTTATATAATCATCCATCTCCAGAAGTTTCAGTTTAGTTAATCATTCCTCTGAAGTTTCGTGAAAAAAATCTGCATATACAGCCTCTGCGGTTTTTGTGCATATGCAGTTTATTTTACTTCGATTCAAGATTTGGAAATACTTTGGAAAATTTTACTAGAATTTTCTAGAATTAAATAAATCTAACTGCACACATACGATGCTTGCCCTAATTAATAGGGGAGGGACCATACATATTAGTATGTTAATATTACTTGAGTCATTGCTATATGATGTGGTTTTGTGAGCGGCGATGTATGTTAGGTATAGAATTTAATGTAGATGAACTTACCTCCTCCTCGATTTATAATACAGACTGAAAATACAATTTTTTTTGTTTTACAGCCGTGATTCTTTTGTATGTTAACTACATTACCTAAAAACATACAAGCAAATAAAACGTTATATCAATCCTTTTTTATATTGTATAATGCATATCATCTAATGTACAAAACTTAATTTTTGGTAAATACTTTAGTTATCAGTCGACTTGTGTCATAATGTTTCTACCAAATCAGAGTAAACACCCATGACAAGGTAATAATAATATATTACAAATTCGTTTCGATGCCTGTTTTTATCTCAATTTTGATCAATCTCTTTCCTAATGTATAGTAATTAATGGTTAAAACGTGGGAAGAGCATGTTTATTTTTAGTACTTTTAACAATAACTCCTTTATTCACATTTCATGTCAGTTTTTAATAAACAACTATTTTACAATTTTTGCAATGTAAGAGTAAATGGGGGAAAATTTTACATTAATTGATCTTTTAATGACAAATTTCCACAAGTAACAGAAAAATACTTGCTTACTTAGAATATACTTAGAATTGTATTCCATACATAGATTGTCTAGTTTGTCATCTATCCCATAACCAATGAAGAGTATATAACAAGCTGTTTTATAATTTTTTTCTTCGTGTGCTTTAGTTATTCAAAAGCATCATACAAATTAACGCATGACGAGCTCCGGCGTGAAACAAGTAAGGCCATGAATAGGAAGACGAGGATACTGTGAATGGATGTGACGATGAAATGACATATTAGTTCGGTCAAGTCGTATTTTCTTATGACAACAAATATAATGAAGCTTTCCCTTCTCAACAAACTTTAATGTCAATTTCAGTTATTTTCTTTCATTATATTTATAGTTCGTGATCTTACCGATTGATTACATTTAAGTGTTTTTAGTTAAATTGTATTTCTGATATTTTTTCATTTAAATTTAAAACAGTAATACGTAAACGATTAAGAAAATACTGGAATTTACTAGCTACCGTATATAGTATCATTGTAAAAGAATTTCATGCCACAGATTTATGTACGACTTCATTTACCAGCAGATTCACTTGCACGTGAAAATGAATATGTTTCCCTAAAAATTAGCGATTGAATGGAGTGCATCTGGTAGGTAATACTGCATATTACGTGTGTATTGTTGCAAGGAGTCGCTACGTTTTTTGGTTATTTTATTAGTATACTTTTCCAGTTCCAAGTCAAAATTTTCCCAAAAAAATTTAATTTCTTGAGATAAAACGTAGCTTATGTTACTTTCCGGTCACACTTCTACATCTATGCAAATCACGCCCATCGATTGTTCTTTTGCGACATGAAAAAAGGACAAATAAATGAACCTTTGCACTTATAATACAGGTTGCAGACAGATTCATTGGTATGAAAATTTTTTATTATCATCATTTTCTATACACCTAAAAGTGCTTATGTTATATTGTGGTATATTCAGCGACTTAAATATCTACAATGTATTAATTGGCAAAAAAAATTAACAATAAGACTCTCCAGCTGAAAGTAAAAATAATTATTTATCGAACCAATATTATATGGAGAAATTATTGTTTGTTTTCTTGGGTTTTTATGCAAATACGGCATATATACTTGACATACAGCTTTTATATCATTGATAATGTCTCAATAGCTATAAAGTATATCATGTCCTACAGAGAAAAATAATAGTTTACATAAGGAGATTCAGAGCGTATCGGATAATAAGTTTGAGTTATAATGTTTAAACCGTAAGGGATGATGGGAAGCGTATTGCCTACAAAAATTTCAAAGATGAATATTAATAATTATTAAGTATTTAAGACTGATTTTATCACGAAATCAAACGACGCAAATATTCTTGATTTAAAAAATCTCTTCCTTTATAACTACACCAAAGTTATATGTGAAACATTTCTGGAAGGTATTGAAATCTAAATAAGTTATTGAATTGGTAATATAAATGGAAATATTAATAAAATTATGTCAAAGAGGTTTTACCTCAACTAAAATGTAAGAAAACCCTCCATTGAGTTTACCAACATAAGCTAAACCAATAAAAATTGTGGTATTAACTTTCAATTGCGACACTGATTTCAATAGAGTAGACTTAGTTGAACGACGTGCAGTTTAACAAAATTATGAAAAGGTGTGAAAGCGAATGCCGTCAATAGAACAATTACGCAGATTATCCTTTTTGTTTTTATTCATTTTGGTAAAATTTCGACAGAAATGTTTTAAATTTTTTTCATGACCCTAGAACATGCAATAAACATTATTTTGAAACGTATTATGCCTTTAAGCATTTTAAAATGTTTTAAAGTTTATTGGGGAGGGACTCGCTTTATATTGATGCGTAAAACGCTACGAGGTAATTCAATAGATTTACCGACTTATGACGCTGCCAACTTCATTAATAGATTAATTAGTTTCAAAGAGTACAATATTTTTGAAGTTTAAATTGGAATGTTAAAGACCTCAAAACCTAAAAAAAATTTAGTGACTAATAATGCGTAAAAATAAAAAGAAGCAGAAATTATAAAAAATACATGAAAAGTTTTTTCCTTTATTTACGTAATAAATTTACATTAAAATTTTGGTATAATATAATTATGAAGTGAATATGCTTAAGAATATAAGTATAAGTACAATACAGAAATAAAGAATCAATGTGCCCATTTTCACAGTGTGTGCTAAGTATTTTCTTAATTGTGTTTAAGGAAGTAAGGTGGAACTTTGCCTAAATTTCCCTTTCACCATGTAATTTATAGAATACACTTTACAGCTCTTTTCCCATTTACCTTCAGATTTAATCAACTCAAACGTGGTCATCAATTACCCCAATAAACAAGTAAAGGGCACTCATACGCCCAATTGTCATTTCATTAGGCACCGGCAGTGCAATGGAACACGATTTATCACTTTCTTATGATAGCGGCCATTAAATAGCACCTACCTTAACTACATATATTTAAGAAACACATTTTATTGTAAATAACATAGTAAAGTGCGATGCAAGATATTTTAATCTGGTCGTAGGAAATTCATAATATTTAAAGGAGAGATTATTAATCCATCAAATTATTTGTCAATTCAGATTACAACTCATGTATGATACATCCTATGTTGGCAGTTACAGTTCAACTACTTATACAATTCGATTTCGACGATAACTAATGTAAAATACAATATTTTATTAAAGACATAAATGAAAAAAACCTGACTTCAAAATACACTTAATCCATTCGGTGTACGCAAAGAAAAGTTGTTTACAAAATCTTTATAAATCTCCTCGTGTATCATATGCGTTTTTCACAGAAACCGCTTGATATAAAGCTTGAAAATAAAACACTGGATACATATTAATACAATCGCCCAAATCCAGTATTTGTCAACTACCGTCTAAATGATATTTATCCATCTGGCCTTCCGTTTGTCAGGTTTTTGGCTTTCGGTTCGGAATCCCCATTCTACCAGCGCCAGATTTTCTATTTTATGACCTCATATCTGATACAATGTCGCAGAAAGAGGCGAATTGGTGGTTTCTCTATTGCTCTTTACTTGACTTTCAGCTATATAGGTTAAAGTATAACACTTTTGAAAGAACCCTTTTATAATACTTGAATTAATACTTTATATCGCTATATTTAATATTTATAAGTACAAGCTATCCTTAATCTGGCTTTGCAAAAGCAATCCCAAAATATTAGTTATCCCACGACACAGAAAGGATACACATCCTTCGAAGTTACAAAATTGGTACCGTACCGTAGAATATATGATATAAAAGGAAACGTGTTTCCGTTCCAATTTTAGTCTGCGCCATCCCTATTGGAATATTTATTTATTTCATGCGTAACGCAGTCAAAGGAAGTAAACTGATTAAACTCATAAAGCCATGTGATTCTAATACGCTGTAGGGCCCAATTTAATTACCCGTCTCTCACACTATGTAGCGCGTCGCTTCAGCCCACAACTCCTACGTTCATGATATGCATTTATTCATAGCTTTTTCACTTTACCCGCACGCACGCGCATCTTGCTCCAAGTAACGATATTAATATCAAAGGAACCAATTATCTACCCTAGAGTTCAATGTCAATAGAACCTCATAATGCTTCGCTGGATAGCGTCTTAATGACTTTGCTCTCTTTAATTGGATATGTATTAACATCATATATGCGCCCAAAAGATTTTCTAAATAAAATGTACGCTGTCCGTGTTTCTGCGTCGTGGTGACAGTTTGGAACCGACCTATGTACGGTGAACGGGGAATAGGAGTGTCACGTACAAATTCCGAACTTTAATATGGTAATGTTAAAAACGGGATACTTTAAGTAAGGAGAAAGGAGGCACTAAGAAATTAGTCAGACATTTATATATCAGCGTCAGGCATTAATATAGATCCTGTAGAGCTTGTTCGCACGTACCAAAATCTTACCAACGTATTATGGTTATAAAACAATTTAGCCGTACTATTTTTATATACCTTGTATAGGTTTCACATCATATTTCTCTTCTTATATTACTAACTTTCCTTAAAGGCCTTTCCAACGTCGTACTAATTAAAGGGAAGAATAAAAAATCATACCAACTTTAAATACAAAAGTATATTTACTTCTCTAATATCAATTTACTTTGTAGTCTAGGTTAAACATAAAAAACACATGTGCAAACATTTTTAAACCACTAAGTTATAATTCTGTACTCTACGGATGGACAAAATGGAAATACACGTACGACTCTGAAAATTATAAAATTATTTGTCAATGATTTTATCTCATATTTTCCAAAGCAGACTTACTGAATATTTTTGTTGCATTCTTTGAAACAAATATCTTTTCATTTCAATTCTAATACGGTTTATATTTAGCTCGAGCCCTTTACTCTTATAAAATTAGCTCTAAAACTTACCTTGCCATATTAACTCCATTTATTCAATATAAGATTTTACCTGGTTTTATTTTCATTGTAAAAAATCTGATTTACTGAAAATATTCAAACAAACCTACGTGAAACAAACGTTATTTTTGTTACTTTAAAACTAGTTTAAAATATAATTATATTACTAACGGAGATTATGAAACGCTGAAATTCTTTTTGTGTAAAATAAACTGGTATGTGGGTGAGAAACTCGATCTGTTATTACAGAAAGAATATAATTTTAATTAAATGCTCAATGCCAAATCGAAAAGGCACGAGGTTTATTTATTCCTTGTCTTTACATAGGGATGTCATTTTTATTCTTGTGATATCTAAGCCCGACACTCATGAATTTGGGGTTAATATTGTGAAAAGGAATCAATTTGGAATTACTTTATGTTTTCATTCAAATTGTGACAATAAATTTTAATATGAATTAATAAATGTAAAAATTAGGGAGGCTACTATGGCCAACTATCTCATTATGCATCTTTCTCAGTTTTGGTCCTCTGGACTAGATCCAAGTAAAGCCATGTTGTGATTGTTTCATTAATAGGATTCCCTACTCGTGGATTACGTCCTCGGTCATGTTTTTTCCAAAAGTCGTACATCAATAAGATTATTAAAATCATTAAACTGGTGAAACTTTCAGAGCATTATCTGTGCCATAGCCCCAGTTTGTTCATAATAATACATATTTCTTGAATATTCCCAACCTCCGTCTCTTAATGATTTTCTTACTGCCTGCATTATTTTAAAATATAAAACTTATCACTCAAACAATGCCTTTGTTCCATTGGTGTGGCCTAATATATAGAGCACCAATAACATTTTCAATATTTTTTGCTCTATGAAAGATTACTTTTAACGATTTTTCAAAACTCAATCGTATGTTCGTGAAATTAATGGAAAAAACCACAACGAAATTTTTTGCAGATATCAAAAATATTTGAATTTGCCTCTTAGTCTTTTATTCACTTGGTTACACCAGATGAAATATTTATATTTTCATGGTATTGAAAAATCATACTCATTGTTGACACTCAACCAATCTAAAAATATCCCGTAAATCGGAAAATAAAATAAATTATTTTGGTCTGCAGCCTTTTTAAAATTTCCTGCAGAATACTTAGAATAAACATCATATAATTAGATAAATGTAATATAGATGTCATTAAAAATAAAGTAATTTATCAAAAAATAATAAACTTTTATATCATTATAAAGGAGTAATTAAGTAAAGAAAAGAAGGAGAACTCATTTGGTTATCAACTTTCAGTAAACTGAACATTATTTATAGAGTTTCTGAGTTTCCTCATTAAGTTTCAATATTTGATTCGAGAAAGATATTGCATGAAAAGAACTGAAATGTAGTAAAATGAAATTTGCAAATATTCGAATGAACAATTAATTTTCAGCTTAAGTGTATTTAATTAATTGGTCATTTTCAATATAAAGCACATTAAGGCATCAGTTATTTAATTATATATATATATATATGTGTATATATATATATATATATATATATATATATATGTATATATATATATATATATGTATATTTTTCTTATTATTCATTATCATAAGTATGTTAATGTAAAACGTCCTTGAGCTAAGTTATATTAAATATCATACCGCCCAACTTTATATGTGGTGCACAGCGTCTGGCTTTTATTATGTAAGACATTGTTATGCAAGATATTTTTTAGGTATGAAATAAGTATCGAAGGAGCTTTAGAATTACTGTTTCTCACACAAAAGTATTTGGTTCATATTAGGTAATCAAAAAGACGTAACGAGCAATCAATTATAGTATTAAATAAATTACAAACCCATTTAACTCGTAAGCTCATGTGTAGATATTAGACAAAACTAGAATGCATTCGCTTGCAGCGATCCCAATTCACATATCGAAATTCACCTTACACAGCTCGCAAGTAATAAATGTAGGACAACGGAGTAAATTTAAAACGCGGCTAAATTTTGAACGAATGCTGCAGAGCGTACAATTATAAGGCTCTTGAAGCGAGGGCGGGCGCCACATACGGGGCGGTAATAAGAACAACGGGGGCGGCCGCCACTTTAGCTACAACACACTCGTACCCCCTTCTGGGGAGGAGATATTTCGAAATGAATAATTATATTTTAACAGTGCATGGTCGTCTTTGATACATTGAACCATCTTGGGGATACCGATGAATGGCGAACGAAGGTCGAGGCGGAAAGCGTGGTAGTGTTTGACAGAATTTTTTCAAGCAAACCGGTTCTTACACCGCCTCCAACGTTTATACTTCCCACTGTGTTTAATATACGATATCGGCATATCAGTGAAACCTTAGTATTTATGGACACGTAGAATTAAATTTCCATTAATTTTCTATATTTTCGTAAGAGGCAAGATAATTTATCGCATGGTTTTATAAAAAGCTCTAATTTAAGATAAAGTGTCATCTTTGCAATTAATGAAATTATGCAGAGTTACTTCGATAATATTGTATTGTGAAAGGGATAAGATTATTTTTTCTCTTGTATTACGAATTGTGTTTGAATTGAGATCATTTAATGTTTCCTCTGTTGTTTCGTTTAAAAACAAAACCCGAATTCAAGCGCCGCCGTTATTTTATCAGTTTAAAAAAAAACATAGAGATATTTCAGTTTAGCAATTCAAAATTTTGATGGATAGTTTTCATTGATTAATGCAAAGTTTCGTTTTGTGTACGTATTTCCTTTTATAATAATTTTATTTTAATTTTCATTTTGTATATATATTACTGTCGTATGTAAAAAAATTGCACTAAATTTAACAGTGATAACTTTGTAAAATGAGAGCCTGATTGTGGCAAATTGTTAAAAAATATTTGAAAAAAATAACTCTATATTTTAAAGAATATTTGTATTCCATTTAAGTCTAATTTTATAGTAGTCAAATACTAATATGTGACCCTTTGATATAGATGGATTAATATTAAATAATTTCATATTTTCCTTAATTTCAAGTTACATAAAATTATACAACGGATCACAGAATTTTATATACGCGCAATTCATTTCCCAATTTTCCCAATACGAACAAAACCAGTTAGACTTAAAGGTTTGATAGAAATGACCGAGAAGCTAATCAAAATAAATTACGAAAATATATTACATTTATTTAATTATACTCGTAAATGTACGAATACAAGTACAAATTGGCAAATCAAAGTTGTTGTTACAGGAGCAATGTCTTGCAATTAACTCAATCTTTATATGTTGTCGACAACTGCGACAGATCGTGAATACATACGCAATTTAAAAGAAACTAACAAGGCGATAGCGAAAAAATTCGGAAGGTAGAAAATAACGAATACCAAGTATTTTTTAAAAATGTAGAAACATATGAAAAACACAAATGTGCATTATGTGCATTATACGTCAACAAGAGTGCAAGAGAGGGACACGATTTACGAAGAAAAGCCTTGGAGGGAATGACAGATAGTTACGAATTGGAGTTACACAAATTTCTTTTCAAACCACTTTTGAATGCGTGAAAAAGATAAACATTTTTACGATTATCTGTGTTCACAGCGTGTATTCCCCAAAAACATGCGACATCTGCGTCACATGGTTTGTGACAACTTGAAATTTTTTAACCTGCTTGTAAAGTAAGTAAGGTAGCTATTGTTTTTAAATTTTTATGATAGATTTAATGAAAACGTAAACAAAAGTCTTAAATTTTTCTTCTAAAGGTTTTTATTTTTTTGTAATTTAAAATGCCTGTTGGGATATAATTTAAAAGGGCGTATTATGAATTATATGAACTTTTTTTTAATTTAAAAATGTCATATTTAAAAAGACATTACAAAATATGTGTAGAAGCAGAGAATTACCCCGCTTCATTTATTTCCAAAACTACTAAGCTAAAAGTAATGAAAAATACAGAGTTAATAAAATCTGACCAGAAGACTATAGGATTAATATAGTTCATTAACGCATAGGATTAATTGACGCCAATGGAAAATATAGTAGGTAATATATTACTCTTTTGAAAAAATAAGGTTTTTAAATAGTTTAATGGTAATACTATATACCTACTAACATTTAGTGTCTATATGCGTGCGGAAGTCGCTCATTAAAAAGAAAATTCTCGGCATGTTTTTACTTTTTAACTACATAAGTTAATATCTTAGGACTCTGTTAATATGTATGCTTAAGAAACAAATACTTATACCCACAAAAATCGCTGAACTAGTCTTTAAATCCTGCCCTGGTTTTCAATGATGCCTACTGAATAGTCAATAAAATTTGCTAAATAAATTTAAAATTTGGATTATAAACCAATGAAATATGATGTTATTGATGATTCGTATTTATTATAACACATATATCTATTAGACAAAACATAAAATAAACACTTTTTGGGTTTGACACAGGCTATTGAAAAAAGAACATTTGAAATGACACAGAATTCACAATACAGGAAATAGTGCAAGTTCTCTCTGTAGAGAATAATCGCCACAGATTAAAATAAAAAAAAAGAAACTCATTCAGTCAATATGATATTTTAAAATTATTTGGCAACAATCTCTACTCTGTGCGACTGTTTGACCACAGACTACAATGTGTTTGACATTGACAGCATGAACGTAGACAATGAATATTCTAATGGATTTGTTATGTATAATTTGATGTATTTTTAACACATATTACATATAAATTTACATATGCTTTCTGCACTCCTTCTCCATATAAACTGTAACTATGCCAAATCTCACATTCCTCCTTGCGCGCAATATGCTTAAAAAGGGGTACAAAGTTTTCTCTTCATTCATTAATAGATATATACATAACCGTAATCTAAGGAATTGAAACCTTATTTTAAATTTACTACGTCTATGTTTGGCCCTCCACACAAATCTATTTCGTTTTTCTGTTATGTTGGGTTTGTTGGTAAAAAATGTTCAATAAAAAGAGATATATCTTATCGGGTATTGTTAATACTTATAAATAATAACGTACCTTCATTAATAGTTAACATTCTAAGCCCAAATATCAAAAATAAAAAAAAGTTGTCAAAAATATAATGAAGTTCAAGCGCGGTACGCGCGTCGAGGTATTTTATATATATATATATATATATATATATATATATATATATATATATATATATATATATATATTTATATATATATATATATATATAAATTAGAATTAGAAAATATTTAATTCTCTAAATGTAACGTATTATGCTTAGCGTAAACGACATTAGAGTGTTTCTTTTAACTAGATCAAAATATATTACTTAATCATTCTAATGGTATGAAATTTTTACCACAAATTCCACAGCTAAGTTATTGAATTTTATACTTACTTTAATCAAGTATAATATTGTTCTGATAGTTTCATAAATAAAACTTAACAAAATGTGTAAATACGATTTAACTGTAATAAACTTAAATATATTTAATTCATAGGTCATGGTAAATAAAACAGGATGAAAGAAAGTAGTTCATATTCATGTTAAAATTGTAGTTTCGTTGTATTCCTTTTGATATGAAAATATGACGAGGCCGAACTAACGAAGTAATTTCACCACCTCATCCATTCACGGCATTCTCATCGTCCTATTTAGGTTGGTGCTGAATTCAAGGACTTACTTGTTTCCCTCGGGCATCAGTCTTGCGCTAATTTGTTTGATTCTTCTTGATATGTGAAAGAACTCGAAAAAAAATATATAATAGATCGTTATATATTTTTCCTCAGTATGAAAATTTGTTGAAATACATTATGAAGTAGGCTACCTGCCTATAGAATACATTTATAAGAAAATATTTTTATTTTTTTATTACTTGTTGCAATGAAAAATAAATGAAGATCAAAGTTTGAACCCTTTTCTTGGTAATTATGAGAGTTTAATCAACGTTGCTTGTCAAACACAGACGTTAGACATGGATATTATAATTATTGCCAAAAATACAGGGAAAAGACGGTTTTTTTCCCAGATTTTTGATATCAATTACCATACATTAGGAAGGAGGTTGAATATTTTTCATACGATATGGTATGAAGAATGGAAGGTTAATGTTTTCGTGTTCCAACAAAAAATTAACCTTTGTAACTTAAAGAGAGCCATTTTCAAAACGAATGTGTAATATAGTATCATTTTGCTCTCGGTGCCTACCTTGCTTTGGTGGAGACATGATTACAAAAATTAACTGACAAATTATAGTATGTATTTAACATACGTACTAAAATTACAATGTTTTGTACCGAAGACGATGTGATTATTTATAAGTAACCTATATCAGGTTTTCAGTATTTTTACGATAGCACAATAACATGTTGTTTAAATACAAAACTAAAAAAAATATTTTCTTTGTCACTGAAGAGAAAATTTGAAGAGCATTTTTCAAGAGCATATTTTATCAATTAGAAAATGATATAATTTGATCAAAATGAAATGTATCTATTTTGATAAGTAATCATTTTAAAAATTTCACACGCTAAAATTTCATATATTATTTTATAACACTATATATCCGGTTTGTAATTCGCATACACAATACTTCTAAATATCCTATGCCGAGAAATATATTTTGGTTTATAAACAAAAAACGCGTGATTAACTTATTATTTGAAACGTGTTTGTAAGAGCGTTCGAAGTTATTATTACTAGAACTATTTTATTGAATAATTTTTATTCGTAAAAATAATTTTGTATGTTTTAAATAATTGTCACCCTAACATTTCACATAGCTGCGTGACTGTTTTTTAACAATGCCATTTTTATGATGACCATAAACTTGGCGAAATTGCAATGCAAATATATGGAACGAATGTGATTAGAAGTAATTTAAGTGTGTTTTTTAGGGAATAAGGTTCAAGTAAAATATAATTGTGTTAGTTTTTTATATTCTACAGACGTAAGTAGTCAAAACACTTTTATTTCAAAAAAAATAAAAGGAAATGTAGTGTAATACAGCTTTGGGTAATATGAGGAGAAAATAATTATTAAAAAAATACAATGAATTTTGGAGTCAAATATTATGAATTAATTTGTTCATCCCTATGTTACAACTTTACAACTTGGTTATTTCTCAATTTTTGCGAAAATTTTGTTTCTTATTAACTTAGAGTCCAAAGTAAAACAAAATTAAGAAAAAAAATTTGGAGTATTTTCCAACGTCTTGAAAATTGTATTGACCTTTTTACAGGTCCCTTCAAGTAATATAGCGTTGGATAGGTATTTAAAAAGGTATAGATATACAGGTATATCATAACAGTAAGTATAAATTTATGTATAAGATACAATGTTGGCAAGTTACGGGCTTCTATATCTTAATCCGTGTCAATGATTAAGATATATGTTGCTATCTTAATCCGTGTCAATGAACTTATTTAAAGCGTCCAGTTTTCAATATTTACATGGAGAACGTTGAAATTTGTATATGATACTGGTAGTCAGTATGATATTGCTTGCCTAGGTCGATTCCGAATTACCACTTCGACGCTAAAACAGTGACATCTTGTGTATCTTTATTAAGAAAATTTCGTAAGCTTACGTACGATTTAAATACCTATTAAATTAAAAAGAGAGAAGTTATTAAGATGATAAATTATATATAAGGCGAATATTAAGGCGAAACGTGGTGAGACTGTAGTGCCATTGAATTCTCGGGTAGATAATTTGTTCGTTTGATATTAATATCATTACCTGGAACGATTTGCGGGTGTACAAACGTAAAATGAGTCACGCGTGTGTGTGCGAGTAATGTGAAAAAGCCAGGAATAAATGCATGGAATAAACGTAAGGATCGTGGGCTGGAGGGATGCGCTACGTAATGTTAGGGGTTGGTAATTAAATCGGGCCCCACAGCGTATTAAAATCACAAGGCTTTATAAGTTTAATTGGTGTACATCCTTCGACTGCTTTGTGCGCAAAGTAAATAAATATTCCTATATGGTTGGTGGATATTTGAGTCATAATAACTCTTATCTTGTGGTTATCTTTCCAAAGTGAGGACGGTTTTTTACTATAGATGTTGAATATGTCGATATAAAATATAATTGTTGGTTCTATAAAAGATTTTTTCCGAAATATTATTCTTGCATATTGATATGGAAATTTTAAGTCATTTAAAGAGTTATAGAGGGTGCCATGAATCGCCACTCTTTCCGATGCTCTGTCATAAACGAGGTCGTGAGACAGGAAATCGGACGCTGGTAGAATAGATATCCCAAAACAAAAGCTAAACCAATGGTCAGATAGGTAGATGATATTTACTTACTAACTAGCAAACACTGGAATTGCGAGACCACCCACCAAGTAGAAGATGATCAGATACTGAAAACAAGCCACCCCTAAAACGGAGAGATTTTCAAAATGGAATCTCAAATAACTAATTGTTAAGACGATATTTGAGGAACTATCTCAAATATTGTAAATGCCCTCTTTATTATGGCCGGGTTAAAATATTACGATAATAAGTTGATAAAGGTCTGTGGATGCAACGTTTGACATTAAATGATATTCTCGTAAATATACTTCTTAGAAAATTATATTCAAATAAACGTCATATATTTAAAGGTATTGAATTAAAAACATCATTTTTGTGAACGGTGGAGAAAGAAAACAAAGAATGAGGCTAAGAATTTAATTTTAAAAATATTAATTTTTTGGACCTTCATAAATTATCTCAAATTCACTAAGACTTTTGAAATGAAAGTTTATTCAAAGTTGAAATAAATATTTATTAATTATAATTTTGAAAAATAAATTTAACAAGTATTACTTTTCAATATTATTAATAACTTTAGATTCTTGGGACAAATTGTTTATACTAGATATATATAAACTTTATATCACGCTTCTAAGTTTATTAGAAAATACCCTGCCGAAGAAAGAAGCAATTGTAATTGTTTTTGTATTCGTATATATAATAATTATTAAGACAGGAAATTTTTGATTTATGATATCGTATTGTTTTCAAATATTTTATTCCATTTGGTATAAAATAGTTCAGGTTTTTTACACAATTTCATAAAATATGTTCTACATTTTTGTTAGTTATTTAGAAGCTTTTATTATTAATATAGTAAAATATCATCAGGCAAGAACTTTAATCTGAATCTACTATTTTCGCCAAATGATTGGCTGTAAGCTCTTTATTATCTGAGATGTCTTTAAAACATGTTTCTTCTCTCAAATATAAAAGGTTTTCATATATAATATATGGATTACGTTAGTTAGAAATAATAGTTCGCAAACATATATGCATCCTAGCTTGTAAAGCACCACCCCGCTACTATATGAACCTTCTAATTATGCATTAAATTCAACTTGATCATTCACGAAGGTACAACGAGCGTAATATCAGCCGGACAGCATTTCCGATATCGCGGGCGCCCGTTCGCCCTTAACTGACTTATGAATATCTGCTTTATTTCTGTGAAGCTTTAGAGTTCATATTTATCCTGAGCAGATTCCGCAAAGATGATTCAATATATATTCCGTAAAATATTAAGTTTGTTTTCACTAATAAAATAAAATAGAAAATTACTACGATGATCATAAAAATTTTTCTTTCAAACAATCTTAAAAAAATGTAGCCCCTTTAATGTTCTATATCTATACGTTTAATTAAAAATCCACAAAAGTTACGAAAAATTTAAGGAGTTTTTGAAAGATAATCACTTTATATTTATTATAGATTTATAATATATTTAAAAAAATTATCCAACAACGGTCGCAAGTACCGAGCGCTGTCGAACAATTTAATGCAAAACAAAGAAATTTGTTTGTTTGCGTTAATATTTCAAACTACATATATTTAAGAATACTAAAGGAAACTACGGGATGTAGTATTATTTCTAATTTCTTTAATTTCTCTAACCACGACCTAGGTTTCGTTGTATTACAACATCTTCAGGTGGGATATTGAATTTTTTCTTTTAATTTAATCTTTGCCAATATCCCACCTGAAGATGTAATACAACGAATCCTAGGTCGTGGTTAAAGAAATTAAAGAAAGTAGAAATAATACTACATCACGTAGTTTCATTTAATTGTGAATAATGAATTTCTACAAACTTAACGCCAAATATATTCAATATTTGAATACTAAAGGCTTACAAATCATGACACTACGATTCGTAAGGTCAGAGCGCTAAGGAAACGGAAATCTCTTTGTTTTGCTTAGTTTAATAGTTCATGATTATCTCTGGAACCACAACTCAGATTTAAAAAAATATTTTTCGTTAGAAAGCCCATACTCTACAGAAAATTATGTAATCTAATACGACAATTTATAGAAGCAGAACAATGATAAAAAATGGGCCAGAATTTGAAATAGACCAGCATATTCAATAAATTTTATTTGGAATTTATTTAATATTTTATTTAATGAATTTGATGATTTTATTAATAAATTTGATGAAAGAGGCGGAAGAGTTTGGCGATCGCAAGAGGGAGGAGGGAAGAGGGATAAGAATTAAAATAATTTTACGCGGGTAAACACGTGCTGCACAGCTAACTTTGAATATTTCTTTGACCTCATATCGAAAATCTTATTTGAAATAACTGCTTATACCGCCCGCCATTTTATATATTTTTCTTCAAGAGGGCGACTCGTGCGTACAAAGGGAGTCCAGTTAACAATATGTTACTTTTGTAACTGGGATGTTGTTAAAACGAAGTGAAGAGAAATGTTACATATCCAAGCTTTACGCGTAGAGAGGTTCATAAAAAATTAAAGGACATTGAAAATAAATTTTTCATTCTGTTTATAGGCGTATTTATTCATTATATCACATCATAATTATAATTGAAATTCGGTCGCTATGAAATTCTGTAAGTATATGTGAATATACTTACAGAATTTCATAGCGACCGAATTTCAATTATAATTATGATGTGATATACGATTCGACAGACGGACGGATACAGCAATTAAAAAGATCCTATTTTATATTATTTATCTAGGGAACCCTAAAAACAGTGGTCGTGTATCATAATTCAATATTTTACTAATACATTATGATATTTCGCGTCATGCTCATAACGATTTGATATTAATTCTTTATAAAATTTCCTTAACTTAAGTTCTATGGAAGAAATATGTGCTGACACAGATTCTAATATTTTAACAATAATATAAACATTGAATATTGAATATATTTGATGTTAATTTTGTAGAAATTCATTATTCACAATTAAAGGAAACTACGTGATGTAGTATTATTTCTACTTTCTTTAAATTCTTTACCACGACCTAGGTTTCGTTGTATTACAACATCTTGAGGTGGGCTATTAGCTAATAGTTTCATTTTATTGTGAATAATATAAACCTTAAAGTATAGTAAAATGCGTCATATTATCTAAATAATTTTTCTGTGAAAATGGCAGACACCTCCGACCGACTAGGTCACATTCTTAATAGGTTTTAGAGAATCTTTTCCTGTAAACTGTAAGAAAAACGCGTACTGACCGTCGCATCAATTTGTCAAATAATATAGTTTTTGTAAAAAAATTTCTACAGGAAAAAACCTTGTTTCGTTTTCCGCGATTATTTTTCGAATCTTCTTACTTCTCCTCTCTGCAAACCTGCTGTTTTAATTTTTTTTTATTTTTCGAATTTCTTTCGAATTATTGATTAAGTGCAATAAAACACTTGCAGTTTTGTTTCTCGGTGAGTTCTTTTAAAGCTACAAAGAATATTATTCCTTTGAAACCGTCGATACAAGCCCATGACCTTTTAAATTGGTCTTGTTATTAAAAAATGCTAAAATTGACTTCAAACTTCTCTTTATTTCTATGTATACGCTCTCTTCTAACTATAAAATGTCTTTCTTTTTTCCTGCCCATTGATGACTTGATACCGCCATTATATTTTAATACACTCGGCGTGATTTATTTATCTTTCATTTTTATACTACTTCCTGTTATCCTGATAAAATTAGGTGTAGATTCTCAACCTCAGGGACGTAGCTTTGGGCATACCTTTAGTAATCTTCTTACATAATTATCTCGTAAAATGATTCTTCTTGGTCATCTTTCACCAATTTTTCTTCAACATTATTAGATAAACTTCCAAACTTTCAATTTATTTTTAGCAATACTTATATCTATTACTAATTACATGTTTCTAATATCATTGACAATTTTGGTTCAAAATATTTGACGAAATTACACACATTTACAATCCTTACACTTGTTATATGGCTTTATTTAACTTGGTACAAAGACAAGGGACAACGTTGCAAAGTTTAACACACTACTAGCATGTTTATATTACTCATAACATTGCCTACTCTCTAATATATAAATATTATAAAGTTTGATCATGTTAGATAAGAAATATCCTATCGTTATATATTTAGAGTACACAAATACAGTTGAATTTTTAACATAATTATTTCTGCATAACTCTAAGTATTCATTAATATGAGCGATTATAATTTGGGTGTGTCCATTTTCACATCGAGGTTCTTTTAAAAATACATATTCGTTCGCTTTAAATATAGATATAGAGAATAATATTTTTTAGCAGAAACCATATTTTTGAATTACCAAATAAATTTATTAAATTATTTTCTCAATCATTCTCCACAGAAAAGATTACCTTTCACTAAAAAAATTCTATCAAATTTAAGGCAGATTTTTTGAAAATGAAAAGTAATAATGAATACAAGAGGAAAATACAAAACATAAACAAAACCAAACTCAGCATTAATTAACGAAAACCATCCATAAAAATCATGAATTGAAAAATTCAAAAAGTTACTAAATTTTTTTGTACCTAGGAACTAATAAATAAACGACCTAAGTTTGAATTAAAGTCGTATTCTTAGATAATAATAGTATGGAAAATATTACAAGATCACAATTCAAGCAGCATTGGCAATAAACAAAAAATAATCTTACTCTTCTCTTAATGCAAGATTGCGAATATAACTGTGTATCATTTAAATAATTGCCTATATGTAAATTTATCTTTTAACCACAGCGATTTATCAATGTCCAGAAAAAAAACATTTTACCTTTTACGAAATTATAGCACGTTAATGGAGATCTAATTCTACATCTTCTTAAATATTAATGTTTTAATAACATGTTGATATCGTACATTAAAGATAGTGGAAAATATAAATGTTGGAGGCGATGTAAGCCCATGTTCAATAGAAAACATTTCTTTCGAACGCTACAACATATTCCGCCCTTAACTTCGTTCGGCATTCATCGGTATCCGCGAGACCTTTTAAAATATTAATAGACGATCATGCATTGTTAAAATATAATTATCCATTTAGAAATATCTCCTCCGCCAAAACTGCAAGAGTCGCGGTTAAAGCGGCGACCGCTCACGTTGTGCTTGTTACCGCCCCGTCTCATGGCGCCCGCCCTTGCTTCAAGAGCCTCACAGTTGTATTCTCTGCAGCTTTCGTTTAGCCGCTCTTTTTATATTTACTCGGTTGACCCACGGTTATTACTTCTAAGTTGTGCAAGGCCGGTTGTGTAATGTGAGTTTTAATATATTAATTGCGATCGCTGTAAGCGAGTATATTCTAATCATGCCATAACGTCTACGCAGTAATTTTACGTCAAACGATTTTGTAATTGTAGCATTAGTCTAATTGACCACTCATTACATATTTTTCATCACTTGTTATAAACCATAAGTTTTTGTGAGAGAAAAAGTAAATCTGTCGCTCCCCTGATACAAAATATAAAAATAATTAGACTTTCTTCAAGAGTTAGACAGTTGAGATGGTATGATATCTGACGTCTTCTAGTCCAAGAATATTTTATATTACCATGCTTATAATTGTGGACAAGCAGACGTTTTGTATTTTTACATATTACCATTGCAATGACAGTGAAATTTAGGCATGAAAATATTATAATTTTGATTAAAATATTTTAAAAAAATAACAACGGACTATCAATCTATATAAACTATGTTACTCGGCCAGAAATATTATTGTATCCAAATTCGGTGCTAATGTTAACATAAGTCAAATAGCAGGTATATTAAAATATATACTTTCCTGAAATAGTATAAAAATTCCAGGAAATTTTCTATTCTCTTCCCTTCTTATGTTTTATGAAATTTTTTATAATCCTACATAGTAATATTACATTAACAATGACTTGAAACACATAAACCTCTGTTTTCATTCTGCGTATTAGTCATCATGTTAAGTATAACCGATGAGTAATGAGTTACAGAGTATATTGCCATTTCTGTTAATCAGCTGCTTTCTGGGTACCCTTCTCTACTCGAATATCTATGGCTTCTTTGACTTAATTCACCCATTTTGCTGGTACTATTTCAAGTACTCTGGTACCTTCTAATTTGACCTGTAGGTATCCAATACTATCTCATGAAGAGTAGATTCATCAATACCAATCTGAGTCCACGATACTCCAAGTATACTTAATTGCAAAAAAAATAAGACGAAGATTACGATTGTCAACCGTGCTAACAATAACTCGTGCGAAGCCTCACAAGTCCGCGGTGGTTCGGTCGTACATCTATTTGAGAGCATTAATTTTGAATAATGGCAAATGTACTGACGTTTTGCTAGATCTACTATAGACGAGCTAAGATAGATATTGTATAACAATTCCATCATAACAACGGAAATCCAATTCGTTTGAATATAAGTATAACCCGTTTTCTTCTAAACTGTAGACTTGGACACAATAAAGAAATACGCCCTGGAAAAAGTCAATAAAACTAACTTATGTGGATATTGTTAGTTCTATTCATGATTTTTATAGAATTATGTAGGTCAAGGGTAACGAAAATTAAATCTGTAAGGTGTAAAATTAATCTGTAAGGTGTAATATTATCATCAGACCTATATTATCCAAACTCTATCGCGGCATTTGCGCTGTTCGTTGTGGAGGAATTCTATGGTTTGTTTTCAACTTCCACGGGGCAAATATAGCTAATTACTTGTTTAAATTAAATATAACTAATTACCATGCAGGAGCCAACCAAATAAAAAAAGATCATCTAAATTAGGTAATTAACGCTGGAGATAAGAGTTAATATACACAAACCAGACTGTACAACTGCAGAATCAAGTTGAGTAATTAGAATCTGGAGTTCAGTGTGCAGCATCAGGACTGAGAAGTTGGAATCCGAATTTCAATTACAGGGTCTCTGCTTAAAACTCTGAATATTTGTTATAAGAATCTTATGTCTCACGTACTCTCTATCTTTATGTTTCATGGTTTAGGCAGGCAGTATTCCTGCATCATCAGGATTTATGGATTAAATGCTGAAATTATATTTTATGTACCCATAGTCACTTACCCACCTATTTACTTTGCTACTTTCTTGCTACGTTAATACAAGTCGAACGAGTTCAAAATCGATAAATTTGCTCCTCATTACTGTCATCACCTTCAGGGCCAACGCTGTACCCTGGTTTTGTTCAAAAGCAAATCCATATTACTCTTAGTCGTGTCTTATTAGATTATCAATGAGGCCTATATGTTCCAAACTCGATCATGGCAACTGTGCTATCCATTGTTGAAGAATTATATATTCAATTTGCATTATCAGATAGTAACCAAATTTTCTTGGGGTCCTACTGGAAGAATAACCTTCTAAATAAAATCTTCCAAATTGGTTCATAAATGCCGGAGATATGAGGTATTATAAAAAAAGATAATTAATATAAAAGTACAGTTTTGCGTGCGGTGATGCGGCAGCTGAGAGAATTGGTGGATCGACTGACGTTGCCGAAGCACATATTCCGCTCATCCAAATAACTCTGATCCACGTACCACTCGCTTTCAAATAGCTGTAGCTCCCAGTAAAAGTTAATTTGACTTCATTTGTGTTAAAGGTGCTTTTTCGTGGGCAAAATTTTTCTGGTTGTCCACATCGGGAATTCTAATAAACCGCTAGGTAAAGAAACATTGAAAGTAAAAAACAGAGCCAAAATAAATGAATGCAATATATAAATATATTGTCACCGTGGTGTATTACATCGATCACAAGGCGTACGACCTTTGGCGGGTCGGCACATCACGGGCACATGGGTTAAATCCCTGATCATTCATCAAGTGGGGCTGGACTGATATTTTGTTTGGTTGTAAGATATAGCTTTCGTAGCTATACGTCCGCCCTATGCATTATTTGCATCTATTAAAGAACGTAAATAAAGAAATAATAAATAAAATTTAAAAAAATAGAGTATCAGAAAAAAGGTAAAAACATAATATATATATTTACGCATTTTCATCATCAGCGAAAATGAAGTCTCATATGAAAGTTATATTATTTTATGAGGTGATTTTCCTTACTACACTTTAATGATTAGACAGGGAACAAAAGAAATACTAAAATGTAGAAACATAAGCAGTAATTTTTTAGCGCATAGGTAATATAACTAGACAGCGAGGGGAACAAATTATATTAGAGGAGCGAAAGATCCAGAGAATAACGACGCAGCAAAAGTAATAAGACAGTTTTGTTAACCATGGTTTAGTTAACCAAAAAAATAATAATTTGCATAACATTCGGAGCGTATCCAGTAAAAGTTTGAGTTATAAGAATAAACCGTAAGAGACTATGGGAAGCGTATATTATATATATATATATATATATATATATATATATATATATATATATATATATATATATATATATATATATATATATATATGTATGTTACTGTAAACATTTCAAAGATGAATATTGATAATTATTACATCGTTAAGACTGATTCTATCACAAAATCGAACGACGCAAACAATTTTGATTTTAAAAAAAATCTCTTCATATATAACTACACCAAAGTTAGATATGAAACATTTATGGGAGGTATTGAAATCTAGATGAGTTAGTGAATGTGTATTATATTCAGTTTTGAAATACTGATAAAATTATATCATAGAGATTTAACCTCAACTAAAACGTAAGTAAACACTCCATTTAGCTTACCAACATTAGCTAAACCATTAACAATTATAGTATTAAATTTCAATGACGACACTCATTTCAATATATTAAACTTAGTTGAACGACATGTAGTTTAACAAAATCACGAAAAGGTGTGAAAGCGAATACCGCCAGCGGTAAAATTACGCAGATTATTATTTTTATTTTTATTCAACATGGCCAAATTTCGACAAAAAATGTTTAAAATGTTTTTGTGATCCTAGAAAATGTAATAAATATTATTTTAAATTGTAATATTCTTTAAACACTTTAAAATGATTCAACGTTTATTGGTGTGAGACTCTCTTTATATTGATGTGTGAAACTAAGTAATAATTCAAAAGTACAGTGTTTACCGACCTGTGACGCTGTCACCTTCACCAGTAGAGTAATTAGTTCAACAATTTAAATATTTTTTAAGATTAAATTGCAATATTAAAGACCTTAAAACCTGAAAATTTTAGTGACTGTAATAATGCGTAAAAAAAAAATAAGAAAGCATAAAAATTACATTAAAAGTCTTTTCCTTTATTCTAAGTAATAAATTTATACTCAAATTTTGCTTAAGTATAATTATTAAGTGAATATGCTTGAAAATATAAGTATAAATACAACACAGCCATAAAGATGACAATTTTGAAGTTTTGTGAAAATGTGACAATTTTCACAGTGTACGCAGTATTTTCTAAATTGTGTTTAAGGAAGTAAGGTGGAACTTTGTTAAAATTTCACTTCCACCATATGATTTACGGAATATACATTTACATCTCTTTGTCCATTTACTTTCAGATTTAATCAACTCAACACCACGTGTTGAGTCATTACCCCAATAAACAAGTAAAGGGCACTCATTCGCTCAATTATAATTCCATTAGGTACCGATAGGTTAATATGAAACGATATATCACTTTTTTATGATAGTGGCCTTTAAATAACACCCACCTTAACTACATATATTTAAAAGACATATTTATTTGTAAACACCATACTAACATAGTAAAGTGCGATGCTAGATATTTTAATCTGGACGTAGGTAAGTCATATTTAAATAAGAAATTATTAATCCATAAAAACATTTGTTAATTCAGATTAAAACTCAAGTGCGACACATCCTATGTTGGCAGTTACTGTTCAACTACTTATACCACTCGAATTCGTCAATATGTAATATAAAATGCAATATTTTATTAAATACATAAATGAAAATCACCTAACTTTAAAATGCTCTTTGTCCATTTTGTGTACCCAATAAAAAATTTGTTTACAAAAACCGAATCTTTATAAAATCGCTCGCATGTTCTTAGAAACCTCTTGATATACAGCTTGAAAATAAAAAAAACTGGACGCATATCAATACAGTCTCTAAATCCAAGTTTACCAACTACCGTCTAAATGATATCTATCCATCTGGCCTTCCGTTTGTCAGGTTTTTGGCTTACCTTTCGAGATCTCCATTCTACCTGCGCTCGATTTTCTATCTTATTGTCTCTCTTTTGCACTTTGTATTTTCAGCTATATAGGCCAGTGTCTAAAACTTTTTAAAAATATATTTATAAAAGTTGAAATATTATTTTATATCGCCATATTTAATAGTTATAATTCCAAACTGTTCTTAATTTGTCTGGCTTTGCAAAAGCAATCCCATAATATTATTTATCCCACGGCACAGAAAGGATACACGTCCTTCGAAATTACGAAATCGGTACCGTACCGTAGAATATATGATATAAAACAAACGTGTTACTGTTCCGATTCCCTATTGGAATATTTATTTATTTCTCGCTTAACGCAGGCAAAGGAAGTAAACTGATTAAACTCATAAAGTCGCGTGATTGCAATGCACTGAGGGGCCCGATTTAATGATTCGCCTCTTACACTATGTAAGCGCGCGTCGCTTCAGCCCACAACTCCTACGTTCATGATATGCATTTATTCATAGCTTTTTCACTTTACCAACACACATGCGTAACTCGCTCCAGGTAACGATATTAATATCAAAGTAACGAATTATCGACCCGAAAATTCAATGTCAATAGAAACTTATAACGCTTCGCTGAATCGCGTCTTAATCACTTCGCTCTCTTTAATTGGATATGTATAATGGATAATTTTCTAAATAAAATGTACGCTTTCAATGTTTTTGCGTCGAGGTAATAGTTTGGAACCGACCCATTTACGATGAACGGTGACTTGGAATATCACGTACATATTCCAAACTTGAATATGGTAATGTAAAAACTGGACACTTAAAGTAAGGTCAAGCAATAAGGTAAGTCCTATAGAGTTTGTTTGCTCTTTCGAAAATCTTACCAACGTGGGATTGTTACAAAAAAATTTATTCTTAATATTTTTATATACCTTGTGTAGGTTTCATATTATTTTTTTCTCTTATATTATTAACTTTTCTTAAAGACCTTTTTAAAACCGTACGAATTAATGAGATATGTAAAGAAGTCATATCAACTTTAAATACATGAGGAAGTACTTAAAATTAACTTCTTTCCTAATAACAATAAACTTTATAGACTTTATTATTTTTTCTTTATAAACAACAATTTTGTAAAAAAATTTAAACAACCAAGTTGTAATTCTATACTGTACTTATTAATAAAATAGAACTTTACGTGCGACTCTGAAAATCATAAAATTACTTTTCAATAATTTCCACTCATTTTTACAAACCTGAATTCCTCTACATTTTGTTGAATTCTTTGAAAAAAAATACGTTTTCACTAGCCATATTTATAGAACGTAAAGAAAATCGAATACAGTTATATTTCGCTCGAGCCTTTTATTCGTACAAAAGTAGCTCTAAATTACGCCAGATCTCCAGCCTACGCCAGGCAGCCAGCTTAATAAAAGTAGCTCTAATTATCTCCATTTTTATAATATGAGATTTCACCTAGTTATATTTTCATTATGAACAATCTGATTTACTGGAAATATCCAAACAAAACTATGTGAAACAAAAATTATTTGTGTTACTTTAATACAAATTAAAAGTATAATTAAATTACTAAGCAGTAGAGAGCTACATTTTGATGTTCACGTAAAGCAGATCACATCGCGAGCTTATGCTTTGCTAGGCTTTGTCTTACAAACTACCAAACCCTTTAAGCAAATGAGAACGTATCGAATCCTCTGCACAAGTCTTGTGCGATCTCAACTTGAATATGCTGTTGCCGTCTGGAATCCATGCTATCTTACATACTCTGATACGATCGAAAGAGTGCAAAAACGATTTATACGTACACTGCAATATCGCTTCAATATATCCAAAATAGAATATTATAATGCATTGTACACATTCAAATACCGTACTCTCCACGAAAGGCGTATCGAACTCGTAGCAGTTGTACTTTATAATATTTGTCATAGTCGTTACGATTGGGCCGATATAGTGAAACAGTTGCAGTTTCGTGTGACAGGGAGAGCGACTCGTAGCACAGCACTGTTCTATCTACCTACCGTTCACACTAATGCCGGTGCTCGTGTAACATTACGCAGGCTTTGCGATGGAAAATTTCATTCCCTGGACATATTTGCTAGCTCAGTACTTCAATACAAACAGTCAGTTAAACGGATACTATACAACCATTAGCTCTTTGAAAGCATTGACACTACACTTTCATTTTATTCTTATCGGTGTGACGTTTTTTTTTGTTTTCTTTTTGTGTTTTTTTCTTCTTTTTATTTAATCGATATTATTATGAATGGGATGGTTATTACTATTAGTTCTATTACTAATAACTATTACAGTGAACTTTAAATGAAAGGCTGATTCCAATAATTTTAATATCTATTGATTGTTTATTAAGAATATTACTTTATTTAAAATTTAATTTAATATTTTAGAAAATTTCTGAATATTTAATTATAGAAAAAATTAGTATTATAGAAATATTTAGAAAAGACTGGGGATATATGTACGTAGAATATTATTTTCATGTGGGTATGTTAGGATATAAGTTAACTTTGTTGTTAAAAAACTCTTATTTTGTATATCACTATGACTTGTATCTGTTTTTTCTCCATAGGTGATAAATAAATAAATAAATAAAAGGATAATAGTTTAAGTAGAGCCACTTAATTTATTCAGATTAATAGTTCCTCGGTTTTTCAAGAATTTGGTCTAATCCAAATCATAGCAATTTCATATGTTAACACTTATAACAATAGAATAATATAACCATACAAAATTCTTATTATTCCTTATCATAAGTATATTAATGTAAAACGTCTTTGAGCTAAGTTATGTTAAATACCATTCCAGCCCAGCTTTATATGCGATGAAGAGCGCTGGCTTTTATTATGTAAGACATTATTATGCAAGATTATTTGCGAGGAAAAAATAAGTATCAGAGGAGTTATAGAATTAATTTTTCTCTCACAAAAGTATTTGGTTCCTATTGAGTAATGAAAAAGTCGTTACGGACGATCAAATATAGTATTAAATAAATTATAAACCCACTTAACGCGTTGATATTAGAAATAACTAGAATGTATTCACTTACAGCGATCGCAATTCACATATCCAAATTCACATTACACAACCGGTCTCGCATAACTCGCGAGTTATAAACGTGGGACAACCAATTAAATATAAAACGCGGCTAAACGAACGCTGCAGAAAGTACAATTATAAGGCTCTTGAAGCGAGGGCGGGCGCCGCGAGACGGGGCGGTAATAAGGACAACGGGGGCGGCCGCCGCTTTTGCTGCGACTCTCGCATACCCCCCATAATTTTACAGTGCATGGTCGTCTTTGACACATTGAAGCGTCTTGCGGATACCGATGAATGTCGAACGAAAGTCGGGGCGGAATGTGTGGTGGCGTTCGAAAGAAATTTTTTCGAGTGAACCCGCTCTTTCACCGCTTCCGAGGTTTATACGTTCCACTATTTTTAATATACGATATCAGCATATTAGTGAAACAATAGTATTTATTAACATGTAGAATTAAATTTCCATTAATATTCTATATTTTCGTAGGAGGCATGATATTTTTTTACTTTTGCGCATGGTTTTATAAAACGCTCTGTTTTAATATAAAGTTTCCTGTTTGCAATTAAAAAAATTATACGGAGTTACTTCGTCAGTTTTGTATTGTGAAAGGGATAAGATTATGTGTTCTATTTTTATTACGAATAGTGTTTGAATATAAATCATTTATTAATTTTTCTCCTATCGTTTTGATCTAAATATGAAAATCGAATTCAAATGTTGCCATGATATTATCAGTTTTCAAGTAAAAAAAAATAGAGATATTTCAATTTATCAATTCGTAATTTTGATAATTCATTTCAATAATTCATGCTAAGTTTTTTTTGTGTACGTATTTCCGTTTTTATTTTAATTTTGTAATATTTCTTACAGTCGTATGTAAAAAAATTGTACTAAATTTGACACTGGTCACTTTGTAAAAGAAGAGTCTGTTTGTGACGAATAGTTGAAAAAAATTGTAAAAAATAACTATATGTTCAAAAAAATACCTGTAATCCAATGGAGTCTAATTTTACAGTATTCAAATATTAATATGTAGACTTTGATATAAATGGATTAACAATTTTAATATTACACAATTTCATATTTTCCTTAATTTCAAGTTAAATGAAGTCACACAATAATTGAAAGGATTATTAGTACACGCAATTCTTTAAGGATGTTTATTATTATTAATTTTTAGTTATACTGATATTTGAACCATACAGTTACTCGTATATCTAAAGAGTTCTGAACAGAACCAGCTAGACTTAAAGGAACCATTGGATAGAAATTAACAGGAAGTTTTAGATAAATTGTAAATTTGGACAAAATAAATTAGATAAATATATTAAATATATTTAATGAATAACAATTATTATAAAAAAACAGGAAAAAATGTAGATATATATATATATATATATATATATATATATATAAATACACATGTATATTATATGTCAACAAGAATACAAGAGAGGGTCATGATTTAGGAGGAAAAGCTATATAAGGAATGACAGATAGTTACGATTTGAAGTCACACAAGATTTTCTTTAAATGACATTTGAATTCGTGAGGCGGCGACTTATTTTGATATTATACTACAACTTATTCTACTGTTTGACTGCATAATCACTGAGTTTGTAACTTTGGTATGACTCATTATAAAACAAATTTCCGATAAGCGCTGGATAGAAAGGCATACTTTATGAAATGCCTTGACGCTCAGACTTCTTATATTGCCAGGATAGGATCCCAGGAAAATTATTTTATTTAAATATAATGAATAATTTATGGCGCACTAAACAACATATTCACAAGCCATAAACTAAAAACATGTCAAAGGTGGCGGATCTAGATGCACTTCTGCTTACACTTAAGTATAGAAATTAGACATGAATGTAGCAGAATAACTACCAAAAGTGTACACATTCAAAGTGTACACGTTGTACACATTCAGCGTTTTGTAATTGTTTATTGAGTAAATAATTCAAAGGAAAATTAAAAAATAAAAAAGGCAAAAACAAATAAAATGTAGCACTCCTCTGGGTGTGTGTATGCGTGTATTCAGAACAGGAGAGAGTCTTCGGCTCTTTGAAAAAAAAAACAAATTTGAAAAAAAAGAAATTTGGCATAGTAACACAATTTTTAACCCACATATTTAGAGCTAGCTAACTTTGTTAAAATCATAATTTTAGATATAATGAAAACGTAACTAAAAGTCTATTTTTTTCTAATTTAATGACATACTAATACGTATTACGATATCATTTAAAAGGGCATATTATGAATTACATGGAAATTTTTTTTTAGATTACAACTTTTATATTTAAAAAGACATTACAAAATATGTGTAAGAGAAGATAATTACCCCGCTTCATTTATTTCCAAAACTATTAAGCTAAAATTAATGAAAAATACAGGGAAAATAAAATCTGACCGGAAGACTACAGGATAAATATAGCTCTTACCCTAAATCTTATATTTTTTTACATACAAGTTTATACCATGTTTTCATGCCAGTGAAAAACAGAGAAGCCAATGTGTTACTGTTTTTAAAAAAATAACATTTTTAAATAGTTTAATGGAAATATTATATACCCTTTAACTTTCATCTCTATATACATACGGAAGTCGCTCACTATAAAGAAAAAGTTCGGCAATTTTTTACTTTATAACTACATAAGTTAATTGCTAAAAACACATAAATCGCCCAACCAGTCTTTTAAGCCTACCATGGTTTTTAATGATGCTTACTCAGTAGTCAATAAAATTTGCTTAATAAATTTGAAATTTTGATTATAATCCAATAAAATATGCTTTCATGACGATATATATTCAAAAAATGTTTTTTTCCGACATTAAATAAGTGTTCTGTCGCTTATCCAACCGTACATGATAAATGGCTCTTCATATAATGACACTTTTACATATTACATATATTGGAACTAGGAAGTGCAGGTATCGATGTAGGAAAGTTGGTGATGATCGCGGTTGGGTGAATCATCAAAGACCATCGGGTCCAGTTGCAGTCTCCCAAATACACTCGAGCACACTCCAGCTGCGAACTAGCTGCCGATGTTTACTTTTTGAACTACATTTCGTCTTTTATTGTCAGCTCTGAAGTTGTCGAGGGGTAAACAGTGCTTTAAACCGATTTAATTATGAAGATAAAAGAAAACGGATTTTATTGGAAGATTTTATCCGTGTTTCATGGAGTTTAATCACTTTTATAGCACGTTGTTTCGTTTTCGGTAAGGACTTGGCGTTGAGTTTAATTCATTTAAATACACTGGGTACCTGAGTATGCATCGTTACCGCTTCGTTGTTACGCAAATTAAATATATATATCTGACTGTTTATGAAAAATATACTTCAGCTTCATTTTATTAATAAAGTGTGGCGAATAAATCTAATGCATATACAGAAAAAATGATCATTATAAAATAAAAATAATTTAGATTCTCTCAGGGGGATTAATTTAATACTATGTATTAAACAACTAAGTCAGTCAAGAGTGACTTAAATTTTCTAGCTGAAAATCGTATAATTACCTTACGAAAAATATAGGGTTTGTCGGTAAAAAATATTAATATTTATAAATAATATCTATAACCTTCATTAATAGTTAACATTCTAAGCACGAATATCAAAAATAAAGAAAATTTGTCAAAAATCCGGCAAAGTGCAAGCGGGGGACGCGTATCGAGGTTTCCGTATCTCGTTTAAAATGAAGTTACTTCATATATTCATCCTTCAGTTAATCATAAGCATTTCCTAGCGCAATAAATACTAAATAGTTTCTTATATAATTAACTGGAGGTACCTACATATTACAGCAAATATCTCAAAAATAATGACATTATGTTCAGTATTTTCGGAAATGGGAAAGGAAAACATATTACCCTCGATATTTTTGCGTATATTTCCATAAATATACTTCTCAAAAATATTGAAAAAAATAGCTTTCAGATCCTTATAACTAGCTCTTCCGAAAAATATCAGGCCAAATGTGGAATTTATATTTTTTTCCCAAAAATTAACTTTTCTCCATCGCTAGCAATCTAAAATTTCCATATAATTTTTTTAAGTTTTAGGGTATAAGTTTCAAGTATAGTGGGGGTTATGTGGGTGTTAATAAATTTTCGTACTGAGGCAAGTTTTGTATTTCTACGTTAAGCGGCTTCTAAGAAAAACGGCTCTTACAAACGAACCCATGAAAAATCTGGTCAAAATTTCCTTTTTCCCTTTTCATGTAAATAACTTTAAAAATGTAACGCAATTTTCTTGTTATTATTGCTAGTCTTCTGCAGCTCATAATATTTAGATAGATCTTAACGGTATGTACATTTTTATAACATTCAATGCCAAATTTGGGAAAAAAGCTTTGCAAATTGCATTTGATGTATGAACCATTTTTGTTAATAAATTAAACTCATTTTAAATAATATTCTCCTTTTTACGTAAGGAGGTAACGATTAGAAAAACTGTTTGTTTTCCAGCTGAGTTTCTAGAATATTATTTGCCCAACATGGGAAATATATTATCTTGCACGATGCGATTTGTTTTTAGAAATATGAGCAATCAATGTGCTAGATGAGATGGGCTAGCCTTTGGCTGTATTGGATTAACTCGAAACAACTGCTGGTTCGTAAAAAAATAATTATTTTTTACGTGAATAATCATAAACAATATCTTAACAATATAATATCAAAAACTAATATTATAGTTGTTTCAGTTCATTGTCCGATTTTGCGTTGAAAAGCAATCACAACGGGCATCAATCAATCTGTAATGATTATCTATATTCTGTTTTGAAACTTTTTGCAATTAACTTCTTCCATATTTACTTATGGTTTAAACTCCTTGTGTCCTTGAATCCCCTAGTGTAAATTACTATATTTATTTATCCACATGAGCTATGAAGAATAAGATATATTTTGCAAGACATTACGAATAACAGGAAAGTTATGTGTCAATCATAAACTATTATCGCATATCTTATTCTTCATAGCTGATGTGGATAAATAAATATAGTAATTTACATTAGGGGATTCAAGGACACAAGGAGTTTTAACCATAAGTAAATATGGAAGAAGTTAATTGCAAAAAGTTTCAAAACAGAATATAGATAATCATTACAGATTGCCCGTTGTGATTGCTCTTCAACGCAAAATCGGACAATGAACTGAAACAACTATAATATTAGTTTTTGATATTATTTTGTTAAGATATTGTTTATGATTATTCACGTAAAAAACAATAATTTTTTTACGAACCAGCAGTTGTTTCGAGTTAATCCAGTACAGCCAAAGGCTAGTCCATCTCACTGGCACATTGATTGCTCATATTTCTAAAAACAAATCGCATCGTGAAAGATAATTTATATATATATATATACATATATATATATATATATATATATATATATATATATATATATATATATATATACACACATATATATATATATATATATATATATATAGGGCGAAAAATTGGTGTTTTAATAAGTTTACCATTTTTATTGATATCTCTTTACATGTTTCAGCTTTTAGGAAAATTCATAAACTCTTTAGAAATATATGGCTGCAGATAACTTTAATTGAACCAATTACGATAATTAGTTGATAATTAAATTTTGATGGCGCAGCTGTCGCGTTTTTCACCTGTTCCGGACTTTCGGCGTAAATTCGCTAATTAACCCCGGGCCCCAGAAGAGTTAAAAAAAGTTATTTTATTCGTATACTCTTCCAGTTCCAAATTAGAGTTTTCCCCAAGAACGTCGATTTTCCGGTTCTATGTTATTTAATACTTATTCCTCTAACTCTATGCAAAAAGTTACATCCATCCGTCGCTCTTTTGTGACATGAGAGAAGGAAAAATAAACAAACCTTTGCATTTATAATTTAATTCGGGGTAAAGTTCGCCGTGACAAAAGCAGCCTGTCATTTTCTATACACCAAAAGCAGCTTATACGATATATGCAGTAATTTAAATATTTGTAACGTATTGATTGGCGAAAAAAAATTAGTTTTAAACTTATAAAGCTAAAAGTTAAATCAAATAATTACTTACCAAATCAGTAATACATACAGAAGCTACTGCTGGGTTTATTAGGTTTTCATGCAAGCACGACTTATATGGTTGAAAAAAATTTTTGTATTATTCATAATGTCTAAATGGCTGTAGAGTGTATGATAATTATTTTACTTTGTGTGCGTAACGAACCATAATAATTTAGCTAAGGAGACTTGGAGCCTATTGGATACGGTTGGATCTGGTTTGAGTTATAAAATTCTAGCAGAACGAAATTATGAAAAGCTTAATAACATAAATTTTATATTCAATTTTAATTACGACACTGATTTCAATATCTTACATTAAATTTGACGATACGTAGCTTAACAAAATTATGAAAAGGAGTTAAAGCATATACAGTCACCAGAAATATTAAGTTGAATATTATTTTCATTTTAAAAAAAATTGCCAAATTTTTAACGAAAAATATTTAATATTTTATGATCCTAAAAAATGTAATAAATATTGTTTTGAAATATATTTTCCTTCAAAAATTTTAAAGTGAATAAAAATTTATTGGCATAAGTTTTACTTCCTACTGCTACACGAAAAGTTGAGAAGTAATTCAATACGTTTTACGGACCTATGACGCTGTCTCCATAACTTCATCTGTAGTTTAACTTATGTTTATGTAAGTACCAAAAACGTTTTTGAAGATCAAATATTATTTTTCATAAAAAAATTCTGCTGAACACCTTAAGAATCAAAAATATTCAGTTTAATTTTTTGTGATATTTTACAAGAATAAAATATTTGGAAATTATAAATTATCACATATAAAGTATTATCCTTACTTCTACATAATAAATTTATAGTCTAATTTTAGTAGAGTATAATTAATTAAGTGAATATAATTGAGAATATAACCAAAATACGATACAGCCATTAAGGTCAGTAGAAATGTGACCAATATCACAGTATGCGCATGTTATGCACATATAATTAATATGTTTAGTGTTTAAGGGAGTAAGATGGAACTTTGCAGAAATTTTACTTCCCCTATGCAACCCATAGAATGCACCTTTATTTCTGTTTTATCAATTTAACTTAAGATTTAATCAACTCAAACTGGGTCATTAATTACCCCAATAAACAAGTAAATGTCATTCATTTGCCCGATTATCATTTCATTAGGTAACACCAGTGTAATGTGAAACGATCTATCACTTTCTTCATCATAGCGGCTTTTAAATAACACCTACCTTATCTACATATAATTAAGACACACATTTCATTGTGAATAAACTGGCAAACTAAGTTGCACCCGTAGAACATTTAATCTGGTGACAGGTAAGTAATAATATTTAAGTAAGAAATTATTATGCCACAAAAATATATGTTAAACCAGATTACAACGCGAATGTTATACGTCCTATGTTGACATATCATTACGCTGAAATAAAATGTTTTTTTGCGCAATTTGTATTTGGTAAGAGTATCATTCTCAAGTAAATTTATATGGCTACCATGGGAATATATATACATATATATATATATATATATATATGTAAATATATATATATATATATATATATATATATATATATATATATGTATATATATATAAATTATACCGATAATAAAATGTTGCTGCACGACATATAATGTTACGACGGTTACTTCATTTTGTTTATAATACACCTGTAAAATTATATGTTATTATATGAAATGATTATAATACGAAATTATAAAAGAAAGTCATATTAATATAATATGAAATTATAATTAGAATATTATATATAACTAGCGTGACCCGTGCGGAGTCTTCGCATTATTTATTCCATTATGAAGCTCAGATGACAGATCAAACAAATATTTTACTAAAATTGACATATAGAGGCGCAAGTATCAAAAGCATTGAGCTACAGCGCCACTTTATTTATACATGAGTGGATTTGAAATTAAACAAAAATTTTACCGACCGTCAATCATATTGACGTTGAGCCGTTAGATGGCAGCATTGCTGTTTTGTGTATATAATTTTAATAATTAATTAATTTGCAAAAACAATAGCAACAATAATTTTTTTAGTTGTGGATGCCGGTAGAGCAAGCAATTATCTATAAAATGATATATAATTTATGTGGATTAGTTGTGAGATTTTTTCTAAAAAGGGAGAGTAACATCTTAACCTTAGCGTATTAATATATATGATGATGATGATGATACGATAGGATATTATATATAATACGAAATTATAAAAGAAAGTAAAATTATTTAAAATAAAGATTTATTTGTTGTAGTGGAGAACGAACAATAATTCAAACAATTCTATAAGCTCCTATTTATTAATGAATTAATTTATCTATTAGCTATTGATTTTAAAAACCATAGAGTTTATTTAAAAAGGATATAGTGGTAATTAAAATTTACGCAAACTCATAGAAAAATTATTTATTTACTCTGAAAATGTCCTATTTTCTCTACATATTTATGTGGATATGGAATGCACCCCTAAATATAGGAAAAATATAATACTTAAAAAAAATGAGTCTAATTTATAAAACAAGTCCTTGATATTTAAGACGAATAATTAATTACACACAAGCTGGAAATTGGTCGTAAATTCGAATATTTGAAAACTTTGTTTAAGTACATTTAAATCTTTATAATACAACATATTTATTCAGTCACATATTGGAATATAATGAGGAAATGGAATGAGAAATAACTTTCAGTTTATTATAAAACTAATATCCAAACCTTTTTTCATATCCAATTTTATTTAACCACTGCTTCACAAAAAATATATAAAATAGATACTTTTGTAATCGTTGTTTTATTTTCAGTAATTTGACATTCATTCCAAATATTATGTTGACAATATTAAAAGGTTGCAGACAAAATTCATTCGTTGTAATATCAAGTTTTTGAAAAAATATAGAAATTTTTGAGTATAAATAATCACCATAAAATTACATTTCCATTAAAATACCTATCTATATATAGTCGTAGAATGAAATACTGAAGAAATAATCGAAATGTTTATACACAAGATTGTGTAGGGACATCCCGTATCTAACAAAAAATACTTAAAATTTGATTCATGCTTCATATATTAGGTGGCGCTAGTGGTAAAAATGCATTGTGCAAGTGATAAGTTACATATTTCAATACAATACCAGTTCTAAAATATTCGCTGAGGGATGGAGGTTAGGAACATTCAACAAATATTTACATTGTAAAAAAACTAGCGCTAGGGTACATAGTACCCACAGGATGTTCGCAAGGATATACGAGCAAAGTCACTGCCTAAGACCACTGGACGGCCGTACTCTTTCCATAATGGTGACTAGTTATTTAAGTGCCCAGTTTTTTAATTTGAAAAACTCCTGTGATACATGGAGAGATGAACGCGAGTTACCTTAAAAGTATTGCGTTTTTGTGAATAGATTTTATTTGGTATTCCGATTTGAGATCCGTTATTTTATTACGTGCTCATAGATATTATGTGTTAATAAAATTTTCTATCACCTTGAATACACGGTCTGACATCTAAAGTTATAATGTTTTATATATGATACATACGATTCGTCATATTAAGATATATTTTATAGCATTTAAAGTGATAAAAGTTACATGTCCAAAATGTATAAAAATCATTATATAATTAGGTTTCATTGATTTTGAAATGCAAGGAGAAGAGCAGATAAATTTTCCGTAAGTGTTATTTCCTTTTTACCTTCACTTCCTTACAGAATACTTGAAAATCTTCAAGTTAGTTGATAGAATTATTGAAAATTTATGCGAGTACATGTTCATACAAAGCAAAATTATCTTAACGTGTGAGATTAAACATCTCTCTACAATCAAAATAAAATATTTCTGTATATGTTTTCTACTAATTATGTTGGTTTAAGATAAGTGTACAAGTATCTTATCTATTGTAAATTAAATATTCCGTGACAAAATTTCTAGTATGGTGAATATAATTTTTGTGATTCATAAGAAAATAAATTCCTGGAATAAAATATATTCAAAGCATTGTATAATTAAATCCAAAAGGCGTTATAAATGGGATAACATAAAATTCAAGTACAAAAAATAGTTGAAGTAAATTCTAGAGTCCGTAGTTTGATTATTTTATTCTGTAAGTCTTATAGGAGAAACAAAATACTAGACTAAAGCCTAATGCTCGAGATGAGAAGCCTATAATGCAATAAAAATATCATGCAGGTAGAGCCTTCATTTATGTCTAGTCCGACGGACAAAGTTGAGAAAGTCACATAAGTTATCCACAGTTGCTCTCTTAAATTGATAGACTTATGCATTCATTTCATTGATTTTTTTTTAATTTTCCACTGTAATAACCCCAAATAAACATATTTTTAAATAGCCGAATCAGGAAGGATACTAGAAAAAAAATCCATGAAATGTTGGACCCAGGTGTCGTAAGAATAAAAATTGCTCTCTTTTATAAAAAAAGAAAAAATAAGCCTACTGCTTTTTCGATTTGGCATTGAGCTTTTAATTATATTTATATTCTATTTCTGTAACTCTAGACCCATTTTCCCAGTTCCTTTGACTGGCGATAGCGTATATGATTAAAAAATATCACTTACGTTTCAATAAACTTCCAATAAAAAATTTTATCTTTCATAATTTGCACTGAAAATTTAATGGAATTTTACGTGTCTTAAAGTAAAGAGGATTAATTTAGTTTCACGTGGGTTTGTTTGGAAAATTTCTATAAATGGGATTTTTTTATGACATTCAAACCAGGCGAAATCACATTGTAAATATATGGAGATAACGTAGTCAGAAGTGGTTTAAGTATGTTTTTTAGATAATAAGGTTCAAGTAAAATATAATAGTACTAGTTTTTTTTATATTCCATAGATGTAAATAGTCAAAATACTTTTATTTCACAAAAATTAGAAGGAAATGTAGAATAATACAGTTTTTGATAATATGTGTAGAAAATAATTAATAAAAAAATACTATGAATTTCAAAGTCACTCGTATGAATTCATTTATTCATCCCTATGTTATAACTTTACAACTTGGGTATTTCTCAATTTTTTACGAAAATTTTGCTTCTCATTCACTAAGAGTCCAAAGTGGAGCGAAATTTAAAAAAATATGTTTTTGAGTAATTCTCAACGTCATAAAATTAATTTCATCTTTTTATATACCCCATCTAGTGAAATAGCTTAGGATAGGTCTTTAAAAAAAATATAATACAAAAAAAAAAAGAATAAAATTCGAAATCCAGAGCAGATAGATCAAAATAGTAAGTATAATATAATATAAATACAATGTTCGAAAGTTATTGGCATGTACTATGAACGTCTATATAAATCTCTCTTAATCTGTGTAAATGACTTTATTTAAAGCGTTCGGTTTTTAATATTAGCTTTGAGAAGTTTGGAATTTGCATATCCTACTGGTAGTCAATATAATATAGCTTACGTAAGTCGGTCCCGAATTGCCAGCTCGATGCTAAAACACTGACAGCGTACGTTTTCTTTGGAAAATTTCGTAAGCTTACATACGATTTTAACACCTATTCAATTAAAAAAAGCGAAGTTATTAAGACGTTTTTCGTTGAGGCATGAGGAGACTCTGTTGCAATTTAATTCTTGGGTATCTACCCAAGAATTAAATTCGTTCGTTTGATATTAATATCATTACTTGGAACGATTTGCGCGTGTACAAACGTACAACGAGTTACGTGTGTGTGTGTGAGTAATGTGAAAATCCAGGAATAAATGCATGTAATGAACGTACGGTTTGTGGGCTGGAATAACGCGCTACGTAATGTTAGGTGTTGGTAATTAAATCGGGTCCCACAGCGTATTACAATCACACAGCTTTATGAGATTAATTAGTTTACATCCTTCGACTGCTTTGTGCGCGAAGAATAAATATTTCTATTAAAACCTCTACCATCCGGTGGAGGTTTGATTAGGAACGGTTACACATTTCCCTTTATATCATGTTCTATATATATCTTATCAATTTTGTAACTTCGAAGGACGTAGTTAATACGTAGAATAGTTATTCGACGTCACACAAAGGATACTCTTTCTGTGACGTCGAATAACTATGATATTCTATATATTATCATAGTTATTCGACGTCATCAACTATGATAGATATTTATTATCGAATAATAATGATTATTTTGGGATTGTCTTTGCAAAACCAACCAAATTAAGGATGGTTGATTATTATAGACGTTAAATATGGTGATATAGAATATCACATATAATTCTATAGAAGAATGTTTTCCGAAATCTTAGACGCTCACTTATATAATGATATGGAAGTTCTAAGTCATTTAAAGAGTAATAGAAGGTGCCATGAATCGCCACAATCTCTGCCGCTGTGTCAGAAACGAGGTGGCAAACAGAAAATCGGATGCTGGCAGAATAGAAATACTGAAAGGAAAGCTAAACAAATGGTCACATAGATAGATGACATTTACTTACTAACTAGCAAACACTGGAATTACTGGACGATAAATAGAAGATGATCCGACATTGAAAATAAGCCTCCCCCCAAAAGGGAAAGATCTCAACTAGCTAATTATGAAGATTATGAAGACGATATTTGGGGAACTATCTAAATGTCTTGTTTATTGTGGCAAATATAAACTATTACCATAAAAACTTGATAAAAATCTGTAGACATAACGTTTGACTTTAAACGAAATTCTCTCTTAGAGAACTATATTTAAATAAACGTGCTATATCTAAAGGAATTGAATTAAAAATGTCATTTTTGTCAACGTTGAATGAAGGAAATAAAGAGTAAGGTGAAGAATTTAATTTCAGGAATATTTGTATTTATGCACTTGCATAAATTATTTCAAATTCAAGTGCTATTAGCGTAAAGTTTATTAAGATAATTATTCAAAGTCGAAATAAATAGTTTATAAACATACTTTTGACAAACAAATATTACTATTCACTATTATTAATAACTTAAGATTTTTGGACATAGATTGTTTAACCTAGACATAAAGAAACTTTATTTCGGGCTTTTAAGTTTATCAGAAAATACATGGAGCGTATTCGTATATTTTCAAATTATTAAAATATGAAATTTTTTATTTACATTATCGTAATATTTTCGAATTTTTTGTTTCATTCAATTAAGTTTCACTATGTCTTTTACACAATTTTATAAAATATGAAGAAATTTTTGCTGATAAGACGATTTATATGTGTTATTAGCTACATATAATTACCTCGAAATACATAAACCTCAATTCTCCTTCTGTTATCATCGTATTAAGTGTAGCAGATGTGTGACGAGTTGTAACTCACGAGTACCCTGTTATTGTAACTTACGAGTACCCTGTTACTATATTGCCATTCCTCTTAATCAGCTGTTTTCTGGGTACTCTTCTGTAGGCGAATGTCTTTGGCTCTTTGAATTGATTCAACCATTTCATCGGTACTGTTCCACGTGGTCCGGTACCTTCCACTTTGGCCTGTACCACCAGGTGTCCAATATGATCGATACATGCCACGATAGATGTCCGATTAATTTCTTTATCCGATTTTGTACGATATTGGCCAAAAACTACTTGATACCAAGTTCATGGAAAATAGGTTCATCAGTACGGAACCTTGTCCACGATGCTCCAAGTATTCTTATCGCAAAAAGTAACCGCAATAAGATGAAGATTATGATTGTTGATCATGCTTATAAATACTCGTCCGAAGTCCCACAACAAGAGAAACGCGGGCGGTTCAGTCGTTTTGGGGGCATTATTTTCTTATAATGGCGAATGTACTAACGTTTCTCTAGATCTACTTTATCCATTAACTTAAATTTTTTCCCACCCTAACCCTGTTCACCCTCTGCATACTCGATTCACACACAATTTGGGGGCTGTGATGCGGCAGCTAATAGCATTGGTGACCGACGGGCGTAGCCGAGGCACATATTCCGTTAATCCCAATGATTCTGACCCACCTACTACTCGCTTTCAAATGATTGTGGCTTTTAGTAAAAGTTTAATTTGAGTCGATTTGTGGTAATGGCGCTTTTTTGTGGGAAACTATTTGCCAGGTTGTCCAGATCGGAAACTCTAGAAATCCACCAAATACTTTAAAGAAAAGTTAAAATGAAAATGAGAGCCAAAAACCAATAAGTGCATGACAAAAACACGTCGTCATTTCGATATGTTGGGTTGATCACAATGCGTACGACCTTTGACTCTCGGCGCATCCCGGGCACACGGGTTTGATTCCTAGCCGCTCATCGAGCGGGACTGGACTGGTGTTCTGTTTGTTTGTAATAGATTACTGTCGTAGCTATAAATCTGCCATATGTATTAATTGTATACATTAAAGCACATAAATAATGAATTAATAAATAAAATACATAAAAAAAAGAAAAATAGAAAAACATTTGAAATAAAATATACATCCATTTATGTATTTTATTTATCAGAGTGAATGATATCGCAGATAAATGTTAATAGAAAATAAGTACAGTAATTACTTGTTGTAAAAATTTTTAGTCACAACGTAATATTATCCTATTACAAAACAATGGTAATAATATTAAATAGTGTGCAGGGCTATGTTATTGAATGTATGAAATTAATACAATCAATCGTCAATTGCATAAGCACCATAGTTATCAATCGCTTGTCGCCAGCATGCATATACAGATAAAGTTCAATCCTTATTTTATTGGAATTTTGACAGGAAAATTGTGTAAGTTCTATTTTGAGGTGGTTTTCCTTGCTCGCTTGCTTAATTAGACAGTGAGTAAAGAAAATAATAAAACAGAGAAAAAAGTGGTTGTAATTTTTTTTTTAGAAATTAGACAACAAGAAAAACAAGTGATATTAGGGGATCTATAGATCCGGATAATAAGGGGGTAGGAAAAATAATAAGACAGTTTAGTTAATAATTCATCTCAGGAAGCTTCAGCTTAGTTAATCGATCGTCTGAAGTTTCGTGGAAAAAAATACTATGTATCCTCTGCGCTTTTCGTGCATATGCAGATTATTTTACATCTATTCAAGATTTTGAAATACTTTGGAAAATTTTATGGAGTTTAGGTGGGTCAGAATTATTGGGATTAACGGAATATGTGCCTCGGTTAAACTAATCTAACTGCACACATATAGTGGTTAACCTAATTGGTAGGGGAGATAAAACCACACATATCTCATATTAGTATATTAATATAACGTCAATCATCGCCATATGATTTGGTTTTGTGAGCGGTGATGCACATTTGGTATGAAATTTAAAGTAGATGAATTTATATTTTAAAATAAATTTAATCGATGTAAGATCAATCTAATTTATTTTAAGCAATGACCTCTGACTTATAATACACACCGAAAATGCTAATTTTTTTTGGTTAAACCGCTGTGACTATTATCTACGTTATCTAAAAAAAATACAAGTAATTAAAACGTTAAATCAATCCTTTTTTATATTTTATAACTCACGTCATCTTTCGCACAAAACCTAATTTTTGGTACATAATTTAGTTATCAGTCGATTTGTATCATCATGTTTCTATCAAATCAGAGTAAGTACCCGTGACAAAATAATAATAATATAATACAAATTCGTTTCAATGCCTCTTATTACCTCCTGGGGGTTCAGTTTTCTCTGGGTATATGGTATAGAAATTGGTCAATCTCTTTCCTAATATATGGTACGAATAAAACAGGTTTATATCTTGTATTTTAAAAATAATTACTATGTACATATTTCATGAAAATTTTTAATAAACAATTTTGACACAACTTTTGTAATGAAACAGTAAGATTTGATCTTCACAGAACTTTCAATAATAAATTTCCACAAGTAATAAAAAATATTTTCTTAAAATGTGTTCCATACATAGGTAGTATAGTTTGTCATCTACCCCATCAAATTTGCAAACCAATGAAGAATATATTTCAGGCTCTTTTATAATTTTTTTCTTCGAGTCATTTTAATTACTCAAAAGCATCACACAAATTAGCGCGTGACGAGCTCCGGCGCGAAACAAGTAAGGCTATGAATAGGAAGACGAGGATACTGTGAGTGGACGTGACGATGAAATGACATCATTAGTTTGGTCAAGTTCTTGTCAGAAAAATTTAATGAAACTTTCGTTTCTAAACAAATTTTAATGTCAATTACAACTATTTTCATTCATTATATTTATAATTCCTGAAGGTACCGATTAATTATATTTAGGTTTTTTTTATTAAATTGTATTTCTAACATTCTGTTCATTCAAATTTATAATAATAATACGTATACGAACACTGGACTTTATCAGGTACCATATGCAATATCATCGTAATAGAATTTCATGCTACAGATTTATATATGGCTATCATTTACCTGCACATTCATATAAGTTGCTATAGGTGTACACTTACAGGGAGAAACTGAACGTATAATGTCACCTGAAATTATATAACAAGTCCTTTCTTTCTTCACTTTGTGCTAAAAATGACATTGAAAATAAAAATATTTCCCTCAAAATTAGGGATTGAATGGAATGAATCTATTAGGCATTAATGTATTTGTTGCGAAGAATTCCATCAATCTTTTGCTTTGTTGCTAAAGTGGCTTCGTTATTTTATTAGTGTACTTTTACAGTTCCGTATAAAAATTTACCAAAAAAAATATTCTTCTCCAGAGAAAACGTAGCTTATGTTATTTTCCCATCATCCATCTAACTCTGCGCAAAAAATCATTACCATCAATTGCTCTTTTGCGACACGAAAGAAGGACAAATAAACAAACCTTTACACTTATAATACAGGCTGCGATCAGATTCGCTAGAATGAAAATTGTCTATGTTATTTTCTACATATCGTAAATTGATTATGTCACGGGACACTACGGGACTTACATATTTACAATGTATTAATTGGCAAGGGAAATTAACAATAAAACTATACAGCTGAGAGTAAAAATAATAATTTATCGAACCAATATTTTATGGAGAAGTTATTTTTGGTTTTCTTGGGTTTTTATGAAAATAAGTCATTTATGTTTGACATTTTCAAATACGGCATATATGTATGCTAGACATAATAAATGTGAATGATATTTACTTTTGAAATATTAATAAAATTATGTCACAGAGATTTAACCTCAACTAAAACGTAAGTAAACACTCCATTTAGCTTAACCACATTAGCTAAATCATTAACAATTATAGTATTAAATTGATATTGCAACACTAATTTCAATATATTAGACTCAGTTGAACGACATGTAGTTTAACAAAATAACGAAAAGGTGTGAAAGCGAATGCCGCCACCAGAAAAATTAATTACGAAGATTGTTATTTTTATTCAATATTGCCGACAACAACTTTCGACAGGAATTTGATAAAATATTTTTTATTATCTTAGAAAATGCAATAAATATTATTCTAAAATGTATTATTCCTTTAAACACTTTAAAATGTATTAAAGTTTATTGGAGGCTTTACATTGATGCGTGAAACGCTGAAGTAATTTTTGTTAGCCGACCTACTCGTATAACGCTGTCCTTCATCTATAGATTATTTGGGTAAAAATGTGAAATATTTTTATATATAATAATAATGCCCAAAATGAAAAAAACATTTTAAATTAAAATATTACATTACAAGTCTTATCCTTTATTCTACGTAATGAATTTGTATTCATGTTTTGGTATAGTATAATTATTAAGGGAATATGCTTGAGAATATGAGTATAAATATAAAAATGATCATTTTGAAATGTGGTGAAAGTGTGACCATTTTCACGGTGTGTGCAAAATATTTTCTTAATGGTATTTAAGGACGTCAGATGGAATTTTATAAAAATTCCACTTCCACCATGTTATTAATTTAAGATACCTTTACTTATCTTTTTTCATTTAACTTCAGATTTTATTAATTCAAATGTGTTATTAATTACCCCAATAAACAAGTAAAGAGCAATCACTCACACAATTATCATTCCATTAGGTACCGACAGAGTAATGGGAAACGATATATCACTTTCTTTGTGATAGCGGCCATTAAATAACATCTACCATAACTACATATATCTAAGACAAACATTTTGTTGTAAATACTAAATGATATTTTAATATTGTCGCAAGTAAGTCATAATATTTAAATAGGAAATTATTAATCCATAAAACATTTGTTTATTCAGATTACAACTCATATGCGACACATCCTATGTTGGCAGCTACGGTTCAACTACTTATATTACTCGACTTTGTCGATAAGTAATGTATAATGCAACATTTTGCTAAATACATAAATTAATTTTACCTCACTTTATAATGCTCTTTAGCAATCCGGCGCACCCAATACAAATTTTGTTTGCAGAAAGGGAATCTTTATAAAATCACTCGTGTGTACATCTTTTTGTGTATCAAAGTCGTTTTTTTAATAAACCGCTTGATGTAAAGCTTGAAAATATAAAAAAAACTGGATACATATAAATACAGGCACCCAAGTCTAGTCTTTATCAACTACCGGCCAAATAATATCTATCCATCAGGCCTTCCATTTGTCAAGTTGTTGGCTTTAGGTTAGGGATCTCCTTTCTTCTAACGCCCGATTTTCTTACTTATGACTTCATATCTGATACAGTGTGGAAGAAAGAGGCGAATCAGAGGTCTCTCTATTATTCTTTACGTGACTTTCAGCTATGCAGGTCAGTGTCTAAAACTTTTGAAAGAATCCTTTTATAAAACTTGAATTAATATTTTATATCGCATAATGCTTTATATATTAATATTTTATATAATATTATATATCATATAAATATTATATTTTATATTCCAAGCTGTCATTCTTACTGTTTTTTATTTCACCCTAAATTTTTTTTTCTTATATTATTAACTATCCTCAAAAACCTTTCCAAAACCGTACTAATTAATAAGGTACCAACTTTAAATACATGAGGAGGTACTCTAAAATTTATTTCTTTTTTAATTTAATTTTACTTTGTAGTCAGTGTTAATGATAAACAACATTTTTGCAAAAAATGGTAAACTACTAATTTATAATCTTATATTCTACGGATGCAAAAATGGAACTTTACGGGCGACTCTGAAAATTATAAAATTCTTTGTTGTCGTATTTTCCAAATCTGATTTACCGTACATTTTTGTAGCATTCTTTGAAACAAATACATTTTCACTAGTTGTATCTATAGAATATAAATAGAATTACGACTGGAACCAATGCATTGTTTGAGTGATAAGTTCGTTTCAATATAATACCAGGGGTAAAAAAATCATTAACAGATGGAAGTTGAAAATATTCAACAAAAAAAAAAGGAAAAAAAAAAAATATATATGTATATATATATATATATGTATGTGTATATATATATATATATATATATATATATTGTGAACAAACTGGCGCTATGAGTCAGGTAATGATCTACAAGTTTCTACAGTTTAATCATTTTATTGGTGCACAAATTTCAGAAAATCGTGCCCTAGGACATAACCCACGGAGAACCCTATTAATGAAACAAAAACAACATACCTGCACTTTGATCTAGTCCAGAAATTGAGAAAGTTGCATAATGTGATAGTTGGCTATAGTAGCCTCCATAATTTTATAAACTTATTCATTCATACTAGATATTATCGTAACAATTTTCCTTTTATATCATACACGTTTCCTTAACACGTTACCTTTAAGTCATTTATTCTATGGTACGGTACCAATTTTGTAACTTCGAAGGACTTGTATCCTTTCTGTGCCGTGGGAGAACTAATATTTTGGTATTGCTTTCTCAAAGCTAGCCAAATTAAGGATACCTCGGAATTATAAATATTAAAAATGGCGATATAAAATATTACTTCAAGTTTTATAAAAGGATTCTGTAAAAATGTTAGACACTGACCTACATAGCTGAAAGTCAAGTAAAGAGCAATAGAGGTCTCTCCTCTGATTCGCCTCTCTCTTCGACACTGTATCAGATATGATCAGATAGAAAATTGGGAATCCCAAACCGAAAGCCAAAACCTGACAAACGAAAGTCCCGATGGATAGATATAATTTAGACGGCAGTTAGTAAACACGACTTTGCTGACTGTATTCATGTGCATCCAGTTTTTTATTTTCAAGCTTTATATCAAGCCGTTTCTGAGAGAAATGCCTGTAACATACGAAGAGATGAACACGCGAGTGACGGTATATAGATTCCGTTTTTGTAAACAAATTTTTATTATTATATTATATATTTAATTTTTGTTTATGAATTTGATAAAATATTGCATTTTATATTACTTATCGAAGAAGTTGAGTGGAATAAGTAGTTGAACCGTAACTACCAACATAGGATGTGTCGCACTTGAGTTGCAATCTGAATCAACAAAGGTTTTTATGGATTAATAATTTCTTATTTAAATATTAAGACTTAACTGCGCCCAGATTAAAATATCTAGCATCGCAGTTTACTATGTTAGTATAGTATTTACAACAAAATATGAGTCTTAGATATATGTAGTTAAGGTAGGTATTATTTAATGGCCGCTATCATAAAGAAAGTGATGTATCGTTTCCGATTACACTGTCGGTACCTAATGGAATGACAATTGGGCGAATGAGTGCCCTTTATTTTTTTGAAATTGAATCCTTCTTATACATAAATACTAATGTTTCACTGCCATGCCGATATTATATATTAAAAATAGTGGAAATTATATGGGTCGGAGGGGGTGTAATAGCGGATTAACTCGAAAACATTTCTTTCGAACACCACTACGCATTCCGCACCGACCTTCGTTCGGTATTCATTGGTATCTGCACGATGCTTCAACGTACCAAAGCATTGTTAAAATATAATTATCCATTGAGTAATTTCTCCTCCTCCGAAGCGAGTACACGAGAGTCGCAGCTAAAGCGGCGGCCGCCCCCGTTGTCCCTATTACCGCCCCGTCTCGCGGCGCCCGCCCTCGCTTCAAGAGCCTTATAATTGTACGCTCTACAGCGTTCGTTTAGCCGCGTTTTATATTTACTCGTTGGTCCCACGTTTATTACTTGCGAGTTGTGCGAGGCCGGTTGTGTAATGCGAATTTGGATATGTGAATTGCGATCGCTGTAAGCGAATACTTTCTAGTTATGTCTAATATCTACGAATCAGCTTACGAGTTAAATGGGTTTGTAATTTATTGAATACTTTTTTATTACGCAATATTAACCAAATACATTTGTGAAGAAACAATAATTCAATAACTCCTCTGATACTTATTTTTTAGTCGCAAATTATCTTGCATAATATAATGTAATAATAAAAGCCAGACGGACTGCACTACATATATATCTGAGCGGATATGATATTTTATATAAGTAAGCATCTCTTAGTATTGCTCATCATATGAGGAATAATAAGAACTCAGTATGGTTATGTTAATCCATTGTTATCAGAGTTAATATATGAAATTGCTATGATTTCGATTAGAACAAATTCCTGAGAAGCAATACTTTACGCATAAATATATTGCAAAGTATGTATAAAAGCAGAGAATTACCTCGCTCCAAACTACTAAGCTTAAAGGTATGAAAAATACAGGGTTGATTAAATCTGACCAGAAGTCCACAGGATTAATATGGCTATTAGCCTAAATCTTATAGTTTTTTAAATAGACACCATGTTTTTATACCAGTGAAAAATACTTTTAACAACTCTTTTCAAAAAATAAGATTTTCAAATAGTTTAATGCAAATACTATGTTCCCTGTAACATTTAAAGTGTCTATATGCGCATTGAACCTTCACAGTGTGAGTTCAACTCATACTTAACATGTTTTTTTCTATCTCTATTTCACTGCCTAAAAATACAGGTAAACGAACAAATTATTAATTATCAAGTAAGTAGGTGTTTCTTCAATATGGGGTTAGTAGTTATTGAGATACCTATACAATAAAAAGTTAAATGATGGAATGAAATAAAGTCGCTCACTGAAAAGAAATGACTCGCAAGTTTTTACTTTTTACTACATAAGTTACAGTTTTCACGAACTCATTTAATACGTATGCTTAAGAAACAAACACTTATGCATACATAAATCGCCCAACAAATCTTCTAACTCTGCCCTAGTTTTCTATGATGCTTACTTTTTTAGTCAATGAAATATGCTAAATATATTTAAAATTTGGATTATAACCCGATGAAATATGATGTTATGAAGATATGCATTCGAAAAGCGGTTTTTCCCACGTTAAATAAATGTTCTGTACTTATTCAGCCTTAGACGATATATGGCTGACAATAAATGATATTGACACATATACATATTACATATACTGAAACAAGGAAGGACAGGTATCGATGTAGAAATAATCAAAGGTGATCGAGTCCAGGAGTCATTTGCAGCCCGCCGAATTCATTCGATTCGCCACGAACTAGCCGCTTATGTTTACTTATTGAATTACATTTCGTCTTTTATTTTCCTGTCCTAAGCTGTCGACGGCTAAATAGCGCTTTAAACCGATTCCATTATGAAGATAAAAAATGGATTTTATTGGAAGACTATCCGTGTTTCATGAAGTTTAATCACTTTTATAGCACGTTGTTTCGTTTTCTCTAAGGAGCTGGCGTTGAATTTAATTCATTTAAATACACTGGATATCAGAGTATGCAACGTTATCACTTTGTTGTTGCGCAAAGTAAAATACATATATATCTCACTGTTTTTGAAAAACATACTTCAGCTTCATTTTATTAATAAAATGTGGCGAAGAAATCTATTGCTGCTACACAAAAAATTATCATTATGAAATAAAAATTATTTAATATTATAAATTAGGCAACTAATTAATTTGTTCCCATCCCTAGTCTCCTAAAATTTCCATATAATTATGTTGCGATTTATTTTGGGAAATATGAGCTAATAATATGCAAGATTAGATGGCCTGTCCTCTTTTATTGGATTAACTCGAAACAACTACTGGTTCGAACTAAATTTACTATTTTTTTCTGTGAATAATCATAGATCACAACTTATTTAAGGAGTATTAAAAACTAACATTATCAACAGCTTACAGATTATCCATGAAACAATTCCGGTATCATTCATACTAGAGACAGGTGTTCACGTAATAAGAAAACCTTTTTATTTTTTCATAAAAAATCAATCAAGCAAGCTCAAAATTATGCTAAACGATGCTACAAAAACATAACACAATTATTACTAAATTAATATTACTACAGATATTGCCGAGGTTTAATAAAACTAAAATTCATTATTGAAAGGCCGAAAGAGTATGTTTGCCGTTTGTAATGAGATACAAAAAAAAATTATTAAAGTCATCTTAATTTGTACGCAGCAACCCATTAAAGCCTCACGCAGTACCAATTTAATGGCAACTTGTATAATTCAGAATATATGCCATGAGCTCAGATTGGTCTTTTTCTTGGTTCTACGAACAAAGATACGAAGTGATGGTGGGATAATAACAGAATGTATAAATAATATAATGTGTGACAATATAATGTATAAATAACATAATGATAATTAACAACAGACATATAACAATAGGATAATAACAGAATGTATAAATAACATAATTAGAACAGGATAATAACAGAATGTAGAAATAGGATAATAACAGAATATATAAATAACATAATAATAACAGAACCAGAGTAATAACAGAATATTCCTTTTTCTACCATTTGGAGTTGGGATTCCTGAAGAATGAATTCTGGGTCAAATTTGTATACTATAACAATAGTGAATCCACTGTTTATTCCGCTTTTATATTATTTAAAAGAAGGATGATTTTTACATATATATCATAGTAGTAACAATTAAACTAGAATATTCAATACATTTGGCGTTAATTTTGTAGAAATTCATTATTCACAATTAAATTAAACTACTTGATATAATATTATTTCTACTTTCGTTAAGTTCTTTACCACGACCTAGGATTCGTTGTATTTCTAATTTGTTTTAATCTTTATTGTTGTAATATTTGCTAATAGTCCACCTGAAGATGTTGTAATACAACGAAACTTAATTCGTGGTAAAGAAATTAAATAAAGTAGAAATAATACTACATCACGTAGTTTCATTTAATTGTAAATAAATTTGAGTAAATATAATTACTTTGCTTCAATTACTAGAAGCTGCGATTATCCTTTGTTGAGTAATTATTGGTTTATGGCGATTATTTTCAATGTCCCTTTTTTATCAGTAAATGATTTATGTATCAGAAATGATTTTACAGTTTGTCAAGAAGTTAGAAGTTAAAGTGAAGTTATTTTCATATTTGCTTTAAAATTAGATTTCACATATTTAATTTTTTAGCAATATTATTATATGACTTAGTTATGAATATAATTTTGGGTAAATACTCAGTATTTCACAAACTTACATACACAAATATCAAAATACAATTAATTCTTAATATAACCTAGGGGGATAGATATTTTCGAGTGCCACTAATCAATATATATATGTAATAAAAATGTGGAATCGGTGTGTCCGTAAAATAAAGTCATTTAGAAGAAAATAATTTCAGGGGCATAATAAAAGTAATAGAAAACAAAAATATGTTTTCGAAATATTGCTTGTTTATTTGTAAACATGATTATTTGTTTAAGAGTCACGCAAAAACCACTAAAGCTATTTTGATGAGATTTTTGTTGCTTGATTTTGAGAGGCATGAAGTGATCGGATATGCTTCATCTAATCAATCAACAACCAATAATTTAAAGTTATTTGAAGTTTCCGTACAATTTTATTACTTGAAAAAGTTTACTTTTGGAGTTTTTATAAATGGCATTCTTAAAATTAACCTAGTCATATTTTGCAAAGGGCCGTGAAAATATAGTCGCAGCATAGACAGTAACAAATTAGTATATATAACTCAACATAAATAAAAAGATAAAATATATGTAAGGGTTTCTATTTTATGAGAGTGAAAATGAAAAAAATATAATTTTATAAATTTTTCCGATTTGTTTCCTGATCAATATAAATAAAGTTGATAAATATACCTTTCGAAGTTGAGCAAAAATGTACTCTAAAAGTTAAATAGCAATAATTTTCTCGACAAATTATAAAGAAAAATAAGCTTATTCTCCTCGGAAATAAAGATTCTGCGAAAACTTTGTTAAAATAACAGATAAGCGAGGTTTATTTTGCACAAATCATCCATTTTACATAGTAGTTTAGAGAAATTATTCGAATCTAGTAGTAACTTTATTGCAAAGTGTCTGCATATTACATTTATAGTTGCTGACGTTGGCTTTTATATTTAATCTATTCTTATTTTATAAACTTGGTATAATAATGTTTGTGCCTTTCCGTTATAATGTCGATTTTTAGACATATAGACACAAAGAAACAAATGAGCATTGTATATATTTTTTTTGGAACACTTACTTTCTTTATATATATATATATATATATATATATATATATATATATATATATATATATATAAATATATATGACTTTAATAATTATCAATATTGTCCTTTGAACTCTTAAACAAAATTTTCTCTATTATTAAACAAATGTTACGAGATAGTTTACAGTTACTTAATCTCCATCTCTTTAAATTTATTGTTAATTTCTTTGCTTCAATTAAAATTTTACACACATTTAATCCCTTAATATATCATAGTATGCTTAGCATAAGCGACATTAGAATTTCTTTTAATTCGGCCAAAATATATTTCTTGTCCTAATCGCATGATATTTTAGCATAAAATGTTATTACGGTGTCCTGTATTTTACACCTAATACAAGTGTAATATTGTTCTCAAATTTTCTTGAATATCAAACAATACAATTTTTAAATACGATTTAATTAAAATATATTTAATCAATAATCACGTTATAAATAAAATAGGATGAATGGAAGTAGTTCAATTCGTGTTAAACATTGTTTATAAAAAAAAAGGAAACGAAAGATTCACTGTATTCTTTCTGACAAAAAATATGACCAGACCGAACTGACGATGCTATTTTACGGTCACACTTTTCACGGTATTCTCGTCATCCTATTCACGTTTCTGATGCATTCAAGACCTTACTTATTTCCCTCGAGCACTCGTTATGCGCTAATGTTGTTTGACTCTTTTAAAAGGACAAGACGAGAAAATGATATAGTAGCTTTTACATATTCTCCTTTGGTTTGGAAATTTTATGGGGTAGATAATAAACTAGGCTATGATGTATTTTAAGAAAGCGTTTTTAATTTGTTATTATTTGTGGAGTTTTGATTTAATTTTTCACAACTAAATAAGAATACGTAATCCAATATTAATACCACTTTATTAAAATTGTTCACCTAGGTTCTTAAATTCTTTACCTAGGTTTAATTGTATGATAACATCTTCAGGTGGGCCACCTGAAGATCTTATCATACAACAAAAACTAGGTCGTGATAAAAAATTTAAATAAAGTAGAAATAATGCTACGTCACGTATTTTTATTTAGTTATGAATAAAAACTAAGTGATAATGAATTTCTACAAAATTAATGCCAAATATATTCAGTATTGTGGAACTTTGTTATTACAAAACAAAAGTCTTATTGAAGTTGCTCATTAACCACAGAGATGAAATATGGTTATAATTCTTACTATCAAAAATATAAAGACTAAGCGTGTTTTTCCTCGTATTTTTGACATTAATTACCAAACATGAGGAAATATATTGACTAATTTTCATAATCTGTCCCACAAAAACTGAAACTTTGTAAGATAATGAGTGGTGCTATCAAAACGAATGTGTAATATAGTATTATTACATCCTTGTCACCTACCCTGCTTTAACGAAGTAAATGAGTAATATATTAAAGTATGCACCAAAAATTAATATATTTTGTATGAAAGCTGACGTGAGTATTAATACATGAAAAGAATCGATGTAATATTTCAACCACTTATATTTATTTAGGTAAAGTAGTTATGTATTAAAATGAGCATAGCGATTTAGAAAAATAATTAGCCTTTTCGAAATGTATTATGAATCAGAGATCGTCGCTTAAAATTCCGTTCGAATTAAAAAATTTAAATTAAAATGTACGTCCATCTATAATTACTTTATACCTACCCGCTCATGAAAACAATACATAACCACTCATGAAAACAAATTATATAGCAGTGATTAACCTCATATTAAGAGTTAAACATTGGATGTTTTTTTCACTTAAATTATAATTACATAAAATTGATATAATTATGAATTATTTAATGTGTAGGGTACTCCACGAAGTTTTCCGAAGTGTTTTATAAACTTGCATAAAAGCAGAAGGATTTGTATATGTACAGAAAGGGCAGAAACTCTATATGCACATTCTTTTCAGGAAAGCATCAGTTGTTTCGTGAGGCATCCTTATTATCTGCACTTTTCACCTTCCTAATATCGATTTCGATCTCTGTTTATTTATCTAGGAGATAAAAAAGTTATCTTCATTTGTATTTCAGTTTTATCATATTTCTTGCTCTATATCTGATTATTCAAATGAATAAAAAATACCGTCTCATGATAGAACTTACCCAATTTTGCAGGCGACGATGGAATTTCAATTGTGCACACACGCTAACATGGAGTGATCGATAACGATGTTGCTTCCTTAATTAAATTCTGATTTTATTCATTTCATTAATACAATAAAATATTTCTATATTCTCTAAAATATTATTTCATTATTTTATAATAGTTTAATATAACCTTGTAATTTAACATTTTTCACAACAAAAAATTATGGCAATTATTTTATGCTACCATTTATCCCTGACTTCGTTTACCTAGATAAAGCAAATAGGTAAATCGTTTTATATTTCTTAACTTTTTTCTATTTATGTTTTAATACTTTCATATTTTAGTTTTAAACTTTTCGTCCTCGGTTTGTAATTTTTCAAAATTTTATTGGTGCCTTATATTTTTTTAGAATTTCCACTCTGAACAACATGATAAGTTGTTCAGAACGGAAATCTTAAAAAAAATGTAACCTGTAGTTGCCCACGACAAAAGCACTATTACCACAAATCGATTCAAATCAAACTTTCACTTGGAATTACAACCATTTGAAAGTAAGTACCAAATAGATTACAAATGAATCAAATATAAGGATAGGGACAGGAGAAGGGTGGAATAAATTGCTGGAAAAAATTTAATTTACACCCCAGAGATATATTATTGTTACACTTAACTTTCCATTACATAATCCTAGAAAAATCGGCAATAAAAATAACAATATTGACGTGTGTTAGTTCTTAGTTAGACTTTTCTAGGGCGTTTTCCTTTTTACTAGCACCTCCGCGATGAGAATCATTAATTCTCGGACGATTCGGATTTTCGTTATTTTCGTGATATTGCTATTGTTCCATATCTTCCACAGTTTTTCTATAATAGACCTAGTAAAATATCAGTACATCCAGTCATCTTGCATTCTCTAGTTGTAAGTTTTCGAAAGATACATCTTTATTACAGTCCTCTATCATAAATTTGGCGTCATCGCGAAATTATTGTTTTCGATTAAGAATGCCTGAAGTATGGCGGACTAAATTTTATATTAATGAATACATTCTCCAGGGATTCGGTGTCAGGCGGCCTTAGCCCTATATTGTACAAAATTGGATAACACAATTCTTGGAACACATGGCACGGCATAGCGAATGATAATATTCTACACCTAGTGGTGTAAGGCAAAGTGGGAGGTACCAGACCACGTAGAATGGCACGGATGAGATTGATAAATGAAGCCAAGAGAGCCATGGACGTACTCCTAAGGTACTCGGAGAACATCACATAAAAAAGAACTACACATATCTTGTGGCGCATCACTCATCTTGAATACATTGACGCGATGAGTACAACGAAGAAAGATAATTGACATTTGTGTTTAAAATCTAGACGTATTCAAAATTATCATAACTCATAATCAAAATAAGCACTAGAGAAGAGTGAATTTCCAGGAATTTAAATATTGTTTAAGCAATTGGAATTGCTCTCATAGACACAGTTTCCTAGAAAATTTATTTTGCTTAATCTTGCCAGTTTTAGGTAAGGTTTATTAAGTTGTAAAATTAAGTACAATTTGGCTTACTATCGTAATACGCACACACGTATACAAATCCTAATCATATCGGTTAAAAGCAGCAAAGCAGCAATTAGTGGATTTTGCTTTTGGTAGTGGTATTTACTATTGTAATTTTTTATTATTGCTAGTGCTATCACGTTAAACGGGTATTATATATATATATATATATATATATATATATATATATATATATATATATATATATATATATATATATATATATATATATATATATATATATATATATATATATATATGTATATATATATACTTAATAATTTGTTATGTAATAATTTTCAACGAATATTAACATAATAATACTGCAAGTCGAACTACTTTATTCATAGAGATTGACATTTCCTTGTTATTACAGGAATCTGTTCTAATTGAATTCACAGCAATTTCGTATATCAGCTTAACTGTTATTAAAATGTGAATATATAAATATACAAAATATTTCGTTACTTATTATCATAAGTATCTTAATGTTAAACGTCCCTGAACTAGATTGTTTTAACTATCATACCCTCTCAGCCCTATATATGGAGCAGAGGCTCTGGTTTTTTTACGTTATAAAAGATGTTTGCTGTTTCTCTCACAAAAATATGTGATTCATAGCAAGTGACGAAAAAGACGTGACGATCGATCAATTACGATAATAATTAAATTATATGACACTTTAACTCGTAAGCCCCTGTGTAAACATTGTTAGACTTAACTAGAATATTATCAATTAGACCGATCGTATCGAAACTCACATTACACAACTTGCAACTAATAAATGTGGGCCAATCGAGTAATAAAACGAGGGTCTAAACGAACGCTACAGACGATACAATTATAAGGCTTTTGAAGCGAGAGCGGGCTCCACGAGACGGAGCGGTAACAAGCACACCGGGGGCGGTCACCGTTTCAGCCGCAACTCTCACGTTCTGTCTTCAACGGAGGAGATCTCTAAATGGATCATTATATTTTAACAACGCATGATCCTCTTTTGATAAGCTGAAGCGTTTTCCAAAAGCCGCTGAATGCCAAAACAAAGATTTGTACGGAAGACTTAATGGCGTTCGAAAGAAATATTTCCGAGTGAACTTTGGGTCACACCGTCTCCGAGATTTATACTTTCCGCTATTTTTAAATACGACATTCGCATATTGCAATATTAACAATTAAGGCGTAGTAAAATTAAATTTCCATTAAAGTGCTATATCTTTGTAATAAGGAAAGTAATTTTTTATTCTTTATTTGAGAAAACGCTCTATTCAAATCTGCATCTTTGCAATTATTAAGATGTTGTAGAGTTATATGGACAACCTCGCATTTTGACACGAGTAAGATTTTTTTATGATTACGAATGATGTTTGAATTGGGATCATACAATTTTTCTTATATCGTCTCCATTTAAAAATTGATATTGTCGTTATCTTACTCTTTCCAGGTACAAACACCATGGAGCTGTTTGATTTATCTATAAATAATTTTATTGTATAATTTTCAGTAATTAATGCTAAGTTTGATTTTGTGTATTTATTTCGTTGTAATTATTACCTTTTTATTTTCCTTTTGTAATATTTATTACTGTCATGTGTACAAAATTTATACTTAAGAATCTATTTACAAAATCCCGCTGCTCGAAAACAAATATTTACTAACCATAAAATCACCAATACATGCGTAGCGACTACACTTTATAATGTGCAATAAATATATAGTCTATTCGCAATATCTTGATAACGCGCATAGGCTATAAATTTGTTGCAATTTTAACTAAAATTAATTTATTTGTTTAACTTGTTATTCATTTCGTAACCACTTTCTTCTATTTTCTATTATTAAAATAATTTCGAAACAATAAAAATAATATTAGTATTATTCCAGTTTTAATGCGATTTCATCTATTAAACAGGCCAGCTAACCTGAAGAAAGGTTTAGCAACAATAATTTTATCTTCCACATGCAAAATTATCAAGGCTGTAGTAGCTAGTTAAGGCGTTGATCATATTTAACCTCTAACAATATGAAAAGTAAAAAAATAGTATAACGGCGGAGTAAATATTTTTAGACTCTTTTCAATATTTCATGCTATGAGCCCTGAGGACATCAAATGTTGAAAACAAATCTAACTCATACATGAAGCAAATTAAAAAGAAAACAAAAAACTTTATATAAACGTCTGAACATAAACATGCTATCACTAATTATCAAAAATCACGAAAGTAATTACTAAATATACCATTTTTCCTTGTGATGCTTTTCCTTTCTCACCATCACATGTGCGATATCATGTCATGTCACTTCCCCAAAATGTTTTGCTTGATGAGGCCCAAATTTCTCTAATTTAAATTAAATTTACATACCAAACTTTACCTTCAAAACACTTTGTTTCATATTTGTGTTTATTAAATTAAAAGCTTCAGCATTCTTTAAGCATACAGTATTGATAAAATTTCTTTAAATATGATTCCATGTTATCTTTCCAAAATTGGTCATCCTTCGCAACAAATTCATATTTCAGTTTATTAGTACTAGTCCAGACCGCAAACAGGCAGACGTCGTGGCTAGTAACAAAGATAATACGAAGCTGACCTTTTATTTGATAAAACTACGAACGCATATTATTGATATAAATTTTACCAAAACAGTATTTCAAAAACTAAACTTTTTCTTGTTTTATTGCTTTCGGTTTTATTGTTAATTCAAGCTAGACACTGCTAACTAAATTGCATCCATTCTACATGCCATCTGTGTACTGACAGTCTGATGTGACCCTTAGAAAAGACAAATGTATTATCAATAAGTAAACAGCACTCCTCAATGTTGATTTGTAAAAGTATTGTTAATTCTCTAAGTGCAGTGTATTCATTGTTTTTTTTTAATTTTTCCAATTAACGAACGAAGCGAAATTCGTATTTACACGTCTCTTGCACATTTTGGCAAACTAAAAAGGTGTTAACAACTTCTGCCTACGCTCTAGCCGAAATGGACTAGCAATTTGTTATATTGTATTGCAATCTATATCATGCCGCTGTTCATAGGTCTATACCCATTCTTTCAGAAGCTGTTTTATGCATCTGCGTATACTTCGTTAATCATATCCAGCCTCTGACAGTTCTCACCATAGTAAGAGTCTTTTGAAAGGGGTTGTTTTTTTAATTCCTCTAACATTATTAAGACTTCTTCGAAATACTCCTAATTTCTTTTTTTTTCAGAATAATCGTCTATTTTGAAAATAAATTTATCCACAAAAGATTACAAACAGCCTTTATGAAAAGACAGCAGGAGCACATCGCAGGAGCACATCGCCCATTATAAAAACTTTTGTGAGAAAAGTTAACTCTCTTTCCCCGTACATATTTGACAATGCGCAAATTATAGCTTTCTGCAAAATTATGTGTTTCGATGTAGAATAAACTATAAGAATGTAGAGATAATCTATGAGTTATATTAGTTATTTCGTTGAAAACACCACAAATTATTAATCCAAAAACGAAATTCTTACTACTACGCATATTCACGATATAAAAATAAGACGAACAGTTAGAATTATCAAAAAATATGTAACATGCTCCATTAATAATATTTCAATTTATATTATCAAGTTTTTCATCAAACAGTACATTTTCACTATTTCAATATTTCGTGGACGAATCTACACCTCAGCGCAATCTCAAGTAATTATCCTTGATAAGCTTCCGTACTCTTAATGAATTGATTGTGTTTGATAAAATTACCAACATGATTTACAATAATTACGCAGGAGACGATTTTTATATTCTCTTTCACCTACATAAAATAGGACCAGGAATTTCTTAATTTCTTAGAGGGGAATAAATTTTTGAGTCTCCATAGACAATCAATTGCGAATAAATGAAACAATTTTCTGCAATAGATTTTAAAATCCATTCTCCATAATGGCTGCCTCCATTTTTTTCGAAGGGCCGGTATGATTTTTAAAACAAGTATATGATGTAAGCCCAACGCCTTTGTTGGACGACGAGAGCAAATGAGAAAGCACTTATTTTTTACTCTTAAATAAATAACTTTTTCATTGCAGAGACCTATGATTGCTGCAACATCCGCAGAAGTGTTCTAATTCGTACCATAGAATCGTTTAGACCAACAAATATAAGCTGCCACTGTAATCACTGATATACCGTTTTTATCTACACTGCCAATGGATTTTGCATATTCTGCTTCGTAATATACTGCCTCAGACATGCAATGCTCTGCTGCTTTTTCTCACCATTTGCAAACGATACCATGACAAGAATTATACAATCTTAGAGACATGGGCCGAATATCAACGTGACATAAATGTGTGAAACTACTGCCAATAGACTCTTTACCAGCAACAGTTTCTTGATTTATGTCCATTTTCCTGTTGCACATATCGAAAAAATGTTAATATAAGCTTGTTCTCTTTTCTTTTCCAGTACGTATGTGAGATATACCGTAATCAAAAAGAGAATTGTGCATATTAATATTAAAAATTGTTTTAATAATAAAATATCCACAAATTTTTGCCTTTCCAATTTAATATTATGTCATTACATTCTTCCTGTAAATTGAAAACAGGATGTATAAATATATGATAACTAAGATAGGAGTAAAAATTTAATAGATATAAAAAAGTGACTTCTCTAACATATTCTACCACTGCTGAGATGGTTTGTTCTTCCGCCCCTTACCCTAATGCTTGTACCCTGGAAATAAACAATTTAGTATATATTTAATCGTAATTATTAAATTAAACCACAATAATAAATATAAAAATTAAGGGTCCATTATGGAACCATATGAAACCAGTCTTTTCTAAACTGATATGTTCTATAATACAAATGGTTATCTAATATACCGTGACAATGTATCTCAATAAGCCAATATTGTAGAGGAGAAAAATACGACACTTGATAAATTTATTCGTGTATATTACCAAAAACCCTCTCTTAAATATCTTTGGAGTATATATATATATATATATATATATATATATATATATATATATATACACATACATCAATAATTACATTGATAGTGTATCTGATATCGCAGATACCTTTGTTTAGAGTGGCCGGTACTCATAACCGAATACGAGCGCATCTCAGCGCATTTTGACTAGCCGTTGTGTTGTAATGCAATCTTTAGATGAACAATTAAAACTGTATTTTCGTTGACTAAATATATTTTTTGTCTTACTATTGCGTCAATCAAATTGTATTTTCGACAAAAGTGAGATGAGAAGATGGGCATTTTACTTTCTTTTGCATTTCAAATCAAAGTATAATTGTTTGAAATGAATCTTTAGCGTAAAGTAAACTTGGCTAAAATTGTGGTTTATCATCAAAAATGTAAACACACCCTTATTTGGACTGAGGTTTAAAAAAACATGGCATAATCATAATCATATAAACATGGCATAATCATAATTATAATCAGTACTACTAAATAACAGTAACAGCTTTGCAGAAATTGTGATAGTAAAAATGGCAATACAATTTTACAGCATGAAATTTATAACATTAGAATATTTGTAATCTAAATTTGATTTAATTTTATAATATTCAAACAGATTTAATTTTATAATAGTCTCTGATAAAAGTGGGTTAAAAATATTAATAGTTCATTAAAATTTACAATTTTGTCTTTTTTGTTAATTTCAAGTTGAATAGTCATATAATAATTGGAAGAATTATAAGTACACGTGATTCCGTTAAAGATTTTTACTCAGTTAGACTCATATTACAACCGCATAATTACAGAACTGAAAGGACTGAAAGGAGTTATTCGATCAAAATTACCAAGAAGTTCTTTACTATTTTAGAATTACGACATATCAATTTAAGAAAATTAAGTATGTAAATATAATATATTTACTTACTAATAGTATTTAATGTACGAATTCTTAAATCAAAACTTGCTGTAATATACCTTAAGTAAAATTGTAAAACAAAACACACATACGCGTGCGCGTCACGCACACGCACACACGCACACGCACACACAGACACATACCCAGACACACGCGCGCACACACAAACACACACACACACACACACAGCATAATCACTGAAAAAATATTTGGGAAGTTAATATGTTTGGAGATAAGTAAAGTAAGGACATTTTTAGATTGATGTCCAAGGTTATGTACCTAACGCTGAAAATCTAGTTTTAAGATAATCCGGATAAAATTTAACACAAAAATTAAAGGTTCTTTAATCACATGGAACTCTACTATATTAGGATTTATATCAAATCATCAATCCGGGTGAAAGAAGGAAAAAATTATCAAGATATATAAATATTGCGATACTATAATTATGATTATGCCATGTCTTGTCTAGTTAGAAAATAGGACAGAAATAGAAAGAAGATAGGCTAAAGTACAAGTACGAGTTTCCAAGTTTAACCATTTGATAAATTTTCACCATAGTGTGCTTATGTCATCGCAATTGTTTTAAAGAAAGGACAGCATTTGTAAGTTTGAAGTTCCTCTTGAATGACTGAAAAACTAATTTCCCACACAGGCTAGATAAAAATATACATTCACTTCATTTTGTCAGTGCCTTTACGCTAATACTACGTATTTCGCCAGACTAGCATGAGAGCAAAGTTATTATCATACATAATGTATTCCGCTTTAAAAATATTAGGTCTGGTAAACAACATATTCTCAAGCCAAAATAAACTAAAAACATGTCAAAGGCGGCGCTTCTGAATGTACTACTGCTTACACTTAGTATAGAAATTAGACATGGGTGTAGTAGAATGATTTAAAAAAAAAATAAAGAGGCGTTCAACTACTTTTACACATATATTCGAATGAATTGAATTCGAAGAAATCCATTAGGTTTACACATATATTCGAATAAAAACTAGCGCCTAAATAGAATTAAAAGCAAATATTTCAAATTCTTTGGTGAAATCAAAAGTTTACACTCCGCTTTTTTTAATTGTTTATTGAATAAATAATTCGAAGAAAAATTATAAAATAAAAAAGGCAGAAACAATTAAAATGTAGCACTCGTCTGTCTCTCTCTCTCTCTCTCTCTCTGTGTGTGTGCGTGTATTTATTTAGAAGGGAAAAGAGTCGTTGGCTTATAATCTATTTTAAAAATCTTAAGTACTAGCAGTGTTTTCCAAAATTATTCATATTCAGAAACGATATTGTATCACCAAAATTTCAAATGAGTATTCGTATTTATATTATTCATAATTTCAGTGGGATTTTTATTTAGCAGTCATTTGAAGTCGGTTTAATTTTTTTTTAAGTTTTTCTAATAAAAATCAATCGGCAGGAAAAGTATTATGAACATGGTTTAAGAATTGCGACCCGTAATATACCTCATATATACATACGTACAGACCGACAGATGGAGACGCACGAAATTATTAAGTTTGTAATAAAACATTTAAAAAATATAATAATTTATAGAGGAGATTATAGGTTGCCTAATTATTCAAAATATTGAAGGAAATTTGTAAAATTACCCAAGTTATAATAACTTTTATCGTCAAAACTACTAGCGCTAGTCGATTATAAAGCACACAGCATTGTACAAGGAGGTTGTTAAATTTCAAAATTATGAAGCGTTTTTCACTATAGAGCTATACAATTTTTTTTTTTTATATATAATTTTTTTAACAAACAAGTCCATGAAATATTCCATGAATTTCTATACCTTATCTGTCATTCTTAAAATTGTCAAAATAGTACTAGTAACCTGAATCACCATGTTTTTCTTTCGTGGGGAATAAATTTGATAGCCTTGTGTTAATAAATTCTGCAGTTAATTTTTCAAATTATCCTTTTAAATTTATTTAAACCGTGAATAAGGTCTTTGATTTTTTTCTAAAGGCCTTTGAGCCTGTAGATATTTGACACTGAACGTTCTGCGTGCTTCGTTTCGGCTGTCCTATGCCTACGGCTTGCTTCCGACGATTGTGGCTGCCTCGTTCCGGCTGCCTAGTTCCTGAAAACTGCAGTTTCTTATTGTGGCTTCTTCTTCTGGTTGTTCCTGACAACTGATTTCGATGATTACTGGAGACTCCCTGATGACACACTGATTTCTACACCGGGTACGGGCATCTTTATTCGCCCTATCCCAACCCGATGTGGCTTCCGATTTACCCCTCTCTCCACCCTAGTTTCCTTGTGTTTCTCTCTTTACCCCTCTCTATCTAACCCGTCTCCTAAATAGATACGCCGTACGGGTGACGTCTCATTTTTATTTTAAAGAAAGGTATATAATATGAAACAAAACAAAAAAAAATAAAAATATAAAACATAAAACATAACGATATAATATCAACAATATTAAGTATTGATTAGTATAAATAAGTTTTTTATGTAAATTATGCTCTCTACGTCGTCCGGCTTCGAGCAATGAACCTCGGTCGGTTTGCGCTCTCTGCATCGTCTCGCTTCGAGCAAGGGACCTCGGCCGGTTTTTTTCTCTCTGCATCGCCCGGCTTCGATCAACGGACCTCGGTCGGTTTGGAAGCGACGCGTCATCACGGTTGTATCATGTTGCCAATAGATATGTTGGCCTGGGCTAAATGGCTTATCATATTGTTGGGTGAATCATCAAAGGCGATCGGGTGCCACTCGCAGCCCGCCGCATTCACTCAAGCGCCCACCAACCGCGAACCAGACGCCGTTGTTTTCTTATTGAATTACATTGTTTACAGTATTTTAAGCCGATTTAATTATGGAAATAAATAACGGATTTTATGGGAAGACTTATCCATGTCTAATGGAGTTTAATCACTTTTATGGCACATTGTTACATTAAGTTCATTACGAACCTTGCGGTGAATGTTATAATTCATTTAAATATATTGAGTATCTTAGCATGCATCGTTATCACTACGTTGTCGCGCAACGTGAAATTGGTTTATAACACATAATTTAGCTTCTTTTATTGATAAAGTGTGGTAACTGTATAAAAAATACTCAATATAAAATAAAAATTATTAGGACCTTCTGAAGGATTTTCATAAAATATAATAGTTTAGACAACAAATTCGATTAAGCGTGACTTAAATTTGTATGCCAAAAATCCTGTAATTAAATTTAAAAAATTATTCGGCTCGTTAGAAAAAAAAATTTAAATCAAAAGAAAGATATGTAGCTTATCTTGCTAGGCATTTTCAATATTTGTAAATAATAATGTTAACTTTATTATTAGTTAAATTCTAAACACGAATATGAAAAATACAAAAATTTTTGTTTTTAATCCTACGAAGTTCAGGCGTGTGACGCGTTCGACGACTCCATATCTCGTTTAAAGTGAAGTTATTTATTATACGCTTCACTTACTTTATCATTAGTGTATCCTAGCGCAATAAATACTTAAGAGTTCATTATGTAATTATGTCGAGGGAAATATACACTGCAGAGAATATCTCAAAAACCAAGACATTTAGAATCATAATTACAAATCTCTAACAACGATAATTTTATGTTCAGTATTTTCGGAAATAACACTGGCAAAACATGTCTTTGAATATATTTCTGAAAATGTACTACCTCAAATCATAAAAACTGAATTTTAATCCGTCCCATACACTTCTAAAATGTTCATATGATTTTTTTTTAAATATTAGAGTATAAATTTTAAATATTATTCAGATATGTGAGGGTTAATTGATTTCATTACTAAACCAAATTCTATGCTTCTACATCAAGCGGTTTTTAATGAAAAGGGCTGTTACAAACGAACCCGTGAGCAATTTTAGTAGGATCGCCATTTTTCTTTTTAAGGTAAAAAACTTCATAAATTGAATACAATTGACTGTATTGAATACAACTGACATTTAAATTGACTATAGTTATCGTGCAATTTTTGTTAGTCCCTCTGCAATATAACGACAGATTTTAACAAACGGTTTCTGACAAAACCGGCTGTTACAAACAGCGGTTTTACATCAAGCGGTTTCTGACAAAAACGGCTGTTACAAACGAACCTGTGAGCAATCTCAGTAGGATTCCCATTTTTATTTTTGACAATAAAAAATAAATTCCAACATTCACTCTGAATATGATTTTTTTGCTTTTGTCTTTTTTATTAAATTAGTCTCTATGATCTAATAAGCAAAATTTTTTTTGTGAAATCGATCTATGTGCAAAAGAACATTGTTCCTATTTCGGAAAACGAACGTTATAAAATGATCAAAAACAAACAGTACTAAAACAAATATATGTGTAAAAACCAGAGTCTGTGCATTAATAATATCGATATTTTATATACCTCTTCCTTTATACAGGTTTTTTAAAACATCAAATCTAGCCATTTTGTATTTTAATAAATTCATTCTTTTTCGCAAAAAAGTGAACTTTATTACATTTTGAATTATACGTTGCTTCTTGAATCCAAGGTTTCCCCTCTTTGCTAAGAGCGGTAACAATCAAGGCAACCGCTTTGGCTGGGTAAGTCTCTGAATGTATATTAAGCTCAAATAGTACGAAGATTTCCTGTTATCATGTTTTGATATCGATGTTGAAGGGACAAATGTAAGCAGTGGACGTGAAGGGTAAGATAGGTTGGCATCTAGTACGGGGTTAACTCGAAATTATTTGTGGTTCAAAATAAACGTACTCTTTTTTCTGTGAATTATCACAGATGAAGTGCAGGACAATTTTGCAAGATGATTAGTTCTCTAGTAATTTTTGTAATAAGAATTGTTTTAATTTTTCCAGTAACAAACAATCATCGACAGAAATCCCGAAAATAGATGAACTAATGTCATGATTCATAGCCATTAAAAACGACTCTACGATAATAAAGGAAATCTATAGAAATATATATAATTTAAGAAATACATAATCATTTCCATATTAATAGTTGCCAATATTACCTATGTTTAATAAATATTACAACACATGATATAAAAGTTGAAAGAGTGTATCTTGAGATACACTCAGAACAATATACGAAGAAAAAATTATCGGAACAACGTACGAAAATTTTTTTTTATTGTACTCCTCTTATTTTTTACTAAGCAACATATAAAAGTCTCATGCGGTACAGTTTAAATACAACTTGTATAAATCAGATACATACACCATGGATCCAGATCAATTTCTTCACAGAGGCTACGAACAATGATTCATAGGTTTGATGTTACAATTGAGAGAATGTGGATGCATCATAACTATGAATCATAGTCTACGAACAATGATTCATAGTTATGGTGCTATAATTGTGAGAATGTGTAAATAAAACTTCTTTTTCTACCATTTGGAGTTTAGATTCCTAAAGAACGAACTCACGGTCGAAGGAAAAAATAAACAAGGAGCAGGACAAAAGTAATGGAATATAAAATATTGTTTTTAGTATAACGTTTTGTTTGTTTGTGACTATGTTTATTTGTTCGCGCGTCAGGAAAAACCACTAAAGTTCTTTTAATAAGATTTTCGTTGCTTGATTTTGCAGAGCCTATAGTGACCAGGGATGTCCCATTAAATTAAACAATTACAGAAAATAAGGTAATTTAAATTTCTATTACGTTTTTATTACTGAAATAAAGTTCATTTCAATAGTTTTTATAAACAGCCTCACGTGTATTAATCGTACAATTAATAATATTTAGCAAAAGGACAGACGGAATAAATTAGCGGACATAGCTAGTTACAAATAGGTATTTAAAAAAGACGTAAAGGTTTCAATTTTATAACAGTCAAAACGAATAAAATGTGATTATATGAATTTTTGCTACTTTATTCCTGATAAACTGAAATAAAGATGATATTGAAACTTTTTGAAATGAAGCAAATATACAATGAATATGATAATATAAATTATGATGATTTTCTCGATAAATTACGAATAATAATAAGCTCATTCTGCTTGGCAATAAACATTCTGCGAAAACTTTGTCAAAATAACATATATATGGGGTTTATTTTACAAAAGCCATCTATTTTTCAAAACAGTTTAGAGAAATTCTTTAAATTCTAGCAGTATATTTACTGGAGAATGTCTATATACTAAATTTATAGTGTTTGACGACGACTACTCTATTTATTTTAGTATTCTTTTATAATCTTGATATGTTTTTTTTAGAAACGTTGTGTTTATTTTAAGGGAAATCACTCTTGCTTATGTTTATGGTGGAAAGATCGCCATAGGTTGAACAAATATTAATAATCCGTCTTTCATTTTAAGGAATGTTTAAAACACATAAATTTAATGTCAGAAACAAATGCGTATTTTATATATTTTATGAGAACACGTACTTTCTAAGAATTAATTTATTAAATTTATGAATAATAATAATAAAATAATGAAATTATATTGGCCTCTTAGTTATGGTTTTGTGAATTCCTTGTCAAAATATTATAGTGTGATACGTGATTATTAGCCTGTTCGTAATGTATAAACATGCCAACCTATTTTATAGGTATTCAAAAATATGGCAGATTTTATTTTATCTGTAAATTACTTTTCAAATATATCTTATTTTTTAGTACAAAGTACTATTAAAAAAGTATATGTATGAAAAAAAAATATATATATATAAATACACATGAACGTCGACAAGAACAAAAAGCAGCTCACGACTTAGGGAAAAAGCCAGGGAGAGAAAGACTGACAGTTACGAACCGGAGTTAAGAAAGTTTTTAGATGGCATTTAAATGCTTAAAATGATGGTGCATTGTGAAAATCACAGCCCAACTCGTTTTATAGCTTGACAGTAAGAAAACTCAGAGCAATGAATAAGCAGGTTGTCAAATTTAATATTCTCAAACGTTCATGAATATAGAGCTTTAAATATTTTTATATTTTTTTGTGAATCTTTTTTTTCCACCAAATATATCCGGAAAATATTTCATGCCTTCCTATAAATTATTTGTCGTTATTAAAATTGTCAAAGTACTGGATACCTGCATCATTATGTTCATTGTTCATTTGGAACTAATTTGTAAATTTGCTTGCTTCTGTTAATAAACACAGCAGTTAATGTTATTTAGTGTTATAAACTAAACAACTAGGCAATGATTTATGTAAATGCACGAGTATGCTAAATACAATTTTTTTTGTATTTTCTACGTCAAAAGGGAAAAATTTAACACTTATAAGATCACTCAATTTTCAACGTCCATCACAGCCATATTCATCACTACCATTTTTATTCTCGAAGGGAATAAAAATGATAATGATCGAAAAGTCCTGCCCCAGATTTCAATCATTCTTGCTTTATAGTCAGTACAATTAACTAAATAAAAAATTATCCTTTTGGCAAAAAATATTAAGCTTTGGATGATAATCCGATTAAATATGCTGTTAAGAAGATATATACATATATGGGAAATTGTTTTTTTTTATGTCAAATAAGTGGGCCTTAGCTTATCCAGCTGTAGACGATAAATGACTTCATATTGCGCTACATTTACATATATGGAAAGTAAAAAAAGGCAGGTATCGATGCAGGAATGTTACCTCGCGGTTGGTTGGATCATCAAAGGTAATATTGTCCTGGTGTCACTCACAGCCCGTCACATCCACTTGATTCCCCTCAGCATCGAACCAGCCGCCTATGTTTACTAATTATTCCCCTAAAACAGATTTATTCCCCTTAACTTATTAATAATTAGCGGACAACAAAAGACGAAATGTAATTACATTTCGTCTTTTGTTGTCCGCTAATTATTAATAAGTTAAGGGGAATAAATCTGTTGCTGCTGTAGAAAAAAACGTTTATTTAAAAAATAAAAATTATTAAGAACTTCTAAACGGGATTCACATATTTTTATATTAAAAATGGGTAAAGAGTGATTTAAATGTGTTTGTGGGAAATCCTAAAAAAATGTTCGGTTTGTTGGAAAATAAAATGTTCAATCAAAAGGAACATATTTTGTCGGGTATTGTTAATATTCAAAATAAATAGTGTCAACTTTATTAGTATTTTACATTCTAGATATAAATTCAAAAAAGCTCTAAAATTCCAGCGAAGGGAAAGCGCGCCACGCACTTCGAGGATTTCGTATCTCGTTTAAAACGAAATTATTTTATTTAGTCATCACTTAATTTATTTATTATACGGATTTCCTAGTACAATAAATACTTAATAGTTTTTTATATAATTAAGTAGGGCGACACAACGTATAAACACACACAACGCTTAATTAGAGGTATACTACAACGAATATCTCGAAAACAATGACATTTAGAATCATAACTTTAGTTCTGTTACAATCATAATTTAATGTTCATTACTTTTAGAAATAAGAAGGAGAAAATTTTTTAGACAATTTTGAGTATATTTCTGAAGATATAATATCTAAAATTTGAAAAAAAATATTCTGAAGACTTGTAACTAGCTTTAAACGATACCACGCCAAATGTCAAATTTATATTTTTCCCGAAAAATAACTTGTACTTATCAGTACCCTTCTGAAGTATATATGTACATATACAAATATATATATATATATATATATATACATATATATATATATATATATATATATATGTATATAAATATATGTATATATATATATATATATATATATATATATATATATATATATATATATGCTGAAACAAATGTATGTTTCCATTCAAGCGACCTTTAAGAAAAACGGCGGTTACAGGCAAATTCGTGATCAATCCCATTAGGATTTCCTTTCAATTTTTAAGGTAAAAACCTTATAAATTAACTACAGTTCTCATTTATTATTACTTGTATTTCTGCAGTTCAAAACATTTCGATAAATTTTGAACGGTTAATACATTTTTAAAAGCTCCTATAGTTTTCTTCCAAATTCAATATAAAATTTAGGAAAAAATCTTCTTAACAAATTTGATTTGATAATCATTTTTATTATTAAAAAAACGTTTCCAACTTTTACTCTGAATATCTTTTTCTTTTGTCCTTCTTTGTTTAATTAGTCTTCATAAGTAAATAAACCAAACTGTATTCGCAAAATCAATCGAAGTGCAAAAAAACCTTGTCCATGTTTCGGAAGACGAAAGTTATTAAATGGTCAAAAATGAACGGTTTTGAAATAAATATCTGCGTAAAAGTAAGAAATCTGTACACTGACTATATCGATATTTTATATAAATGTTTCTTTATGCAGATTTTCAAAAACATAAGTCCAGCTAGATTAGCTTTCAATAAATTAATGCCTTTTTACAGAAAATATGAGTGGTATTGCATTGTAAATTATGATCGGCTTAGTTTCTGGAAGATTATTAAGCCAACATGGTGACAAGATTATCAGTTACGATGCGATTTAAAAATACGAGCAGTAAATGTGCCAGACGGAGAAGAGTGGCATCTGGTTCGGATTAACTCGAAACAACTACTAACTCAAACTAAATTTACTATTGTTTTTGTGAATCATGACAGGTAGGATACAGAAAAAAATTCCGGATCATTCATATCAGAGATAGATGTTGTCGTAAAAAGAAAACTTTTATATTTTATCGGAAAGAAACAATCATCAATAGCAAACTCGAAATAAAATAGACCGACATTGTGTCTTGGTTATATTATCCGACCAAGTCATTTAAAACGACAAATTTCCAAAAACTCGATTCAAAATATACACAATCATTATTAAATTAATAGTACTACAGATACTGATGATGTATAATAAACATCACAACTCATGTTTCAAACTTCGAAGTAATGTTTCTCGAACAAAGACTTAATATATTCATAGTATATTTTAGGTCTATGGTCTGGAGATCATAACAAGGAACGAAAAAAAAACTTATTCTAATCGTTTTAATTTGAGCCCAGCTACTCCTAAAAACATGCAGCACCAATTTAATAACAACTTGTTTAACTCAGAAATATACGCCATGAGCCCAGATCGGTTTGTTCCCAGGTTTTACAACAAACGATTCAAAGTTATGGCGTGATAATTAACAATGAATCATAAAATGTTACTTTTTTTACCATTTAGAGTTAGGATTCCATAAGAATGACTTCTAGGTCGAAGTTATATGCTAATTTTGTTTACTCCCCTTTTGAAAGAATAAAAAAAACTAAAACGAGCATCATTTATATATAGGTATTATATTAGTAACAAATAAATTCAAGCACATATATTACTTTATTTCTATACCAAGGAACTGCACTAATTCATAATTGAGTAATTATTTGTTTATCGCAATTATTACCATAGTTCCTTTTTTATAAGAAAGCTTCTTCCATCTTGTCAAGAAATAAGCATAACTGTTATATGATTTGTAATATTTTAATTATAGATACAATTTATGACAAATATTCAGTAGTTCAAAAGCATACAAACTTTTATATAGAAATAGCAAAATACAATCAATTGTTAACGTAATCCAGAAGAATAAATGTTTTCCAGCGCCACTTATCATATTATTCTCTAATGAAATTGTGAAACTCTAATGAAATAAAAAAACTTAGAAAAAGTTATTTAGGAGACATAATAAAAGCAAAAGAAAACAAAAATATTGTTTTTGGAATATTGGTTTGTTTATTTTTTTGTTTATATGTTTTATTTGTTCGCGCATCACGCAAAAATCACTACAGGTATTTTGATGAAATTACTCATGGTTGATTCTGTGGATTTGGTCTCGACCAGGGTTACTTCGTCTAATCAACCAATTACAAAGAATATATGATAATTTACAACTTTATTATCTTGAAAAAAATTTCTCCTATAGTTTTTATAAATGACGCTATTCATATTAATCTTACAGTTAATCATATTTGGGAAAGGACCGCGCGAATAAAGTCGCGGATATATTGGTAACAAATAAGTATCTGTAACTCTTCAGAAATAAAAAGATAAAAAGGTTTTTTTTGTGACAATTGAAATGAACAATATGGAAAAAATTTGTAAAAATTATAAATTTTTACAATGTTTTTTCCTGATAAAGGTGGAATAAAACCGATAATGATACCTCTTGAAGTTTAGCAAATATACGCTGAATGTTATTTCTTTAATCAATTACAAAGAAAAATAAACTTATTCTCCTTAGTATCAAAGATTCTGCGAAAAAATTTATTAGAAATATATATAAATTGTAAACGATGTTTATTTTGCATAAGCCATCTATTTTGAACAGCAGTTTAGGGAAATTCTTCAAATGCTAGCAGTATCTTTGCTGCAATATGTCTGCGTACTAAATTTACAATTGCTGACGTTGATTATTATATTTGCTTTAGATTTCTTTTATATTCTTGATAAATTTTTGTTTGAAAACGTTATATTTATTTTAAGGCAAGTCGTTTTTCATAATAGCAGTATGTTTGGAAAGATCGCCACTTGTTGAATAAAATGTCTCGTCTACGTATTCAGTTTTCGTAAATGTTGACTTCAAGACACAAAGATGTGGAATCAGGATGAAATGAGTATTTTGCGAATTTCATTAGAACACATACTTTCTAAATTTAAATATATTAAATTTATCAATGTTAGAAATAAAGTCATGAAAAGAGATTCGCTTCTAAATTATTCTTTGTAAATAATTTTTTACGAATGTTTCCAAGTCACATGTGATGAGTCTGCTTTTAATATATCAAAATTTAAATAGATATTGTAGATACAAATACGCTCACCTAATTTATATTTATTCTGAGAGGTATGTGGCTGATTTTTATTATTTTACCTGCACATATTTTCTTTAAAGCTTTTATTTTTTTAGAAAGGTATTTTATACGATACTGATTCGTATGTCCAGTTGTTTTGTTGTTAATCTTTAAACTCTTTTTCGACTTAAGTGAAACTTTACATTTGATGATAGTCACCTCAACTCAAAGGATAGATTAAATATAATTACTACTTTTCAATGTTCTTACCTCAAAATGAAAAAAAACGAATCCTTAGGGAGTCACGTCGTTGTCTATCTATCTGTCTGTTTGTCTGTCAACACTCTTTTTCTCAGGATCGCGTAGAGTTGTATAGTTGAAATTAATATCTAATACTTAGATATACGATCCCTTTTGGTTGCAAAGATCAAACTTCTGAGTCAACGCAATAAAAAAGACCCTAAAAATACGGCCATCTGTGCCGAATTTTTAAAATTCGTGAGCAAATAAAAACTTATAGAATACTTCCCGTTGACCTAGAATCATAAAACTTGGCAGAGAGAAATGAGGCTTCAGAACACAAGTAAAGAAAAAATCAATAACGAAAATCGTTAATTTATATTTAAATAACATAAATAATTTTTTTTAAATATGTTCCCGTGAAGGAAACAGTGTACGTAATAGAAATGTTATGTGCAAGAGACAGCTAAAAAAAGTTAGAACCATATAGGTATAAAGGTATAAGCCAGTACTTTGCATGTAGAGAATTAGCTAATTTTTCACATAATTTCTATGAGCGACGCATCACATCAATATTTTAACGTCAATCGAGCTGAGACAAAAATCAATATTTTCTAATAGCCCACCTGAAGATGTAATACAACGAAACCTAGGTCGTGGTAAAGAACTTAAAGAAAGTAGAAATAATACTACATCACGTAGTTCCATTTAGTTGTGAATAACTATAATAATTTCCTTTTGAATTCTTTTGTAAACAATACGCTCCTAATAGTCACTGAATGGTTTAATGTTTTAACTCAAAGTTGTATCTGATACGCTCCTACTCTCCTTGCGTAATTTATTATTCTTGTTCACCTACACAATATATGAAAGTTATGACATACTTTAACGCCATTAAGACATTATGAATAATACAAAAATTGTATGTCAACCAGATAATATATCCCGTGACGTCTTAAGACAGTAAACATAAGTTCTCTATTATTAAATCGATATTACGTTTAGTTTACGGTTACTTATGATCCAGATATATACACTTATTTTAAATTTCTTTACGTCAACTAAACCATAACAAATATTTAATCACTTAATACATCATAATATGCTTAGCAATGTATTTAATCGATAAGTACATGATAAAGTAGAATGAATTAAAGTAGCTCGTATTCGGGTAAAAAATTGTTATTAATAAAAGAAACGAAAACGTCATTGTATTTCTGGCGGCAAAAAAACACGGCCAGACCAAACTAACGATGCCATTTCAGCGTCTCATCCATTTACAGAATTCTCGTCGCCGTATTCACGTTGCTGATGCATTCATGTCCTTATTTGTTTCCCTCGGGCACTCGTCACGAGCTAATTTGTTTTGAAACTTTTGAATAATTGAAAGGGCAAGATAGAAGTATGTAACAGCCTGTTACATATTTTCCTTTGGTTTGGAAATACTGTGCGGTAGATAATAATATGGAATATGATAAAATTTTAAGAAATGACTTTTAATTATTTATTGCTGGTGAAACTTTTTTATTGCAAAATCAGTGAAGACGAAATGTTCAACTATTTTAGTCTTTTATTACAAAAGGATTATCAAAGTTGATTAAAACTCAAGGACGGACATGAGATATTGATATATTAATTATTGTCAATATATCAGGAATAATTGTGTTTTCCCCCCGTAATTTTGACATTAACTACTTACTGTATATTTTGAAAGAGATTTGCCATTTTTCTTTTCATTTCATTCAAAAAATTAACCCTCGTGGGATAAAGAGATACATTATCAAAATGAGCGTATAATAGAGTATTATTTTGTCACTATCGCCTACCCTGCTTTTTTTAAAAACATAATGTAATTATACTAATATGATAAAGTATTTGACAAAAATTACGACGTATCTTTACGCCAGATGATATGAGTAATAACACGTAATATAGATCGATGTAAATTTTTGCCGCTTTCATTAATTGAGGTAAGGAAGTTAGCATAGAAAATAAGATTGGATTAACAAAAATGACGTGCAAATATACTGTCATCTACACTAAACTACATATCTTATACCACCGCTAACAAAACCAAAATTATGTGGCGATAGTTGATATTATGTTAACATATTAATATTACATATTTTTTTTACTTGGATTACTCATAACTATGTTATAATATTGATATCATTATAGATAATTTAATTTGTAGAGAATCCTGTTAAATTTGCCTAAAAGCAGAAGAACCTGTAAATGCACAGAAAGTGCCGAAGCTATATATACGCTCGTAACGATACGATCAACTAAAGTATCTTATTATTTTGCGGCGTCCTTATTTTCCGGGGCTACAGCCCACCTAATATCATCTATTTTGCTCGTCATAAAATCGTCTACGCAAAAAAAAGTACTGCCATTTGTTTCTCTATCGTTTCTTTATCATATCTTTTGCTCGATATCTGATTATTCAAGTAAATATGAAAAACCATCTTAAAGTAGGATTTATCCAATTGTTCAGTGAAAATCTCAACAAATTTCCGCAAGAGTGGAAATTCGTTCGTGCACGTATACTGGCGACACATCATTGATAACGATGGTTTTTATGCAATTATGTTATATATATATATATATATATATATATATATATATATATATATATATATATTTTCATATTCTTTCTACTTTTGTTTTAATTCTTTCATACACTTGTTTTACACTACTTTATTTTTGGGTTTCTTTCTTAATTTTTAAAACTTTTTAAAGTTTCAAATTGTTTCCTAGAATTCGCACTCTGAACGACCTGACGAATTGTTGCCCACGGAACAAACACTTTTGTCTCAAATCAATTCAAAGCAAACTTTACTGGGAACTGCAACTATTTGAAAACGACCAGTCGACCGGTCAGAATCATTGGAATGAGCGGAATATGTGCTTTGATAACGCCCGCTGGACCGACATTGCTCTCGGCAGCCCCAACTCACCGAAGAGACTCTCTGTGAATCGAATATGCTAATAGGCATCGGGGCAGGATAGACAAAATGTGCTGGCAAGATATAAATTTACACAATAGAGATATATTTTTTGTTACACTTAACCTTCCATTATACATTTTTAGGAAACTATATTGACTTTTTGGGTGACTACCTTTTTTCTTACACATTCGCGTTATGTGCACGTCTCTGTCGGACAGAAGAAAATGAGAAACACTAATGTTTGAATTAGTTAGATTTTCATAATTTTTCTGACGTTGCTGTTCTTCTATATCTTCTTCAGCTTGTACATAACAGACTAAGTAAAACATCAGAACATTAATAGAAATTACTGCCCCTGAATACTCATAAGATTGAACCACCTCCTATTCCCTATTTGTGTGACTTTAGAGAAGTTAACTTTAGAACGGTCAGAAATCATAAATTTCTTGTTATTGCGGTTAACTTTTTTGCAATTAAAAATGATTGAAATATCATTTTTGAACTAACTGAGTTTTGAACTAACGAATTAATTTTCCACGAACTCGGTATCACACAAAGTTTTTTCAATATTGTACAAAATCACATAATGAAATTATTCGAACACGTATCGTGGCGTAACAATGACAATATTAAACACTTGGTGGCAATGTCGAAGATACTAGACCACGTGGAAAAATACCGGTGAGATTGATAGGTCAAGGGAGTCACGGGCTTTCCTCAAAGGGGTGCACTTGGAGAACTACTGTTAGAGATGAATAGTAACGTATCTTATGACGCATTAGCAAATTTGACACGATGACCAATACGAAGAAAGAGAATGAACGTTGATGAATTTCAAATCGTTGTTAATTTTTTACCATGTAAAATAATTTATCATGTTGTAACACATAATCGAAATGGGCAAGAGAAAACCGAGAATTTCTTGGAATTTCGATACCCTTTAAGCCGCTCCCACTTTTTGCTCTAATATACACAGCTTCATAGGCTTATTTATTTTACTTTGTCATATTCGTTTTACGTAAGGTTTAATAAGGTGTCGAATTACATAAAATATTTGGCGTTTTTGTTAGTTATATATATATATATATATATATATATATATAACGACCTATCCAATAGTTGCCCACAAGAAAAGCACATTTATCACAAAGCTATTCAAATCACAGTTTTACCGGGAACTACAACCATTTCAAAGCGAGTATTAGGTCGGTCAGAATCATTAGAATGAGCAGAATATGTATTTCCGGTATGTCCGCTGGCCCGATAATATCCGTGCGCAGATTGCAAGTAAATCGAATATGCCGATAGGGACAGAGGAAAGGAGGACAAAATGTGAAGGAAAAATTTTACTTTACACCACAGAGATATATTTTTTGTTACACTTTGCCTTCCCTAACAATATTCTAGAACAATAATCAACAGAACTAAAAACATTTTCGTTTGTTTGTTACTTTGTCTTTTTCAAGGTGTTAAGCAAGTGTGTAAGGTGTTTTTCCACGTATTCGCGTAGTGTCCATGTCTCTGCAAAGTAGAGTAAAATGTGGAATACAATATAACAATAGATAAACATAGATAAACAATTGATCAACATATTCTCTAGTTGAATGGCTACAGAGACGTTACATTTAGCACGGTCAACAATCATAAACTTCGTCTTATTGCTATTAACTTTTTTGTGATTAAGAGTGATTAAAGTATTACAACGAATCAATTCTCCAAAAACTCGACATGAGACAGAGTTTGTCCAGTATTGCACAAAATAGCATAATGAAATTCTTTGCACACGTATTATGGCGTAACGATAGTATTTTACACCCGCTTGTGCATGGCAAATTCGGATGCACCACTGGGAGACAGTGTGGACAGTGAAACAGTGCCGTTGTGATTGATAATTAGGTTGAGGGTCACATGTGAGCACCCGCTAGGAGTACAATCAGGGAACTGCTGATAGAGAGGAATAGCGACATAACTTGCGGTGCATCACTCGACTGCGTTACACTTAACACGATGACAACGACGCATAAGGCTAATTGACATTTATGTGTTTCAAATCATTGTTGAAGTATTATTATGTAGCATTATTAAACATATTATAACATATAATCAATTTGATCAACGGAAAAAATAAATTTCCTAAAATTTACCCGCTATTTGACCAACTCCAAGTTTTTGCTGTCTTAGACAAAGCTTCCCAGAATAATTATTTTGTTATCTCCTGTTAAGTTAAGGTACATTTTAATGGAGCGTAGAATTAAAAATTATTTGGCTTCCTATCATAATATATACGTACCCAAATCTTAATTATATCGGATGCAAGCCGCAAAGTAATATATTTTACTGCTGCTAGTGGTATTACACTATATTTTATATAGTAGGCATTTTACATAGCTACTGATTTATTTATGGCAAACATTTTCACGGAATGTTAACAATATAACACTTCAGACCGGGCTACCTAGTTTATTCAGTTAAATAGTTACTGGTATTTTCAGGAATATATACTAATACAGATCATTGAAATTTAACATCTTAGCTTAACTGTTATTAAAATGTAAATTTATCAAAATGCAATATTTAAGTTTTTCATAATCATGTAAATTTAAAAAAACCCTTGAAATAGATTGTATTAAATATCATATCATCTCAACCCTATATGGGGTGCTGAGTTCTATAAGAACTTACACTTACACTATAACATTACACAACGCACATCGCACAACTCGCAAATAATAAACGTGGGCCAACGGAGCAAATATAAAACGAGCCGCTAAACGAACTCTACGGAACGCACAATTATAAGGCTATTGAAGCGAGGGCGGGCGCCTCGATACAGGACGGTAACAAGCACACCGGGGGCGGCCGCGCTTTAGCCGCGACTCTCGCCTCTCCCTTCGGCGGAGGAGATATTTCTAAATAGATAATTTTATTTTAATAATGCATGCTCCTCTTTTGATACGTTGTAACGTCTCGCAGACGGCAATAAATTCCGAATGAATATTGGGATGAAATTCGTAACGTCGTTCGAAATGTATGGGCTTGAAATTTTCGAATGTATGGGCTTGAACCGCAGCTGATATTTATAGTTTCTAATTTTTAAATATACGATGTTCATATGACCATAAATAAAATATTTAAAAATTTATAGAATTAAATTTTCATTACCATGCTATATTTTTGTAATAATTAAGGTAATTTTCTTTTGTTTTACGCATAAAATGTTCTGTTTAAAGATAAAGTTACATCCTTGCAATTACTAAGATGCTGTACACTTATATTGACAATATTGCATTATGACAAGAGCAAGATTATTATTTTTTTCTAACGAATGGTGTTTGAATTCGGATCATGTAATGTTTCCTACAATGCCGTTTAAAAAATATCACACAAATTCAAATATTTTCATAATATTTTTAATAATTTCCAGATAAAAACATGGATATATTTTAATTTATCAATTAGTAGCCTTTTTGGATTGTCTTCAATAATTGATGCTGAGTTTGGTTTTGTGTATTTCCTTTTGTATTAATTACCTTTTATTTCTTTTTTAATATTTATTAATGTTATGAAATAAAAATATAATAAAATTTGTACCATATTCTATAGTGGTCGCTTTTTAAATAATATTTTATAAATGGCGAATGATTGAAAAAATAATTCAATAAATTTATTTCATAAAAAATGTTTTTCTTTCCATATAAAAAAAAATATTTTTTATAAATTTAATGCGAACAAAATATATGTCCTAAAGAATGTGATGAACATAGAACAGCCCGAAATATAATCGGTATTACTACTAATAGTCACAAATTTACAGCCATGATGATATTGAAAACTATAGTTCTATATTTTAAAATGAATTAGAATAATTGTAATCGAATAAGATCTAGTTCATGAAATTTAATTTATCAATGTACAGTCATTCGTGTAAAGAGGTTGACAATATTAATATTGTATTAAACTATACAATTTTGTCTCTTTTCTTTATTTCAAGGATATTAAAAGCCCTTATTCCTTTAAAGATTTTTAATTCGAATTTTCTGTTAAACTGATGTTAGAACAGTATAATTACTCACATGTTTAAATAGTTCTGAATAAAAACAGTAAGATTGAAAAGAGTTACTAAAGGTAAAATACTATTAGGCAAAATACTAGAAACTTGCATCGCCATGTTTATCTTCCATAGGGAATTAATTGATAAATTTGCAAGCTTTGTGTTAATAAATTCAGCAGTTAATGTTTAGAGTAATTGTTTTAGAGTAATTGTTTTAGAGTATTAAACTAAACAACTGCCACTGAGTTACGGTTCTTTATCTGAAAAGGAAAAGCGAAACCCTCACAAAATCTTTCAAGTGTCAACGTCCATCAGAGCCGTGTTACTCAGAAACCGCTTGGCGTAGAAACTTGAAATATTTAATAGTAATAAAACATACAAAAAATGTGCAAAAACAGAAAATTAGCGCCCCTTCATTTCCAAAACTACTAAGTTAAAAGTAATTAAAAATAAAGGGTTAGTAAAACTTGAGTAGAAGACTAGGACTATTACTCTAAATCTTACAATTTCTTAAATAATCATCATGTTTTTATGCTTGTGAACGATATTATATTGCCTATATATTTTCATTGTGGAAAAATAATATTTGTAAAGATTTTTTAAAAGTTTCTTAATTTCGAACTCTTATTTTAGAGCTCTACTCGTATGCCACATTTTTTGTTACCAATATGAATGACAGATTATTATATATCAAATTGGCAGAAGTTTCTTCCTTGATCGAGTTAGTAGTTACAGAGATACCTATACATTAGAAGGTTAGTTAATGGAATAAAATATAGTCGCTCATTAATAACATAACTCGGCAAGTTTTTACATTTCAGCTTCCTAAGTTTCAGTTTCTATTAACTCTATTAGCATGTATGGTTAAGAATCTAACATCTGTTCAGGCTTATATCGCTCAAAAATTCTTCTAATCCTGTTTAAAAATTCCATGGTGCTTATTGATATAGTCTATAAAATGTGCTAAATAAAAAATACCATATTGCCAATACAGGTAAATTTTAAATTGTAATCCGATGAAATATGCTTTAATTGAAATTTTTTTTTCCATTGTATAATAAGAAAGATTTAGGTTAAAATCCAGTGAAATATGCTGGCATGAAAAAACTCATTTGATAACTTGTTTCTTTTCCATATTAAATATGTGGCCTGTAGCCTATCCACATTTAAATGACAAATGGTTCTTTATATTGGCCCACTTGTACGTATGTATATCGGGATAACGAAGGGCAGGTATTAATGTAAGAAAGTGATCTTTGTGGAGTGAATCATCAAAGGCGATCGGATCAAGGTGTCACTCACATCCAGCCGCACCCACTCGGCGCCGTCCAGCCGCGAACCAGCCGGCGATATTTACTTATTGAATTACATTTGTTCTTTTATTATCCGTTCTCAATCTGTCGACGGTTAAATAGCGCTTTAAACCTATTTAATTATGAGAGAAAAGAAAACAGAATTTATGAGAAGACCTAAAGGGTTTTCGAATGATATGATGTTTTAAGCGGCTAATTCTATCAAGAGTGATTTAAATTTGCTTGCCGAGTATAGAGTAATGACATTAAAAAAATATTCGGCTTATTAAAAAAAAATTATCGAACCAAAAAAAACATAGCTTGCCACGTATTGCCAATATTTATAAATAATAATGTGAACTATATTAATAGTTAAAATGCTAAACACAAAAATAAAAATACAAAAAAAATACGGTTAAAAATCCGGCGAAATGCTAACGTAAAATATTTTGATGAGATTTTTCTTGATTCATTTCATAGAACATGGATGACTAGGTTTATTTCAAATAATCAAACCATTACATAGAATATAAGGTAGTTTTAAGTTTTAATTCAATGTTATTACTTTAAAAAAGTTTTATAATTTTAATAAATAGTGTTATGTATCTTACAATTGATTGTATTGGGCAAAGGACTTTGTGAAAGAATTCGCAGGACATAGCTACTAGTATTTTTAAGTCCTCGTGAATAATAAGTTAAAAGAAATGGAAAAGTTTCTACTTTCCGACAATAAATAGGAATAAAATGTAATATTTATAAATTATTTCTCAATAAACAAAAAATGGATTTAAACTACAACGTTTTCACCATAAATTGCGAAGAAAATTAAGCTCATTCGACTGGGTAATAAAGATTCTGCGAAAACTTTCTGAGAAAAAAAATAAACAGGGTTTATTTTGCATAATCCATCTATTTTGCATAGTAGTTTAAAGAAGTTCTTCAAATGCTAACAGAATCATTACTGCAGAGTGTCTGCATACTATATATACAGTTTCTGGCGCTGAATACTATATTTGCTTTAAAATTCTTTTATAGTCGTGATATATTTTTTTGAAAATCGCTTTTCGTTATTTGTATGTTATGTGTTGAATCATAACCACTTGTTGAATAAAGAGACTAGTTTGCATGTTTCATTTTTATAAAAGTTTACCTTAAGACACAAAGATATGAAATGAGAAATAAAAAATATAATTATTGAACACGTACTTTCTGAATATAAATACATTAAATATTTCAATACTTGTAACAAAATCATGCTATGAGGTCCGCCTTTATTATTTTTATATGAATTTTTTATTAAAAATAATTCAAAGTAACATGCAATCGGTCGCATGTTCATAAAATATTAATATTTTAATGAACACAGATATAAATATACCACGCCATTTTATACATATTTCGATAGACAAATGATCGACTTTTATTATATTATCTGTAAGTTACTTTCAAAAATATCTTTTTTTTTATGCAAGCACTTTTTATTATATTAAAAAAAATTTTTAAATCCCAAAACTCTTTCCCTCAGACCTCAGACTCTTTACACATGTATAAAAGCGACATCAATTCAAAGGATGAATTAAATATAAATGCATTTTTAAATAAAACCTACAAGGTACTGTGTATATAGCTTCTCACATCCTTAATAATTGCCATTTCATGCTGAAAATCTCACAGAAATCCATCATTATTTTTGCAGCTTTATTTTGTTTGATTTGGCAGAATAATTTCACGTATCGAGTCAATACATTACATAGACGTACAACGAAAAAAGCGAGTGTGATGATGCATAATAGCAATGTTACGTGTAAGAAAATGACAGTGAAAATAAATGTTAGAACTAGAACCATGGAAGTAAGAATCTAAGGGGAGGGTATAGGTCCGTACTGGGCATGTAGAAAATTTGCCAGTGTTTGACATATCTTCTGTAAGCGAATGCGCGTTAGACATTTTGACATCAATTGAGCTGAAACAAAACGCTTCTCCTTGTGAAATATATTTATTTTTGCTGGAAGATGGTTACGAGTTCCGCCAAAAAGTGCAAAAGCTGTAGCGGAAAGCCACGTAAACTTAAAAACAATGTTACTTATCGTGAATACTACTGAACTACTTATATATATATATATATATATATATATATATATATATATATATATATATACTCGTAAATAATTAATCGCCATTTGAAATTAATGAAATATTAGGTGACTTACTCTATATCGATATTATTTTGCAATATATAATACAGATTCTATCGAATATTTTGACAATATAAATTATTAATTACATTAATTTCTGTCGTCGTTGTGATGTGTTTGACTGATCACAAGGCATACGGCCTTTCACAGCGTGGTGCACCGCGAAGATCCTAGTTCGTAAGAAAAACAGTAATTTTGTCACTCCCCTGATACTTAATTTTTAAACGTAAATTATCTTAGATAATATAATAAAGCCAAATGCTTCGGAGAACCTATGAGGCTGAGTCGTAATGATGTTTAAAATTATCTAGCTATGGGATCTTTTACATTAATATACTTACGATTAGTATTACTTAAAACTTAGTGTTTTTATATATTTCCATTGTAATTACAGTTAAGCTTACATATGAAAGAGTTGTTATTCCGATTAGAAAAAAATTTGGAATATAATACAAACAAGTGGTGCACACAAGATATGATACCGTTTACTGGCAACAATTCACTACTGGCTGATTTTTGAATGATGAAAAAGGATACTAAAACCGAAGCATTTCGCTTTTTTACATTATCTAAGATATTTTACGTATCAAAATTAAGTATCAGGGGAGTTACAAAATTATTGTTTCACTCACAAACATATGTAGTTCATAACAAAGGTTGGCAGAGGCGCAACGATGGATTAATTAAAATAATAATTAAATTACAAAACAAAGAATTCAATTAAGTTTAACTGGTAAGCTCCTTCGTAGATCTTATTAGACATGACTAAAATGTACTCATTTACAATGGTCGCAATTTATATATCCACACTCACATTATAAAACCTGCCTCGCACAACTCCAAAGTAATAAACGTGGGCCAACCGAGTGAGTATAAAACGAACGGCTAAACGAACGCTGCAGAGACTACAATTATAAGGCTCTTGAAGCAAGGGTGTGCGCCGCGAGACGGGGCAGTAACAAACACGGGATCGGTCGCCGTTTTAGCCCCGACTCTCGCGTTCTCCCATCGACGGAGGAGATATTTATAAATAGATAATTATATTTTAACAATGCATGGTCCCTTTTTGATACATGGAAGCGTCTCGCAGATGCCGATGAATGCTGAACAAAGGTTGGGACGGACATGTGGCGACGTTCGAAAGAAAAGATTTCAAATGGCCTCGAGTTCACACCGGCTTCGACATTTGTATTTTCCACTGTTTTTAAATATTCGATATCGGCATGTCAATAACACATTAATATATAATATATAGATTTAAATTAAATTAACGTGCTATATTCTCGTAAGATGTGAGGTAAATTTTTGTATTGGGCTTGGTTTGATAAAATACTTTATTGGAAGATAAGGTTGTATCCTTGCAACTACTAAAATTACGTGCAGATATATTGATAAACTTGCATTGTGACCGGAGTAAGAATATTTTTTTTTAATATGAATGGTGCTTAAATTGGGATCATTTTATTTTGCCTATATTTTTTCCATCTAAAAATACAACCCGCATTCATATGTTGCCATTATTTTACCAGTTTCGTCAAAACAAAAATGTTAATATTTTAATTTGCCAATTCATAATTTTTATGGAATATTTTCAATATTTAATGCTGAGTTTAGTTTTGTATATATATATATATATATATATATATATATATATATGTGTGTATATATATATATATATATATATATATATATATATATAAATTACTTGTATAATAATTATTTTTTTAATTTTCTAATATTTATTACTATCACTTGTACAAAATTTATATCAAATTTGAAGTTACAGTTGCAGTTAAATGGAGAATCAGGTAATAAATTATATAATGTGTTTTTGACTACTGTAATAGATCACGAATTAAATCGTTAAACGAAAAAATTTAATTAAACCATGAATATTAAGTTTAATTAAAAAAATAGTGACAAAAAGTACACAAATATACATATATACACATATAGATTAAATGTCGACAAGAATACAAGAAAGGATCACAATTTAGGAGGTAAAGCCAGGAAGCGAATGACAGAAGATTTTTAGAGCGATGTCCATTGCCATGAACCTTGGGCAGGGAACCCAGAACTAAGATAATCTGGATAATATACAATAAAAAGAAATGAAAGATGATTCGAATGCATTGAACTTTTTAACATATAAGGGCATGTATAAAATCATTAATACAGAAAAAGAAACAAAAATGTGTTAAGATAGAAAATGTGTTAAGAAATATTGCGATCTCAGATCACTTTGTATCTTATCTAGGTAGAAAATGGCGCAGAGATAGAAAAAGATAGAAGGCTGAATCAAAACTTTACGTTTTTCAAGTTTAACAATACGACCACTTTTAACCGTCATAACTTTCGTAACTCTGAAATAACTGGAAAACAAATTTCCGACACGCACTGGATAAAAAGCACACTCACACTGTGTTTTTGTGTGTGCGTGTGTGGTCTTATGCGTATGTGTGTGGTTTTGTGTGTGGGTGTGTGTGTGTGTGTGTGTGTGTATAGATCAACAGATGGAGACGTACGTAATTTTTAGATTTTAATAAACATTTGAAAGAACTTAATTTTTAGAAAATATTAAACATTGTTTTTATCGTCAAAACTCGAGGCCGGCGCGCTAGTCGATAATAAATCACACAGTATTGAATGAGCAAACCGTTGAATTTCAAAAGTCTAAAACGTTTGTAACTACAGAGCTTTAAATATTTAATAATTTTTTTTTCAATATTATTTTTCTTCAAAGAACATATCCGTAATTTATTCCTCAAATTACTGTACATTGTGTTTATCAAAATTGTCAAAAAACTAGAAACCGGCATCATTATGTTTTTCCTACTTAGGAAATAAATTTGGAAAATTTGGTAGCTTTATGTTAATAAATTCAGTAGTTAAGGTTGTTTTAGTTATAAACTAAACAACTTTAAGCCAACTAATTACGTCAAACGAATATACTTAAACACTACTACTTAAAACAATTTTATCAGAGATGCGTACCTCAAAAGCAAAAACGAAACACTTGTGTCAACGTTCATCACAGCTCTATTTCTCTTCTTCTTCTTCTGCTTCAAGTATAAACTGGAAATTTAATATGAATACTTGAATAGTAGCTTAGATGGGGTACAAATTAAGCATTCAAAAGTTTTTTTTTAATTTCGAATATAACGTGGGTTACAATTTGATAGGGCTACTTACAAGGGCCTCAAAAATATTTTTTTTGATAAATACAGGCATTTATTACATATTCAGTAGTACATTTCTGAAAAATATGCAAAAAATCTGTATCCCCTTATTTTCGTGACTGGTGAAGCTAAAATGATGAAAAATATATTAATTTTTAGAATTCTATATAAAAGTTGTAAAAAAACTATACTGATAATTTTAGACGTAACAATTTTTTTAGAAACACATAATAGACAATTTTACGTTTTTCTGTATTCATTGTTGGTATTCTCAGAAACCATATGACGTCTGCTTCACATGGTTACTGAAAATTTGGTATAGTCATTCAAATTTTTAACCAAAATTATTTTGTACGAGTTTTTTTATTTAAAAAAATATTTTATATTAAATGAACACATAAATAAATATCTTTAATTTTACTTCCCAAGGTCTTCATATTTTCTTAATTCAAAATATCTATTGGAATATCATTTAACAGGGGTTATTACGAAATATACGAAAATTCTGTAATTCACCGGTTACAGATACGAATAAGCGAACAAATTATAATCTAATGTAATGCATTCGAAAAGTTGTTTTTTTTTCTCATATTGTTATATGATCTGTAACTTCACCTAAAGACGGCAAATAGTTCTTCATATTGCGTCATTTATACATATATCGGAATAACAAAGGATCGTTGTATCGATGTAGGAAAGTGATCGCGGTTGGGTAAATAGCCAAAGACGATCGGGTCCAGGTGTCACTCGCAGCCCGCTTCATCCACTCGAGGGCTTACCCGCCGATGTTTACTTATTGAATTACGTTTCATCTTTTATTGTTGACTCTCAAGTTATCGAAGGCTAAATAGCACTTTAAATCGATTTAATTATGAAGATAAAAGAAAACGGATTTTATGCAAAGGTTTATCCAAGTCTAATACAGTTTAATCACTTTTATGGTATGGTGTTTCGTCTTCTTCACGGATCCGGCATTTCAATTTAATTGATGTAGATACACTGAGTACCTTAATATGCTTCTTATCCCTATATTGTCGCAAAAGGTAAAATACATTTATGAAATATCTAATTTAACTTCATTTTATTACTGAACTGTGGCATAATTTTTATTGCTTATTATGAAATAAATTCCCAATCAAAGAAACATATCTTTTCGGGTATTGTCACTATTGGAACAAAGTTCCTCATGGCACATTACACGCTTGAGGAATGAGAACTAGCCCGAAAAGTATAATATTTCTAACACTACCTTTGCTGCAGTATAAAACGACACTTTTGTTACACCATGAGAACAAACGTATGATCATTTTTTTTCTGCGGGTTTTTTATTTTAAGTCAATTGTCTGCCAAACCGTTTCCAATTCGGTATACATTTATTTGCATAATAAGTAAATGATGATTACTTTATAATTTATTGAATTGTTAAATTTGAAACAATGCGATCAATTTTCCGCATATTCATTAATTTTTTTATTTTTCAATTTAATGTTTTATTTAATTTCGTTTTATAAATTCTAGATAAAAAGATCATCTTACTAATCTGAGAAAATAATAAAGTTGAAACGTGATAATCTGAATATGGTCTAGTAGATAATTGGCTTACAATGGAAATCGAACAGAAAAATACTACGTTGTACAATTTGTCAAATAAATTTTAGATTATAATTATATTTTGAATTTAATTATTTGTTTGATTTTATCAACCATATTTATAAACAGGCTCCAGTCCTTTTATTATTTTATTTCCATTTGATATTTGAGTATGAAATAAAGTTAGTCTTGGGTTATGCCAAAGAATTATAACATCTAATACGTGTAGATATGTATAAGTGATTTTTTAATAACATAGAATGAATTATGAAAGTGGTTCAATAGAAGTTGAGGATGGTGATGATGAAGTCAGGTAAGTATTAAATTTAAAATAAGTAAAGGATTTATTTTAAAGTTAAATTTTGGTATCATCTTATATATGTATTCACAATAATTTACACATAAATTATCTGATACTAAAATTAAATCATGCAATACTGCTCAAGTATTATGCAAGGTTTGTTTAATTGAAAAATGTTGCTCAAATCGCATCATTGCATTATTATTTTTGCATTTCTTATAATTAACAATGTTTCATTATACTGAAATATTCTTTAATTTAATACATAATATCTGACGAAAGTAACTTGGTTTCCAATGGATGTCCCACAACAATTTTGATTTTTTTGGTAAATTATAACATTTACTTTATTATTAGTTTATTTTGTAAACATGGCTAAAAAATGCCAAAAAAAACTTGTCAAAAATCCAATGACTTTCAAGTGTGTAACACGTTCGACGATTCCGTGTCTGGACAAAGTTAAGTTACTTTATATACGTAATATTTGATTTAAAATAAGGGTTTCCTAACGCAAAACTTAATGGTTTCTTATATAATTAAGTCAGGGAACATATATATTACAGCTAATATCGCAAAAATCATGACGTTTAGAATCTTAATTAAAATTCTTTTGAAACGAAACTAATATGTTCAGTACTTTTGGAAATGAGAAGGGCAAATATATTTCTTGAATATTTTTGAAAAATGTACTATTTAAAATTATGAGAACTTAATTTCAATCCATCCCTCACCGTCCTAAAATTTTCAAATATTTCCTATTAAATATTAGCATATATTTTATTTAATGTTTAATCAAATTTTATGAGTTCTGAGAAAAACGACTGTTACAGACGAACCCGTGTACAATCTCATCGGGGTTCCATTTTTCCTTTTTAAGTTAAGAAACCTGATAAATTGACAACTAATTACATCGAATAAAATTTTAATTTAATTATACTACAGTCTGGAATTCAAAATATTACGATAGATATTAACGGTATCTAAATTTTTGTAATATCTTTAGTTTTTCACAATTCAATGCCAAGTTAAGGAAGAAAGCTTCCTAGCAAATTTTCATTTCATATCTGAATAATTTTTAATAATAAAAAAAATTTCTAATTTTCATTATGAATCTAACTTTTTTTACCTCTTGTGTTTAATGAGTAAATAAGAAAAAATTCGTTTATAAGCAAGAGTAAATAAGCAAACGTAAGTTTATAAACATGAGTAAATAAGCAAATGTAAATAAGAAATTTTGCTTATTTACTCTACATTAGTAAATAAGGAAAATTACGTTTATAAAACAGAAGTGCAAAAGAACCTTGTCCCTACATCGGAACTCGAATGTTATTAAATGGTTACACAAAAAAAGTATTAAAATAAATATCTGCGTAAAAGATAGTTTCTCTGCATTAATAATATCAATATTTTATATGACTATTTCTTTAAAGAAGTTTTCTAAAATATCAAACCCAGTCAGATTATATTTTAAAAAATGCACGCCTTTTCGCAAAATATGTGACTTTTATTGAATTGTGAAATGCATTTGGCTTCTTGCGTCTAAGGCTCCCTTGTTGTTAAGGGCGGGAAAGATCAAAGCAATCGCTTTGACCGGGTAAGTCACTGGAACAATATTAAACCCTCATAGCAAGAAGGTTTTATGTTATGTTGTAGTTGATATCCTTTATGTTGAAGGAGGAAATGTGAGCAGTAGATGTACCAGAAGAGGTAGGCTGGCCTCTGGTACTGGTACGAGGTTAGTCCAGAAGGGGTAGGCTCCCCATTGCATTGATGCCATATGGCTGGTATTGGTATCTGGCTGTCTAACACGGGGTTAATGTGAAATGACTCCTGATTCAAATTTTCTATTATTTCTGTAAATAATTACAGAAAAGCTGCAGGAAATTTGTGCGTCATTCATTGTCGAGTAATTTTCATAATATAATTTTTTTATTTTTCCAGAAAAAAGCCATCATTAACAGCAAGATGGGAACATGATAAACCGATATCATGTTTCGTTTATATTATCGGACCAGCCATTTAAAACGATGCTACAATAATAAAGTAAATCTATAGAAAAACATGATTCAATAAATAGCCGTAATTTCTATATTAATGTCGCTTGCTGATATTGCCGGTGTTTAATAAATATCAAAATAGTATATCTCGAGATCGAAACAAATTACAAAAGAAATTATTAATTGTGATCCTGTTATTTCGTACTCAGCCACCCATAAATGTCCTATTAAGTAACATTTAATTACGACTCGTATAACTAAGATATATACGCCATGGATCCAGATCAGTTTCTTTACAAAGTCTACGATCAACAATTCATAGTTCGTAGACGCGATAATTGGCATATTGTATCGACATGTAAAACTTCGCTTTCTAATATTTGGATTTGGGATTCCTAAAGAATGAACTTAGGGTCGAAGTTGCACACTGCTATTAGGCCACTGTTTATTCTGCTTTTGAACGTAGTATTTCTTGAAAGTATTTAATAATAACAAATAAAATTCAGATATATGTAGTTCCTTTATTTGTATTCTAAGAAATTATAACAATTAATTTTTAAGTAATATTTTTTTCTCGCGATTGCCCATTTTTTACACAAAATTTATTTAAAATATTTGAAATTATTTTCTATTTTGTTAGAAAAAAACTGTATAATTTTGCCCGCATTTTAATTGAATTTATATGTATTTCATATTTTGCTTTAGAATAATTGTTATATAAATTATTATATTATAATTATGAATATAATTGGGGTAAATGTTCAGTATTTTACTAGCTTACAAATGTACAGAAGAACAGAAGAACACAATCAATTCTTAATATATCCCACAGGAATAAGTATTTTTGGGGGCCACTTACCAATTTATAAAAGTATTAAAATTTTGGAATCGATCTGTCTATAAAATAAAGACATTTAGGAAAAAATATGCGAAGGTCGAAATGGAAAATAAAAAAACAATAATGTTTTTAGAGTATTATTTGTTTGCGAGTATGTTTATTTGTTCGTGCATCAGACAAAAATCACTAAACGTATTTTGATAAATTTTTCTTGGTTCATTTGGAATAACTAAGGATGCCTCATCTACTTAATAAAAAATAAACGGTAATTGAAAATTTTAGTTTTTTTTTTTCTAAAAATATTCTGTTTCATTAGTTTTTGTATATAGTCTTACGTAATCAATCTTACAACTAACTTACAAATTCCATTTAACTGGCAAGAGGCCTAGCGTATGAAGTCTCGAACATAGCTAGTAACATATGAGTATTTGTAACTACTTATAAAAAAGTTAAGAAAAGCTATAATTGTTTCTATTCAACGATCATAATTATACCTCTTAAAGGTGAGGAAATAAATATAGAATGAAAGTTGAACAACGACAATTTTTTCGTTAAATTAAGAAAGAAATAAGCTCATTCCACATTGTAATAATGATTCTGCGAAAACTTTGTTACAATAGTACATAAACGGGGTTTATTTTGCATAAGCCAATCTATTTTTCATGGTCGTTTAAAGAAATTTTCCACATTCTAGCAGTATCTTTACTGCAGTGTCTGTGTAATATATTTACTGTTGCAGATGCTGACTACTATATTTCCTTTAGTCTCCTTTTATTGTCGTGGTTAATTTTTATTTGAAAAGGTTATATTTATTTTAAAACAAATCGCTTTGAATTATTTGTGTTTATGGAATGATCGCCGTCTAAGTTTATAAATATTTAAAACACGCAGATTTTAAATGAGAAACAAATGAGTATTTTGTATACTTTATTAGAACACGTAATTTGTAAATATAAATATTATTTAATTTGTTAATACTAGTAATAAAATCATGAAATGTGATTCGAAACTAAGTTATTTGATTATGAATTCTTTAATAAAAATATGTCAAACCGTCATGCAATGGGTCGCCTGTTTCTCACACATCAACATTTTAATGGATATAGACATAAATATGCCAATTTATTATATATGTATTCCGAGATAAAGCATTTTTATTATTTTACTTGTAAGTTACTTTCCAAAAATCTCTTATTTTTAGGTGTGAAATATTATTTAAAAGTATGGAAAAAAATGTATACATGTATACATAAATACTCATGTATATTTTATGTCGACAAATATAAAAGTGACGGTCACGATTTATAAGAAAAAGCCAGGGTGGGAATTATATACAGTTACGAATTGGAATTAAAAAAGTTTTTTTTTCAGATGACATTAAAATGCGTAAAGTGATGGTGTATTCTAAATGTCACCACCCAACTTATTCTAGACATTGACGATATATTCACTGAACAAATACTCAAGACATTATCATGTTTGAAGATAAATAAAGTGAGGAGAATTTTAGAGCTATATCCAAGGCTACATGTAAAGTTGACACTGAAAATCTAGGCTCAAAATAATCCGAATTTTAATCAATAAAAAAATTAAAGGTGTTTTAAACACATTAAACTTATGTACACATGAAATAAAACTGTATCAGAGTGAGTGCAGTACATGAAAATATTTTAAAAAGGTTAATTGATTTAGCACAAAGAACGGTAATAGAACCAGAGTAACTCTTTTTTATTTATCTTTATTTTGGTTCGTCTACCTGTCTGCATGTTAATTTGTTCACCAAGCACGTGAAATCTACTAGACGAATTTTAATGAAATTTGGTGTCATATGGACGTATTTTGATGAAATTTGGTATATAATTTTTTATCCTTAATTTGATATCATAATAATAACTTAATTTGTTCTTTTTTATCCTTAATTTGGTATCAGAAAAAAATTTTAGAAACTTTTCTTATTCCTATTTTCAGGTGAAAGTAATTGTAGGTACAGGTATTTCAAGCCGTATTTCAAATCATCAATGAGGTGGAAAAAAGTGTGAAGACAGAGAAATATTGCTATCCCAGATCACTGTGTATCTTATCTAGGAAAAAACTGGCATAGCGATAGTAAGTGGAACTCAAACCTAGCGTTTTTAACTATACGATCTATTTTAACCTTTATGCGCATATATCGATGATTTCAAGGAAAGTCTTTTTAGTTGTTTTGGCTTTTAGAGTTTAAAAGGCTCTCGCAACGATAGCCTTTTGAACTATAAAATTACTTAACGATAAAATAACTTCCGACACTTATTGGATACTCAATTTTTGAAATATCCTGACGCTCAGACTACCTATATAGCCAGGTTTACCTTCCAGCAAAATTTTCTCTGCCTAAAGTATTCTTAAGTCAAAGCAAACTAAAATCATGTCAAAAGCAGCGTCTAGATGTAATACCGCTAATATTTAAAATATACTGCTCAAGTAATTGAAGGTGAGTGCTCGTAGTTTACACATACATTTGAAAAAGAAAAAAGACTTAAGAAGAATTAAAAGGAAATTTTTAAAATTCTTCTGTGGAATCAAAAGGATAAACTAAGTGTTTTTCTAAGTATTTATTAAATAGGTAATTTTTAGGTAAAATTATAAAATATAAAAAAGGTGAAACACATCATTTACCTGTATTTGTGTGAATATTAAGATGAGGAGTGAATCGTCAACTTGGCGCCGATTCCAAAAATCTCTAGCAGTTGCAGGCTACGTAATTTTTAGTTTATAATGCATGTTTAAAAAAAAATGTATAGATTTAAAATTTAAAAAAATTTATAAACATTGAAGAAAACTTATAAATATACCCAAGTTAAAATTACTTTTGTTGTCAAAACTCGAAGTCAACGCGCTAGTCCGTAAGAAAGCTCAACAAGTCCTGCCCTAAATTTCAATGATTCTTTCTTTATAGTCAGTATAATTTTATGAATAAAAAATATCACACTGGCAATACACTTTAACCTTTGGATTATATCCGATTAAATATGCTATTAAGAAGATACAAATTAAAGAAATTGATTTTTCCCATGTTAAACAAGTGAGCCTTAGCTTATCCAGCTGTAGACGATAAATGACTTCATATTGCGCTTTATATACATAAATGGAAAGTAATGAAAAGCAGGTATCGATGCAGGAAACTCATCGCGGTTGGGTAGATCATCAAAGGTGATCTGGTCCAGATATCACTCGCAGCCCGCCGCATCCACTCGATTGATCTGCAGCAGCGAACCAGCCGCCGATGTTTATACTTATTGAATTACATTCCGTCATTTATTGTCCGCTCTCGAGCTGTCGAGGGCTAAAAAGCACTTTAAACCGATTTGATCATGAAGATTTTATGGGAAGACTAATCCGTGTCTAATGGAGTTTAATCTCTTTTACAGCACGTTGTTTCGTCTTCTTTACGAACCTGATGTTGAATTTAATTCATATAGATACACTGAGTATCTTAGCGTGCATCATTATCGCTATGGTCTCGCGCAAAGTAAAATATATTTGTCCACAATTAAATGAAACTACGTGATGTAGTATTATTTCTACTTTCTTCAAGTTCTTTACCACGACCTAGGTTTCTTTATATTACGACATCTTCAGGTTTGCTATACAACGAAAACTAGGTCGTGGTAAATAACTTGAAGAAAGTAGAAATAATACTACATCATACAGTTTCATTTAATTGTGAATAATTAATTTCTACAAAATGAACGCCAAATCTATTCAAGAATATATTTGTGTTTCTTTCTTTCATTCATTCGTACCCTTGTTAAGTTTATACCATATGATTTTTTTATGGGTTAGGGTATAAGTTTTAAACAATGTGCGTTATGTGGGGTAAATAAATTTAATTACTGAAAAAAATGTTTGTTTCTACATCAAGGGGCATATAAGAAAATTGGTAACTGATGAATCCGTGAGCAATCTCATCAGGATTTCTTTTATCTTTTTAACGTAAAAACCTTATAAATTGAATACAATTCTCGTTTGTCATTGCTAGTATTTTTGCAGTTGATAACATTTCTAAAAGCACCATTAGCCTTTTTCCAAATTCAATGCCAAATTTAGGAAAACAGTTTCTTAGCAAAATTAATTTGATATCAAAATCATTTTAAAAAAAAGCATTTCCAACTTTTGCTCTGAATCTTTTTTCCTTTACCTTCCTTTAATAAAAGGGAAAAATTGTATAAATAAATCAAAGGGCCAAATTGTATTTACAAAACCAATCCAAGTGCAAAAGAATCTTTTTCCTCTTAAGGAAGAAGAATTTACATTATTACAATTTCAAAAACAGAAATTATTAAATTGTCAAAATCGAAATGTTTTTAAATAAATATCTGCATAAAAGACAGAATCTGTCCATTAACTGTACCGATATTTTATATAAATGTCTCTTTATGCAGGTTTTCAAAAACATCAAGTCCAGCTAGATTACGTTTTGATAAATTCATGTCTTTTCACATAAAATATGACTAGTATTGCATTGTAAATTAAGATCGGGTAAGTTCCTGGAAGATTATTAGGCTAACTTTTATCACTATATAAGGTTATTTGGTACGATGCGATTTAATCTAAAAAAATATGAGCAGTAGATGTGCCAAACGGAGAAGTGTGGCATCTGGCACGGATTAACTCGAAACAATAACTAGCGCACGCTAAATTTATTATTGATTCTGTGAATAATCACAGAAAGATGGAGAATAAATTTCCATGTCGTTCCTATCAGAGATAGTTGTTCTCGTAAAAAGAAAACTTTTATATTTTTTCGGAAAGAAACAATCACCAATAAAATATACAAAATCATTATAAAATTAATATTACTACAGATACTGATGATATTTAATAAATATCATATCTCATGTTTTAAATGTCAAAGAAGTGTATACTTAATATATTCATAGTATATTAAGCCTATGGTCTCAAGATCAGAATAAGGAACGAAAAAGATTCATTATAATCGTCTTAATTTGTGCCCAGCTACTCATAAAAACATGCAGTACCAATTTAATAACAACTTGTTTAACTCAAAAATATATGTCATGGGCCCAGATCGGTTTGTTTTTAGGCTCTACAACAAATTATTCAAAGTTATGGAATATAAAATGTTGCCTTTTTACCATTTAAGGTTGGGATTCCTTAAAAATTTCTTCTGGGTCGAAGTTGTACGCTAATGTTAATTCACTGTTTATTCCGCTTTTGAACGAATTATAATGAGCAAGGTTTTATATACGTATTGCAGTGGTGACATATAAATGCAAGCGCATATAATTATTTTACTTCCATTCCAAGAAACTCCTATAATTCATAACTGAGTAATTATTTATTTATCGCGATTATTGCCATCGTCCCTTCTTTAGAAGAAACGATCTATCTTGTCAAGAAACAAGCATAACTGTTCTGTGATCTGTAATACTTTAATTAAAATTAACATATTGGGTAAATATTCAGTATTTCAAAAGCATACAAACTTACAGAAAAAAACAATTCTTAAAATAACCCTGAGGAATAATATTTTCCGTTACCACTTATCAACTTACACTCAAATGAAGCTGTGGAACCGATGTGTCTGTAACATGAAGACAATTAGAAAAAAATATTCAGGGGATATAATAAAAGTAAAACAAATCAAAAATATTGTTTTTGGAATATTAGTTTCTTTGTCTGTAAATACGTTTATTTGTTCGCGTATTACGCAAAAACCACTGAAGATATTTAGTCAGATTTTTTTGGTTGATTTTGTGGGCATGGCGTGGATGAGGATTACTTCATCTAATTAACCAATTAGAAAAATTATATAGTAATTTGTAATTTTAATACAATTTTATTACTTTAAAATTATTTTTTATAGTTTTTTAAATAGCGTTAATCACATTAATCTTAAAATTAACTCAATCATATTTGTAAAAGGACCTGCGAATAAATTCGCGAACATGCTAGTAACAAATAAATATTTGTAACTCTTCAGAAACAAAAAGTTAAAGAGATGTATCGTTTTTTATTTTATGACCGTCAAAATGAACAAAATGTAATCTTATGAATTTTGGCAACTCTTTTCCTTATTAACAGGAATAAAAGTGATGAAGTTATACCTTTAAATTAAAGAAATATATACTAAAAATTAAACTAATATGATATCTTCAGTAAATCACGAAGAAAAATAAACTCATCCTACTAGGTATTAAATTTTTTTTTTTAAATTTTGTAAGAACGAATGATAAACGGGGTATATTTTGCATTTATATTTTTCTATTTTGCTTAGTAACATGAGAAATTCTTCAAATGCTAGCAGTATCGTTACTGCCATCTGTCTGCATACTACATATACAATTGCTGACGCTGATCACTTTATTAACTTTAGTGTTCATTGATATTCTTGATATATTTGAATTAAAAATCTTGTATTTATTTTAAAGTAAACCGTTTTTTCGTAAGAGGTGTGTTTGGAGTGATTACCACTTATTAAAAAAGAAGGCCCGTCAACGTGTTAAATTTTTTTGTAAACGGTGACTATAGGACACACAGATATGAAATCAGAAACAAATGAGTATTTTTCGTATTTTATTAGAACATGTACTTTCTAAATATAAATATATTAAATTTGTCAATACTAGTAATATATTCACGAAATGAGATTCGCCCCTAAGTTGAAATAATTTAATACAAATTATTTTTGAAAATATTTCCAAGTCATGCGATGGGTCACCTGCTTCCAATATATCAACATTTCAATGGATATTATAAATATAAACATGCTACACTGTTTTATATCTGTTCCCAGAGGTTCATGGCTTATTTTTATTATTTTATCTGTAAATATTTGTTTAAAAATCTATTATTTTTTTTGGGAAGGTATTTGACACCACATTAAGACATAATTGAAAATCTCAACTTTTTTCTGGCATTTACAATTGCTGACCTGTCTGTAAAGATGTTCTGCTAAAATATTTCAATTATTTTAAAACTTGGATAAAACTTAACATTTTTATTAAAGTGACCTCAATGCAAAGTATAGATTAAATATAATTGACTTTATAATGTTTCGTACCTCAAAATTAAAGAACATACCCTTAAGGGATCGTTTGATTGTTCGTCTATCGGTCTGTCGGTCTCTCAAGACCCTTTTTCTGAAAACATGTAGAGGTTAAGGTTGAAATTAATATCTAATACTTCGGTATACAGTCTCTTGGAGTTGTAAAGGAATCAAGCTCCTAAGTAAATTCAATAAAAAAGAACCTAAAAATACGGCCATCTATGCCACATTTTTAACACTCGTGAGTAAATCAAAATTTATAGAGTATTTCTCTTTGACCTAAAATCACGAAATTTGACAGAAAGTAATAAGACTTCACAGCACAAATAAAAAAAAATCTAAAACAAAAATCGTTAATTTGTATTTATATATCATAAATAAATAATTTTCTTTAAAAATGTGCCTATGAAGGATGTAGTGTACATGATAGCGATATTATGTGTAAGAGACAGCAATAAAAAGTGAGGTTCATATAGGTATGAAGGTACAAGCCCGTACTTTGCATCTAGACAATTGTTAATTTTTCACATAATTTCTATGAGAGACGCACGTCACATTTTAACGTCAGTCGAGCTGATACAATACGTGTCCTCTTTATGAAACATGTTTATTTTCGGTAGAAGATTGTTACGAGTTCCGTCAAAAATCCCAACAGCTATAGCGGAAAGACACGTAAACTTAAAAAAAGTCAGTTCTCACGTTTTCACAAAAGTCACGAGTAACTTCATTTCAATTTAATTTTCATAATATTTGTTACCTTTAAATTATTCACCGCAATATGTTACTTTTAAATTATTCAAGTAACGTACCCTATTAGTACATCGGTATTAATTTAAACTAAAATATGTAATATAGTATTATAGAATATATTGACAATCGATGTGTACACAAAAGTGGCCATAGCAAACTTAGACGTGGTTCATTGAATGTAATCGATAGTTTTTCCCAATCGTATTAAATGCATTGCTGCAATACATCCAGTTCATTTGGTGATGTAACATTTTTTCCTAGAATTATAATTCTTAAATCTAAGTAAATAAAATTTTCAATGGCAGCATATCCCAAAGAAAATATTAAGGTACTTAATGGTTTAATTTTTGATAAACAAAATAATGATTAAATATATGAAATATATCATTCCATTATGCTTTTGTTTTAATTTTTAAATTTTATTTTCTCACTGCAATGGCATACAATAATTTTTGTTTAAATATATTAATTATATTCATACTTCAACAGTCTAAGTTGTTTTCTATCATGATAATTTCTCAACTTTTTATTTACATGATTATCATAATCCTAATATTATATTCATTAATATATGTGTGACTTGTTCATTTTTATTTAAAAGCTCCCAAACAAGCTACTTAGAGAAAAATGGATATTTTTTTTGCAATGTAATACTAATAATAGTTATTCTGAAGAAAGTATACGGTTTGCGTTCAACACTTAGAAACTGGCTGATTTATGATAAATAGAAAAAGGATATAAACGAATATTTAAATGTGCAATTCCTTAGTTGAATTTACACCATGAGGTATATATGAGAGAATTCAAATTTTTGAACTAAAAAAAATATTATATTTGGACTAAGCAGAAAAAAATATTACCATTAGTTTATAATTAAATATATATATATATATATATATATATATATATATATATATATATATATATATGTATATATATATATATATATATATATATATATATATATATGTATATATATATATATATATATAATACATACTTCCAAAATGGTATGTTTCAATGCATCTGAAAATTATTTTCCTTTTAAAAATATATGTTTACAGTGATAATATATATATAAGGATAATGCGGAATTAAAAATATTCAGTATATCGATAGTGTCTGAAATGGGGCAATCAAATATTTTTAAAAAATAAATCTGTTCACAGTAATATGTGGCTCGTCGATTTAAGAAATACGTAGGTCGTTGGACGATAACATTTGTATGTATTAAATCAGCGACGATAATAGACATTTTATTTCTATTATTACAGCGAAACTTGAATAAATTCACTTGATCCGGAATAGAGATATTTTGGGAACTCGTTATTTTGAATGCTTCTAAAAGCCTTGTTTTCTAAACATTTCATTGAAATAAGCTTCCTACTCTTTTATGGCATTTAAATGTCCCAAATTGCACAAAATCCTATATCTGTCTATATAAATATTAAAACCCATTAATTAAAATATTTAAATATTCTAATTGACGGATTAATGTTCATCGTTTTAGCGATTAGGACGAGATGAGACCATACATTTATACGCCTACTTCCCAATTTTTTTATAAAAGCCGGAATGTAAGTTTTTATTAATAAAATTGATAAAAATATTCCCCTAGCAAAATACGTCACTAAATAAAATAAACGCATGCAGCAATATATTAAGGACCTTATAAAATGTTTAACAAAACCAAATACAATTATTTACAAAAAATCATTAGATTTTAGCAAATCGTACATAAACTTCTAATCCCATTCTTATCTATACATTTGGAACTTGGAAAAAGGGCGATTGCTTTTGATCACGACAATCTGTAGACTAGAAATAAGTTTTCCAATTATTTTTAAAATTTATCGTTATAGCGTTTTGCCGTTATAGTCTTTCTCAACTGGTTTCTCTATATTATCTCCTTACGGAACTTTGTATTTTCCCTCTCTCCTTCATATGTTTTAGAGGCTAGTTAGTTTCCCATACAAAAGGTGTTTTATACCCTGTCCCTTGCCTGTACCTGTATTTAGCTCTGTGAATAGAACAATTCTTGTAACGCAGGGGGCACTTAGAGCTATATATTGCGCTCGCTCTTTTAGGAAACTTTAAAATTTTACTTAATTGTATTGTTCTTGATTGTGCCACTGCACATTAAATTAATCCAGATAAATGCACATTTTACAGCTAAGCTGCAAAAAACCAATACTGCACTTTTTGGGTTTATTTTTAGAATTCATATAGAAAATACCATTTCATGTATGACCATTTAAAGAATGGTATACCTAATTATAGATAAAAAAAATTGAACCTTAGAATAACATAATTGAAATAGTTTTTATGTAAACATATTTATTTAAAAGTTTACGCTGTTTTTAATTCGTCTCATCGATAGCCTTTTCGATGGTATTATTTTTTGCTTAGTAACGTTAAATGAAATTTTATATTGATCGAAATTTAGCAAACTAAGAATCTTATAATTTCATCTTGTCTATTGAATATTCGTCTGTGGCGCGGTAATCGTTTAATATATTGCGTTTATATTCTTTATTTTACTAAGCCATATATATCATCATACTAAAGCAAATGTAATGAAATCATTTCCCGCCATAAAATTTGATCGAAAATTGCTGTGATTAAAAAAATAAAACACTTGGCTGTAACTATTAATTATGTAGTTAATTCCTATACTTCCAATGGTATATTTATGCGACCTGTGCTTAGATGAAAACAGAACTCTAATTTAATTTTATTAAACGACAGAAAAAACTAACAAGTATTTCAAAATGTTTAACCATACATATCCATAAATAATTTTTAGATTTTAATATTCTCCAAAACTGTATCTTATGATATTTTAGTATAGTTATAATCGAATAGATTGTTTTAATCAAATGTACTTCCGTCGTCCGATATTGTCATAGAACACTCTCAACGGGGGAATATGTAACAACAATAACAATTTCCTTTTAAATTCTTTTGTAGACAATACGCTCCTCATAGTCACTTCAGGGTTTAATATTTTAAATTCAAATTGTATCTGATACGCTCCTACTCTCCTTGCGTAATTAACACAATATATGAAAGTTATGACATACTTTAACGCCATTAAGACCTTATGAATAATACAAAAGTTTTATGTCAACCAGATAAGCCATAATCACGTAAAGTCCTAAGACAGTAAACAAAAGTTTCTCTATTATTAAACCAATATTACGGCTCAGTTTATGGTTACTTATCATCCAGCGATGTACACTTATTTTTAATTTGTTTACGTCATCTAAAACATTACAACTATTTAATCACTCAATATATCATAATATTTTTAGTAATATATTTAATCGATAAATTCATGATAAAGTAGGAGGAATAAAAGTAGTTCACATTCGTGTAAAAAATTGTTATTAGAAAAAGAGACGAAAACGTCATTGTGTTACGTTTGGCAAAAAAATACGACCAGACCGAACTAACGATGCCATTTCACCGTCTCATCCATTCACGGCATTCTCGTCGCCCTATTCACGTAGCTGCTGCATTGATGTCCTTACTTGTTTCCCTCGGGCACTCGTCACGCGCTAATTTGTTTTGAAGCTTTTGAATAATTGAAAGGGCAAGAAGAAAAAAATATGTAACAGCCTGTTACACATTTTCTTTTGGTTTGGAAAAACTTTAAGGTAGATAATAATAGGGAATTATATAAAATATTAAGATATATAGTTTTTAATTATTTGTTGCTGGTGGAACTTTTTCATTGCATAATCAGTGAAGATGAAATGTTCAATTATTTTAGTCTTTCATAACAAAAGGATTATCAAAGTTGCTTAAAACTCAAGGACGGATATGGGATATTAATATATTAATTATTGTCAATAATATCAGGAATAATTGTGTTTTTTTCCGCGATTTTCACATTAATTACTTACCGTAAATTTGGAAAAAGATTGGCCAATTTTCATACCATTTCCTACTTAACCCTCTTAACCCTCGTGAGATAAAGAGATGCGTTATGAAAACTAATTTGTAACAAAGTATTATCTTGTCATGCCTACCCTGCTTTTGTGAAAACATAATGTAATTCGACTAATATGCTAAAATATTTGCCACAAATTACGACGTTTCTTTACGAAAGATGATGTGAGTAATAACAAGTAAATAAGATCGATGTAAAATTTTAACCACTTGTATTAATTGTGGTAAAGTAACATAGAAAATAAGCATAGCGATTTAGGACACAAATTAGCTTCTTCTATGGACACTATGAATCCATTGGATTAACAAAAATGATATGCAAATATACTGTCATCTATACCAAACTACATACCTCATACCACCGTTTACAAAACCAAAATTGTATGGCGATAATTAATATTATGTTTTGTTTTTACTTAAATTATTAATTACGATGTTGTAATATTGATATCATTATAGATAATTTATTTTGTAGAGAATTCTGTAAAACTTTCTAAAGCGTTTCATAAATTTGCCTAAAAGCAAAAGAACTTGTAAATGCACAGAAAATGCAGAAACTGTATATATACACTCGTAGCGAGATGTTCAACTAAGGTATTATATTGTCTTTCGGCGTCCTTATTTTCCTGATATACTAATATGATCAATTTCGCTCGTTATAAAATTGTTTACGAAAAAACTTGTCCACTTTTTCAGTCGAAATTTCAACAGATTTCCGCAAGGGCGGAAATTCATTTGTACATACATACTGGCGACAAGTAATTGTTAACGATGATTTTTATGCAATTGATGTTTGATTTTATTAATATCAGACATAAAATAAAATTGTTCTATATATTTTATAATATTCTTTGATTCTTTTGTTGTAGCACGAAATATTCTTTCACTGAATATTTTTAACCAAAATTAATTTTTGCAATTATTTTAAGCTATCATGTGTTCGCCACTTCACACACGTGGATTAAGGAAATAGGTTAATTTTTAAACACACACATATATATATATATATATATATATATATGTATATATATACATATACATATATATATATATATATATATATATATATATATATATATATATTATAAACGTCATATTCTTTCTACTTCTGTTTTAATTCTTTCGTATTCTTGTTTAACGCTACTTTATTTTCTTTCTCTTTTCTAATTTTTTAAGTTTTTTGAAGTAACTAATTGTTTTCTAGAACTCGTACTCCGGACGAACTAAAAAATTGTATCTTAAGAAACAAGAACTTCTATCTCATATCAATTCAAAGCAAACTTTATTAGGAACTACAACTATTTGAAATTGAAAACCAGCAGTCGACCGATCAGAATCATTGGAATGAGCGGAATATGTGCTTTGACATCGCCCTCTGGTCCGACATTGCTCTCGGCAGCCGCATCCCACCGAGGAGATTCTCCGTGAATAGAGTATGCTAATAGGCATCGGGGTAGGATAGACAAAATGTGCTGGCAAAATTTTAATTTACACCATTGAGATATATTTTATGTTACACTTAACCATCCCTTATACATTTTTAAGAAAATCGTTAACAGAACTAACTGTATTGACTTTTTTGGGAAGTCTATCTATTTTCTTGCACATTCGCGTTAGGTGCACGTCTCTGTCGGATATAAGAAAATGAGAAACACTAATGTTTGAATTTGTTAGATTTTCAAAATGTTTCTTATGTTACTCGTCTTCTTCAACTTGTACATAGTAGACTAAGTAAAACATCAGTACATTAATAGAAATTACTGCCCCTGAATAGGCATAATATTTAACTACCTCGTATTCCCTATTTCTGTGACTTTGGAGAAGTTATCTTTGGAACAGTCAAAAATCATCAATTTCTTCTTATTTCTATTATTTTTTTTTTGCAATTAAAAATGTTTGAAGTGTCATGGCTGAGTTTTGAACTAATGAATTAATTCTCCAAGAACTTGATATCACACAAAGTTTTTTCCAATATTATGCAAAATCACATAATCAAATTATTCGAACACGTATCCTGGCTTAGCAGTGACAATATTAAACACCTTGTGGCAATATCGAAGATACTACACAACGTGGAAAATACCGATGAGATTGATAGGTCAAGAGAGTCATGAGTGTTCCCCATAGGAGTGCATTTGGAGAACTACTGCTAGAGATGAATGGTAACATAGATTTTGACGCATTAGCACATTTGATACGATGACCAATACGAGAAAAGAGAATGAAAGTTTATGTATTTAAAATCGTTGTTAATTTTTTACCATGTATAATAATTTATCATATCGTAACACATAATCGAAATGGGTAAGAGAAAACAGAGAATTTCTTGGAACCCTTTAAGCCACTCCCACTTTTTGCTATATTATACACAGCTTCTTAGGCTCTTTATTTTACTCTCTCGTGTCAATTCTAGGTGAGGTTTTATAAGGTGTTGAATTATACATAATATTTGGCTTCCCATCGTGATACATATATACATACTCAAATCCTAATTTTATTGGCTGTAAGATGCAAAACTGCAAAATTTTACTGCTGATGGTATTATCACCCTAAACGTATATTTCATATATCTAATATTTCATTTATGTAATAATTTTCACCGAATATTAATTTCACGTGTCTTCATGCACGTGGATAAAAATAGTGCATAAGTGGATATATATTTTAGACTTTTAACCTCTTTTCTATTAATTTTCTGATAATTTCACGTTTTTAATATACACTTCTTTATTTTTGGTTCTTTTTTAATTTTTTTATGTTTTTTAGAGTATCTCACAGTTTCCTGGAATTCACACTCTGAACGACATATGAAATAGTTGCCCACGAGAAAAGTACATTTATCACAAATCGATTCAAATGACCTTTTACCAGGAACTGCAAGTATTAAATCGGTCAGAATTATTAGAATGAGCAGAATATGTGCTTCGGGAACTACCGCTGGCCCGATAATACCCTTAGTAGTCGCATTTTAGTGTGCAGATTACAAATAAATCGAATATGGCGATAGGGGCAGGCGAAAGTAGGACAAAATGTGCAGGAAAAATGTTACTTTACACCACCGAGATATATTTTTTGTTACACTTAGACTTCCATTACAAAGTTCTAGAAAAATTAACATTAGAACTATAAATATTAACGCTTGTTTATTACATTGACTCTAACGCTTGTTTATTACATTGACTAGAACTATAAATATTAACGCTTGTTTATTACTCTTCCATAATTTCAAGAATTAGTAATTAGCGTAATTCCGTTTAAAATCTTTAATCAGCATTTTTATTTACTCTGATATTGGAACCGAATAATTACTGGCATATCTCAATAGTGCTGAATAAAAACAGTAAGACTTAAAAGAGTTAATCGAAGGAAATTACCGAGCAGTTTTAGAGTAAATATAAATTTAAGAAAATAAATTGTAAAAATAGATTACATTTGATATTAATTTTCTTTAACATGTGATTTCGTATTGAAAATTGGTGTTACAGAAGCAATCTCATATAGCCAACCAGATGACCAAGTAACAAAATATATTATGTGTATTCGATGACTGCAATAGATCGTGATCACAACTGCAGAAAATCGCAATAGCGAATAAATTCTCAAGCTGATGAAAATAACGAATAATAAATATTATTAAAAAAATATGGAAGAAAGAAATAACATCACCTATATTCAAACAGACATATATATTTTATGGTGACAAGAATAAAAGAGAAGGTCACGATTTAGGAGGAAAAGTCATGGAAGGAATGTTTCGAATTGGAGTAACAAAAATTTGTTTTTCGGTCCAAAATTCAATACCTGAAATGACGGGGCGTTCTGACTATTACGGTTCAACCTATTCAACAATTTTACAATATAATCACCGAGAGAATGGTTAAGAAGTTATTACGTCCGGAGATAAGTGAATTAAAAGAAATTTTAGACCGATGTCCAAGGCCATATACCTCACGTTGAGAATCTAGGAATAAGATAATCTGTATAACAAGTAATAAAAAATGGAGATAATTTAATTAGGATGAATATAATAGTATATAAGGGTGTGTATCAATTCATCAATGCGTAGGAAAAAAGAAAAAAAATGTGTTAGGATAGAGAAATATTTCCATCCTCTATCACTGTGTATTGATCTTTTCTAGGTACAAAATAGTCTAGAGATAAAAAGACATCGAAAGCTAAAGTCAAACGTAGCGTTTTTACACTTAACCATAAAACCAGTTTTAATCGTAATGTACTTACGTAAGCGATTTCAAATAAATGACAGCCTTTATGACTTTGAAATGACACATAGAAAAACATATTTCCGACACAGGCTGGATAAAAAGCAAGCTCACTTATTTTTTGAAATGCCTCTACGCTAAGTCTGTCTATATCACCAGGCTAGCACGCTGGCAAAATTATTTCCATTCAAAAAGTATTCCGCGTTAGAAACATCAGACCCATTAAACAACTTATTCTCAAGCCAAAACAAACTAAAAACATGTCAAAGGCGGCGCGTTTAGATGTACTACTGCTTACACTTAAGTATGGAAATTAGACATGGGTGTAGCAGTCTAACAATAAAAAGAGAACGAAAAAAGACACTCGCTCAAGTAATTGAAAGCGAACGCTTCGTTGTTTATACAAACATCTGAATAAGAAAAAACGTTAAGAAGAATTAAACACATTTTTTTTAATTCCTGGGTAAAACCAAAACAATCAGTGTTTTAAATTTGTTATTGAACAGATAATTCTAAGGAAAAGTAAAAATTTAAAAAAAAATAAAAAACAGGTGAAATGTAGGACCCATTTTTATTTGGAAGCAGTAGCAATACTTTGTAAATATGTTTATGTTCGGTAACTACATTACCGCCAAAGTTCCAACTGAGTATTAGTATTTTTTTATATGTTTTAGTGCGCTTCTCATTCCATACACATTTCAAGTCCGTTAATTTTTTGTAAAAAATATTATTGCGGTCAACAAACCGTTAAAAAGGAATCACTAAATTCGATTAAGAATTGCGACCCGTAGTGTATCGCAATTCTTAACGGATGGAGACCCATGTAGTTTTAGTTTATTACAAACATTTCAAAAGATTTAATAATTTTTGGAGGTGATTAAAGATTGAAAAAAGTTAAAATTACTTATATTGTCAAAACCCGAGACCTGCGCACTAGTCGATAATAAAGCAAACAGCAATGAATGAATAGGTTGTTAAATTTTAATATTCTAAAGCATTTGTGGCTAAAGAGCTTTAATTATTAGCAACGATAAATCGTGGCTAATATTTAAAGCTCTTTATATATATATATATATATATATATATATATATATATATATATATATATATATATATAATATCCCACCTGAAGATGTTGTAATACAACGAAACCTAGGTCGTGGTAAAGAAATTAAAGAGAGTAGAAATAATACTACATCACGTTGTTTCATTTAATTGTGAATAATGAATTTCTACAAAATTAACGTTAAATATATTCAAGCTTTAAATATTTTGGTATTAGTATTTTAAAAATAATATTTTCTTTAACATACGTGTCCAAACATATTCCATGCATTTCTATACAATATGTGTCGTAATTAAAGTTGTAAAATATTAGAAACTTGCATCGCCATGTTTACTTTCTGTGGGGAATTAATTGGTAAATTTACAAGTCTTGTGTTAATAAATTCAGAAGTTAAGATTGTTTTAGAGTATTAAACTAAACAGCTGCCACTGAGTTACGGTTTTTTATCTCTAAAGTAAAAGTGGAACCCTTACGAAATCCTTCAAGTATCAACGTCCATCAGAGCCGTGTTACGCAGTAACCGTTTGACATAGAAACCTGAAATATGTAATAGTAATAAAACATATTAAGTCAAAAATATCTTAGGGTGGGTGAGTGCAAATTAAGAGCTCAACAATTGTTTTCTGATCTCGCATATGATGTGGGATACATTTTGGTTATAAAGGTTTCAAGAATTTTTTTAAAAATACAGGTATATATTATATCTTCAGAGGTTTATTAAAAAATACGCAAAAAAATATGTGGATTATTCGAAGCCTATGTACAGATAGTAGAAAAACTACAGCGATAATTCCAAACATAACAACTTTTTTAAATGTACACCACGTTTTTATGCCTGTGAAACGTACAATTAGCAGTATATTTACATTCTTCTGTAATCACAGCCAGTAATCACAGAAAAAATGCGACCAGAAACTTTATATTTCTGATAGTAATACATATTTTTGACCCACTAATTTTCTTTATATTTTTAATTAATAGTTTAATAAAAACGTAAATAAAAGTCTTTGAATTTTCTTCTAAAAATGTTTATTTTTTTCTTAACTTATTATAAATATTATTATTTAAAAAGATATTACAAAATATGTGCAAAAACAGACAATTATACCGCCCCTTCATTTTCGAAACTATTAAGTTAAAAGTAATTAAAAATACAGGCTTCGTAAAACTTGAGTAAAAGACTATATTTATTACTCTAAATCTTACAATTTCTTAAAAAGGCATCATGTTTTTACGCCCATGAACGATAATATATTGCCTATTATTATATATTTTTGTTGTTAAAAAATAATATATGTAAGATTTTTTAATAGCGTACGGAACCCCCAGAGTTTGAGCTCCACTCGTATGTAACATTATTTTCTTTTTTACCGATTACCAATATGAATAACCGATTATTAAATATGAAATATGCAGAAGTTTCATCCATGATCGAGTTAGTAGTTACAGAGATACATATACATTAGAAAGTCAGTCGAATTAATAAAATATAGTCGCTCATTAATAACATAACTCAGCAAGTTTTTTTAATTTCAGCTACTTAAGTTTCAGTTTCTACTAACTCTAATAGCATGTATGGTTAGGAATCTAACGTCTGTGCAGGTATATATCGCTCAAGTCTTCTCATCCTGTTTAGGAATTCAAAAGTGCTTATTTTTGTGATCTATGAAATATGCTAAATAAAAAATACCATGTTGCCAATACAGTTGAATTTTAAATTATAATCCATTGTAATATGGTTTTTTTGGAAGATGCATTCAAAAACATTTTTTTTTCTTTGTTACGTAAGAAAGATTTAGGTTATAATCTCATGAAATATGCTGTCATGAAAATACTCATTCAAATAGTTGTTTCTTTCCCATAGGTATTGAATATGTGGCATGTAGCTTATCCATATTTAGACGACAAATGGTTCTTCATATTGGGCCACTTGTACATATGTATAGCGGGATAACAAACAGCAGGAATTAATGTAAGAAAGTGATCATTGTTGAGTGAATCGTCAAAGACGATCGGGTCAAGGTGTCACTCGCATTCCGCCGCACCCACTTGTGCATACTCGAGCCGCGAACCAGCCGGCAATGTTTGCTTATTAAATTACATTTTTTCTTTTATTATCCGTTCTCAATCTATCTACCGTTAAACAACGCTTTAAACTAATTTAATTATGAAAAGAAAATAAAACGGATTTTATGAGAAGACCTAAAGGAGTTTCGAATAAAATGATGTGTTATGCCGCTAAATCGATCAAGAGTGATTTAAATTTGCTTGCCTTATATACAGTAATTATATTAAAAAAAATATTCAACTTAATAAAAAAAAAATGTCCAACCAAAAGAAACATAGTTTGCCACGTATTGTCAATATTTATAAATAATAATGTTAACTATATTACTATTTAAAACTCTAAACATGAATAGCAAAAATACAACAAAAAATATTAAAAATCCGGGGAAATGCAAACGTAGGTTGCGTATCGAGGATTCCGTATCTCGTTTAGTGACATTATTTTAAACTAGCATGACCCGTGCGAAGTCTTCGCATTATTTATTCCATTATGAAGCTCAGATGACAGATAAAACAAATATTTTACTAAAATTGACATATAGAGGCGCAAGTATCAAAAGCTTTGAGCTAAAGCGCCACTTTATTTATACGTGAGTGGATTTGAAATTAAACAAAAATTTTACCGACCGTCAATCATATTGACTTTGAGCCGTTAGATGGCAGCATTGCTGTTTTGTGTATATAATTTTAATAATTAATTAATTTGCAAAAACAATAGCAATAATAAATTGTTTAGTTGTGGATGCCGGTAGAGCAAGCAATTATCTATAAAATGATATATAATTTATGTGGAATAGTTGTGAGGTTTTTTCTAAAAAGTGAGTGTAACATCTTAACCTTAGCGTATTAATATATATGATGATGATGATGATGATGATGATGCTTATCAGGCAGTTTAACATAAAACTTTCCTAGCTCAATAAACATTAATTAGTTTTCTACATAATTACACATTACAGCAAACACCTCAAAAACAATGACATTTAGAACCATAAATATAATTTTCTTTGGACCATAATTTAAAGTTGAATACATTCAGAAATGAGAAGGGCAAAACAAATTGTTTGATAATTTTTGATATATTTCTGATGATATACCACTTAAAATTACGAAAATAAAAATAAAAGGATATGAAAAATATTTTTCAAATCCTTTTTACTAGCTCTTTTAAACGATTCGCGCTATAAATGGAACTTAAAATTTTTTCCCAAAACTTCATTTCAGTCAATCCCCCACCCTTCTAATATTTCCATTAATTTTGTTTTAATATTAGAATATAAATTTTAAGTATTATTGAGATATGTGAACGTTAATAAATTTTACTACCAAGCCAAATTTTATATTTCTAGGTCAAGTGGCTTTATAGAAACATGACTATTACAGATAAACCCAGGAGTAATCTTATCAGGAATATTATTTTTTTTTCCATGTAAAAACCTTATAAATTTAATGCAGTTCTCGTATAATTTTTGCTAATATCTCTCAGTTTATAATATTTACACAGATTTTAATGATGCGTATATTTTTATAAGGTTTTTTGTTTTATTTTCATAATTCAAGACCAAATTTAGGAAAAAAGCTTCTTAACGAATTTTGATTTGACGCCTGAATCATTTTTAATAATAAAAAAATAATTGCAACTTTCACTTTGAACCTGATTTCTTTCTCTATCTTTTTTGCATAATTAGTTTCCATGAATAAATAAGCAACATTAGATTAGCAAAATTGATCTAAGTGCAAAAGCATCTTGTCCCTATATTGGGAGATGAAAGTTATTAAATGGTTAACAATAAACTGTATTAATATAAATATGTGTGTAAAAGGCACAGTCTGTACATTAAAAATGTCGACATTTTATATACCTCTTCCTTGATATAGGTTTTCAGAAACATCAAATTCAGCCAGATTATAATTTTCTAAATACATGGTATTCCGCATACAGCATGACTTTCTTTTGCATTGTTAATTATATTTGTCTTCGTGTTTCCAAGTATCCTACTCTTAGTAAAAATCAATAAATTTGATATGGATATTGAAGAGAGAAATTTGAGCAGCGAATATGCCAAACGGACTGGTCTCTGGTACGGAGTTAACTCGAAATGACTTCTGGTTCAAACAATATTTAATATTACTCGTATTTCTGTGAATAATCACAGATAAAGCGCAGAAAAATTTTACAGGATCATTTATTCTTTAATACTTTTAAAATTTTCTTTATACGTTTATACATTCTATCAATTAACGCATCATAACCACGTTTTTGCGTAGCCTTATTTTGAATGACTGATCTGATAATATGAATAAAACATGATATCAGTTTATTATATTTCCACCTTGCTGTTGATGATGGCTTTTTCCGGAAAAAATATCTTATTATGAAAACTACTAGACAATGAATGACGCGCAAATTTCCTATACCTTTTCTATAATTATTTATAGTAATAATAATAATTTTTTTTTAAACAAGAATCATTTCACGTTAACCCCTTACCCCGTATCAGTACCAGAGGCCAGTCTACCCTTTCTGGTACATCTACTCACATTTCCTCCTTCAATATCTTTATAAATATTTTGCTAATAGCCCACCCGAAGATGTTGTAATACAATGAAACCTAGGTCGAGGTAAATAACTTAAAGAAAGTAGAAATAATACTACATCACGTAGTTTTATTTAATTGTGAATATCAAATAGACGCACAATGATAAAAGCGAGTGTAATGATGCATAATAGCAATGTCAAGTGCAAGGAAAAGAGAGTGAAAATAAATGTTAGAACTAGAACCATGGAAGTAAGAATCTAAGGGGAGGATATAACCCTTTCTCCACATGTAGAAAATTTGCCAGTTTTTGACATGTCTTCTGTAAGCGAATGCACGTTACATGCAGTGACATTTTGATGTCAATTGAGCTAAAACAAACTGCTTCCCGTTATGAAATATATTTATTTTTGCTGGTAGATGGTTACGAATTCCGCCAAAAAGTGCAATTTACAATCACCGCCATTTGAAATTAACGAAATATTAGTCGACTAAATCTCTATACCGATATTATTTTGAAATATATGATACAGGTTTATCGAATATTTCGACAATATAAATTATTTATTACATTCATTTCTGTCGCCTTTGTGGTGTTTGACTGCTCACAAGGCATACGGCCTTTGACAGCGTGGTGCACTGCCAAGATCCTGGTTCGATTCCCAGCCGCTCATCGAACGGTGTTGAACTGGGGTTCTATTTGGCTGTTAGAAATTACTATCGTAGCAAAAAGTCAGCTATATGTATCAACAGTATTCATTGAAAAACATAAATAAATAAATAATTTCTTTCTGTTTCACACCCATGTGGCATTGGCAAATATTTATTATGTTCCATAAATATCTAAGGTTTTTTGAACACACTAAATATTTTCAATTAATGGTATTAATTGGATTACTGGAAATACTCAGTTCAAAAATCTGGGATGTAACATTATTTTTAATTAAAATTGTTATGTAAAATTGTTAAATGGAAATAAAACGAAAGCAAAATATTTTGGTGATTTACAGTGTAATTTATGATAGTCAAAATATTAATAAAAATATACAAAATATTTCACATTTTATCTTTCTATAAATGCGTTTATTTTAATTATTAACTTTCATTTTTTTATTAACTTTTATTTTCATATTTCAACTTTTTCTAAATTACTTTCTAACATGACATTTTCTCAACTCTCTTTTTTGTATGAGTTTCGCAATCCTAATTACATAAATCAGCAAATGTACGATTTACTAATTTCTATTTAAATATACCCGAATAAGATACTTATAGAAAAGCGGATAAAATTTGGATTATAATACAAACAAGTGATTCACACAAGATACGGTACCGTTTGCTGGCAACAATTCACAACTGCTTAATTTTTGATTGGTGAAAATGTACACCAAAAAGTATGAAATGTGCAATTCCCTAATTAAATTTATACAATGAGGTGTATAGGCGAATGTTCAAATTTATGGTACTACACGTATATAAGTTATGGTCATGAATTATTTACAGAGTTATATTTTTCCACATAATATGGGGAAGGCGCTACAAAATGCTTATTTTTCTTCAGAAAGAACATCTTTCAAAGCATCTGAAAATTATTTTCCAAAAAAATTTCAACGACGTATTCGGTAGCAAGAGAATATGTGTTTAAGGAGATTTAAAGTATCCATAGTATCGAAACCCATTGGTTTAAGAAACCAATCGGTGGATGGGGATATCTGCATATATATAGCAACAACAGTTACAGATAATAAATTTGTTTATAACAGCGAAGTTTGAATAAACTCACACATTTAATCTATTTTAAATTACATAGAATTATCTGTTTTTCAATATATTGAAACATGTTAATTACAATATTGTAATTAATGCTTTCAACAATTAGGATGGTATCAAATTTTCTTCATAGGGGGCTTAATATTCTTCCAGTAACTTCCCGGTCAAAGCTCTTGCCTTGATTTACAAAACGTTTTAAAACACTTCATGGAGTTATCTATAGATTTACTTATTCATAATAATATAAATGTCATAACATTACGAATAGTTAGACAAAATATGGAATATTTATCTTTTTATATAACTTTAATAACCAATATATAATTTAATAAGTATAATTAAATAAGTATAGTATGGACGTTAATGTAATTGAAAGTACATTTGGATTATTTTTTTTTAATTCCAGCGGAATTTTAGGTACCCACCAACGATTCATAGTACACATCGCAAAAAATAATTTTTTTTATAAATCACAGTGGTTATATTTTTATTAACTATCTTACCTACACCATTACACATGGTTATAATGTCACATAAATCCTTTTAACATTGTATTACTCACACTATCTTCCGTACAAAACATTGTAATTTTGGGCTAATACTTTAGTACGAGTATATAATTTCGATTCAATTTATATCATCATATTTCCATCATACAATGGTAAAATAATACATTATTACACATTGATTTTGATATGGCATCTCTTTACCTCACAAGGGTTCAATTTTTGTAGGATAGGGTGTGAAAATTAGTCAATCGCTTTCGAACTGTATGGTAATTACCTAATGGCAAAATTACGAGAAAAACAGGTCTATTCCTCGTGTTGTTCACAATAATTACTTTATCCACATTTCAGGTCATTAAATTATTAGATATTAGTGATCCAAAGTAGACGTACCATTTAACCACCTCGTATTCCTTAGTTGTGTGACGGCGGAGAAATTATATTATCTTTAGCATGTTCAAAAATCATCAATTTCGTCTTATTACGATTAACTCTTTTGTAGTTAATAATAATTGAAGTGTCAGAGCTGAGTTTCATGCCAATAAATTCATTCTCGAAAGAACTCGGTTTCAGGCAGAGTTTGTCCAATATTGTACAAAATCGCATAATGTAACTACATTAGATAACTATCTGGACATGTATCTTGGCGTAGCAATGATTATAGTCAACACAGGGTGGTACAGGGAAACGTCTAACGTAATAACACACGTTAAAAGTACCGATGAGATTGACAGCTCAAGTCGAGGGAGTCACAAACATTCCCCAATAGGAATAGCGGAGAACTGCTGTTAGAGAGAAATGGCGGTGAAGAAATGTGGCAAACTAGCACATTTGATACGATGACTTCAACAAAGAAGGAGAATTGATGTTAATGTATTTCAAATCGTTTTAAATGTATTATCATTTGTGATAATTAATCATATCATAATACATATACAAAGTGAGCAATGAAAAATAACGAATTTGCTGGAGTTTAGATATTAGACATAAATGAAATGTACTCATTTACAGCGGTCGAAATTTATATATCCAAACTTACATTATAAAACCTGCTTCATACAACTCCGAAGTAATAAACGTGGGCCAACCGAGTAAGTATAAAACGAGCGGCTAAATGAACGTTGCAGAGAGTACAAATATAAGTTTCTTGAAGCAAGGGTGTGCGACGCGAAACGAGGCGGTAACAAACACATGGGGACGGTCTTAGCCCCGACTCTCGCGTTCTCCCGTCGGCGGAGGAGATATTTATTAATGGATAATTATATTTTAATAATGCATGGTCCTCTTTTGATACTTTGAAGCGTCTCGAGGATGTCAATGATTGCTAAACAAAGGTCGGGACGGAATATGTAGTTCGAAAAAAAAAGATTTCGAGTGGCCTCTAGTTCACACCGGCTTCGATATTTATATTTTCCACTGTTTATAAATATTCTATATCGGCATGTCAATGACACATTAATATAAAATATGTAGATTTAAATTAAATTAACGTGCTGTATTTTCGTAAGGTGTGAGTTAAATTTTTGTATTAGGCTTGGTTTGATAAAACACTTTATTGAAAGAGAAAGTTGTATCCTTGCAACTATTAAAATGATGTGCAGATATATTGATAAACTTGCACTGTGACCGGAGTAAGAATATTTTTTTAAATATGAATGGTGCTTAAATTGGGATCATTCAATATTTCCTCTATTGTTTCACCTAAGAATACAACCCGCATTCAATTGTTGCCGTTATTTTACCAGTTTCCTTATAAAAAAATTGCAATATTTTAATTTGCCAATTCATAATTTTGATGGAATATTTTCAATATTTAATGCTGAGTTTAATTTTTGTGTATATTACCTGTACAAAATTTGTATCAAATTTGACAATCTTCCCATTGTCAAAAAGAACTTGTTTGTAGCGGAAGATTAAGAACATTTTTTGAACTCATTTACATTGTAATAAAAATGTATTGTTTTTAATTTAAAATATTTAATTTTTTAAAATTAATTTCATATGAAGCAAATAAAATACGACTAAGAAATATTAAGAATTTTACAGCATATTGACACTCTAAATTATACTATAATTCTACAGCGTAAATGGTATAATATTAGAATGGTTGTAATACAATAGCATCTAATTTTTTAATATCAAAATATTAATGGAAGTCTTTGATAAAAGGGGATTAAAAATTTTAATAATAATTTTGTCTCTTCTCTTAATTTCAATGTAAATAGAGTCACAAAATAATTGTATTATTAGGACGTGTATTTCCGTTAAAAAATGTTAATTAGAATATCCAAGTCAAATAGTATTTTGATATTGAAATATTAGGACCATACAGTTATTACTACATCTAAGTAGTATTGAAAAAAACAGTTTAAAGGGGCCTTCAATAAAAAACACATTAATTTAAGAAAACAAATTTTGAATATATGTTATTTTTATTTACCTATTATCTTTAATGTACGAGTTAATAAAGTAAAATTATTGTTAGAGGAGCCATATATTACAGTCAAATGAACGATCAGGTAATAAAGTAGGTAATATGTTTTTGACTATTTTGACAGATCACAAATTAAATCTTAAAGTGGAAAACTTAACTAAACCATTAACACTAAGTTTAATTAAAAAAACAGTGACAAAAAGTATATGAAAATACATATATATTACATGTCGACAAGAATACAAGAAAGGATCACAATTTAGGAGATAAAGCCAGGAAGGGAATGAAAGAAAGTTACGAATTACAATTACAAGAGATTTTTAGAGCGATGTCCAACGCCACAAACCTTGCGCTGGGAACCCAGAACTAAGATAATCTGAATAATATAAAATAATAAGTAATGAAAGTTGATTCGAATACATTGAACTTTTTAACATATAAGGGCATGTATCAAATCATCAACACAGGAAAAGGAAAAAAATGGGTTAAGATAGTAAATGTGTTAAGATAAAGGAGAGAAGAAAAAAAACTGTTAGGATAGCGAAATATTGCGATCTCAGATCACATTGTTTCTTATATAGGTAGAAAATGGCGCAGAGATAGAAAAAGATAGAAGGCTGAAGCAAAACTTAACGTTTTTCAAGTTTAACCATACGACCACTTTTAATCGTCATAACTTTTGTAACTGTGAAGCGACTGGAAAACAAATTTCCGACACGCACTATATAAAAAGCACGCTCACACTGTTTTTGTGTGTGCGTATGTGTGGGTGTGTTCTTATGTGCGCGTGTGTGCTTTTGTGTGCGCCTGCGTGTGGGTGTGTGTGCGTGTGTGTGTGCGTGCATGCATGCGCGCGTGCGGGTGTGTGTACATATCCGTAAAATATTCCACATTATGTGTCTTAATTAAAATTGTCCAATACTAGAAACCTGGATAGGTATGTTTTTTTACGTAGGGATATAAATTTGGAAAATTTTGTACTCTTGTGATAATAAATCCTGTAGTTATGGTTGTTTTAGAGTTATAAACTAAACAACTATAAGCCAATTAATTACGTCAACCGAATATGCTAGATAAAACAATTTTATTAGAGTTGCGCACCTCAAAAGCAAAAACGAAACACTTGTAAGTTCACTCACGTGTAAACGTTCATCACAGCCCTATTTCTATGAAACCGCTTCACGTATAAACTGGAAATTTATAATATGAATACTTGAATAGTAGCTTGGAGTTGGTTCAAAGTAAGTATACAACAGTTTTTTTTATTTCGAATATAGTGTGGGTTACATTTTGAGCGGACTATTTATAAGGGCCTCAAAAATATTTTTTGATAAATACAGGCACATATTACATATTTAAAGGTACATTTCTGAAAAATATGCAAAAAATCTGTTCTCCCTTATTTCCGAGATTAGTGAAACTAAAATTATGAAAAATATGTAATTTTTTAGAATTCTATATAAACGTTGAAATAAACTATACCGATGATTCTAGACAAAGTTTTTTAATATACAAATTTTTTTACGCCATTTAGGCAAATTTACGTTTTTATGTATTCATAGTTGGTATTCGTAGAAACCATATGACCTCTGCGCCACATGGTTACTGACAAATTGAAATTTGGTAAAGCAATACAATTTTTAAACCGACATAAATTCTACGAGTTTTCTTTGAAAAAAAAGTTATTTTATATTTAATAAACACATAAATAAATCGCTTTAATTTTTCTAAAGATCTTCATATTTTCTTAATATAAAATATCTATTGGAATATCATTTTACAGGGCTTATTAAGAAATAAATGAAAATTCTGTATTTCACCGGTTACAGATACGAACAAGCGAACAAATTATTACTTTGCAAATTGCAAGAGGTTTCTTTAAGATCGACCACGTTCTTTTTAAGATATCCTCTATATCGATATTTTAATATCGTTAACATTTTTATTATAATCCGATGTAATATCCATTTGAAAAGTTGTTTTTTTCCTATGTTATTATGTGGCCTGTAACTTATTCACATATAGACGGCAAATAGCTCTTCATATTGCATCATTATATATATCGCAACAACGAAGGGTAGGTGTCGATGTAGGAAAGTGATCGCGGTTGGGTGAATAGCCAAAGACGATCGGGTCCAGGTGTCACTCGCAGCCCGCTTCATCCACTCGAGGACTTACCGGCCGATGTTTACTTATTGAATTACGTTTCATCTTTTATTGTTGACTCTCAAGTTATCGAGGGCTAAATAGCGCTATAAATCGATTTAATTATGAAGATAAAAGAAAACGGATTTTATGCAGACTCGTCTACCTCTAATGTAGTTTAATCACTTTTATGGCATGTTGTTTCGTTTTCTTTACGGATCCGTACATAGTAAGCTTCTTGTCGCTATGTTGTCGCACAAGGTATATTGATAATTTAACTTCATTTTATTATTAAATTGTGGCAAAAAATGTATTGCTTATTATAAAATAAAAATTATTAGGACTTTCGGAAAAGGTCCCATATATTATGTATTGAGAAAATAAATCGATCAAGAGTTTCAGCAAGCAAATTTAAGTAAATTTGCTTGCTGAAAATCTTGTCGTCATCTTTAAAAAAATATTCAGTTTATTAGAAAAAAAATTTTCCAATCAAAGAAACATATCTTGCCGGTTTATGTCACTATTCGAACAAAGTTTTTCATGGTACATTACACGCTTGGGGAATGAGAACTACCCCGGAAAATTGTAATATTTAGAACACTACTTTTACTACAGTATAAATCGACACTTTTATTATACCATAAGCACAAACGTACATCATTTTTTTTCATCTTTATTTTTTTGCCAGCTTTTTATTTTTCCGATTCGGTATGTATTTATTTGCATAATAAAGTAATAATGATGACTTTAGGAATTTATTGAATAGTTAAATTTGAAACAATGCGGTAAATTTTCCGCATATTCATTTATTTTTTTATTTTTTAATTTCGTTTTATAAATTGTAGATATAAAGATCATTTTACTACTCTGAGAAAATAATAAAGTTAAAACGTGATAATTTGAAAATGGTCTAGCAACTGTTTGGCTTGTAATGGAAATCCAGCTGAAATATACTATGGTGTAACATCTGTCAAATAATTTTTTAAAAAACATGCTCCAGTCTTTTTATTATTTTATTTCCATTTATTATTTGCGTGCTAAATAAAGTTAATCTAGTATTACGCCAAATAATTATAACTTCTAACGCGTGTAGATATGTATAAATGGTTTTTTTAATAATATATAATGACTTATGAAAGTGGTTCAGTTGAGTATGGTGATGATGAAGTCAGGTAAGTATTTAATTTAAAATAAGTAAATGATTTATTTTGAAAGTTAAAAATTACACATATATTATCTGATACTAAAATTAAATCATGCAATACTGCTCACGTTTTATGCAAGGTTGATTTAATTGGAAAATGTTGCTCGAATCGTATCATTGCATTATTATTTTTGCATTTCTTATAATTAACAATGTTCTTCTTTAATTTAATACATAATATCTTACAAAAGTAACTTGGTTTCAAAGGGCTATCCCACGACAATTTTGTTTTTTTTGTGAATAATAACAATTACTTTATTATTAGTTTATTTTCTAAACATGGACAAAAAATGGAAAAAAAACTTGTCAAAAATCCAATTATTTTCAAGTAACACGTTCGACGATTCCGTGTCTGGCTCAAAGTAAAATTACTTTATAGACTTAATATTTGATTTAAAATAATAATTTCATAGCGCAATAAATACTTAATGGTTTCTTATGCAATTAAGTCAGGGAACATATATATTACAGCTAATATCTCAAAAATCATGACGTTTCGAATCATAATTATAAATGTTGTGTTCAGTATTTTTGGAAATGAGAAGGGCAAAACATATTTTTTGGATTTTTTTTGGTAGCACACTTATTTAAAATTATGAGAACTTAATTTCAATCCATCCCTCACCGTCCTAAAATTTTCAAATATTTCTTTTCAATATTAGCGTATAAGTTTTATTTATTGTTACCCTTACGGTTAACAAATTATATTACTTAGCCAAATTTTATGATTCTAGATCAAGCAAGTTCTGAGAAAAACGGCTGTTACAGACGAACTCGTGTACAATCTCATCGGGTTTCCATTTTTCCTTTTTAAGTATTTTTCCTTTTTATTTTTAAGAGACCTGATAAATTGACAATTGATTATATTGAATAAATTTTAAATTTAATTATATTACAGCCTAGAATTCATAATATTACGATAGATTTTAACGGTATCTAAATTTTTGCAATGTCTTTAGTTTTTTCACATTTCACAATTCAATGGCAAGTTTAGGAAAAAAGCTTCTCAGCAAATTTTCATTTGATATCTGAATAATTTTTAGGAATAAAAAAAATTCCAATTTTGGTCCTGAATCATATTTTTTTCACCTTTTGTGTTTAATTGGTCTACATCAGTAAATACGCAAAATTTTGTTTATATAACAGAAGTGCAAAAGAACCTGGTCTCTGCATTAATGACATCGATATTTTAAATAGCTATTTCTTTAAAGAAGTTTTCTAAAACTTTATATACTTATTAAGTTTTATAAATGTCCTATTCAGTAACATTTAATTACGACTCGTAAAACTAAGATATATACGCCATGGATCCAGGTCAGTTTCTTTACAAAGTTTACGATAAACGATTCATAGCTATGACGCGATAATTGACAAATTTATCGACATATAAAACTTCTTTTTCTATTATTTGGATTTGAGATTCCTAGAGAATGAACTCAGGGTCGAAGTTGCAAACTAGTATTAATCCACTGTTTATTCATTCCACTTTTGAATGAAGGAAGACCAAGTAATTTTTATGTACGTATTAATAGTAATCAATAAATTCAAATATATGTAATTCCTTGGTTTTTGTTCCAAGAAGTTGTAATAACTCATTTTTTAATAATTTTTGTCTGTCACCATTACCCATTTTTTATGTACAACTTATTTAAAATATTTTAAATTATTATCCATTTTGTTAAAAAACTGTATTATTCATGCCTTATACCTGAATAAACATTTACTTCAAATTTTGATTAAGAATAATTGTTATATAAATTATTATACTTTAATAATAAAAATAATTGGGGTAAATTTGCAGTATTTTACTAGCATACAAATGTATACAAAAAATAGTAGAACACAATACAGGGGAATAATTATTTTTGGGTGCCACTTATCAATCTATCAAAGTATTGAAACTGTGGAATCGTCTGTCAATAAAATAAATACATTAAGGAAAAAATATTCAAGGGATAAAATGAAAGTAATAAAAAAATAACGCATTAAACAAAAACCAACAAACGTGTTTCAACAAGATTTTTCTCGGTTCATTTGGTGGTATATGGAGTGACTAAGGATGCTTTATCTACTTAATAAAAAGTATACGTTAATTTAAAGTTTTGATACATTTTTTTTAATTAAAAAAGTCCAAATATTGAATATATTTGGCGTTCATTTTCTAGAAATTCATTATAAAAAATTAAATGAAACTACGTGATGTAGTATTATTTCTACTTTTTTTTAATTTCTTTACCATGTGGTACCATGTGGTAAAGAAAGTAGAAATAATACTATATCACGTAGTTTCATTTAATTGTTTAAAAAAGTTGAAATAATAGTTTTTATAAACCGTCTTCAACTAATATTACAACTAACTTACAAATTCCATTTAACTGGCAAAAGACTAAGAGCATGAAGTCTCTGACATAACTACTAACAAATAAGTATTTGTAACTCCTTATAAATAAAAATTTAAAAAAGACGTAATTGTTTCTACTTTATGACATTAAAAACAAATAAAACGTGACATTATACATTTTTGCGACTCTTTTACTATTCAACAAAAATTAAAATCATAATTATAACTCTTAAAGATGAACAAATAATATTTTTGTTTGAAAACGTTATTTTAAAGCAAATCGTTTTTCATCGTTTGTATTTGTGTAAAGAACGCCACTTGAATAATAAGGCAAACCTACGTGTTCCATTTTTAACACATACTTTCTAAATATAAATATAATAAATTTGTCAATACTAGCAACAAAATCATGAAATGGGATTCGACTCTAAGTTATTTATTTATGAATTCTTTTTTTAAATATAATTCAAAGTGGCATGCAGTGTGTCGCCTATTTCTAACACATCAACATTTGAATGGATATAGATATAAATTATAAATATGCCAATTTATTACATATGTATTCCGAGATATAGCATTTTTATTACTTTACCTTTAAATTACTTTCCAAAAATCTCTTATTTTTTAAGTATGAAGTATTATTAAAATATGGAAAAGAATTTATAAATGTATAAATAAACACTCATGTATATTATACGTCGACAAGGACAAAAGTGAGGGTCATGCTTTAGGAGAAAAAGCCAGGGTGGGAATGATGGACAGATTCGGACTGGAGTTAAAAAACTTTTTTTAGATGGCGTTTGGATGCGTCAATGTACTATGTTTTTAAATTACATTGCCAAACGCCATCTAAAAAAAAGTTTAAAAAGTGACCCAACTTATTCTAGACATTGACAGAATAATCACTGAACAAATACTTGAGAAATTATCATATTTTGAAGTAAGGTTTTTAGAGATGTGTCCAATGCTATATAATCCGGATATAAGATAGAATCAAAGATAATCCGGATGATACTCAATAAAAAAAATTAAATATTATTTAGACACGTTGAACTTATCTATACATATAGTAAACTGTTCTTTTGTTTGTTGTTTTCAGACTAGTGGAATTTTAAGCACAGCTTATTTAAGGGCGTGTGTTTGATTTGAGGAAAAAAGTGTGAAGATAGAGATATATTGCGACGTCACATCACTGTATATCTTAGGTAGAAAATGGCGTAGAGATAGAAAAAGATAGAGAATGGAAGTAAAACTTAACGTTTTTAACCATACGACTAATTTTAACCGTTGTGTGTTAAGTCAACCATTTCAAGGAAGACTTTTGTAGTTATTTTAGTGGACTCGACGATAGCCCTAAATGCCCTTTTGAACCCTAAAATTATTTACCCAAAAAAAACTTCCGACACGTGCTGGATAACAAAGAATACTTATTCAATTTTTGAAACATCCAAATCAGGCTACCTATATCGCCAGGCTTAAGCTTCCAGCAAAATTATTTTCATGCATAAAGTATACTGCGTTAGAAATATCAAATTTGTCCAACAAGTTATTCTTAAGCCAAATCAAACTAAAAACATCTCAAAAGCGGCGCATCCAGATATACTCCTTTTAAAATTAAGGTATTAAAAATAGACGTAGGTGTAGCAGAATAACGATAAAAATAAAACCAAAAAATAAACATATACACGCTCTACTAATTGAAACAGAGCGGTTCGTAATCTAAATTACACACATATTCGAATAAGAACAAACAGCTAAAAAGGATTCAACGGAAAATTTTGAAATTCGTTTGTAAAATCAAACATGTACACTAAGCGTTTTTATAATTATTTATTGAATAGATAATTCCAAGGTAAATTCAAAAAGTTAGAAATTAAAAAAAACGATGTAATAATGCATTTACCCGTAGGTGTGTAAATATATTAAGATAAGGAGTGAATCATCTACTTGACACCGATTCCCAAATTCTCTGACAGTATCAGGGTTTTGCAAATTTATTTATGTTCAGAAACGATATTGTACCGCAAAATTTCCAACTGAGTACTCGTATTTTCATTATTTATACTTTCCAGTGCGATTTTCATTCGGTAATAATTTGAACCCGGTTCAACTTCTTTTTTTGAAAAAAGTTTTATTATAGTCAGCCAGACGATAGAAAAAGTACCATAGAAATCGTTTAAGAATGGCCATCCGTAATGTACCGTATACAAGTATATATGAACACACATACGGACCAACGGATGGACATTCACGTAATTTTTAGTTTATAATATATATTTAAAAAAATATAATAATTTTAGAGGATACAAAGTTGAAAAAAACTTACAAATATCTGACAAAACTTAATTATGTTGTTGTCAAAACTTGACGTCAATGTGCTAGTCCGTAAAAAAGCCCACAGCAATAACATTTTTTTGCTTGTTTTAATAAATACAGCAGTTGAAGTTATTTCATGTTGTAAACTAAACAATTAGTCACTGGTTTATGTCCAAGCACGATGCTAAATAAAACAATTTTTTTGGGTTCTTTACTTCAAAAGGAAAAATGGAACACTTATGAGATTTCTCAGGTGTCATCGTCCATTACAGCCATATTTATCAATATCATTTTTTGAATATACTTGGCGTTAATTTTGTATAAATTCATTATTCACAATTAAATGAAACTACCTGATGTAGTATTGTTTCTACTTTCTTTAAGTTCTTTACCACCATCTAGGTTTCGTTGCATTACAACATCTTCAGGTGGGCTATTAACAAAGATTCGCTCGATTCGATATCTTTGCTAACAGCCCACCAGAGTATTCGATATCTTTGCTAATAGCCCACCTGAAGATGTTGCAATACAACGAAACCTAGGTCGTGGTAAAAAACATAAAGAAAATAGAAATAATACTACATGACATAGTTTCATTTAATCGTGGACTATCATTTTTATTTCTGAACAAAATAAAAATGATAATGATCAACAAGTTCTGCCCTAAATTCCAATTATTCTTACTTTATAATCAGTATAATTTGTTGAATAAAAAAATTTCACATTTGCAACACTGCAACCTGTGGATTATAATCCGATTAAAAATGCTGTTAATAAGATATTCATTCGAGAAATTTTTTTTCCCATGATAAGTAAATAGCCCGTAGCTTATCCAGCTGTAGACGATAAATGACTCTTCATATTGCGCCACGTATACATTTATAGAAAATAATGAAAGGGCATCGATGTAGGAAAGTCATTGCTGTTGGGTGGATCATCAAAGGTGATCTTGTCCAGGTGTCACTCGCAGCCCGCCGCATCCACTCGATTGCCCTTCAGCAACGTACCAGCCGCCTATGTTTAGTTATTGAATTACATTTCGTTTTTTATTATCCATTCTCAAGCTACCGAGGTTTAAGTAGCGCTTTAAACCCATTTAGTTATGAAGATGAAAAAAACGGATTTTATGAGAAGACTAATCCGTGCCTATTGGAGTTTAATCACTTTGATAGCACGTTGTTTTGTCTTCTTTACGCGCCTGGTGTTGAATTTAATTCACTTAGATACACTGAGTATCTTAGCATGCATAGTAATTGTTATGGTCTCGCACAATGTAACATATATCTTCTCTCTCTCTCTCTTTGTCGTCTCATCTCTCTTCGTTTTTAAAAATATAATTTAACTGCATTTTATTACCAATTAAATGAAACTACGTGATGTAGTATTATTTCTACTTTCTTTAATTTCTTTACCACGACCTTGGTTTCATTGTATTACATCTTCAGGTGGGATATTAGCATATATCTTTGCTGAATTGTGAATTGTGAATAATGCATTTCTACAAAATTAACGCCAAATATATTCAATGCATTTTATTAATAAAGTATGGCGAAAAAATCTTTCGCTGCTATGAAAAAAATGTTCATAAAAAAATGTTAATTTTTAAGAAACCATCAAAAGGATTTACATATTACTTTATTAAGCAACTAAACCGGTCAAGAGTGTAGAAATTATGTAGTTTGTAAGAAAAAAATGTTCAATCAAAAGAGACATATCTTGCCGTGTACTATTAATATTTATAAATAATAACGTAAACTTTATTAGTAGTTTACTTTCTAAAGATAAATATCAAAAACACAAAAAAATGTTCTCAATAATCCGGCGGAGTGCAAGCGTGGGACGCGCATCAAGGATTCCGTATCTCGTTTAAAAAGAAATAACTTTACTCATCACTTAGTTTATTTATTATAAGGATTTCCTAGCACAATAGATACTTAATAGTTTCTTATATAATTAAGTAGGGCGAAACAACGAATAAATATACACAATACGTAAGTAGGTGTATATTATAGCGAATATCTTGAAAACAATAACATTAAGAATCAATTGTAGTTCTATTACAATCATAATTTTGTGTTCAGTACTTGCAGAAATAAGAAGGAGAAACATATTTTTCGGATATTTTTGAGTAAATTTCTACCTAAAATTTGGAAATAAATATTCTGGAATCTCTTATAACTAGCTTGTCTGAACAATACCATGATGGTTTTTCGGCAAAAAAGATAAATTTCACAATAAATGCAGAATTTGTTTCTTCCCGAAAAATAATTATTACCTATCCATACCTTTGTAAAGTTTTCATATAATTGTTTGCCGTTGCAGATGAATCCGTGAGCAAACCCATTAGGATTTCCTTTACCTTTTTATGGTAAAATCCTTGTAAATTGACTACAATTCTTTTTTATTATTGCAAGTCTTTCTGCAACTCATAATATTTCGATCAATTTACAGCAAATACACTTTTAAAAACTCCTTTAGCTTTTTCCAAATTCAATGCCAAATGTGGGAAAAAACTTTTTAGCAGATTTAATTTGATGTCCATATCACGAATTCCGAATATTTTTTCCTTTGTCTTTTTTTATTTAATTAGTCTCCATAAGGAAATAAGCCAAATTGTATTTGCAAAATCAATTCAAGTGCAAAAGAAACTTGTCCGTGTTTCGGAAGAGGAACTTTATTAAATACTATAAAACGAACTGTTTTTAAATAAATATCAGCGTAAGAGTCAGAATCTGTGCATTAACTATATCGATATTTTATATAAATATCTCTTTATGCAGGTTTTTAAAAAAATAAGGTCCTGTTAGTTTACGTTTTGATAAATTAATTTCTTTTCACAGAAAATGTGACTGGTATTGCATTGTAAATTATGACCGGCTAAGTTTCTGGAAAATGATTAGGCCAATAGAGTGATAATTATATCTGTTACGATGAGATTTATTTGGAAAAATATTTAGCAGTAAATGTGCCAGATGGGGAAGTGTGGCCTCTGGTACGGATTAACTCGAAACAACTACTAGCTGAAACTAAATTTACTCTTGTCTTTGTGAATAATAACAGATAGAAAACAGAAAAAATCTCCGGATCGTTCACACTAGAGATATTTCTTATCATAAAAGGAAAGCTTTTTAATTTTTTTTGGAAAGAAGCAATCATTAATAGCAAACTCGAAATAAAGTAAACCGACATGACGTCTCAATTCTATTATCAGACCAAGTCATTCAAAACGACGTTACAGTATTAAATGAAATCTTCAAAAACTCGATTCAAAATAAACACAGTCATTACTAAATTAATATTACTACAGATATTGACGATGTTTAAAAATTATCACAACTCATGTTTGAAACATCAAAGCAGTGTGTCTCGGGCATAGACCTAATATATTCGTTGTATTTTAAGTCTCTGATGTCGCAATTAGAATAAGGTATAAAAAAAATCATTATAATCATCTTAATTCGTGCCCAGCAACTCAAAAAACCGCATGCAGTATCAATTTAATAATAACTTGTTTAACTCTGAAATATATTCCATGGGTCCACATCGGTTTGTGTTTAGATTCTACAATCAACGTTTTGAAATTTTGGTGTGATAATTAATAATGGATCATAAAATTTTTCTACCATTTATAGTTGGGATTCCTTAAGAATAGCTTCTACGTCAAAGTAGTACACTAATTTCTATTCATTGTTTACTCCACTTTTGCTTGAATTAAGCATGATTTTTACATACATATAATAATAGTAACAATTAAATTCAAGCACATATAATTACTTTACTTCTATTCCAAGGAACTGCACTAATTCATAATTGAGTAATTATTTGTTTATCGCAATTATTACCGTCGTCCCTTTTTTATAAGAAACGATCCCTTATCTTGTCAATAGATAAGCGTTATTGTTATATGATTTGTAATATTTTATCTGTGAAAAACATTTTTGGTAAATATTAATTATTTTAAAAGCGTACAAACTTATATAAAAATAGCAAAATAGAATAAATTCTTAACATATCCCACAGGAATAAGTATTTTCGAATAACCCTTGTCAATCTGTACTCTAATGAAACTATGCAAGTGATGTCTTTGTAAAATAAAGACATTTAGAAAAAAAAATTAGGGGACATAATAAAAGTGAGAGAAAACAAAAATATTGTTCTTGGAATATTGGTTTCTTTGTCTGTGAATATGCTTATTTGTTCGCGCATCACGCAAAACCCACAAGAGGTATTTTAATGAGATTTCTCTTGATTGATTTTGTTGACCTGGTCTGGATTAGGGTTACTTCATCTAGGCGACCAATTTCGAAAAATGGAGGGTAATTTGAAATCTTTATACAATTTCATTACTTTAAAAAATTTTTTTTATGCTTTTTATAAATGGCATCACTCGTGTTAATATTACAATTAATTAATTATATTTCGGAAAGGACCGACGAATAAAGTCGCAGACATTTTAGTAATAAATAAGTATTTGTAACTCTTCAGAAATTAAAAGTTAAAAAGATGTATGGCTTTTTCGTTTATTACAGTAAAATTTAACAAAATGTAATTTTATGAATTGTTCCCACTTTTTTTCCTGATAAACAGGAATATAAGGGATAAAGATACCCCTTGAAGTTAAGCAAATATAGACTGAAAATTAAACTACGATGTGCTTGTTATTAAATCACGAAGAAACATAAACTTATCCTACTTGCTATTAAAGGTTTTGCGAAAAACTTTATAAGAAGAAAAGATAAACGGGGTTTATTTTGCATAAGCCATTTATTTTGCTTAGTAGCATAGAGAAATTCTTCTAATGCTAGCAGTATCTTTATTGCAATGTGTCTGCATACTACATTTACCGTTGCTAATACTGATTACAATATTTATTTTAGTCTTATTTATATTCTTGATATATTTGTTTTGAAAACGTTGTATTTACTTAAAATAAAATCGTTTTTCGTAACAGGTGTGTGTGAAGTGATTGCCACTTTTTAAATAAGAAGGCCCGTCAGCGTGTTCAATTTTTGTAAATGGTGTCTATAAGACACGCAGATATAAAATCAGAAACACATTAGTATTTTACGTATTTTATTAGAACACTTACTTTCTAAATAAAAATATGTCAAATTTGTCAATATTAGTAATAAAAGCCTGAAATGAGATTGGCCTCTAAGTTATTTCTTTACAAATTATTTTTCAAAACTATTTCTAAATCATATGTGATGGGTCGCCTACTTCTAATATATCAACATTTCAATAGATATAATAAAAATAAATATACTACACTATTTTATATCTATTCCCAGAGGTACCTGACTGATTCTTATTATGTCATCTTCAAATTTCTTTTTAAAAATCTGTTATCATTTTAGGAAGGTACTTTATACAATGTTAAATCATATTTCAAAATCTCAACTTTTTTCTGCCTATTCACCCTGTCTATATAGTTTTTCTGCTGTAAATCTTTTAACTATTTTCTGACTCTAATAAAATTTTACATTTTTATTCAAGTCAACTCAATGCAAAAGATATATTAAATATAATTGACTTTTAATGTTCCGTACCTCAAAAGACCTTTTTATAAAAAACGCATAGAAGTATAAAGTGGAAATCAATATCTAATACTTAATTATACGGTCCTTGGAGTAGTAAAAAAATCAAGCTTCTAAGCCAATGCAATAAAAAAGGCCCTAAAAATACAACCATCTGTGCCGCATTTTTAACACTCGTGAGTAAATCAAAACTTATGGAGTACTTCCCGTTGACCTAGAATTATGAAATTTGGCAAAAAGAGATAAGGCCTCATAGCACATGTAAAGAAAAAATCGAAAACGAAAATTGTTAATTTTTATTTTTATAACATAAATCAATATATGTTTTAATTTGAAAAATCGCAATCGCTTTTGAACACGATAATCTGTAGATTAAAAAAATTTACGTAAAATAAAGGTTTGAATTATTTTTATATCCAAAAAATGTAGAAAAACAAAGAGAAGACTACAGTAGTAGTTTTTCTCAAATTAATTCTCTATATTATTTCCTTACGGGACTTTGTATTTCCCCTCTCCCTTCATACGTTTTTGTCTGAGTTAGGTTCCCATACAAAAAGTGTTTTATACCATCTCCCTTGCCTATATTTACCTCTATGGTTAGGATTCTTCATGCAACGCAGGAGGCATTTAGAGCTATTTCATGTATAACAATTTAAAGAATGGTATACCTAATTATAGATAAAATAAAAGTGAACCTTAGAATAAAATAATTTATACAGTTTTATGTTTTGTGCCTGTGAAGGGTATAACATACCTAATAGCGACATTATGTGTAAGGAACAGCGAAAAAAAAGTTAGAACAATATAGGTATAAAAGCATAAGCCGGTATTTTACATGTAGAGAATTAACTAATTTTTCACATAATTTATATGAGTGACGCATGTCACATCCAGTCACATTTTAACGTCAGTCGAGCTGAGACAAAACGTTTCCCCTTTATGAAACATGTTCATTTTCGTTGGAAAATTGTTATAAGTTCCGTCAAAAATCTCAGAAGCTTCAGCGGAAAGTCACGTAAACTTAAAAAAAGTCACTTTTCATGAGTGAGTTAATTTTAATTTAATTTTCGTAATATCTGTTACTTTTAAATTATCTCTTTGAAATTAACTAAATGTTAAGTAACGTACCGTGCTAGTACATTGATATCATCTTAAATTAAATTATGCAATATGATATTATCGAATATTTCGATAATATAAATTATTTATTACATTAAAATTTAACAATAATTTTATCGGTATTTGACGTGGTTTAAATAACGTACTAAACATTTTTTCTTAATCGTGTTAATTGTATTGCTGCAATACACTAAGATAAGTTTCGTGATATAACATTTTTTTTTCTAGAATTATAATTCCTAAATCTAAGTAAATTAAATTTTCAGTAGCAGCATATCAAATGTGGCAGAATATCAAAGAAAATATTTAGGTATTTAATGGTGTAATTTATGGTAAGCAAAATAATTATTAAATATATACAAAATGTCTCTCGGTATATCATTCTGTAAATGCCTTTTTTAAATATATTAATTATGTTCATACTTTAACAATGTCTAAATTACTTTCTACTATGACATTTTCTCAACTTTTTATTTGTATGATTATCATAATTCTCATGTTATATTAATTAACATATGTGTGATTTGTTAATTTTTATTTGAAAGTTCCCAAACAAGATACTTAGAGAAAAATGTATAAATATTTTACAATGTAATACTAATAAATTGTTACTCAAAAGAAAGAGTCACTTTGCGTTCAAAACTTTAAAACTAGTTGATTTGTGATAAAGGATATAAACGAATATTTAGATATAAAATTCGTCCGTTAAATTTGTACCGTGAACTATATGTGAGGGAATTAAAATTTAAAAACTAAAAAAAAACATTATATTTGGAATAAGCAGTAAAAAATGTTATCATTGATTTTGCAAATTGGTATCTGTCTCTATGGTACAGTGTATATATACATTTAGCGTGTTTTTAATATATAAATTTGAACACTCCCATACATAATACCTCATGGCATATATTTGTTTCCTTTTTAGACAAACCGCTGGTTTAAGAGACTTCCCCATATTATGTGGAATAAATAATAATATAATTCACAATTAAATGAAACCACGTGTTGTGGTATTATTTCTACTTTCGTTAAGTTCTTTACCACGACCTAGGTTTCGTTGTATTACAACATCTTCAGGTGGACTATTATGAAAGATTAACTCTTAGGAACATCCAATAGCATTTATATGTTTCAAACACAATAGCGGAAGCCGGGTTTGTGTGCGTTTTCCCACTGCTTATGTTAGGGAGTTTATTTTGGGGGAACGGTGGAGGTTTTATTATATTTCCGAGAGTTATACGATATACCAGTATTTTAGTTAGGGTAATAAATTCAATTGTTGTTTTTACATGAAGTTACACAATGCAAATCTTTCGGCGTATGTAATAAAATTAAATGGAAGTTATACTCCGTAATATATTTATACAAAAGCAAGGGTATCTGAAAGTTAGAACAAGGTTATACCACTAATTCTACAAATCTCCGGTTTTATTTATTCATATATTTATTTATTTATTTCCTTTATTTTTTTCTTATTTTCAATTTTTTATATAGTTATATTTATATGTGTATTTGGACTGAAACAATTAGAAGAGTACTGTAGTATCAATGTTGTATAATTATATTTAAGTTCAGAAGATATTAAGTATGGGTGATGATATTATTTTTAGTTGTTCATTTAATATATTAACCTTGATGTCTTTTTTATGTCCGTTTATTTCTAATGTTTCTAGGATATTAAGTTTATTAACTTTTGTATTTATTTGTAATATATAGGATGCATTATGACTATGAGGGTGATGTGTATTTTCAATGAGATGTGCCTGGTTTATTATTTGGCTAGCTGGCAATATGTTCTTTATATCTTGTAGTAAAATCTCTTCCTGTTTGACTCATATATACATTCACTTATCTACTAGTATAAATATATATTTGTGTATATGTGTATATATATATATATATATATATATATGTATATATATATATACATACATACATATATATGTAAATACTTTCGAAGTAGTATATTTCAAAGCATCTGAAAATTATTTTCCTTTTATAAAGATATGTTCACAGAGCCAGAAGAGAATGCGGAATTAAAAATATGTTTGAAAAGGAGTAGCCAAATGTTTACAAAAATTCACTCTGTTTACATTAAAATGTGGCTCTCTGGTTTACTAAACGCGTAGGTAGATGGACGATAAATATTGTACATATTTATACTAGTGACGGTAATAGACATTTTATTTTTATTATCACAGCGGAACTTAACTCACTCGATCCGGAATTGAGACCAATTTCGAAGAATTTGAAATCTTTATACAATTTTATTACTTTAAAATTTTTTTGTTGTTTTTATAAATGGCGTTACTCATATTAATATTACAATTAATTAATTATATTTCGGAAAGGACCGACGAATAAAGTCGCGGACATATTAATAATAAATAAGTATTTGCAACTCTTCAAAAATTAAAAGTTAAAAAGATGTATGGGTTTTTCGTTTATTACAGTAAAATATAACAAAATGTAATTTTATGAATTGTTTCATCTTTTTTCCTGATAAACAGGAATATAAGAGATAAAGATACCCCTTGGAGTTAAGCAAATATACGCTGAAAATTAAACTACGATGTGCTTCTTATTAAATCACGAAGAAAAATAAACTTATCCTACTTGCTATTAAAGGTTTTGCGAAAAACTTTCTAAGAAGAAAAGATAAATGGGGTTTATTTTGCATAAGCCATTTATTTTGCTTAGTAGCATAGAGACATTATTCAAATGCTAGCAGTATCTTTACTGCAATGTGTCTGTGTACTAGATTTACCGTTGTCGATACTGATTACTACATTTATTTTAGTCTTGTTTTATATTCTTGATATATTTGTTTCGAAAACGTTGTATTTACTTTAAAGCAAATGGTTTTTCGTAACAGGTGGGTGTGAAATGATTGCCAATTTAAGGTGGGTGTGAAGTGATTGCCAAAATAAGAAGGCCCGTCGGCGTGTTCAATTTTTGTAAATGGTGTCTATAAGACACGCAGATATAAAATCAGGAACAAATTAGTATTTTACTTATTTTATTAGAACATTTACTTTCTAAATAAAAATATGTCAAATTTGTCAATATTAGTAATAAAAGCCTGAAATGAGATTGGCCTCTAAGTTATTTCTTTACAAATTATTTTTCAAAACTATTTTTAAATCATATGCGATGGGTCGCCTACTTCTAATATATCAACATTTCAATAGATATAATAAAAATAAATATACTACACTATTTTATATCTATTCCCAGAGGTACCTGGCTGATTTTTATTATTTCATCTTCATATTTCTTTTCTAAAAATCTTTTATCATTTTGGGAAGGTATTTTATACGATGTTAAATCATATTTCAAAATCTCAACTCTTTTCTGCCTATTCACCCTGTCTATATAGTTTTTCTGCTGTAAATCTTTTAACTATTTTCTGACTCTAATAAAATTTTACATTTTTATTCAAGTCAACTCAATGCAAAACATATATTAAATATAATTGACTTTTAATGTTCCGTACCTCAAAGGACCTTTTTCTAAAAAACGCGTAAAAGTCTAGAGTGGAAATCAATATCTAATACTTAATTATACGGTCCTTGGAGTAGTAAAAAAATCAAGCTTCTAAGCCAATGCAATAAAAAAGGCCCTAAAAATATAATCATCTGTGCCGCATTTTTAACACTCGTGAGTAAATCAAAACTTATGGAGTACTTCCCGTTGACCTAGAATTATGAAATTTGGCAAAAAGAGATAAGGCCTCATAGCACATATAAAGAAAAAATCGATAACGAAAATCGTTAATTTTTATTTTTATAACATAAATCAATATATTTTTTAATTTGAAAAAGCGCAATCGCTTTTGAACACGATAATCTGTAGATTAAAAAGAATTATGTAAAATAAAGTTTTGAATTATTTTTATATCCAAAAAATGTAGAAAAACAAAGAAAAGACTACAGTAGTAGTTTTTCTCAAATTAATTCTCTATATTATTTCCTTACGGGACTTTGTATTTCCCCTCTCCCTTCATACGTTTTCGTCCGAGTTAGGTTCCCATACAAAAAGTGTTTTATACCATCTCCCTTGCCTATATTTACCTCTATGGTTAGGATTCTTCATGCAACGCAGGAGGCATTTAGAGCTATTTCATGTATAACAATTTAAAGAATGGTATACCTAATTATAGATAAAATAAAAGTGAAGCTTAGAATAACATAATTTATATAGTTTTATGTTTTGTGCCTGTGAAGGGTATAACATACCTAATAGCGACATTATGTGTAAGGAACAGCGAAAAAAAAGTTAGAACAATATAGGTATAAAAGTACAAGCCAGTATTTTACATGTAGAGAATTAACTAATTTTTCACATAATTTATATGAGTGCCGCATGTCACATCCAGTCACATTTTAACGTCAGTCGAGCTGAGACGAAACGTTTCCCCTTTATGAAACATGTTCATTTTCGTTGGAAGATTGTTATAAGTTCCTTCAAAAATCTCAGAAGCTTCAGCGGAAAGTCACGTAAACTTAAAAAAAGTCACTTTTCATGAGTGAGTTAATTTTAATTTAATTTTCGTAATATCTGTTACTTTTAAATTATTCACCCCCCTTTGAAAATAACTAAATGTTAAGTAATGTACCCTGCTAGTACATCGATATCATCTTAAACTAAATTATGCAATATGATATTATCGAATATTTTGATAATATAAATTATTTTTTACATTAAATTTTAACAATATTTTTTTGGTATGTACACTCATGTGGCCATTGCAAACTTTGACGTGGTTTATGTAACGTACTAAATATTTTTTCTTAATCGTGTTAATTGTATTGCTGCAATACACTAAGATAAGTTTCGTGATATAATACTTTTTTTTCTAGAACTATAATTCCTAAATCTAAGTAAATTAAATTTTCAGTAGCAGCATATCAAATGTGGCAGAATATCAAAGAAAATATTTAGGTATTTAATGATGTAATTTATGTTAAACAAAATAATTATTAAATATATACAAAATATCTCCCAGTTTATCATTCTGCAAATGCCTTTTTTTAATATATAAATTATGTTCATACTTCAACAATGTCAAAATTACTTTCTAGCGTGACATTTTCTCAACTTTTTATTTGTATGATTATCATAATTCTCATATTATATTAATTAATATATGTGTGACTTGTTAATTTTTATTTGAAATTTCCCAAACAAGATACTTAGAGAAAAATGTATTGCAATGTAATGCAATATAATGTTTTGCAATGTAATACTAATAAATTGTTACTAAAAAAAAGGGTCACTTTGCGTTCAAAACTTTAAAACTAATTGATTTGTGATAAACGAAAAAGGATATAAACGAATATTTAGATGTAAAATTCGTCCGTTAAATTTGTACCGTGAGCTATATGTCAGGGAATTAAAATTTAAAAACTAAAAAAAAATATTATATTTGGAATAAGCAGTAAAAAAATGTTGTCATTGATTTTGCAAATTGGTATCTGTCTCTATGGTACAGTGTATATATACATTTAGCGTGTTTTTGATATATAAATTTGAACACTCCCATACACAATACCTCATGGCATATATTTAACGAAGAAATTGGATATTTAGATATTCATTTGTTTCCTTTTTATACAAACCGCTGGTTTCAGAGACTTCCCCATATTATGTGGAATTAATAATAATATAATTCACAATTAAATGAAACTACGTGTTGTAGTATTATTTCTACTTTCGTTAAGCTCTTTACCACGACCTAGGTTTCCGTTGTATTACAACATCTTCAGGTGGGCTATTAGGAAAGATTAACTCTTGGAACATCCAATAACATTTATATGTTTCAAACACAATAGCGGAAGCCGGGTTTGTGTGAGTTTTCCCACTGATTATGTTAGTGAGTTTATTGTGGGGGACGGTGTACGTTTTATTATATTTCCGAGAGTTATACGTTATACCAGTATTTTAGTTAGGGTAATAAATTCAATTGTTGTTTTTACCTGAAGTTGTACAATGCAAATCTTTCGGCGTATGTAAGGGTATCTGAAAGTTAAAACAAGGTTATACCACTAATTCTACAAATATCTCCGGTTTTATTTATTCATATATTTATTAACGCTTTAATTAACACAATTTTTCATTGATTTTGCAAATTAGTATATATAAATATGGTTTTATTTATTCATATATTTATTTCCTTTATCTTTTTTTTATTTTCATTTTTTTTATACTCATATTTATATGTGTATTTGGGCTGAAACAATTTGAAGAGTACTGTAGTATCAATGTTGTATAATTATATTTAAGTCTAGAATATATTAAGTATGGATGATGATATTATATTTGATCGTTCATTTAATATATTAACCTTGGTGTCTTTTTTATGTCTGTTTATTTCTAATGTTTCTGGGATATTAAGTTTATTACCTTTTGTATTTATTTGTAATATATAGGGGGCATTATGAGTATGAGAGTGATGGGTATTTTCAATTAGATGTTTAGCAAAGTGAGATGTGTCTGGTTTATTATTTCGCCAGCTGGCAATGTGTTCTTTATATCTTGTAGTAGAAGCTCTTCCTGTTTGACCCATGTATACATTCACTTATCTACTAGTATAAATATATATGTGTATATATATATATATATATATATATATATATATATATATATATATATATATATACATATATATATACATATATATATATCTATATATATATATATATATATATATACATACATACATATATATGTAAATACTTTCGAAGTAGTATATTTCAAAGCATCTGAAAATTATTTTCCTTTTAAAAAGATGTGTTCACAGAGCCAGAAGAGAATGCGGAATTAAAAATATGTTTGAAAAGGAGTAGCCAAATGTTTACAAAAATTCACTCTGTTTACATTAAAATGTGGCTCTTTGGTTTACTAAATGCGTAGGTAGATGGACGATAAGTATTGTACATATGTATACCAGTGACGGTAATAGACATTTTATTTTAAATTTCATTGAAATGAGCTGTCAGACTCTTTTAAGGCATTTAAAATATCCTAAATTCTATATCTGTCTTTTAAACATTAAAACCCATTAATTAAAATTTTTAAATACTTTAATTAACGGATTACTGTTCATCGCTTCAACAATTAGGATGGGTAATAGGTACTTCCCCGATGATACAGTATATTTATACGCCTATTTCTCATATTTTTTTATAAAAGTAGGAATATGAGCTATTTATCAAAAATGATGATAAAAATATTCACCCAGCAAGGTACGTCACTAATTGAAATGGAATGCATGCAGCAATATATTTAGGACCTTAAAAAATATTCCGCCAATAAAATTTTTTACAAAACCAAATACAATTATTTATAAAATGGTAAAAGTTTTAGCAAATTGCACACAAACTTCTGATCTCACTCCTGCCTATACATTTTGAATTCGGAGAAAGCGCAATCGCTTTTGATCACGTCAATCTGTAGATTAGAAAAATTTATGTAAAATAAGTTTTCGAATTGTTTTTTAAATTGGCCGCTATAACATATTAAAAAAAAATGTTGAATCAAAACAAAGAATAGACTACAGTAGTAGTCTTTCTCAAATTTATTTTATATATTATTTCCTTACAGGACTTTGTATTTCTCTACCCTTCGTATGTTTTAGTAGGAGTTGGGTTACCATACAAAAAGTGTTTTATACCCTCTCCCTTGATTATATTTACCTTTATCGTTAGGATACTTCTTGCAACGCAAGAGGCATTTAGAGCTATGTAGAAATTGGGCTAGCTGCTTTCAGGAAAATATTAAATTATCGATAATTATATTGTTCTTTATTGTGCCACTGCACATCGAAATAATCCATATAAATGCACATTTCACTACTAAGTTGCAAAGTACCAACACCGCACATTTTGTATTTATTTTCAAGAATGCATATAGAAATTACCATTTCATGTATAACAATTTATAGAATCTTAGAAACTTAAAATAACATAATTTATATAGTTTTATGTTAACGTATTTATTTGAAGTTTATGTTGGTGTTTAATCATTTCATTGATAATTTTGTCGATGAAGTTAATTTTTGCTTAGTAAAATTGAATGCAATTTTGTATCGACCAAAATTTAGGGATTGCTCTTTTTACAATTCCATAGAATATTTAACATCTTATAATTTCATCTCATTTATCCATCCGTCTGCTATACATATATCGTAGGGCTGTAGCTCGGTAATTATTCAGTATATTGTGTTTATATTTTTTATTTTGCTAAATATCCATACATATTTAAAATTTTATCAAAAATGGCTGTAATTGAAAAATAAAGCACTTGGCTATAACCATTAATTATGTAGCAAATAACAATACTTTCAACGGTATATTGATATAACTTGTGCCTAGATGAAATCCAAAACTGCAAGACTTAACTTTATTAAACGAGACGAAAAAACTAACAATTATTTCAAAATATTTAACCATACACAACCATGAACTATTTTTATATTTCAATATTTTCTACAACAGTTTCAAATGACACTTTGGTGTAGTTATAATAGAAGACTTTGTTTCAATCAAATGTGCTTCCGTCGTCTGATATTGATATAAAACACTCTCAACGGGCGATCTCCAACAACAATACCAAATTTCCTTTTGAATTATTTGTAGACAATACGTTCCTCATAGGCACTTAACGGTTTAATATTTTAACTTAAAATTGTATCTGACACGCTTCGCATCTCGTGGCGTAAATTATTTTTGTTCTTTATCTACAAAATTTACGAAAGATATGATATACTTTACAGCCATTAAGACATTACGAATAATACATAAGTTGTATGTCAACCAGATAATCCATAATTGCGTGAAGTCCTAATGGAGTAAACATAACTTTCTCTATTATTAAACCAATATTACGGTTTAGTTTATAGTTACTTAATATCCAGATATATAGCTTTATTATTAACTTCTTTGTGTTAATTAAAGCGTTAGCAATATTGCATCCCTTAATATATCAAATATGCTTAACGTAAAAGACATTAGAGTATTTTGTTTTGAATTGGTAAAAATATGTTTTCATCTAGTTTAATCAAATATAGTATCCTTATACTTTCATAAATATCGATTAATACAATTTTGAAGTACGATTTAACTAAAATAAATTTAAATATATTTAATATATAAATAAGGAAAAATCAAATAGGATAAATAAAAGTTGTTCCCATGCGTGAATATTTTTTTTTATCAAAAAGAAAAGAAAATTTCGTTGTACACTTTCTGACAAAAAATTACGATCGGGCCAAACTGACGATGTTATTTCACTGTCGCTTCCATTCACGGTATCCTCGTCGTTCCATTCAGATTCCTGACGTATTCAAGGCCTTCCTTGTTTCCCTCGGGCTTTCGTCACGCATTAATTTGTTTGCTGATGATGATTCTCTTGAATAATTTAAAGGACAAAGAGAAAAAGTATTTAGTAGCCCGTTATATATTCTCCTATGGTTTGGAGATTTTATGAAATAGATAATAAACTAGGCTATGATGTAATTTTAAGAAAGAATTGTTAATGTTTTATTTCTTGTGAAACTTCATAATTGTAAAATAATAAAGATCAAATTTTCTTTTTACTATTTCATTACGAAACCATTTTCAATTTTCTTATTAAAGACAGGCATGAAATGGGAATACAGTAAAAAATATGAGAAATACATCTGTTTTTTCCTATATTATTATATATATATATATATATATATATATAGCATACATTAAGAAAGAGATTGTCCGATTTGCATATTCTCTCTCACAAAAATTGAACCCTAGTTAGATAAGGAGAGGCATTATCAAAGCGATTTGTAATAGAGTATTATTTGGTCATCGTTGCTTACCCTGCTTTTGATGGAAACATGATTACATAAATAGACTGGCACCCTAAGCTATGCATAAAATATTACAATTTTTTTACAAGAGATGATGTGAGTAATGATATGTAAAAAGAATTGATGTCATGTTTTAACCACTTATATTTATTTGGGTATAGCAGTTAGTATAAGAAATAAGCATAGCGACTTTAGGAAAAAAATTAGCCATTTCAGTATGTGTAATTAGAGGTCGTAAGTTTAAAACTCCGATGGGGATAAAAAAAATTATAACCAAATATACGTTCGTCTGCGTTTAACTTCATGCCATACACATTTCGCCTCTCACTAAAACAAATTATATAGCAGCGATTAACGTTACATTAAAAGATAAATATTGGACGTTTTGTTTTCAATTAAATTATTCATAATGACACGACGTTGATATCACGATGAATGATTTAATATTTATGTGTAACTTGCATAAATGCAGAAGAACTTGTATATACCCGGAAAGTGCAGAAATTGTATTTGCACATTCTTTTTAGGAAAGCAGCAATTATCTCTGCAACTTATTCTCTGCATTATTGAGTTAATAACTTCTATTTTCACAATTAAATGAAACTACTTGATGTAGTATTATTCCTACTTTCTTTAAGTTCTTTACCATGACCTAGGTTTCGTTGTATTACAACATCTTTAGGTGGGCTATTAGGAAAGGTTTTCGCTAATAGCCCACCTAAACATGTAATACAACGAAACCGAAGGTCGTGGTAAAGAACTTAAAGAAAGTAGAAATAATACTACATCACGTAGTTTCATTTAATTGTGAATAATGAATTTCTACAAAATTTACGCCAAATATATTCAATATTCAACTTCTATTTTATCGTTTTCTGATAATCAATGCCATTAAAAAAATTATCGTCATTTTTTTCTCTCTTTTATCATATGTGTCGTTCGATGTCTGATTATTCGAGCGAGTAAAACGACCATCTTCATATATAACTCATATAATTTTTCAGGCAAGGCTGGAATTTAAAATATGCGTACACGCTGGCGAAAATTCATCGATAAAGATGGTACTTATGCAATTGAATATTAATATTATTATGTGGATTTTATTTAATTTCTTTGAATATTTTATACCAGGACAATATTACCTTAGGACTGAATATTTTTCACAACAAATAATTATTGCAATTATTTTACACTATCCTTTATTCCCAAATTCGTTTACGTTTATGGGCATAGAGAAAATGCGTAAATGTTATATACAGTATATATATATATTTTTTTTTATTTCTTATCTTTATTTTATTTTCTGTTTTAATACTTTCCCATTTACGTATTATTCCGTTCTTAATTTTTTTACGTTTTTCTAGTATCTAATAATTTTTTTTAGAATTTCCACTCTGAACGCGACCAGGCAAATAGTTGCCCACGAGAAAGCACCCTTACCACAAATCGATTTCAAATCAAAGTTTCACTGGGAACTACAGCCATTTGAAAGTGAGTAGTAGATAGTTCATAATCATTGGGATAAGTGGAATATGTGCTTATGCAACGCTCGCTAGCTAGTAAATACTCTAATGTAGCCAATGTAGCCGCATTTTAGCTAGTAGATTGCAAGTGAATCAAATATTAGGATTCATACGGTATTTTTTCAAAGGAAGATAAAATTAAATGGAGGAAAAATTTTAGTGTACACCCGAGAGTTATTTTTTTAACATTTGGACTTCCATTACAAACTTCCAGAAAAATCAGCAAAGAACTAATGATATTAACATTTTTCAGTTCTATTAACTTGTTTAGGGCGTTTACTTTCTTAAAACACAAATCCCCGTAGTGTCACTGCGGGGTAGGAGGAAATAAGGAACACTAATTCTTGAATGAGTCGGATTTCCGTTGTTTTCGTGATGTTGCTATTTTCCCATATCTTCTTCAGCCTGTCTATAATAGACCCAGTAAAACGTCAGGACATCCGCCATACAACTTTCTCACGTTCTCTAGTTGTGTGCTTTCAGAGGAGTTAATTTTGTACGGTCCAGAATCATAAATTTCATCTTGTAATTAATTTTTGTAAGTTTCAGGATGCTTGAATTATCTTGAAATGAGTTTCAAGTATACTAATTAATCCATTCTCCAACGACTCGGTATCAGGCAGCCTTGACTCAATATTGTATAAAATCATATAACGACATTAAACGAGCACGGTCATGGCGTGCCAAATGATAGTATTCTACACCTGATGGCATAGGGTAATGTGGAAGGTACCAGATTATGTGGAATAGTACCGATAAGATTGATAGATTAGGCCAAGAGAGCCATGGACGTACACCTAGAGGAGTGCACTGGGAGAACAGTTGACAGAGAGGAACGGCACATATCTTGTGGCGCATCACTCATATTCTACCCACTTGACACGAGAGTCACAAAGAAGAAATTTATCTGATGTTTATATGTTTAAAATCGTTGTAAATATATTGCTATTTGTGATTATTAAAATTAGCATTTCATGTAATCAAAATTAGCAGTAGAGAACAAACAATTTTCTGGAATGTAGATATTATTCAAGCAACCCGGGATTATGGTTACGTAGACACAGCTTTCTAGATTATTTATTTAGTTTTCTCATATCAATTTTAGGTAAAATTTAATAAGGCGCAGAATTAAATATTATTTGGCTTACTATCTCAATACATACGTTTACAAATTCTAATCATATCGGCTGTAAGCAGCAAAACAGTAAATTTTACTATGACTTGTGGTATCAGCTTAATCTAGTATTTTATATACCGAACATTTTATTTATGTAATAATTTTCACGGAATATTAACCCCATAACACTTTTTGCCGACCTAATTAGTTCACACAAATTAAAAGTCCCTTGTGATTTTCAAGAATATCTTCTAATCAAAATCATAGCAGTTTGATATATCAGCTTAATTGTTATTAAAATGTAAATATATAAATATACTAAAAGTTTTGTTATTTATTATTATAAGTAAAAAACGTCCTTAAACTTGATTATTTTAATTATCATGCCCTCTCATAAATATCATGTGGAGCAGAGACTCTGGTTAATATTAAAATACATAAGACAATTTGCGAGTAAATAGTAGGTACCAGAGGAGCGACAGAATTACTGTATCTCTCACAAAAATACGTGGTTCATTGCGAGTGATGAAAAAAACGTGACAACCGATCAATTACAATGGTAATTAAAATTACAATGGTAATAAATAACGGTTTTGCAATTTACCATTGTAAATGGTACAATGGTAAATTGCAAAACCGTTTAACCCGTAAGTTCAAGTGTAGACATTGTAAGACACGACTAGAATGTACTCGAAAACAGCGATCGCGATTCATATATCGTAACTCGCATTACATTACCCGCAAGTAATAAACGTAGGCCAGAAAAGTAAATATAAAACGAGCGGCTAAATGTACGCTGCAGAGCGTACAATTATAAGGCTCTTGAAGCGAGGGCGGACACCGCGAGACGGGGCGGTAACAAGAACATGGGGGCGGCCGCCGCTTTAGCCGCGACTCTCGCGTTCTCCCTTTGGTGGAGCAGATATTTCTAAAAATATAATTATATTTTAACAATGCATGGTCGCCTTTTGATACATTGAAGCGTCTCGTAGAAAGGTCGGGACGGAATGCGTAGTGGCGTTCGAAAGAAATATTTTCATGTGAACTCGAGCTTACACCTCCTATGACAGTTGTACTTTTCACTATTTGTAATAAAACATATTCGTATATTCATGAAACATAAACATTTGGGAAGATGTAAAATTAAATTTCCATTCACCTGCTGTATTTTTTTCTTTTACGTATGGTTCGTAAAACGTACTGTTTAAAGGTAAAGTTGCATCTTTACGTATTAACAGTCTTACATCATGACATGAGAAATATTTTTTTTACGAATGGTGCTTGAATTGGTATAATGTGTTTTCATATAAAAATGTAATCTGAATTTAAATGTTGCCGTTATTTTAATAGTTTCGACGTAAATACAGAGAGAATTTTAATTTACCAATTCATAATTTTGATAGCTTGTTTTCGGTAATATTTTATTATATTTTTTTAATATATATTACAACTATATATAATTTAAATTTGTACAGCGGTCACTTTTTAAAAGAAAATCTTATATGTGACGAATGGCCCAGAAAAAAATTTAAAGTTTACTTTAAAAATATTATTTTCTATATGTTAAATGTGAATAAATTTTTTTTTTAATGAAACGTGATGTAATTATTGAATAACCCTAATTATAATCAGTTCTACTAAAAAATAGTCACAGCTTAGGAGCAATGATGATACTGAAGATTATGGTATTATTCTACAGTATAAAAGGTATAACATTAGAATACATGTAATCTAATAGGATTTTGTTTGATAAAAGTGGGTTAACAATATTAATAGTTTGTTTAACTATAAACTTTTGTCTCTTTTCTTAGTTAAAGTTAAATGAAGTAATAAAATAATTAAAGTAATTATTAACACACCTTATCCCGTTAATGAGTTTTAATGTGATATTAGAACGGTGTAATTACTCGTACATTTAAAGCGTGCTGCACAAAATATTGAGACCACAAGTGTTTTTCGATAGAAACCAAGAAGCTTTTGATGTCCTATAAATTGAAGGAAAGAAATTGTAAAAATATATTATATTTATTTTTCTATTGTACTTAACATACGAATTCATAAAACAAACTAGTTTTTACAGGACCAATCTCTTAGTCAACCGAACGAACAAGTAATAAAATATATTATGTATTATCAACGATAGCAACAGATCGTGGATACAATCGCAAAATAAAAGTAACAAGCAAGGATACAGTCATAATGAGCAAACTAACAAAAATAAGGAAAAACAAAAATTATTTAAAAAATATGGGAAGTAGCAGAAAATGTATACATATATACATATACACACATATGTTCTATATATCGACAAGAATAAAACAAATGGTCACGATTTAGGAGAAAAAGCCAGGGAGGGAATGATAGACTGTTTCGAATTGGAGATACAAAATATTTTTTTTTTATTTTGGATGTCTGAAGTGATGGCGCATTCTGAATATCACGGCCCAACTTATTCTAGAATTTGGCAGTATAATCAATGTATCACGTTTGAAAACAAGTAAAATCAGAAGAGTTTTAGAACGATGTCCAAAGCAATGCAACTAATGCTGAGAACCTAGTCTTAAAACAAACCGGATAATACGTAAGAAAAAAAAAATTAAAGTGATTTCATCACATTGAACTTAATATATAAGGGCATGTATCAAATCGTCAATGCAGAGAAAACACGAATATGAAAGGGTTAAGGTAGAGAAATAAGGAATGTTTTAAGATAGAGAAATATTGCAATATCACCTAACTGTGTATCTTGTCTAAGAATAAAATGGCGTAGAGATAAAAAAGATAAAAAAATTAAGAAAACTTAGTGTTTTATAAGTTTAACCATGTTACCAGTTTTAAACGTAGTGTGCTTGTGTCAACGACTCTCTGAAAAACAAATTTCCGACAGGCGATGGAAAAAAAAGCACACTCACTCAATTTTTGAGTTGCTTTCAGCCTGAGACTATCTATATCGCAGTCTAGCATACCAGCAAAATTATCTACATGCATACAGTATTCTGTGTTAGAAACGTAAAGCCTGTTAAACAACATTTTCTTAAGCCAAGACAGACTAAAAACATGGCACAGGCGGCGCATATAAATGTACTACTGCTTACTCTTAAGTATGGAAATTAGACATGGGTGTAGTAGAATGAAGATAAAAAGAAAAGAAAAAATAAAAAGACATACGCTCAAGTCATTGAAAGCAACCGCTTTGTGTAAATCACATACATTCGAATAAGGACAAAAGCCTAAAAAGAACTAAACAGAAACTTTTAAATTTTTTTAGTGAAACCAGAAATGTACACTCGCGTTTGTAATTTTTTATTGAGTAAATAACTATAAGAAGAAAAAAAATTTAAAAAACAGGTAAAATGTAGCACTCACCTGTGCGAATGTGTTTGTATTTAAAAGAGGATTGAATCGTTGAGATTGAAACTTGATACCGATTTCAAATGGGCAGGGTTTTGCAATTTTATTTATGTTCAGATACGACGTTGCACCGCAAAAGTTCAAACTGGTTACTAGTATTTTCATTATTTACTCTTTAGTGCGCTTCTCATTTGGTAGTCATTTGGAGTTAGTTTATTTTTTTTGTAAAAAGTTTTATTATTGTTAACTAATCGTTAGAAAAATTTCATGAAAATTGGTTAAGAATATAAAGATACGGGCAGGCCAACAGATGGAGACGCTTATAAGTTAAGATAAAACATTTCAAAAGTGTAATAATTTTCCAAGGAGTTTTGAAGGTTGAAAAATATTTATAAAAGTTGAATAAATCTTATAAAATTACCCAAGCTATAAATACTTTTAATGTCAAAATTCAAGGCAGACGCGCTAGTCGGTAATAAAGTACCCAGCAATAAATGAGCTAAAGTGTATGAGGCTATATAGCTTTATATATTGATGTATTGTTTTTTAAATATTTTTTTCAACTAATATATTCCTAAAATATTCCACCCATTTATATACATTATCTGTCGTTATTAAAATTGTCAAAATACTGGAAACTTGCATCAACATATTTTTCTTTCACAGGGAATGTATTGGTAAATTTGCTAGCTTGCGTAAATAAATTCAGCTGTTAAATTTATTTTAGTGTTATAAACTAAACAACTAGCCACTAAGTTATATCAAAAGACAAATATTACAGATAAAAAAATTTTTTTTTGCTGTTCCGTACCTCAAAAGGAAAAACGGAACACTTACAAGATCAGTGACGTGCCAACGTCAATCACAGTCGTATTTCTCAGAAACCGCCTGACGTAGGAACTTGAGCTTGGTAATAATAATATAACATATTAACTCAAAACTATTCACTTGTAAATATTAAGTTCAGGGGGGGTGGTGCTAATTACTCAATTTAATTTTTTTTTTAATTTCTCATAATTTAGATTATATTTTGAAAGGACTACTTATAATGGTCATAAGAATATTTTTTTTTATAAATATTGGTATATTTTAAATCTTCAACAGCGTACCGAAAAAAGAGCAAAAAAAATTGTACCCTTATTTCCGAAACTGATGAAGGGAAAATTATGAAAAATATATGAATTTTAAGAAGCCCGTGTAAAGGTTGTAGAAAAACTGTAGCGATAATTCTAGACGTCATATTTTTTGTGAATATACTACGTTTCACCGACTTGAAACCGGTACGGTTTTAAGTCGGTGAAACGTACATTAGGCAATATATTTACGATTTTTTGTATTCACAGAGGGTATTCTCAGAAACCGTGCGACGTCTGCGTTACATGGTTTGTGACAACTTGAAATTTGGTATAGTAACACTAATTTTTAAACAACGTTCTTTACACCAACCAACTTTTTTAAAATTTCTAACTTAGATTTAATAAAGATGTAAATAAAAGTGCTCAAATTTTATTCTAAAGGTCTTTATTTTTTTTTCAATTTAAAATATCAGTCGGGATATTATTTAAATTGGTTTTTATGTAAAATACGGACATTTTTGTCAAAACTGAAATTTTATATTTAAAATGATATTGCAAAAAATGTGAAAAAAAGAGATATTCCCCTCCCCTTTATTTCCGAAAGTACTAAGCTAAAATTTTAAAAAATACAGTTGTTAAAATCTGACCAGAAGACTACAGGAAGACTGTAGTTATTATCTTAAATTTTATATTTTTTTAAATAGGTACCATGTTTTTACGCCTGTGAAAGATACAGTAGGCCATATATTTCCGTTGTGAAAAATAAAATTTTTAAATAATTTACTAGAAATACTATGTACCCTTAATTATTTATTATGAATAAATACGTACAGAATGGGAAGGCATATTGTGAGTTCTACTCATACGTAACAGGGCTTTCTGTCCCCTTTCATCTGGTGCAAAATACCAATAAACGAACGATTTAATTGTTACCAATTTGGCAGATATTTCTTCAAGATCGGCCTAGCAGTTATTGAGATATCTGTACATTAAACAGTTACTTGATCGAATAAAATATAGTTACTAATTAAAAAACATAACTCGGCAAATATTTACCTTTCAGCACTTAAGTTACAGTTTCCAATAACTCTGTTAATATTTCTTTTAAATTTGCAATAACTCCGTAATGTATATCCTTTGTTAAATGCATAGAATACCTGAGCAAACACAATACGCTCAACAAGTCTCCTAATCCTGTTTAGGATTTCAACGATACTTACTTTTGTAGTGTATATAAATTTCTAAATAAAAAAATATCTTCTTACCAATATACGTCAAGATTTGGATTATAATGCGATGAAATATGATTTTATGATAATATGCATTCGAAAAGTTGGTTTTTCCTTTTTTAAATAAGAAAGATTTGGGTTATAACCCTGTGAAATATGCTGTTATGAAAATACTCATTCGCTTGTATCTTATCCACCTGCAGACGATAAATGGCTCTTCATATTAGCCCACTTATACAAGTATCGGGATAAGGAAGGCAGGTATCGATGTAGGAAAGTGATCGCGATTGGGTGAATCGTCAAAGGTGATAGTCCAGGTGTCACTGGCAGCCCACCTTAGCCACTCGAGTACCCTCTAGCCGCGAACCAGCCGCCGATGTTTACTTATTGAATTATATTTCGTCTTTTATAATCCGCTTTCAAGCTGTCGAGGGCTAAACAGCGCTTTAAACCGATTTAATTATGAAGATAAAAGAAAACGGATTTTAAGGGAATACTTATCCATGTTTAATGGAGTTTAATCACTTTCACGGCATGTTGTTTCGTCTTTTTACGGACCTAGAGATTAATTCAATTATTTCAGATACCCAGAGTACCTCAGTATGCATCGCTTTTGCTCTGTTGATGCGCAACGCAAAATGCGTTATATTCCGTTGTTTTTAAAAAACAAAACTTAGCTTCTGTTTTATTAGTGAGATGTGGCGAAGAACGTTATTGCTGCAAACAATTTGTTTATTATAAAATAAAAACTATTAAGATCCTCTGATGGGGTTTCATAAAATATTGTGTTTTGAGCAACTAAGTTGATCAAGAGTGACTTGGATTTGTTTGCTGAAAATTCTGCCATTAGCTTTAAGAAAATATTAGGTTTACAAAAGTAATATATCTTACTGGGTATGGTCGACATTTAGTTAATTTTTTTATTAGTTAATATTCTAAACACGAATATCAAAAATATAAAAAAAATTTTAAGAAATCCAGCGAAATGCAAATATGGAACGCGCATCGAAGATTCCGTTTCAATTGAAGTTTCTTTATTTGCTAATTACTTACCATAACAATTTCCTAGCGTTATAAATAGTTAGTTGTTCCTTATATAATTATGTAGGGGATATACATCCCCATATTATCAGATATGTACAGGGGATATATATTTATATATATTATAGAACCATAATTATAGTTTTCTTACATCCATAAGTTTATATTGAGTATCGAGCTTCCGTTTTAAGTGACGTTTCTATATTTACTCATTACTTACCATAAGGATTACCTAGCGCAATAAATAAAAGTTGTTCCTTGTATAATTAAGTAGGGGACATATATATTACCAAATACATACAGGGAACATATATATTATAATATCATTATTATAGTTCTCTTACAACAAGAAGTGTATGTTTAGTTCTTTCAGAAATAAGAAAGGAAACTAATCTTTTGTATATTTTTAATAAATTTTTGAAGATGTGCTAAATAAAATTATGAAAAAAAAGTGTTTTTGAGACCATCTTAATTAGCTCTTTCAAGTGATAGCATGCTAAGTGTGCTCTAGTTCCCAATATGCCGATAGATTTTAACTGATTCTCATGAGGTCTTTTAGCATTTTGCAAAATTGAATACAAAATTAAAGAGAAAAACTACTCAGCAGCTTTGATTGAATACCTGTATATTTTTATTAATAAAAAAATATTTCCAAATTTTGCTCTATATATAATCGTTTATTTTTCCTTTGTCTTTTTTTGTTTAAATAGTTTCCACGAGCAAATTAGCAAAATCGTATTTGCAAAATCGATCTAAGTGCAAAAACTTTATCCCTATTTTAGAAGACATATAGCATTTAATGAAGAAACGAACTGTATTAAAACATCAAAACAATAAATATTTGCGTAAACAGCGGAGTCTGTGTATCAACAATATCGATATTTGGTATACCTTTCTCTTTATACAAGTTCCCAAAAATTTTAAGTCATGCCAGATTATATTTTAATTAACATTAACAAACAAATTATGAGTAATATTTTCCTAGAAAATATGATTGTTATTTTATTGTAAGTTTTTTTTGGTACATATCTTCTTGCGTCCAAGGTTCCTTCCTCTTTGCTAAGAGCGGTAACGATCAGGACAAACTCTTTGACCTGTTAAGGTCTCTCGAAAACTATTAAGCCGGCATGGCAAGAAAATCTTATGTTACAACCCGATTTATTTCCATAAAAAATGAGCAAAAATTGAGCCAGATGATATAGGAACCTCTGGTACGGTATTAACTCAAATCGACTATTGGTTCAAATTAAATTTATGATTGTCTCTGGGAATTAGCATAGATGAAACGCAGAAAAAATTCCGGAAACACTCATTCCTTAGCTGTTCTCGAGACATTTTTTTTTTGTTCTGTCAGAAAGAAGCAATTAGCAATAGCGAGCTCGAAATAAGATAAACGAACAGCGTGTCTCGTTTATATTATCATACCAGCCCTTCAAAACGACACTAGGTTAATAAAGGAGATCTATAAAAACATAATTTAAAATATACGCGATCATTTCTGTATTAATATTACTACACCTTTTTACAATTATACTGCCACCCTTCTAAAATTATATTGCCACCGTTTAATAAATATTACAACTCATGACTGATAGTTGGGAACAGTGTGTCTCGAGATTGGGGTACAGTGTGTCTTCTTTTGTGCTCAGCGAGCCATAAAAGCCGCATGCAGTACCAACTTAATAAAAATTGTATAATTCAGAAGTATATGCCATGGGCTCAGATCGGGTCCCTTCTGGGTTCTACGTTCAAAGATTCGAAGTTATGGCCCTAAACTCATAAAACTTTGCTATTTTATGATTTGAGGTTTGGATTCGTAAAGAATGAATTCTATGTCGAAGTTGCACACTATTTTTAATCCATTTTTTATTCCACTTCTGAATCAATTAATATCCAGAGATTATTTTTATATAGGTATTATAGCAGTAACAAAAGAAATTAATTAGAAATAACTCCTTCATTTCTATTTCAAGAAGCTGCCACATTTAATTTTTGTGTAATTATTTATTTTTCGTAATTTTTACCGTTGTCCATTTTTTTCAATCTTCGTTTAAAATAATGGTTATATGACTTGTAATATTTTAATAATGGATATCATTTGAGGCAAATGTTCAGTATTTCATAAATGTACAAACGTACATTAAAAAGAGTAAAATACAATAAATTTTTGTATAACCCAGAGGAACAAGTATTTTCGAGGACCACTTATCAATTTATATTTTTAATAAAACTATAATCGGTCTGCCTGTCAAATAATAACATTAAGGAAAAACATATTTAGTTGACATAAACAGGTAATAGAAAACGAATATATTGTTTTTTGAATATTGGTTTCTTTGTTGATGAGTATGTTTGTTAGCGCGTCAAGTTAATATATACTAAGATTGCAAAAGAAGTATAAAGTAAATGTAGTAGTCAGCGTCTGCAACTATAAACGTAGTACGCAGACACTGTAATATAGATACTGCTAGCATTTGAAACATTTCTCTAAACTACTATGCAAACTAGATGGTTTATGCAAAATAAACCCTATTTAATTTTTCTTGTAATAAAGTTTTTCGCAAAATCTTTATTACCGAGTGAAATGAGCTTATTTTTCTTAGAAATTTACTGAGTAACTTATTGTAGTTTCTTTTTCAGTCTATATTTGCTTATTTATCTCAAGAGGCATCATTATAATTTTTATTCTGTTGGTGAGGAAATAAGTTAAATTGTATTACACAATTAATTTTATTTGTTTCTAAATTGCATTGTAGAGATTCTTTTATTATATAATTTTATTCTGTAACTATATAATTTTAAGGTTCCGTTTACTTTATCTCTAGCAAATAGCTTTTTGTAATATGTGTTTTTGAAATGATCGCCACTTGTTGAAGAAAGAGATCCGTTTGCACGTTAATTTATTGTAAATATTGACTATAATATATAACACGTGACCATGTACTTTCCTAATATAGATATATATGTAATACTATATATATATATATATATATATATATATATATATATATATATATATATATATATATATATATGTCTATATATATATATATATATATATATATATATATATATATATATATATATATATATATATATAAGTATACATATATCCACAATATTTGGATAAGGGTTCTATAAAAATTATATATCCAGGAATAAAGTAAAAGTTTTTGAAGATAGAAAGTAGTAGCTACCATTTGTTCTAGATGCAATAAATTTATGGTCGTTTGATACAATCTGTTTGATACAAAAATATTGAAATTATTAACTAATGTCTTACAAACAAAAGCTAAAGATTTTTCATAATTCTTTAAAAAACATATTGCGGGAATTTTTAACATAAATTTGTATTTTACTTTCAACACTGCTTATTGTTATATTTCTCACAAATATTAGTTATTGTCAGACAGCAAAAAGAAAATATTCAATTTTTAAACGTAATGTTTTTTTAAATTTTTACTAAATCTTTTTATGTTTATTAAGGGCCCATTAAAAGTTGATAAAAATTATAAAATAAAATATATAATATTTCCTTCTAACAACGTTCTTTGTCCTTTTGCCCAGAGGAAGGTGCAAAACTTGCTGTGCCATCGTAAGAATTTTGGAATTTTCACAAATTTTGTCTTATTTTGGGCCATTTAGGATTGCAGGGGAATGTAATGAACAAATCTAGCGTCCAAAACGCCACACATACGTCGTAGCATCTTGAGTTTATTCATGCATATAGAGAGTTCCACTAGCAAAAGAAGACAGCAATACAACCATATTTACCCGCTCTAAAAACTTTACAACAGTTCTTATTATGGCGTCTTTGGACATAGTCTTCACTACTTAGATTTCTTTGGTTGTTATGAATAAAATAAAATTAAATTTTTGGTTGTTATGAAAAAAAGAAAATTTATATAAAATACTTTGAACGATATTAGATAACGTTCTCCATGTAGTTGTAAAATTCGGAAGCAAATATTGTATAGTGAAGCGAACTTCTGAAGCGAACATGCTTTTATCGAGAGAAGTTTTAATTTTAACGTCGCGCTTAAGTACGTTGACGTGATAGCCGTCTTTCAATGATAAAATATCAGAGGATATTGTAAAGTGTCTTAGAAGTGGTACATCTCACCAATTTTTTACTTCTGTTATAAAGAAAGATATTTTCTTTTTTTTTATTCTCTCTGTCAATGACCACCAGAATTATAACCTATGTGTTCTCCAGAGAACTCTTTGTCAGTATCGATCAGAATCTGGATCTTTTTCTTGGCCTTAACCCGACGAGCGTAAGGTTAGAATATGTAACACGGAGCGCCAAGTGGGTATAACACACCCTGATAGTAATTTTGAGATTTTAATACAATATTATTTTTATAACTTATTTTATTGAGTACTAAATTAATATTTACTTCTATTTTGAACTATATTTATAGATGAAATGAAAAAATAAATGAGATATATTATTTATTAAGGGAACTAAGTAAATGGACAATTTAAACTTATATTTATTGTTTAAGGCACATAGTCATCACTTTTTGTCAAAAATATAGAAACAAAAACAACATAAAGTATTTTTTCTTCTAATAAACTAAACGTCAAAATAAAATAATACTTTTATCTTATCAGAAAACTAATAAAAATGACTTATTCATCATTAGATCTAGTGCACTTATCACAGACAAAAATGGCATGTTCCATACATAAATAACGCTTACATTAATAACAAACTAAATACGTTTTACGATCTTTTTTTGTAGGACATACTTCACATCTCCTTATTATTCTGGCTACTTTTTGTGCAGGATTTGAAGATTCACCAACATGATCTTGGATCCTTTTACGAAGTTCTATTGGTAAATGGAGGTTTTCCTTTCTGTTGCCTAAATGTTCTGAAATCAATTCTATTCCTAAATCTCTGATGAAATCTCTACGCTTCACTGGCGAGTTATTCTTATTAGCTTTATAGATTATCATGCTATTTAAACCTGACATATTCAAAATGGCATAAAAAATTACCATTGGCCATCTTTTTGTATTGCGTGAAACATCATAATTGCTACATAATTGGTCCACAACATCTACACCTCCTTTCGTTTGGTTGTAAAATGTAATCATTTCAGGCTTTTATTTCTCTAAACATGTAGGATTAATCTTATCATCATGGTGTAATGTCGACATCATCAAGACCACCTTATTTTTTTTTGGCACATAAGATGCTAAAGAGATACCATTTTAAAAACCAAATTCAGTGCTTGGTATATCTCTGTTACGTTTTTCGAGCATTTTCTTTGGAATTTCAGGCTTATTTTTGCGAACAGTCCCTGTGCTCGTCAAACGATGTTCCTTCAGCAAATGTAACAACAATGGATAGCTAGTAAACCAGTTATCAAAGGTTACATTGCGGTTAGTCTTTGAAATTGGAGCTACGAGCCTATCTACAACGTCAATGACTTTATGACTAAGTGCGTACGGACCTGATGGCTGTTTTCCCGGGTAAATTTCAAGATTAATAGTGTAAAACGATCTCGAGTCCACTAAAGCGAAAATTTTCAAACCATATTTGCTGGGTTTGTTCGGCATGTACTGGCGAAAACTGCAACGGCCACAAAATGATGGAAGTTGTTCATCAATAGTAGTGTACTTAGATGGTGTATATGTAGACCGACAACATGCAACAAACTTTTCAAAAATGGAACGAACAGCAGGCAAATTGTCAATACGTTTTCGTTCTTGACGTGTAGTCTTGTCATCAAATCGTAAACAATTCTGAATAAATTGAAATATATTTAGTGTCATAGTTGTTCCAAATATCTCGATTCCAGATCCATCACTCCTCCACAAATCTTTAAAATTTAGATGATTCGATTTGAAACGCCCAGCTAAATACAACAGTCCAATAAAAGCTTTCAATTCTGCTGTGGTAACATCAGCCATCACATATGTCTTTGAGTGACTATTTTGGCATGTCACTCGTCTGACACCAGTTTGAATGTTTGTGTGACTTACTATTTCTTGCAAAATGTCATTAGTAATAAATAGGCTCCAACACTCACCAGCTGTTTTCGCATTTTGTCCAATAGGTTTTACGCCTTGCTTTTCTCTGATAATATTTTCCGACCTAGTACTTACGTTAGACCTTTTTGGTACTGTAAACCATTTTGTTCCATTCTTCCCTAACAAATAGCTACCATTACCGTCGCCATCACTATTTTCTAATTCTGCCCCCTGTTCTGCGTTATCTAACTCCTGCTCTGTCTCACTTTCACAGCTTCTTTCACTAACATTGTTCACTGATCGTTGTCACTGCCGGATTCGTCAGAAGAACTAACTTCAGCTTCTTCGAAAAGTCGTAATAACCTACTTTGGTTATCTTCGTACGACATTGTAAATATGTAGCCTGAAAATAAAACAAAACAAAGCAGGAAATTATAAAAACAAAATAAAATAAGTCTGCTCAAATTCGTTACGTGCAGCGTAAGGTGGGTTCAACGCACCCGTGGTCAACTTTGAACACCTCCACACAGTTCGCCGGGCGGCGGTCGACTGAAGCGGTGGCAATTTTTGCTACCTTACCTCCCCCCACGCAGCTACTCAGACGCGCAAAACATAATAATAATTCGCTATTAAAATATTGATCGATTTATCTTGGTCTGGATGTGATACACCCAACCTTACGCTCGCCGGGTTAAGAACTGAATCAAAAGCAGCCTTGAAATGAAAAATAGAGTTGTTGTGTTAGTGAAACCTACACATGAAATTCCGCATTTATCTATTCTATTCTGGCTTACCGTTGGGGTAAATTCTACAATGAATTTCACTCTGACGGCGATCATGAAAATGGCCAACAAAGAATATCTTATGGAACGAAGTCAGTTGATGAAGTCTAGCTATAAGGCTCACTATTTTATGTAGACTGACACTTGAAGGTTGGCATAACATTGCCTTTACTTAATGTTTGGTTCCAAGAGACGTCATTTTGTAGCATATATTTTACCTACGAACAGTGTAGAGAAAATGTTCTGCTGCTAGATGCTGATGTATAAGAAGATTGTGTGTAAAAGCTCAGGGTATGGTACAGCGGTAGAAAGCCTTTACCGGTAATGGAGCATATTTCCTAAATTTTATTGGTAAAATTCGTTATTAGTAGGTGTCGATGTTGCGTAAGGAGATACATGTCAAGTTTCAAATTTGTAGGTCTTATAAGTAAAGAGATAGTGCCACTGACTCAATCCACCAACTCACTCCGTTTATGGGGTGATTTCGCTAAAATTTCGGTTAATTCTAGTAAAATCTTTTCTTAGTAAGCGTCGACATTTTGTAAGAAACCTATGTACCAAATTTAAAATTTGTCGGTCTTATAGGAAAAAAGAGTTCCACCGACTCATTCCACCAACCTATCCCCAGTCACACTAGAAATCATAACTCATTTATAAATTACAACCAATTTAATAAAAGTATACCGAAAACATAATTAATATTACAGCTTTATTTGATTTGATAGGGTAGCAGAGCTTCACACTTAGATAGGCACGGAAAGGTAAAAACGATTGCCATGATACATAATAGCAATGTTGAAGAAAAAGGCAATAAAAAAACGTTAGAACCATCGGGTAAGAATCTGAGGAGGAAGTGTAAGCCCGTACTTTGCATGCAGAGAATTTGGCAATTTTTGACAAAACTTCTGTTAACAAACGCACATTACATCTATTTTCATCAAAAAACGCAAAACAATGTATCGAATAAGTCTATTTGAGTTTAATTTTCGTAACATATTCGTATATTACTCGTAAAAAATTAACCGCCATTTGGAATTTTACGAAATGTTAAGTGTCATACTCTGTATCGATATTATTTTAAACTAAAATATGATACAGTATTGCCTATCGAATATTTCGAGAATATAATTATTTTTCACATTAATTTCTAAATAATAATTTCATAGGACAATGCAAACTTAGATGTGGATTGAACATACTGAATATTTCTTATTAATCGTATTATTGGGACTGCTGGAAAACATTAATTTTTTCTAGAATTATAATCCTCATAATAAATATCATAAAATAAATTTGAAATGGAAATATATCTCAAGGAAAATATTTTGGTATTTGTTGGCGTAATTTACGAAAAATAAAATTTTAATTAAAAATATATAAAATATCTCTCGTTATATCGTTCTATCAATGCATTTATTTTAATTTTTACTTTTTCATTGCACTGATATTCAAATATTTTTCTTTTAATATGTCATATTTCAACATTTTCTAAGGGACTTTCTAGCATGATATTTTCTGCACAATTTTATTTCTATGACTCTTATATTCCTTATGTTATATTTATTAAAATATGTATGACTTATTCATTTTTGATTCAAAGGTTCCCAAACAAGTTATTTAGAGAAAAACGCATGTATATTTTGCAATGTAATACTAATAACTGGTTACCCACAAAAGACGATATCGTTTACTGGCAATATATCACAACCGACTGATTTGTGATAAGTAAATAAGAATACAAAAAACGAATACTTAAATATCCAATACCTTCGTTAAATTTATACGATTAGGTGTAGCAGGAAGTCCTAATTTATGTACTGTATATAGATATATATATATATATATATATATATATATATATTAAATTGTGCCAGGTCTTTGTCTTTTCATTTAAATAATTGTCCTTTTTTAAATAAATTCTTTTATTTCAAAATCATACTAATTACAGACTTATTAATTTCCTGTAATATGGAGAAGGCTCTTATCTAAATATTAGGATTCCTTTAAACGCGCATATTTTGATACTCGCAAAGAAATAAAAAACCTGTAGGGTACTCCCAAAGATCTAGAATTATGAAATGTGGCAAAAAGTAAGGTTTTACAACACACGTAAAGGAAAAAATGCATAAATAATTTTTAATTTTTAGTTATATCACATAAAACAACAGATTTTTTTAATTTGCGCTTTCGTAAGACAGTAGAAATATATTTTCGTTCTAAAAAATTTTTGTAAGTGGTTTAAACTTTTTTGTAAATGGCTTTAATTTTTTATAATATTATGTGCCATTAAATGTTTATAACTGCCTAAATGTGTGTGAAATCCCCATTATGTATCATTATTAATCAATACGACCCAAACAAATTTTAACAAGTTTTATCTTGTCTGTATCTACTTGGCATATATTATTTGTTATACATAGAATTATGTTTGGTGGTACTTTAATACGCCTGCCACTTTATACCATTAACTGAGCCATAAAGTTTCAAAGCGCACTAACAATATCTGAAAATTTTTTTGAAGATAAAAAACAATGATTGAAGTTAATTAAAATTGTTTTTGAACCAATTTTCTTAAATTATTTGAAAATACCAAAGTGTCGACAAGCAATTAAGTACTAAATAATTTTCCGAAACATAAAATATAGTCGAATGGTTTGATGTTGTACATAAATTAGATAAAAAAAGTAATAAGCTAATTTGAACGTTTAAAACTATGTGATTCGATTCATTAATTGAACTAATACATTTTTCATATATGTTATAGTAAACTAACAACACCTTATGGTTTCACACTATGAAGTATGTATGGTGATTACAGGTATGTTCAAAGAGTATACAAAAGTTATGGACATCATTCATTTCATATCGCTGAAAGGTGGTAAAATTAGGCAACTTGTCGGACAATTCCACTAAAATTTTAAAGTATGGAGGTTTGTTTTGTTATTTTTATATTCACATATTAAGAGAAGACAAATCCACTCAGGCCAAGGAATATTTTTTGTTGCATTGCAGTGTAACAAAAACATTTTAAATATTTGAATACACATAGTTAGTATATAACAGAAATTGAATTTAGTCATTTGAACTGAAACTTAAAATGTATGTATCTTAATGATCATAATTATTAATATTATGGGATACAAACTTTACTCATTTTGCGATTAATTATGACGGGAATTAAATTAAATTTTCAAAATATTAGTGTTATTTTATTATAATAGTCCAAAAATATTTTTAATTTTCGTAAACATATTTACCTAATCTGTAGGGTGCAGTTAAAATTTCAAGATCCATTTCATTAAATATCACTAATGGCATTATGGAGACATTACTTCAATTAACTGATAAACGATGTGCTTTATTAGGGTTACGTATCCTAAAAGGAAAAACGGAACCCTTATAAGATCACTCACAAGTCCGTCTGTACGTCTGTGGTTGTCGTTTTTTTGAGAAACCTATTCGTAGAAGTTGGAAATTTAATGCAGCAACAAAGCATATTAACCCGCGCATATATCAACAGCTAGCACTGAAAAATATTTGTAAGGAAATTTTAGGGAAGCGAGTAAATTACTTTTTTTTTAAATGCCGTATATGAGGGAAATCTTTGGAAAATGGTAACTACGTGAGTAACAAAACTATTTCTCCCACAATTAGGTAACTTAACTTCAGAGATATACTTAATAATATGAAAAAAAATTTTATCACATCTTTTATTTCAGAAGTTTATAAAAAAAAAATTCTTTTAAGCCTACTCAAAGGTTATAGGAAAACTATAACGATGATTTTAGGTAGTTTTACAGTTATCCACAATAATACGTACGTTCCGTGTATTTGTTTAATCATATTATTACGTAAATATTATTAAATATTTATTACTCATGGATGATGGCATTTTTCAAGGTGTGGAATTTGATTTCTTTTTTTACTAAACTTAAATAACCGAAATTTTTACAAACACTGATTTCTCACAAATTCTGTACTATAGACATTTTTCTGTATTTATTCCATTTATTTTACATCAAAATATTAATAACAAAAGTTTCGTAAACGATGAACAATATTTACAGTTTTCAGCGTCCAAGGGAAAAATGTCTCAATCAATTACAATGTACATTAAGTTATGTTCTATAATTTTGGAATTTTGGGTACAAAGTGATATAGCATAATTGTTGTGTTTCACATCATAATTACCATTATGAGATTCGTAACCAGATACGCAAATATTATATTTATCTCCCCTCTATCTCAGCGGACATTAATTCTTAAGTGTCAAGACCCCGAAATAAACAAAGAACTTAAGTGAGCGACGTAAACAACTCTACTCATTTCCGCCTAACTCTTTCGTTATAAGCTTTAGTGTCAGGACGCTATCGGCCAAGGATCGGGGACTAACGCCGCCAGATGCCGTCAGACGCCGCCAGACGTCACTTGACGCTGCCCCAAGCATCACTACCGACCGCAGGGCGAGGGATCCAAACATCGCTTTAACACACTCTTGGGCCTGACTGACTTGACATGTGACTTGCGTGACATATTGATTACAATCTTGCAAAGCATGTCGGTCTCTTACACTATTCGATCGGAAAGTACATATTAAATTTCAAAGAAGATTTATTATCTCACCCATAGATTTATTTATTTATTTACGTATAATTATATTTTATTTACAAAATGGTAAGTTTGATTTAACTAATTACTTTACTTGTGACAGTGACAGTATATTTCAACTGTTTTCATTAGCACGTAACTATAAAATTTGAAGGGACAGAATTAATATATCCACTAAGCGGATGTGTATATTTTTCGAAAACATTTTTTTAAATCAAATGATGCTTGGTAATGGGTTGTATTGCCTTTCTCACCACATAATTGGTTCGGTCATTCGTATGGAAATATATGAAACTCTCACTAATTCCACACTATTCGTAAGATTTGTTTATAATCAATCAGTGTAAATATGATAAGATGATAACACAAACGTTATGGTATTACCACTCATATACGTAGATACTGTATAATACTATATAAACAGATAATAGGAATATTTGTTCAAATCACCACAATTTGTATTTTAAAATAAACATCATTATGTTTATGATTTACTTAATGGCCTTTTACGATGTTTTAATTTGGGGAGGAAGAACGCAGTTTTTTTACTGCTAGAAAAAATCAATAAAATTGATATTCTTCATCTAAGCGTTTATTTTAAAAATAGTCTAAGAAAAATAAATTTAAATGAAAAAATACGATTATTTCTTCATAAACAAAAATTACGACAAGTGGTTTTGAGCATTATTGTCAAAATTTTATTTCAACTTGTAATGAATAAATTTTGGGGAAGTCGATTTAAAAGGTTTAAGCTAGACTACTTCATAAGCAGAGATGCGATAAATATAATTGATATTTATTGTAATGAATTTAAATATTTTTACTAAAGAATAGCAAAAATGTGAACATTTTAGATGGTAAAATTATATCCAAATTAACAATTAAGAAATCATCAAACAAATTGACCCAATAAATGTAAACAACTGTTTACGTACCATTATTTAATTATTTACAAGTATAGAGAAGCATGAATATAAAAGAACTGGGGAAAATGTAGGAAAAAGCACATATAAAAAGTATTGTAAAAAGATATTGGAAAGCGTACAGGTAAATTTTTTTTTAAAAATAATTTAGCAAAGAGAGAATGTACAAACGTGGCATAATCCGGACAAAGTGATTGTTGAGAACTGTATTTGTAAAAATATTTAAAATTCAAAACATGTACCTACCACGTATTGTAAAACTCTCTGGGTAAACTGTATTTGTAAAGTAGTGGGAAAACTCTACTGCGCCTAATATCTATATAAACCGAAAAGTCGCCATAAACATGAATTGTCTTACATTATATATTGCCTTCGCTAGTTTTGCTCTTCATTAGTTGCAACAAAAAGAATTAAAAAGGAATGAGTGGACCAAGTTGCCACCTCGCCACGATAGTTTAAGAGATTTTAGCCAATAAGTTAATTTTTTAAGCACCGATGCTTTTTGTAAATCTACCAAAATTTGTAAACTTTACTTCTCGATCTTAGTACTCAAACAGTTGATATCAACTTAATAAACATCATATATTCAAAACCTGTGTCAATTTTTTTTTGAGTGTCCTAATAAAATAAGTCGCTAGTATTGTAACAGTCTGATAATATTAGATATAGTTATTTCAAACATAACATGGTCCTTCGAGCCGGATCCTTATAGAACAAGCTTTAAACAAATTCATTAAAAACAATATCAAAATTAGAAGATTTAGTACGGCATATCCAACAATCGTTAAACACAAAGTGCATAAAAATCGTTAACGTGAAAGCATTCAATCAAAGGAGATATATCATTTCACGATGAAAATCAGCAGCCAAAGGTCGAGAAGCGAGATTAAACGACGCAGACGACATCCCTCCAGAGTCAACGGAGAGTCTTCATCACTAACATCGACGCTATCTCATCTACAGCGAATACAGTCAAAACGGGTAAAGTCAAGGAGGTCAACATTGCAACAACAACTCTTAATATTGCCCTGAAAAAATAGATAAATTAGTTACCAAAATGCCAAATACTGCATTATTAATTAAATGAAAAAGGCAAAGAATAAGTACCTCATAAGAAATCCATGAAATTTATCAATTATATTAACAATGAAGAAAACCATAATAACCATACAGGAATAAAATTACATTTAAGAAATACAAGTAGTATATTAAATAAATTTGGAGAAATTGGAACAAATATAGACGAACTGACTAACGAGACTTCAACTGACTTCTATGAATTTGAAAAATTATATTAAGCAAAAATTAGTTATGCCCAAGATATAATAGACAAAATTAATACAATGCTGTCCACATCAGCACAATATATCGCAAGCTGAAACGAAATAAATAATTGAAATACGAACCAACCACACCGTATAAAACTGGCAAAGGTTGAATTTGTAATATTTGATGGTTTTCATGAGAAATTGGTATATTTCTATACAAATTTTAAATGATTCATACATTATCCACCGTGGTTTTTTGAATTATAAAAATTCCAATTTGAAAAGACAAGGTAGTAAGTGTAATTGAGGCATTAGAAGCAAACGAGGAAAATTATTTATTTTCACGAGAATCGCTGAAATACCAAATAATGTTTCGATAATATATGTTCCCATAATAATCAAAATCACGTTTTTTCATTTCTCAAATTACCAACAATGACTACGGGATCTGCTGTTGAATTAGGAAAGTTTCTAGATATGATTTTAACTCACATGCGACCTTTGAAATCGTCAGGCGAATCCGCTGAAATGTGAGCCTCATTTGCATTCTCGCATCAAAAACAGAAACCCATACAGAAAGGCAAAAATCGAAAATAATAAAAAATATTTTACAAGCTCGTATGCGCGGGAAATATACAAAATTCCAGGACTTAAGGGGCGATTTTGTAAAACAAAATTAAGCTGAATAATTTCTAGAAAAATAGGCAATGACAAAAAATTTAAAAAATTGTAACGGCATGCTAACGTTTAACTCACTTCACGAAAACACGTCAAAATTTTGGGAAATAGAGGAGCAAGAAAAAGGATATTTTTTTGCTTCCTCTATTTCCCAAAATTTTGACATGAAGAAGAGCATATATATATATATATATATATGTGTATATATATATATATATGTATATATATATATATATATATATATATATATATATATATATATATATATGTGTGTACACACACACATATATATATGTGAGGAAGAATATCAAACAGAAGAACATTTTAAATTCACCACCCCATGAGACGAATGCGATACATTGTTCGTCTTAATCATACAAAAGCGCCGAGAAAGAATAGTTTCGCATTAGAGAAAAAACTCAATAAATATCCATAGTTAAAAACACAAAATATTGAAGTTATCACCCTAAGAACATGAAAATTTAAATTCACATAAAATAAAGAACAGCATTGTTTCTTACCAAATCATTCTATAATAAAAGAATAGAGCTCAACCACTAAAGTAAAAATCATGTATAACGCCTCATGGATAACTAACACCGGAATTTCTTTGAACGATTGCATAAAAAAACGGTGCAGTCATTCGAAGTACAAGCTTTGACATCATCCTCAGATTTCGGACATATCAAATTTTTTTTTAGCCGACATCGAAAAAATGTATAAACAAAGTCTCATCGATGTACGGGATATGAATTATCAATTAGTTTTTTGGCAAGAAAATAAAAAGGATAAGTTACAAATATGCACAATCCCGATAGTATTATTCGGCTATACACTGCCACTACATTCGGCTATACGCATACTCAACCAAGTAGTTCAAGGTTTCCAACGGCCAGTGAAATTATGAAACGCGACTACGTAGCAGACGATGTATTGACAGGAATATATACTATCAAAGACGCAAAAAACTTATGCAATTAAATCATTGACCTGACGAATGCAGGGAGATTTACTCTTAAAAAATTGACAATGAACAACTCTGAGATTGTAATGACTGTAGATGAAGAACTACTGATATCAATCTATTTACGTAGGATAAATCTCAAACAAAAGTGTTAATTATACAATGGAATCAAATAAACAACGAAACCAAATACAAGGAGAAAGATGAGGCAAATCTAAAATTCACTAAACCTCACATATTATCAAGCATTGCACGGATTTTTGGTCCCTTCGGTATGATAGGCCCGGTAATAGTTTGTGTCAAAATGCTTATGCAAACATTATGGCAATGCAATGCTGAATGGTATGATTTATTACATGAAGACATACGGACCTCTTGGATGATGATTCGACAACAATTATTGATCGTGAATAAAATCACATTTTCAAAGAAAAGTTATAACAACGAATGCTCAGTGCGTTGAAATTCATGGATACTATGATGCTAGTGAAAAGGCGTACGGAGATGAATTTTTGTGAGATCTAGAGATAACATCGGAAGAATATTTACAAATCTATTATGTTTAAAAAATTGAATTTCCCCATTAAAAGCAATATCATTACCTAAGTTGGTACTATGTGCGGCATTATTAATCCCATAACTCGCAAAAACTGTCTTGCCTGCTCCTTGTCCCAAAATTGACAAAGCCTTTGTAGGCTGATTCATCCATTGCTTTGCAACGGATTAATATACAGCTACATTAACTCAAGACGTTTGTTACCAACCGCGTTTCAGAAACTCAACAAAAACGATGCGATAGAGACATGTCCCATCTTAGGAAAACATGGCAGACGTTCTTTCACGTGGGTAACTACCATTAGCATTTCAAAATATTAACCACCGGAAAACAGATTCATAAAGGCTACGACAAGATCAGGGTGAATGGCCAAATGGTATCATTAAGGGGGATTAAAACCGATAATTGTGACTACCATTACAGACTCAGATTTGTTTTCAATTAAATACTCATGACTCGGTAAACTCAAAACCGTTCTAGTTTATATATTGCGATTCCAAAACAATACCGTGAAATACCAGCCTTAATCTGTTGGACACCTCACAACGAAAGAGTTAGATTTGGTACTAAATTTGGTAGTAAAAATAAGTCAACATGAATGTTTTAAGAACAAAATTAGACAATTACCCACTGCAGGGCTGCTTTGCTCTAAAAGTAAATTTATTTTTAGACAAAGACGGACTTATTCGTGTAGGTGGCAGATCAATGAATTCAACATTTTGATACTCTCGTTAATTTCCAATTATCTTGCCTAAAAAACGTTACACTGACTTATTTATCGGCGAACAATACCTTATAAATTTACATAGCTGAGTACAAGCTACCACTAATGCAGTGAGATTAAAATGCTAGCCAATTAGCTGTAAAATTGTAACAAAATCAAATATCAGAGAATATGTAACATGTTTTCAGGCAAAATCAACTGAATGCCCATACTTTATGGTCGATCTTCCGAACCGTAGAATCACAGAAACTAGACCATTTTTAAATGCTGAAACCGACTATTGCGGACCATTTCATATTAAAGCAATAAAATATAGAAACCATGGTAAAATAAAAGTTTATGCTTTCGTATTTATATGTTTTGCAATTAAGGCGGTTCACAATGAACCAGTATCCGATTAAAGCACTGCCACATTCATTGATAGATTGCGCAAATTTTTTGCTACACGTGGACAAGCTTTGAATTTATATTTTGATAAGGCAAGCAGTTTCATTGGTGCAAAAAATAAAATACATTGCTTAAAAAATTTGATACAATCAGATATTCATAATGATAGCATAATACAATTATTATATAATAAAGGGACAAACTTGTACCTTACACAAACAAGATCACCACATTTTGGTGGACTGTGGGAGGCCGCCGTAAAATCATTCAAGGCTCATTTTGTACGAACAATAGGCGATAAATTGTTCACCTACGAAAAGATAGAGACATACATGGTATATATCGAGGCAATCCTTAATTCGAGGTCCATAACTTCTTTATTCGAAGACTCCAATGACCTTTAAGCCCTTATTTCTTTATACTTTCTCACAGGAGATACGTTCAAAACAATTCCCTATTCAAATTTAATACTTTACGCAATTGATGACTCTCAGTCTATAATCATATTCAGTACTTCAAACAACACTTTTGAAAAAGATGTTACAAAGAGTACTTGAATAAATTTATTGTCCAGAACGGATGGTATTGAAAAACACATAATCAAATAAGAACCGTTATGCTGAAAGGAGAAAACATCGTTCTTATTAACATCGATGTTCGATAACATAGGTAATAAGAGTCATACATCGATGTTTTAAAATATTTTAGAAATATTAGGGAAAATACATCGAAAATAATTTATTTAAAGTCTTGAAGTGAAGTCAGAAATATACAAAAAACGTAGGAACTAGAAATATTAGTTTATTTCAAACTCTAAAAAAAAATATTGAATCAGAAATGAGAATGTTATCATGGATATGTGGTAATAAGAGAAAACATAGAATTTAAAATAAAAACAAAATTTTGTCATAGTATGAATATGTATGTAATGTGGAAGGATATGTGGCATTTTACTAGAATAGTGTTGAGTATGCAAGCGGATATCTTAAGGGAATGGGGACATCGAAGATGAAATATGCGAACATTTTTTTAAACTTTCGCGATTCGGACACATATTTTATTTGATTTGAATCGGTTTTTTTCGCGGTAATTATCTATTCAATGATTAAATCTAGATATTATAAACTAAGTATTCACTATGTCCCGACGTTTTAGACTGGTTGCATAGCCTGTGGTCACGGGAAGACTGAAGATGTATAGGAGTCACCGGTGCGACGCGGGAGTGTTTTTCAAAACTACCCCCACTTTGTTGATTGTAGAAATCTAAGGCGCGTTCACACTAGACCTACACACTACACTGACAGTGTCATGACACTTGGATTTATGTACACATCGCGAACGCCTAGTTGCAATCACTGGATTCCAAGCCGCCGAGAGTTTGAATCCATCTTCACGGTTGAAATTTGGATGTTTTTTAATTTCAATCGCTTCCCGTATAATCCTCTTGAAATAATGAGGCTCAGAAGAAATAACCTTGGGGTCATGAAGTTCGATCCAGTGATTGGGCCCCGAATCAACTAAGTGTTCTGCCATAGCAGATTTATTTATCTGGCGGTTCTTCACAGCTGCTATGTGTTCCTTCATGCGTTCGGCGATTGTCCTTTTTGTCTGACCTATGTAGGAAAGACCGCAGCTGCAGTCGATTTTATAGACACCTGGCTTCTGCAATGAATTACGTCCTTTGGTGTCCGCAGCTGCTTGGCCATTGTTGTAAGAGGGGTGTATATCGCTTTTATTGAAAACCGTCTGAGTAGGTTTCCAATCTTATCCGTCACCCCTTTTACATAAGGTAGAAAAGCCGGTTGTCTGATCAATAGACAAGGTAGAAAGTGTGATGGAAGATAGGCATGGTAAGACTCAAGACATCGGTGGCTCATTTACACGCAGTAACCGTCGTGTATAAAAAAAATATATATAAATTTATGACAATTAAAATAATTAAAAGCTATATTAAAACATAATTATTTATTCACCTAATAAACAACAACACAAAAACGGAGAAACGAATAGTTCATTATTTAAATACTTTACGCAACGCGTCAATGCTTCACAGTACACGTAGAAGCGTGTTGACGACAGAGTATCCACGAACGGAACTAGAGAACGATATCGATATTTCGGTACCTTTATCAGCGATATATCGACGATGTATTGCTCATAAAAACATCGATATTTATGAACGACGTATTGCTCATTAAAACATCAATATTTATGGATGATGTTTACAAAACATCGATTACATGTTTTGTAAACATCGATGTATCGTTTGCATCCTGATATGTGTTCAGTGTCGAACTAAAAACCAAAACTGTACATAGCCTACAGAGACAAGTGTATTCAAAGTTATTTCTGCCTCTTGTAATATTTGTGATCTAACTTTCAACTAAGCAAAATTGGGAGTTGTTCAGGATTTACTATTTTAAATCCTATAATTGTTAACGCTCTTACTATGTTGATAGGAATGAAAGTATTTGACAGTATTTTTAAGGTTCCGTAACTCAAAATGAAAAACTGAGCTCTTAATAAGATGTCCATCTGTTACAGTCGTTTTTCTTAGAAACCGCTTGATACAAAAAGTTGAAATTTGATACGGAAATAAAACACTAACTTGCACATATTTCAATAGCTAATAAATAAACAATATACACATGACAGTTTTAGAAGGGAGCTAATAAAATACTAGAATGTTTTTTTCAATTTCATCTACTTTCCAATTTCAAATGGCGACTCCTATAAAAGTCTCAAAAACATTATTTAATAATTTTAAGTTGAAGATATATTTAGATTATACTGAAAGATATACAAAAATATAGGTTCCCATAACTATTGAACCCAAAATTTAATAAAACGAAGCCTTCAAGGCTTCGCAAAGATTGTAGGAAAACCATAACGATAATTCTAGTAGTCATAGATTTTGAAATATTCAGGATAATATGTATGACAACCCCCACATTTAAATATATTAGGTAAGCGATTTTAGGTTAAGTAACCAAATGGTAAAAATGGAATCCTTATAATTTCGTCCTGTCCGTCTGTCTGTCCTTATGTTACAGCCATTTTACTTATTGACTATTGGCACTATGTAGATAAAATTTGAACGGTAGGTGCCTTCTATACAATGAATAGTGGAATTATGAAAAAAAATAATATTAGAGGTGCAACACTATATGAAAATAAATCCATTGCACATAGGCCATATAGGAAAATAAATCCAGTGCACACAGGTCTTAAAAAATGCAACAGAGGTTCCAAAACAACTTTTACATTTAATCAACAATTGGTGAGATGTGCTTCTTAAGTCTTAAAAAGTGTGCCTCCTCCGCTCTAGTCTTTCAACTATTGCGTGTAAAATTCTAAAAAATTTGAAAACTGAAAAAGGTAGTAGAACTTAAAATAAACTTTCAATGAAAGCTGGTTTCAATAATATATTTTGGGTACCGACTCCAGTGATAAGTTTGTTTTTCAGAGTGTATTTGAGAAATATTAACTTATAAGTTTAATATTGTTTAGTGCTACGGAATTGCTTTTTAAAAGTTTAATATTTTTTGGTGCTACGGAATTTATTTCATGCGTGAGTATAACTAACGTGTTCGATTTTTGTTTTGTCCCGTGGTTATGAATAAATTTGAGTAATATTAAATGTGTCCAGTTTTAAGTTAAGGAAATTTTTTTACACATACATATAAACATATGTATAATGTTTTAACACAACACCGTTGCTTTCACGGAAGATTTAAATATATTTTCTAAGATCTAACTAATTTTAATATTTCAATAGTTTAATAAAAGGTCAACTTTTAAGATTGCATGTGCTAATCTTGAAATTTTTCATTCATGAAACATCTTCCAAGTTGTATATCTAAACAAGAAAATCATCAAAAACCTTGTGTTTAAAAATATATTAAAAAATAACGTAAATGTGGTTTTCGTAAGTTTTATATACTTTGACACTAAAAATCATTTGCGATTAAAATATTTTCTCTATGTAATTATATATAGTATCTTATATAACATTTAATTTATTCATTTTTGCTCCACAATTCTATTTAAAACGACAGTATCTCAATGATAAAATCGACCTGAAGATAAAGAATGGATTGTTCGGTTTCAGATTTACTTACCATGTTTTTTTACGTAACGAGTTTTGGAAATAGTGCAGAAAATATATAAATCTATTTGCGCATATTTTTCTTAATATTTCTTAAATATGTAATTTGAAATTTTGAAAAGAAATATTTTTATATTTATTATAACAGGCGCTTACAAATGATACATTGAGATTTGCATAGAAATGTTAAGCGCGCTCGGTTCGTGGGCAAACGAATTGCGGTTCAGTAACCGCCGTTGCATCACTCATTCACGAGCGTTCATAGTAGAGGCGTAAATAACTGTTATTTCACCATAAATGTTATAGCGAATAACATCATCATACAGTAAGATAATATACCTTTTAAAGTATAACATGTTATTGGATAATATAGTATTAACTTTTGTTCAATACGTTCTTGAACGATATGTTTCATGAATAACGTTACTTTTACTTCTATTTATGAAATATTATAATACTTTACGTACTACAATCTCTAATTATATAAAAGATATACCAGTCCTCATATTTCCGATAGTATGTTGATAATTTTGTTGTTTTTAATCAATATTTAATTAATCCATGTTAAAAGATACAGTGGTTAAAAGTTTTTAAATTTAAAACGTCAACTTATAAAGGCACCATAAATTGCAAATTGCACAGGTAGCTCTTTTATCAGGTACCTCTTCTACATCGAATTAGTAAATTAAATATATTATTTACACTTAAATGCTTTGTTATCGAACGATTTATATCACATATCATAATTTTTCAACACAAAGAAAAATAAGTGTATATGATAACAGGTAAGAATCAAATAACAGATATAGATTTTAACTTTAACTGAACAGTTTATGATCGTTCGGTAAAATTATATGATAATATAGATATCGGAGGCATTTACATGTTTTAGCAATTTGCGTAGACTTAAAAAAATACCGGTGTTTACGATAATATTCTACAAAATTGACATAGAGGAGTGTCAAAGAACGATGGAGGAAAACAAATTATATGTACAATATACAATTTTGGGGCTAATCACTTAAAATAAAATTAATTGATTATAACAGCCATTTTCCATACTCATATAGTGACATTTAACTTTGCCTATACTTGCGATTAGTACAAAAAGGTAGGTAATGTAAATGCGAAAGTGTGAACAATGCTTTTTCTTTCACTTCTTGTGAGTGAGTGAGAAATAAAAAGTCAGGCCAAAAATAACCAAATAACATATTAATTGCCGAACGATTAATTGTAACAAAATTGTAATTCTATTTTGTGTGATAAAGCTAATAGTATATCAATGTGATACAAATATGTAATATATGTGCGTATAGTATATAGTATATAGTATATATAATAGTATATAGTTACATTTTTCAAACTGTTAAAAACATAAAAAAATTATGCAATTCATTACTAATAATTTTCCAATAATGAAATGATTTCCTGTTAACATAAATTAAGATAAAAAATCGCGTGCAATTCAGTACACGTAATAGAAGTGAAACTTCTTTGGCGATTTGAACTTCGATATGTAAGAATATGGTAAGGGTAAAACAGCAGAGAGAAAGAGAGAATATACTAAGCTTAAATTCGTAGATTATACTATATTTGTGTAAGAATATTTGAATGTAATGACATTTTATTAATTTTTCTAAATGTACAGTATTCAATATAAAATGATAACACAACGTATGCGTAGTACTTCAGCTGTTCAAGTCGTAGCGTCTGAGGCGTAAATCTACAACTCACACATGCTCGATAGTATATTATTTAATCGCTTTGTATCATTGTGTATACGTAGCTTCCTTTTGCTCCACTTCCATGGCTTCGGAATATATAGCTCTCTTTCTCTCTACGTCATATCTTTCACTTCTCTCATGTAACGAAATGTGCTTAAAGGTGACACAATTTTAAAATTTTACTCTCAATTCTCGTCCACTTAACGATTATCAAATCGCCGCTTAAAAAGTTTCACTTCAAAATGTTAGTTACTCTATTTACCTCCTCTTTAACTCTTGTATAAACATTTTGAAAAGTTATGTTTTAAGTTTAAAAGCCGCATGGTTACTAAGAAAAACGGCTATGACTAACACTAAGGATTTCGTTTTTAAGTTCGAGGTACGAAAATCGATAAAAATTAAAATACATGTTATAATATAACGTTTATTTATTTAAATAAGACTTTAATATGATACTTATAACATTACATTTCTTCATCCTAAACACTCCGCCAAAATTATCTCTAGCAGCGTTCTTAGAGAAAACGCCACTCTTATCGGGCGTAAGCGACTAGGGAACGTTGATTTGTTTAATTTTTCACATTGCGAGTGACGTTATTGCCCTCCAACAGCTCGGCAGGACAATTTACCTCTGGCATGGCTCGTGCCCGTGTCGTCCGCAGCGCGCGCTGCGATAAACCTCCCGGAGTCTGACGCGACGCCGAACGCGGCTCATCTTTTATTAAAGAGATTAGACAATTTACTGCGTTTTCTTTGTTCGCCCAACTCGCACGAATGTGACATTTTTTTCACCTCACTCGATGGCAAACGCAGTAGAAGGGCAAAAGTGATACAATAAAAATGTGTTTCGCATAAATTAATTTATTGTTGCATGAATATAACCTCATGTTCACTGGTATGTTCATAAATTCGAAAAAAATATAAAGAATAATAATAACATTGATATTACAGCCCTTGACTAATAGTACAAATTGCTTTCTATAATACGACTTAGTAAAATTTTATGCCAAATATACTTTACAAAAATAATTATTTTTTTATAGTTTTAGGTTGAGCAGTTTCGGAAAAAAGTGGGGTGTGAGCATATCTTTTTGTATTTTTCCAGTAAATCTCTGAAAGCGTACCATGTAAAATAATAAAAAACATAATTCTGTGCTCCTTATTTTTAATCCTTTCAATCGATATGAAACAATATATATAGAATTTCAAAGAAGGTCGAAAACTTAATTCCTTCCTCTAAATAAAAGTATTTTTTAAGATTAGCTAGTGTACGGATTAATATATTTTATTGCTATTTCAAGTTTTTACGTCGATCAGTTTCTGAGAAAAAAGGCCTGGGATCTGATAAGTGTATGTGAATGATATTATAAATGTGCCGTTTTTCTTTTTAAGCTACGAAACTCTAAAAATCTGTGAAATACGAGTAGAACTCACGCTACACACCTAGTATATCTAAAATTTTAAAAACACGCATTATTTCTATTAAACTATTTACAAATCTTGACACAAATTTTTGATATGCTTAGTACACGTTTTGCAGTACTAGAAATGTCGTCTTTATTTCGTCTTCGTAACATCGTATCAGAAAATCTTAAAAATTGTCGAATTTAGGATCGTTGCTAAATTTGTCAATAAACTTCGGGTAACATTGTTTTTTTTCACATTTTTACTAGCAGTTTCGGAGATTGGGGATGCTCATATTTTTTGTGGAAATTTTCAATAATATATTTAAAATTATCTTATATAAAATTCGTCGAATACTTGTTGTTTTATGTACTATTTGTTTTAAAAAAATTAAGTTGGATATTTAGTTGTTTTTTGGATTATCCAATTAACGTGAATCTTTATGAACTAAATTTGAGGTTATGGAACAATGGAATAAACAAAGATTGTAAATTGAACTCAAAAAATCATTTTATCCTAACATAATACAAATATTTAGCGTGCCAAAAAATTTACTTATAATTTTATTTCCCGACATAAACTAATTTTATATCAGAATGCCATCAGTAATATCCATTATTACTGATGGCATTCAAATATATGTTTACGTGTGCCGTTTCCACAGTGAATATTTGAAAGAATAACTTAGTTAAAATAAATTTGTTTTAGAATGGGTCTGCTTTGAGAACCGTCCAAATCCAACCAATCGTTGGATAATATAGTTCTATTCACCACTTTACTTGAAGATATTAAAAATCACGTTACAATGTAAAACTTTATAGAATCTCCAAAATATACCCTTTCATTATTTTTAAACATAAATAAGTTCATTGACACTGTTTTCCACTATTGAATTCAATTTAAGAAAATTTCTATTTCGCCTCTTCTTTTTAGCTAATTGCTGCTTATTAATTAAATAATTTCCAAAATGTTAGTAACGTTTTCTATTTGTAATAGAAATGAGCAATGAAAGATATATTTGTAATAATAATTACATTTTTGAAACGAAATTCGATATATTTTACTCTACATCGCAATTTGAACGATACAAATAGCACTAAATTACTCTCGCCAATACAAGGATCATGTTGTGATCTAGGGTAAAGTTTATTTATAGAAAGCTCTTTAATTTATCGATCATATTTTGATGTAGTGTAATTTATTTTCATTGATACAATATTGTCAGAAGTAAGATGCAGCAAATTTATGGAAATTACTATTTAAATAGAACGATATGGTTTTCTTAAAGTAGACAAGATGTTTATTGATCGATATACCGTTTCTAAAGTTCTTATAATATGACAGAAGTCTCTCTCGGCACAAATTCGTATTTTGTATCGATTAGAGGCAGCCAGATAAATCTGTCAACTTGTTTAATAGTTCATGCACACGGGTAACAAGATTTCCTATTTCCGGTGCAGATGCGGGGTGTAGTGCGGATTTTTAGAGGCGAAATATATATTATAGAAAAGCTGAAACAGAGAATATCGACGCATTTGAAATTTGATGCTTGCGTAGAATGTTATGAATATTCTGGTTGCTAAAAGAATAAATATGTTTCAATTATCCGTTTACGAAGAATACTCGCATACTTTGACCACATAGCTTGACGCAAAGAAAATATTCTTGAAGCAGTTTTTGGGCTGGATTTTTGGATCAGTTACGGGATCTATACAATATATCCCTCAAAAATGTCTTACCATATGCTCAAGACCAGGAAGAGTGGAAAGAAATAATCAAATACAGTGAATGGGTAAGTCCAAACGGACCCGACCCTTAGTCATGAGGGAATAACTTCTAAGAAAAAGAAGTATATTGAGTAAATTTAAATATGTGATACAGCATATATCGTACATTGTTGAATTAAATTAATGGCTCGTGGCGAAGTCGCATATAGTCATGTACAGAGTTATGTGTAATTTTTGTACAATAATTTTTTACTTTCAACCACTTTGGGATCATTTATGAAACGACTTACAAACCCGGCTGACGTAATCAATAGTAAAACATGTTAGTAAAGATGTGAACACAGGCCGATATAATGGAGTCTACACTTTTTTGTCACTTCACCAAACAACTTTTCGCACCGAATTACAGTAAGAAATGCGACCCGCAAATAATTGACCTGCGGCGGCGCTGCCTAATGGCAAGGGGTCAACCTGAAAGCCGGTCTCAAAAAATATTTGAATCAGCGATACGAGCAATACATCAGCCTTTTAAAGCGGAATTGGCTTCTTTAATAAAACACACGTTCTCACCGCCTGCGCCCCCGGTGGAATTGAATTTATTGGATTGACAAAGTTCGGGTGTATTGTGCTAACCCGCGCACGCTTAGGAACGTTTTATCAAATATTTTTACACATCTATTACGCCTCGAGGTGGTAGCGACATTGCTCCTCTATATTTATTTTGTGAACGCCGAAAGAAGGCCCGAAGCGCGTGGAGGAATTCGGAATATTACTTCAATACATATTTCGTTCCTACTCTTACCTAAGTCGGGTAATATCGAAATATTTCGAGAATCTATATCGTAATGCTCAACTCCGTTATATAATTTAGCCTTACATGTTATTTACATTTTATATCTTGTAATAAATATTACAGGAATGTCGTCGAATATCTGACGAAAAGTATGAACGTAATTACCTTATGTTAGGTGTTTAATTTGTTCCAAAAATATAAACTATTGTATAGTTTAAAAGGATGAAATCTTCAAACCATATAGTAAATTCTGGTACAATTTAAATTTTTGAGTAATATTTCTATTCTTTTTAACCAATTACGATCATGTTTTAAGGATATACATAGTAATATAGTAATATACATAGTAATCATACATAGTAGATAGATAGGATATACATAGTAATCATACATAGTAATCGTAAACATTACTCATGTTTTTGATTACTATGTATGGATGTATGTATATTACTTCAGTTCAAAGGAGGGTAATGTATTTGACTACTGATTGCACATGGATGTATATAAATTCCTTTTCTTCAATGGGGTAATGTTTTTGACGGCTGACTATATATGGATGTAATACATTTTATTAGTTCAAGGAATCGTGATATCTTTGACTGCTGGGTATGTGTGCAAATATATACATTCCTTTAGTTGAAAAGAGGGTAAAGTTTTTGACTACCGGTTATGTATGAATGTATGCACATTCCCTTTGTTCAAAAGAGAGTAATATTTTTGATGGCTGACTATTTATAGATGTATGTAAATTCTTTTAGTTCAAAGAAGGGTGAAATTTTAGACCACTGATTATTTATGGATGTACGAGTATGTAAATTCCTTTAATTCAATGAAAAGTAATGTTTTTGACGGTTGATTATGTATAGATGTACATTCTTTTATTTATTCGTAGAGCTTCAATACATGAACTGATTAAATGAGGTGTCGTCAGTTTATATAGTTTTAATGTCGCTGTACAAAAACCAAGATGGCTTATCTTATACACCGCATTGTTAAAATAAGAAAATCTAATATAATTAAAATTTTTTTTGGTATAATTATATGCATATTATTATTTTTATTCTATGCATGAGATGTATTTTATTTTATGTACATATAGGAGCTTATATTTATAGTTATTCTATACATATATAAGACCTTTATTCTCTAAATCTTATTTTCATGAAAAAAATCCAATATCTTCCCAATAAATATTCTACAAAGTGGACTTCGACTGCTTTGCAAGTTATTCAAATAATTTTATAAGTAAAAGAACCATATTCATATTTATACATTTTAATGCCTATATGAGACGAACGAAGGTATAAATAATTTATGCAGATATTATCGAATTTTTATAATAGAATTGTTCATTACTGTTACGACAATATTTGTCAATTTTGACACATGTCAAATTTTGCTTGTTTTACTTTTTACATATTAAATATATTTGATCTTTGCTAATATCCCACCTGAAGATGTTGTAATATCATTTAATTGTGTTTAATTGTGTTTACTTTTTACATTATTAAAAGCTTTGGGAATAGGTATCCTTCTATTATAAAAACAAATTTATATTTGTTCTTCATAAGCAATAATTGAAAAATAATTTTCGATATCCAAAAAAGCGAAGGGATGCAATTTTTATTCATCGAAGCGAATACCGGAAATGATATGATAAATGATGGAGTTCAAATACTTTTTATTTATAAACTACTAAAATATGAAAATTACTTGAAACAATAAATAATAAAATTTGACAATCAATATAAAATTATGTTAAACAGTTGTCGATATATAGTAGTTTTTAAAGTCTGATACGGAGTAATTAAGAACATTGGTTTTAAATAATCGTGATGTAGTGACTATATCTTGATATTTGTTTGTTTCCGGATAATCTTTGGATGCAACTTTGTTGATGTTAAAAATATATAGTAAGTAGTAGAAAGAAACTTTCATTTTAAAATATTACTCTCTTTCATATCTAAATAATGGTGTTTTTAATAATTTTGTAGGCGTATAACTTTAAGCTGTTCATGATTGGTCGATCATGGATATTTGTGAATAAGTAAATTTATAGATTAATAAATTAGATACACAGGTACAAAGCTTGTTAAAATTAGAGACTAATGAAAAAAAATGGAAATGTTTAAACCGAGATTTTGTCAAAAAATTAAGCCTCAAATTATTTAAATTGATTGGTATAGAAAAAATTAAAATTATTTTATTAACTTATCATCTTATTTGTAATTCATTGATGGTAGTATATACAATTTTGAATAAAGATGTTATCGTACGTATTTTATCAGGTGTATTTAAATTTTGTGAAATAATGCGAATATTTACCCAAAAATAAAAAAATGCCTCAATTAGTAGAATGTATGCATTCACTTCTCAGTAATTATACGCTAATTTTCTACATCAATGATTACAATATAATAACAATTAAAATAAATTGTAAGTAGAAAGTAATATTCAGTGTACACACGGGGTTTTTTTTATTTGTTTTATTTGAAGGACTTTACATGTATTTAAAGGTAAATTGAATGCACACATCTCGTTTATTTCGTGTATGTCACAACTTAATTTTTGTAAAAATACATGAATAATATATTCATGTCACTCAAAATTAGATCAATTAACGTAATGTATACAATGGAAGGCAGCAAGAACATGTAAGGATACAATCTTACATGTTCTTACTGTCTTCCATTATATACATTACGTTAATTGATGTAATTTTGAGTGACATGAATTCATTATTGTTGTATTTTCACATAAATTTTAGCCAAGGGGGCTGAACACACATAAATTTCAAATTTTAATAATTTTTAATGATATAAAACAAAATTTTGAAGATAAAATTAAGTACAATTCAATATATTTTAATAAAAACATTTACAAGTATAGATAAGTAATGCAAGCATATACATATCATTTCACATATTTCTTAGCGGAATGCACAGCAGAAATGTTGTTTGAGACTGATAGTAACAATGAAGTGAAAAGTGTACTGTCATAAATTATTATCTTAAATATTTGAAAGGAAATATTTTTTACAGATTGTCTTTTATTTGTCAACTATTATTGGAAAATGTATTCTTCCATAAATGTTCGCTAAAAAACTAAACATTTTTGCTTAAAATGAAAAGTTTTATTGCAAATATTGAGAACAGTTCATGTTATTTTAAGAAATACGTTTGCAGACCGATATATCTTAATTAAATAATATGCAGTACTTTCAATGCTTTGTGCGAATGCGGCTTTAAGAATGACAAGTACAAAGAAGCGCAAGAGTGTTCTATTGTAGATTTGCTTTAAATAATTTCTGTCACAAAATGTTGTCATAATTATTTGCAATGAAATATCTTTGAAATTATTTTTATAGGTTATTCCCGACAAGTTTGGAAACTTTAATCACTTTTTGAAAGTTTTTTTTGAGGTGACGTTATTTTCAAGTTGAAATTAACATCACCTCATCTCCCGTTGACCTAAAATCATATTTGGAAAGACACAAAGTTTTACAGCACAAGTAATAGAAAAAATCGTTAATTTGTAATTATGTCATAGGAAAAAAATACATAAGTGTGCCTGTGAAAGATATACTAGGCAATATATTTTCCTTAGGAACATTGCAAATTTTATAAATAGTTTAATAGGAATGATCTTTATAATTAAACGTTTATAAACTTTTATTAATTTTCACAAACGTTTATAAAGTTCTACACGTGCTTGACAGGTTTTTTTGATTAATCAGCTCTGATATTACGTACCGAATAAACTATAATTAATAGATCACGATACAGACTCTAGACTAAAAACAATAAAAATACTTCTTGTTTTAAAACGGCGACGCTAAAACGAAACACGTAGTTTTAAAACACTTTCTACGCATAGAGGGTATCTAAGTAAATTTGATGATTCCACTTGTTGGACGAATTGAATTTGTGCAAAGTAAATATACTAGCAACCGCTTAAGACGTTTCTATTTAATGGGATTTTCAAGGCAATATGCGCACTTGTATAGGTCTCTTAAGTTTGATCTGCTTTCTAATAGTTATTACTTCGCATAACATATTTCATCACCTGCTCATAACACTACTGTCAGGGCTAAAAACCGTAAAAAAGAAAGTCAGTAACTATTAAATGGTAGCAAATTACAGATGGTGTATGTTGCTCTAATTTAGTTAGCGTAACATAAATCGTGATTTAGTTGCTCTCAAATTAGTTTCAATATTTTAATATTATTAAAATATAATTATCTAATTTTCAAAATATGTAAGTCAAAATAAAATAATCCTTCTGTAAATCAGTCTTTATTTTAAGGATATTTTTAGACATAATTTAATAACATTTGTTCAAACTGTTTTAGTTCATGATAACGTTCACAGAAATACTACGTAACTGTAGTTTAATTATCATACTTCTACTTGTTATCCGACATAAAACATTTTCTTGTTTAATGTATCATTATTTTCGCATGTTTCCTTAACAATCGCATTAAAGCTAATGATTTTACTATATTTAGCCAAGAAATATCTTACTACGTCAAGAAATGTAAAATAAATTTTAGTGAAAATTTAAATACTCAAATTTTATCACACAATTACGCAGTAGACAAGGAGTCGCGTATTATTTAATATCAGACAAGAAGCAGCATAAAATAAATCCAGTCAGACGAGCTCATACAAGTGTTGATGTTAATTTGATTAAAATGGCAAATATGATGATCATAATTAATATACTGCTCTTAGCAACCCTCCCTCGCGTTTCTGCGGGGCTTCCCTTTCTTTCGCTTCAAAACAGACTTGTCTACTTGAATTACCAATTAATTTTAAACGAGAATATTAGGCATTTGTTCTCTGAAATCTGGGGTGGTTCTATTTTGAAGAATGGAATGCTTAGTGTGTAAAGCTTGCAGGGCCAATGCTCCGTTACATGTACCTATATTGAGAATTGTAATTTAACTAAAAAAATGACACATTGACGTGAAGTAACGGGTTCAAACAGATTTAAATTAGTTTAAGTATATTTTAGTAACACGCAAACTTGACTGAAAGATGACAAGGTTTCTTTATGCATTTTTGAGGTATAAAAAATTTAAGATTACTTTGAATTTTTTTACTAGGAACTGGCTTAATATGCTTAATAACTTAAGACTGAAAAGTTAAAAACATCTACGAATGCTGAAATCATAAAAGGATATGAAGGAAGTGGTATTAATATTTTCAAAAAACTATCGCGTTGAAAGTAAAAACTGGAAAAAAACACAAGTTTGTGATACTAAATTAACCTTAAGTTTGAGTCAACGTTCAAATCTTATACACCTTATAGGCTCAATTAAAAATTTTCTTCTTAAACCCTTATATTAAGCCTACTACATAACTCCAGAAGTCTGAAACGTTAACAGAGTATTTACATTTTGTCGATATCCTTGATGATGTATGTCAGAAATTTTATAATCAGTGAAAGTCTACCTCTTGTCAATTAAGACAGCATCAACTAAGGATTGCCTAACCTCTATAATTTCATCTTTCGTAGAGCTTGATGTTCTGCATCAAACTCGTTAGTATTCTAGTTAATATTCTATAAAACCAAGTTATAAATACATAGAGATATACTACTTAAATCTGAACTCAAGATTCGTAGCTTCCACTCTTACTGAAGTCTAGTTATTATCTTTCTGGTTATCATCGAAATCTCAAGGCATAGGTAGTCGAAATAATACAATCAACCAAAATATTTGATCCCAAACCCAGGTAACTTAAATAAAGATATTATTTTATATTAGAAATATTAAAAAAAGGCAGAGGATTGGTAAAATAAATTGTATCACACTTGGCTAGAAACCTTTTCTACAGCACACACTTTTATACAAAAGTAAGCGTAATCAAATCGGGCTACCAATCTCTGAGGTATGTAAATACTTACACCCGATATACAAATACATTTAAACTCAATTTAATGCATTTAAACTCATAAACTGTCAAACTAATAACACCCCCTTTTCATGTCGGCGTTAAAAATATCTTGTGCTTGGAGAGTGTAAAGAATTTTACATTTTAAAATATTGCTGACAGTATATGTCATCGCATATTGGGATATTGTGTTATTTTGATTAGATTGACTCAATACTTGTATTATTGAGTATAACAAAAAATGTTTCCAGTTTTTTTTTATTTAAAGACTTATTTTCAGTAAGTGTAAATTAATTGAACGGTATTGTAAAGATAACAATGAAAAATCATTGTTATACCGATCAAAGAAATTTCCATTCGAAAAGATCGAAACATTTTTAAATGATTTGAAAGATTTGTATTCAAGGATCAAAATACGATAAGAAAATTAAGGATCTTATTACGATGGTAAAAAATATAAATATGTTATTAATACACATGCCTGCTGACACAGTAACTTATACAGTAGTTTGCTAAGATATTGAAAATTTGTTACTTACTAACTTCTGTCATATTTAGTAATTCAATACACGCAACGTTTTACATTTCAATTTGTTTTATTTTTAATCAATAATATTACTTTTGGAAATATTATCCGGAACCAAATTTCAGAAAAAAAAAGTAGCGGCATAACCTGATCGCGGAAGACGAGGAATACATTGACACGCCCGCCGGGATCGCTTGACGATTTTGTGCATAATTCCCGTCTCGAATTCCATTTAAATAAAAAATCCATTAACTGCGCAGCTCGAATTTTCCTTCGGCTGCGAAAAAATGCTTTACAAGGCATTACACTCGGGAAAGAATATGCTTATCAGGACTTAACTTTCCTCCCGAAACCACTTGTAACGATCCAGTGACATCATTATGCATTCTGTAGTGAGGCTGGAGGTTTTTATGGAGGCCCTTTGCGGTTTCACGTGCTTTAACTTGTTTATTTACAACACTAGTTTTCTTACGTAAATTGCGCTTAGTATTGAGGCTACCTTAGTTTTGGCATAGTTGTTCAGATGGAATTATGGTTTTATTTTTTATTTGGTATTTTTTTGCTGGAGAGAGTTCATTTATGTACAATATTTTTTTTCCTTTCAGCCAATAAATCTCGTAATACGGACTATTAATTAATCCATGATTATATAAGAAGGTACACATGTCGTAAATTAATGTTCATCTCTATTCTAGTGAATAATTTTTAAAATGTAAAGTCACCATTAATCTTTCAGCAAATATGAACACTGCCATTGTTTAGCGCTTGTATTGAATTTGTAACTTACACAATGTTTTTACTTGGTGTGTAAATTGTTAAAAAAATAATTTTGTTCTATTACCGCTTGAAAAATCACTGGATATAAAAATATGAAATGATTTATTTTGATGTAATTTCTAATTAATTTCTATCACCAATGTCTCTAAATTAAATTTCCTGACCAATAAATGGTTTATCACATCGCGTCTTGGAGTTTGTTTAAAACAATATGTATCTGAAATCATATTTATCCAGCAAAAGTGTTTTCAATAGAGTCCGGCAATTGGTGATTGGTAAAAATAAAAATACTCAACCACAGAGCGACCAATATGCCCATTGCAATAAAGTTGACGTAAATAGTAGAGGTTTATATTCCGCTATATCTGCGAGTACATAGCGTGCCACTTATAATAATAATTTAACCAAAATTACATTAACTTCGCAAAATATAATCACATCAAATAATTAAGAAACTAGATATACGCCGGGGATTAACAGACTTGGTTAAATTCAGTCATTTAAGATTTTGTCCAAAAATATATATTTATCTTTAATGTTTGCAATCTAAGAATGTTCATCACAAATATTTTTGCAACGTTGTTTGCATTGAATATTGCTAACGAATACATAGGTAAAAAAATTACACTAAAAAAGATTGAAATTACACTAGAAAATGAAAACAATGTATTTTTTAGAGATTACTCTGAAATCTTATGGACAGAATATAGCGAGAAAATATTAATTAGAGCTTATCAGTAAATATGCATAAAAGTGTTTGGATAATCAATATTGCGACTCGACCTGCTTAGATAATGATTCAACGAACTTCATAAATAACACGCAAACATCTATCGGCTAACGAGTTGAGAAATTGTAAGAATTATTACAGAAAAAATATCGAATATTTAAGGATAATAAGATTTTTTCTTCATTTCAATGACTGAAATCTTATCGACATAATATAGCGAGATTACTCTAAAATCTTATCGACAGAATATAGCGAGAAGTTATTAATTAGAGCTTATCAGTAAATATGCATAAAATTGTTTGGATAATCAATATTGCGACTCGACCTGCTTAGATAATGATTCAACGAACTTCATAAATAACATGCAAACAACTATCGGCTAACGAGTTAATGAGAAATTGTAAAAATTATTACAGACAAAATATCGGACATTTATGGATAATAAGATTTTTTTCTTCATTTCAATAAAAAATATAAATCTTTGTGTCGGCTTAACTTATGTTTTGTTTATATCCACTATATTTGACAGTTGTGGAAATATCTCGTACTAACAAATATTACTGAAATAAGTACCTAAATTAATCGGCATGAGTAACTATTTGTTTGAGTTTTGCTTCATTTCGAAATAATTTAGATTTTTATGAAATTTCTTTTAAAAATATATTAGACGTTAGTTTTCCAAAGAAACAATGTAAGGTCATTTCTGAAGCCTGATAAATGGAAAGACAAAAATTCATAAGTTTTTGAAGTTCAAATAAATTCCATCTTCAACAAAAAAGTTATCGAACGAATATAGCGAGATGTTATTAATTAGAGCTTAGCAGTAAATATGCATAAAGGTGTTTGGATAATCAATATTGCGACTCGACCTGCTTAGATATTTAGATAATCAATATTGCGACTCGACTTGTTTGGATAATCAATATTGCGACTCGACTTCAATGCAAGAGGCGATATGATAAACCATTTATTGGTCAGGAAATTTAATTTAGAGACTTTGGTGATAGAAAGTAATTAGAAATTACATCAAAATAAACCATTTCATATTTTTACATCCAGCGATTTCTCAAGGGGTAATAGAACAAAATTATTTTTTTAACAATTTACACGCCAAGTAAAAACATTGTGTAAGTTACAAATTCAATACAAGAACTAAATTTTCGCCATTTGAAGTGTGGAACCAAAAATAATTGTTGAACATAATAAATTAAAATATAAATAATACCAATCAGGAATTATAAATTTGATAAAGGTAAAGTTCACATCCGCCATTGTTTAGGCATGTATATAAAAATAAAAATCATATATTAATTCGAACCATAAGTCAATAGTGACGTATAAGATTATTTATGAGGTAAAAATAAAAATGACAAATTGGCTACAAAATGCGAGCAGAACAAACAAATTATAAAGTATGATATTGGCTCCATGGCCGACTATTTATTTTGCAGGCGGGCGTCCCGTGCATAATAATATTATTCAAATGTTTACATTATCAAAGGGCGTTTGTGTGAGCGATCGAGCGGGGCGCGCTTTGACGAATACACTTGCACACATTACGTTTCTTATATTTTTCATCCATATATATTTCTCCTTAATTTTTCTTTTTTCCTTTTATTCGTGATTCCAAAATATTTTATTTTTACTGTATTTAGGTAAAGTAGAGCTATCACATCTTACCAAAAATTAATACCAGATTTTTTTGATATAATGTCAATATATTGTTATAATTAGAAGTTATGGAAAGGGATTCAGGATCCCAAAATTATCGGAATTCCGATCAAAGAATACAGGGTATAGAATATACCCTATATTGGTGTTTCCATTGTCATGTCATTATAATCGTTCATGAGACAAATTTTATGGTTGTGACTTCTAAAGCGCCTCGACATCTGGAGCAAAGCTAATAACGAACTAAAATAATCTACTTGTTTTCTTGGAATTTACACCACTAGTTTTCCCCTAAAGTTGTCATAACTCACTTTATTACCGACCTGGAAAATCTGACTTTAATAGGAGTTACCCTAAAAGCAAGGTTATTTTTTTTGTTAACATCGTCTTATTTCATTTTTTTTAATGTAACTAATATCACTTTTACCTTTTGAATGAGTATCTACAAATTACCAATTGTCTGAGTAGTGTATGTTCAAAATTTGTAACTTTTAATTTTAAATAAAGATCCGACTTATTATTTTATTTTCGTGAAAATAATTAGGTAGTGTAACGAAAAAATCTTGGTTAATCCTTATTATGTTTTGCAAATGAAATTAAGGGTGGGTTGATATTCCATATTCCATATATATATATATATATATATATATATATATATATATATATATATATATATATATATATATTGGTTAGTAAAGATCCACATCAATTTAGTCTATTTTAGTTTTTAGTTTAGCTTTTCTAATAACAGTTTTGTTAACAAATATCCAACAACTGATATTACCTAGATGGAGGTGGCCATTGTAAAATAACACTTAGTTTTGAAAGCTATATTCAAACACTTAATAAACAAGTTGAACAGTAATAATGATAAAGACCGCAAATAATTATTTTCTCATTACTAACCCAGGCTAAATTAAATTGGTAAACAGCAATTGGTAAATGCCGCTTTTTGTATGTATAAATTGTTAAAATAATTCAATGACTATTCGTTCTCATAACCATATTAAACCTCAATAACTTAAAACAAGAAAAAAACCTGAAAAATAACTAAAAGAATATTTTTTATTCTAACCCTGTTGGTTCCAACAAAATATTTACATATTATAGTACATTCTCTTTATCCACTATCATTGGTATTTACTTTTTTTTCAGCGAAAACGGTGATATTTTTATTACCGTTTGTGTATTTTTTTAACACAGCTGCCAACCAGAAAACTAGATAACGTGTCCAAAAATAATAATTTGTAAAAATACAAGTTTTTATTAAAAGAAAAGGTAGTTATTTAGTGCAGAATCGTATTATTATCTCGAGATAGATTCATTATTACAAAGTAACGCAACCAGTGGAGAAACGAAATATAACACTGGTAGCTGAAAAACTATATGGAAAAATCTCAAAATTATCTACTCTATTTCAGGGTGGTTCCTGTTGACACAATATTTTTAATGTTACGTGTGACTTCAAAAATCCATATTTTTGATAATAATGCAAAATAATTTGCTAACATAATAAATCAACATGCAACTAGAAAGCAACCTGAAAGTACCAAAACACGAGAGAAAATATTTTAATAAGTGAATAATAAATTACAACCTCCAAATATTACCATATAACACTAAAGTTACCACATTTTTTATGATACAGCCCACCCATATTGTACTTACCACTACCGTTTAATCATGACCTTGGTAGGCCTTGATTAAAAATTATTTATTATAGTGGAGATGGAAGTCATTTTATATATACAATGTGTCCCTTGATGGCGCAACTCTCATTATGCCAAGATAATATATTTGATATATAAAAGATTATAGTTGAAAAAAAAACCTAAAAACAAGGTTTACTTATTGAGGAAAGATAAACCGGCCCACATTTGATAGGTTTACTCTTTATTGTTTTTTTTTATTTTCTCTGTCCATACATTAAAGAAGATCCAATAGTTTTAACACTATTATTTTTGCCATCATAACTATACTTTTGCCGACATCTTGTAGAAAATTCGCATTTTTACTCATTTTCAATCAACAACGAATCCAGAAAGAAGAGTTATAATTTTAGCTATCTGTATATGTGTGAATTCAATGTAGTTCATTTAAAGCCTTTAATCGATTTAACCTAGTTTAATAAAGGAGAGCTAACGATTTTAGTAAATGATTAGTTACTAGAAATTAAATAAATAATTTTATCATGGTGGCCATCAGATGCCATATTTTTAACACTTAGTTTGCCTGGTGGAATGCGCTTTAAAAAGTATATGGCGGAATCCTTGGGATTCCCTATTTCTGGAAAAAAATGTATTACGTAAAGAAAAGGGAAAACAAAATTTAATTTTTGCAATTTTAGTTATTATTTTCCCTAAAAATAATAATAAGTTATGGTCAGTACACAGTTCAAAAGAAGAAACATTTTTTCATTTGGAGAATTAACAATTGAAAACAAATACAATATTATGATAAAACATATTAACCATCGTTTCACGAATAACTAGTATAAAATGAAATATAAAAATCATCAATTTCTTTTTTTACAATGGATCTTTATTATCTGGAAAGGGTTGTTCGTAAATTCGAATATCGTGAACCAGGCAGATTCAAATTATAAAAAACATTTTTAGGTTAGGTCCATTTGATTCTTGAACTAAATATTTTACTGGAATCCAGTCATTTCTTATATATCTGTCAGACATGAATGACATAACTGTGTATGCTATTTTGCGCTATTATGATATGAACAATATTCAGGTTTATTATATTCGAAGTCAATGATGTCAGCGTAGTGCACGGAGAATTTTATTGTATATGACCAACATTCTTCAACCAATCCAAAGAGAGCTAAATCTAAGAACTTAGTTATATTAGCCAATTTTCCTTTAGTATTAAGTTAATATTTCGCTTATTACGCAGATGACATTTGAAAAATATAAAACAAAAAACGTATCGTTTTTGACGAAAATTCAACATGGGAATATTATGACAGATGCAAGTTTACTTATATAAAGTACACGATAGAGTACAGTGGACTTCCTCCATACAATTACTCACCTACATTGAAAGCACACGCATGCCTTCTTTATCTTTCGCAGTCACCGTGTACTGCAGAAAGATATTAGAAAACACGACATCTACACGTGTAAATTTTTAAGTTACGGAGAAAATAATTTTCATGCGTAGTTCCAGCGATTTACCATGCAAATTTAAAATGTAATTTTCTTTCCTATTTTCTTTAAATAAAAAAAAATTACAAATATTTCAATATACGTAATAGTACCAAAGAAAGAAATTTAAAACAGTTAAAATAAGTATATTTCATCATAAAGTTATAACGACTTAAAAATTGACTACGATTCACGCGAAAATACCTCATACAAAACACAATTGGCTTACGAGCCCACTGGCGCCATTCAGTTATTTAGAATTCATTATAAGGGAGTTTATTAAATATTTATAGTATCTCGTTAAATATTGCGTGTAAGTTATAGATTGCAATTTTTGTGTAGAAATTAAATTAATAATAAGTTTTTCAATTAAATAAACAAAAAATTTACACTTTTTCCTATTTAGAAGTTTCGATTAATTGTTTGCTATATGCGTTATTTTTTTCATCGCAGGGTTTTTCTAAACCAGTTTTAAAAAATTTTTAAAAAAAATATCGACAGCACCTTATTTTATCAATTTAATTTTTCTGCACATACTCCGTTTTATTCAATACACTTTAATTTTTTTTTACATTACGCAAGTAAATCCTTTGCACAAGGTTATTGGCACTTATACACGATTATATGCAGCTACTCTCTTTTTATCTGTAATTGAGTTGAAAACGTTTCTTTCTGGCTCTTCATGTAGTTCAATATTTATGTAAATATAACATTATTTATATGAACACATTATGTCATAAAATATTACTTAGTCATTTTATTCATCAGATATAAACCTCCGAAGTAGTCTACAATGTGTGTACCTTCTAATTATTCAACGCTGATCTTTTAAAACATACTTTCCAGGAAAACTGACATGGTAAAGTTTTGTCTAGTAAATTATGTGAGACAAAAAATGGTTCTGATAAAAATAATGAAAAAGGTTTTGTATAATCAAAATTTTGCGTTAAATAATAAATTAATGAACGGAGAAGAAAATGAGAAGGAAAATTACAATTTAGTTATTATTGTCACATTCTAAATGTCCGAAATATATTTCAACTGCTACAGAAACCTAACTTAGTCGTATTGTTTACCCGGCACTCACTTGGCTGGTTTTTTTTCTTTCTTACATAACGAAATCGTTACTTTTCTTTAGTATTGTTAAAAACCTGAAGCTTAACAGAAAAATTATTCAAAACTTGTCTGTTAATATTGTAATTTAATAAGTATTAATCACATTCTAATAATCACTGCGCATAAAGGTAACAGGTATAAAATACATTTAACTGAAAGCCAACCAAGTTTCCTGGAACTAATTTCACGACCTTTGTGAATTACTGAATTAGTGAAACGGAACTAGGGCAGTAGGCCCGCACGAGGTGTTTTGATTTTCGTAAGGCGTTTGCAGAGCAGAAAATGGCTCCGTTTTCTGTCTTATAATAATGAAGTTAAAATTTTACAGGTGGATAATTTTAAATATTTTTACGCCATCAGTAGGCTTTATACATTAAACTTGTTTTTATTTCCATTCAAAATAAATAGTTACTCATAATTAGTGAACGATACAAAATATTAACAATTTTGAACTTATATCCAAGAAACTCTGATTACTCTGATTATAAAATATCGATGTTTTGATTTTGGTATCCATCCCTTCTTCGAAAAGCCGGAATAATCTAATTCAAATTTATGTTTTCTGTAACTATACTTAAGTATATTCAAAATAGTACCTAATCTTTTATTCTTCAGGGGCTATATACATGTGGATTTGATCCATTCATAGATTTATTAACTTTAATATTACATTGAATATTATGTACATAAGGTGAACGGATTGTTAAGAAAATCTTTTTTTCAGTCTATTATACATAACAAACAATTTCTGATAATCGAACTCGGAGATACAAAAAATCTGCTGGCAAAGAAAAAAAAACTGCTAGTATACGAGAAAGCAAATAGGAAAATATTAATTTTCTCCCTAGTGTCGCAGAGTAGTCATAAAGCGGAAATATTTTTTGTTAGTTCGCACTAATATCTCGAAATATGCGTATGAATTGGAAAATTATTTTTAATTATATATTACAAATGTTCAGAAAAATTAAAGGCTCTATATTGTTATCCTATTACTTATATTCGCAGAATAGTGATGGAAAATGTAATAGAAATCGAGTAACACCAACTAAATCGTCAGATGCGTCGGAAGAACACAACTTAAGGAGTAACACAATTCAAACCGTGGAAGGTGGAGAGACCAGCTTATTTATTAACTGATCATCCCAAGTCTTCCCGCAAACACAGCCTCTATCCAAACGACCATTCATTGCCGACCAAACAGAGGTATTTCATGACCACGAGGGGAAGAACAGCATAATTCAACGCACGTGAAATATAACAAACTAATTTGTAATATTAAATATTAAAATTTAATAATATATATATATATATTAATATATCAAACACAAAAAATAAAACAAACTTTAGAAATTTCCCACTACATAGATAAGCTGATTGAGTTGAGTACGATGCAATTAGTCCATTTGGTTAAACATTTGTGGGACAAAAGTTCTAAAATGCTTTCAAAAATAAATTTATAAAAGATTTGCCCCTCACCATTTCATTTTTCTTCCATACATAATTTAGTTCCTAAGTTTCAGTGTCTTTCCATTACAAGTTCTACTAATTTATTGCTCAGCGCTGCTCTGACTTACATTTATGGGTTTACTTTTATGAATATATGACGCAGTGTAACTATCTCATTCTTGTAATGGGAATTTTTTAGGGTTTAATGGTTTGTACTCAATAATTCACAACCGTTGGTTATGAGAAAATAAATAAAAATACACTTTAAATATTTTCGAATACTGGTTGGTATTTGAAATTTATAAAACTATCTAGATCTAACGTGGGTACTTATCAATTATCAAAAGGAAACATAAAATCCTTACAGGATTACTCAATCTATAGCCTACCTGTATGACACGGTGGTTTTTATCCAAAATCGTTCAACGATTTAAAATTTTGGTAAAGTGATAAAGCATATTAACCTAATTTGTTTCAACAGTAAACAGTGAAAATATGTGTGGAAATTGTAGCAATGAAAAATTTAGTAATTGTTTTTTTTTTTAAATTTTGTGCATCAAATTATTAATTATTACTGGGTAAGTAAGTTTATTTTATTAAAAATTATATGAAATGTATAAGTTTTCAAAATATTAAGCAAAATTGTATGATTTTTATACATCGCCATCATTTGAATTTCAGCCTTCTATTTTAAGAATAAAAATTGTCGCAAAAAGTTGAATATTGTTTATAAACCATGAACGCAAGAGCTGTAAAACGATTTCATGACAGATTTTTTATTCCAGAATTTTATCCTAAATAATGTATAAATTGAAAAAAATCATATTACACAGTTTTATTGGCCTTTTTCCAAAAATTACAAAATCAAAATATTGTCAAACAATATTTTACATAACGCAACGCATAAACAAGTGATGTCACATATGAATTTTTTGAAGAAATTTTCTTAAATTGAAGAAAAAAGAATTTTTTTTAAATTGAAGAAAAAAAGTTTTTTTTGAAGAAATTTTCTTAAATTGAAGAAAAAAGAATTTTTTTTAAATTGAAGAAAAAAAGTTTTTTTTGAAGAAATTTTCAAAATTTATTTAAACATAAACTAATTTTGTTGTTTCCAGGAATCTGTAGTAGTTTCCAGGGAGGAAAATTAAAAGAAGAATACAGTCACTTCCAAATTCAAAAAGGGTAATAAAGTCATAATTTAGCACCCATTATGAGTTAATTACCTTATTTTATTTCTGTGGTTAAGCGTGAAAATCTTATTTTCTGTCTTTAAAAGTAGTAAGATTTTTATCACTATAGCTTTTCCATTACATGTGCCAATGTTCTTAATTATTTTACAGTTCTGATTAATACATTTGCCTTGAGCATAAACAGTCAACTTCGGGTGAAAAAATTAAAAAATCCTAAAAAGTATATTTTTTTATTTCTGTTTCAAATAACCATATTAGTTGTAGTAAAATATTTCAATTAGTTCATAAGTATATTACTCACCTATATTTAACTATGAAAACATTAATAATATGACTTAATTTGTAGTCAAAGCACCCAAAAGATCGACCCAGAGCAGTGAATTTTATAAATTTTAAGTGTCTATATTTCAAAAAATGAGAAATTTTGTTGACATTTGGTCACTAACCTAGTCATAGATTTGCCTATCGCCCTTTTTCGGTTGAAACTATATTGAGTATATTTTAACGGAAGTAGTACATAGTACTTAAACGTTTAAACTATTATACGAACCAGTGTGTACGAAACCCTCCTAGCGATAAACAGTCCTCCTATTAATAAATAGTGATGAGATAGCCAAATTCTTGTATTAGTATTTAAAAGACTTTTTTTATAAATGATTATTTTAAGGTATAATATCTGCATGGAATCTGTTTTTTGTCATAGTTATAATGAAGTTTTGATTTCATATTTCGTATATAACTTGAAAATTTGGGAACTTTGTGATATTTAACAGAAAAATATTTGCTATTTAATTTGAGCATAAATTAGCAAGTTTCACAGTTTCCATATATTTAATCTTGCCGTCGCAGGGTATATGGCTTGAAATTTTCGTGGTCATTTTCATTTGTTCGTTCAATTATGATAATATGTAAAGCTTCTACTTGAAAATTTTGACGCATCGAAAGGTCGATATTGGTACTTAGGTGTTTTAATTGTGAGGTAGTTTACATTCTGCAGAAACAAGTGTTTGAATAAAGATAAGCAATGAAAAAATTATACGAAATGACAAAATTATCGACAGAAAAACAAAAAATAAACACTCCCACACAGACTCAATTCCTCATAATATTCCTACCGGTTATTATAGCTAGTACTGAATTAAAATTAGCTACACGCTACTTCTGAAAGAACAATCAACTTCAAAGACGCGTTCTCACGGCTGCGAGGAATAAATGAAATTACTTTAAACTTGTGGATGCTCCGAAACGAAAGCGTATTGTAACAATTGTCTCCAGTTAGATCTACTTGTTTCCTTTCTCGACTTGCTTCCTTAACTTTGGACAGTTGACATGCTTTCAGTTTCGACATTTATTTTGATTTAAGTTACCTTTTAATTGACATAAAATATTGAAGGTTATTAACGATTCTGGGACCATTTCCTGTCTGTCGCTTGTTAAAAAAATATATTTAAACATTTCGATGGAGATTTGATGTATTTTATTGTAAATAAAATCAGCCAGCTGGGTTTCGAAACAAATATAAAGTAGGTTCCGCGGCAGCCATTCTTCTTGACTTTGATGTTGCAAGGTTATCGAACAAATTTTAAATGAATAATTTAAGTGAATTTTATATTCTTAATTTTTTCAGAACTTTCCTAATCCCTCTTCGTCATTCGAAATACGCGCACTGCTAAATATAGATTTCCACCAAGATGGATCCTATGTCGCTTGCATCCAACTACCTCCCACGATCTTTATTATTTGTTCATTTTATTCGATTTTATTTTTTCACCCGGCAGCCGTACCGAAAGATGCAGGGTGTGGTGATCTTGAGACCGTGAGACAATTAGATCATTGCAGATAAAAGAACGAAGTTTTAAGGTTTTTTTTATTATGAAATCTTGAAGATAGAATTTGTTGTATCTCAATACAAAACACATATATTTAGAGGTTAGAAATATATACGTAAATAGTTACCTAATTGAAAAGTTTACCGTTACGAAGATAATGGGAATACGGCAGCTATACATTATAGTCAATATTTATTTAAGAGCAATTATAAATTGAAATTGAAACTGTGCTATATTTATAGCCATAAATCTAAACGCCTATTTTGACAAATATAGATGTCATTTTTGGTATTAATATGAGCGCAAAGATAAATTGTATACCTTGCCGATAATTGTAAAACTGTGGTTTTCTTAGTTCAATTTAAGCTTTATATCTAAAAGGGATCCAGTATGTTCACATAATTATGAAACGTGATTTTTTTTTAATTTTCATCTTAAAATAAAATTTGCAACTCCTACTGTCCATCGTGTAAAATAATTATTTATCTCAGATGCTGTGCAGATACTGATCACATTTTAAATAACAAAACGTAAAAGTATCAAGGGGAAATATCATATTGTTTTGAAATTTTCCATTTATAAATTAAATCATAAATGTATCAACAAATGGGTATAAACTTTATTTTCAAAATAATAATTATTTTGTACTAAAATGTACAGACAAATATCAACAACCATTATATTTCTTAAATTCTGTGGCAAACTATTTTCTGTAATTTTAATTTATTATATATTGAGACAATATATATATATATATATATATATATATATATATATATATATATATATTATAATATTTATAATTGCTGTGTTAGTTTTATTTTATTGTACACATACAGTTTTTAAATAACAACAAATTTCAAATAGAAGTGAAAACAGATTTTTATATCATAGATGGCGGAAACAAATCTTTGGCATAACATTTATTTTAGGTTGTAAACTAAATACCATAGAATTCTGTCGGATAACCTTTGTATCAAAGCGCATGACTGTACGAACTCGTGAGTATTCAAAGTGGAAAGTATTCTTAATTGTGTCACTCATGTCTCGCCACGGGCGTGCGCGTCACTTGCCGCAACTCGGCACCGTGTTGATCTACTTAATCTTGCGACTTTATATTAGTCTAAGTAGACACAACACTTGTATCTGGGTTAGAAACTTTATCCATGAATGCATTTTGTATGGGTGAAAGTTTATGTAATAACTACATAAAGATTATATAACTAGAAAAACGTTCATAGATGGACGAAACGGATCATATACTTGATACTTCTCCACTTGTAACTAGTTATGCGTGCTTATAAAAAGCGTTTAATTAACATATACTATCCCGTTCTCCAGACACACTATTTTAACGTCACCGCAAGGGTAAAGTATGCTGTGGTGCACACATACCGAGCGCAGCGCGGCATCGTTAAAGGGGTATACGCGACGCACACAACACACCCTATTCGGCATTGAATAATTAGCGAGTGAATATTCTTTTGAAAAAAAAACTATTATACTTGTAATTATTTTTTTGTTGTATCTTTTAAATGGACTTTCTATTTATGAAATTATCATTAAGAAAATATAATCATTTTCGCCTTTTATTTCGGAAGGAAAAATGCTTTGTATATCAATAAACCAACATTGTGTGCATTATATGCATACAAGACGCAATTTAATTTTTCAATATAATAATAAACTATATGTATGACTATTCCTTCCGATGTCAGTTGAAAAAAGTGGTTTTAAGAAACGCTTAAATTAAATATTCCTGTTAAATAAAAAAAAAATAAAAATAAAAATTTTACTGATATTGAGGGAAATCATTTCATTCAGTAGAAATAAAATGTGATTGATTTTTTTATTAATATATGGATTGAATGATGCCTAAATTATGCTATAAAGCTAATATTCTGCCCAAACACTTACCAACAGCCGTCGTAAGCCAACAGTCGTCTACTAGTACCGATCTCGTTTTCTAGTACCGAGCTAATCGGGATGTAAAATCAATTAAGACAAATAACTTTGAGAGCAAATGAGCTTATTTGTAAAGCAGCAAGCGTTTGAAATCATCATTTCTTTCACTACAAAATTGAGTAAAGAAACTCTCAATCAATGAATTATTTCTAATTTTCTTGATCTCTCTGAAAACACGATTGAACGACTTTTATAGGTGTTCACTCAGTCAGTTGGTAATGAATAACACAATGTACAGAAAGTCAATTTTGTATTGCAAATTTGCTATTGTACCCTTATGGCACTTTTTCATTTCTGAAGCAGTTAATAATATATTGGGCACAGGAATGTATTTCTTTTCAAAAAATTTATCCATGGTATAAAATATCGATTCTGCCTTTGTATCGCATTTTTTAGAAAATGGTAATGAAAACATGATAATGCGACATGTGACAAGTGTCATGTTTAATGTTTAGATATATTTGGCTCATCGATTACAATGAAAATGTGCATATATAAAAAGTAGGGTTTTTAGGATCTAATAAATAAATAATTAAAAAGATATTTATGACATAAAGAAAATAAGTTTTAAAATTTATTTCATTTCCCTTTCAGAATAAAGACACTTTCAATTTAAAACTAATTAACGAAGGCGAAAAGTAACGTCAAAGTATAACACAATAAAACGTACAATATTCATGACTGATGACCCTCCCACGTTTGCAGCATTCAAAACAAATACGCGCTTTGTATTCAAAGCGTCTAAGTAGATACGTGATGCAAATATGATAATAATTTCGGATTCAAATTTAAATGGGAAGACGTCAAAAACACATTAAGCTGCATTGTGTACGCTCTGCCTGTATATACCATCAAAGTATCATGATCTATGTGAGCTTAAAATTTAATGAATTTTGTGTCGTAATGTCCCACAATGACCTGGATACTTGCAACATGTGTTACACTTTCATATTAAAACGAATATAATGCGAATGTCCGCTTTCGCACGTACGCAAGTGATGGTGAGGGATTTTGGCGATTAAGGTCGTCGCGTCCTGTATTAAAATGTGCCGAAATGATGAAAATGAATTCTTACTAGTATTTAGTAACTAATATATTTAACAGTTACTTAAATATATTACGATGAATTTTTGCCTTCAAAAAGTGATCCTTTCGAAAAGTGGTTTTGGTTGCGTAAACTGAAAATATTCTAATGGTGAGGCCATTTTCGTTACGTGGGGTTGGCTTTTTGAATTATGAAGCACCATCTGCTTCTCGTGTAATCGTCGTCTTTGGATAGACTCAATTCAGTCAGATCAGTCAGGTAGTAGTAGGTTTTCCTCTCATTTATTCCTCCAATCCATGGAAAGGCACTTTCTAATCGACCATCGAAGTGACTTTGAAACTCCTTTATATATTCATTTTGTACTTTTCCTTTGAGCCTCACTCCACCGGCCTAACCCAGCATATACATTTCGGTCATAAGGCGTTTAAATACACAGGTTTTCTTCGTTGCCCACACTTTGCCACTATATAACATAACTGGTCTAACTGCTATTTTGCCTATTTACCTATCATCATGCGCCCCTTATTCCACGTTGAAGTTATTCAATGTGTGATGGCTTAAACCCATAGTAAGGAATGAAAACATACATTTTTGGTTATGTTTTAAATATTGTTGATTGTAAATATCCACATTATTTCTTACACATACACAAAATAAATAATAAATAAACAAACAATCTAAAAGCGCAATCAAACAAAAAATAAAACAATTCTTCTCAGAAACAAAGGCATGAAATATAAGCAGATTTACAATACGCATTTAAATTTTTTCAATAAGGACGCCTACATATACATGAAAGAAAAGTCCTATATATGCGGACTTTTAAAAAATTTTGCGACCCCTTTTACCTGAGTGACTTCAAAAGCTCTTAACGTCTTGAAGATTAGATTTTAAGTCCATTATAATTGCTTAGTCAGCACGATCGCGCCTCAAATGCAAATGACCCAACCGCAAACGGGCCTGGAAAGGATTTTATTAAAGAGAAAAAGCTGCCTCCTTACTCCTTCAAGACTTGAGGATCACTTTGAAACGTACTTCTTGATCAAAAAGTGCAATTTGAACTTTATTTTAATACAGACCGATCATGATAGTCACTAAGTTATATCAAAGTATTTTTTGTGTTTTTGACTTGCGTTTTCATAAAACATTCATTTTCTCTGAAATATTGATAGAATATAATAAGTCACAATTTACAGGAGTAGTATTAATATATATTTATATCGGTATCTTGAATCGTTTTATAGATAAAATAGTCGAGTACTTGTGAAATTTTTGAAACGGAAAAGCAAGCAAGGTTAGTGTTTCAGACCCACTAGTTCATTTTACTTATAATAGAGTTCTGTAAGGCTATAATCGCAAAGTTTTGACAAAGATTAATCAAATTAGATCCAATGGGAATAATATATTGGAATATTATAACTGAAAAGTTGATAAATTGCTATAAAAAAACTCAAAAAACTAAAAAATATAAACTTTGGATTAATATAGGCATGGAAAAATGGAAATAAATTCAATGAAATGAACTATAGCGAGTTAAAGGTTGGTGGAATATATAATTTACTAATTTATTGACACTATGTTAGTGATAAAAATTTATACTTGGCAAAACGAAAGCAAAATGTTTAAATGATATTAAAATTAAAAATAAATAAGAGAACTTATGTGATAATGAGGCATATTTATAATACTATGCTCAGATTTATGTCTTAATTGAGTAAAATACATTTGTTTTCTGGTCCACAGAATTTAGTAGTCATGTTTCATATGGATACTGGAATTCCGTTTAAATTGGGATCATTTTTCGGTACAAAATCAGTCCAATGCAATTTGAATTTGCGCATTAATATTCCGAATGACAATAACGTATCGAGTCACAGTGATCTGAAAATGCCTTCCATGTAGATAGGAAACGAAACAGATTTTATTAAATGTTGCATCGGAATTTTTTTAGTTCATTTTTACATGCAAAGATATATAGATTTAATAGCTATAAAATGGTCTACATTGAAGTAAAGAAATATTTAAATTTTTTTCGTTTGGATGGAATCTCGAAATTCAAGTCTTCTTTCGCCAGTGAATAAAATTGGCGCGTTCTCGCCTTCATGGTGCATTGTCTCTCACGGGGGATTTCCGACGAACCATAATACGCATGGCCATGCTTGCAGCTGGGTCCGCTGCAAAATATTTGAACATTATGAATTTCGGTGATATATATTTATATTTCACATTTGTGATAGTGGTTTCTCATTTAACTCATAACAAGTCATATATGAAAAATATAAATTTTATATATTCTTTAATAACATTATCGTCGTAAATGTTAAAAACAGAATATATCATAAACACTCAAGACGATTACGCTACTCACTATGCTATCAACAATTTGTGTCCAATAACATAATTGTCTAGGTTAATTTAAAAAGAAAGATATTGAGGTAAGAATAGGTGAAAACATTCCCTGATAACACGATCGTCGGTAATTAGATTTTACCATTAGCGTGCACATGTATATCGGAACCGTCTCATGTTGAACAACAGTCCATGTTAGAAACGAATCTATACCAAAATCTTTACTTCGTTTTCTGTGCATATGGAAGGCAAATTTCCAGATCACTACGTAGCGGCGCGTTACGTTCGCTCGTTTACAGTAGGTCATATAAAATTTATTTTGTTCATACTGTAACAACTTAGTAAGTAATGACGAAAATATGACAGGGCGCGAGTATAACTTGCTTTCTGAGGGTTCCCTGCCATTATAGCATATTATTGCACAGCTTGGTAATTAGGTACTTGTAAAATATACAAAAAAAAATTAAAATACGAAACCAAAAAAAATTATTTACCACATAATAACTCTACATAAAATTATATCTACCCACATAAAATTATAAATCTGCTAGCTTCTAAACAAGACTCTTGGCAGACAAGTAAATGGACAATCAATTTATTTATAAGGGTTCCGTTTTTCTCATTCTCGGGTACATAAAGAAGGTAATCTTAAAAAAAACTTTGATTTTTTCTGCCCGACTATTTTTCATATTCTTAGAAGCACTACGTATTTAGAGGTATTTGTGAATTTTGCTACATAAAATTTTCTTAAAAAACGAATTATGTATTTGAATCCAAGTTGTAATAGCGATTTCTGAATGCAATTTTTATATATTTTGTTAGCTAAAAAGTAATGAGCGTTTCTTTGAACAAATTATTTAGAAAAAGTGGGAACTTTTTAGATAGGAATACGGCACGCTCTCGCTGATTCAGTAGTAACTAAGACGCTGCACTGTTAACACGTATAAAATAAGGACGACATTAAGATGCATGTGAGACACTGTCTACTCTACGAGTACCAATCTAGTCACTCTGCCGTCAAAGCTACACGTAACATATGCCAACGCGTATTTCGTGAAACAATATCTGAAGTTACTACAAAACGATAGTTCCGGTGGTTCTCTGAGTGATCAACCATGCTCTGGTCGACCGAGGAATTGGATAACGACTGGTTAAGATTTATAATTGACGGAGATAGCCGATTAACGACATGCTAGCTAGCAATTGAGGTCGGGTTCTCTTACTGAACTATAAAGAATTATTTACACTACTTGGGCAAAATGTTCAAAAGTGGTTTGGGGGTACCATATAAACTTAGCCCGGACCAGCTACAGCCGTAGCCTGGTCTTCACAGAGCCAAATAGATTCGGCTTAAAGTTATATTTTGGTTGGACATATATCTTCCACCGCCATATCCCCCCAAAACATTCCAATCGCACAGCAATGCCTTACGAGAAAAAAACTTTGATGATGAAGACCGCCTACGCATTTTATGGGCCATTTTTTTTATTCCAAGCCACCTAAATTTTACACAGGTTCCACTCCCTACTAGTGTATTAGAAACATGTAGAACTAAATACTGATGACTGTTATATCGATGATTAATTCGTTTTAAATTGGAAATATAATAAAAAATGATTACAATTATGACCGCTCATGACTTATTAGTCAACCCGATATTTAGTTGATTCAATAATATTTTGGCATGTCCGGTAGATGCAGTTCTTTGATGACAGATTAGGAAAGGTATTCTTGTTTTTAAAACAATTCATGACCATGATACATCTCAGAGTTTGCGTCGACGAATTGAAAAATGAAACGACAAAAATATTGCATCCAAATAACATCTTCATTGTGACATTAAATTAAATTGGCATTCTACCTTATGATAAAATATTTACTTAAAAAGTTCGATTTTTTTGCTAGTCTAAGTAAATCTAATAGCTACAGATAGCATCTGAGTATGGATAGCATATAAGTCAACCACGTGCACAAGAATACTGCCGTAGCACTATGCGAAACGATATTTCTCGCTGCCTTACTCGTAGGCATGTCTGACCTTTCCTAATCCCCATAGTAAATTGTGTCGAGTGCTCCCGTGGGAAATATATGAAACTTTGAACTAGTATCTACGTTTGTCATGTATCTTATGAGTTTGTGACGATTGTCTGGACAGGTACACATACACGTCGGATCTGCCAGTCATTTAATTTTTTTTTATTTTCGATTTAAAGAAGGCATAATTATATTTCTTCGTTAAATTCGTAAGGATTTTAAAAAATACTCGATTGTAAAATCCGCGTTTACGCACAATGTTTTTTTTTTGTTTATTGTTGATTGAAAAATAAAACACTTCTATCGTGTTTGACAGCTGCTTTTCAATATTTCAAATTCATGTCGAAAAGGCGCGTTGCAATTTTAGAATAACAAAAACATTTTTGATTTACGACACGCAACTGCCGCTGTAATTGACCGTTGAACTTGTCGATTAAAGTGGGTTTCAGGTATATGAATTGTGATGAATTTCAGCTTCAACCAAGGTATATGTAATGTATTTCACTTTAAATGCACTTCAGATTTTTGTATTATATTTTTCTCAGAGATTTAAAGGAAATAACATGGTAAACGACAAGATACCAAAAGTTTTGTTTACTTTCTTTTCCAAATAAAGAATTGGTAATGTTTTTTAGATATTCCTAATTTAGTTACATTCTGAAATCTTTTCTACTATTTCCTTTTCAAAATGCCTTCCTCTTTTCCATTTTTATTGTATTTGTTTCTTACGTGATCTTTAGTTAACACTTAAAAGAATCAATAATTAATCCGGTTAATTGTGTTAATAATCTTCTCCTTAGATGCCCTTAGTATTTTTCAAATGATGAAAAAATAACACACAAAAGTGTGATAAATTTTCATATGATTTCATATATTATATGTTATTACTTCATATCTGCTAGATTATCGTATTTAATGTTTATAACACTGATAATACAATAAATGCTAGATAATAACTTATAACGTAAACGAGATAAAACATAACAAAGTACAAGTTTTTTGTCAGTTTTTGTCACGTAGGACAAAAATGTTAAATCAAAAATAATTAACCATTGTGGATTACGAAACTACCTATATCGTATCACAGAAAAGTATGTCTCATGTCGAAAGGAAACCGGAAAACCCCCTTCGAAGGAAAAGAGAACCGAACAAATAGAGATATGTAGAAGATTTTGAAATTAAAGAATTATAAATTTTCACATATTTAAAATAAGTTTGAGGCAAACTATATTCTATCAAGACCAACTTCATACGTTGCTAAAATTCGACATAATTACTATCATATGTTGCAATTATTGATTTTTTTAGGGCTATTCGAATCATTATATCATATGATACCAATAAAACCTAAAGTATAATCAGGTCATCTTCTTGCAGCATCATGCGTAGATCTCTGTTATTTCGCCGGTATTCATATATATTCTCCTTATCTGTATATTTTACAATAACCTTATGAGACTATAAAGTAACTAAAATTTTCAATCAGTCTCTTTCAAATCTTTATTTATTTATTTTATATGCCAAGACAATAGGACCATTTGTTTTTAAATTTATGAAACATTCATTCTTATTAGATATATTTAAAAAATCTAATCTCCAGTAATCTAGTAACAAATCTAAACTAATTTTTTTTTGTTCTTGTAAATATTACACTACCAAGAATCACTGCAAAATTACGTTCTGTGACTAAAATTTCTATAAACGGAAAAGATGATCTTTAGTACAATAAATACACGTTAAACATAAAATAATATTTAAACCTTAACACTTCCCAACAACAAATTCTACGTAAAATGAAAGTGCTGCAAAAGCTAGATTATAAACGGAAAAGATGATCTTTAATACTATAAATACACGTTAAACATAAAATAATATTTAAACCTTAACACCTCCCAACAACAAATTCTACGTAAAATGAAAGTGCTGCAAAAGCTAGATTATAAACGGAAAAGATGATCTTTAGTACAATAAATACACGTTAAACATAAAATAATATTTAAACCTTAACACTTCCCAACAACAAATTCTACGTAAAATGAAAGTGCTGCAAAAGCTAGATTATAAACGGAAAAGATGATCTTTAATACAATAAATACACGTTAAACATAAAATAATATTTAAACCTTAACACTTCCCAACAACAAATTCTACGTAAAATGAAAGTGCTGCAAAAGCTAGATTATAAACGGAAAATATGATCTTTAGTACAATAAATACACGTTAAACATAAAATAATATTTAAACCTTAACACTTCCCAACAACAAATTCTACGTAAAATGAAAGTGCTGCAAAAGCTAGATTATAAACGGAAAAGATGATCTTTAATACTATAAATACACGTTAAACATAAAATAATATTTAAACCTTAACACCTCCCAACAACAAATTCTACGTAAAATGAAAGTGCTGCAAAAGCTAGATTATAAACGGAAAAGATGATCTTTAGTACAATAAATACACGTTAAACATAAAATAATATTTAAACCTTAACACTTCCCAACAACAAATTCTACGTAAAATGAAAGTGCTGCAAAAGCTAGATTATAAACGGAAAAGATGATCTTTAATACAATAAATACACGTTAAACATAAAATAATATTTAAACCTTAACACTTCCCAACAACAAATTCTACGTAAAATGAAAGTGCTGCAAAAGCTAGATTATAAACGGAAAAGATGATCTTTAGTACAATAAATACACGTTAAACATAAATAATATTTAAACCTTAACACTTTCCAACAACAAATTCGACGTAAAATGAAAGTGCTGCAAAAGCTAGATTATAAACGGAAAAGATGATCTTTAGTACAATAAATACACGTTAAACATAAAATAATATTTAAACCTTAACACTTCCCAACAACAAATTCTACGTAAAATGAAAGTGCTGCAAAAGCTAGATTATAAACGGAAAAGATGATCTTTAATACAATAAATACACGTTAAACATAAAATAATATTTAAACCTTAACACTTCCCAACAACAAATTCTACGTAAAATGAAAGTGCTGCAAAAGCTAGATTATAAACGGAAAATATGATCTTTAGTACAATAAATACACGTTAAACATAAAATAATATTTAAACCTTAACACTTCCCAACAACAAATTCTACGTAAAATGAAAGTGCTGCAAAAGCTAGATTATAAACGGAAAAGATGATCTTTAGTACAATAAATACACGTTAAACATAAAATAATATTTAAACCTTAACACTTCCCAACAACAAATTCTACGTAAAATGAAAGTGCTGCAAAAGCTAGATTATAAACGGAAAAGATGATCTTTAATACAATAAATACACGTTAAACATAAAATAATATTTAAACCTTAACACTTCCCAACAACAAATTCTACGTAAAATGAAAGTGCTGCAAAAGCTAGATTATAAACGGAAAAGATGATCTTTAGTACAATAAATACACGTTAAACATAAATAATATTTAAACCTTAACACTTTCCAACAACAAATTCGACGTAAAATGAAAGTGCTGCAAAGGCTAGATTGTTAAGAATTTTAACAGCATGTATTTGCATTATGTTGAATATTGTAAAGCCATCAGTAAGTCGAAGTCGTCAAAGCCATAAAGTATTGTACGGATAATAGGCAATAAATGCCAAACGATACGCGCGCATTGGGAATACGCCTTAGGGTCGGAATCCGCTCAATTTTATTAACTTATACATACATGCAGGATCATCTAGGTTGGTACATTATGAATAAATATCCATAAAATTCCAACGAAAGAATTTTTTCAACTTGCTTTAAGTATTTTCGGAAGAAATCGTATTATTATAATTCACTCTAATAGTACGCTTCGTGGCTGAAGGGAATTTTATTAGCGATATTAGCAATCGTCAACTAATATGTAATATCCAACATCAATGAGTGAACGTCTTGGCTATGATTTATTTTTAAATATCTGCCATTACATGAATTGCTACATTTTATGAGTTACCCTAATTTATACCGTAATATAAATTCAGCACCAAAAATGGATTATTCGCTAGAACAAATATTAGATATTGTACTTTATGATCCGTTTTATTATACCACTGTGAAATATGGGTATTAGAAAGAATTAAAAAGATATATGAAAATGTGTTAACATTAAAGATAAATTTGTTCAGAGGAAAAAAATGTTTTCATAAATTACTTAATAATTACATTACACTATGTGGATTAATTTCAGTCATATTTAATATAAGCATCATATTTTAATACATTTATATAATGGGTTTAATTACCAAGAGCCTAAAAAATGTAATAACAAATATCTTTACGAGAAAATTATTACCAAAACGTTTGAAAACGAACATGATATTGTGACTATGAAATTAGTGACTGAGTGTAATGAGCAGGAGGAATATTAGAATTTCAGCAATAAAAAGTTTCATTCTACTAGAAAAAACAGTTTCACGCTATATAATTAATTTATTTCTTTGTTCACCAAAAAAAAAGTGAAATTTGCCAAATAAAATAATTTGAAACTCACCTTAACAAATAGGAGTGAACAAATCTCAAAACGATTAAGAATTTGTATGTCGCATAAAGTTATTTTAGAAATATTCGTATGTATTTAGGTGCTACTTTTTTATCTATTTGAAAATTGTAATGTACAGTATATATAATCTAGTTATTGCTAGAGAGAGAGTATCTTACAGTTAATCATTATAATAAATTTAAAAAAAATGTTTCCTACTGTAAGAGATATTACAAAATGGTATGTAAAGTTCATGCAGAAAAACTAAATCTTTAATAAATCTAATACCATCTAAAAAAGAAAAAATATAGAATAAAAACTTGGCATGCGTTATAATTGAATAAAAAAGTGCGAGACCGTAGAAGTGCTACGGTTTCAAGGAGGTAGAATTTTTTTAATCGATCTTTGAAGATATTTAAGGAGGATATTTTCAAGTTGTATCAAAATATTACTAATTGGACAGTAAGATATTTTTCTTAAGATGTAAGCTATAGGTGTCACCTAAGGCCGTGAATAGACAGTATTTAAACCTGCCAGTGGACATTGTGTGCCAGTGGACAGCATTTAGACATTGAGAATTTTTAATATATCCATCTAAGTATACAAAATTGTCTCATATCATAAATTTTTAATCATCTGGGACGTGATCTGTGTTTAGAAATATGGTTATATTAATTGAGATCGAAGATGCATACATTTTAAAAGCATTCCAACATGATTATATATTCTTCATTAAGTTCAGCGTAGCGCGGAGATGTGCGTATAGTTCATTAGTGGTTATCACATTAAAGTAAATAATTACATTTTGAATGCTTATTTAGTTTGCACAGACATTTAATCGGAATGAGTGTAAAGATATATAAATAAAAAAAAGATCACGATTTAATTGCAAAAAATTGGCTTTTTTCTTGAATCAAAAGAGGGTGTAATAGAAACGAGTAATGAAAATGGTGGTTTTATTATTGTATGAGCCAAAATATAAGTTTTAAATATTTTAGTGTGTTATTATTTACAACGTTTTGAAGCTTTATTTTGTTTATTTTTTTATTTAACACAAACTTATTCTTGATGTACGATACATGAAAATTTGTCTACGAATTTTCTTTTTCATCACGCTTTTATTGAAAAAAATCACTGGCCACATCAATTATCTATGTCATATATGGTGAAGATGGTATCATTTTTCAATCTATAAGACTGGGTTAATCGCGATTTTTATATTCATCACCCATGTAACCAACAAATTATTAACTTTGCAGTCACCTAAATTTATATAAGTTACATGTTTAACATTTCATTTATGCTCAATATTTCATAAATTATACTAATTTACATATTCTCTTCACGATGATTTTTTATTGCTTCAAAAATTCGACGAAACGAGTTGAGGGCTCGGCTCTTAGTGACATATAATGAAACCATTGTTGCAATTGTTCAAAATCTTAAAAAGATATTTCGTTGTGACTTTAATGTTTTGATGTTCCTAAAACATTCACCGACATATACCTTAGCCTTTAAAATATTTGTATGATATATGATCATGCAACATCTAAAGGACACTAAGCAATGACAACGAATGTTGGAAAAGTCGGGAAGGAATTACTGTTTCTTGTGTCCGGGGAATAAATTGCAGGAGATACGTAAAAATAATAAATAACCAAATGCATTGGTAATAAAAACAAAAATCTTTAGGATCAGTTTGTTAAGAAGCTGACAATAGTAATTAAGAATACTAGAGTTTATTTTTAAGAATAAATTTATCTTCTGCCAGAAACACCAACCTTGCAATAACTAATGCATTTTTAGTTGTACTCATTTAACATACGGCGACGGTCACATAATGTTGAAAAACAAGATTATTTCGGTGCAGGAAAAATCAAAATAATAATTAAACGCAAGACAATTTCTGTTACAAAGGTTCAAATAATAGAACTCAAAGACGAAGTCAGCAAGCAGTAAGAAATAGCTGCGTCCCTCGTTGCACAACGCGTCGGTGTGGGCCATAGCGTACGAGGAATGGCGCATCATCATACAGTGCGGCGTGTAGCGAAGTTCCTTATTCTGCGGCAGTCGATGTGTAAAAGGAAGTATCACGCTCGGCACGGGTTTATTTGTAGACTTGCAGCGGGGCGCGTGGGGTCTCTTGTGGTATATCGTGTCGCTCGTCAATCGTCCTATCACAGCGCTCTGTTGTGATTTTCGTATCAAGCTCTCTCTAGTTTTGTCCACATATTTTATATATAAAAAGAAATTAATTAATTTATCGGGCCTCTTACTATCTCGCATAGTGTTTCTATAGCCCACTTCTAGTCAAGTACTCGCTTCAAGTAAATTGCCTCAAAAAAGTGAAATTTTTCAAATAAAGTGATTTGGATCTCATTGTTTTGTTTTAATCAACATAAGTTATATTTATTATAATTATTTTCTACACGAAAATAAATGGCATGCATAGTTTTTCTAACGTCGATCACACGTTATTTTAATTTTATACCACCTGAAAAACAAAACCTCATGTTTTCTTCCAAATGATAAACTTACTTACCAGTTTTAATTAATCAACATAAATTATATGAAAATATATATAAATATATACATACATAATTTTTCTAATAACCATCGGTACCATATTCTTATACCAGCTGAAATAAAAAACCTCATTTTTTAAGAAGTATTATTTTCTTCCAAATGAAAAACTTACAAACCAATTTTAATTATAATCCGCTAATTCATTATAATTCTACATAAATAACTCCAAGTATATAAATCCTCGTTGATACGAATAGAAGGAAATGACTCGAAACATTAATCTAAAGTACTTTAAATAATACAGTTAGACGAGATTTACAGAAGTTAAAAGGGCAATAAGTTATAAAGAAACAAGTGTTTTCGAGGGAATTTACAACATAAACAGTTTGAGAGAAGAAAACCAGTCTAGACCGAGAATGAAAAACATCGAAAAACTTAAAATTTGCCTTTTATGCTCTTGGTCTACACAAATCATACCCTATCATATATTTTCAATCCGTATTTATTATAATCTTTTAAATATTCTTGATGACATTAGAGCTCTGAAGTTCATTTAAATACAGGAGTAAGTACCTTATAATTTTTCGATGTATAATCTACTCTTTGATTGTAGTCATTACATGCATGATCTAGCTTAAATATTGAGAAGACTTGTTCTGCTACCTTCAAATTACCTCATTTACCTTACGAATGTACAGGAAGAAACATTCGAAAACATATCCTCGTACTATAAAATAATAAGATCCACTAAATAGTCCAGTTACGTAAAATATTTATTGTATATATATATATATATATATATATATATATATATATATATATATATATATATATATATATGTATATATATGTGTGTGTGTGTGTGTGTGTGAGTAAAACGTTTGTTTATTGTTTGTTACGCTTAAACATATATGCATTGTCAATGGGTAATATACAGTAAACGTTTTAATGATCAGTATTATTACTGGATATCATGGTCATGAACAGCTCATCAATCCTTCTTATTATCATTCAAGTGTTGAATGAGGAAGAATCTTTTTCCAAATATGAAGATAAGGAAGAATAAATTAAACCATCTAATAGTTTTGAAAAATTATTCCCGTATTCAAAATTTCTGAAGTAAAAATTGTGAAAAAAATTCGTTCCTAGAAATGTCATTAAAGTTTAGCAGAAAACCATAGCAATGATTAATATCATCTAGACAAGTTTCCAAAACATAAACCGTTTCCAAATATTACTATGTACCCTAAAATATTTATATATGTCTAATTGTATACTAGACCCTCACAACCATGTGTTATTAATATTTAACTGGTTTATTGAGTTATAAATTTATATTACTACAAATAACGCCATGAAAATTTCGAAGAATATTATGAAAATTGTTATTGTCTGGCATATTTTCTCCTAATTTATTTTCACAAAACCTATATTGCACTTCGTTGGTATGATGCGTTATTTGATCATTTATTGAGGTGTTTGTATTCCATATCAATGTAAACCATTTAAAGTAATAGAAGCTATTGAAATAATACTAAAAACAATATTAAAAAACTTCATATAAACTTTATAATAGAATAAAAATTTAAATAACTATAAAATAATAGTAAAGGCAATAAAATAATATGTTTTTTAGTTGAGGAGAACCAAACATCAACCTCTATTCTTATAATGCTTCACAGCGTTTAGGGTTAAGCGAGTAAGGCTTGGAAATACTTATTTCAAAATACTTATTTCGAATTTCAACATAATAAATTTCTAAATCAGATTAACCATTGAAATTAAACAAAAAATGCGTAAAGCATTTTACAGTCATATCAAATAATATTACTATGCTTTCTCTACTATATTGTTACATAGACCGTACCGTAACTATTTTACATATATCTAAATCTCGCCTTGTTGTCAGTTGTAGATGATTTTCCTTCTTAAATTGACTTTTAAAATACATATAATTCCTTATAAAAAGTTTCTTCTACCATAACTCTTGTATTACTTTCCACCACACCAAACAAGAAAATTTAGTTTCATCTTGCGTATTATTCTAGAAACGTTCAATTTATTTTTTTAGTAAATTTTACGACTAAATACCGTGTAAACATGGTCTAATAGCCCTTTTACTGAAGGCAATTTAGTCCTCATAATTTAAAGTATAACCACCTAAAAGCCGGCGATAAAACCCCTTCTATCAATTTTATTTCACAAGAACCTCTTAAGACCGTAGCATTTACAGACACAAAGGAATAACTCAAAGCTCAATCCACATTAAAATCATATTCAGAGCCATTTACGATGACAACATGCCTCCTCGCCAACTCGTATTTAGCATAAAAAGAGACAATACCGAATCTAAGGTGAATAAGTAGCCCGTGAGCAAATAAAAAAAATTATATTGCCGGCGGAGGTCGGGGGAAGATTCAAAAATATTTGGCAGTAAAACGAGTTTACTGAAACAAAGCGCTGCGCGAAGCATGCCGGGGACGGTCTACGCAGGGCTCCGGGAAGGAAGACGTGAGGGCGGCCTTTATGGCGCAATGTTGTCAATAAAAAATGAGATGAGATAGCTGCGAGCTCGCGCCGCCACCGGCTAACGGACTCTTGCTCTCCTACGACCGTTACAAACCTTTTCCTCGCTTCTGCAAGGTGAACATTTCTCGGAATTTGTTAATTGGCTAACGTCATATATCATCGGAGAGAGGTCATTCGTCATAGGAAACGTTTTGAATAGTCATTAAATATTTGGATACCTATTTCTTAGAACGTATTTTCATAAAACAAAACAAAATTAAAAATTAAAACAAAAACGATATATTTTTTGTTAAGCTAATATACACTTTCAATTAATGAACATTTGGATTAACTGAAATAGAACAATAAAGCAAATTATCGGCATAATCTAAATATAAAGAAAAACCATGGAACATAGAAATAACCGTGTAATATGAAAATACAATAATTAATTGCTAATATTACTACAATAAAAGTAAAGCGGAAGATTGATATTTTAAATAAAGTAATATAAGGAATTCAGTATCACAAATTCACCATTTTATTGTAGGTAAATGTAAAATAATTAATTGCTAATGTTACTACAATAAAAGTAAGGTGAAAGATTGATATTTTAAATAAAGTAATATAAGGAATTCAGTATCACAAATTCACCATTTTATTGTAGGTAAATGTAAAATAATTAATTGCTAATGTTACTACAATAAAAGTAAGGTGAAAGATTGATATTTTAAATAAAGTAATATAAGGAATTTAGTATCACAAATTCACCATTTTATTGTAGGTAAATGTAAAATAATTAATTGCTAATGTTATTACAATAATTAATTGCTAATGTTACTACAATAAAAGTAAGGTGAAAGATTGATATTTTAAATAAAGTAATATAAGGAATTCAGTATCACAAATTCACCATTTTATTGTAGGTAAATGTAAAATAATTAATTGCTAATGTTACTACAATAAAAGTAAGGTGAAAGATTGATATTTTAAATAAAGTAATATAAGGAATTTAGTATCACAAATTCACCATTTTATTGTAGGTAAATGTAAAATAATTAATTGCTAATGTTATTACAATAATTAATTGCTAATGTTACTATAATAAAAGTAAGGTGATATTTTAAATAAAGTAATATAAGGAATTTAGTATCACAAATTCACCATTTTATTGTAGGTAAATTTAAAATGATATGAAGGTAACAAGGGCTTCAGCGGAAATAATTTTTTTTACATACGTATAGAAGTTATTAGGCACAGGACGTACCTAACAATAAGAGTAACGAAAAATATAATTAATTAACATGGCACAGAGTAAAGTTACGTAAATACGTACCTTTTTTATATGTAACTAATGTGATATTTGAAAGAATCACTTCCTTTACATTATACCTAGCTGATTAGTTATTTATTTTCAACTTTAATGTATCTAACTGATTCAAATGGCGAACTTATTACTACGAAAGCAGTCTCTTACAGCTAACCAAATCTTCAGTCTAGCACCGATATACGAGCGGCCGGGAATCGAACCCGGGTCTCCGCGGTGTGCCACTCTGCCAAAGGCCGTATGTATTGTGATCAACCCAACATATCACGGATTATGAAGCACAAGTAAAGGAATATTGGTTAAGACTTTACATTTATGTACGGGTATACGTACATATTTAAGAAAATTACTTTGTTCCAATCATACCGTTCAACATTGATTAAACGAGTTAGGTACTTTTAAGTGTTAATTAATTAAACTTCTACTAATATATAACAATAGCAATTAAGGAGTAATGAATAATGGCAAAGTAATACTTCTAGATCCTGACACCAGGAAATCTCGTCTTTAAATATTTTGAAAGATCGGGTGAAAAAATTCTGCCTCTCCTGAAACCCTTTCCTTTGTACCCTATTCCTTTCCTTTTGTTCCATTACAAATCATGTCCATAGTTATAGCATTACTAATACTTTTGCATTTTTTGCTTTTTCTTCTCTCTCTCAAAAAAAATTTTTTTAACGTAAAATATAATAAATAATTTTTATCGTATACAATAAATATTTTTTATCGTAAAACCTCTTACAGTTTACAGATTAAATTTCAATATCAATTGTTAACGTTAACTAGAAGAAATTGGTCATGAGGCAATAAGCCCGCCATATATATTACACATAAAAGCTGATAAATAAATGAATTAATAAATAATCGAAAAAAATAATATATGGTTGTTCTGGAAACCTAAAAACCTAATAAAGACTTCGAATTATATATTCTTTTGTACAGTAAATGTATAATACAAAACTTTTGTACAGTAAATGTTTAATACATTTTAAACAAAATGTTTAATACTACTAGCAGTAATGTATTAAAATTAACATATTACTTTTAGGTATTCTAGCGAAAATAAAGTATACTAAAACCATTATATAGCAAAGAATTATAATCGACTTAAACTGTTCTCGGATAGAGGTCGGTGAATTATTTATTTTTACGAACTCTCTCTAAACATTAAACAAAATATTTGAGCGTTTTCCGGACAGGGTCATAAAAATTAAAATAGTTGATACCGTATTCTTTCGAAATTTGAATTAAATATCGTGTATAATCAATCAATAGCCAAAAATCAATGGTACGTGATTGGTTACGCCTTTATTTGTATTGTTACAAGTTACGACACAAGCTATGAGATATTCTCAGGTCAAAAGTCGATATTAAGATTGTTTTAGTTCGTGTTATTAAATGCTAATAAAAATAGGTTCAGGAACAATTATTAAAGAATTAACAAATTAAAAGATGAAATATTTTTCTTCATGGCCTCTAATTAATTTTCAATAAAAATAAGGAAGATAACTGAATAAGTAATAGTAACAAATAACAATAAGCTAACTTTGAACTGTTTCAAAATATATATAATTAATCGCATAGGCTAATAAGGAGGAAGTACAACTTAAATCGATGTAATAATTTTATATATAAATATGAAACATTTATAAATTTTAGATTGATATGAATGTACGCTTTTTTTAAAAAATGCTTCAAAAAGTTAAAACAGCACAATAGAAAAGAAAGTTACTTCATGAGCAAATAACTCACGTTTAATGTTATATTTCTTAATTGACATTTATCTAAAGACCACTAAGGTTAGGAGTATATTTTAATATAAATAAGTACTACTAGCAGAATTACAAGCAATCCCAACTAAATCTTCTTTCAAGAAACCTTCAAGGCTCAACTCGGAGCAAGCGCCCGGGTCGACTTTTAGTGCATTTAACATTGCGCAGTGAATAAGTCTAAATATGTCTACGGAGGCTAGCGGCTCACACCCCAGGGTATTTATTTTATTTGAATAATGAGACTACAAAGATGTTTTCCGCCGTTTTCAACCCCTTTTACGCGGAAATCGTTACACTACCTGTGTAAGAGAGGTCATAACTATTTGCATAAGCAATATTTTTCCATTAGCATAATTTTACCGTAACTATCTCTTACCGGAGATAGGTATATCGATTGGGGAAGGTGCGTTGTATGTTGTGAACAATGGAGCATTTAGTAAATGTTATACTTGGTTGTGAAGTTATATTTATACAATTTAGACAATTTGTAATTGCTTCGTTCCTTTGTCTTACACTGATAATGAATAGATGTTAATCGCTTTAATGAAAGTGATTACCAGTGGAAATATTTTTGGTATTCCGTAAGACCTATGTGCGATAAAAATGATCGCATCTGACAAACTGTGTTTTAGAAAAAAGCCAGTTTTTTAATCCGGCAATTCGCCAACTTGATAGACGCAACTGCACTAACTAGACATTTACATACTCATATGAAATGTACTAAATATTGGAAATAATGAGTAAAAATCAAATTACGTTAGTTACATCGATCATTTATCTATTTGTTCATTGTTTAGACAAATGTCAATAACATTTTTGTATTCTAATAACAAATTTCAACACAAATATCTGCGAAAAAATTTGTACAGGTTAAAAAATACCTATTAAAATAAATAATATCCTACGTTATTTAATATAAACGAGTTTTTATTTACATTATCATCAAAAACATATTTAAGAGGTCGTTTGACAAACCTCTAACTTAAAAGTTTTTCTTTATAGAAGATAGTTTTATTAACCTTGGGAAGGAAAGTTACTTCCATTGATTAAAAAACTATTTTATTCTTTCATGATTTTTCTAAGGGTTTAAACGATTTAAAAAAAGAAGAACTTGCAAATATGTAAAACAGATTTCGAGGTTTCGGACTTAAGACGATTTAATCCATTTTGACGAAGATAGGATAAACGACTTAATTACAGATAATTAAAAGCACTTCACTTATTTCAAGCATTCTCACTTATTTTTATACAGTAAACTATTAAAACTCTCATTTAATTTTTGGCGACATTCATAACAACTAGGTTTTTTTCACATATACAAAACTTAGGCGTTTTCAGAACGTTCATAATGTTTTTTATTCCAGCACATATTACCTATTTAAAATTTATTTTTGGGGCCTATTTTCAGTAGAACTTTGCAGTTACTACTGTTAAATATATATATTAATGTAATATATTCGCTTATAAATACACGGCGAGTATACAAAGCGTGAAAAAAGACATCAAATTTGATATCCCCTCGAGACACCAAATGAAATAGCAAAAGACTCACTTTGTGGCAGACACAACAAAATATATATTTCTTTCACAAAACAGGAACAATGATTAAATTTAAGCTAGAAATAACTAAAAATTTTAGGGTTTTTTCTTTCAAGGCGCTATGTTTAGAAAAATATATTTGTATAATCGTGTACACGTTGATTGCAACGTGTTAAGAAGTGTTTCATGTGTTGATTTGTAATTTAAAATTTAAATTTAGAAAAATAGTTTTTTCAATATGACCTACATTTTTAAAAAGCATTTTATTTTTTGGACCAAGTACCTTGTCGCACGTTACACACTTGGCGAATGAGAGCTAGCCCGAAAAAAGTGTAAGATTTCGACCGACACTTTTGTACAGTATAAAAGTATAAGGTTTTGACCGACACCTTTGCTACAGTATAAGCGTTTGTGTGTGTATAAGCGTATGCCAATAATAATACACTGTACATTTGCAGCGTCCACATTAGCTTTGTCCGTTTAAGCGTGTGTAATAGAGGTTATGAAACCGTGTGTAATAGAGGTTATGAAACCGTGTGTAATAGAGGTTATGAAACCTCTCTATTATATTTAAACTAATTGTTATTTTTATCAATAAAGAATTAATTGTGAAAGTGATTCAGTAGAAGTTGAGTGATGATAGTGATGATGAAGTCAGGTAAGTGCCAATTTTAAAGTGACAATAGGAAAATGATTTATATTAAACTTAAACTAATTGTTATTGTTATCAATAAAGAATTAATTGTGAAAGTGATTCAGTAGAAGTTGAGTGATGATGAAGTCAGGTAAGTGCCAATTTTAAAGTGACAATAGGAAAATGATTTATATTAAACTTAAAACTTTATATCGAATTTTATTTGCATCGATAAAAGTTTACACATATATTAACTGATACCAGAAGTAAATCATGCAGTACTGTTCAATTAATATATGTTTTGTTTAATTAAAAGGTGTTGCTCGGATCGCTTCATTGCGGTTATTATTTTTTCATATGTTACAAATAACGATGTTTCATTATGCTGAAATATTTTTATTCCCGTGGATTATATATATTTATAAGATCAAAAAAAGAAACCAATGCTCAAAGATTTGAAAATATCGTGATTCGTTAATTTATTTGTTTTCATTTTTTAATTCATTAGTCTCAATAGTTTTTAACTTATTTCATTGTACCTGTTATTATATGTATAATATATAGCAAAAGGAACTTCGTTCTCACAGGATATCCCGCAATACCTCTCGTTCGTTTCAATTTTTATTCCTATTAACCCAAGCCGACAAAAGAAAACAGTCACTGTATATACGATACAAATTATTACATTTTTTTCTTCTAGACCCATTATCCAACTAATTAAGAAAATCAGCTTCAAATGTAAAATCATGTCATTTATAAGTTGAAGTGATTTGATTAGTTTAAGTATAAGATTAATTTTGCACTCAACCAGTGAAAATTGTTAACAAAATCACTTAAATTACAAAACATGCTAACAACAATGATTCCAAATTTTTAACATTTTTTTACGTCGCAAATTATATTAAATCGAAACATTATATTGCGACAATATTTTGACGTATCAAGAACGACTTTCGCAATAAGTTGATTCCAATTTAGTTTGAGCTAAGATTTTTAAGCAGTATAGACTACTATTATTTCTGCATTACAAAAAAAGGAAAAAATAATGATATTTTAATTAAAAACTGTCCGTCAGTAGACTGCAGTAACTACCGCATTGGGGCATGGCGTACGTTGGGTATAAATTATGCGTCCCAGCGGAAGCGTCGAGGCTTCGCTGTGCAGACGAAGGCGGACCCCTCACAAGATGACGAAGTGCCTTATTGGTAACGTATGGAAGTGCAACGCGGCACTCTATGTATACAGGCTGTTTCCATCTTGATAGAATGCAGCAAGTTGTTAAAAAATAAATATTTTATGTATTTTCTATTAATCATTTTCATTTATTTCTGTATTTTTCTGTATTTACTGACAATTTACATTGGGTATTGTTGGATTCACATTAGTACGATGTTAGATAGCTTTTGATTTATATAATTTTACTTTTTATATGTGCCGGTTATCCAGTGTAGTTTTAATTTATAAGAAAATATTGAAAATATTTTTATATTATCGCTAAGGATTATTTGTTTAACTGAATTATATTAAATTAATTTCTAAAGATAAAATTAAGGTTCTCAGTATCTCGCCAAACTTTATTTTGAAATTGCAACTAGTAAAATTTTAATAGCGGTATATTGTAATAAAATCTTATAACACGATTATCGTAGGTGTAATACGTAAATTTGCTTCTCAACGAATAGATAATAAATAAATCATTTGCATATAAGTCAATATAATAACGATTTAGTAAATTTTGCACATAAATTTTATATTCAAATTTACCCTTCCATGTTTTCACCTTGGAGCAAAATAAGTAATGATGACACTTTTATATACCTCATCCAAAGTACACAAATGTCGATTTCTTTTTAATAATTTAAATTTCAAAATGTCATTCATGTGCATTAAGTTTTAGTGTTCTTCACACCACAGTGAAGGTTCGTAATCTATACATATAATAAAAGTGTAACAGAGTGAACTCTGTTCATGGAAAGTATTTTAAAAATAGTGATTGATTTAGCCGACAGAATGGTAATCAAAACCAGAAAACTTATTTTTAGAAGTATCTCTTTTAATTTGTCCTTTAATCACACAAAATTTACTAAACAGATTTTAAATAATTTTTTTATGATATTAATATATACTCCCGAGCAACAAATAGTATACTTTTATGTAGATATTACAGATTTAAAAAATCCTTCACCTGGTGAATATTACGTTAGTAGCAATATCAATGCCATCTATTAGCATTCTTAATAAATTTTATACTCATAAATTTATTACGATATAAGACTGCCAACGTCACTTACTACCGTTTTAGTTAACTTTATGATCATGAGTACTCCACATTTCATCCATTGTCAATATTTTTACGTTTGACGGTTATTCTACCAATAATCACCAAGTTTCTTTACCGTTAATATCCGCCATACATTGTACAATAACGTTTCACGATAGATGGCACTGTTAGCAAATGAAATTTTGCAAATGTTGGCCTAGTCATTGTTCTCATTCCGAATTCCACGCGAACGAAATCACAAGCGCAGCTAATTATAAATATTGTTTCCTATTTGGTTGTTATAGTGAAAATATATTTTGAAATCGCAATAATTTTCAATCTGCTTTAAACTGGTGTAATGAGCATTTTTCTTTCTTACCAGTATTAGAAAAACAGGACAAATCAATTTATTTCTCCCAAAGACTCCTAGTGATGTTTTCGAATCGGAAATTATTTGTGCCCTATCCAAACAGAGGAAGCATGTTTCAGCCACAAATTTGGAAAATCGTTTTAATCAAGTATCTTGGAAAAAGCTGATGTTACATAAATGATTTAAACTTTTTGTAGAGCATTTTCGTCTGAAACCTGTATTTTTTAAATCAAAGGGCCTTAATTTTTTAGGCACAGGTTTTATTTGAAATATTTTACATTAAATACCCATGTAAACTATTGCCTAATTACTGGCTTTCTTTTATCAAAGACAATATGAGACAGACGTAAAGTATAAAAATTCAATTCGTAATTTCAAACTAATTCTAAGCTAGTAAATTTTTTTTTAACTTCATCATTGAACCATTAAATAAAGGCCGGTTAAATGAAAAATATACACAATTATTAAACGAAAAAGTTATAAACCCATTACAATTTATTTACAAAAAAGTATGAAATACCCATTGTGTCATCCTCCTATCTCTTAAATTAAATGAAAAAATTGGCCAACCCTGAGTATAGCGCTTGTGTTAAGGATTGCATATCTCATTTGAAGTGAAATTACGTTTTTTACCGCAAGTTTTTACTTATATTCTTTTCCTAGCGCAATAAATATAAAATGTTACATAATGTGATAAAACAAGAAGACACACTCACACACATAAACACACACACACACACACACAAACGTACACATACAAACACACACATGTTTCATATATCATTGTGAATATTTGAAAAACTGACATCTTTACGGTATTCCTACAACCTATGCGTAGACTTCTGAAAACCCAATTTTTTCATGATTTTAGATTCAGTAATTTCAGAAAAGGGGGGGACTTTTTGCGTATTTTTCAGTAAATAACTGAATATATATTACCTAAGATTCTGTAATATAATCATTAGTACCCTTATAACAAGCCCAATACTAATTATAAAGACACCAGAGTTTTTTAGAAGTGCAATCAAATAGATTTAAATGATTTAAATATATGATGTTCATCAAAAAGATTTATATGTTTTAGATACATACAGGTTATTAAATCGATTTATGATTTAGATATATGCAGGTTAAAATACTGTAATATGATGCCAAATATGAAGTTTCTACGTCCAAAACGGTTTCTGTCGCACGATTTATCATATAAACCATTGGTCCCATTTGTACAACATTTTATAGTTTGCAACTTCAAATTGTAACACGTTACATAAGTGCTGGTTGATATAGGTTATCAAATTATTACAGGTAGACTTTTTAGTTTCGAGCGATGTAACGAAAGAATAAAGTATCGAATTATCCTCAAATATGTAAGTTTAGATTTTGATTATAACATATTTAAGAGAACAACATTTTATATTTTGCACCCCTAGGATTAAAATACGTTACGTAAGTGCTGGTTGATAAATGTTATGAAATTATTACAGTTAGACAGGTACTTTTTGGTTTCGAGCTATGTAACGAAAGAATTAAGTATCGAATTATCCCAAAAAAATGTGAATCGAGTTTTTGATTGTAACAAATTTTAGAACATGGGTATAAAACACTTCAAAAACTATATGGATATTTATGTGCAGGCACGTTTATATCTGTTGCATGGTTTATCATCTAAACCATTGCCTTATTTGAATAAAATTTTAAATCTTGCAACCTTAAAATTAATATATTTTAAATGAAGAAAACATTAAAAATGAGTCTAAGTCTAAAAATTACAAATACTTTAAAAGATCAATTCAACGATAAAGTAAAGAAATAAAATATTATTGGTATACTGTTAAAATCACATTAACGCTGTACTTTTCCTTATTACATATTTTCACAAGGCTGATTACCCTTAATTTTTTTAAATGTAAGTTACTTTTGTTGAATGTGAAATAACCCGGTTGGGTTATTTCACATTCGATCTCGTTTACGAGATAATCGCCTTCAACATTGAAAATTTAAAAAAAATTAAATTTTTTACTACAAAATCTCTTCACTACATTCCTTTCAGGAAAACAAAAGTTTAAAAATTATCAAAAAACCATTTTCAAAATATGACTAAGATCAACTGAAGATTTTCAGTGCTGACATCGTCCATAATTTCATTATAGTTTTTTTTTTTAATTTTCATTTTAGGTATGATTCGCCAAATTATTCTGACAAGGATCGTATAAATAAAGACTTCAAAAATTTAAAAATATTAAATTTTTCCATTCTTTTTATTACGGAATAATATGAAAAGAAATCGTAAGGAATTAATGGTACATTATTTCCTCTCACGAGAAAGTATATGCAGCGTTTTTATTCCACCCATTGCCCATCAGCCACTCGTAATATATTGAAAGTAATAATATTAAAGATAAATATTAAAGATTACTTAAATATTAAAGATTTGAATCCAACTTCGATCTCGATTCCAAAACTTATTTCTATTCTTGATCTGGTCTCCATCTATTTTTGGGGTTCCATCGCATATTAGACTTCGGTGGCTCCTTTCTTTTCAAACCTGCTCCTTCGAAGTCAAAGTTACGACTAATTAATTTAAATCCCGTACGTGTCCAAAAACATTTTTTGCAACCCGTTCGGTTGTGCAAATTGGAACTTCTTTCTTAAGTATATTAAACTACATCGAAATTTTGACCAAACTACTCGAATTTTAGTGTGAAAAATATATTTTTATTAATAAATAGTTTTATTTTATATTCATATTTTATTTTATATTCATATTATTATCCTTTATCAGTTTCTAGGTCTGTATTTACCGTTATGCACATAGGTTAAATTTTGAACTAGCCTTTACATCTCTATATTGGTTATCTTCCGCTGTTTTTTAAAGTATCCGTATTTCTCAGATATATATCTTTATGAAAAAGAAGAAGGCAAGTATAAGATACCTGCTTTCTTCTATCTATTAGATATTTTTATCGGTATTAGCAAGTAGATATCGTCTAAGTTACACATGTACTCTATTGTTTCGCAAGCGGAACTAGGATGGCAGGTACCGGGCACTCGAACCTATAAATTATTCAGATCAGAATTAATTCATTCCTTTGCTAATATTACTTGACACCTCCTCATCGTTGTATCTGTAGCCAATGTCAAATAAAACTTTTGATGGTCACGCGCGCAAAGGCCCGCCTGCATATTCATTAAACCCCGTCCGACAAACAAAACCTTCTGCCTCTTAATTAGTTTGAACAGTCAACGGTCCATGCTTATAACTTGCTTTATTTCGTCGAAATACCTTCGGCTAGCTATAGCTATTATTGGCGCCAACTTGGATGGTGTGGGTGTGTGCCAGCCGAGCTGGCGTCGAGGGAATATATTTACTTGACTCAAGTAAGGGCGTGAGAATACAAATTCGATTTTAAGTTTTATATTTATAACTTTTATATTTTGAATAAAGCCTTTATTAAATGTTATTCTTTGACTAGATCAGTTACTTAAAATACAAATATTTTCATATATCTTCACCTTTACTTCCAGATATTTTCTTTATTCTATATTTACAGTAGTTTTAAACCTTTTCTCGTTTTTAAAGAATTTATATTCAATAAGAACAAACGGTTGTATTGTTACTAGACTTTTGGATTTAAATTAAATTGATACAAATAACATAAGTTATGTCGGGGACATGAAATCATGATTTCATGTCGGGGACATGAAATCATTATATAGACTGGTGTATCGACGTATTTAATTATTAAATGAAATATGTTATTCCTTAAACATATGTCACCTACCATAGGTGACATATTTATCCATTTCATTACATAATTAAATGCAAATGGTGGTTTTTTATGAAATAAAATATATGAATAGATAAGTATGCAACCCAAAAAGTTCATTGCGAAAAAATGTATATAAACCACTAATATGAAACAAATGCTGCTTTTTGAATTATTTCAAATCAATAATTGATTCTTACTTACGTACTTATTCCAAAAAACAAGATATATGATTAGATGTCGGAAAAATAAATAAGGTTTCCAAACGTGGTTAGATATTTATTTATGAAAACACTTATCAAGTGCCACTTGCTCTCTCGTAGCAAGAATTTATTAGAATAACGAATTTTGGAAAAAATAAAGAATTTTACAAATTTTTTTGTTTATTCGCATAAAGATTGATTTTTTTTCTGAATTATTTTGCACTACTTTTATACTATAATTTTACAACTATCTCTTATACAATCTATAGAAGGAAACTATTGAGACTTTCAGAACTATATACCGTTACAACTTTTTTGAAAAATTTTAACGAACTCATGGTTTGTATGCATATTCCTTCAAGTTTATCGTAATATAATATTCGATTAAAAGAATCAAATCAATTGCAATAAATTAATAACATCATAGGTCACACTTAAATTTAACCTTTACCAAAAGTAAATACTATGAAACAGGTTTAATTTTATAAGCTAACGCCTATATATATGTTTCAGTAACATTGGTTAAAACTACACTTTAAATGAAGTTTCATATTCTTGGTCATTTTTTTTAAATAAAAGAACTTGATATATAGGTAAACTCTATACAAGCCACGTATTTTACCAGCAGTTTTTTTTTTAGGTATATAATAAATATTTTGAAAACACAAAACCGAACTGGCTACGTGGCGTTAGTACTTCATATATTTCTACGTAACATGTAAGCATAAGCAAACGAAATTAGTTCAGTGACGATATTAATTCCCCGAGCCGTACAAATTATTTACGAGTAAACATCCTTCGTGAGGCCAGGCAAAGGCCCCGCAAACTTATATAATTTATTTGTTTCGCCGCTTTTGACAAATTGACAAATATTTGAAAGTTTACATTAAATCGGTTCGAATGTTTGCTTACTCGAGTATCAGGTGTTCAATCTGGATTCCAATTTGCGGGCTCACTTCGGCCAACTTGCCACCGGCAGTAATATCGACAAGTTGCTCCCAGTTTTAAACGTATCATTTACATAGCACATGTTCATTCGCTCGGCAAACACGCCTTCGCCTGTTCGTACTTTCGTAGAAATATTGGAGGGTACTTACGATTGCTACCTTACACAGTATTCAAACTAATAAAGTATGTTCGGACTGGCTAATGAAAGGCCGCATTATTCAAATTGTCTTAAAAAAACTTTCAAGAATTTCAAGCATATTGGGTACTTGATTCAACAAGGTGAGATCTAATTGTTAAAAGTTTTCAGTTATGCTGTGATTGACTTTTAATTGGAAAACTTTTCTAAAGTATTGTTTAATGAATGGAAAATTCAGATTAAATTTGGAAACATATATTTAACAAAAAGTTTTATTCGTGTATACTTAACAGTTTATATATTTCTATGTTATTTATAATAGTTGTATATATGGGAAATGAGCTTGGATACTTTGAAAAAATATTAATAAAATGTGAAACTGAAAACTTATCTCAATTAATGAATAAATTCATTGTTGAAGTAATCCGTGATTAAAAAATACTGATGCGAGCGAAAAGGACCAACTAGTGTTCTAATAAGTTATAAAGCTATCATTGTACCGTGCCATACTTGCACGATTATTGTACCATGCCATCAAACCCCGCCACTCACCAGCGTCGACACTAATGCCATATTACTTCTTGTATACGCTGAGCTGAACGGAGAGCGTTCCAACTGAACCATATTCAAAATTTAGAAGAACTTTTAAAGACGAAAGTTGTTCTTTATATCGAGAGAAATATTTTTTTTCAAAAACCTATGGTTCGGCAGTCAAAACCAAATTAAAAATTAAATTGTTTTATGTAAAAACTTAGAATTTTGTTTAAATTTTGTTGTTAAATTATGTATAAACTTAGAGTTTAAGTCAAAAGTTAGAATTTTTCCATCCCGGTAATTTCCATTTATTCCTAATTCTCAATGTTCATGATTTCTTCAGATTTTTCTGACCAGTCCTTTTGGTGATAAGGGTGAAGAACAACAACTTTTAAGCGTTTCCTCGAAAAATTACTCAAAAATTAAAGAAAAATAAATCATATATGTTATTAAATTCGTGCTTTAATGAGTTTTCATTTGAAATTATTCCCTTGAATTTTTTTTTTCATATCAAAGGGTATAATTTACCACACAATTAAAATTGAACCTTTTATTCTTATCTCCTCTAATGGGTATATAATACTCCATATCTGTGGTAAATTTCAGAATTTTACCTCTCATGTTTTCAAAGAAAATCCCTCGATACAAACGGACAGACGGACTGATCCTACAAGTGTTCGATTTTGGCAATTTTGCCACGGGTCACCAAAAATTAAATGATTTCGATTAAAATAATTTTAGCAATTTTCTTCTGGCTTCTCTAAAATAATTTAGTAATTTTTTTCTACCTATGGCTTCTGTATATGAAGATTAAAAAATAACACATGCAATGAAACGTATTTTATAAAAGCCGTCTATCGTCTTAATAAACTGAAATATATCTCAGTCCAAAAATATATCGATTTCCGCATATTATAATAAAGATATCGAGAAATAGCAAACAAGATCAACCCTTGAAGCCATTCTAGTATAGAAAATGTGCAGACATAAATCAGGAACCCTAAACCCGATACCAATTCTTGTCCTAGATTTTGCGAGAGCGGCGCAAATATAATGCAGATAAAAAGAGAACCGGGCGCCGTTAAACTGTATGGCGCGGCATCAAATTAGGAAATAAGTCATATAACCTCGAAATATACCTCCTACGTGAGAGTGTTTTACAAATTGTGCATGTAAAATGTTCGCGCGGGCGCCGAGAGCCAATCGAATCAAATATTTATCAGATTGCCCAATAAACTTCGCCCCCACGTTCTCTAAGACCTATTTGCTGCCCTAAATTACTGGCAACTACTCCGCCTCTGTGACTCGCAAGTAGATGGGATATTGATTTTTGCATCACCAGAGTCCCTCCGCAGCGACATGGCTGACGTTATTAAATTCTTATCATTGCGACTTAGTTTTATTGTTGTGGGAATGCGGTCTGTTTAAAGGATAAAATGTGTTGATTCTGCGAGTCGCTCCTACAATGAAATATTCCGTTATGTTTTGGTTTCATTAAATAGAATATTCATAATTATAACGAAAGATTATTTCTAACTTATTACTTTTTTTCATATAATGTCATTGACTCCGTGTTATATTAGCGACGCTATGTTTCTTTGGCAATTTTTCATCTGATGTAGTGGAGATCCACGGATGTAGACTTTAAGAAATATTTATCACTAGCTTTTAATGCTTGATTACTCTGAAGTTTGGTCCCCGGGAGAGGCATTAATAAGATTATAAATTTTTGACATCCAAAATAAAATGTTATATTATATCTACTATTCAAGGAACTATACAAACTTATTTCGATTTCACTTTGGTTGATATATTTGTTGACTTAAGGTTTTTTCGGCTTATACATTTGAAATCGTATATATTTGAAATTCTTACTCTATTTTGCTTTATTTGGAATTAAATTCGACATTCCTTAGAAACACACAAAAAATATTCTCATCATAATTTTATATTTAAAAAAATTTATTGAACTTTGCTTGTCGAAACTTGAAAGGACGGTGCACGTTCTTGGCAGATATATTGGTCACTTTCTTATTTGTAACGGTAGAACTTTTATAATATAAAAATTAAAATGTTTTTTTTAAAATTCTGATAAACAAAATTTATCGTTATTAAAGTACTATTTTTAAAACCTGTCTGATATGATGAATAGCTTAATATAATAAAATTGGATAAACGCGAATTTCACACGCGATAGACGAGACTCGCATAATTTGTTACATGTTGTTACACGTTGATATACTTCGTGAAAATAATTATAAAATATTTAATTCAACATTCTGTTCAAAATCTATGTATGATGCAACATTTCCTAAATCAGCGTTATAAGTTTCTTTTTTACGTAAAATTTTACAAGTTCCAAAACGTTCTTAGATGTTAATTCCATAAATGTTCAAATTTTTAACTCGAAATGAATTAAAAATATAGCATTAATAGATATTGGGCCGATTATTTCGTTTATTTTATCAAAAATATTTAAAAAAAGCTTTTTAAATAAACTATATGTTTATTTATTAGCTTGTGAAAGTATTTGCCCTATTAACGTCCGAGAAAAAAGAAACATATTATTTATGACAAAGAGCAATGAATATTTAATATAAAAAGTAAAAAACACATGGCAATTTACTTCAAAGTTCCTTCAAATATTTTCAATTACTTAAATCCCTGAGGTAAATGTGTCTCATTCAACAAGTTAAAATTAAAGTAAGAAATATTTTCATATTAAACATAATGAATGAAGAAGCCAAAATATTTTTCATTACAGCATTTTTCATATTTTAAGAGGCTAGATAAAAAAAATCTTGTATCCTGACTTAAATCGAAGTATTACGATTGGTTTACTTAATCTGAGACATATATTTTTCTACAAAAATTTGCTAAATATTATTATTTATTATTGCTTATTACGTCATCGAAATATATTTCATTAAAAACTTTCATAATACTCGTAAGTTTCTGTACACTATTCTAAGAACACTTTTCAGAGTGAAATCAATTATTCGAAGAACTAGGCTTTATTTGAAATCAATATTTTAAGTTAGATGTGATGATTTAATAACATTTAATGGAAGTATAATTAAGAAAGCAAATATTTAAATATCGAGAAACTATGAGCGTATTTAATGTAGGTTCTATGCGTATTGAGATGTATTCATAAATTGTTCCGAAATAATTTTAAGTTATGGAATTAAGAAATCAAATAAAATTACTTTGATCACGTCTATTTATAAATTATTTTGCAACAGAAACTCAAGTTATTTCATCCATTCCCACGAAAGCATGTAAATTTGTGGAATGGTTTATTATAAGAACTCTAAAATTGGATGATATATTTGTATCTATGGAAGTTAATTAATGAAAAGTTTATTAAATAGATACCTTAAGCATGCTAGTTAGGAGAAAATATGTATACTTAATCAAATTAATGTACACAATATTTGGTTCAAATTTACATAATAAATTCATAGGTAAATTGATACGTGGGTATTTTAATATTATCTGACTTCATTTTTATTCTTTTTTGATTAACCGTTTTTCTAATTGTCCTCTGTTTATTCTCAAATTTAGGATTGTCCCTTACTAATGCACATTTATAGATACATTTACCTTCGTGTATTTCCTCCATTCAATTAATACATAATATTGCTTCCATTTGATTCGATCTTATGGTACCATATTTAAATTTTTTTCTAGTTTCTTTGGAATAAACCATTTAGTCAACTGTTAAAGATACATATATACTAAAATAACATTCTCTTAGTATTTTTTCTTCAAATAAACCGTTTTATTTATTTACCTTCTTTAATGAATATAACACATAATTTTTTTTACAATATCATTCGATTTTGATTTTTTCCACAGGTTATTTAAAGAAATCTATGTAAAGTATGAGCATATATGATCATTCAAGATTTTTCCTACTAGAGCTTAGGTTGCACCCTTTGAAATTTCGTCGATAAATCTGTCATTATTAAGGATTTTGCTACTACACCTTAAATGACGTACTGCGGAAATGGTTTTTCTACTGCATCATAGGTGGTGCCCTATGGAATATAATACAAAATATAGATATCGCCCAAAAATCTAGAAGATACTGATCAAACAGAAAAATAACTATATGTATTGAAATACAGGAAGTTTTCTAAATTCTATAACATTTGACTGAATATTTGATCTGTATTAGGTATACAGTATGTGCTACGCAAAGTATATGGGTATATACTGCAACCTCAAAAAGTAAGAAAGTGTAGGCATGCTTCACGGAGTTCAATACCAATAACACCATAATTAGGATATAACGATAAAAAAACAAACTGAGTTAATTTCAGGGTTAATATCTGTAAAAGTTGTGAATTATAAAATTCACGTCAATGGCTTCATTAGTTTCCGGTTTAAATCTATTCATACAGAAAAATAATGCTTTCTTGGCGTTAAATTCGTTTAAATAGTCGAATACGAAAATAGAACAAGTATTTAAAAGCTGAAAATTCGAAAGTCAGACAAAATTCAAATTTATTTTTCAGTACTGATTATTTTCCTTTTTAAATATAATCAAGGCCCATTCCTGTGTTCACTTTGAAAATAACGGACCCCTTTTTAGGTTGTTTTATTTGTTATAATTTTTTAAAATATAATTCTAAAAAAATGGTTCCAAATAAAACAAAAATTATAAATCAAAAAAATCTTACTGTTATGGTTTCTGATATTCCTTACTTAAATTATTCTTCTGGAACAATTAATACTATCATATTTTGAAACTGCAGAGTATTAAAAATAATTTCAATATTAAAGTAAATTCAAATTAAATTTTATTCCGTTGCTAAAGTCACAAAAAATAAACAAAAGTTCACGATCCACGATCTCAAAAATGCTTAATTAATAATCAACTAATTCCAATCCACAATGGTTATATATCTTTAGGGTCTAAAACATAAGTTTTAATTTCTAGGGTTTTCGAAGTTGGAGGAAAATATTTCGTGTTTTCAATAAGTTCCTTATATACGTGATGAAAATTTTGTTGCCTAGTCTCCTTTCATATACTATTAGAAATTATTCATGCCCATGTCATGACAAAACAATTTGTTGACTGTTATCCTAACAACTTTCATATTTGTTTTGTACATGTTATGGCAGTAACGAAATTAAAGTACTGGTATGAAAATAAAACACTTTTTGTTGTCTTAATGTAGTTTAGCAATTTCTGGCCTACCGGCTAGAAACCAATATTACGTTTGTTTGACTGTTGGTTTAGATTTCTACTTAAACCTTATCGACGCTATAAACGAATAGTGCATAATATTTATGATCAATATTTGTAGAAATTTTGAGTAGCGTGCGTGCATAGAAATGCATGCATGCCTGCTTGCGTGCGTGCGAATGTGAATGTTCGTGCGTACGTGTATGTGTGGGTGTGTATGGATAAAGCTACGTACGTCTGTTTGTTTATAAATTGAAATATCCTTAATTAGTTTTGATGCGGTTTTCACCACCGTGTAGGTTGTTTATTCTGAAAGAATTTTGCGTATGAGCTATTTGATAATGTGTTGATATTACGGAGCTATATTAATATTCATGAGGTGCATCCTCGAATGGGAACAAACCGGAAGCGCTACGAATAGTCAAGACTATGGCGACGCGAAAATAGAAGTAATTCATAACTAAATTCCAACATAATAATTTTCCAGTGAGTGCGGTATTTGTTAATAGAATATTCTTTACAGGTGCGATTAGTAATGTTACAAATAAAACGTTAGTTAATTCTCTTTTGACGTACTTGCGTGCGTGCGTGCGTGCTTGCGTGCGTGTATGTATGTGTGTGGCTAAAACAGTGTCTGTCTGTTCGTTTATAACTTGAAATATCCTTAATTAATTTTGATGCGGTTTCCGCTATCATGTAGGGTGTTTATTTTGAAGGAGTTATGTATAAGAGACACTATTGAAGGTATTGAGCTTACGCAGCTATGTTAATATTTATGAGGTGTATTGCGGAATGCGGGCAAACTGCAAGTGCTAGATAGTGCAAGATACTCATAATTAATATTCAATATAACAATTTACGGATGAATGCAGCTGTGGACAAACTATATAAATAGAATGTTTTTCACAGGATAGTCGTATTAAAAAGATTTATTTCAGTGCAGATGTTACAGAACGCTAGTGCTGTATAAAGTATAATAACAAAATGGAACTGACGTATACACTAGTAGTATAGGTGATTTGTAAATAAACTTCTTGAAATTATAGATAAACATGTATATTATATGTGTATATGAATATTATACGTGGATTTACATATACATTGTACGTGGACTATGGTTAAAGTTATTGATTACCATAAATACGTATAACAATCAAAGTAAATATTTAGGTTTTTTGCGGAGTTTGTGTTTCCATTTCTATGGTATATTTCGTATCTGTAAATAATTGTCGGAAATGTATTTACTTTTCTTCCTTTGTTTGTATGTCTATGTAAATTTAAAAACAATTAATTACTTTATGGTTTATGTCATTATCGTGCAAAGCTATAATATTAGTTAAGAAACGTAAAAATTATGAATACAAAGTATACACATACGATGTAGTAAATTCCACGTTCCAATTAATATTTTTTTTTCAGAAAACCATATAAAATTTCGCCAAAAAATGAAAACTATTACATACGTATATAAGTCAGTTAGCTTTGAAACGTGGCTTCGCTCAAGGGGAAAAAGAAAAAAATTACGGTGTAATTAAAAAAAAATGTCATGTAAAAATTCTTACCATTATATTAATTAGAAATTAGACAGGATTTTCAAGTTTAACCTAAAGCATTCAATGGGAAAGACCCATTTCTTCCAAAATTTTGCCCATATTGGTTGAACAAAGTTGAAGAGTGAAAAGAGAAAAAAATAAAGAAATGAACAAACACTCGCCTTCCTATTTGTCATGTTAGTATAATACGGCAATGAAGAAGATACTTCAATTATGAGTATATGAAAATTTTACTATTATATCTGCATGGCGACTTGTTTAATTACATAAAATACTATTAAGTTTAATCTGCCAAAATAACACTATCTCAAGAGTTTCATTTCTACCAAAACGTTCACAGGTTTTCAGTTTTGTCATTGGATCGATCGTGGTCCAACATTACGGAGTAAATTCTCATATATATCTTCTTATATACAATCAATATTTACAAGAATAAACTCGTAAGCGAACATCAAAAACACCTACCAACATGCCTAGGTCATAGAAAACACGCAACTCATTAAAATCTTCACGGGAACATTTAAAAAACGAAAAATAAAAGATCTGACAAAACCGATGTCGTATTCGAGGGAGAACAATAGGAGCGAGCATCATAAAAGAAGCTCTTTACCAACTACTGGTTCGTACAGAAGTCCATTGTAAAATGGCGGAACCGTCAGATACAGGTCATGCCGTAACTGTTCTGTGTATATTTTGTGGCGCGGTCACTGTTACTTGCAGACAGATATAATACATGAACTCTGTATTTCTTTACGATGCAAAACTGAGTGGTAATAGTGCGTTACTTTATTGCAATATATTTTGAAAATATAGCTTCGGTTAAGAGATTACATGTTTCTTATGTAAAATATGAACGATTCGTGGTTCTAGGACAGTAGTTGGAAATGTTTCGCTATTGTTTCACGCTCCTTTTAGTGCCATAGAAATGACATTAACTATTTGTGCTTTGAATTTAATTGAAAGTATATCACTGATTTTAAGTATATCGGCTCCTTTTATCTATATGAATTATATTTGTGACGTACAAATATCAGATTCTCTAAGTAAATATGTTTTGTACTCATTACGGACGTCAGTAGTACGTATTGTAACTTTGGAGGAATGTCGCAGGAGACTCAATAAAATGTGTTATTTTATTTCCAAAAAGCCAATTCCCGAGTTGTAGTTTATATATAGGAAAGCACCAAAACAATTTACTATTTTCTACAATCTCAATTCGAATCGATATCAAATTAATTAACGGTCAATCGTCAATATTCGGGCAAATCACGGTCCAAAATTTGTCAAGAAAATAGGAAAAAAATGGAAAACTTGACATCGTGTTGATCAGTATAAATACGCGGAATACAAGTGAATGCTGCAAAATATTTACACTCTAGGCAGGTCAAATAAAATTTTTGTCCTTTCGTGGAAAAGTCAGGAGCATAAAGAGCCATCAAATCTAAGACCGAAATTTTATCGACATAACATCTACAAATATAATAAAAATGAAACATTGCTTGCTTATTTGTTTGTTTGTCTTTATTTCACATTTCAATACCATAATAGATTTGAATTAAATTTTGTTGTTTTATTTTGTTAATTTATATCTGATATTACATATATCCGATATCAAAAGATAAATTATAAATAATCACTCAATATAATAGGAGAAAGTAATGAAAATAGCGCTAAAAATTATGTCCACTTAAGAAACATATGGCAAGAAAAAATAAGCGTCACTACTGATAAATAAATATATTTTGCTATAAATGTTCTTTAGAAACCATATAATTATAAATTAGTTTACATAAAGGTCTAAAACAGAAAAAGGTATAAATCCTTGTACTCGTTTTAAAAATTATGAGGTAAATGCACAAACATAGGTTGTTTGGTTCTCAAGTGTGCATATTAATTCAACTTTTGGAATACATAAAGAGGGAAATAAAACTGCAGTTCAAATGGTCATATTAATACAGCTTTTAGAGCATCTAATGAGGGGGATGAAACTGTAACTCGGGGTGTTTTATTAATACAGCTTTCAGAAAATGTAATAAGGGAAATAAAACTTAACTCAGTTTAAACACATTAATATAGCTTTTAGAGTATCTAATGTGAGGAATGAAACCGTATCTTATGAATGCGCATTAATACAGCTTTTAGAGTATCTAATGAGAGGATTGAAATTTTAGCTCTGTTGTGCATATTAATACAGCTTTTATAACACATAATGAGTGGAATGAAAATGTAACTCGGATCATGTATTTAACACTATTCCGTTTCTTTTTGTGCAGAATGTTATAAATTTTTTTAACAGTCAACCAGTTAAGATGAATAGAAAGAGCCAAAATGCATTAATATCACTGATTGCAATTGTGACGACCATGCGAGAACTTGCTGCATGCAGAGTATCGCTGCCAATTTCCTTACCACCTCACTGCTTGCCAACAACAAGAATGTTTCAAAATATTTGATTTCAGAAAGGAGTTCATTGAGAAGGTTGATTACAGAAAGGAGTTCATTGAGAGATTACCAATTTGAAACTCGGCATTGATTATTATTTTCGCATGAACTGAAGTTCGGTTCCTTGAGTAGGTATGACGCGACCCTCCAATAACTGGAGGCTCTTAAAATACAAAGAACTTCATCCTCGCTACTCTCAACCTGTTCAAACCATTTTTTTCTAACTAATATGCTGTTAATACTAAAATTCATGAATTTTTACAATCTTTCTTTCTCTTAGCACATTTTTTGGACAAACGAATAATTTTTTATGAAAGACGGCATACTTAACTTCCCCAGTTCACATATTTGGAAAGAGAAAAATTATAAAACAAATCAACCTAAAACACTACCATAAAAATATTTTAACGAGTATACTTAATATAAAATTAATAGGACCTTACTTTTTTTAATGGAAATCAACATGGCTAGTTTATTTTCACTTTTAGGATTCCACATCTCCAAAGGAAAATCAGAACTCATAGGATCACTAAAGTGTCGATCTATCTGTATATTATCACAGCCCTCTTCCCAGAAATCGCTTGTGGTAAAATTTTGTAATTTGATATGTAATAAAACATATTAACTCGCACATAAGTGAACACCTAAATCAAAATTATTAATTTGAAAATTTTAGGAGATTAAATTAAGCACTCAAAATAATTATTTTAAATCCATAAATATTTCGGGATATTGTTTTAAATCGTTAGGTAAAGGTTTCAAAAATATTTTTTTCTGATTTTAGGTAGTATATATTCCCAGATATACTGAGAATAGGCAAAAAAAATATATATTTATTTAGATAACTATATTTATTCGATACTCCCTTATTTTCATTACTCGACCTAAAATCAGAAAAGAAATTAGATTTTAGAAACCTATGCAAAAGTTGTTTGGAAAATTATAGCAATGATTCTAGGTGTTATAATTTTTTTTAATATGCACCTTCTTTTGGACACTTGTGTAAGACATCCTTAGCTATCTCCTATAATTATAAGATATATGAGGATAGCTAAAGATAAGGATTAATTATAATTAATAATTTCAAATTTTTATATATAAAAATTCTGTCTGCGTATGTTTATACTCCGAAAACTCGAAAAGTAGTCAGTCGATTGGCTTGAAATTTTGACAAAACGTTGCATTTGAAGACGCGTCTATTTTTTTTTTAAATTAGCATCATTATTATTTTATTTTACTTATTTTTTTTTGTGAATTTAAAAGAAGAATCAATAGACAAGGTTTCCCAAGGAAAAGAAACAAATTTTCGAAATTAAGCAGTTGGGCGAAAGAGCTCTTCCAATCGCTAAAAATTTCACCATATCTGATACGAATATAATCATACTAAACAGAATGGCAGGTGAAATGGTGACACATAAATCCATTGACTCCGTGATGAAACAAAGTGAAGTAGTGAATTTTCCAATGAGATTTCTTAATTATGTCGATCGATTACAAAATAATTTTTTTACAAAATTACAAAATTTTACGATTAAATAAAACTACGTGATGTAGTATTATTTCTACTTTCTTTAAGTTCTTTGCCACGACCTAGGTTTCGTTGTATTACGACATCTTCAGGCGGATTTTATCGTGAATAATGAATTCCTACAAAAAGCATTTAATTGTGAATAATGAATTTCTACAAAATTAACGCCAAATATATTCAAAATTTTACGGATTACAAAATTTTAGAGAAAAGTTTTTCCATTGTATAACTGTACTGAAGTCAAAAGACTCTTGTATATAAATTAATGTATGGAAGCTACTTCGCGATCAGAAAACTAGATGCTTACATAATATAACTGTATCTGCTCAAAACATTCAACCAATTTTTAGTACAAGCAAAATAAACAAACAAAAATTTTTCTAAATGCAATTCTCCCATTATTTTTTTATCATATGTCAGTAAATTATAGTACATTTTTAATAACATTCATGAAGATACTTACACTTAGAATAATTTGATGTACATTAAATAACCAGATTCATTGTGTCATGGACATTTAATCATTTTTGAGAATTACGTGAAAACTTTTCAATGTGTATTTTTATTATTTAAAATCATTCATGCATATGTAAAATGGCAATAAAAAGTTGAACATTAAAAGTTATACAAATCTGAAATTTACACAAATCTGCTCATTTTTAATATTTCTGCAGATTGAAATTGAAATTGATTGATTTGATTGAATTGAATTGAAATTGATTAAAATTTGACACTCAAAATCGATAAACGGCGAAGTATAATTTTTAACCAAATACATAGATCATGTTTTTATAAAAGTAATTCAACCTAATTTATTGCTTTTGTGTTTATCTGATTTTACATTTATTTTATTTTTATTGCCTATTTGTCAATACGCATAGTGTGATATATTATTTGTAAATGCCTTAAATATACTTTTACTAAACGTAAAGTTTTCGCTACTGAACAATGTATATATCACGGGACGTATCGGGTTTACATTTAAAATAGAAATTGTCTTCGTGATCCAAGCGACCGCTAAGAACTCATGAGGATTTTGGAAAAATCTGTGGGAAAGGAAAAAATTAAGAAACGATATTACTTCTCAAGGACCCCCGGACAGTATAAAGCTCAATAAATGTTGTACATCGAATATTTAGAGCAATCGCATCAGGTTTGACGCTGATTTCATCTCTATTAATAATAAATATGAAGTTAGTATCAAATGGAGGATTTTTATTTTCGTCGTTGGAATCAAAAGTTATATTAGTTTATAAACCAAAAGATTCAAAAAATCATTTCGGTACCCACACCTGGTTGACATTTTATACCAAAGGACATTTTATATTTAGTGAACATTTTATTCACTTCCTCAAATTTTAACAAGATTTATTTTTATTTAAATTTAGAGCTTGAACAATAAATTGCAATGTAAAGCATCGCAAGATTATTTGGAATTCGAAATCTGACACAAAATTTCACGAATTCCCTTTTAAAATAATTTAAATTTTACAATGAGTACTTTAAGACAGAGATGCAAGATTTACGTAACTTTATACCAAGGTCATATATAAAGTACTTTTCATATCACGTTATGCCTTGTTTATCAGGGACGCATAACACCATGACTACGACTGATGATAATACGTTAATAGAACCAATATTTAAAAAAAAAATGTTCTCGCATAAGGCATATCAATTAGTTACCTGTTCCGTAATTTGAATAATATTAAAAACTTAAGTTTTTTAAAAACTAAATCCCAGAGTAGATTTAAATTTACAAACACATAATAGGACATTTAGATATTACATTATGGTGATCATATAAATTTCCAATCTCGTACTTTGGATAAATTCACTAAGTATTGAATCTCTAAAATGTAATAATAGTATTTGGCAATGATATATTAGAAAATAATTTACATTCTTAACTTATTTCTTAAAACGATTTAAACTTCTTAAATATAGAATATTTATTCTTTACTTTTTTTACTGTCCGCCTTATTTTTTCATCATCTATTAGGTGATTTTCTTACTGGAATTATACTTCGATTTGTATGATTCAGCTTTGACAAATTGGACAAATTTCATCTTCATCGACCCTGCAAAATTAGTCCACATAGGGTTATGTTCGTGATTTTTTTTTGATTTGGCACTAAATATCAAAAAGAAGTAGAACACGATATTGTACTCAACCTTATAATTTTTATTATTCATATAAGTGTCGGTATTGTCCAGTACACTAAAATTATTATTAATATATGGACCAAATTTAAATATTAATCTAGATTTACAGAAAATCATCTTAGATATTGCCATAGTACGTAGCTGGGTAAATAAATACTATTGAATATTAATTTACAGATAATGTCACAGCCCAGATATTTATGATTTAGATTTATTATATATTTTTGTTTCATGTGATTGGTGGGTCCGCTGACCAATTACAATATAATATGTACACTTCATTAGCCAATTAGAAGCGAGTACTATCCTCTCGCACCCTTCAAATGTTGACACTATTTGTTTTGTCTTAAATTTGTTTAATTACACGTCCAGTTCTTATTAGGTACACGTAAAAACTTTTTCAATTCATAGGTAAATATACAAAATTTTTATTAAGGATAAGTTCTAAACTTATTATTACAACTTTAAAAATATCAGAATAAGAAACATATTGTGAAAAATTCAAACGCAAGATAAATAAATTGTATTATTAAAGAAGCATACGTTTTGGTAAGTATTGATGAATGCTCCTCTCTTCCTTACCGGCTGTTGCATTGTTTAAAACTTGAGGAATGAGACAAGGCCCTGAGCATTTTTGTAATATTGACTCGTTGGTCCCTCTGCCGTTATGTTCTATTAAGTTGTAATTCATTTACTCCTGTACTTTGATATTAAGATGCAAATACATTTATCTCACGAAGTATTTATTATGATAAATTATGGAACAATATATTGTACTATATTTCACAGTAATATTTGATATAATTTCAAAGCATTTTTCTTTCATTTCAATTTATATTTTCGGAGTTGAATTCAAAACGAATAAAACTTAAATCTAAGGCCGAATGCAGCACATCAATACAGTTTACCTACAGCTCGCTCGACCCGCCGATCTATCAAGACCGACTAGAATTTGGGTCACGATGCGCTATTTCGGTCTCCTCTCTAGATTGTGTAATATTTAATGACCAGACGAATAAATTGCTGTGCAGTGTACATCAATTGCTTTCGCAATATTGAATCAATGGTTAATGATCACATTGATAGGACATTATCAGCTGTTATAGCAAGAGTTTATGGATAGGTGTCAGATAAGTGCGAGTATGTCTACATGTATATATAAATGTATATATATATATATATATATATATATATATATATATATATATATATATATAAGGACATAAAAACGATTAAAGACTTTAAATTGATTCAGACTCATTTAACAAAATTATCACTAGCTCATGTGAAACAATCGATATGAAAGTCAATACAAAGATATATTCTCATATTAACTTCACAAAAGCTATTACTCATGAAATTAAACATACTTATAAGATTAAAAATAGAAATTTGATTTAGCTTAACGAAATTATAAACGTATTCATCGGTTTCATTTTAAGAAGAATGTTTATTTTTCCAATCCATCCATAAAATAGCTTCTTTCCAATACATCTGTGAAAAGTTGTTTAAAACACTATGGTCCTGTAAAAAACTCTCAATACTCATTTTAACCAAATAGAGAAAATCAAACGTCTTCCTGATCACTTAATGGACAATGGTTATATTTGTGGAAAATTACTTATATATGAATGTGCTGTATATATGAATGCCTGCTTCAGCGTCACAACATAAACAAACTTTCATATCGTGGAACTCTACTAGATCTAGGTTTCCGATTTAAGTAGATAACACAACTTGTCGGTTCTCCATATCTACCTAAGCGTATCAGGTTCAAGGTGGCTCGTCTTAACGCTAGAATAAACAAATTCATTCCATTCGAATGCACGCATACTGGACGAATTTGGTGCTCTCCTTGATCAATCCCAAGATAGGCAGAAGTTCTAAGAAATATTATATTATATGAGCGTAATAAAATATTTAATCAAGAATCCCAATAAATATTTGTATGCATTCAACTATCTCTCAAAAACCTTTCAATTGTACATAAAACATAAATATGTGTGTACATGTACTTGTACATATATAAGGCGTATTATGTAAATCGTATTATTTGTGTCTATCGAATAATTATTGTCTGATATTATTTCAAATCTTATAAATTGTTGACGCTTCTTAATAAAACAACTATGGACAATTTATTGAAATTGAAATTGTCACAAACTTAAATATGTCATAGTTTCAAATAATTTAAGTCTATTATGATTAATTCTGTACGTAAACCAAAATAAATGGATGAAACAAATTTATAGCGTTATGGTCAGCAAGATATTGGCTTTAAAAATTATAGAAAGAATTTTAAGACTTCAATATTTAAGATTTAATATAATTAAAAGTATATGTTAATTTCTCAACATTTTTATTAAATTTCATCATGAAAAAATTCAATAAAAATGTTGTGAAATTAATATATACTTTTAATTATATAAAACCACTTTACGAAAACACACAAATTTAGTCACTAATCATAAAGTGACTAAATTAGTTAATATTTCTTGCCATAACCATTAAATTACTTCGAATAATGGGTCTAATAATCATCACCTAGTGGTAGAAAAATTTTTGGGCCAGAAACTTTTTTCCCGTTCTGAATCTCTCAATGGCTATAGAGTGCCGATAAGAAAGAAATGCTTAGAGCATTGCTCTGAAGTCACTATTTACAATGTCTTTTATTTTAATATGGGTCTACCTTTTCCTCGTATTCTACTAGGTTTCGCCAGAGGCCGTTTCCTGGAAAAATTCAAGTCAATATCAAATTCAAATCAATGGGCCACCGCATTTGAACGATCTATTTTATAATATATTTATAAATTTGATAATATATTGGTCTTTACATAAATTAAATAGATCAAAATCATATCTCCTCCGTCACGGATTATATTTTTTATACCTCCAAAGTCTTTGTCAATCTTTGTTTATGCCCCTGGTTCATAGTAGTAGGTAAAAATTGGCATAAGTTTTGCATGAGAGAAATTTTATTCTTTTTTATCATTAAGGCAATTGATTTAATAAAAAAACAATTTGTTACGTGTAAAAAACTGTAGGATTGGTCGTCAGGTGAAAATATTTAGTATTTTACTTTAAGTTACGTTTGAGTATTCTAAAATTAATTTAAAATTACTATATAATTACATTTAACCAGCATAAATTGACTGAGATATAATTTATATAAAAGTTGATCGATAAATCAATTAGATTTACATCAAAGATAAGATGACGTTATTAAACTTCGAAGTTGAAAAGTGATAACGGATCGTAACAAGTGTTCAATTTGATTTTGGCTACATTTGAGAGGTTATAGCAACAATAATGACTCGTTTATGGCAGGTGCGAATATCGATAAGTTTGAAATAGAATTAATGATGTCAAAGTTTGCCACGTGAGTTTATTTGTTATCAAATCTCTCTCCTGCATCTCACGTTTCGAGGAATGATATAAGCTTTCAATCTTTATGAATCTTATGATTTATGTGTCAATTTCAATCAACGTATTATTTTTAATGCGTATTCTTAAGAACCGAAATATTTCTTAAGTTTCCATATCTAAAAAGAAAAACGGAACCTTGTGAAATCATTCGCGTGTCCGCCTGTCCATCTGTGACACTCTGAGAAATCATTTGGCATGGAAGCTTGAAATTTATTGTAATTATAAAGCATATTAACGCACAAATATACCAATAGCTAAAACTTTAGTGGCAAATTAATATATTCCACTTCCATTTTGAAAAGGAAACAAGATAAAATCTGAAAAAAAAAATTCGAAAGCAAATCTTTACGAGTATTTTCAAATGAAATTATTTCGACGGTATCAAGTTCATTAAATTTGGAACTATAAACAAAAATTTTAATTAACGCAGACGAAAATTACTGGATGACTAAGCTTGCAATTTTACTTTAAATATATTACTGCAGATTGTTATGTATTAAAATATTTAACTAAAAAAATATAGAGGACAAATCACAACAATAGTCAACTATCTGAGTATCAAAATTCTTATTCAGCTAGCATAGGACTTCATAAAGATTTAAAAAAATATATGTAATTTTTATATTTTGTTACTTGTTAATTAATTTATTTTTTTTTAATAATTCAAGTATTTTTTTTTTAAACTTTGGTGACTTGTTTAAACTGTACAATATAATTTTTTCTGAACCGTTTCATGCGGTTCAAATAATATGAATCGTATTTACTGTAAAACTCTTTTATGTGTTTAAATATTGATACGAACATACAACATAAATTATAACGATTAAAATCTTTACGTTATTCACTCTATATTAATTGAATAACATTAAACATTTACGTTATATTAATAAAGACCTATTAAATACGAGTATGTGCGAACTCTCGTATTTAACAAGTCTTTATTAATAAATGTAAATGATTAATGTTATTGAATTAATATAGAGTGAACTCTCACTACGAGCTTTCCATAGACGCATGGGTACATTCAACTTAACTATTTACAAATAATAATATTATATTTCACCACGGAAATACATTACCTACTACACAATTCACAGTTGCGAAAACATCATTATTTTTGTCAATAACTATGAGATTTAGAATCATCGTTATGGGTTTTTGATAAATTTGTTAAATTTTATTTTTTTCAATAAATTTTTTGGTATGTGTAATATCTTAGTAATTTTTATGATAAATTTTTATATAAACTTGCTAATTAGGTAAATTTTAAGTAAACTTCTAGTAACTGTTTTTTTTTGTAAAAAATGTTCATAAAAGTAGTTTTATTGTTATCTATTGAAACCTTTAACAGTTAATTTATTTCTTTACCATGGCAAATTTAAAGTTTCTTCGTTAAACAATTTCTGAGAGAATGAACGGACAGACTTATAAGGTTTCCGTTTCTTGATGTGAAAACATCTATTAATTCAGTTCGGTAGCCAGGTTAAAATTGTCGATGCAATGAAATTATGCCGACTTTCGTTATGCGATAATTCTGTCAATAACGGGCCGATAGGAAATTACTAAATTCAATTTAATTTAGGAATATTACTCTTGTAAGATTCTAGCTAGTTTTGTTATTTCAACATCTGAAATAATTTAAGAGTATAGCGGCCGTGTGTGGAAGAGACAGAAATATAGAGGTATGCGTATTTTACAAGCAGTATAACTCGTAAACGCATGAACCTGGGAAATTGATCGTGGTGTGCGTAAAAATCCCTTAAGTTGTTCTAGTAACACCTGGACAAAAATTGGCTTTAATAAACATAATCAAAACTTTATGATTAGGCACAATTGTAAAAATTATTATTATTTTTAGAATTATCGATCTTTATGAGACGAAAATATGACCAGGTGGGAAAGATACGGCATTCAGATGAAAGGTCAATCAAGGAACACCCGAAAAGGACCCAAGTGATATTGGCTTTAAAAATAAAAATCAAAATTTTATGATATCGGCCTATTTGAGACGAAAATTCCAGAGTGAATAGTATATGAAACGATAATACCAAGTGATTCCAGAAACGAAGGAAAATTATAATTCTTTGATCTTTACACCATATTATCAATTAATCTCTAAAAGGTTTGCATAAAATGAAACGAAGTTATATATGTATATCGGTTCTGTTTGACCGTGTTTACACTACTCTTTAGCCTATTCCACTAGAAGAAAACAGTCCGATTAACATATATAATTAAATTTTATGTTTTCAAATAAAATCCTACGACTCGGACATGACTGAGACCATTTTCTCTTTTTTAATTTTTGAGGTACGGTTCCATGAAGGTCACTGAACCAATTGGATTGCAGTCCCTTTGAAATAGATATCCTATACTTCATATATAAATACTGAAAATGAATATTTAAAAATGTATTGTGCCCAATTTTATCGTAAATTTTTAATGAAAACAATTGTGAAGGAAAACTGCGAACATTTCGCAATTTAATCCCAGCTCATAGCAACACAGTCCCAGTTCAAAAACTAAAACACGTTTTCACAGATACGAACGAACAATCTAAAACCCAATGCCGGCACGCGTAGCTCTCACATCTCACATGACTCCCCACCTGGTCTACATCGCCATACAACGGAGTCCATATTCATCCGTTAACATGTTCACCTTACGCCCACCCAATGTAATCAGCAGATACGCCTCGATGATTTTCAATAGATATATTTTACTTGCCTGGACTGCAAACCCACATGCCGCATACAACACCATAACCTTCTGTATAGGGCAGCTCCCATCTGCCGTTCAGGCGCGTATTCAATTTATAAACATACGTATACGGGTATTCATGAATAAATCGTTCGAGAGTGGTGTTCCATGTAGCAGCTGAATGGATTTAATAATTACGATTAATTGATCAGTACTTACGATGCCGTTGAGCTAATTCATATTTAATATAAACTTGGATTACTATGAGGTTTCTCGACGCTTTAAGGAAAATTATTTCTCAAATATGGATTACTAAAATAAAAAATTAATAACCTGTTAGGATTAACCAGGACATAAACCCATTAATTACAATTAAAAGAATATTTATTGCCCAAATTAATTAAAATATTAGGTAAATTATAAAGATGAATCTTTTGCTCAATATATATATATATATATATATATATATATATATATATATATATATATATATATATGACTTAAATGTAGTTTTGATAACTAAGTAAATGTGTTAAATAATTGGAGAAATATGGCGCATCAATAAATATAGATTTGTCCGTTGATGGATTCTCAATGGTGTGTGTCGACAGCGGTGACGGCCACCGTGGGAGATCCGTGCTGCTGCAGATGTGTTCTATTTGTAACTGACGCTCCTGGATACTGACGTGACCGACATGAATTTGTGTCTTTATCTCTATCTGACTTCTTTATGATATTATCTGTATTGTTTACTCAACACCCAGTGCTTGTGATTCACATTATAGGTTTATTTTTAATTTAATGAAAAACTTATCATTAAACTAATCGTAATAATATTATCGCTATTGGTGTTTCAATCACTCGCGAAAAATCTGAAATTACTTCAAATCCTATTTTCACTTTCCGCAATACAATATGGTCAATTGTAGTGAGAGGGAAATTGCATTTGGAGTCATGCTCATTTTGTAATGCAGAAGAATGCGCATTCTATCAGCACCGCAGGGGCTGGTACATTCGCATCCACTGTAGGACTTATCCCATGAAGTACAGCCGAAGAATTAAGTCCTTACATCGACTTCCGAGTCGATATAGGGACTTTTTGCAAGCCTGATATTTTAAAATTATTCACAAAATTAAATGCATTATTGGGGAAAAATTTTAATGATATTATTGACCCCACTTAAGATGTCGATTGTTACAGACTTCATTTAACATTATTTGAATTGACTATGCTCCTACTGGAAGTAAGATTAGCGTGAACCAGCGGTGTTATTATCTAGGATTGTTTAATGTTAAGTTTACTCGCGACATATTTTTATCATCGTTTACAAATGTGAATGAATGGTTTGCCGTAAAAAAAAAAAAAAAAATACACATATATATATATATATATATATATATATATATATATATAAACAATAAAACAATCAATATATATCAATGCCTTAGAGCACAAAACTTAAACTAATTTCGGAAAATAAAAATCCTGAAGTAACTATCCAGAATCGATGTTAGAATCTAAATATTGAATGAATGCAACCACATAGACGAAATATTGGAAAATTCTAAAGATTATTTTTGTATAGTTGCAAATAATATTGTGTGGAAAATATACATGAATTAATAGGATGATATTCTATATACATGTATATCATGATATGAGAGCGTAGCCTACCGCGTATATTTGAAATTTTGAAGCTACCACAATTATATCAGATTCGTAAGTTTTAAACGAACCTCAAATGTAAGCGCTCAGACAAACAATTTACTGCAACTATAACACACGGCGGGTTCTCGTATTCGAGTGAAACTGATTATAAATGAACATCGTGGGCCGAAAAAACCTTTGTTGAATATTGTAATTAATTTTTTTTAATAATGAGACGACATTCATTTTTGTAACGAAGATACAAGTGGATAGTAATGACGACACATTTCCCTTGAGTATTGGTAGGGTAGTTATATTAAAGTTGGGCTCACATCGAAACTGTTTCAATCAAAACAGGTCCTCGGTCCTAATAACAAATATCGGTATGTAATGAAAGTCTCGATATCTTCGTCCACACTTTTTTGGTGATAATATTTCTTTGTTTTGTGAAATATATCTATTCGTATGAAATGTTTCCCAGAAGACTTCTGTACTTAAAATTGATCAAGTCCAACGTAAAAATTATAGCAGTATTATTTAAATTTGCTAAAATATTCAAAACCATTGCATATAATCGTACCTACTTTTCAAATCCAATCCCAGGTCACGGGCTACCAGTATGGTTTCCGTCTTCCTCAGTTTCCGTTCCACTGCTAATGATAGCAATAATTTTCTGGATTAGGTGACAAGTTAGATCGAGCATATCAAATAGGTGTGGCGCATATTTATTTAAAAAAATATGTGACCGAGTTAATAATGATATTCTCTGAACACAAATATTAGAACTAGTATCCCTTCTATTTTAATAACTGTCATCTGCAATTTTTTCATGCTTGTATATCGATATAGTTGATAAACGATTTACCCTGTGTTGTCAGCACTGTAACGATACAATGTAACGAACCTGAAGGTATTTGGTGCTGATTTAAATTCTTCTTCCATTTTATCAACTAATCTGACAGTCAACTATTTCAGTATTACACCAACCCATTATTTCATAACTAAGAAATATGAAAAATAAGCTTATATATTTAATATGGGAAGCTATAATATTTAATATGGGAAAATTTGCAATGATAACGTACTTCTGCTCATGTATCCATCGTACAATTATGAGCTCGATGAAAAGGGTTTCATTCTTGCGGAACCTCTGTAGGATTATGAATTATTATATAATCCAAGATTTTATAAATTAAAGAGGCCTATAGGGTACTATAATTTATTATATGGCACTCCTTCAACTTCTGTTCCTTTTTCACCTTCCTAGGCCATGGTATTCTTACAACGAATGTAGTCATCAGGTCTCTATATGAAGCTATTTATATCCTTATGCTGGAAAAGATATTAAAAAAATTAATAGATTTTGATATTACAAAAATGAATTATTATTCTCCTTATGTATGGCCTTAAGATTTTTAAATGGATATACTTGGATATAATTCTCTTCAAATCTAATGGAAATTGCTTATGACAATGCATTTTTTTTAATATAAAATCATTACGTTAATAATCCCTCAGCCTAGAGTTTAATAGCGCTTTATGTTCCTGCTGGTTGCATCAGAGGATAAAGCCATTTTCCTAGAGCATGCACGTATATTTTTCAGTTTTCACCCGTCTTTCGTGGGTTCACATTTTTGAATTACCGCAGTAATACGAGATGCGCCCAGGTTTTTACTTTTTCCCCTCCATCGACAGCTTTGGGAATATGATTTTGGAATTCTTTGGATTTTTTTGGAATTCCACAATCCCTATTTTTGATGCATACATATCTCCAACACTTAATAAATATCTAAGTTGGGGTAAATAAATAATTAAATAAATATCCATCATATTACACACCCGACAATTTAAATTATATTTTGGCAAGACCAAAATTAATACAAACTCGATGTATCCATGAATATTTTGAGAAATAGGAATAATGATAAGAAACGATAAAATATCATTAGCGTAAGAAAGTTAACAATACAATTTTTTTAAACATCGATTTACACCAAATAAATAATTTTTCAATATCTATTAATAACAAGTTATTTTTATAAAGAGATATCGATAGATTTAAGCTACTAATTACTGGTTGTCAAAGGAATTTGTTATAAATAATCTTCATATTTAGTATGCGATATTCCCATGTGTAGCCTTAATGCGGAACAAATCATTTAAATAACGAACGTTACGGGTCACATTATGTCTTTCAAAAATGTTTATTTGATGCTGTAACATCTGCCTCTAATAATTTCGTAAGCATCGCGTCTTAAAGCGCGTCATTCCTTAGCGCCGAAAGCATATTATCGATTGCATGACACCTCTTAAAACATTCAACATTATTTTAAACAAGAAAGGAATAAAAAAATCATTCAAATAAACAGCACTCTAAGCGTATTTTAGAAAAGCTATCTATCCCATCCAGGAATTTCGCTGCGAAGACATTCATTATACCAACAATCGTTAAAAATGGTTCATAAAATATTATATTTAAGCTTTACGATCGCTCTGTCAGTGAAAACGGTGCGCGGCACTTAACATTCTTTGAAGCCAACTGGTCGCGATCACTCCAGGCCGCGGCAGCTCGCCTTAATGCGCAGTAAACGAGCAACGCGCCGCCAAAACAAAGCAAAATAGTTTACGCAATTCACACGGCTTCAAAGCGATATTTTACGACTTTACGTAAACGTGTGAAATACGCAAAGTGAATTATGGATTAGCATAACTTACTCGCTAGTCAATAGGAGGCCGACGCCCTTCAAACCCCACTTGTGACTGAGAAAACATTGGGATCTGTTTCTTATACGAAATCACTTCCGAATAGTTAAACAAAGTCATTAAATTTATGCTCCGAGCTTACAGTCTGAAAGTGTACATTTAGAAGTATCTTTGTCTGTTTAACTGTTTCTCGAAGTGGGTAATCGCTAAAGTATTTAAGACGCAAGCGTTTTCCTCAGCATCTTGTGTTTACTGTAATCGCTTTGATAACGACAGTCAACATTTATAAATCTCTCTTAGTGTAAATTAAAACATTTTAATTAATTTAGGAAAAGAAGATGTCCTCAAGTGACTATCTGGAGTTGATGTTAGAATCTATCTTTTCCATGAATGAAACAACATAGATGGAATATTGCCAAATTTAAAAAATGGTTTACATAGAGAACAGGTAATGGTAGTATAGAATTTAGGTATAAAATAAACCATTTTGATGGGCGTAATTTAACTATAAACCTCCTTTTTTTTCTATTTACTTACATAAAATTTTAAATGAAATTACAGATATTTTTCTCTTTCGGCGCAGTTATTTTTAAATATTTACAAAAAAATTATTATAAAATTCTTTTACATGTGTTTTTCAAAATACTTTAACGACCATATATATTTTAATCCTTTTTTGAATTCATTATGATGTTGTACTCAAATTTTGCTAGCAAATATTATATCGCGGTTGTAAAACAGGAATGTTTTTCTAATAAAATTTGGCAATGTAACAAGTATAAATAAATTTTAATTCGGGCAATTTCAATAATTAATTCCTCATTTTTGTACAGAGGATCCATTGAACAGGGGGTTCGGAATTCAATTCTCTCTTCTTCTGCCTCTCCCTCATCTCTTTATCTCCCGTCTGCCACTCTCAACCTCTCTCTTCCTTTTACAGTTTTCTTCATTACCGAAGGCTTCCTGCACCTTAAAAGGTGTTAGCAACATAGGGTACTAGCTGTTTTCACATAAAGGAGGAAATCATTATGAGATCCGTAAGGATTTTAATCTGGTCTGACTAACCGCTTGGCGATCGGCCAAAAGTGCTACTGACTGCAACCAGTGTGTGAAGTCTTAAGGCCAAATCCATATGCACCTATTTTCCTTCTCTCGAACAGGCGAATCAACTCCGTGCGAGATTCCAAGCAGTATTGTATTATATATAATCACAGATTTGCAATTGCTTACAATTGAAGTTCTGAAAAAAATTGCATGAACATATATATGCCGTCGCCATGGTGTGTTGGGTTAATCACAAGGCATACGGCCTTTGGCGATGCTGCGCACCGCGGAGACCCGAGTTCGATTCCCGGCCATTCGTCGAGCGGGGCTGGACTGGTTAGCTATATGTATCAATTAAATACTTTAAAGTAGATCAATCAAAATAAATAAATATGTATATATATATATATATATATATATATGCAAATACACACGAGTATATGTAACGTATATGTTATAGTTATGATCAGGAAAAAATGAATAGGATAGTAGTTACTTATGATGAAAATTGATAATTGACATTTTTATTTTCACACTCCATAAATTGCATACTTTTTAAAACTTATTTTTCGTCTTCAATATTTCAGCAAGATATTTTTTCCAAATTTTGACGCACAACATTTACATAACTTTTTTTAGGAATCTTTAATCATTTAAATAAAATATATTATATATCCAGGTAGCTTCTGACGTCACTTCACAAAAAATTACGGCCATTTTTCCGCTCCTGTTATATGTTTTCTCATATATATAATTATGATATGAGAAAATATGTACTTTAGAGAAAAAAAGCTATAATTTTGTAAGCATTTAACTACATTTAAAAAAAACCTCATCACAATGTTGTACAGACAATTTTGTTTCTCAAACTTTTCCATGTAATGTTGTCAGATAATAATGATAATTTACACGAACGTATGAAAGACAACAATACGATAATGTTTACTTTTAATTTAAACATACATCGGTTTATTTACAGTGTTGCCGATGAAAACGATCTGCAAATATATAAACAATCATAACAGAGCATCCGTATATACGTTTATTTAAATACCTTACTTTTTAAAAGGTACCATGAATATTTTGACTTTATTTTTATTAAGAATTTTGATGGATAAATCAACATCTGGTCAACGGTACTTTTATTGGAAAATATATATATATATATATATTGTCATATTTTACGCACATAACATGTAACCTTATATTTATTTACCAGTAGAGACTGATAAAATTCATTAAGAAAAAATGTGCAAAAAGTATTATCCAAATTTATCAGTGCAATTGCATATTTCTATGAAAATTATTTGTCCATTTATAATTTTATAATAAAGCAATAACTAAAGTAGTCTTGTATAATTAATAACAATAGTGGAGCAGGTTGCAAAAAGAAAAACAATGAATGAAAATGGAATATCACAATACAATATAATGAGCACAATACATATTTTAAACCAGAAATTACCAGTCACACGTTGTACTTCTTACTTTTTGAGTTAAATAATAAAATCACATTGAAATTATTCACAATTAATTACAAGCATGCATAAGTTTAAGAGTAAATTAAATACTTAGTTTATAATACGAGTTAGCATAAGAATAGAAATCAAATGTATTACAAATATAAAGTGGAAAAACATTGGAATTATCAAGTTACCATTGTAATAAAATGAAATTCAGAAGCAGGTTCTTTTACTAAGTGTACAGAAATATATTCAGTTCAACTTATACAATTTTATTGTGCACTTACTACTAGAGAGATACATTATCCGTTATATGCACATTCGTCTCTGATTATATCAAATATTGATAAGAATATCCATTTTCAAATTTTCAAAGAAATAATTACACAAGTGCAGACTGTTACATAAAGCTCTATTTGCATACTCGTATTATCGTTACCGTAATAGAAAACAAAAACGCTACTTGCTTTAAATATTAGTAGTATAATAGTGAATTTAAATTTGGTTGTACAAGGTTTTTTACGTCATTGAGAATCATCTCACAAATATGATATTCGATGCTTTGTCCTAAAGTACTGCCTATGTTTGCGGAAATATTTTCACTTCTAAATGAAAAATATTTGTGATTATGATCCAAGATATAAATTTAGGGGATGATCTGGGTAAACGAACTTGGCAATATATTTAGTTCTCTACAAGACAATATTAAAATCTCTCACGATCGATTGATCGTTCAAAATATGATCGAAATCGGTCACCCAAAATGAGCATATTGTAAATGCAACTAGTGATGTGCATAATTTCAAAAAATGGTTTTAATTTTGTTTCTCAGTAACTGCTTATCCAATAATTAAGAATTTTGTCCGTTTATTTGGTTTTTAATGCAATTCTTGTACGAAGAACTTATATCTAACAAAGCCAATCCCTTCCAGCCTAATTACAAGGGGTGAATTTAATTCATTAGCTCCAAGGTGGACTGCAAAACATTATATTTTTTTAAAGTTTTCACGATACAACTTTTTTTAAATAAAATAAAATTTTCATACCACTTTTGAAAGGGTATGTGGACGAGGAATTACTGATTTTTGACACAGTGAGTTCCATAATTTAGCCAGATAAAGGGTAAAAGGATTTTCATTAAGGCATAAAGGATGTTCAGGAAAGAAAAATATACGTACGTTCTTAGAACAATAACAAAGACCATGGACAAATAATTGAATCTGGCAACGAGAAAGAAGAACACATAAATTTGCATGTATTAATTAGTTACTTCAAGCAAATATATTTTCAGTCAATTCTTTATTATCGAACATCTGGCTTCATGGTTGACTAAATGTTCATTTTTATATTAATTTGGAAGTTACTTTTATTTTTAGGTCCCTTTGTTTCTGTATACCCAGACCTTTCGTTAGTTTTATTTCTTCTGAACACTTGCGAACGACGCATTTTTAAAAAATGGCGTTGATTTTTCCGCAAAGCTTCAAATGAACTTTAGCGATGGCTCCTCCCCTCTCTCCTAGCATCCATACAGCGAGCAAATCTATATCCACGGTCCAAATCCACAAACTAGCCAGTTTTTAGAATCATGCTATAAATCGAGCGAAACACGTAATCCATATTTGCCTACGCTCTAGTTCAGATCACCACGTCGAAATCTCCTGCCACAAATTGAATGTCACAGGTTGGATTTATGACGCCGGTCGCGCTCGACGGTGCAATCGCTTCCAGATAACACCGCCGTAACTTTCAATGTCATTCATAAGTGCTATCTCCTATTAATCGCTTTGCGGACGTACATATTTAGTGTGTACCCATTTCGAATGAAGTTTACGTTGCTGTTATTTGACAGTAACGTGATTAATATAAGGGTAGTTCAAATTTTAACCTGTAGTACATATAATTTAGTAACACTTCTCGTTAAATCTTCAGAAAAATTTAACTAATAATTTTCCTATTTTCGTATACATTTCAACTAATAATTTTCCTATTACATATTCTATATACATTTATACGTAAAGTTTTTACGGTATTTGAATAATCTGAAAAAGAAAAATTACTACACACTCTTGTTCAAATGTATGTTAAAATTACAAATAATAAAAATGAGGTTCAAAGGTAATTGTGTATGAAAGTTTGATACCATTAACAATATTGCTGCAAATTTTCTTTGAAAAAGTCACACATAAAAATTAGTAATATAGAAGTAACAGAGCCCTTGCAGGCTGCTCAAAATACATACATTGGTGAGTTAAATCTTTAGGTCTAGATTTAATGTATATTATATTTATCACCACATTGAGCTCCACGAGAATTTGGTCTTTCTTTTTTCCAGAAGAATCCACTAAGATTTGAAACATGGTAAATACACTAACATAAAGTTCTAGCCAATAATTTTTAGATTTTTTACTTTTCTTTTCATTGGTGTCTTAATTCATTGGTTCATAAATTAAAATTAATTACCCTTTTTTTTCTGACATTTGCACTTTATTGCTTGGTGACAAAAAAGGTTTCGTTAATTTTTTAAAGTGTAATTAACGTAAAACCATATTTTTTGTCCCTTTTTTATAAAATTATTTACTGTTTTCAATGTTACTACGTATTTTGTATTTGCTAAGTATTATTATTTACCTCATATGTTGTACTTACAAGCTTCCGTATATATTGCGATATATAACATTTCAAACAGCATTAATTCGTGTAATAAACGGTATTTTAATCGATGCAGAATATCCCTTTATGCGGGCGTTGCCTTTCAAGAAAACATCTTGCAAAAAGCAATTGCGATACGAGATACTAAAGTATGAACTACGTGTAAGAGGAAGGAGGGTTTACAGTCCAAGAATGATAATGAAAATATTCTTTTTTAATGGAAAATGTTCAAAATTATGTCGTTTTCATGTTTAATTATTAAAAGGAGTATAACGAATTAAAATAGTAATTTCTAGAAGCAAATATACAAAAATAGAGGGTTATCTTAAAGGCATGGTAAGAAAGTATTTTACTAATACACGAAACTAACAATTGAATGCGCAAAGAATTAAGTTTGCTACGTAATAATTCTACATGAAATTAAAAATCCATTATTTTCGAATTTCTTTTGCCGTAAAACCTTCCTTCACACTTGATTTAAAAATAAACAGGCAATACCCTTGGCATTTTAAAGAGCGAGTGAGTATCAAAGTACATTATATTTGTAGGGCTGTTGACGTTTTATTTAATTCAGCTAGAAGTATACATTTGTAACATGACTATAAAGATATTGATCTCAATCATTTCAACTTTACACCTCTGACCCCTCTAGGTTGACAGACAGACCGTTAAATAGATACCTAAAGTGATAATTTTTTATTATTTTCACGTATGAAATACAAAACTTTTCATAAGAAAATCAAGTTTAGCTATAGAAATTGTCATAGAAATATATGCATACTATATTATTGTACTACAACACCAGTACAGAAGTTAATTATAAAAAACATTAAAATTTGAATATGAAGACTTGTTATCTTGAAGGCAATATAAATTTCTTTATTTATGGCCACTTAATGTCGATAACTTAAGCATATTTCACATTTCAAATTCGTAGAGTATATTCATTTGGACATAAGTAACGATCGATAGTAGCAGAGAACATTAATCCATTTAATTCCACTTTCTTCACATTTAAATCCTTTAAGAATTTTTCTAGATCGATACTTGCAGAAACTTATTTTCATTCTTCATAATGATTTTCCTTTTTAACCTACTTCAAGAAAGCAGATGGTTCGCGATTTCACTGTATTTTTATGTGCGTATGTATTTGTATGTATTTTTGTGTATATATATATATATCTTCAGCATTATTAAACCATTTTTGAAGATAATTTTTTTTCAAAAGGGTATTTTCCCATGAAGTTCAAAAATTTAGTTAGAATCTGACCAAGGAAATTGATCCATTTCATCAACAATGAACAATACAGGTGCCGTGAGCGAGATAGATGACATAATTTTTTTGATAATCTAATAAGACGCAGCTAAGGGCGACATGCGTTTGCTATTTATTAAATAAAGGTAAAATGATGGAGCCAGAAGTTGGAGCCAGAGGTTACACTCATCTAATTTGTACTCCTTTGACTTGTCTTGGCGTAGCAAGAAAGTAACAAAGTAAATAAGTACATATATATACGGGTACACAAAATATAATTTCATCCTTTGATTGATAAATCCTAATACTGCAGGTCGCTGCCAAAACGGTGAGATTTAAAGATGTTCTTTTTTATATTAATATTGTGCTGGACATAATTTCTAAACTGTGAAACTTGGTGATCTGCTGTTTCTAAATTACTGTCGTTGGCCTCAAGCAGAGATTCTATTATGTTACTCCGGATTTCTACTTCGAAGTCCTCATTCTGCGGGTGTACTGCTTGTTAAAATCATTAGACTCGAAGATCTGCTGTTTTTAATTTAGTATTTTGGGTTTCATACAAAGAACTCCGAGTACTTTTGTAAACAGCGAGATTTAAGGATTTGCTGTTTTTAAATCAGTATTTTGAGTGAAAATTCCGGGTTTCAACACTTAAGTCTTAATGTTACGGGGTAAGTCTACTTAAATCGTGAGACTTGATGCCTGGTGGTTTGAAATTAGTAATGTGTGTCTCAAACGTCATTGAATTATACAATGAAAATACAAATACTTAGTTTGATATTTCGAGGTATTATATAATTTCCGAACATAACAAAATACAAAATACTGCTGCTGTCATAGATCTTTGTAGTCCGTATCAACTGAAATTTAGCATTAATTTGTGTGTGTGTTTGCGGATGTGCGTGTACGTGAGAAAGAGAGGCATCAACTTAATATTTATCCTAAAAATTTATAGCAGTAGCCCTGTTTTAATACTTTGTTTATGTTTAAACATGATATATTATTACGAAAGTTTCAACTTAATACTCCTAATTGCAGTATTTTAAACTTTTCAGTACCCTTCCCATTTATTGTTAATTTGAAGTCGGTTCAATTCTTTGTGAAAATGGTTTATATTCAGTGAGCTGGTAATTTTGAGTTTACTTACAGTTTACAATATAAGGTTTTAGAAATTAAAATAAAAATTACCTTAGTTATAAATCATGGAACCACTTTCTGAATAATAAATTAATACTGTGTTATCCGAGAGTTTCGTAGTCTAAAAATTCCATTTATTGAATCTTTATAATATCAGCATATTTTTAAAATAATATAAATCGGTAAAACCGTCGAAGGTAAGTGAAATTTAATGCGCGTATATCGTGCAATAATGATATAATTTATATCCACTCTTGGCGAATCTGCGGATAAAAAATGCCCCTTTTTCCTTTAGTTACATATAATTTCTACGTTATTCTGCTCTTTACACGTTAACGAGCTTTTTAGGAAAATTTTTAAGGAGACTTCAGAGCTACACTTATCACAGAGACCTTGAATTTTAAATTTTGAAGTTGTCTAACTATAAAGTTACATATCATAGACCCCATTAATAAAATTAAACGACACCTTAAATTTTATATGTATTAAAAAATCACGAAAATCGATTAAGATTCACAACCTTATATGTACATACATAAAAACAACCGACTGAGATCCATGCTATTTTTATAGGTAAATTTAGATAAAAATGAATCTTTCACAAACATTTAATAACCATATCATTTCTTAAAGAATGATCTCCTTTTTTCCAATAAAACCTGGATTTTAAGGATTTACTGTTTTTAAATTAGTATTCTGGGTTTCAATCATGAATTAAAAGTCAATTCATTGTTACATTATTCGGGTTGCAATTATTTACAAAGTCAATACTCGAAGCCAGCACCTTAGTTGGTAATACTGTACAGTTTTATAATCGTGAATTTTAAATATCATACAATTTTAATTCAAATAAAATGTATTGAAAAAAAAGTTCATTCTAACGATTTCTTAACACTTACATATAGATTTTGGTCGAAATAAAGTATTATTTATCAAATTACTAAAAAATTTAAACTCTTTATTTATACTTTATGGAAAATAATGTTGATTCTTTTTAATTAAAATGAGATGGAAGAAAAATGGTCTTCAGGTTTTAAGAAATACTTTAAGCGTAAACAATTAAAGGCTAATTTATTTAAATTTTGTTTAATAGAAAAATATTATGAAGAAAATGGTTTTTTCTGTACCTGCGTTTCTAAAGACGAGAAATACTATTTTATTATAAGAAGAGCATCATTTAAAATCATATTCAACTTCTTTAATGTTAAGTGTTTTTGGGAAAAAAGTGGGTATTAAATGTTATACTAAAACCTATTTAAATATACGTAGCACAAACGGCTAAAGAGTTACTACTTCAAAAATTTTGATCTCTTTATGGTTTTATTAATTCACTCTTGTCTAGAAATTATTTATCACTTTTAAGGTATCTCTTAGTAAGATTTTGTGAACAGAACTAGCCATTAAACTTGTCCGTCTACTAAACATATATTTTAGCTTACATATATATATATATATATATATATATATATATATATATATGTATGTATATATATATATATATATACACGTATATATGTATCTATTGACTCAAAATATATACGAATTCGTATTGATACCATAAAAAGTAACGCATTTTTTTTATATTGTGCCTGAATTTTTCGAATATTCGAAAGGCTTCAAGAATCCTATTTTCAGTTTGATCTTTAGCTGTTTCAGCAATTTTATCTTCATCTCCTTAATGTTGGTAAAATGTCGTCCGTTCGTTGTTTTTCCACTTTAAAAACAAGAAAAAGTCACGAAGACCACGTTTGCCGGAACTCGCATCTGTAGACCTGTATTTCCTTGGTTATTACGTATTTAGGTTATAGATCGTCATCAACTTCATTCAGCCAATTTTGAGCAATGAGCTCACACATTTTCACTACATGATTTTCGGACCAAAAAATAATATAGAGGGTGCTAGACACCGATAAAGTTTTTTTTTATAATAGCGTGAATTAAAAACATTACCAGCAATGGATTTATAATTAAAAATAAGTATATATATATATATATATATATATATATATATATATATATATATATATATATATATATATATATATATACTCTTTTTTTTTATTACTAAACATTTCTGTAAAAAAATATAATATCCAAGTATAACAACTAAGTTGAAAGATGATAGTAGAAAATATAAAAAAATTAATAATTTACTACTTCATTTCAATTCAGAGATCATTCTATTTTTTTATTTTTTGAAATAAAACCGGTGAAGTGTGAGTCTACCTTTCGCATTGAGATTTCTATACAACGTTTCAAATTATATTACTTTATTTTAAGTCATCACTGATGTGAACTTCCGAGGGCAATAAATATTTAATAAAACTTAATATAATTAATAATAACTTAATATAGTAGGGAGCACATATATATTGTGTAAATATTTTAAAAATCCTTCTTCCCTATTTTCTAAAATGGCCATATAAATATTATTATTATGCTTTATTATTGTCATATTTCCAATTATTTTTTATTATTTTCATAATTCAAATTTCTACATCAAACGGTTTTTGAGAAAACTGTGATGACGTCGATTTTAAAGAAAGAAAAAAAGGATATGTAATACTGTGGAAAAAGTATAATTTTAAGGAATATTTAAAACATAATAAGTTAAACAAAACAAAAATTAAATAAACGTATGTTATATTAAATTGTACTCAAATAAAATATTATTCAAAAACAGAATGTGAAAGATGAACTCTTTGTTAGACTATGAACTCATTCGGCCGATACCGAATGGAGCCGGGTTTGCCCAAACAATGCAGTGTATATTCCAATATTCCGGTGATTACATTTCATCATTTTTAAATTTGGTATTCTCTTGACCGATACCGAAGGAAGCCGAGTCTACCCGATTCAGCGTCGCCGACCCGAACCTGACGGCTTAGTTTCGTTCATTGCTCAGAAAAAGGGTGCAGATGTTCCTAAAGAAGTTTTCACTTAAAAAAATAGTCACGATACTCGATATATTGTAAAAGATTGGCTTAATTAGCAACTTTTCTACAACCGCAATCTCTCTTCCAGAAACGAAAATTATTTAAAATAAATATCCTGTTATTTAGTAAAATTATCTGAGTATCGTAATTTTTAAGACTATGGATATTGTAGAAGCAAAGAATCATGGACTGATTTGTATGGGCGTTGACCTATCCATGTATATAACACAACTGTATAACTATGTCTATAGCTCTTGACATGATAGAAAAGAGAGGTATATGCAACCTTAGTTACACTAAAAAATTATTAATTTTTAAATAATTGCTTATTTTAGAACGAATAATATCGTGAAAATAACTATTATTTATTGCATTTTTTAAATCAAGGTTTTTAATGAAAAGTTTCATTGTTAGGTTAAATAAAGAATATCGTGTGCATAAGAAACTTATGCAATTAAAAGTAAAAGATTATTTTCAGACTTAAAAGAAGGAAATGTATAAAATCGTAATTAATAAAGTGGTCAATCAAAATGATTATAAGTGTCAAAATAATTAACTAATAATGACCTGACAAACACAAGTAAAACTTATACTATCTGTACATATAAAACCATTCAAAAATATTTAATACGTATTAAACCGCTTAAAAACACTTTAGTGTACATAGGATTACTATCAAACTACTTAGAAATATAAATTTTTCACCATATAAATAATAAAACGTGTACGGTAGTTGATCAAAGACTAAATTTATTTCTTAATATTAACCTTAGGTAGGTAGTTACAACAGATATCACATAGAAGGCGCTAGTAGTACATTAAATACATTATTTGATATTAATTCTAACATCTCCACTTATCAAAATAATCTGAATTTTGTAACATATAAATTATTTTTAACAAACTAATAAAAGCAAAAAATGTTATTAATTTACAGATAGTCACCTATTAAACAATGTTTTGAATACCTAACTTTTTTACAAAATAGTTATGTTTAACACTATCTAAAGCCTTGGTCAGCAAGTCTGCTGGCATTTCAGATGTTGGCATGTAGACTATCTTTATAAGATTGTTAGCAACTGCTTCTCTAACAAAATGATGACGCACATCTATGTGTTTAGTTCTTTTATGAAATAAAGAGTTTTCAGACAGCTTCTGAGCGCCTTGATTGACATTATACAATATAATTACATAATCACAACTGTTTACAATTTCAGAAAACAAGTTTTTTAAATAAATAGCCTCTTTACAGGCTTCGGCAATTGCCATATATTCTGCCTCTGTACTTGATAAGGCTATAGTACTTTGTTTTTTACATTCATATGAAATAACAGTTCCAGAAATTTTAAAGTAGAAACCTGTATAGGATCTCCTATCTAGTGTGTTTGAAGCCCAATCTGCATCAACGAAACCCTCTAATTTACAATTATCTTTGATAAACATTAGGCCATAAGATTTAGTTTTACATAAGTATCTTAGGATGCGTTTCGCATGCTTCCAATTAGTATAGGAATATGAATTATGAAATTGGCTCAAATAACTCACACTATAGGAAATATCTGGGCGAGTCAAAACATTTAAGTACATTAAGCTTCCTATTAGTTGTTGGAATGGATATTGTTTACAAACATCTACACTTTTCTCTAGTTTTAAATTTTTTTCAATAGGAGTACCAACAACTTTACAGTTTGTCATATTAAATTTACTTAAAATATGGTCTACAAACTTTTCTTGATCTAAGGAAATATTGCCATTCTGATACATTTTTACTCTCATACCCAAACATTGTTTTAATTGCCCCAAATCCTTAATTTTAAATTTTGACATTAAATTTGTTTTTAACTCCTTAACCATATTACTACTGTTTGAAAAAATGAAAAAATCATCAACAAAAATTGCTATTATGATCTGCTCCTTTTCACAATTTTTCATATACAGACATGGTTCTAACTTTGACTTAACAAAATTAAATTTTAATAAAGAATCATTTACTCTTTCGTTCCAAGCCCTGGCTGATTGTTTTAGACCATAAATTGCACGATTTAATTTAAGAACACTATTTTCTTTACAATCTAAATTAGGGGGAACTTGCATATACACTTTTTCATTTAAGTAACCATTTAGGAATGCTGTAGTTACATCTAAGTGAGTAATTTCAAGGTTAAGTTTGACACTTAAAGCAAATAGAAACCTTAGTGTAGAGTAACGAAGCACTGGTGAGTATGTGTCAGCGTAATCCGCACCTTCTTTTTGGGTAAAACCTTTTGCCACCAGTCTTGCTCTAAATCGCACACTATTATCACTTTCGTACTTTTTCTTGAATACCTACTTGCACTGTGTCACTCTATGAGCTTCTTTCCTATCTACAAACGTCCATGCTTGATTATCGTCGAAAGCTTTCAGTTCATCTTCCATCGCTTGTCTCCACTGTTCCTTGTCTGGTCCATTGATTGCTGCTTCATAACTGAGTTCTTCATCACATGATTCCAGATTATCCAGAAGACAGAGATTGGTCATCCCGTATCTTTCTACTGGCCTTCTTTTACGCTTAGCTTCAATTTAAACTTCATTCTCTGCAAAAGACTCTTCTTCAGTAACAGATTGATACGAGTCATCTTGGGAAGACGATGATTCACAAATATATGTTGAATCATTTTGATCTGAACCTGGATTTTCTATTAAACTTTCATCTTTCTTTGACTTATTTTCACAATCGTTTACTACAATCTGAGCTTCGTCCAACTCCATTTTCTCCATAATGATGACATCTCTGCTCGTAGTATTTTTTTTAGTTCTTGGGTTATACAATCTGTATCCTTTCACATTCTCTGGATACCCAACTAAAATTAATCTGTCAGTCTTCTTATCCTATTTTTGTCGTTGTATTTTGGGAACATGCACCATTACTTTACTGCCAAAAATTCTAACATGGCTGAGATCTGGTTTCTCACCTGTCCACCTCTCAAATGGTGTCATCATGCCTAAACTGGCGGTTGGTGTTCTGTTCTTTAGGTAAACTGCAGTATTAACTGCTTCAGCCCAAAAACTTTTGTCGAGACCTGCTTCAAACAATAAACATCTTGCCCGTTCAACTATAGTTCTGTTGAACCTCTCTGAGAGTCCATTCTGCTCTGGAGTGTGAGGATTGGTCTTCTGATGGACAATACCTACTTGTTTTAAGTAACTTTCCATCTCACGTGAACAAAATTCACGTCCATTGTCGGTTCTCAGTATTTTTATCTTGTTTCCAGTTTGATTCTCAACTAAACTTCGAAATTCTTTGAAATGCTGGAACACCCGGTTCTTTTCCTTCAAGAAGTAAACAAAAGTCATTCTGCTGGCATCATCGACAAACAGAAGAAAGTACTTCGCCAGACCAATTGACTTGGTCTCCATCTGCCCGCATAAATCTGAGTGTACTACATCCAGTAGTTTTTCACTTCTATGGTTTGCTGATGGGAAAGGGAAACGTGATTGTTTTCCCTCACAGCACACTTCACAATTATGTATCTGTATGTCAGCTTTCTTGTGAAAAGAAACTCCTTCTTTCATTTTTTGTAAGGACTTACTATTTACTATTCCTAACCTTTTATGCCATGTTGACATCGCCGATAACGAGTTCTCGAATTTTTTTGTGTTTAACTTGTACACTCCATTTATCAAATTTGCTGTACCAATAAGCTTATTCACTTGGTTGTATATCAAACAGGTATCTATTTTTAATACAACTTTATTTCCTTTAGCTATAAGTTGGCTTACGGATATTAAGTTTGCCGTGAGATTCGGTATATACAATACGTCCTTCACAATCACGTCATACTGAGAACTGTTCACGCATGTCGTTATCTGTGTTTCACCAACACTAACTACAGGCACCGTCATTTGATTTGCCACTACGATTTCTTTAGGTTCGTGTACTGGTCGAGTTCGGAGTAAACATTTTTGGTTTGACGTCATATGCGCGCTTGCGCCTGAGTCGAAGACTGGTAAGTATTCTGTGTTATAATAACCGTTGAAAAACGCCGCGCTAAAAGCATTCAATTGTTTATTTGCTTTTAATTCAGGACACTTATTTTTGTAGTGGCCGATCTTCTTCTAATTATAACACTTTATTTGTTTACTGCTGGTTGACTTTGACATTTGCTTGTCAGTGTTGCCTTTTTTATTTCGCTGTTTTGACCAAAAGGCAGAGTCAATTCCAGTAGTGCCAACCTCCGAACACATATCAAGTAACTTTGTTTTAATGACGTCAGCGCTAATGGCTATTCCAGAGTGTTCTATTGCCATTATCATCGTTGAATACTTATCTGGAAGTCCCGCCAAAAGTAATGACCCAATCCACTCGTCTGTGATTTTGAAACCTGTCCCTTTCAATTTATGTGCTGTCTCAACCACTTGAGATACATAGGATGTCATGGATTCGCAGTTATCGAGGCGTATTGAAATCAATGTACGAAGGAATCTTATTTTTCGTTGATACCCCGTGTCGTCAAATAACTGTTTTAATTTCTTCCACACACCGTTCACTGTAGTTTCACTTTTTATATGCACATATAATGAACAGTCAATTGTCATAACGAGTTTTGCTTTAGCTTTTTTCTTCTCAGATTCACTGATAGTTGCCGGTACATTTTCAATGTCAATGCCTTCAAGTAACAAGAAATTACTTGTTGCAAACGCCCAATCGTTGTAATTCTCGCGTCCTTTGAGTTTCGGCACATTTACTAAGTACCCCGACGTCGACATAGTTACTTTCGCACGAGAACATAAAAAAAGATTTTTGCAAATGTGGGTCTGGGCCCATAACCTAATAAAACGTGTACGGTAGTTGATCAAAGACTAAATTTATTTCTTAATATTAACCTTAGGTAGGTAGTTACAAACGATACCAAATAGAAGGCGCTAGTAGTATATTAAATACATTATTTTGATATTAATTCTAACAATAAATGTATTACATAATGTATTTTTCGTACAAGTAAAATTTTTATTTACTCCTCTTTAAATCTCATATGAATGTTTTTAAATAGTTAGCTAGTGCAAAATATGTATGCTAACAAGACGTGCGATATGTCAAGTTTTTACGTCGCGTGTTTTATGAAAAATCGGTTATGATAATAGAAAAATGTATATATATAATGCCTATTACATCTGTGTCGTATTTGAAAAATTATTACATATAGAATCATCGTTGTAGTTTTCATACAAATTTTCCTTGGGCTTCTAAAAACCCAAACTTTTTTAATAATTTTAAATCGAGTAGGGTCGGCAATGAGAAAAACATACTTCTTTCGTATATTTTTCAGTATATCTCAAATGATATTGTATTTAAAATTATGAAAAGAAATATTTTAAAGTACCCTGTAACTATTCCTATTCATAAAGAAAATGAGTTTCAAGGTCAACAAATTCTTGAAAAGAAACCTTTGCGACGTAATTAATTGTTTGTAGGTAGGTATACCTTAAAACAAAAAAAAAGTATATTTATACGAAATAAAGTTACTTAATATATTTCGCTTAGTGAAACATAAATTTGGTTTTTTAATAAATGTATAGTGCCTCTCTCTATCCTAAGTTGGAAAAATATAAAAATATGACAAATAAAAAGCACAGAAATAGCTAAAAACAGTTCGATATTTGTGCAGTAAAAGAAAATGCAGAAACATTAAATATGAAATGAAAATTTCAAAATAAATATACAATTTTTTTTAATAATCCAGCAAGTACAAATTCAAATCGTAAGTAAAATACAAATGGTTAATTTCAAATACTCATATGACAAGCCCACAAGTATTTACTTAACTAAGAGTAAATTAAAGTTTTCCCTTACATCATCAATAAAATATATTACCTCTCTCGTCTTGACACCGCTCCGTCTATGTTATCTTCTTACAAAAGTATCCTTCGATCAAGTTGAAATGAAAACAGAGAACTTCGGAAAACTGTCGAACCTTTATTGAAAAAAATGAAACCGGATATAATCTATCGTAAAACGGAATTGGGAGAGATGCACAAAGCGAGACGTTAAATAGTAATGACATATTAAAATGATAAAGGTACTGTACACAGTTTTGAAAGTATATTTTTTTTGTAATTCAATATTTTGAATTCAATTTAATCATTAATACTCGTTAACACCACCATCACTACAAATACAAGTGGTATTACATTGATAAAATATAAACATTTTGTGACGTGGATACTTGTAAAAGACATTAATAGAAAAAACGAAATTAGGACATAACAAATAACAAAAAATATCAATATATGAATAAGCAAAATTAAGCTACACATGAATAAAAGGAAACAAAAAAAAATTTTAATAATAAATCTTGACATAGTTGGCAACAAATAAAAATGGTAAATGGGGAACAAACTGAAATTAGCAACGGTAGGACAGAGGGATTATGAGAGGAAGGACTTTTTCAGATGATATTTGAATCCATTTGAGGAGGGCGAGTTCCTGGTATCCGGATCTAGTCGACTCCAAAGTTTTATAACTTGGACAGCGAAGCGTTTCCCAAACATACAATGACCTTTTCGTAAAAGGTGGGCCCAATACGTGTGCAGAAAAGTAACTAAATCTGCTTCTATGATAAATTGGATAAGTAGCCTTATTCAAAATATTATAAAGAAAGATAAGAATGTGAAGACATCGCTACCAATTAGGATAGTTGAGACTTAATTGGATTAACTAACAGACCCATTTTATGAGCCCACTGACCGATTGAAGCGAAACCTTCATTGAGGGTATTGATAACGGTTGCTACTAAGCTTACGTCAATATGGGCATATATTTGTATATCATCAGCGTAAAAATGATAATTACTATGTGTGTGCCAAACAACCTCATAAATTAATATTGAAAAAAGAAGTGAAGAAAGGATTTCTCCCTGAGGCCCACCAGCTGATAACTCCGTTCATTCAGAGAACGTATTTGAAAACTTCACAGATTGCCGACGTCCGTATATATATATATATATATATATATATATATATATATATATACATATATACATATATATATATATATATATATATGTATGTATATATATGTATATATATATATATATACACCAATACATAAAACTTCAGACAAGTTGAATATACTGCAGAAGTCAAAAAGTACAAGTATTGTGAGTTGAGTATTATTCATGGCTAAATGTATATCATCTGTAATTTTTACTAATGCCGTTGAGGTATTATGCTAGTTTTAAAATTAGAATGAAGTGGATTTTGATATTTGCAAACGTTAAGATATCGAACAAATTGGGCATTGAGCGATCATAACGTTGATTACAATATGTATTCATTTACTAACATCAATGAATTGCAATCATATTCAAATATAAATATTTGAAATATTGCAAGGCTTGTAAAAAATAGGATTCTTTTCTTAGAATCACTTTTACTTCTTCACATTAATATTTTTAACATTTTCTTTAATAAGCTAAGTAATATAATTTGCTAATTGCCAAAAGCGTTGCATAAAATTACTAGAACACGCCCAGTTAATACGTGCGAGGAGAAAACTCTCAAGAGACGAGAAGTTTGTAACGAAACACGCGGCAGGAAACAAACAGGAGGAGAGACGGAAGTGAAGTTTATTCGAACCTTTGTGCTACCGTCGTCCTATCACATCACCTGCTCCACGCCTCATTGTTCGCCAACAAGGCACTTTGTCTCGACGCCGCGAGCCGACTGTATTATCTACAGTCGTAAACACCCACATTATGCGCGTTACCCTTGCGGTATTAATGGCATAATTGAACTTGCCGTGTTTAATCTAATGGTTTAAATTTACACTTTCGGTATTACTTGGCGCATGGTTGGCTAAAATTGTGATTATAACGCGACATCAATTTTGAACTTTGCGCAAGTATATTGGTCATTATTTGATTAAAAATACCTCACAGAAACTATACTATTAGAATACGATCATAATCGTGTTGTAAAAACTAGACACGTCTATCAAAATAATAACAATAATTTCAATATAAATTTAATATTTAATCATTTGTCCTTGCTTATTAATCAAGGTCAAATTCCTCTAGCGACAGAACACAATACATCTTCAAAAAGCAACAAATATTCATAAAATATAAGCGAATTAAAAATGAGTCCATCACAACTTAAATCTTTCTAAATATGTATTATAGTTTTATGTGAAGTGGAATTTATATTTTAACATTTATATTTTTACTTCAAGATCATTTCTCAGGATCTTAGCCTTTTTCCTAAATGAGTTTGATAGTTCTTCCGAAAATCGTGAATGGATGTAATTGTTTCGGGTTCTTCATGGCTGACTTCAAGACTATTGGGTATATAAGAAGTGAAACTTTGCGACTACTTGTTTCTTATTATTTTATATTGATAGAATATTATTTCTTCATTTCTAGTGTTATGTTATTTTTACTCCGAAATGTATAACCTATTGATGGTTAATGATAAAAATACATAAGTAATTAAAATTTGTATGTAATATTTATTAAAAATTTTCACTGAATGTGAATAAAATACTATTATGTGCTAATTGAGATTTTTGCATTGTGTACTAAAAATGGCGAAATGGAGACTTGATTCAATCACTTCGGTATCCATCTACCTGCCACAGGTAGGTCTTTTAAATTTTACCTAGCTATAAAAAGTGGTATCTTACTGAGTAATGAAGTAAAACACATTTCAATTTTAAAGTTAGCGATAGTTCCTGTCGACGTAATTTCAAACTTCATTAACTGAGCTAAATATCGACATGGTACATGGCTACCATTTAAAACGTTTTCACGATATATAACAATTTTATTTAATTGCTGTTGTGAAAATACCAATGGATTGACATTTACACGAAAATAATGGAGGCAGTGTCACACGCAAATATTCCTATTTTTCTGAAATTTCTTTTGTGCTATTGAAGCGCTGTGGAATAAATATCCACAAATTAATAATTTTATCACAAAATAAAACGTTTGAAAAATATTCCTATATTTAAAACCGATAGGGGGTTTTAAATACCGATAGTTGTGTAAAGGTGAAAATAGTACAAATACATTCCTTGATGCACCGTAAAATTTAAGTTAAAAAACAACTGATGAAGCAGAACACTAATTGCGTAATCTCGTCGTTTTTATATTTAATGTTTTTAAAACGATCCTTTATTATTATGCCAACCTCTTTCAATTTTAGGAAATGGTTTATTTGTTTACTAAAAAAAACCGTATTCCACTTACAATTTGATCAAATCCTTCAATGTGCAAGAACTAAAAGTACGATAAGTTTAAAATACAAAGTAAACAATCGTGAATAAAATAGAAAATATTTATATTAATACAAATTTAATATAAAACTAGCTAATTGTCAATCGTAAACTATCAAGGAAATCCTTTATCATTTTCCTAAAGCGGTCATTAAAGTAAAAAAAATCGTCCATATTTTTATAAGCTAAACCATTCTAATGAGTTTTGAGATATATTCAAATATTTCAGACAAGTTAGCAAAATATCAAAGTCAACGAAGTTGAATGCACTGCTAAAGTCAAGAAGTACAAGTATTGTGAAATGAGTGTTATTCATGGCTAAACGTATATCATCTGTAATTTTCACTAGCACTGTTGAGATACTATGGCCAGTTCTGAAACCAGATTCCTAATTTTAGAAGTGTTTATTTATTTACTAAAAGTGTTTATTTATTTACTATAAAAACCGTATTCCATTTACAATTTGATCAAGTCCTTCAATGTGCAAGTACTAGAAGTACGATAATTTAAGTATACAAAGTAAACAATCATGAATAAAATAGAAAATATTTATATCAATACAAATTAAATATAAAACTAGCTAATTGTCTATAGTAAACCATCAAACAACTCCTTTATCAGTTTCCTAAAGCGGTCAATAAAGTAAAAAAAAAATATCGAGAATGGGCGCCTATCGAAACACCACATTAATTAATGTACGAGTAAGTGCGCAAAAAACTGGTGAGCACTAAAGGATATTCGTGCGTACCCTAGATAGGTGAAATAAATTATGACTTCATTCTCTCGTGCAATACTCAGGAGCATAAAGCGTCAATAAGTCCCATATCGAGGAATTATATTAAATAATTTGATTTCACTTCTAAAATTGTGCAATAAAAAATAAAATATACGATAAAGTTGTGCAATAAAAAATAAAATATACGATTAATTAATGTACGAGTAAGTTTGGAAAAAACGGGTGAGCACTAAAGGATATTCGCGCGTACCCTAGGTAGATGAAATAAACTATAAGTTCATTCTCTCGTGCAACACTCAAGAGTATAAAGAGTCAATAAGTCCAATATCGAGGAATTATCAAGAGAATCATTTAAGGAAATAATTTGATTTCACTTCTAAAATTGTGCAATAAAAAAATTAAATATACGATAAAGTTGTAAATCAGAAATTAAGAAACATAGCTTTGGGTTTGACAAAATTATAAAACGGCAAAATATAGTATTTAACAAATAATACGGTAACTTCCCATCAGATGGGAAGGTTCATTAATAACGAGGGATATCTTCGGTGCCAGAATTTAAAAGCATTTACCCAGTTTTTAGTGAAGATAAGTAGTTTTAGCATTCATCATTTCTTTCTTCAGCCGAGAACACGTAAACAATTTAAAAAATTACAACTGCAAATAAAATAATTAAGGAAAAACAGATTTCCAATTTTCCCAGAATTTTTATTCTCAAAAAGCAATCACGTAACCAAGTTATGGAGGTGATGAACTCGCATAGAATGTGCGAGCGTAATGAAAGTTATATAGAATTACGACCTGCGGATCACGAGAAACGCAGTGCGACCTCGGTGCAATTAACAGACATTACCGCCCGTCTCAATTTCACTAGTCGCCAAAAATCAATCATATTTTAACATTGATTCAACAATGTCTTCACCTTTTTGTTGTTTATTATTGTTATTATGATTATGAAAAATATAAAATTAATCGAAATATCGTTCTATATATTTAAATCTGTTATAATATATGTTTTTCTTACAATTAATTGATAAATCAGTAAAAATACTTTCCAATAAGTTCTTATTACGTGCATTAAATATAACAATAATAATAAATAAAACATAAAAAATATTTTATTAGTTTGAGTAGAAAGATTACGTTTGAGCAGAAAAGTTAGATACATTCTTACATTCATTATTCTGAAAATGGTTTTACACCTAGAAGTTAAGCTATACAGACCCAAAACAAACACAATTCTGGCTTAGAGATTGCATTAGCTACAATAGATATATAGACGCGCGAAATATAAGCATTTTATAATTCCTCGCTTTCCTCCTATCATTGAAGTTCAAGTTGATGAAAACTAATAAATTTAGTATATATAATTTTCAAGGTGTGTTATGACTGGTTTACGTTTTAATATTAAGTTAAAGCGCCCAATATCTTGCTTAAATTTCGCAACCATGTTATATCTCAAATATCTCGAAATATCTACATCTATAATTCATCGTGGTGTGTTGGGTATCGTCGCCGTGGTGTGTTGGGATGACCAAGCCAAGCCAATTAAAAAAATTTAAAGTTTTTTTTATATTCTTTTCGTCCATAACTAATATCTGTCACTTCCAGTGGAATGTGCTGCAAGCGTTCGCTGTTTCATCGACATCGTTGAAGTACATGTTCAGCCCGTATCGATTGCTAGCTATTATATATATATATATATATATATATTTTTTTTTTAGATTTATATATGTGTGTGTATATATATATATTATAAGGTATGTTGAGTTTCTTTAAATTTCATGTATACCGATATTCAATCCAGTTTTTTTTGACTCCGAAGATGATGCAAATATACAAAGTGCAACGATACATTTCCTTATAATTTTACAAAAGCCTTGTTTTCTTGATACACTTTTATGGAGAAGGAAACTCATATTTTTTCAGTAACCAAGATACCCTGGTGATAATAAAATCCACTGAATGCAAAAAGTTTTTGAAAGAAATATCGTATATTTAAATAAAAACTGGGAAAAAGATTAAACGATTGTATCAGAGTTAGAATTAAATAATTGTTGTAAGCAAATTATGAATCAAAAATAATCGAAGTAAATACCATTGCAATGCAGAATCAGAGAATTAAGTAAAGATTTTTCTCCCACAAAATATCTCATATACCTTGATGCCATGAAATCAAAAGTATTATAAACTTTTAAAATGATTTTATTGGTAAACTAAAAAAAGAACTCTTTGGAGATTTTATAATTAAAAAAGGTTTGTCAATTTAGCAACCATGTCAAAAATTGTCAGTTAAATAACGGCTAACCGTAAAATATTTCTTTCCTATAAAATTATTCACCATAAGCTGTTCTTTTTGCTGTTTATTATTGTTATTTTTTTTTTATTATATTATAAGATTTAAGTATACTACGATAAGATATTACCACCTAAAAGTTAATACAATGAACTAATATTGAATATATTTGGCGTTAATTTTGTAGAAATGCATTATTCACAATTAAATGAAACTACGTGATATAGTATTATTTCTAATTTCTTAAGTTCTTTACCACGACCTAGGTTTTGTTGTATTACATCTTCAGGTGGGCTATAAGCAAAGATTCTAATAGTTCACATGTATAAATCTTACGACGAACGAGACAAGATATGTGCAAAAACCAATTTAAATTTCCATGGTCTCTTTTTCTGTGTTTCATTGGGACAGTAACTGTATTTTGTAAAATTACCTACGCAGAATTGAAAAAGAAAAATTTCTGATTAACCAAATATAACCGCTAAGCAATAAATAACCGTAAGATGCGACTGCGATCATCTTTGGTTGTGCATTTGAATACTATGCGAAATTGAAGATAAAGTTACTCCTTTTTTGCAAATACTCGTAATTTTAAAATGAACTGGGAAATAGTTTGTTAAAAAAATATTTCTCTTAATTAAAGTTAGACGATAAACAAACTTAAATTACAAAAATTTGAATGTTACAATAGTAAAAAGTAATTAACAATGTAACAATGAAGAAAATATGTAAAATTTAGATTATTGATTAATTTTAGTTGTTTTTGAAAATCTCTCTTAAATTTAAACGGTACACGCTAAGACCATACACGATAGTGCTTCTACAGGTGTAAGCTTTTACTGAAGTCTATTATAATTTAAATTTTAGGTCTATATACTGGTAATGGAAAAATATTCAAATATTAGCGGTACATTTGTCATATTTTGTAGTGCCTAGTTACCGTTATAAATACCATTTACCTGCCATCTCTAGTAATTATTATTTAAAGCTTGGCTTTTTTGCTATTGCTTAGCAACAGAGCTCATCTCATAACTTATAAACATAATAAATCTGTAACAGAATAAATTCTGTACATGGAAAATATTTTAAAAGTGTGATTGATTTAACGTTTACAATAGTAATAGAAACCAGAATACCTGTTTTTAGAATTCTTGTATGTATCTGAATTTGTACGCGTAACAGACAAAATCTACTAGGCGGATTTTGATTAAATTTAATATGGTAAGAGTTTATACCTATGATCAACATATGAGAGAAAAAAAACAATTTTTTTTCGAATTACACGCGAAAGTCGTCGTACGCACAGCTACTAATTAAGGTTTTTAGGTTGAGGAAAGGAATTTTGTTCTTAAATAACAAAATATTTCAGATTGATTGAGTGTAAGTTTCGGCATCCTGGTTTGTGCTCCATTAGTTTGTTTGCTATATGTATTGATATATATATATATATATATATATATATATATATATATATATATATATATATATATATGGTATATGGCGAGTGTACTTATGAATACATAAAAAAGTAAAAATCGTTACTATTGTAAAACTGATCTTATTATCTTTACACTATTAAGGGTACCCAGTACCAATTCGATAATGAATATTTCCGATATTAAATTTTTCCTATTAATTCGATTTCAACTGTCTGAAATACTTTTTTTAAAAACGACGAGATGGTTATCAAATATTTAAAATAATGATAATGTAATATACTCAGTCTTTTATAAATTAGTGGAAATAAAACACATTACAAGAGACAAATTGCAGGAAGAGGAATTATTTTGGGTCTTACCGCTAGTGCGACGTTCCCTATCGTATCATCGCTTTCAAGCCTCATTGTTCTCAGGAAGATGCTTTGTTTCGACGCCAAATATGTTATCTGCAATCGTAACCCAACAATAAACTTACAAATTTGATTACTTCTTGTGGCCACAATGACATAATTTCACTTACTTATGTTGTTAACCAATTTTAATTATTAATCAATTATATTATTAATAAATTGCATAATTAACTAATTTTAATACTATAAAAACACAGACATTTACAAATGTACACAAGTAGTGATTTGATAGGAAAGAAATTTTAAATGCTATGCGTTTATAGGTATATTATATAGAATGCGATCAATAATCCAAAAAGTCAATGCCAAGATTTAATGTTAACATATTTACTGAAGTGTAGCTTGTTATTATAAAAGTACAAATTATTAAGATTTTTGTAATTACTTTTTACTCGAGAAAACAAATATGGAATGTATATGTGAGTAATTAATTACGTGCTGCTTTCTTTGTGTGACCCACAAAAACTAATAAAATATTGCGGTCCTTCATCAGGTGGAGAAGTTTTTATGCTTTTGTTGATCGCAACTTTAGATATATCCATAATTTTTGGTTGAAGAATATGTCCAATAATTCTTATCAGATTATGAAAATTCTATTTATCGCTCTAAGTAGGTCAAATGACATATAAAACATTCGACCTAACGTATGACTAATCCAAGCGAAGAAACGAACGCTCAAACCGTGTGAATAATCCAATTCGAGTTTAATTGAATTGGTCATATTTATCCAAGAAAATTCGTTCATGTTTATCAATACGGCCTACATTTTTTGGTCATTTCAATTAACCCTCAAGAAAATCGGAATTGTGGCCGCATAAAAAAGGTTTGTTGGCGGGTTGTACCAGTAGAAGCAAAGAGTATATACGAGATTTGGGGTAAACTCAAACGTGTTGACCAGTTTCGATCCATCTGGCAGAGTATCGCGAACACTTTTTATCCTATTAAGGGAAATAGGAAATGGAAAGAAGATATTTGGGTTTTCCAGTAAGCTTTCTCTGTTGCTGCTACAACAACCAAATTAAAATAGATTATATCGCACCAATCGCTCCTCGTTTAACAGAGGGAAAATTACTATATGGAGTGAATATAAATACAAGGGTATCAAGTATAATATTAAAAATTGTTTAATGAATTTAAAAAAAATTAAATAAATAAAGAAACTTAGCTTAGCTTAGGGAGTTTTGGATAAAAATACCGAACGGACGAAGAACAAATAAAAAGGAATGGTCGCGGTGAATAATTTACGCCTTATTGCGGTTATAATATGAAAGTCATGTTAATATTCTAATGGCTTTATAGATTTTATCGTAAGGCAAAGCTACAGGTATTTACGAATTTATTACGACTAAGTCCAATATTATAATAGGTGTAGTATTCAATAAACCTAGACATAAAGTTTTTATTCAGCCATTTACATTCCTCCAACAAAGTTCTGCAAGGACTTGTCTACTGTTATCGCACTTTATTTTATGACTAACTTTTTAAAGAGGAATTTGGTCTTCCTTAGAATAATGTACTTGATGAAATTTGACTTCTTTTTGTAGAGTTTCTTTAAGCTCTGATTACTGATCCTGATTCAATCTTTTGTCTTAACTTTAACTTTTCCTTTTCTGTACTGCTATCCTTTTTATTCTCTCGAGTTCTTCAGTATATTGAATTTAAGCACTTGTAGGTCACATTTCCATTCAAGGAATTTTACTTTTTTGGGATTACTCTGACCGAGTTTGATACAATTGTAAATCTGCACCTCGTTCCAGTGATCTTCTACATTCGGCATAATGTTTGAACAGACCCTAGAATTATATTCAATAATTTTGTATGCGGAATAAAATGAGAAGTATCATGAAATTTATACAAGCCATAGACTGTATATTAATTACCTCATGAACACACATTGATCATCACCAATACTTAAAATTTGTTCTTTTATCAAAACAAATTTTTCATCGTAGGAGATATCCATACCAATATTTACAGTTTAAAGTAAAATAACCGCTTCGTTGAAAAAGAACTTTCTTCTTTGAAGAACTTCACCTGAAAGTGTTTTAATACAACAAAACCTAAGTCGTAGTAAAGAATTTTAATAAAGTAGAAATAATACTACAACACGTAGTTTCATTTAATTCTAGTTAATTCTAAAGTTTAGTAACTTAAAGAGAAAATTACCATCTTTCTAGTCATGTCACTGACTATCATTTTTTCAATTATTTAAGGAAGAATAATAAATTAATATGTTCATGTACAAATTAAATAAAAACTTATGATATAATAATATACCTAGCTTCACTTTTCTACTAGAACATTATAATAAGACTTGCAGGAGCAGATGATTTTTCGGAGATGCTCCTAAAAGTAGATTTATTTATCTACACTCAATAATACTACATCACATAGTTTCATTTAATTGTCGACATCTCTTATATCAATATCATTAGAAAAGGCTCAAACTCAATGCCCTACAATTACAAGAATTGATTGCTCTAGTGGAGTGGAATATGAACGTGACGTTGCAAAGGGGTGAAGCATGTGGCCGCTTGCATTAACCACAACATTGTTGCACGTTAAATTGAGATTGTTATATGATGTGTCTCGCTGAAGAATGCAACTTTTAAGGTGTACAATTTAGTCAAAATCTTAAACAATTAAGAGTATCTCCACTTAACTCTTAAAGTCGTGGGGAAAAATTTAATCAAAAAATTTAGTGAGTATTATTTATTGAATGCTCTATCTACACATAGTGTAATATTACCTTACACCGATCTGAGGAAAATAGAAATATGTGAGTGTCATAATTTAGTAATAATTCTGATAATTTAATTTTCTACTTTTACGAGCATCTCCGAAAAATCATCTGCTCCTGCAAGTCTTATTATAATGTTCTAGTAGAAAAGTGAAGCTAGGTATATTATTATATCATAAGTTTTTATTTAATTTGTACATGAACATATTAATTTATTATTCTTCCTTAAATAATTGAAAGAACGATAGTCAGTGACATGACTAGAAAGATGGTAATTTTCTCTTTAAGTTATTAAACTTTAGAATTAATTAAAATTAAATGAAACGACGTATTGTAGTACCATTTCTACTTTAATACAATTCTTTACTACGACCTAGGTTTTGTTGTATTAAAACATCTTCAGGCTAAGTTCTTCAACGAAGAAGGTTCCTTTTCAAGGAAGCGGTTGGTTTACTTTAAACTGTAAATATTGGTATGGATATCTCCAACGATGAAAAATTTGTTTTGATAAAAGAACAAATTTTAAGTATTGGTGATGATCGATGTATGTTCATGAGGTAATTAACATACAGTCTATGGTTCATATATATTTCTTGATACTTCTCATTTTATTCCGCATACAAAATTATTGAATATAATTCTAGGGTCTGTTCAAACATTATGCCGAATGTAGAAGATCATTGGAACGAGGTGCAGATTTACAATTAAATCAAACTCGGTTAAAGTAATCCCAAAAAAGTGACATTTTTTGAGTGGAAATGTGACCTACAAGTGCTTAAATTCAATATATTGAAGAACTCGAGAGAATAAAAAGGATAGCAGTACAGAAAAGGAAAAGTTAAAGTTGAGACAAAAGATTGAATCAGGACCAGTAATCAGAGCTTAAAGAAACTCTACAAAAAGAAGTAAAATTTCATCAAGTACATTATTCTAAGAAAGACCAAATTCCTCTGTAAAAAGTTAGTCGTAAAATAAAGTGCGATAACAGTAGACAAGTCCTTGCAGAACTTTGTTGGAGAAATGTAAATGGCTGAGTAAAAACTTTATATCTAGATTTATTGAATACTACATCTATTATAATATTGGACTTAGTCGTAATAAACTCGTATATACCTGTAGCTTTGCTGTACGATAGAATCTATAAAGCCATTAGAATATTAACATAACTTTCATATTATAAGCGAAATAAAGCGTAAATTATTCACCGTGACCATTCCTTTTTATTTGTTCATCTTCCGTTCGGTATTTTTATCCAAAACTCCCTAAGCCAAGCTAAGTTTCATCATTTATTTTTTTTTTTATTTTTTATTCTTTTTCAGGTGGGCTATTAGCAAATATACTTGCTAATAGCCCAAAGCTGAAGATGTTGTAATACAACGAGACCTAAGTTGTGGTAAAGAACATCAACCAAGTTGAAATAATACTACGTAGTTTCATTTAATTGTCAATAATGAATTTTTAGAAAATTAACGCCGAATATATTCAATAAGACATATCATAAAATCTGCCGCATTGTTTCCCAAGTATATTCATACTGATTCAAAAGTTATTAATTACCAAAAATGAGAAAGGGATAAAGGGTAAATATTGAATTTTTACATAACCAGAGTTATTTGCTTACAGATGTGCTTATATTGGCTACGCCATATTATGTAATAGCAATAGTTATATTTGATTAGAAGCTGTCGTAAATTAATTACTCGTACATTTTATTGATGTTGATTAATGTTTCTCAACAATTTATTCAAATTATTAAATGGCAAAAATTGTTCTTTGGTATGTAATGTACGAAATATTAATTTGAGTTACTTAATCTTTTAATTATAATTTAATATAATAACATAAAATCTCCCATCATTACACCTTCAGGCGAATCAGTCAAAAATGTACAAAACACTACTACCTTTTTTTCACTTTACTGCTAGTTTTATTAAAAATAATATATACCTGCCAAATATAACAATTTTGGCATACCTATTTTAAAATATGATTATTGTAAAATAAACAAAATGCCTGTGTGTTATCAATTTACTTATATCCTATAAATAAAATAATTGTATTAATCACTTTTTGAAAAGAAATAATTGAACACAAAATATTAAATCATATTCAATGATAAGAACGGCATGTTTATTTTTATTACAAAAATAATAATGCGAAATGTGTATGTCGGTACACATATCCACTGTCCATAGTAGAAGTTCATGTCCATAGTATCATTTGGCACTGTCCATAGTATCATTTGGCTTAATACAAACCTTAGCTTATTTTAATCGTTTTCTTAGTTCATGGCTCAAAAAAGCTGGTTTTTAAAAAGATATTTTAATTATTATTATTTTTTGTACTTTTTATTTAGTATGCACAAATCTATGCAATTCTGATAACGCATTATTATTACAAATCATTTTTCCTGTGAGTTTTGAACTATCTGGCACTTTAATGAGGGCTTCATTTAAAGATTTTAATCTGTTTAAGGGAACCTACGCTTGTGAAGCAACAAAATTTTAGGTTAAAAATAAACCACAACACGATCTTCAGTGCCACCCTGCACCTTATGTAAAGTGAATTGTCAGCACAATACCATGGACAACTTTCTTCTTTCGGCGGCCCTGTCACATTACTTAGCGGGATGCTGTTTATATTTATGTTTAATTTTATAAATTTCATCGTTACCTGAAATCTCAGTCGGGTGATTTTATTATTATAACCAACAGACCATTCACAAAATCTTTTGATATTTCGATATAAGATCGTAATATGATCCTGGTGCCTTCGAACATTTCTAGTGTTTTCAGGTATTCCTTTTCTGTCGATATCGGTGGGTATAATTTTATTCATTTCTATATTAGCTGATTTCCGCGCCGCGTCAATCAAAGTGTCTTGGGCTAATATTTTGAATCCAGTTTCTCATGGATACGAAACGTTCAAGGAAAGTAACAAGAACCGTAAAGCATTTATTTACTTTTTTTGCAAGAATAGGAAAATGTTCAAAATGAAGTTTTCAAATTTGCAAGATATTCAATATGTCTCAGATATCAGGTATAAAATATGTACTGCCTTGTTTTCTTCTATTCTCAGTTAATTGAATTAAATATAATAAACCCACTAAATTTGATGCTCTTACCAGTCCTTCTAGCTGATCAAAGATCTGATTTTCCCGCACAGGTGGCAAGTCCTCAAAGACACTTATATTGATTCCACCAAAGATTGGTGATTACTTTTTAATTATTTGAGGCGCAAATAAATCATGCCCAGAATTTTGTACATCACTATTCATATCTTATTAATAAATAGGAACTCAATCTTCCTCCATTGTTCCCGCATTGTGCACGAATAATATCCAGCAAATTTCAGCATTTGCGCTATTTCTTCATCTTAGTAAATTCTGGCATTTCCATTATTTTTCCAAGAAGAAGTTTGAATGTTGGTCCTCCTACTAAACAACATTGATTCTCCTACTAGTGTTGCTATCCTTTCAATGAACAAATATTTACGAGCTACTTATTATAACAGAGATATATCTGATTTATCTGATACGTAAGTATTTTTCTGGTAACTGCCTTCCCCCTAATGAAAAATCTTAAGCGTTTATCACTTCTTTTCAATTGTTCCCAAATATTTCGTATATATATATTGAAAATTTAATAAGACTGATGTCATTTAGGTTATCGTAATCTGCTCGTCAATCCCTCTCATTTGATACCTGTGTGAAGGGGATAGTTTTAAAAATAATAAATGACCATCTTGTCTCATCCACCTTATTGAATTTAGAATGACATTGCTTATGTGCAAGACTTTAGCTCATTTGATTGGGGAAACTGATTAAAAATCTATTTGCAAAATTTGACACAGACATGCTAACGGTTAAATTAAATAAAAGTTTGTAAAAAAACATCGTAATGATTGATACAGTTTAAAACCTCATTGTAAATAATTAAAAGGCAGAGAAAATGATGACGTCAGTAGATTCCATTGTCTTTTGGATATATTAAAGATCCCACTCGAATTTGAAATAAGAACTTTGAGTACATCATCTATTAGTATGACATCTCATGGTTTCATGTTTATTTTATTTCTTACATCTACACATATCATTACATACAGTTTGATCATGTATACTAGTATAGCTATGTGTGATTGTGATTTTATAGTAAAGATAAATGAATAGATAAGTTAAACGATCAGATCAGAGTTTGAATACGCTTTTCCTGGTATTCATTACATAGTCGATTTATAACAATCGATGCAAACTAAATCAGCGCAATTCATTTGAATTGAACAAACTTCGTCCATTCAGATAATACTTCAAGTTAAAACGTCTCCCTCACTCATCTGTGTGGTCATCAAACATAGCAGTAAATGGACGTTAACATCCCCGACGTTTAACACAAACTGCCCACTGCAGCAGAGAGCGGCCGGAGGCTTTGTTTATTTTGAGTTTAGCTGCGTCTCTCAGCTGAGATAAGGCGGTGGAGACTGAAGGCTGATTAGGAATAAATTTTGTTTCCAGCGAGGAACAAACAAGTATTTTTTACTGGTTACTCATACTACCGTTTTTAAAAAAATAGAAATTCTATAATTACGTTTTAGATATATATATTACCACAAAATCCGAAAATTTAGAATCGTTTGTACAATGATTTGAAATTTGGAGAATTTTAAAAAACGAATCCAAATAAGTCTTGTGACTTAGGAATATATACAAGCCTTTTGTAGTAGGCTAGTATAGGAATAAAAGTATAAAAGTTACTGACGTTATACTGATGATATTAAAATTATTAACATTTTAAATGGTTTCATTAAACACGTAAGAAAACCAAACATCCAAAATTATTTACTAATGTCTCCCCTTAAAAAACTTGTTAACTAGGAATCGAATTTACAATAATTAGGATATATATTTAGGCCCATGCGATGTTCATAGTATGTTTATTAAAAAGTTTACATATATTACGTTGTGGCGCATGTTAAAAGGAAAAAAGAAAAATAAAATTAAAATTTGTATTGAAAGATTTTTTGTAAGAATATGGAACTCTTGGCAACATTTAGAAAACAAGAATTAAAAATGTCGGAGGCAAAGCTCTTTTTCTTTATTTCTAATGGCAATACTGTATACTTCTGTGAATAAAACTGATCTTCGTTAGTAATAAATTGTCTTGGCTACAGGTCAATCAACAAGATCAATGAAGCTATTTGTTTAAAAAAATTATATAGGATGAAAAGCATTCAACCTACTCTATTAAAATGTTTGGTTTTTAGTTTATATCGCTAGATAAAACGTAGAAATATGCAAAAAAGTCTTTCAATTCAATTCAACTATCAAATGTCACTTAAAATGTTAGGTGTCATCAAACGTCAAAATTCATTTTTTACACGACGTTCATGATACTATTTAATTCATAGCCTTCCATTTTTTTCAATTTTGTCTGACAACAGCTGTCATGAGATATAAGAACATGGAATATGTATTCAAAATTATTCCTCAGTATTTACCTACTAGTTTCGCAATAATAATGTATTGAACAGTGTAAAATTTATCCAAAATAACAGCTTGTAAAAACATAATGATGGACAAAGCAATCAATTTCAATTTTATTAGCCAGAATATTGATTCCAAATATCAGCTAAGTAATGATTAATAAAGCTAATTACAATTTTATTACCATAGGATATAACTATTTTCCCTAAAATATAATTAAATATTTCCTCATTAACTCAATTATCAATGCAGTCTAATTAAAAGTTGGCAATGTTGCGAAAGAGATAACCTCCGTTAGGCAAGCCGCTCGCAGCCAAACAAGTGACAAACGGATGTGGCTGTCAAGTTTAGTAGGACCTTTGTTCTGCCGCCATCCTGTCACGGCACCTGCTACGCGTCTCATTATTCGCCAACTAGCCGCTTTGTCTTAACGCCGACACTATTATTCGGCGTCATAAATGCCAAAGTTATGCATTTCTCTGTGGCAATAATGAAGTAAACTTGCCTTGTTATATTGGAAGATGTTCATTTTGTCCATTACTTAACACATTGTCTACATTTATTTAGGTGAAATTGAGTAATAATAACTTTGATATTATAGGAATGGTATTCCCCTGACCTCACTGATCGGGATAAAGTGAAATATTCAATAATAGCTCTTTAAAATTATTTAATTTATTTACTCCCTAATATATTAAAATATCAACCCATGCATCCATGTAATATACATAAGTAAAAAATACTTTCAATGTGGAGAAACAAAAGTACATTTCAACATAAATATTATATTTTGTCGCAAAAAAGCGATGTGATAATGAATAGATGGCTCACACTTTAATAATCTTCAAAGTTGAATACACTCTAAAACTTGAAGAAATAAAATAAAATTCGGTTCCAGAATGTGGGAAAAGAAAGAAATTATGTTTTTAATTAAAGTTTGATACAAAAATTACAAACTGTGGCTTTTTAAAACAGGGGCTTTTTAAAACCAACTGTTTGCATCAAGTTAGTAGATTCTGAAGAACGTATTTACAGTTAGACATTTCTAACCGTAAAATTACCATAAAAATGTTAACCAGCTGTTAATTTCTCAGTATTAATGGCGTGGACAGTTTTTAATTCCAAAAAAGCTCCTCTTTCGCTAGTGGCATGAATTGATTTGTTAAATTGTTTATATGATCGTTTAACACGTACTCATATCCCAATGGAAATTTGTTAGTGCATCTGTCAATATTAACTTGAAACAAACATATTTTCCATATTTTAGAAGAACAGTGTATAAAGTAGTTGTAGGTACGTCATACTTAAAAGAAAAGCTTGTTTTAAATTATCTTTCTCTTACATTCCTTTATTTTTCTTTTCCGTTATTAATAATTGGAAATTTTCCAATACAAAGCTTGAAATGAAAGAGCAAGCATCACTTAATGAAACAAAATAAACGTCACTTAATCTAAAATATTGCTCTCAGGCTTTAAAAATAACCACCAACATTAAAACCATACACCATAGTTTTATACTTAAAGAGTTTTCAAGACTATGCAATGCAACGTGCTCAATAGCTATGCGACAAATAATGCTATGATTTATTTACTGATTGGAATTGAAGTGCATCATTACACGCAAGACTCTTGCTCCAGTCATGCATGCGTGCGTCCGTACGTGCGTGCATGCGTCCATGAGTTCACGCGTGCGTGCGTTCATGCGTACGTGCTTGTACTTGAATAAAAAGCGAAAAATTAAGCGAGTGATGAATTTTCATATTTCCTGCTAGGGTTAGAATGGGGTATCTCCCTGTCTAATTCGGTCTTGGAAAACGCAGTTAGTATAATTAAAGATGACATCATAATTCAGTACTCCTGTTCTTATCAATACGTCAACTGTAAACTTTTATAATTAGCTTAATTTTCAAAATTTACCCATTTTTTCTTCCGCGCTAGTTTATATCTTGATTAAGATTTATGAAAAAAAAATATTAATCAAATATCCTATAGTTCTAACGATTTTCATTTCTATAAAATAAGGAAAAATAAAATACACAAGATATTATTGTGCCGATTTTGCAATATTATCCTTGTGAACGAATAATCTCACTTCAGTGTAAATACCTAAAAATTTTAAACCAATTGAAAATAGCCACCTAAAATTACACCTCAATAAGCGAGAAATCAAGAGATTTTGCAACGTAGTTTTAATTTAAAAACTGGAATATTTAACTCTCAATGGTCTCTGTAGCTGTAGTTTTAGTGGTTTGTAAAGAGGCGGAAGTGAGCATGGGCTAGGCTCACACCGAAAAGCCTTTCATTTGACTAAAAATTTCCGGCAATTAAATGGCGCAGTAAAACATTTTATCTACATATTGCTGTTAATTACAATCCAGTATCAGGCCTCATCATAGCTTGCATGAAAGTATGGAGAGATCATTGATAAATATTGGAAATTATTAACTATGAAATGTTATTAAATTAATTAAAACGACAGAACCAAGTTTAGTGGAATAGCTTGGCACTTTCAAGATCCTTTTTGAAGCAGTGACTGATATTCTACTGGGAACTGAATGTATGAGGACACCTATAACATTGCCGTATCAGAGATAAGACTCGCAATGGAAACCTGAATTTATGAAATGCATACGGGTAACGCAATAAAATATTAGGTAAAACAGAGCAAAAGACTATTTTACCTGACAAAATTCGGACAAAATAATTTTTTCGAGTGAAAACTTCACGCACAGATAATTACAAATATTTTCTTGTAGTGACTTAAATTTTTCTGTACACTTTTAATGTAAAATGTAAAAACAATTTACTCTAAAAGGAATAGTAATATAGAAAATTAAACATTCAAAGTATTAGCCTGTGGATATTACATTTGAATAACATTTTACAGAAATATCATTCACCATAAATATCGCTTTGTTTTATACAATTTCTGAAAAATAACACTTAGAATAAGTCATTCTATCAGAAAGCAAGAAATATTGGCAATATTCATTAAATAATGATTACTTTTCACTATTTGCCAAATTAACTATTCCACAGTTAATGTAAGTTAGTAGTGTTGAAGTATTGACTAAATCGATGATGCCGTATAACAAAGATACAGGTATGAAACTTCTTTAAACATGTAATTCCTTATAAGTTTGAATGTTTTTAATTATAATTAAATGTATTTCATTTTAATAGGTGTAAAGATCTAACTCCGTATCAAACTGTATAGCTTCTGTGTTTTATTACTTTTTAAGATCTAAAATTAATAAAAAGTTCAGTTAATTGACATATTATTTAAACAATTAAATGAAACTACGTGATGTAGTATTATTTCTACTTTCTTTAATTTCTTTACCACGACCTAGGTTTCATTGTATTACAACATCCTCAGGTGGGATATTAGCAAAGATGCTAATATACCACCTGAAGATGTTGTAATACAACGAAACCTAGGACGTGGTAAAGAAATTAAAGAAAGTAGAAATAATACTACATCACGTAGTTTCATTTAATTGTGAATAATGAATTTCTACAAACTTAACGCCAAATATATTCAGTATTATATAAAATTCAATGAAAAACTTATCTGTACTGAAACATTCCTCTATGCAAGAAATTGGACATTTGCATTATATTAAATAGAAGTTTAGTCACAAAAAGTCACGTTTACGGCACAAGACACCAAATAATGCATTCGTATACTATATAGCTATTGTGCTATCTTATGACAATTTATAAAGCATATCCTGCAAAAATCACTCGTTAGAGACAAAGTACGGGTCGTTACAGGAGTACATATACAAATCGATGTTCGCAGTTAGATTTTGTTCATACAGGATAGTTGTCTCCTAAGGAAAACCTTCAGATAATCCTGTGGCTGAATATTTGAAGCGTTCAAGCCACCGTGTGGCCCTCATTTTCACGAGCAGAGCACTTGACGATGCAAGGTTTTATATAATTCTGCACCGCGTCGTCGATGAAACCGGACTAGGCATGATCTCAAGTTTATTCGTGTTTGGAAGTGTATTTGCAGACTCTAATCTATAACGGGTGTAATATCTTTTACTTTTTGATATAAAATGATCAGTCCATAAATATAAAAATATACAACACAACGGCGTGCATCATGATTCATTTCTTACGTTTTATTCTATCGTATATAATTAATTCGGTTGAATTTCTAGTTTAATATGCACACAGTTGCTGATACCTTCTTTTAAAATATGTATAAGGTTTCTTTCGTGTATATTTAAATTTTAATTAAAAAATACTTTAATTTAATTTTTTTTTAAATTTAATTTATTTAACATGGATCATTTAAATTGCAAGTAGTAAAATTATAACTATTTGAATTGTAAACCAAACTAAAAAGAGAGTGAAACGTAATAAATGTTATGGGCACTAATTAAAAATGGGCGTGTCTATAGAAAAAATAGAGTATATCCGCAAACATCGTTATTGCATTTAAAAAAATTGCTTCATTTCGATAATTTTTTTTAAATTGAAAAATTTGCAAAATGGAATGGAACCAAAATTTTTAAGAAAAATCCTGTGATAAATATGATACAGAATGTACAAAATGAATAATTTGAATAGTCGAAAAGGAGATTATGAGGAAAAAAACACGAATAATTATGAAACCCAAGTTTAGACGAGTTTTATTTTCTAAAACGATAATTTAAAAAGAGCATTAGAAATTAGGACGTATGCGCAGTATTGTTAAGAGGATAGTATCTCAAAATCAAGTTTAAATTTGAAATAAATATCTGCGTGTATCTGGTATTAAAACTAGGAATTATTTGTATAAAATAAGGACATGAATATCAATATAAGGACAATCATATTATGCAAATACTACGAGAAAATTGAGATATAGTAGCTACATTTTGAATAAACGGAAAACTCTCTACAAACGAAACCAGCGGAAATATTCATTAATATATAACAAACGGCGTCCAATGCACCGAGTGCAAGCCGAAATACCTGGTGTTGCACTGCATGCATGCTGCATTATAATATAACGGTAGGACGGCAATGCGGTCTGTAGACTGGCGTTCACTTCTTCACTTCGATATTCACCGCCAACCAAATGAAATATGTAACAATATACTCAAATATATACATCATATTTTTCTTAATAATCACAATTGTTATTAAAATTATTAAGTGGTATTTATAACTTCGTAAGAATATACTGAGGTAACCATAAAGCATTAGGACATGTTAACCTGCACATATATAATAATTAACATTAAGGGTGCGATAAAAAGTTCTTTAAAGTGAAACTTCTTAAGCGGCGTTTCAATTATCGATAAGTAGACCCAAAATTTGAAGGTCGCATCACGTTTAGGCACATTTTGTTACACGAGAGAGAAGAAGGATACGACGTAGAGAGAAAGAGGTAGAGAGCTATATATTTTAGTAAAATGTATTATATAAAAGCAAATGAGTTTACAAACAAATGCATAATTCATCACGTAATCGGTGGTATAGTAGTGAGTATACCCGCCTCTCACACGGGAAACCAGGGTACGATTCCCCGCCGGGAAATATTTTTTTCATAACTAATAAAATAAATAGAAGAACCATTACGAATATTTTTTTTTATTTTTAATAATATATTAAAGAAAACACATTTTCTTTTTTGAATAATATCCAAACAAACTGTATTTTGAAAAGAATTTATAATCGAGACATTTTATTCACAACTAACAAATTTTTAGTTATTAGGAAATATTTATGAATAATAAATATGACGAACATGAATACAAATTTTGAAGCTAGCGCCATATACGCGTTGTAAAAATCATCTAGTGATGCATATAAAAAGAACAAAGTTCGCTAAGATGATAAGAGAGGACGTATGTGCGGTTAAGATAAAAATAAAATTGAATCAATTTCTTTTATTTTGGTAATAAAGTAATGTTAATGATTCTAATACAGGTAAAGTAAATACAAATTTTGTTATTTTAGTCTAGAATATACACAGACAATAAAAAATAATGACTTACAGTTCTTTATTTTATTTTTACCTCTTCAAACTTACTGTAGATATGCCAATTAATACGTAATTATTCATGAAATATAAAAATTTATGAAACTAATTTATAATTTTGAATCAGTATTTAGTGTCATTAAAAATCAGAAATTATTTTGATTCGAATACAAATAAAAAAAATTAGATTTGCCAATGCTGGTAAAAATTTATTTATTTTGTATATATCTGGATTGAAAAATTTTTCTTCAAGTCTTTTAGATTATTTTCCTATTTATCTCTCTATCTTCTTTCTCTGCCGTTTTACCCCCCACTATATACTTACCAATCGAGGTTTAGATCGCCAAAGAAGTTCCACTTCTGTCATGTGAAATGAGTTGCACGCGATTAAACTTTTTTTAATCCATATATAACGTGGGGTATCGTTCGAAAAGGCTAGTTATAAGAATCTGAAAAAAATTCAAAATTTTACTTAACATTTTTTCAGAGATGCACTATAAATATGCAAATAAAAACATGTTCCACTCCTTTTTTGTGAAAATGTTAAACTTAAAATGATGAAAAGGAACAGAGTTTTATAAGCCCACCTAAATGTTGTGGTATAAATATAATGATGAATCGAGATGTCATAGTTAGTCTTTGGACAGTCATGATAATATAAATATATCCGCCTACATATTTACATAATATATTATTAAATATAATATTTTTTGCACTAGGAAGTCCATATTTAGAATAAATTAAGTAATTCCACTCCAAACGAAGTACGAAAGCCTTGATGTGCGCATCAGACTCGCAATTAGTTCGTTTTATTTTCATACATGGTTACCCTGCTATTCACTCGACGCAGATTTATTACTACTGCTTTGTATTTTGACGTCTTACCCCCAAGAACAAATATATCAGTGTGCCGTTTTATTTTTAGTGTAACTGTTATTATTCAATTATCATAACCCAACATTTACACACACGTGAAATGCATACCGATTGCGTTTAATGCCCAATTCAAACGTCTGTATAAATAATATTATATTAATACTAAATATGTAATATATAAAGAAACGTTTCATTATTCTGAAAGTGTGAGTTACACCTTCCACTGTGAGGTTTCCATATACTTTTTAGTGTAACTGCATGTTATTCAACTTTCATAAGCAAACTTTTAGGCACACGTGAAACGCGTACCAACTGCGTGTTATGCGCGATTCAAATGTCTATTTAAAAATGTTATGTTAGCACTAAATAAACAACGTAACAAAATGTTTGATTATTCTGAAAGTGTATATTACACACCCTTCTGCCTGAATTCCGTATCAATGTGTCGTATCATTTTAATGTAACTGCATGTTTTTCAACCCTCATAAGCAAACCCTTATGGACACGTGAAATGCGTACCAATTGCGTATAATTGCTCTTCCTTGTTCATTTCAAACACGTCACATCATGCTATTTCTGATTTTATAATTAATGTATAATCCTAATGTATAATATTTAATTTAATTTCCTTGTTATTATTAAAGGAATTTAGAATTTGATTTTAAACTATTCACTCACGTGAATAATAGCATGTATATTAAATTCTACTCTTAAACATCTTTTGTATTTGATGTAACCAATGCGTAGAGAAATAAGTAAACAGACATTGCGTCAACATCAAAATTATAATCGTAGATTTTTGCAACTAAATAGTTGCTCCATATGCGGATGGCTACAGGCAGCCGATGCTACTAATTAAGAGCTAATTAGGCGATTTTATTCCTTACACTAAGCGATTTGAAAATTTCACTGAAATAAAAATTGCGAAAAACCACACAGATAAATAAATTTATTTTTGCGCACCCACAATTAATTATACTTTTATATAAATAAATTTAATAGATCTTAACGTCGTGAAAACTTTTAGAATATTTAGTTTCCCCACGAGTTTATTAAGAACAGAAACGTTATGAAATTTTAAAATGTGTTCGAGTACAGAAATTATCGTAGGCTGTTTCCTTTTTTATATACACATATATTAAAAATGTCAACCGTCGCATCTGCAATCAACCATAACATCATGCATGTATTCATATTTGACCAAGTGCACACCGCATAAAGAAACTCGACGGCCTAACGAGCTCACAACTATCGCGACCATACAAGGTGACACTTATAGTGCGAAGCTGGCAAAAATCGCTCGTTAAAAATTTTAGTACTGGCCTTTACACATGTGCCGGATATATATTTTAGTTTTTTACGATAGAAGCTGCGCGTTTGGGTCGGAACGTCTCGACGCGTTTGAATATTTGACGCGAGTCCGCGGCCGCGTGAGAGCGCTTTGTTTTCGTCTAGGGAACGTTCGTTGAATGGGGCGCGCCCAGTTGCGCATTGTCTCACACGACGTCCTTGATTATTTGTTTTGAACTATTGACGACACATGGTTCAGAGATAAATATGAAATATGAGATAAATACGCAGTATGATATTATAAAGCTTAGATCTGGAGAGTAACTTATTTTATCATAGTTTTTTTTTGCTATCGCACTATCGTATAATTATAATCAAACTTCCTGCGGACGAAGAGGTCTTGACATAATTTGTGTCAATAAAAAATAATACAAGTGAAGAATATAAGAAGTAAGTAGAGTAAGAGTTGCGTCACTTCAATTTATAGTAAAATAATAAATTAGGAAACATATTAATATAAAAAGAAAATACTTCATAGTCCTACCTCAAAAGAAAGACGTACCTTTTACAAGTATACCCACATGTTACGCCCGTCACAGCCGTTTTTCTTAGAAACCGCCTGATCCAAGTAAAGACTTAAAATAAAATACAACAATAAAGTGTATTAACATATGCATACCTCTATATTGAAGCTAATGCTCAAAAATAAGTTTACAAAAATTTTAGGGCAGGACAAAGTAACTAATGGAAAGAATTTCGAAAAATTCGCTTAGTGTAAGGTACCAAAGAGTTAGTTATAAAGGTCCCAAAAATAGACATACTTTTAAAAATGTTGGGCAGCCTATTTTTAAAGATACATTGAACTTAAAGTTATGAAAAAATAGGACTTTTAGAATCCTGCGTAAAGATTCTATATATCGTAGTTCTTAAGATATTTATTATAATGTACACCCTACGTAATTATATTTGGTGTTACTAAATATTTGTTATAAAAGGGAGTGCATATTAGTGGTAAGTAAAAAAATAATAAAATTACTTCACTTCAAGCGAGGAAAAGAACTTTTACCACAACGTCCTCCGACTTGAATTTAACGTGTGTAATTTTATACAGATATTTTATTTTCATTAGAAAAAATTCTAAAAATTCTTCTTTTATTTTATACTTTACATCATTGGTATCATATGTTTAAATTATAAATACAATATATAGAAACACTCATCGTTACGTTCATTAATCTTAGTACTGATTAACAAGAATAACAAAATATATTTCTATACATGGACAGTATATCTATCGTTACAATCATAATTTACTTTTTTTTTAATTTCCTTAATACATAAATACACTGAAAATATTCTTTACACCCGCACGTTAGCGTTACTACCTACTAATTCACCAGGTCATAGTAACGACCTGTTAAAACGGCGTGCCGGAGATGCAACATATAAATAAACAAAAATGAGTAAACTGTAAACAATGTGGCGGTGGCAGTGATTCGCTATCTGGACGTGACATCGCTCGTACCGGACATGAATTTCCGGTTGCACCGTGATTATTCGGGCGGGCGACGCCTTCTCCGAGTGCTCTTTAGCAGTTTTCCTATTAGACGCAAGCGGCTATTTTCCCAATTTCCATCAATTTAACGAATTAGAAATGAAAGGGGACCTTTAATGCAATTTTATGGAAATTAGATGAATTTAGGACTAATCTTACATTTAGCTAATAACGAAAAACCTGCCAGGTACGAGTATTACTGGCACATTCAGGAGAGGGATCCATATACATTTAGACATTTATTGGCATTTATTACATAATATTTCTATTAAACAAATCATAAAATTAAAATGTTTCAGAACGTAAAAAGTTGCCTACTATATCTCTCACAGGCGCACATTTAAAAAACTTGTAATTCTATATAGAACAGAAATCTTTGATTTTTGAATTATTTCCTTTACCTCTGCTATAAGACCTTAAATTTTGTCAAATTTTAAGATTGTAAGTCGGCCGGAAGTATCCTTTAGCTTTTGATGAAGGGCGCCTAAGATTATCGTAAATATAAAAAATACGATTTAGTGGGTTTTTGTTTGCGAACCAAAAAACTTGAATTTTTTAAATCAATCTAAAGCCTCAGTTTGCGATATTAATTTCAACTCTATATCTCAAACCGTTTCTGAGAAAAAGAGCTTTGACCGACAAATGTTTGAACGGAAGGACAACTGAGTGATCCAATATTTTTGAATGGAAATCAAAATGTGTGTATATAATTTAATTATTGTCTTTCCCTTTCTTACGAATATACGAGTAGTCTAATTTACTGTAAGAGATTAGGCGGTATTTCCCTCATTTGATTTTGCTGTAGCGGGAAATTTATCTTAAATATCTAATAATAAGATGTTATCAATCAAACTTATCGAACAAATTAATGAATTATTTCATAAAATGAATGTATTTCAATTAGTTTCTCGCATAATTACTTCCTACAAAATATTTTAAGTAAAAATTAACATCAAGGAAACCAATCGAATTGACAGGAGATACAATAATATTAGATACATATTATTGTACTTAATCATAAAAAACATAAGGCAAAAGTAATATAAACGTACAAAATCTGGATTTTGTTTCATTAAATTAATGTTTATGTAAACAGTTAACCATAAAAAGAATAAACAATAAAGTCTACAATAAGCATAACGCTGACCGACGTAGAACATTAAAGCTCAGACTTTCATTACGTCGCCACTGATCGTTAGAGTCTCTAATGTAACTGCGTGTCAATTACGAGGAGTTTCCTCGCCTACTTTTTAATATTCTGCACTAAGTTACGATCGAATCCCAGTAATTGCTACATTTTTTGGTAATTCTTCTTTCAAACCGAAAAGTTTAAACAGGTAAAACTTAGATTTGGATATTCGCCGCAGCCGAAATAATTGTTAATTTATTTACTATTCACTAATAATATATCTAAGTCTATTGTTACAACGGATAATAATGGAGCAAATGTGTTATATGTATAAATATTTGAGGTGCACGTACAACAGAGTAATCACATCACTCAGACAGGCCCGCCAGTGCGACTAGTTCCATTTGCATTTAAGTTATCCAAAAATTCGTCTTTGAATGGGGTATTTGTGTAACGTAAGAATTTTCTTATCTTACTCAAATCCCTACTATCTTAGATGTATAATATGTATAAATATTTGAGGTGCACGTACCAACGTACAACATAGTAAGCACATGTTAAACTCACATGGGCGACTAGCTCAACAGGCCCACCAATTCGACTAGTTCCACTTGCATTTAAGTTGTCTAAAAATCCACCTTTGTATAGGGAATTTGAGTAACCTGAGAATTTTCTCTAAATGAATTATTATTTTTGGGGAATAATACAGCGCCATCTATAAATTAGCTTATTATATAAATAACAACGCCATCTTCCAGTAGACACTCGATAAGAGATTAATTTTTGTATGATCTTATTTACGTAAGTAGTTTAATTGACGTTGATAGAGCCCTTGGTTCACATCACGTTTGGTTAAGAAATGGATGTAGAAGAAACTACGATTTAGAATTGGAATGAAATATTTTCATTCGTTTGGGTTTCAAAGGAACATAATATTAATTACTTTCACTTTAAGACTGTATTAATGTAATATTTTGTGTTTCGTTCTGTTAAAGTGTTTTGTGTTTCGTTCTGTTCCTAAATAGTTTTTTAAGTGTCAAAATAAACACATGACGACCCATGAAGAACTGCTGTTGTACTTTTATTTCGAAGCGAATTATATCAGGTTATCATGGTGTTAACTGGTATGTATATTGATATCTGCACACAGGAACTTGTGATAGTTCCTGTAATATGTTTATTATGAATGTTAGTTTGCTTAAAGCCTTATATTTAATTCATGTTATTATGTCGTATCTATTGTATTTCACACGTTTTTTTGTCATTACTTTCTATGAATTTTATTAACAAGTAAGTCATAAACACACGTTGGTACAAATATTGAACGCCGTCTATACATCTCTCATTAACTACCATCACACATAACGGTAGCACTCGCAATATGAAACAGAATCTGTGTATCGCACTAGCGCGGAATTGGTGTCCCGTTAAAGCGTTTCATCATTAAAACAATGTTGCAGAATTAGCAGAGCGAGCCTGATTTATGCGGGGCGGAGACACGCCCGCGTAAATATCCGGCGCCGCCCATTAGGTCGAGATAACGCCAACCGCCCACCCGCGCATCACTCGCCGGCCGACGGCTGCACTATGATTAAATACCTTTTAAGTATCTCGCCGCTAATGAGAATAATTCGCAAAACAAGTGTCGTAATTCTAGATTATATTGAGTTGCAGTAATTAAAAAGTTATTTTTGTAACACTTTACTATTTATTACTGTCATTTTAATATTACAATATGACGTCGAAATAAATTTAATAGAATAATAGTAAATGAAAATTACTTTTGCAGATAGTATGGAAAAGTAATGAAGCTATGGCCAAATTTAGAAGACGTAAAATTGTTTTGAGATTGAGTGAATATTTAACACTCTGATTAGAATTATGATCTCGTGAAAGCATGTAACCAGATAGCTATAAAAAAGCGAGCTCTATATATTAGGGGTGAGAACACAACTCTACTAGTTGAGATATTATTTATATATAGATCTTGTACCACAAGATATTTTACAAATCAAGCTAGAGAAGTGTCAAAAAGCGATATAGTAATTATATTAGGTAAATTACAAGAACGACAATTTTCAGACGAAATTATTTATTGACATTAAAGTTAAAATAATATTCATTTTCACTGACAATAATGATCATTTTCTATACTCATGCTACCACACTTATCATAGTTTTTTGTTTTAATTTTTTGTTAATTTTTTATTATATAAAAAATTAGTGCTTATATGACGTATTGAGTTGTTTGCTAATTCTCATTTCGTTGATTTTATTCTTATTATCGATTGCAGTCTATTAAAATACACATCAAGGGTAAGCTAAGTTATTTTCGTTGGATGGAAATAAAGGCTCCTGTTGCAAAAATTCCTCCATGTTCATTTTTATATTATTTAATGCTCAAGAATGAAATAAACGCACACGATACATTATGGAAAAGATATTCAGGTGTGATTTGCATGGTTTCAGTTTATTATATAGCCACTACTGGGCAAGGGATGAAGGGATAGAATCAAATCTGTGTAAAATAATCGCAGTCAAGAAATGTGACCCACCCATCAGAATACATATGCATTTGCTATTTTCATTTACGGGGTAGACGTGTATTTTGCGAAAAATGGACGTCGTTATTTTTAAAAATCAGCTATTCCTGGTTCCTATATCGCTAATATTAGAATATATTTAATTTAACAAATCTAGTAACGGAAATATACAGACCAAGTCCAAACCCGGTACTGTTGAAACTAAGGGAAACACATCATTATTCATCATACGCATTAATACATTCTATAGACCAAATTTAATACATTCTATAGACCAGAAGAGTTCACGCACGGCCTGTAATTTTTGTTACATTGGTCTTGATTATATTTTTTTGTTTCCTTAGTCTATAAATACCTCTGATGTTTTATTTTCAGACATTTATCACCATTATTAATGGATATATCGGACACTGATTTTACACTATTTTCAATACGTAAAACGTAAATACCGTAAATTACAGTTCTCAAGAAGAAATTACTGGTAAAATAAAACGAATTCAATGCCAAACCAGACAGCCCTCGAAGACTGACTCCAATCTAAAATATGATATAGATTAGATAGGATAGCTGAAAATTACTTAGTGGCTAATGCTTGGGCTATCAAACATTTTAAATAATTTAACGAATTTAAAAGTAATAATAGTGAAGGCAAAGTAAAACTTAATCAAATGTAAAGGACGCGACTACTTACGTTCAACACATGGACTCTAATTGCAGAAATTTGTATTAATTTACATTATGATTCAAAAGCAGCGTCGGAATATGTAAGATGAAATTTCAGTCATATGCTTCCTTTTCCGTAAGTGAACATGGATTACTAACTAGGCTTCCAAATCACTTAAACTAAAAGACATTTCGTCAAAATCCCAAGTGACGTGTTGGTTAATTTTTTAAAAATAAATATTAGATAGTGTTCTATAGTGAGCAAATTGTTAAAGTAAATTTAGGTATCAGTCCCTAATTAAAACACAGACTTTAATATTTACAAATATAACACTTAAATACTAGGTGGATAAGAGTTACTAGGTTGTTAATTATCGGTGGTGGTAATAAGAGTTACTAGGTGGTTAATTATTTCTTTTTATTTATCTACTATCATGTATCTAATTGATACATATGGAGGGCTTATTGCTACGAGAGCAATCTCTTACAGCCAACCCTAACACCGATCCAGTCCCACTTGACGAACGAAATTATCCAACGCAATTAATATGAAAACGTATTTTGTACTTTCGTATAGTAATGAAAAAGTGTGCAGATTTTTTGATCCATACCAAATAATTAAAATACAATAATAATAAAATATATATTTTAGAGAAAAACATTTTTTTTAATGATATTGTTAAAGAAGTAAAAAGTTAATTAATTGTGAACCTGAATAAATTGCAAAAAAATTAACGATTATACCTGCAAAAAAATTATTACCATAAACATTTCGCATACATTTTCGCAATCATATATATTTTCGCAGCCAAAGAAAGAAAATTGGACTTACAATTTAATTTCTTAACATGAGTGTAAGGAAATCATTAATTTCATGCGATGATGAATTAAAACTATCACAATTTCAAGATTGCGTTAGAAATATAAACTTGATAATTTTCACTAATTACCTCTGATATTTTAAGCTTACGAAAATTTAATTCGAATGTTAATAGCGTGTCTATTTAAAAAAAAAACAAACATTTTCCTATCCAGACAAAGTTAAAAATTACTTTCTTTGGAATTTCCTCTTGGGAAAAATGAAAAAGTATCGCAAGGAATTGCGCTTAATATTCAAAATTGTAAAGAATAATATTGTAGAAACATATAATTTAGAATCTTGGACGTATGTATTAATAATCCGTATCTTTTGTAATTCAGTGCGTCATATAAAAATATTTAGGAAAATTTTAAATTGTGAATGATATTTATAAGGATAAATATTGCATGTATTGCATTCTTCTACAGTGAATGCAATAAACGGAAGGCCATCAATGTATCAACACAGTGATACACCCTGTTAAGTTTTTATTATATACTACAATCACTCTCGATTCTTAGGTTCTGACCTAGAACAATTTTATAATTTTTACTACTGCACTCACTATCAAATAGTTCAAAAATGCTCCAAACTCATGATCGGTTATTTATTTAGATTTTTTGCCCGAATAATATTTTTCCTGTATTGTCTAATTTTACACGAATAAAATGCGAAAACGTTGCCAGTAATCTTTTAAAATCTAAAAAGCTTTCGCGTCATAAATTAATATCAAATAAGAATTTAGGAGGTCCATGTTATTTTACCGAAGATTTTTTGAAATGTCTAACAAAGGCGTCATTATATATTTTAATCAGAGAAAACGTGTTTGTAGTTTACTAGAAAAATGTAAACATCGATATATCACAGTCAAAATTGTTGTTTCATTTCATTTTTGTACGTTTGATAAGCTAAATACGTTCAATCACAAAACCCATTTAATTAAAGATTTCTACAAATATTCGCTATAAATAATCTTAAGAAAATTCACTAAATTCAATTCAAAGTATAAAGCGGAAAAGACCCAACGCGGAAAAAGCGGAAAGACATCCAAAGGTCAGGGTCATAAAACTTATATAATTTACGGGACCTGGAATCTGAATCAGGAGCTATCACTTGTCTTCCTATGTTAAAGTTATTACCTATGAATTGATTCATTAGTTCGAAATTATAAACAACTTAAACAACAATTTGTTAGTCTGAATATTAGGAAATGTAATTTACTTTAAACAGTGCTGCTTTATTCGTACCAAGAAAATATTATGTTATTCTATCTAATTTTAAAATAATTATTGTTTTACTTAAGTTTTTGTCCATTTAAAATAAAAATAATAAAGCTGATAATATAATTTGTCCTTTTCCAAAATGCGACCTTTCAAAATCATACTAACTTTATTTGTGGTTGATTGTTGTCGTGTCCATCCATGTAGAAATAAAAAAAGTCCTAGAACTATAATAAAGACTCAATACGTAATTTTCACGGAACTTATCAATGTTTGTAATTTTCATAAAGGATGTTTTACTTTCCGTAATTTATATTAAAATTTAACCGTTGACCAATGAAAATATGTTTCATAATCGTGAAATGTAAAATTTTGAAACAAGGAACCGAAATCCGTAGAAGGTCGTTGAAAATCATTATAATCTCTTAATCCGCGTCGGCTGTTGTACAGAGCTCGGTTATCGAGTAGGATTTTGACGAGGATTTGTTTCGTAGACACGAGTCTCTATAATATATTGAAACGTCTATACCCATCCCACAGATAATAATCGACTTGCAAAATGGTCTACCCAGGAGTATTAATATTATAAACCTAGATAACTTTTATATTTTCACTTGTGTATTTTGGATATTCCTATATAATTTTCTATTGTTTCCGAAAAAAAATTTATTCATTATCTTTTAACGAAATTGATGTAATAAAATTGGAAAACATGTTTCATAGTTGCCGGCCTGTCTCATATCCATGTTTTGTGGAAACACTTTTTGAGTCAGAAAATTTTTCAGTCAAAGTAATACCACAATTGCATACATCCCAAAATTTAACTTAGGTTTTGGAAGAACATTTTTGAAAACGAGAAGGCGAGACATTTGAAAAAAACTGTAAAAAAATGAGAATATTGGTGCATGATATATACCAAAGTGTAACCAAAGTATCCGCGTTATTGAGAGTGCATCATATGTGGCTAGAATGAACTTCACATTTACTTTGTTAACTGCCTGTCTTTAAGAATTGTAGCATATAATGCTAACAGTGTAATATCAATTTGTATTTGGCCGGTTTTTAAGGTTCCGTATCTGGAAAATTTCCTCAAGTCCTTATTCACGTTTCCTTATCATATCTTATCAGAACTTATTGCTCTTTCAATTTGTGATGAGGTTTTAGGAAGGTATAATTGAATTAGTTATTTGAACACAGAACAAAATAACGTTTCATTTTTAAATCACCGCTTTAAAGATCAAACTTAGCATATGTTTTTTTCTCACGGATTCCATTAAACAAGTAGATTTTCTCTGAAAAAGTTGTTTGAAATTCTAAAATGAAATCAGCAATGTCTACTAATACTTTATATGGCATCTACTTCGCGAGATTTGTGAATTAAATTGTTTTTCTATATATTCTCCCCTCTCGTTTAATTTTTTAATCACATACATCAATAACATGAAAAGTAAAACTACAAGGTAACGATATTTAGTAAGTACTTCAATTTAGAGTTATTATGATCAACTTACATGGTAAATTAAAGAAATATAGGCAGCAATTTATTTTTTTTGTTTGTAAAAGTTTACACTTATGTCCGTAATATTTGTAAAAGTTTACACTTATGTCCGTAATATTTGTAAAAGTTTACACTTATGTCAGTAATAAAATACTTAGCAAATTATTTTATAAATAATAAAAATTAATGACTTTCGAAATGCTACAATCCCATTACCAACGGTCATAATAAATATAGAAACATTTCTTTAGCTAAAATCGATTTTCTCTTGAAAGTGCTTTGGCCAGTGAGTTAGCCAAAATGTTATTGTGTAAAGTCATAAATAAGTCACTAAAGTAAACTCACAAATTCACAGAAGTTTACTTGGAACCTAACTGTTTCTCTCGCGACCAATTTTACACAACATGTTGGCCAGTGAACTCATCTCACAGAATCATTTTACTAAAGAACATTGTTTACAAAGAAATGTTATAAAAAGCCTAATTTGCATATCATTTCATCAATCCAAAGCGACACTTACTATTTTTTGACTATCATCCTAACACTAACATGGGGTAGGTAGGTAGTTAATTAATTCTAACTGTCTTCGAACTATACTGGCCAAAATATACTGGATACATTTTTCGAATATATCTATATTAAATATAATATCCGAAGAAGTTTGCTGAAGCCTAACACGCAAAATCGTAACTCGTCACTACACAATTACCAGCTAAACTCAGATAACTAATCTTTTCCGTACTAGTAGCTATTTAAACTTCCAAGTTTTCCCTGAAAAACTGAGCGCGGTGCGATTTTCTCAGCGATTAGGAAGAAGCACTTTTTTTAATTACGCAAGTGTCAAAGTCGAAGCGGAAGTTAGCCAAAATGTTCCTCATATTTGTGTAAGGTCGATTACTATTTCACTTTCCCACTGCGCCATTAATCATCGTGCCCTTTTTGAGCGTTTTGAAGTTTTTCCTTTATGTTTCCGTCAAAAGCATAATTTGTCTTTCACACTTATCCGCACACTCCCGCATTTTAGATATTAGGAAGCACATGAACGTATTCCTTGTAGGTCACGTCCGCAGAAGCGGTCGCTATATAGTGTGCATACTCCACGGTTGTATGAATAATTCGTAATTGAATTTGTTGAATGTTGCATTATACTCTCGCTTTCGTACAAAGCTCTGGATAGATAAATTTACTTTCATCCTCGTGTGAATTTGTTCCACGTACATATGTTTAATGGTTTATGATTTTAAAAAAATTCAATTTCTTTTCTTCAGATCGTATGCAAATATGAAGTTACTTGAATTCGAATTTGCGTTAAAACCATCTTCTATTCATAACGTATTACATATTTAGTGCTCATGGAAAAACCTGAACATAGGTTAATAAAAATCTTTGGTTTGTGTTCGAGTAAATAATAGTAATTACCGAATTTTCATAAACATCACCGTTATGCAAACATTTCTTGATTGTTGCGTTGCTATGGGCAAACTCTTTAAATTGTATTGAAAAACAATTAAATTAGCACTTCGGTTTAGTTAGAGCTTTATTACATATTTGATTTTAGGGAAATACTTGTAATTTTTTAATTTCAAGTTAAGACCATATAAATTAGATACTTTTAAGCAAAATATACATTTAATCTCAATCTCTTATACTCTCTTTGCTTAATACACTGAAACCAAGTTTGTCTTGTCTTAATTTTAAATTCATCACGTCAGCTTTAGTTGGCGATCTAAATCTCTTTTAATTTTTTCCCTACATCTTCTGTATTGAAAAACTATTTTTATCCACTGTCACTTTTTACGGAAATCAATGCGGAAGGAACTTTTCGTGTGTATTGTCACGTCATTTATTTATTCATTATATAATATTTCTCACACGGGAGAAGCAACGTTATATTCCGTAACTTAATATCACATTACATAAGAATACCCATGCATGGTCAATTGGACAGGGTTGTTATTTCTTTTAAAAATATTACGGTCAAAGCACAGTAATAATGTACAAAAGCAAGTAAGATAATTGCAGACAGGTTTTAATCGATCTTTGTGACTAAACCTAGGGAGAAGATTTATCAATTGAATTATTAGTATATTTGAATACTTATTTCTGCAATTTAATAGTATAAACATTAGCTTCATGAGCTAATTAAAAGCAAAATTATATAATGTTGCCCGTAATATGTAACTTGATTTTAGAAACTTTTTTTGTCTAAAAGCAGAAAGCCAATGCTTTAAAATTATAAATAATTTCAGGATTATAACAGAAATGTTGTGTTAACTCTATATTTTAAATATATCTTAATACCGAACAAATTAGGCTATCGTGTAGTAAACAGAAACAGTCTAAACGTGAAAGTTATTTATAATACCACACGTAAATAAACACGTAACAAAGTTCCGTCCAGACTTAAGTAAGTATAACAGTTTAAAAATGAGGAAGTAGAATATTTATATTAAACTTCACCTCTTGGAAAATGAAGGAGACTATTGAAATTTTTAAAATATATTATATTTTAAAGTTTTTTCGAAATTTCTCTAAAATTAATGGCAAAACAAAATCCGAAAGGATTATTAGTATAAACTTTTTAGCTTCCAAAAGGATAAAAATTCCAAATTGGGTTGTCAAAAAATAAAATGAAAAACATGGGGCGATTTGTACTTTTTCATAGTAATCAAAAGACACAAAATTGCAGAAAGATTTAAATTTTACATGTAATACTCATGTTATATCTATTCATAAGGATACAGCTAAAAATACTGCAAGCGAAAGTTTATTTCACTCCATGGAGCAGTTGCCATTTCTAAGAGTTTATTAAACATGTTTACTTACTGTTTTTGCGTGGATATCTTTTGAAATATAAAATATGAAAAATTTATTTTAAAACTTTCAGGAAGATAGAAGGTTTAAGCTAAAAAATATTTTTTTATTTTTTTTATGGCCATTTGCATTGGGATTACAGAATTTTGAAAATTACTCATAATTATTATTTTAAATGATATATTATACTTTCAGCATTGACTTTCATTACGCAAAAATATTACCTAATATTTTTTTCCAGGCGCAAGAAAAACAATTGGCTGTCTAGGTTTGTTTCATTTACAATGAAACTTTGTCACAAAAACTTTCAATTGTAGTTCTTAGTATATGCTGTTTTCTGATATTTTTTCAGATTTGTCATGTACACCTTTAAAAACATAGAAGAGAAGAGAGGGCGACAATGAGATACTTTAACATGTTTTCGTATTCCGATATGCTAAAAATTTATTGAAAGCTTTTCTTTTATTTGAATTGTGTGAAAAATTTACAGTTAATATTATTTTTCTTAAACACTAGAAAGTTTAGATAGGAGTGTCCAAAATAAACAAGCGAAGATATGAAAATTATGGAGGGTTATTATATTAATATTCCAAAACAATCCATTTCCGAATCGATTAATGTCCGTAGGATGGGTGCAGAAGTTAAAATATATGGTAGAGATTCGTGTCTGCGAAACAAATCCTCGCCAAAGTCCTACTCAATAACCGATCACTACGCAATAACCGACACGGATTAAACGATTAAAATTATTTTCAACGACCTTCTACAGATTTCGATACATTCCCTGCCTTGTTTCAAAATTTTGCATTTCACACTGGTGGAACATATTTTCGTTGGTTAATGGTTAAATTTTAATATAAATTACGGAATACGTCTGTTATTACAATTATAACATTAGCAAGGTTTGTGAAAATATGCGTATTGATTCTTAATCAGAATACATATAAAGGTTACATGTACTTAACTGTTATTATTTTTTAAAATTCGTTTTATTTTGCATTTACCACTCTCATACCAAACTTGTTCAGGAAAGAGAAAACATGGCAGAGTCATGTTATTTTATTTACACTGGTATCATAACTGATGAAAAGTTGTAATTTTTTGAATTGTGGAATATTTTATTAAAGTGTCGATATTATTAAAACATACAATCCTCCTTATCTACATAACATTAATGCAATTGAAATACAATAATAGCGACTTGTAGTTTTCAGACTCTATGCGTATGTTTATAAGTGGGAGTTTTCAAACTCTATGCGTATGCATATGCGTTTATACGTGGGTGTGCGCGCGCGCGCGCGTTTGTATGTTTGTGTGTGTATCGCGCGTATGTGAGCGCGCGTACAAGTGCGCGTGTGCGCGCGTATGTGTGCGTGCATACGTATACGTGTGTGCACCCGCGTATGTGCGCGCATGTACGTATTTGTGGGTGCGTGCGTGCGTGTATGCATGCGTGTGTGCTGACGTGATTGTATGCGCGTGTGCGCGTGCATGCACGTGTGCACTTACGCGTGCGATTAATACGCTCATATTTAAATGTTTACATAAACATAACAGTCATCTCATTTATTTTGCTAGATATTATCTTATAAATAGAAGTAAAAGTATTAAAAAACGGCAATACTTAAAATTGAATTCCGTATAATAATTAACTCGGAATGAGTTAAGGCAAAGCCGAACTATTGTTTATTGGAATACTTAGCTTTACTGCACAAAACATAGGTAGAGCCGTTTAAAATCAAAAACTTAAGTGCAAGTTTTTGGTTTTTGAAAAGATAAGTGTAATCCTTTAATTTAATTTTTTTAGTAAGCATGCGGTTATTGAAAAATATAAAAACGACCTGGAGTTTTTGTTTCTTAATTGCGAGTTTTTTTTAATTATTTTCTACGTATCTCTCTCTCTCTCGTAGTAGCGTAATACTACGAGAGAGAGAGAGATACGAGTACGTAATATAGAGTACGTAATCGTACTACTTATCTCTCTCTCTCTCTCTCTCTCTTTCCCTCGACTTCTAGCGTGTCTTCATACTTACATAAATAGAGAACAATGAACAGAGGCATATGTCATTTTTCATAGACAAATGTAGATCATTAGGAATATATAAAACAATTTAAAGATCTCCTCTTTCTCAAAATTATCACCATTAGTAGCTCGACAGCTCAGAGTGGACCAAGACTTACCTTTGAAACGACTTCAATACAGCATTCTGTGTGACAACCAATCTCCAGTTACAGACGTTCAGCACCCCAAAATCTTTCCCCACCACATCTTCCCATCTCATCTTAGGTCTTCCTCTTCTTCTCTGTCCTTGAGGTTTAGTTAGCAGCCTAATTTAGTCAATTAATGTTAATAAAATTTAAGATGACTGAAACTTTAATGTATTTGAGAAATAATGAAAATATAAGATGTTTGTTACTTTTAGGTTTCCATACTCCAAAAGAGAAAACGTAAGGTCACACACGCAACTGCTTGACTTAGGAATTTTAAATTTTGAATAGTAAAAAACCATTAAATCGCACATATCTAATAGTGCACTGTGTAGTTCTTAAGAGGTAATTATAAAGGTTTAAAAAATTTTATTTTCCACAATTTTACTTAGAATATTTTCATATATATGTATATATATTATCTGTCCATTTGTTCACAGTAAAAATCTATAAAATCTCCATTAATTGTAGATGCCTCTGGAAGCAACTCTCAATGAATAATGCCCTTGACATTTCACCAGCAGCAGAATATCACCTTTTTGGCACTAATTTCAGGTTTGAATACTGAAACTGCTATTTCCCCAACACCCAGCTACGTTGGAATGAATGAGTAACGTATGTAACCCACTTCCCATCGCCATTTATAAACTGTTTCAGGCAGTCGAAGTTACCTATCAATATCAAGAATTGTTAACAAGTATCAACTCTGCACTGAAGGTGATATGATGACAACTCGTGGGGTTGAAATTGTTTGAAATTTTTCCCAATTCGTGCAAATGTGTTTCTATGGTGCAGTGTAACACGGTCCCTCCTCAATTAGGCGTTGTAATCCTCCTCAATTAAGCGTCGTAATTGACTCGCCCATCGCATCACACATATTATTTGTGGCAGTCTTTGCATCGTGACCAAGACAAAATTCGTCAAGCAATGGAATCCGTATTTGATAGCGATTTAAATCCAATATCTTTTACATAATTCATTAAAGCTTCGGCGCTGAATATTTTCAACTGACTACAGTTTGGCCTACTTATATGGCCTAGAAACTTATTAGCCAACCAAATATATATATATATATATATATATATATATATATATATATATTAAAAATTATATTAAAAACTATTTCCAAAACTACCATGCCCAAAAATTACGAAAGACTTGACAAGCGCAAGTAGAAATCGCACTCTAGAGTGTTCCATACAAATTTAAATACTTATAAATATTTAAGAGCACACAGTGTTTCTATTAAGCTATTTCTAAAGGTCATTTTATCATAACATCTTTAGTTTTTTTATAACTTTTAACTAGGCTTTTACGAGCTCTATTTTTTCATAAATTTATCTTTAATTGTTTTGGAAATAGGAGGTAGGATTATATTTTTTGGCACATTATTCGATACTATTTTGAACATATATTACATAATATTAGCTAAAAATATTTTGAGTCCTTATTATTAGCACTTTTGAACTATCCCACAATGTATATGGAATTATAAAAATTGTTTTCAAAATATTAGGGTCTACATATTTTTAAGAGTTAGCTATTGAGATATGTGCGGGACAAAACGCTTTATTGATGTGTGTCAAGTTTCTACGTCAAACGGTTTCTGAGAAAAACGACTGTGGCAGACAAACAAACAACACGCTACTAATCTCATAAGGATTCCGTTTTCCTTTTGGGGCGTGGAAATTTAAAATATTATTTTTCAGATGCCTACGCACATATTGGAGGAAAACTATAACAATGATTTCTAAAGGAATGGTTTTGAGATATTTACGTTAAATATACACACATGTATATATATATATATATATATATATATATATATATATATATATATATTTATATTTATATGTATAAATGCATGTATATTCTCTCACTGCTTAAAATATGTACGTCGCCTCTAGTAATTAAGTGTTATTGAAAATTAACTGCGTTATATTACTGATGACTTCTGATAAAGAGATATTTCACTTCAACGACGTAAGAGAAATACACCATGTGTGAGCCGGACTTGCTGTGAATTATTATGTAGGATGTCAGACATAATTTTGTCAGCATCATTAATAATTTTATCATAATGCAGATTTAAAATATGTACGTCGCCTCTAGTAATTAAGTGTTATTGAAAATTAACTGCGTTATATTACTGATGACTTCTGATAAAGAGATATTTCACTTCAACGATGTAAGAGAAATACACCATGTGTGACCAGGATTTGCTGTGAATTATTATGTAGGATGTCAGACATAATTTTGTCAGCATCATTAATAATTTTATCATAATGCAGATTTAAATAGTGATATTTTTAAAAGAAATAACTTGCTTTATGTGAGGCGAGGTGATAATTATTAACTAAGGTAGAGCTCATCTTCCATACCAATATGTTTTTAAATTTTTCTGATTTATGGTTTTTCAGATAGTCAAGGAGATAAAGATTTTTCGAAATACTCCCACAGAACTCTTCATTAAAGAAAACAAATTATATATTTTTAATTAACAGTATATTAAACATTGATTTAATATTTAACACAGACACCACTTTGAATTGTTTTCACCATTTAAAGGGTTATAAAAAGCCAAGGTTGTTTGTGCATAACGTCCATAATAGGGTCGTAATGCTTTTTACAACTGATCCAAATTTTAATTTTCTATGAAAACTGAACTCCGAGAAATGCCAAATTTTTAAAATTAAAAAAAAATTTGGTAATTCATGATTATTATTGTTCTACTTTTAATAATTTTTGTATCCACACACGCATGATTTTATATACATGTGATATGATCTCCTCGTACAGAAAACCTACCAAGCACGAGTGCATCTCGTACTAAGAGTATTCCTTACTTTAGACATATATATATATATATAAGGTTAATGATACTTAGTATATTAAACTATTCATAAATTTGAAATGTTTCGGAATATAAATATATTGTTATAAATATATCTTCGATGGGCGCATATTTAAAAAAATTTATTAATTTCTATATAATTAGGAATACTTGATTTTTGTATTATTAACTTGCAAGATTGTAGGTTGAACCGATGTACACTAAAGTTTTGATGATCAGCAATTAATACTGTGCCATAAGTAAAAAAAATATTGCCTACTATCTCTTTTACAGACATATAATTTAGACAAAATGTATAATTTCATATAGAATTAGAAATCACTGATTTTTAGATTTTCTCTTTGCCTCTTCTATCCCTTTTTTCCAATTTTAAGATTGTAGGTCGACAGGAAGTACCCTCTAGGTTTCAATGATCAATAAATAAGACTATGTTATATATAAAGAAACATTGTTTATTATATTTTTGTAGCTGTGTATTTATACAATACATGTTATCCTGTGAATAATTAGAAATAACTGATTTTTAGATTTTTCTGTTTATCTGTTCTACAAGATCTTCCTTTATTCCGATTTTCAAGATTGTAGGTCGAAAGAAAGTACCCTCTAGGTTTCAATGATCAGTAAGTAAGACTATGTTAGATTTAGAGAAACATTGTTTATTGTATCTTTTGTAGCCATGTATTTATACAATATACGTTATTCCGTACAGAATTAGAAATAACTAATTTTAAGATTTTCCTTATAGACCTTTCCTATAAGACCTTCCTTTATTCCGATTTTCAAGATTATAGGTCGACAGGAATTATCCTCTAGGTTTCAATGATCAGTAAGTAAGACTATGTTAGATTTAATGAAACATTGCTTATTGTATCTTAGCCATGTATTTGTACAATATACGTTATTCCGTACAGAATTACAAATAACTAATTTTAAGATTTTTCTCTTTACCTGTTCTATAAGACCTTCCTTTATTCCGATTTTCAAGATTATAGGTCGACAGGAATTATCCTCTAGGTTTCAATGATCAGTAAGTAAGACTATGTTAGATTTAATGAAACATTGCTTATTGTATCTTAGACATGTATTTGTACAATATACGTTATTCCGTACAGAATTACAAATAACTAATTTTAAGATTTTTCTCTTTACCTGTTCTATAAGACCTTCCTTTATTCCGATTTTCAAGATTATAGGTCGACAGGAATTATCCTCTAGGTTTCAATGATCAATAAGTAAGACTACGTTAGATTTAAAGGAACATTGCTTATTGTATCTTTTGTAGCCATGTATTTATACAATATACGTTATTCCGTACAGAATTACAAATAACTAATTTTAAGATTTTTCTCTTTACCTGTTCTATAAGACCTTCATTTATTCCGATTTTCAAGATTATAAGTCGGCAGGAAGTACTCTCTAGGTTTCAATGATCAGTAAGTAAGACTATGTTTTATATAAAGAAATATTGCTTATTACATCTTTTGTAGCCCTGTATTTATACAATATATATTATTCTGTGCTGATTTTTAGATTTTTCTCCACGCCTATTCTATAAGACCTCCCTTTATTCCGATTTTCAATATTGAATGTGGACCGGAAGTACACTATAGATTTTGATGATCGTTCAATTAGTCTATGGTATAAATAAAGAATATTACCTATTATATATTTTATACGCGTATATTTTAACCAAATGTTTAATTGCACAAAAGATTAGAAATCAATGATGTTTAGATTTTTCTCTTTACCTGTTCTATAAGACCTCCCTTTATTCCGATCTTCAAGATTAAAAATTGACTGAAAATACAATATAGGTTTTGATGATCGTTCAATTATTCTATGGCATAAATAAAGAATATTACCTATTATATATTTTATATGGGTATATTTTAACCAAATATATAATTGCACAAAAGATTAGAAATCAATGATGTTTAGATTTTTCTCTTTACATGTTCTATAAGACCTCCTTTTATTCCGATTTTCAAGATTGAAAGTTGATTGAAAGTACAATATAGATTTTGATGATCGTTCAATTATTCTATGGTATAAACAAAGAATATTAACTATTATATCTTTTATATGGGTATATTTTAACCAAATATATGATTGCACGTAAGATTATAATTTGATGATTTTTAGTTTTTTCTCTTTGCCTGTTCTATGAGACTTCCCTTTATTCCGATTTTTAAGATTAAAGGTCGACCGGAAATACACTATAGGTCTTAATGCTCGTTCAATTAGTCTATGGTAGAAATAAAGATTGTTACCTATTATATCTTTTATACACGTATATTTTAACGAAATGTATAATTGTACAAAAGATAAGAAATTAATAATTTTTAGATTTTCCTCATTATCTGTTCTATAATACCTCCCTTTATTCCGATTTTCAAGATTGAATGTCGTCCGGAAGTACACTATAAGTTTTGATGATCGTTCAATTAGTCTATGGTATAAATAAAGAATATTACCTATTATATATTTTATACGCGTATATTTAAAGCAAATGTGTAATTCCACATAAGATTAGAAATCATTGATTTTTAGATTTTCCTTTTTGCTTGTACAATAAGACCAACCCTTGTTTCGATTTTCAAGATTGTAGGTCAGCAAGAATTACCCTATAGATTTTTATGATCAATAAGTAAGACTACGGTATCAATAAAGAAATTATACGCTTTAAAGGCAGAAATCCCATTATACGATATTAATTTCAATTTGATATCTCAAATCCTTCCTAAAAAAAGGTTTTGAAATAGACACCAATAGACAGAGAGCCAAGGGATCTTATAAGGGCCCTTTTTTGAGGGATAAAACTCTAACGAGTTTTCTATGTCCCCTCCCTCCCATCCCCCATTTTTACTTCTTTGTTACACCTTCCAACTGATCAAAACCGAATTCCACAGATTTAGTTACAAGAGATTATTTAGCATTTATATTTTCTTTCAAATGTCATCCTTTATTAAATAGCCTTTATTTCATTAGTACCTTGAGTATTACACTATTAGTATTATATATCCTTTATTTCATTATTGCCTTGAATATTACTCTATTAACTATGTGTAAATTATTTTTTAATATTTAGTTGTTATGTCTAGGATGTTTTTCTTTAAAAGACACATTTTAAATTTTGCTGCATTCATAAAAACTATTCAGAAGTTACGAGATAAAGAATGACAAAATTTAAACAAGCTTTGCAGATTTTATTAAATTTTAGTTTCTATATTATCTGATAGTTTCTTCATAAGATGGACGCCCTTATGTTATAGGAATAGCATTATCAAAACCCGCCTGTTCAAATAAGATATATTAATCATAAGCTGTAGTTTATTTCAGTACCTATTGTTGAATTTAGTGTCGTTTCAAGATTATTAAAACCAAAAACCGGCCACTTGAGTATATGATTGTTAATGCAAAGTAAGCGAAGTAATTTTAATCAAATATTTTAAGAAAAAAAGTAGGAAATTATACTTCTTTGTCATAATACAAGAATAACTTAACTTGGCACGCAAATAATTAATAAAAATGAAATAATAAAAGGACGGGGACGTGATTATAAATACGATTGGTAAAATTGAAATGAAAACAAATAATTGGATTAATTTATTCATACAGGACAGTAAAAAATTCGATCTTATTACTTAGAATTATAATAATTATCATTTAATAATTGAAATAAATGAATATGCTGATGAAATTAATTAATTTTAAACATTTAGTAAATGACAAAACAATAATTTATAATTCATAATGCAAATAAATGAATAACGATATTTAACCTCCCTTAGACAAATACGCCTGATATATATATATATTGAAAAAAAAATTAAAAAGTTTGCAAGTACAATTTCTATGACGAATATTCACAATAAATAATTTTTTTTTTATTATATTGACCTCAATTAAATTTCAGTTAATAAACAATATGGTTTAAAAAATACAGATATAACTTAGTTGTGTGTTTACAAACACCTCAATAACTACCATGAATATAATATCAGTCACTTCACCCATGTAAATATGTATTTAGTGAGTAATTTCTTCCTGTCGACTTTTTGTTGTATCGTGCGCGCGAGTCTTAAAATTTCACTCTCATCATTTTTTTCATAACACGCCTAGAGAAACATGAGTTCAAAAATTGTTTTAATATATATTTTATAGAATTGTTTCTGATTTTCTAAGTCTATAGTTGAAAAAACTAAAATGGTAATTTAAATCTGTGAAAATCGTATTCAAAATAAATAAAACGTCTCCACTTTATTTGTCTGGGGGAATACAATATTTTAAGTGTTTTTAATGTATTAACTGAGGTCTATGTGAATTATCTGCTGCAAATATATATCAAATGGATTTCCTTACACAGTTCTAACTATAGAAACCATAAGACTGCGACGGACGAACGGCTAATATGATGAAATTATAAGAAATCTTTACTTCAATAAAGATGATAAAAAATTAATGAAAACGATTAGTTTAATGGTAAACGAATAAACCTCCTCGGAACTAAATCAACAACATAAGCTTAACTAACGACCAACGCAATATTTGACAACAAAACACACAAGCACAATCGTTCACCCGCCGCGGTCAGTCCGGGCCGGGCCTAATAAAAAAAATGAAATTTTAATATCGTAAAAAGCGTGCGCACACGCTAAACACATGTGCTTCCAATTTAACAGCGTGTCCCGTTTCAGTGCCCGAATAATCCCCCATAAACCGGATGAAGTCATCGCGTGAAAATGTCAACTGCTGAGTTGAGAGGGGTTCCTTTCATATGACACATGGCGGCTTTGACCTGTCCAGTTCGGAAATTCCGAACGTCCGGATGCCTAGAATGGAGTTATTTAAAAGTTTTTTTCTCTTTCTCCCGCCCGACGGGCGAGCGCCGCCCGGCTTTGTAGAGAGAGAGTTTATTTATGACAGCGCGGAATGAATACGTCCACTTTATTTGTGACAGCTGACTTCGTGAATGTACTGCGCCGTACCGCCAACAATATATATTCTCATCTTCTATATTAATGTCCTGTACTCTAAACGTTATCCCCAAACGAAAATCTCTCATGTCGTACTTTTTTGTGTAGTGTACTTAATGAAAATAGGAATAAGCTGTTTATATTAATGTTGGAACGTGCGTTTAGTTTAATTGGTTATGTTGAGATGATACGATGGTCTTTATGTTGTCTGCTAGGACGCTTTCATCATAATCGTAGTTAATTTATTGCCCCAGTTATATTTTTACGACGTCGAGAAATAATTAAAATTGTTCTGTTCTTTGTGAATCAACAGATATAATTAATGTTAAATAATAGTTTTGCGAGTTCCTAAAGGTCGTTATTTAACTGTTAGCTTTTATGATAATTAATACTAGCCTTGGTATAATTATCATTTAATTAAGATTTGGCCTGAAATGCCTTTGTAACCTAGAAGTGTAATTGTAATGGTGTTTGTATTTAAAATTATATTTGTTCTAGGAAATTACTTTTTCTCTCTCTCTTGAAAAACTGAATTTTTGCCTGGATACCGTATTTTAGAAGAATCTGAAAATATTTTTAGTAATAATAAAATATTAACTGGTAATTGAATAAATAAATACCAGAGTTAAAGAAAATATATTGGCTTATAAAAATTATATAATCAAGAATTATTCTCTTTATATCATGACATGGCAATAATTTATCGATTGCATTTGATACTGAAAATATTGAACAAGATTTTTTATAGGTTCTATCTTATGTAATGATAAAAAGAACTTATTTTATAATTTTTTTCAATATAGTAAAATATTGGTTTTAATTGAATTTGACAAGGTCTTTATTCACATTAAAACATAAACTAAACAGACAAATTTTGATTACAACCTTTAACTAGAAATTGAAATATTATATAATCTATATGACTATATTTACATCAACTTGGATGGTGACCAATACTCATTCATTATGAAAACTTTTCAAAGTGAAAATTTGTATTTATATGAAAGTTATGATAGGAAACCACAAAGTAACAACTTAACAAGTGAGTACAGGGGCAGATATCAATACATATATATATATATATATATATATATATATATATATATATATATATATATATATATATATATTGTATTATTACATAAATAGAGTTGGTAGTTACCTTATTTTTATTTATTAACATACATAATTACCTAAATATACTAACTACTAACTCCATCAATTATGATAGGTAAAAGATGAAGCAACCATCCTGAATTAAAAATTAGTTGAAAATATTAGTTTTATTATAGTTTATAATTACTTTACACAGACAACATTTTTAAAACAATACTTTCAAAAATAAAAAAACTTTTGGAATAAAAGACTTTTGTTCAGTAAATTTATAAAATTTTAAATTGTTAATATTTTATTTCCTTATGAAAATTTTTTAGACTATATTCTTTCAGGCTTCTGCTTTTACAAATTTAATTATTTGAATGTTGACATTTATCATTTGCAGTAGACGTTAAAAAAGTTTGCCAATAAAAACATTTCAATTTTTAATTTCGTTTGTAAATTTTAATTAAAAGTGTTATTTAAACTTGCGAACAGCATTTATTATTTCTATACAATGAAGAAAACGACCGATACAAAACATATACATTACCTTCATTTATTTTAACCCGATAATACAAAATAATTATATTATTAATTCGTTCACGTTTCGCGGTTGAGTTTTTAATGATAAAGTTTTTAATGACAATTAATTACAATTCACTCGCTGTATTAAACACTTTCCTTGTTCCAAAACCATCGTTACCATTATCGCAGACAACACTTATATAAATATATATATATGCTTTGATCGTGGTTGCGTATTGCAAATTAAATATTTAAAATTACAGACCATATTTTATAAGTTAATTTTATCTCAAAGGAAAAAAATCAAGTCTTTATGAATAGTACTGCAGTTTCTCAAATGACAAGAAACATTTATAAAAAATTATGTAATTCCATCCTCATTGTATTTTATTAATATTTAATATAAAATGTTCTACGTAAATTATGGCAATAAGCAAGTAGTTCTACATGTTACCATCATTTTATTGTAAAGCTTAATTTTATTACCTTCAAACTATCTTTGACTCTTATAAGTTATTATTGACTACATAAGAATGGTAAGGCTTAATTATTCCTTCTTTCTATGGACTACAGCAAGATAAAAACTCAGTGGAAATTATTGGTACAATTTGAACATTGAATACCTCCTTTTATGTGAATAATATTTGTTATTCACTAATGCCAAAAGGTATTGAAAATTTTAAACTATTGGCTACATGAAAAATACATACAATGTTCAAATTGTACAAATAATTTCCATAGAATTTTACATTGTTTTAGTTCAAAGAAAGAAGGAATAAGAAAACTTTACTATTCTTATGTAGCCAACAGTAACTTATATCAGTCAATGATATTTTGAAGCAAGTAAAATTAAGCTCTAAAATTGTATTGGATAACAGGATTGGGAGTTTCGGCAGAGAAAACGACCCTGGTAAGTTATAAAGTTCGATAGTTATGAAGATTCAAAATGTACATCTATAAAATAAAATAGGTATCCACTACGTATCTGTCAAATACTTAAGTTGGTAGTAATGGTATTTATACGCGAAAATATCTGTATTATTTGCAAAGGAAAGTATGTCTATCTTATACCCGTTCAACGAACTATGCTAAGTTGATAGTAATTCCGTAGTAAAAATTGCGAAAGGTGGAATTAATTCGATATATTTTAAATAATAAAATAACAAATACTTTAAACGCGATTAGTGAAAAACAGTTACATTATTTTCTGTTACGGACAAAGAGAGAGAAAGAGAGGAAAAGTTTTAAAAAGAAATATTTTGTACGAAGTTGAAAGCTGGTGTGTAAATTAAAATATGCGAAAATGGACGAAGATATCGGGCGATACAAGGCGATACAAGGATACAAGGCGTACTGTCTTTGACGGCTCGGCGTAATGCAGGGACCCGGGTTCGATTCCCGGATGCTCATCAAGCGGGGCTGGACTGATCTTCTGGTTGGCGGTAATGTATATATATATATATATATATATATATATATATATATATATATATATATGTACATATATGTGTGTGTGTGTGTGTGTGTGTATTATATACATTAAAGTACGTAAATAAATAAATAAAACCACTTTATTTTTAAAGACTGATCCAATGTATGAGGAGTGACATTGAATTTTATTTTTAAAAATCTTGCAGCATTTATATAAGATCTCTCTATAAAGTGTCGGCCTGCAATATTTGTTTCTGATAATTCTATAATGGTAGAAGCTGTGAGACTGTCAGAGACGAGAGAGAGAGACTTTACGATGAATTTGTAATGAACTTAAATGAAAATAGTGTGTACTGCCGGAATGCATTCTCCGTAAATAAACTGTGAACGTTCAGGCAAGCAAATTATATATGGATACATGTGAAGGATATACTGAATATATTTTAACTTTATTATACTTAAACAATTTGAGAGTAATTAAACACTCAAAGAACAATAATTTATTACAATGTAACCATTTCTTAGTATTTACTGGTGAAGATGACGTATACACATTCTGGACGTATACACATTCATTTGACGATATAATATTAAAGGGGACAAAAAATCGATCGCAGTCTACATGATGTAAGGTTGCTACCATCATCTTAATTTAAAAAATATGCTATACAAATTCTGAACAAAAATATATTGAAACAATATGACTAGAACTAAACCGAGTGAGCTTTGAAAAAAAATGCATTTCGAGTATAACGCGCATATAAGAAATCTATGGTATAATTAAAATAAAAAATAAGCGTTTAAAACCAAAGGACTCATTAAGACGAGCCTGAATTTGTTTCTCTTGAATTTATTACTCATTAGTTACTCCTGAATTTATTACTCATAAAAACTCCCACGACCTCTTCTCCATTATTAAACTTTCCTGACTACAATATGAAATTAAACAACTTATCGATACAATTCAATAGAATCTAAAGAAGAGTTTACTGTCTGTCACTGAGAAGTTTCCATAACTACCTCCCTCCCTCATTCTACAATCTGAAAAAAAGGACTCATTAAAGCAAGTAAAACGAATATGGGCTGCACTCGACGGGTTCACTTTTAGATATTGAGAAGTTCCTTTGACCACCTCCGTCCTCCGTTTCAAGTTCTCCCTTTTATAATTTTTAAATAAAGGACTCGTTAAAACGACAAAAAAAAACGAGTATGGGCTACACTCTATGGGTTTACTGTTAGCCATTGAGGAGTTCCTATGTTCACTTATCCTCGATAAAAACCTCCCTCCTTCATTATCAGATTCTCCCCTCTAACGTCTGCATAATAAAGATCTCATTAAAGCAAGTAAAACGAATATGGACTACACTCGATAAATTCACGTTTAGCCATTGAAAAGTTCCTTTGATAATTTTCCTACTCCAACTCAAATCGCCCCATTTAAATTTGTAAAGACAGAACTCTAAGTAAAACGAGTATGGGCTACACCCTATGGATTAACTGTTATGCATTGAAAAAATTCTATGACCAACTCCATCCTTCATCTTCAAATCTTCCCGTTTATAATTTGTAAACAAAGGACTCAATAAAACAAGTGAATCGAGTATAGGTTACACCCCATTTTATTTATAATTAGCCATTGAGGTGTTCCTATGACCTCCTCCCTTCTCCATCTAAAATCCTCCCATTTACAATCTATAAACAAAGCATTCATTAAAAAAAGTAGTATAGACTACACTCGACGGATTTACTGTTAGTCATTAAGAAGAAACAACTTATTGATACAATTCAATAGAACCTAAAAAATGGTTTACTGTCTGTCACTAAAAAGTTTCCATAACTACCTCCTTCATCATATCACTCTACACTCTGAAAAAGAAAATGGACTCATTAAAGCAAGTAAAACGAATATGGGCTGCACTCGACGGGTTCACTTTTAGATATTGAGAAGTTCCTATGATCACCTCCCTCCTCCATCATCGTATCAGCTCGATTTGTTTAAATACATAGTTATATATACGTATAACTAATAAAAATATTGAGCATAGTTGGTATGTTAACATTTTGAAATATACTTTAATATTCTATAAGTTTCTATAAGATAAGAATATTCTATAAGTTTATACATGGGAATTTCTTGAGCTGACGAAAGCGAAAGTCGTTTCCAATAGAGCGATCATAAGCAAAACGTTAGTTTAAAATAAGTCTTTACGTATTGATATTTCGCTATCTTTCAACACCAGTTGTATTTGAATTTTAAAACACTAAGAAACCTTTTTCGTTTTTAAATTTAATTTTTTTTTCTTATTATTATTATCAACATAAGGCCTTACATTACTATTCTTCCAAATATAATTAAAATGATTTTTACAACTGAGAAATCAATATGATACCTTGAGCAACGGTATTTCCCTACAAATTTAATCTCCAATTAGACAATATTATAAAGTTTAATAAAATATCATAAAATGAATGGGGTAATTTTAATTAAAATTTCATTTATATAATTCGTGATAAGTGGAAACACGAGTTTCTAAAACTATTTATAAATAAAACGGTTGATAATTTATAAGGTTATTTTTCTTTTAATCATTATCCAATTAATAATATTGTGAAATTAGTAATAAAAATATTGAAGGTATGATAATCTAAGTTGGAAATGTAGATAGTTGCTGGCTTTTATGTTTTCTTCCGCATGAGTATTGAGAAAATGTGGAGAGTTTCTCTTGAAAGAAACTTACTTGAAAATGTACTGACTAGCCAACAGAGAAATTTATTTACATAATGATGTATTAATTTTCAAAATAAGCGTCCATTAATATGATGCTCAAAAATAATAGTTTTATCATTAAAACGCTTATTGTAAGTAACCTGTTAACGATAGATATATGTTATCGCGAATGTTTGTTGTAGTTTTTGGTAATGCATTTAGTTTTTGGTATGCAGCCACATTTATCAATGTTTTTGCGAACTGATTTAATCCTGAGTAATTATATGTCGGTTCTATCTTTTATTTTTCGATACATATTATAAATTTTGTAGAAATACGTTGGTCTGCATATGTGAAAGAAAGACAAAGAAATAAATAGATAATATTTCATTTCTGTTAAATTGGTAGGGATTCAAAGCACGCCACACTTCATTGTAATGAGGTGTCTACGGGTACTTTCCTAAACTCTTAATGTATCAATACGAATAAAAAAATAAAGTTTTGTATATCGAAAGAAAAAGGAATCCTTATAAAATCACAATAATACCACGTAATATATCACAACAATTATTTATTATTTCTTGGGAAATTCTCGTTGTTTTGAAACAATGTTTCTTTACCTTGTCACCTTTCACTTTGCCATCATTCAATATACATTATTCATGTTAAACGTGTGCACATAAAAAAACTATCGCAAGTATTATTTCTATGATTTAGTTCAATACTTGAGTAATTCAGTTATTCAGTCCTGTTTTCCATCATTCACTTTACTTAACGTATCCGTTCGTTAACGCACGAAAATGAGGCTTTACTTAACATTTGCTTTAAAAAATCGGCTTATTGTATCTCACTGACTTTGTCTTAACCTTTATAGGTCGTTAAAGTAAAGCTATTTTTCGTTGCCTTAAGGGAATAAAAATAGCATCACATAATTTTACAAGCAGAAAAAAGGTCATCGACGATGGCAGTTCTGAAAAAGACGGAAATATTTCGCCCACGTTATCCATTCTGTACTATATCGATGGATGGCAGGAGACTCGTTTTATAGGTTATTTTGTTTTGTTCCGTATCAAGTAATGTTTATTCGTGTCTGACACAGTAATCATTTTTTCGGAAACCACTTGTAGTAAAAACTTAAAATTATATAATAAGACATATTAACCCGTATATATTTCAATAGTCGCCCCGCATATAAATTAAAAAATCAAAAATATTAATTTGGAAAGTTTATGAGACCGAATGAAGTACTCGACATTTTTTTTATTCCGTATGCCATGCAATGTGGGTTATCGTTTGATAGAGCGTGTGTAAAAAAATTTTTTTCATAATTTGAAAATATCATGTCTTGAAGGAATACTGAAAAATATGCAAAAAATAAAGCGCTTAGGCCTTATTGCAGAAAATAGTCAATGTAATTGGTGAAAATATATGGATTTTTAAGATATAAAGCGAGGGTTGTACGAAAACTGTAGCAACGATTCTAGATGTCATAATTGTTTTAATATGCACTATGTTTTTACGCATGTGAAAGTATAGTAGGAAATTTATTTACGTATTTCTATATTCATTGACTATTTTCTCAGAACCAATTCGACGAGGAAACTTGAAATTTGGCACATTAATACAACTTATTAAGGCATATATTTTGCAGGAGAATTCTAAAAATATTTATTTAAAAAGTAAAGAGTAAATTAAGATTTTCTTTTCTTAGTTTCGTTTTATATAATGTGAAGTATCCCTTGCTTGTTACAAAGAAAAAAAATATTTTTTCATAAATTTAAATTACTAATTAATTATTTGTTTCATAATTTTAAATTACATGTTTAAAAAGAAGTTACTAGCTGACCGCGCGCATCCAGTTGAGAAATGTGGATGCATGTTTAGATATATTCCGAGCTTAGTTGGTTTAGTATTAAATTATGGCTGAGTAATATTTTTATTACTACAATTCACCCATTGCCTCATGTACAATTCATGTGTCATGTTGAAAGCTTTGTCCACACTTTCCGTTTTAATTAATTTACAGCTAATTAATTTAAAGCTATGGGGAAAAATTTCAGAGAAACGCAGCTTTACGCCCATTTCGAATCGTAAATAATATTTTCTTTTTGGAAGATAATTTTAAAGATTCTATCGAATTTAAATTAACTGATGAATTCTAGACAGATACAAATTCTATATGTTGATAGCACCTACTGTCGTCATACAGAATTGAAATATGTCTCCGAGCATTGACACACGCAAGACAACAAGAGAATCGGCATACACATATAGGTAAATATTATCTCTATTTCAGTTCCATATATTGACTTTTTATTAAGGTTGTGTTTAAAGTAAATATAACTAACGAATAAATAAATATGTTCGTTGAGACGCGGTCGAGTTATTCGAGACGTAGGAGTGAAAAATAGCGCGTGGGTGTATCGTGTGCCGAGTGCTCGGCTACGTGTTATTGTTAAGGTTTGTTCACTCTATGTCGATATATCAGTGTTTAAAGTATAGTGGGATTTAATGCTTCTGTACATATCAACGCATTGTGGTAGTAAGTGAAGAAAACCTTATTAATAGATTTCTTTCTGAAGAAATCCCTTGCTTGATTGATAGTTTTGCGCCAAATAAAATAATGTAAAATAAGATGTAAACAAATGCTATTTCAGTTATAGGAATAATTAAAATTTATAAATAGAACTCATAATTCTAGTAGGATTTATATATAGCAGCAATTAATGTGCAAAAATAAAATGCGACAAGTTGGCACATTGAAATTTACACCAATCTAACACTCAAAAATACGTTCACACACACACACGCGCACGCACGCACGCTCGCAAGTATGCACGCACGCGCACTCACAGGCCCGCGTGCACACACGCACGCGCACATAAACGCACGCACGCACATTGGCACACCTACATGAACACACAACCGCGCCGGCGCGCACATGCACACACACGACCGCACGCGCACACATGCATACACACACATGCACGCGCACGCAAACGCACACATACACGCAATGACACGCACACACACGTACGCTCACACAAGCGCGCACACGCATACGCGCACGCATATATATATATATATATATATATGTATGTATGTATGCATGTGTGTATATATATATATATATATATATATATAACCGACTTGCGACAATGAATCTCGATGAAGTTGGGAAAAAAGCTAACGTTTAATTATTATAATTACTTTTGTATACCCTGCTTATATCATTAGAGGTACATGTAAACAATATTCACAGGCGCGCACACCTATACGCACAGACTCATGCCTATATATAACCGACTTTCGACAATGAATCTCGATGAAGTTGAAAAAAAGCAAACGTTTAATTAATATAATTACTTTCATTTGTCCTGCTTAATTCATTAGAGATATATAAAAACAATATTTGCCTGTATTTTCTACTAAAAACTCTATAACAAAGTCCGCAAAAGTACATGTGCATACAATGGATATAACCCATTACAAATATTTAACTATCTAAAAAACAAACATTTTCATCTCGATTTTCTAGTGCTTATTGTTCGAAACTGTCTTAATCGTTACCAAATTATACATTATAGTAATCTTCTGAACTTGGAACTTTCAAACTTACACTGTCCTCTTGTGTCCTAGTCTTCTCATAAATGGCTTAAAAGTTTTGACATTGTTTTAAGTAAGCAAATTTACACGCATTGCTTTTCACCCTTTCACACGCGATACATCATTGCTTAAAAAATCTTTGATTGTTCGTGCAAATTCGAGATAAGTAATTCAATTTCTACAAAAATATGAAACATATGGTCTTTTATAAATTTCATAAAATTACTTTTTCAAGTTGAATGAAAAGTAATTCAAAAATTAAGTCACGAAATTCCTATTTTAAATGTACAAAAATACAGAGTTATCAAATTCCAATTCAATTACAATTCAATGGATGAACTAGCTACGATAAAATATTTGAACGAATGAAGATAAGATAAGAATAATAAAATTAACGAGAGGTGTTTTGGGTCACCCGGTTGGGACAAAGTTCCCTTTCGCCATACGTTATGTATTAAATTTATATTATATACAGGAATAAAAATATCTCAGCATAATAAAACATTCGCTAAATCATTTACTAAATATTAAAAATTTATAAATTGCAAAAAATTTTCGGAAGTTTCATTTATTTTCATTATTACTTTAATATTTATTAAATGTCTAAAATTGATAAATTACGATTCTGTTTCAGTAAATTTAACAATTAATTATATTCATTGAAATTTATTAAATATTTGAATTTGAAATAAAATAAATAACTTTTAATTTTTTTGTTTTTTGTTTTTGTTATATTAACTAAATTTAATTCAAAAATAATTTTAAATTTGATTTATTAAGAATATTAGAATAACTAACCTTAAAGAAATATGAATAATGAAATTTTGATTTTTAAGATAATTAAATTTAAATTTAAAATTAACTTCAAATTTGTTTGAAAAACATAAAATTTTTAGAATAATAAAATTATTGTTAGAACTAATCCTAATTTAATTTATTTCTGAAATAATTAAAATAAAAACAATTAACTATAAACTTAAAATTAACTTTTCATTTAATTTGATTGATTTATTAAAAAAATAAAAATGATAAAATAAGAAAAGCGTTAATTGGTAGAATAATAAAATTAATTTTAAATTTAATTAAGTTTTCAAATAGTTATAATAAAAATATTTTAATTCTAAATTATTTAAATTTTAATATTTAATAGAATTAAATTTAAAATAAATTTTAACATGAAATTTTATTATCCTAAAAGTTTATATTTTTTATTTCATCAAACAATCTAAATAAAGTTTAATTAAAAATAACAATGAATGACCGTGCTGACAATTTATTGTAATTTATTCATTAAAAATGTAATAAATCATATTTACAGCTTTTGAGTAAAAATATTAATAAAAATTAACTTGAAGATTATAATCACGTCTATCATAGTTATGTTAATACTGGAACAGTATTGTAAGGGCATAACAATTGTTTGCTCCCTAAATTAAATAATTATTTCCTTACCCCTGGGAAAGACAGACCAGGCCATTTATTGATGTAATAAAAAATAATAATTTATATTTGTAAATAGGGTAATAAAAATGCTATATACACTTATAAATTCCTTTTGAACCAAAGTGTAAAAATAACACTTATAGTTCGAATTCTACTCATATTGAACATACTTTGATTTCCGATATCATTTACATTTAAAATTTTAAGAATATAATAAATATTATAAACCAAATTTAAATTGCAACACCTCAATTTTCTTTCATTTCCATATCTTTATTCATAATAAATTGTCAAGTGTGGCAGATAATGATCAATCTCGAATATATAAGATTAAATCAGTAAGAATGTTATAAAGTTCTAAGGTCAATCACCGAACGATAGATATAGGACGATATGAATATTGATATTACCAGGTTATAGAATTACTTTATTTAAAATTCATTCAATTATGTATTACGACCTAAAATTACATTCCCAATATGCCGTTGTGTCGTAAATATTATTTCTTCAAATATTTGCTATTTTTATTTAAAGTTGACTGCTCCATACTTTCATAATATTCCACTTTGTATCACATTGAATTAATTGAAACGTGTTTATTGATATATTTTCTTCATTCACCTTCAATAAACTGATATACTTTTCAATCTTATTATTTTCACATGAAAAGCATTGTTTACTCCCACGCATAATCCAACTTATCAATTTGTAATTATAGCGGCGATGCCTATGTCCCTTGACATTTGTTTCTTTTAACTTATATTTAAACACTATCGCAGTTAGAAGACACGCAATCGAAATGAAATGGCTTGAAAATTAAAATAACAAAACATTTTATCGAATGGAGGACACTAAAAAGGCTCCCTTTCGTAAAGTTCCGTTTGAGCGAGTTGATAATTATTTATCAACTACGTCTATTAGAATCAATAAGAAAGTGTAAACTTTGATGGAAATTAATTTTGATCATTAAAGACAGATTGTTTTATGTATATTTTCAGTAAAACTATCGAAAGTATTATTAAACTATATTTGTTTATTTATTACAGGTTAGTTATATAACTTAAAATTAAATTTCCATGGCAAACAATAAATTCAGAAAGAGAATGTTTTGGCTCAGTTAACGAAATAATTCTGTAAGTTTATCGTTAATTTATTACAGTTCATTTATTTGTTATTATAGTTTATTTATTTATGTTTCTGCTCTTTAGTTTTGTCTGATTAATATTTTAATTTAATATCAACAAAAATCTCAGGCACATACTTTTTTAACCGTACCTTTATTGTACATGTATAGGTGTTTATTACACACATACATGTGTGTGTGACACACACATGTGTATGGCTGTGTGCATGTGTGTATATATGTATAATGTAATCTTTCCTGCCGTTTATGTGTGATTGAAGTAAGGATAAGCCACGGATAATTTTTGCCTATATATTACTCCACTACACTAAGAATTTGATTGTCATTCAAAGTGGCTTTGCTTACAGAGTTTTCACAATATTACATATGGGTCACGTATAAATAGCAAAAAAACAAAAAAAATGTTATATTAATAAATTATTGTATCGTTTTTGCTATATAATATTGCAAAATTTAGTTAAATAAATAAATTAGAAATTTCTTAGTGAGTGATCCCCGTCCAATCATTTACAAATATTAATTAATTAAAGTGTGAACATTTTCATAAATAATAATAATTATTTTTCATAGCAGAGAAAAAAAAACAATTTTTCGTAAATGATATGAAATACCATATTAAAAATGATTTCTCGTTATTACACCTACAATGATCTAATTAAATTGTTTCTAAAGTTTTAATTTCATGCCTTTTGGAAGAATGGAGTTAGTCCACTTCAGGCACCACAAGCTCGAATAAAAATTTATAAATTAAAAAAAAAATTATTTCTGCTATAAACATGTTTTCAAACGACATGTCATCATGTACATTAGAAAATTTCTTTTGCCATCGCTTTTGCATCTATTAAATATCCACATAATATTTTTGCCAAATTCGAATTCGGCTCTGATTTTATTTATTTAAATTTTATGTACTTATACTATATATATATTAATTTTGCGCACTTATAGTTTAAACGATAACAAACAAACCGATGGACAGCAAAGGAAGAGTAAAAGTCTCTATTCATATTTTAAATTTTTTTTTAATAATTAAATATGAAAATGGAAACAGTACTTCTTCTAAATTTGTCAGTTTTAGTAAAAAGTCATGGAAATAAAAACAAATAGTGAAAAAATTATAAAGAAATAAAAAAAAAAAGCGGATTACGAGTTTTTCAATTTAATTGCAATCGTGGAATGAATATATTTTCTTGTATCATTTGGTCTCGTAGAAAATAAGGACCATTACTATAATATAAATGACATAAATCAATTTTACCGTCCTTTCATAAACATTAAGTTTAAATCTTAATAACTCTGTCAATTGTCAACACTTTCTAAGTTTGTTTCAACTTCTCCTCGTCTTGCACCTTGAAGTTTTAATTTATAGAAAAAATTATCAAAGAGCCTATTTGAATTAACATGTAAATTAAGCGTTTTTAATTAAAATGACTTTGCCATTATTTACTTCAATTTCCAGTCAAAATATTAAAAGAAAAACCAAAATGATTTACGAAATTCAAACAAAATAAAGAATCAAATACTAGACGAAGCAGATAGTCTTTTGTGAATGCTTGAGTTCAACATATACTATTTTAACGGTTCTCTCTAAACGAAATCGCAATTGAATTTATAGTTAAGAAATTTATGTGGTCGTAGAATATTTATAAAAAGTGGTATTATATTAAGAAGGTAATTTTTTTAAACTGCAGCTTAAGGATATAAGTCGCTAAGAGTGAAAATCTTAATTCGTCATAAAGGGAGCTAATGTTAGAAAATTATAAGTTCTTTAATATAGAATATAGAATCCATTTTATTATGAAAAAATAGATTCTATATTACCAGTTTTGGTGTAATTTAAATGACATATACTGAAAGAGAAGCAAGAACGTAGATATTCAAAGATAAATATATATAATTATGCAAAGAGAAGCATATACTATTAGATACTCAAAGAGAAGCATATAACCAAAGAGAAGTAAGAACGTAGATTTTTTAAAATTACAACTTAAGGATACAAGTAGCTAAGAGTGAAAATCTAAATTAGTCATAAAGCGAGCTAATGTTGGAAAATGAAAACGAAAGCAAACATTAAGCAAATTGAGCCAACGATCAATAATATCACAGTTTCTAAGGCAAAATATGAAAAAATTTTATGTGAAAAAAAGAGCAACTCGTCCTTATGCAATTAGTATTACAAAGGACTAATCAAGACATTTTATTATTTTATTAATCAAGACATATTGAATGTGCATCATGAAAAATGTATGTTGGCCGAAAGCATGTTTGTTTGGAAAACTATAACTATTGTTCTTACTTTAAATTGACTTTTTACTAGTTAGCAAAATTTTCAAGTTGCATTCAGTAACGTTTATCAATGTTAGCAATTTTTCCGTATTTTTCCTTGATATTTCATAAGTATTCTATGTTGCCAATTTTAGCATGTAACACTTTAAAGAACCGTTTAAAAATGTATGTATTAATATAAAACGTATTATACATTATTACAAAAAGGAAGTAAAAGGAACACAAAAAGTCTAATGATAACGATGCAGCATAGTCACAAAAGGCTAACAGGTAATGACAAGGGTAGCTGGAAGCTCTGCACGCAGCCCAAAGCTCTGTGTGAGGAACATTGCCAAACAAGTGAGCCAACTTTGAGAACAGAAAATTACATCTACCTCCATCTGTCGTAGTAATGTCTCTTTGTGTCCCCGTTTCCGTTGTAGTAACGTCTCTTTTCATAATTAACCGATACCTTTGAGTACAATGGTGATGACAGCTTGACGTGTAAGTGTGAGGTTATATAACTATGGGTTAATTGTTAATTTAAATTAACCACGGGCTAGTTTGAGTTTTACTTAAAAACAGTTTTATATCGTACCTATTTTGAAGCGAAATTACTTTATTAGCCATAATTCATCACTATTGTGAACTTTCTAGTGTAATAAATATTTAATAATCGCTCAAATTATTCTCTTGGGAGGACATATCATCGTGAAAATCTCAAAAACTATGACATCTATAATCATAGTTATAGTTTTCTTATTGGCTTAAAGTAAACTTCCAAAAACTCTGTTTTGTAATTATTTTAGATTGAGTAATTTTGTACATGGGGGGAGAGAAAACTCTGTTTTAAAATGATTTTAGATTGAGTAATTTCGTATATGGGGTGGAGAAGACTCTGTTTTATAACTATTTTAGATTGAGTAATTTCGGCTATGAGGGGGGGGGAAGAACATAATTTTTTGCATACTTTTCAGTATATCTCTTAAGATATACTGCCTTAAGTTACAACAAAATATATTAAATTTTCTCGACTCTACTCCATACTATCGAAAGTCTGACGAAAAAAATTTAAACTCTTCCCGCAATAATTACTGCTCGATCACATTTAATAATTTTATAAAAACTAATAATATTTGCAAAAATATAACTTTTAATCATACCAACATTTTATTATAATCGTTAATTTGCACAAAAACGTACATTATTACGTATTTAGATGAAATTCTTTACTAGGAGAAAATAATCTTGGACGGTAAATCGCAGTCGACAAAATTTCGAATATTTTGTTATTCTTCTGAAGGTCCCATTTATTGACAATAACGTTGCATGTAATAAAAGCCACAGCAAGAAAGATGCCTTAACGTAAATTTTACTATTAGTTGCGTTGTTGGCAGTTTGAAATCCGTGTGTAATTTTTGTGTTTTGATTATTTTAATAAAAATACTTGATCGTAAGAGAAGTCTATTTTAATTGTAAAAGATGAAATCGTTATTAGAGAATTACCCATCAGTATGAACTAGCCGTTGAATAGACTAAAACGTAGTGATAAAGCAAACAATTCAATTTATGCATAATACGCGTCAAGCGCTTCCATCTGACACAATTTGAAAAAAACAAATTATTCACGTAATAAACGTGTAACACGTGTTTTGTTTCTTTTTTTCGATTACCAACTTTAATTTCACGTAGACAATTTTGTAAAATAAAATTTAAAAAGACTTAAATTTCTAAATACACTTATGACTCAATGGGATAATTAAAACATGCAAATATATTCAAAATTATTACTAAAATGTTATTTAAACATAATTTAAAAAAATTACAGCAAAGTTTGGAAAACTGAGTGGCGTAAATATTTTATATTACTAAATTTTTGAATGTGTATTTTGAGATAATCCTTTTAAATATTCCAAACATACATTAGTTTTTGGAACGAATTTTAGAAAAAGCTTAAATCTCCCTGGGGCCGGGTTGGCTCACGATTTCCAAATATCCTCGCATCTCTTTACATTTCATGTTTAACCCGGTATTAAAATAAAAAAATGAAGTCTGACATTTCAAGAGCATTTACGCAATGGACCCAAGCAATGAACCAATATATGCGAGGTTTTATATTTGCTCAATTAACCTCTACAATATGAATTAGCGGTTTGTTATAAAGACTCTGTAAAATATCTGGTTGTACCTGATCTTTGCATAAGACTAATTGATATCAATCATAATTTTCTTGCCGATATGCCTTTTCGGCAAGAAATTGCCTTGCCGAATAATATATATAATTTCCTTGCCGAAAACTTAATCATCATCACAGTGCATCTATCCGCTGCCAGACACAGATCTTTCTGACGGTGCACCACCACAGTTTGTGCGCCGCTTACCGCATTAAACCATATTACGTTGACGTTATTAGTTCCTAGTCGAGATTCGGCATCTACACTCGAAAACTCTTCCGCTGCATCGGTTATTGGTTCGTCAGCAAAATCTACCCATTCGCTTCAGTATGCTGAACGACATTCAGTTTATGGACCAGGCCGACTATATACATATATATATATATATATATATATATATATATATATATGTTATTTTCCATATTCCTCTGTCCATCCGTTATATAGCATAATTTATAGTGTCATAGCTTTTTTGTTATAAGATTGATTGTAATGACATATATATGATGTTCTAGTTAATTAGGTACTTATACTGAAACATAGAAAAAAAGACATTTTTAATTTTTTTTAAATTCCCACATCCTTTGAATTTGGGGATGATTTTTTTTCTCACAAACCTTGTGGAGTGGAATTTCACTGAATTGATTTTTTAAATAGAAAATGTATGATAATATCTTTTATTTAGTTTCTTCTTCATAATATCTCTAAGATTAAATATTATAAACCTAATTCATTATATATGATATTATTGTGTATTTAAAACTTAAAATTTTTCATCAATTTATTTCCAATCTAAACTCTCAAGTACAGTCAAATGATTAAGTGTCCAAAAAATATTCCTTCGATATTTGCACAAGAAACTAACTCCGTATTATATTTCTACTATATTTTTGTTATTAGCCCGTATTTTTAAAGCTGCAAACAGCTGAATATCAAATTATTACCTTTTAATTGTTGGTATTAGAACACATTTTGTGATTTTCTAACACTCAATAAAATAATGTTGCCAACAAGTAAAAAGAATATGCTCTCATATGGATAATGAATGTTTTGCGCATATAAGTAGATTCTAATGAAAGCGAATTTTTTTAAGACATCGTCTTGCAACACTTAATATTTGATTGGAAATTTTAATAATGAAAATTAAAAAAATGAATTTTATCAACTGAATCCCTAAACCGATTTGTATAAAATAAATATATCTTATATGTATGATTTAGACGCATTTATGGAAGAATTAATAAATATATGGGAAAAATACAAACACAAAATTGATTTTATGGAACACAGAATCAACGTGACATTTATAGACTTAAAGAGTACATAATTTGCACTATCTACATAACCTATATTAGTTAATAACATTATTTTATAATAAGACTAATTATCATCCTAAATTACAGCCACGATTTTCATCTATAACAGCAAATTTCCTTCCACACAATGTCGGCAAAGGCTCTCTTTGATGCGTAATCTTTGATGAATATCGGCTGAGTAAAGAAATGTAATGCCGGTGACAATGTTATATAAATTGTATAAGTTTGAATTAAGACAAATAATGAAATAACTAAATGCACACACGCACACACACACAGATACACACACGCACGTATGCATGCACCACTCTTACACGAAAGGACGCACACACACACACACACATACACGCACGCACGCGCACACACATACACACACACATACACACACACACATATATGTACCAAAATTCTTCAAGAATTACAAAAATTGGGAAATGCGCAAAAATACTTAATATCGTAAAACACATGGAATTAATCCGAAGAAACTCTAATAAACCCTTGAAACCAAATGAAAGTCAGAGACGAATGAAAGTTAGAGCTTACGACGTACTATAGAAAATACCAGAAATGACCAGCAATATCCTGATAATACAAAGAGACAATAGAGAAAATGTTCATAGAAAATTGATTCCGCCTCCGTCTCTTAAGTAATGAGCTAAACCATTATATCTGGATTATATCCGAATTAGGTTATAAACCTTGTGGTCTTAAATCACATAGAACTGTTTCACATTATTATCACAATATTACTGGCCATTTTTAAGGTTTCCTACCGCAAAAGAAATAAAAAGGTACCACTATAAAGTCACTCGCGTATCCGCCTGTCTCTCACAGCTTTTTTTTTCTCAAAAAATGAGAGATGATAAAACATATTTCGCGTAATGATAGATAGTATTAACATGAATATATTTCATTAGTTGACACTTAGAAATATTTATATGGAAAATTTAAAAGAAACGACATGTAATGTTTCTAAACCTATTTAATCTAGTATTTTGTTTAAGATATTTCTAGAGATATAGATATATTGTTGGAAATGTTCACAAGAACTTTGTCCCACCTCCATCCTTGAAATTAATGAACCCAAAATTATCTACAAACAACATTAGCAGAAGTGTATTAATAAGTAATATTCAGTAAGTTAATACATAGCCAAAAATTAAATTAATATTTGCAAATAGCTTAGAAACTCGTACTCTAAAATATGCGTTAGCATTACGGAATCCTAATAGCGGACTTAAGAGATGTTGAAGAAGATTTTTATACAATTAATTAATTAAAACATTAACTTTTTCTCCTTTACATATTCATTATGGTTTTGTTGGATAATTTGCAACACATTTTTTTAATTCATTATTTAATATATGGGTTTTCTTGTGGGTTTTATTACATTCATTATTTTCGTACTGACGTTATTACATAATAGTTAGAGTTTCTTAAATTTCAGTTATATAATATATATAGTTAGAGTTTCTTAAAATTTATTATATATTTTTATTATATGTCACTTTTTCCTTTAGCCACTTCATTACCTTTTTTCGTATGTTATTTATACATTATGAGATATTGTTTTGTTCGTCAGTGCATGTTAATCGTAGCACAGCCGATATTTCTCAAAGGCTTTCGCGGCCAGCAGGAGATTGGTCAATACTGACTGAAACGAATGGCATCATTTTATTGACAAAGACAGTGATTATGATTTATACGATTATAAAGATCATAAAATAAAGTGATGTGAACAGTGTAAAATTGTATATATGTTTTTGCTCATGTAACGCGATGTGAATGTATAAGATATTATAAATCTTGTATTATTTTTAACGTCTCAGTAGTTGTCAAGTAGCTATTATAAAAATCCTCATAAATATGTACCAAAAATAAATGTAGGTCGCCTATTTTTTTACTGTACGTGACCAATTATTTATTTTAAAAATATTTAGAAAATTACTTTTCATTTTTTTTCTGAATACTTAGGATAAATATCCTCCTTTGCTTTTATTAATTCTTTCACGAATATGTCTTAGTTTTATATAGACAACTTTTACAGTTAAACGTTGAACTATTGTATCTTATAAAAAATTATCTTTGTGTTGAAGAGCTGATACTGGCCAGGTTCTTCCAGTTGACTTCCCCCTTCTTATCTCACTATGGTATTTCGAAATTACAGCTGTGCCAAAATTGGGTGTCTAGCACACACAGTCACGTATCAGCGGTCGGTTCTAAAAAACAATGCTCCACTCCACCTCCGCCACCTACAACATCTCAATAGAGAAATGAACAAGATAAGTCAGAGCCCTGAGATATCCATTAATAAGGATCTGGCTACATATAGGATGTTGAAGTGTCATAACTCTCTAGCACTTTTGGTGCACGAACTATGTCTGAATTGAAACCTGAATAAAGTCTGGTTCGAGGAAATGTCATCCCAAGCCGAAACTTGTTTAGATAAACCCGACCCCCATTTTCCCCCCGATGTGAAGAGTCCCTGTATGTTTGGTGTATGCTCAACCGCTTAAGAGCCGGAATTAGCCATTGCGCATCTTTACGGGAAAAGTGGGGCTGGAGCAATACTGAGACATGTGATTGAGGATGCCTTAATCAGACAGTACAACATATTATTCTGGATTGCCTTCTAAAAGATACAAAGGGCAAGCAGATGACTTCAGAACTGTAACGAGTGAAACCGTGAAATACTTATGAAACTTTAAGCAGTGTATTTTGTGTGTACCATTCGAAAAATAAATAAAAAAAGACCTGTTCCATTTATGTTAATAAATTGATACTCCATATTAAAATGATCACTCTAATTTCACAAAAGATCGAGCAGTGGGAATGTACTCACGATATTTACAAAGTACCTATTAACGAAATAAATATTCTAAAAAGCTTAAATAATATTTATCGAAGTATTATGGCATGTCTATATTTTTTTGTCGCGCTATTAAAGGTGAAGGAAAAGATGTGATCTAAATTTCAATTAGATTTTTCTACAAAACAAAGCGAGAGAAACGGTTTTATGGTTCCGATATCTTTTAATTAATATCTAATTTTCTATAGTTCTTTATTGACACAATATATCCCGTATATAATATGATTCGAACGACATCCGTATGTTTATTTTTTTGGGATCCTCTATCGGACTTTTATAAATAATTTTTTCGAAAGAAAAATATGTTTATCTCTGGATTAAATTTTCCAGTACAAAATTTAAATTACTCCTATTCTTACTAATCAGACCGATCACTTTGTAACTTCATTCAAACGAGACCATTTTGACTTCAGTTTCACTTCATTCTAAGTTATATATATATATATATATATATATATATATATATATATACATATATAAATTACATATATCAAAAAATATTATACATATAAATCTGTAGTATTCAGGGTTTCAGGGATAAAGCAAAATTTTACATCACCAATCGTTAAAATTAACGACACGTGTTATACATTGACAGGACATTCATTTCATTAATAAATGCGTATCAAATTAATCCAGCAAGTAAAAATTGTAAATATATTTGTCAATATTTCGTTATTAACCTCTTAAACGTATTTAAGTGTATTGAATATATTGCACGGTCTCAATTCTTTAACCTATTTGTGAAACAATTTTTGTGCTTAGAGCCTTGTATATTTAAATTTCATATAAGTTTTGGCAATTAAAGTATTTTCAGTCAGGGTGAAGTGGTAAGTTCAGTTACGTGTCCTTTTCGTACTGATATTATCTTACAATTTTCACGTTAGAGACTTTGATTCACCTGCTTAGGATTATCTTAACGATGCTCCTTTCTACTATCAAATTCTGGGGTATATTTTGGAGAATATTCGGTATGATTAGGCAATAAATAAGCAGATCCTTTTCTGCTTTGCACCGTTTCTTCTTAGTAGAATTCTTCTCCAGTAGTATTCTTCTACTTCTGTTACATTTTTTATTAATTTTGTGCCATTTTAAATTATAGAGCAATTATAATAACCTATGTATATTCTTCCACGAAGTATGGGTTATCCAACATAGTTCCCCAAAGTGTGGGTTATACAAAAATTTTTTTCAAATCAGACGTATTTTTAGAGATTAGTGCGATATAACAAATTAATAAACTTTTCCACTTTATGTATTAGTATAGATAGACTGGTCTTTTTTCGTGTTAAGATAGATACAATTGTCTTTTGCTTATTGGCCACCAAGTATACACAAACTGATTCGATGTTACTAAACTTTTCAAAATGACTAAACTTATATCTATTTCGACGTATGATATGACTTAGTATTTTACTATTTTTTTACAGCATGTTCTTTAAAATTACTTAGCTCGTCCCCAGAATTCTGATCAATTTTACTAAGGCAAATTAACATTTGTTACTGCATTATATTTCAATCTTTCTTTAACGATTTCATTTTCATCTTTCTCACCACCGACCAGCTCGAAATCAGAATAATACAATAACGTCAAACACCACCACCGTACCTAGAGCCGACCGTCTTCATGACAGTTTCTGTTGTCTCGGTCACGCACCTAACACTTCCTCGGACGCATGCGACGCAGCCTCAGAGACACTTCGGTAGAACGCATCGCGCGTGCATAGGCGCGCGGGTGAACGACACGCGACCGCGATGCATCGCGCACGCGCCGCTCGCGCCGCTCGCCCGCCGCCACGCGCCCGCCAGTTGCCTGCAGCCGCCCTCGAGCGTCGCCCGCGCCGCCCGCGCCCGCCCGCATTCGCTCCGACAAACTTTAACTTTTTACCGAGATCGCATCTCGTATACTTAACTCGTTAACTGGACCATCTCGTTTTCATTCGAATAATAAATTGAATATATGCGCTGATTTAAAAACATTAAAATAATAACTTTAATATCTAAAAGTATTGTTTAAGTTTAACTTAAGGATCTGTGCCGCTGAGATGAATAATATATAATGCGTCTATTTGGATTAACTTAAAAAAATGTTCGTAAACACATAAGTACGTAAGTATTGCTAGGAAAGGTAGTTAGATATAATATTTATATATTTTGGTTACTTTCGTTTATTTTGATATAAGTTTAGTTAAAATGCCATAAATAATAATTTGTTTGACACTTTTAGCTAAACGCTTGTTCTAAATCGGTTTTCCTTAGTGTATATACAATAAGGTAAAAATGAGTATAAGTAGTAACTTTTACGGACAGATCATAAACTGGCTAGTAAAGTTTGAGTTTGAATTAAGTATCTGTGTCACAGGGATGAATAATACAGCGGGTCCCACGCGACAGAGCTTTACCTCCGTAGCCGGCTTAGATATATACTTTAATACTTTAGTCGTGTTCGCCGTTCGCCGTGTCTTAGTTATGAACAGAATATAAAATACGTTCCTAAACTTATACATTTAATTTCTCCATTAATATTTTCAGAATCAGCACAAAAAACTAATATTAATTTTGTACAGCGAATCCTTTTTTCCACATTAAATATATTGTTGCCGCACGCACAAAATTCAACATATTTATTTAAAACAAAATGTTTATATATTTAAAACCAGTTTAAATTTGACATTGATTTCTTTTTTAATTATACAAATAATCTTGATAAAAACATATATTTTTAATAATTGATATATTCCGTGAAAATATTATTTCTTAATTTTGCTTCTTGGTAATGCGCTGTTTATTTTTTAATCGTTGTCAGTTTAAGTACAGAAAGTATTTATTATAAAACGTCATTTAAAATTGTTTTATTATTAACTGCTGTAATTGAAGTGAATGGCAACATTACGTTACATACAGCAATAATATTGGTTATTAAAACAAATATTGACAAGAAGAATAAATCAATCTTTGTAGTATTAAATGAGAGAAACTTTTTAATAAACATATAAGAAAATATTTTTTTATTTTATATTTCAACTAAACAAAATTGAATATTGTCAAACGTTATTTTATATACAGCAAATTTTGTAATAAAACGCATATTTCATGCAAATAGTTACTTTGATATTCATTATATAATTCATTAGTTACTTCCGATATTGAAATCTGATATTAAAATATTCTAATTCGAATTCAATCAACAAATTAAACCATAATCAAATCACAAGGAACAATCGCTAAGAATATCGGTAAAAATATACGATAACTGCTGAATTTCAAATGAAATTGAAACGTTCGCTTATGTCCTCCTTTTTTAAAACGCGCAAAAGACGGAATAGAATATCGTGCTGTACTTTTAAGCAATATTGCTTAAGTGTACCTTTCGTGTAATACAATTTAAGCAAAATGTTGTAATATTAAAATATTCAGCTGAATTTTCAAACATGGAGATAGAGATATTTCAGTAAACATGTATTTATTATCACGTTCATAGGTCATATAAATATAAATGATGATCGTATACAGTTACATAACATATATAGTCGACTCGTTTCGAGAAGACGATTTCTTGAATCGTAATGTAGTCTCCACGTAATAAACTAATGGTATAAAATAATGTTATTATTTGAATGAAAATGTGTTTATGTGCACAAATAGTCATGTAGATAAATGTATATACATGTATACATATGTGTTTTTGTGTATATATATATATATATATACATATGTATATATATATATAAATATACATATATATATATATACATATTTATATATATATATATATATATATATATATATATATATATATATATACTTTATGCAAATAATTGTGTTAGAGAAGACGATATATAGTTTTTGGTTTTAATATTTTAATGCAAGTTGGTGATATATCTAATGGAGACCCTACTTTCAAGAACACGTCCCATTCAAGTAGGTTCTAGCATTGGGGGAATTTGAATCGCTGAACGTGTATACAAGTTACTGCAATGGGTTTATACACTGCTAGATAATGTGTACATTTCCCATATATTCGATTTTTACCGATCACTTTGGCGATTAAAGCTTGTTTTTAATTTAAAATTCGTTGGAAATATTTAAAATATGTGCTTATATATATATATATATATATATATATATATATATATATATATATATATATATATAACTTAATCTCGTTTTTGCTTTAATCGTATACATTTCAAAGGGTGTCGGTGATTCGACGTTATGGGAAAAAGGGACGAAGCCTCCGGCCGCTCAGGTCGTGTTGTTGTCTTCGGACCCTCGCCCTTTAGTCTCGGATTCGTCTATTTTAATAAAAGGATTAGCAGGAGTGGTTTGTTTGGTCAAATATCTATTAAATTATATGCCCGTTAGAAAGCGCCGTGTGCGGCACTGGAGGCGTATTGAAAGAAACTAATGCAGGTTTGGGCTGATCTGCGAATCGCCCCCGGTCATAGAGGGATTAAATTATATAGACGCCCTTAATGCGTTACTTAATTTCTCCAATTATTTAATTTCAATATAGGGTTTCATTGAACAATTTAAAAAAAAATACGTGATATTTATTTTACGAAATGACAAATTATGTTATTTTGAATTTTTATGTTTGGTATGTGACAATATCTAATACAAGTTTCGAAAAAGATTTAACATGTATTTTCTTTCAATTCCTCTGTTTAACCGATCTGCTATCGACTGCAATGTTTTATTGTAAATGCAAATAAAATATTAAACAATTCCAGGATACACTTAACAAACGAGGATTAGGCATTTGAAAAATTTGGCATTTTTATATGATATATAGAGAATATCATCAACTATTAACTTTGCAGAGAAAAGTTGGTTAAAATATTTTATCATTCCTGACATTTGCATGTTCATAACAATACGAAGATGTTAATGTCAAGAATGATAGAATGAGAATAACGATTTGTAGGTATAATTAGGAAGATAAACCACAAAAAAAATGTTATGCTTTGAAATCCAATGACATGCGATTGGTCTATTAAAAAAGAAGACATCAATATTAAAAAGTTAGTTTTCCAAATCGTGTTTCAACGATAATCCGTAGGACAGTACTAATGGTAATAAATTTATAGTTCACTTTTTAATGTATGTTAAATAATCTTAAGTTTAACCTTATTGTTTCTCCCATTAACTTAATACAAATAATATTATAATGTACATCTTCTTATAAAATTTTATTAAAATGATTTGTTTACATGAGCTGTAAAGCTGCCGCATAATATTTCTTGTTCCGATATCAGTTCTACTGCGAAGGAGTGGAAATGATCCTATTAAAGGAAATAAAGTAAGAAAGGGCAAAGGATATATAATTTTATGTAGCCGTATTAACTTGCTCAACGGAATGGGCATCGATATATTAAAATTAAATGAAATAAAATGTATGTACGGTTTCGTGTCATTAAAAAGGTATTTATCGTTTATAAACGCGGAAATTCTTTGCATAATCGTCGATACATTTAAGTATTCGGTATATTTTAAACCAAACTTGATTATATATAAAAGAATTCATAAATATAAATAGAAATGGAACCATGAGGTTTCCGTACAGTTTTAGGCAGGTAGTGTACCTTCTATGAAATCTATATTTATCGTTAAAGTTTCTTGATAAACTAGACATAAAATTAAAGTAACACCATTTTTTAATAATTTTAATTGACAGTTTCGACGACGTAGAAAAGACATGTTTTTCGCGTATAATTTTAGCAACTTTTCTGAAATTATTTTCCATAAAATAGTTGCTTAATTTTATAATTTGCCAAATTCTAAGATTCACGAAATACTTGTAATTCTCCTTTTAAATCGACACTTAAATAAAGATGAAAATGGTTTTTGTTTAAAACTTATAAAATTGTAAAATACTTTTAGGTTCTTTATCTTTTCCTAATATGGGAGTAAATTACCTTCATCATAATACGAAATTTTACGTTTCTTGTTCAAAGATTTTCTGATAAAAATGGCTATAACACACCGTTATGTGGGCGTATGAGCGAACCGACAAGACTTTGGACATATAACTCTAAAACCGAAATTAGAAAAGATGTGCGTTCCTTTACCTCAATTAATTAATGAAAGGCCCGTCTACGCACTATATAGTAATTCATTCGATCTCAGTGTTCGGGTTCATAATTACAACCTAACAAAATATAAAAAACGCGTAACGAAGTGGATGTTACGAAAAAATTATCTCAGTATTTATTATGACCTTTAACTCTTATAATTGCTTGTAAGAGACGCAGCATACTTTCCATCAATTTGTCTAGAGTACTTTAATCTAAATTGTTCCAAGCTTGCTTTAAATTTTGTAAGAATTCAGATTTATTAGTTCAGTTAGACGTTGATATATTTTTATTGGATTAATAATGCCTAGGGTTTGCGGTAGCCCTTCTAAATTCGTAAGTAGCTCAATTTAAAAAAAAAGGTCTCATCGGTTTTCTTTCGAGTATTTTTAAATTTGCTGTTTTTGCGGGAATCTTCAATGATTTCCAATTTCGGTATTTAGTCTTCTAAAATTTAAATATGAGAAATTACCTTATATGATATTATTTATTGCAATAAAAAAGGGCTGGTATGGTTTTCATTTCCAATTATTCCTAAAAACGTGAAATCAAAACAATTACAGAAATTTGAATATTATGATATAAACATAAGTATAAACAGAAATTGATTGAGAATTCAACTATAATGCTAATTTTGTCATTTGAGATCAATTCTAAGGGTATTTAAAGTACATTGCTAATCATTAAAGTGCAGCTTTGTTTCATATCAAAAATACGGATATCGCTAGTTGTGCGTTTTCCGTTTTTGATTACTAACTTCTATTTTTCTCCAAGAGTACAATAAGTAAATACTAGAACTAACATTGCAAATAAGATTATTTTCAGGAGCTTCCTTTTAGAGTAGGTTGACGCAATGAGTAACTTATAAAAATAAAAGAAAATGAGTTATATGTTTTAAATAATAAATTCACAACCACTTCGGAACCGCATATTTTTCACACTTTCCCAAACTAATTGATTGAAAAGCATACTGTTGTATGATGCAAAAAGAGAGCTGAAAGACGACGAACGTTTTATAGAAGTATTACTATACTACGGTATTCACAGCCTTTCGTTACCGAAACCATCACAAAATCTCGGTGAAATAACGATTCGATACAGGTAGATAGATTAAACCGTCAATTTTGAAATAAACTAAAAATATTTATATTAAAACAAAGTTTACGAAAACTCAAAGTTTCGAAATTTCCGTTTTTCATTTATATTTTTAAATTTTCTTCTTTATTTTTACATTTATAAATACAATTTTCCAAACGCAACAAATTAAAGGGGCCTCCCCCTTTAATGGCGTGAAAAATGTGTAAAAGTTTTCATTGTTGTTTTATTACATAAATAAAACTTTTTAATCGAGTAACATTTTTACAATATGAACAATTAATCTTTTGGGTACTAATCCTTACATTCCAAAAACTTTCGATGTCTTGAAATCGTGATTTTGTTATACATCGCCTTCATTCAGTACCGTATTCAATTTTCTATTTTTTTACTTTTTTTGCTTTTTACAGTAACTTGTAACTTGTAATTTATGTATTTAATTAAAATTAAAAGTATACTAACTTTTCTATGATCGATTATATGAGCGTGCTGACGTCTTGTTTATTGAATGTTTTTTGGGTTACCGTTTCAATAAGGTTAACTATATTCTGTTGTCAAAATATGAAATAGGCAAACTTTTTCAAGAATGCAAATTCCATTTAAGTTGCTGAGGTCCAGAAGAAAAATTTGCATAATATCAATATGTTAAAATGGAGCATACGTTAAAAAGTATCCAATGATACTTCGTCACGGTTGAGAGTCATGGTCACTTTTACCACGAATTTACCAACTGACATTGGTTTTTTCGCAGTTTCTATTTTCCAAATAGACCAAATTTTCTTTCATTACTCTAAATAACATTTCTCCAAAATTATGAGAAATATCTAATATATATTTTTTTCAACTATCGTCCCCTTACTTTTATTTTTATTTTTAATGAATGATTCGTTTTAAATTTTTATCATTGTTTAAGTAAACATAAAATGTAAGTTGTTTGTCCTATTTTTGAAATTAAATATAACAGGGTATTTGACTATATTTTTTATTACTAAAATAGAATAAACATTAACATTAAAAACGGTTAAAATAAGTATATCGTACCTAGAACTTTTCATTACAAAGTTATAACGACTTAAAAACTGACAAACTAAGATTCGCCCAAAAACGCCCCCATGCAAAACACAACCGGATTATCACGTCACTGGCCTGTATTTAGCATTCATTAGAAGGGAGTTTATTATATATCTTTAGTATCTCATTAAATATTGCTTTTATATTATATATTACATATCACAAATTTTTCTTTTTTTTGTGCGGAAACAAAATTAATAATAACTTTTTCTATTTAATGAAAAAAAAATTGACCCTTTTCCCTATTTAGAAGTTTCGATTAGTTGTATATTATATGCGTTATTTTTTTCATCCCCAGGTTTTCTTAAACCTACTATACATTTTAAAATATTTCACAAAGAATATCGACATCAGTCAAATAGCCTATTATAAATGAATTTATTGAAAAAAATCGAACTTCAATCGTTTAGGTGTCCATTCAAATGTAATCTGATGGAAAATGACGTCTGCTGATTGAGAGTGACTTGTTTAAATTCAAGTAGTATTTTAAAGAAATAAGTATAACTGATTTATGTACGCAAAAGCCTTTGGCGCTAATAGCAAATGTTTTTGTTTTGTGCAAATAAAGCGGGGTAACGCATATTTGGTCAGTGTCACGTGACATTGTGGTTATTGTCACGAATCGGTTAAAACCTAATCTGTTAAATTTGAGCATAAATTTAGATGTGTTGCGTTATTATTAATATGCTAAAATGGAGCTTAGGTTAAAAAGTTATTAAATTATTTATTTACAATATTTTCTACTTACATAGTCTTTATCAATAAATTTACTGATCCACAATTAAATGAAGCTACGTGATGTAGTATTATTCTTACTTAATTTCTTTACCACGACCTAGGTTTCGTTGTATTACAACATCTTCAGGTGAGATATTAGCAAAGATCTTTGCTAATACAATGAAACCTAGGTCGTGGTAAAGAAATGAAAGAAAGTAGGAATAATACTACATCACGTAGTTTCATTTAATTGTGAATAATGAATTTCTACAAAATTAACCCCAAATATATTCAAAATTTACTGATATTTACATGTATATTTTTCTCTTTTAATTCACAATTCGTTTCATATATTTTCTATAACATTTAAAATTTTCATTAATTGTTTTTTCTTTAATGGCTTTAAATTTTATGTTAATAAATTGAACATATCCCAAATTTCCTTTGGGAATTTTTTAATCAATTTTTTCATTGAACATTTTCACTACCTTCCTTCAGTTCTAACAATTTTTCCGTGTTTTTCACCTTTTGTTATTTGATTCGTGTATTAGAACAAAATTTTCAGAAGGTTTATGGTAGTAGAATAAGTTTAATATTGAGAAACTAATGTTCAATCTTAATATATAAAATAGTATCTAAAAAGTATGGTTTATGAAGATGAGAAAAATATGTGGATAAAATTTTACCGTATACAATTTTTTTTAATATTAAATTGTTTCTAATATGTTATGTTGTAATATATTATATTTTATGTTATAATATATTATGTTGTAATATATTTTACGTTGTAATATATTATATACAAAATAAACAGCCATCGGAACATGCAATTTTAACACTACCCGAAAATGTTCACATACTTTGGAGTTGTAATTAAGAATGTGCTATTGAGACAAAACGCGTGAAAATAATCGCGTGTTTTACTTAGCACATTTTAGTTTTTTTAAATTATATTTTTTTTAATTACAGGCTTGTATCAGTGACAAATCAAAAGTACGCCAAGCTATATTCAAATGCTTATGGCAATCTAGGTTTTATTCCCATAGTTTACTGGTTATTAATATATGCTTCATTACTCACACTGATCTTCTATAATTTCTTGGGAATTTTGTCACGGTTACTACTTGCCAATCCTTAGCGGTAAGTAGTAACCGTGACTATTTACTTTTCAGTTGATATAAGTTAAACATTAAAAATGTTAAAACTATAACACATTATATTATTAAATACATAAAACCATTAGAAACATCTTTGAGCGTAATTACAAGTTAGCGACGCCTAATTTTGAAATTACATTTATGGTAATGTCAATTTATTACTTTACCGAAACCTTATTTCACAAACGGTGCGTCTACAAATCATTTGTTAATAAAAACTGTGATTAAAATAATTAAAATAAAATCAGAATTATTAATTGTTTAAAATACATTAAAATGAACTTTGTAAAATAATCAAAAAAGGAAACAGGGTGATTACACTACACCTAATGATTACAAAAACTTTTTATCAAAATTGCTTAATTTGATAAAAGTATCAGTGCATAATAGAAAATAGTGAAAACCAAAACTAAAAATAAATGAGAGGACTTTCCGAATCCGTATATCCGTTCCATTCTGCGGGGAAAACTTTATATATTTTATATAATCACATATATACATCAGTGATTTTAAAATGGGGTATAAGGATTAAATCGCATTTAAATAAGCATCGTTCAAAAACTCTTTTATTTCCCTTTCCTTTTACCTGTTCGTTCACCAAAACTTCCGGAACAGAGATTAGGATAAATGGTGACAACATTTTATGAATAAAATAAATAAAATAAAACCAAAATAATTAATTGAAGGCCCTAAATAAAACGGTAGAATTATTTTATCTGCGGAATGAAGGTATTTATGCGAAAGTGGTTTAGGAGAACATAATAAAACTAATGGTACGTAAAAATATCATTTTTGTCATTCTAATTTATTATTAGTATTTGTTTCAATACGCATAAAATAAAAACTACTGACTCAATTCAGAAAGTACCTTATTAAGGAAGACTGTAGTGGATTAAAGCAACGTGCAGATTTAATTTTATAATATTTTCAGAAATTCATTTTTATTATATTAGTATACCATTAACAAAGAAATTATGCCAAGTTACTAGATGCGTAGTGATTACACAAAAGTATAATATATCTGTGTATAACAAAAGGGTCTTTCTAGTGGTGAAGGATGGAATAGTACGGGAGAGGTAGAGGCTCAAATAATCGATCTGAATGCAATTATATTAATTACATTCTTAATAATATTCACAAAGAAATGTTATATACCCATCTCTCCGCTTGTGAAAATGTTAACGATGTAACATTTTTTTCACCGACAGACGATTTGGCTAATATAAATTGACTTATTATATAATTGGAATCCTTTGCCAAAAATATTATAACCGCATTCAAGTTCAATCAAATTCAATCAAATTCGGGCTTTTCTTTATATTTGATTAAGAAAATTTATTTTAATAAGGTGATTAAAAAAATTTGTTTTAATTGTTAAAACATATTTGTCTCATTTTCCCAAGACATTGTTTAAAAATAAAACTAGTTATGCCTTCTTAGCTTCTATCATATACCCTTCAGGGAGTCAAAATGAAGTATTTCAATAAAGTGATTTCTGAGTGAACTATCTCTCAAAAATATTTTTTTATACTTGTACATATTTTAAACTACAATACATTATATTTTTTATTCGGCTTTTTTAAAATTTTATTTCAGCATAAGTCTCTAACTTGTTTATGATAGGTGTCCTTTAAGGTATTGAAGGCTTTCGGGAGAAATATATTTCGATAGATATAAGAATAATCATTTGGAACAAAATTACATTTCTAAAGAAATTTCGATACTAACTCATTTAGACAACAATAACAAGAATTCTCTTTATAATATTTAATTAGCATAAACTTACTATGAAATGAGGTCTTCTTAACTAAATCCTAATATCTAAATTAAAAACGAAAAATAATTTTTAAAACTTGTTAAAAATCACAATTTTTTTTGTCAAAATATGTTAAATTTGTTAAAGTTTTTGAAATTTATCATGTTATGCATTTATATATTCATAAAAAATTAACCGTTCCCTCTCTTAACCCCTTCCTTGTAAGCATATGTCTGGCCTATAGGATTTGAAAGCCTAAAATAATATATGGAAGCAATTTTAACTTAGTGAAATTAATGCTAAAATTTCCAATAAAAGTTAGGAAGACGAAAAATTGATTAAATTAACTTGATTCTTCATCCTTTTATGTGTCAGAGTAATTTTTTACAGAGGTGGTTCATAAAAAGAGCTGATTGTAATCCAAGCAAGCTAGTAAAAAGGCTTCATTTTAATATCCGTTAAGCGGAAAGTTAAAAAAAATACAATTAATTTATACAATAACATTACTCAAAATTATAGTTTAATATCATTTTCAAATAACCATCAAGGATATTGTTCCGGCCTATATAACGTGAAAAATAGAAGGAAAATTTTTAAATAATTTATAATACATATAACGGTCTTCAAGTCAGAAAATAATTAGGGAAAAAAGTAAGAAAAACGGAAAATAGATATATAACATTTATGACGAAAACTCTTATCGCGCCAATTTTAATTTTAACTTAAATATGTATTAAAATAAAGCTGTCCAAAAATATAGAGTTCTGATGCATGATTAGGTTAACTTGAATTTTTGACAGTAATTTATAAAAATTATATCCAAAGTAATTTACTGAGTTAGCGCTGTCTGAAATTTTATGATAAATTTGCTTCCTTAACGATCATTTTATAACTAAATATCTTAGAGAGAATAAGAAAAATTAAAAAAAAGTTTCTATCTAACATTGAATTCTCTACAACTCCAACAGAAAGAATAAGTGGACAATTTTCATAAAACCTACCCCATTAGACGTGTCAACTTAATAAACTGCTTAGTACGTATATCTAAACCACATCGTGAAAAAAAAACACTCAGCCTATCGACGTCAAAAAGAAATAATTTTATTAGAAAATTTTTGAAATATTGAACCCAAAAGCGTCATTACTGTTTCAATTTGGATATTGTTCTATTTTTATCCTATGGCTCCTTCTACGTAATCATGGAATAAGCATATGTTTTATGACATTCCATATTCTAAAATAACCACGAATAGCTTGTAACGCACTATTATAAATACATTTGATCGCTCTATTGATTTTGACTTATCCATGGCGAAGGGTGATTGAGGTTTTTATCCTAATACATAAAGTGATATCTTCGCCATGTTTACGTATATTTTAGTGTTTATTTTGTCATTGATTTGAACAACCATATCGATTATTGAAAAAAACTACCAAGTTCCTGGCACCAGACAATACTAAAGTTGTAATCTCCAAGTTTGTATTTCTCCAAGACACTGCGAAAAACAAAGTTATTACTGTGGTCGGCATCGAAATTATCCCATGTCTCAAAAACTGCACAATAACTCTAATTCAAATCAATTTTATTTGAAAGTTTATTTTAAGTTTTATTAACTAACTTTTTCTTAGAATTTTAAATACATCAGTCGAAAAGTTGGAGAAGGACACACACCTTTTAAGACTTTAGAAGTGCATATCTCACTAACTACTGACACAAATAAAAAAAGGTATTTTAGTACATATATAATTTTTAAAACCTGTCTAACGATACCTAACACGCCTATGTGCACTGGATTTTTTCATTCCTCAGTTACACAAATCCATTGTATAATGGTTCCTAAAAGACACCTACTATCCAAATGTCATCTACGTAGTGCCAATAGTATCCGAGTAAAATGGCTGTCACAGACAAACATATGGACAGGACGAAATCATAAAATTTCTACTTTTACTCTTTGGCTACTGAGCCCTAAGAACGAAAAGAACAGAATAGCAAATAATGTATTTTCGGCGGCATAATGAAAAGTCAAACGTCTCGAGTTAGATATTAAATGAAAGTAATATTTTCCTTAAAGTGTTATTCTTTTACAAAAATTCAAGTAAAATCACAAAAATCTTTATGTAAGGATCATGGTGAATAGTACCTCAAATACCGCGTTCAAACATTTTCTTCGATTATATTTCCTATTTTTGGTATGCAGTACTGTTCTTTTGTTATATTACGTATAATTTAAGGAATAAAGGTTTTTATGAATTTCTACAAAATTAATGCCAAATATATTCAATATTTGAAAAAAGCTAAATGTATCATCGATCGTGTAATCACGAGCAGAATTATTTATATTGATAAGTTGATACGAAATATTTCTAGCACGAGTTTTATTCTCACTTAGCTTCTTCTCCTTAGAGTTCCACTTTCGATGGAGATTGGACAATGTCATGGCTATCCTAATTTTTTGAAATAGCTGATCTAAAGAATGGTGTAGTACTACAGCCAAGCCATCCGGGCAGATTCATTCATCAGGAGTGCCGTTGTCGACCCGCTACACATTTACCTTGGCTTTTGAAATTTAGAATTTTTACTGCATAGTTATCTGGATTTGCCCACAGGTAAACTAACCATCTGAGCCAGTTGAAGTGGATAAATTTGTTTTTTTCTTTTGGAGTTCTGTAAAATCTCTAAATCTTTAAATTTTGTTTACGACTCCGTTGTCAATTATCATGCACAGTCCAAAAAATACTCTTACAATTTGCCTTTCACTTGTATCTAGTGAATTTTGTGTAGCTTTGGTTAAGGTCCATGTTGCACTACCGTATAAGAAAACTGGTTTATTTATTCTAAATTTTGGTTTATAGCTGATGAGATGAGAGCTTACATAGCTGTCTCCTCTTTCCATATAACAAAAATTTTCCTTGAACCTAAGCTAAGTACTAACCGGTAACAAAATGGTGTTCGTAATATCGACCAGATATGTCAAGTACTTATTTATTAAGGTTATTATGACAGATCTTATAAGAAAAAATCTGTATAAACTGCAATTTAGACAGCCTCCGACATCTTTATGTTACAAGAATTTTTTAATTCATTTGAATTCTACTTAAGAAGCGTTTATCAACTATATGCACCAAACATGACCTGAAATCCATGAAGTCTTGGTTAATATTAGAAATATTTTGTTCTTCAATACTGGAATTACTTTCAGGAATAAAATTTTGGGCAAGCTGTCTTTGGATAATAAGCTGATGTATTTTGTGTTTTTTCCGTTTTTCATAATATGCTTAAAGAAAGTAAGCTTTCCGTGCTTAATAGTTTTCATAACCTACATATCTTTCTCAAACGTCTGTAGTACATACATAAAAATTGAAAAATTTATAACACACACATATATATTATACACATGTGTGAATAATTCAATAAAATGAATAATGAACTCGTATCGAGTCTGAACAAATCGATTGCTTTTCGTAAAAAAATTAAATGAAAAAAACAAAATCATTATTCTTATCGTTTACTCAGACGCAGTTCCATTTAAAAATTATTTTGATAATTTACGTAAGATTCAAACAATCGAGCTGCAAAAAGATTGTTTCTGAATAAATTCTTTCAACAATCGTTATTTATTATATACCTCATAATCATTCCAACTACCATCTTATACAGATCCTTAAAAACAAGTTTAAATAAATGATAGAATGTTATCGAAATATCCGCTTGAATAAATATGAAAGAAAAGTATACTCATTATATAGAGAAATTCGTCTTTTTTATAATCAATTCAGAATAATAGTCCTAACTTCAATTAAATGCACAAGGCGTTATACCCGTCCTTAGTTCCTTACAGCCATACTATTCCTTCTTAATTGACGCGACAGCCAAGGATGGACCCTGGCCTTCTCAAGGAGTTTATTTCAATTGTTCTCCACTTCAAATATTCCCAGCCATTGCCTTCACTAAGTTTGTCTTAGGGCGACCAATGAATCTGAGCTTTTATACGAAGGCAGATCGTCTTCATACGAACCCGATAGCTTTTTCAAGAGTTTTCAATCTACCTCATTTATATTTCAAAGTTTTATAAATTTTACAATAATCTGGTCCCTTTATGCTCAGCACGGTCACTGATTGGTTGCTCTTTACTATGTGTGTGAACACATTTATGAGACTATCTGCTGAAAATCGTTATATGTAATTGCTACAACTTGAAGCAATATAAATCTTGCTAATATATATGACTTGAGTGTATAGAGTAATTTAATTGGTACAGTTATTTACCTAAAATAGTAACATTATCCGTGAAGAAAAACTCTTAATCTAATGATTAAATATATCTTTATATAGTTATGTTTCCGTATCTAAAAGTGACACTAATATCGTCGACATGCGTAATCCGATCATTGTTTAGAATATTAATCGTATGATGTTGTTAAAAATAAAACTATGACCGAATATTTTAGAGAATTTAGAACCTTTTTAAATAGCACACGCTAAATTAAAAAAAAAAATTAAAATGAAAAAAATTTATTTTTATGAAATTAGAATACAAATTTCGCGATATAATGTCAAATTTTGTTTCAGTCTATTATTGAAAACCCTTTCATTTTATTGAAAATTCCTTCTCGGTATCATCTTATGGTCCGATTTTTTTCTTTTCACGTACAGTCACGTTATCCGTAAACAATAAATTCCATCTCCTTTTCAATAGTTCGTATCGTTTATCTTTTCATGATTTTAGTGTAAATAATTTTCATTTATTTATGAGTGTTTTATTAGTATTTAAATAGAGTTTAGTGAAAAAAAACTGCTGAATAAAATTGAATACTAGTTTATAGTGATATTTCTAATGTGATATTTTCATCATCTTTAATAGAAAAGAAATATACTTTCCAAACCTTGAATGTCGTATTATTATCGTGTTTCACGTAAATATTATGCCGAAGCATCGATTTATTTTGAATGGCCTTTCAAAGAATTTACCCGCAAAACCTTAATAAAGACATACTCTTACAAATTTTTAGAATAGTTTCCACGCTAAGCTAATTATAAAAATCAGAATATCCACAATAAGAAATTTGCATTGAAAATCAATCAGTTTTAAACATGTTATTTAAGATCACCACACACACAACGATAGCATCTGAAGCAATTGCCATCTTTCTAATTCTTTCAAACAACAATAGAAGATTTTCACATTACCAACTATTCGTAACCATACATCGACAATTAGGCAGCTAATATCTTACTTTCAACGTGTGACATGACATTACAATCAATGGGGTAGTAATTAAAACAATTTTAAGTTAAAATTATGGTGCTTAAAATATTTCCTAATTTTCGAAAATTAGAATCCGGATGCAATATTAGAGCCGAAAGATGCTATACATCGTTGTAAAGCTTATCATTTCGCAAACGAAGCTTAAAATTTTAAAATGATAAATGGAGCCTCACTTTCAACCTGTCGAATGACACTCCAATCAATGGGGTGCGCGAGAAAAATTATTCGCCCATACTTTGCCTGCGTGGGGAGGTATATCCATTGAATCGTATCTACCATATTTTACTACATATTCTATTGTCTAAATTTGTTAAAAGTAGATTCAAAACTAAAAAACTGTCATACTTTGGCATACTTGCGGACGTAAGAAAACTATGAGGCTCTCTTTATTACTACGTAATGGTATTTAAAAATTACGCTAAGGTTGTCCATAAGACTATTAATAATTTTTTTTACTTTACATATAGGTAATTTTATTTCTTTTCTTTCGGAAAGCGTGTTTTTCTAGTTAATACTTTAGCGAAAAATAAAGAATTCGTGTTTTAATAAAATAATTACAGGGAAGAAACTAGCTAACAAGGAAACGTTAAAGAATTCGAGACCGTGACAAGTATTTATTTTTTTATTTAGTTTACAGGCCAGTAATAAATCATAGATATTCTAATTATAGAAATGAGTATTGCTGGTGGTATCAGAATGCATTTAATATTTTAACTGCACGTGTAAGTCGTTTTTATATCAGTTTTCATATTTTCCATTTTACTCCATGTACGTTTCTTATCCATGTACGTTTCCACTTAGCTCAGTCGATGTCTATAATTCACAATTAAATGAAACTATGTGATGTAGTATTATTTCTACTTTCTTTAATTCCTTCACCACAACCTAGGTTTTGTTGTATTACAACATCTTCAGGTTGGCTATTAGCAAAGATTAACACTTAGGAAATTACAACAGCTTTTATGTATGTCGAAAAACAATAGCAGAAGCCGGGTTTGTGTGGGTTTTCCCACTGCTTACGTTAGTGGGTTTATTGTAGGGGAGCGGTGTAGTTTTTATTATACTTTATACAATATACAAGAATTTTAGTGAGGGTAATAAATTAAATTGAGGTTATACTGAGGTTATACAATGCAAATGTTCCAACAATGCAAATGGTGAATGTTGGGGTACATTCACCTCACTAAAATACTTTATACGTTTAAAAAAAATTATAGCAAAGTTCTTTGCTAATAAACCACCTGAAGATGTTGTAATACAACGAAACCTAGGTGGTGGTAAACAAATTAAAGAAAGTAGCAATAATACTACATCACGTAGTTTCATTTAATTGTGAACAATGAATTTCCACAAAATTAACGCAAAAATATTCAGTAGTCTCTAAAATTTATCTATAAATTATTATTTTAACTCGAAATCTTGTATATATAAATGAATATTTCCTTCTTTGCTCCGTATGCGTTTTGTTATTCATCCGATTGCGATGAAACTTCGTTGAGTTGTTGTGCGCCGCGAAGGTTCCTGAATGAATACAACCATACAAAATAGGTGGTGCATGAGTTCGTAGATAATTTACCGGCAGTTCGTATGCTTTCGCCGTAGGATTGCGCACGTTCAACAGAATTGAATTGCATCAAATAAAAAGAGTGACATTTCCGATCGTTTTGCGACATAACATTAATTTTTAAATTCCAATTGCCGGTCGACACTAGATAACAGATAATGCGATATGACACGTATTTTCTTTGCTTTTCGCAATGCAATTTGTAACAGTCATCATAATGCATTACTTGGCATGTCAGATATTCATTAAATTGAATACCACGCAAACAATGTCGCAGGCAGCAGCTACTGCTTAATAATGTTTAATAGTGATGGGTGATTATGAATATTTTTCATAATCGAATGATCTACTAATTAGTTATTTGAATAACCTAATCATTTATGGTTTTAGTGATTGAATGACTTTTATATCGATAAATTTGTAATAGTAATTACAAATGCCGATAGTTCATTGTTCCGAGTCTTAAAAAAGTTGTCAAACCATCAAAATACGTGTGCGGAAGAATAACATAAAATTACATATGTTCTTTTTCCGTATCCTCATCTTCTCTTATTTTAGTACTATGTATTCTATCAAAAGTTTATAGCATTCATTCGTTCGATGCGTTGATCTCGCCAAATTTTCGTAAGCAAATAATTCCATCGGGATCATCGGTAATCCCTCACCACTAGTTTTTCGATTTGACAATAGATTTTACGATGGAATTTTAAAAAACATTTCCATAAAAAATGGACGTTGCAATAATTACGAAGGAATTTTAAAATTTGTTTTAATAAAATATTAGATGTTAGATTTTTTTATACGAAATTCCCAATTTGCTGTTGGAAGGTGAGACTGAATCGTTTATATTCGAAATCGGGATATTTTGATAAGCGAAAAATTTGTTTAGCGAATAATTCGTTATCAAGGTATCCCGATTTCGACAATAAACGATTCGTTTTCACATAAACGACTGATATCGAACGTATACCATTTATTATCACATAAACGATCGATTTAGAACATAAACGAACGATCGCTAGTTTTTAATTGCGATATGTGATTTTACGATAGAAGTTTAAAATAAATTACCATGAAAAGTGGCCAATAATGTTAATTTTTTTATGTCCAACCCGACCGTGTCGGTCAAAGCTGGGGTTAAATCGTTTAAATTAACTTTTGTGCAAAAGTAGACAGCAATATCTGTTCACAAATCGAAATTAATTTGCGATTATAATTTAGTTCTATACAGTTTTACAACTAAATTACTATTCGTATTTATAAGTTTGTTGAAAACTAATCGAATTTTAAAGTCCAAATAAACTCACCGAAATGACTTTTAATTAAGCCGTCGCTAAGAAATAACGATTCTAAGTAAGTATTGTGCTTGCAAAGTTATAAAGGAGCGTTCCACAATTTTGAACCTACAAGATTTATAGAGGTCGTTTCGTTTAAAATATGTTTGGGCTAGAAGGATATTTCATGAAAGAATATTTAAAAAATGTCGCATATTCCTACATCGGTGAATATTGAAGATATTAACTATGTCATTATCTCGACCATTATCTCCTTATCTAAAGCCTAATTTATGAACAGTGGGTTAACTACATGTACGGAGTTTGACCGCTAGTACAAAAAACAAACTGGTCGCAATATAAGTTGTGTACATACACTATGTAAACTTATGGGCAATAATACAAGTGATGTATATACGTGTTCAAAAAAAATTATTTTGTATTTAAAAAGTGGGGGTGGGTGGAGTTAAATTAAGTAGATGAAAGAAATTTTAAAATTCTATACAAAGTGTGGCCATCGTTTGAAAGGGTTTCATAATTTTTTCCAATTATTTTTGGTACCTTTGGAAATATACTGAGCTTTAGAAATATACAAAATCAATATATTTAATCGAATTATCCTACTTAAAATCATGAAAAATGCATAATTCTTAGAAGCTTGCGCAATGTTTTTAGAAATACTATTGTAATGAATACTATGGTATAAAATGGATGTCATATTTTCTTATATATTTACCCTAATATTTATGCATCCCACTCTCCTTCACTACTTTAGCTATTAGCAAATGTTTACTGCACTAGGAAGTCCATATTAGTGAGGACTTATGGTAAATTTATCTCCTAACGGAGTACGGTACCTTCGGGTTACGGGTTTTTTAATTAACGTAACATGATGAGGATACAAGATTTGCTTATTTATAGTATGTTTTAAGATTATACCTAAGAGCATCGTTACAACCAACAAACTTTCATTTGTGAGAAAACAAACTTTTTAATTAGTTTCAGAAAATAAAAACATGTGTTGCATAAATGCAAAATATTTTCAAGAGTAACTAAGAATTTTAGGCGCCTATATTTCAAGATGATCAAGAAAGTTTTGCCACAAAAGTTCTGAAAACGGGGCATTATCTGTCTCTCGTGCCGTTTTTTTAAATCTATAACTGTTTTTTTCTAAACAATTTTGTACTCGACACAAAAGAAACTTCTTACAGGTTATTCTATTCTGCACTTTTAGCAATTTTTGTTTAACCGAAGGCCCCTTGTGTATATTTGCATATAAAATGTTACATAGTTTCAGAAATACGATTTTCTGTTTCGGACCATAAAATTACGAAACATATCCAAAATTTTATTCCAAAACATAGCTAGAAATCTCAGATAGAAGTACAGATAGCATTATACCAAAAATAGGAATTTATCCTATTCCTTTGAACTGTAATATACCGTATACAATATTTTGTTCCAAAATGTACTTTATTTAGCGGCTAGACATTTCTGATAGACGTACAGACATTATTATTCCAAATAATGTTTCTATCCGTGCAGATTGTTTGGTGATAGCTTTATACTCTGTCGGTGATATTAATCAAAGTGATTGAGTATTATAGACAAATGCTTTGTTTTGATTTGCTTACAAAATTTAAAGGAATTTTACAATACTTCCGTCTATAATTTGTTTGCGCGTGAAAAGATACACATAATATGATGTATCAAATATTTAATTCCAAAACGTATCTTATTTAGGAACTACACATTTTTGATAGACGGATTGATATTATTGTCCCAAAAATAGGTTTCCGTCAGCACCCTTTGAACTTAATATTTAGTCTAGTAATTTTTTAAATACAGAAATTAGCTGAGGCAGAAATGATTGACGAATTATTTTTTATACTAAAATTCTTAGGAAAATATCTTTAAATATCACTGAATGATGTATAATTTGGTAAAACAGTTAGAAGCAAATATATAATATATTGGTTTCTAATGAATTTTTCTCCAAATTCGTTAATACTTCAGTAATTTTGTGAAAATAAGTAATTACAGAGATCAATGTGTTTTCTTGTCAAACATATAATAAGTGATTAAGATGAGAACAAATTAAGTGTAAAAATTGTTTATCAGTTTGATAGATTAAACCTTGATTAAGGGGCTACATATTTATATATCAGGGTTCAAAAATATACACAGGACATATATTTTTTTATTGTTGTGTTTGGTAAATTTAAACTCTTGATCGCGGGGCTTTTCTTTTATTGTCTTAAAAGAACTTATTTCAATTAACAGAAAATTAATCCTTTCACCGTTAATACTGAGTTTGGTTAGTTTAATAAAAATAAATTTTATAGTGACTTTTCGACCAATACACTCGAAACAAACTTAAATCCGATGTGTCGTGACTAATAGTGCATTAAATAGAAAAAAATGAAATTCATTGGCTTTCCTCATTTTGCTATCATATAATTCATTTAATATACCGATGTCAAATAATATATCAATAATTAGCGCTTAATTGTAACAAAACAATTTAATATAATGATGCCCTGAAAAGAAAATAATTTTCCCGCCCGCAGAGGAAACATGACTTCCTTTAAAAGTATTTCAAATGTAATCCACTATTCGTCACTAAACTTTAAGCGCCAAGGCATTAAACGATAATTAAAACTCGCAGAAAAAGTGTGAACCTAATTATAAAACATAATTAAAGTTGAATCGCCTCACGAGCTCCAAGTCCAGATGTTCGTTCGGAGTCAGGAGACGGGCCGGCTAGGTGTGGCCCGGTTCACACACTTCAGACGCTGGCTGAGTTTGTTTCATGAATTTTTCAATTTCTTAAACGAGAATATTTCAAAGCCCCGCAGAGCAGACGGGCGCCGTTTAATCATTCTCCCATCCTCATTTCTCTCGGACGTAATTTATTGTGACAGACATTACTACGCTTGCTCAGCATCGCTTAAATGGACTTTGTCTTGTCTCCTACAATATTGAAATTCCGAGATAGTAACGTTGCCGCTTACGGCGTCCGGGCGCCCGCTTCATACGTTTTGTCTTTCATTGTCGTAATGAAAGGAAATGATTTCATTAGTTCATTTTAGTTGAATATTGCAAAGTTCATCGCGTCAATAACAAAGGCGAGTCGTTACTCGCACAGTGTGTGCTTTTGATTTACTCGCCTGGTAATGACCTGTCGATTACAGATCGTCTGTTTTGGATGGAATCTCTTCTCTCGGCTAACTGTTTTACTGTATTGGCACTAGCAGATTGTTAGGTGATAGCTTTAGGTTCTATCGGAATGATTAATAAAAGTGATTGAATATTATAGAGAAATGCTTTGTTTTGATTTGTTTACAAAAGTAAGATAAATTGTACAACACTCTCTCGTATAATTTGTTTGCACATGAAAAGATACGCGCATTTCAGTTTAAATGAGTTGTCACTGAAAAAAAATAGCAAAAACATCATTAGTCATTTGGTCTGAATCGGCACTGCGTTGGAGCAATTAACATTATCCGTTTTATGATCCTGTACTCAAAAAGAAAATTGTGACCCTTTTAAAATCCCATGCGTAACTGTCTATCTGTCTATTACTTTTCTTATGTAAAAACTAGAAATTTGACAGGGCTATACTTTTAAATATTTGTATTGACTTCACTTTTAAATATTTATGTGGTAATTAAATTTTAGGGAGTTGAATTAAACACTTAATTTTTTTCTTATTTTATATGGATATAATATGTTGTTTGAAATTAATAAGGAACGTAAAAATATTTTTTGAAAATTTTAAGTCGCGTATATATTTTTAAAATTGTTCTTATATTATTGTAAGCTGGTTTAGCCTTCCACATTTATTACTAATGACTTTCCATAATCGCCATCTATTTTCCGTATTATTAATCTAAAACTATGACCCTCAGACTTTAAAGGACTTGAAATTTAATAAAGGGAAAATATTAAAAAACCCGACTAAAATCGGTATAATGTAACGTCGTCATCCAGACTAATCCTCAAACACACTAAAATATCATAATTATATTTGTAAGGATATTAATTGCCTTGAAAATAATTTGCCATTCAAAGATTTTAATAGAAAGAAACAAACGAACCAGCGATCAAAAGACGTCACTTAACATAGTCTTAAACTTTCAGTACGTAATAAGTTCCTTGACCGGAATAAAGTTCTGATTTATATAATGTTATGGTATACATAGTTAAGCTGTATTATTAATCAATAATAAAATAAAGTATATAATTAGGAGCAACCTGAGCCAAGCAAGTCTGTAATTAACTATACTCCATCGTGCCTTTAATGAGATCAGTTCAAAATTGATAAGAATATATAGCTATCAATACTGGTACTGAAGCAATAATGGTACGAAGGTTATTGATTTTCATTATTATATCGTACAATCTATTACTAATCTATTAAAATTATTTCCGTTTTTAATGTCATTCACAAAGCGGTAAAGATGAGGAAGTAAATTTATTTTTAATTTCTTTATATATGGTAGGCCGAAAATTTCATTTTAATATACGCTTGAATCATGCTCTGTGAAATATTTCAGTATTTGGTAGGCTGAAAAGTTGGTGGAGCGAGCTGAAAACGTTATTTTAAAAGACTTTAACCATACTGAATGCAATAGGCTGAATATTGATTTTCTTAAAACTGCAGATAATACGAGGGTGTGACAGATAGATTGATATGTACGTGCCGAAATTATAAGTGTTTCGTGTTTGACTACAGAATCTTAAAAAATTAAAACAAGGCGTCGAAGCCGAATGTCGAATGTCACGTATTTGTTAATCTTAGGGCTTAAATGATTGAATTAAATTTTGGGCAGAATATTGTGTTTTGGAAGAAATCATCGTTTCATGTATCACCTCATTGATATTTTGTACAACATTTAATGATCTATCTTGACAGCAGTCAAGATATAATTTCCAATTTAATCGTAATACAAAAAGGTCTTTTTGGTGGTTAGGAAACTTAAGATCAAATGAGTTCGTAAGATATACGCATTTTTCTGACCTCCGTTATATTTTATCTTCACACATTGGTATTCAAATGCGTTTTGAAATATCACATAACAGAAAGAAGGAAATATATTACATAAAAATTATAATCGTTAAATATTTATTTATTAATATTTAAAAGAAGTAAACAAATGCTGAATTTAATTAAAAGGTGATATTTTAAAAAATGATTTTACTTATTATTCTTTAAATAAAGTTTACATCTTAGAGCTAATTTCTAAACTGCACGGAATTTATAAAATAGCTAGATTGAAGGTATTCAATCTAGCTATCGATAGTGGTCAAATGAAATCGAATATTGAATAAATTTGGCGTCAATTTTGTCGAAATTCATTATAATTTAATTTTTCACAACTAAATGAAACAACATGATTTAGCATTATTTATACTTTATTCAATTTTTAAAAATGGGCAATTTGTAAATATTATCAATCTTTAAAATTGCCCACCTGAACATGTTACTATGCAATGAAACTTACGTCATGGTAAAGAATTTAAATAAAGTAGAAGTAATACTACATCACGTAGTTTTATTTAGTTTTGAAAAATTAAAAGAAATATAATATATTTGACTTTTATATCTAATCTTAGTTTCAGGTATAGTATAACAATAAAGACAGGAATAAAGAATACGGCAAGAAGTTAAAAAATATAGCTGTTTCTAGATTTAAACATCTTACTTAGTTTGGCCCTCGCTTTGCATATAGTTAGTAAAACATCGTTACCTTGCCACGCGTAAATCACTCCTCCTTATATACCCCGGTTGAACCTTTCAGCGAGTCTTAATCATAACGTGCATATGAATTATACTCATCCTAACAAGATTTGCCTCGCAAAACGGCAGTACATTCCACGTAATATACATTATTTACGCTGCGAACATTTAAACTTTTATACTCGACTCCACCAGAAGGATATAAAGAGAAACGAGATTTTCCAAGTTAATTTTATTCCGCGACGAGGAACCTTGTAAAAAATTACCTGAAGCAAATTCATACATGTTACTCTGTCTAAAGCTCATATAACAATGATATTTTATGAGCCGGTTTATGACAATTACTCCATATTTTTAAATTAGAGATGATAAAGGGGATTTCTGCATGAAGATGTATTGCGGCACGCGGGCAAAGTGTCCGACATTGTGTTTCTTTACCTCACAATTAGTTGGACCTATTTTCTGTTGACGACGAAAAGCATTACATTAGATTTATAAACTCGGTTAAATTAATCCTTTTCACTTGAGTATGATACTTATTTAAGTTCGCTTATTTAAACGTAGGTACCAATGTTATACTATTGACGCTAAAAACATCAATAAATTGTATAAATCGTAATGCACTGAAATAAACGCTTCTATTTACATTAGATTTATAAATTAGGTTAAATTAATGTTTTTCACTTGAGTATGTTACTTAAATAAGTTCGCTTATTTAAACGTAGGTACCAATGTTATACTATTGACGCTAAAAACATCAATAAATTGTATAAATCGTAATGCACTGAAATAAACGCTTCTATTTACATTAGATTTATAAATTAGGTTAAATTAATGTTTTTCACTTGAGTATGATACTTATTTAAGTTCGCTTATTTAAGCGTAGGTATCAATGTGATACTATTGACGCTAAAACATCAATAAGTTTTATAAATCGTAATGCACTGAAATAAACGCTTCTATTTACATTAGATTTATAAATTCGGTTAAATTAATCCTTTTCACTTGAGTGTGATACTTATTTAAGTTTACTTATTTAAGTGTAGGTATCAATGTGATACTATTGATGCTAAAACATAATAAATTTTATAAATCATAATGCACTAAAATAAACGGTCTCATTTACATTAGATTTATAAATTCGGTTAAATTAATCCTTTTCATTTGAGTGTGATACTTATTTAAGTTTACTTATTTAAACGTAGGTATCAATGTTATACTATTGATGCTAAAACATCAATAAATTTTATAAATCGTAATGCATTGAAATAAATAAACTACAACTAGTTTTAGAGCTACAATGTTATACTGTGTCATTAAATAGCTAAAGTTAGTCTGTTTTTGTGGGACTTGAGTACAAAATAAAATGATTTTTGTTTCGTATCTTACCCCTTCTGAAGGTATATTATATCGACATTAACGCAAGGTTAAGCGTCCTGCAGTGTACGTCAAGCTGAGCGTTACGAGCGTGAACGCGGTGAACGCCTTACTTGGCTACATACTAGAATTTCAGTGACTTTTTAAACTTTCTTTTTTCATGGAAATACCGATTACGAAACGTATATAAGCAATTATGACTCATAAAATAAATAAAATGAACAATATCTTTCCACTGAAAAATAAATTATTACCGTACCATCAATAGTACCGATTACGAAACGTATATAAGCAATTATAACTCATAAAATAAATAAAATGAACAATATATTTCCACTGAAAAATAAACGATTTCTCCGATATGAAATTGAAAATGGTCATAGAAAATTTTCATCTTATATTTTCGAGTTTTCCAACAGCCTGTATATTTACAACTCCTTGATTAATTTAAATCATCCTCAATTTATTTAAATATTTGTATAGAGAAATATTAATTAACAGGGTCTGGGATTCAGTCAATCATAAGCTAGAACGTACCTAATTATTATTAACTAACCTAAGATAGTAATATCTTAAAAAAAACATTCGTGTCTGAAATAATAAATATTTATTTAAAAATATTAAAGATAAAGTTGACACATAAGACATTTTTTTGACATTTAAGAAAAAAATATCGCACAAGAAAGAAACACTTGTTAGATTAAGGGTATTTCTAAAGAAAATATGTTAAAAATGCAGAGAATTGAAAAGTATGCGCAAACTTATATGTGGGAGTGAATAAAATTAAATAAATGTCAGGATAATAATGGTGGGTGTTTCAATGATCTTACTTGGTTATACATGTAGTAATACTTGGAAATATATTGGGTTTTAAACTTCGTAGCACATTCGGTTATAAAAATTGTATATTCATTGTCAGTCAGAAGACGTCCACAAAGATTGACATCGCACCTTTTGCATTCAATAGTTTTCACCGCCTTTACCAGTTATCTGTCCACTTTGCGGGAGGCTGATTCACTCTGCGTCTTCTGGTAGTCCACCGTTCAAGAATGTTTCTTTCCCATTGCTAGTCGGTTCTGCACGCTATATGACTTGACCTTTCGAAATCCTGCTAAAATTAGATGACTCATTTTAAAATATTTTTCACACTAAACTTCCTTTTTAAATATCTCAAAAAGATTTTAACTATTGTGTCATAGCCGTTTTTGTCATAGTTGAGAAATCGCTAGAGGTGAAAATTTGACACAATAATAAAGCCTAAAAATAACAGTTATATTGAAATTATTATGAGACTAGTATCACTATCGTCAATAAATAGGTAACATCATCGTTTTCGGGGGTATCGTTAGTTTGGAGCATATAATTATTCTCATAAAAATTAAAATTTTTCATGAGACTAATTATAAGCTCCAAATTTTTTATTCAAATTCTCTTTTTTTGCGGGATATCGTTATCGTTAATAAATACGTATTGTTAGAGTTATCGGGGATATCGTTACCAAATAGATCTATTGAAATTTCTCATGAGGCTAATTACATGCTTCAAATTTTCTATTCTAATTCTCTTTATTTTGAGAAGTATCGTTACCGTTAATATATCAAGATCGTTATCTTTATTGGGAGTATCTTTAGTTTGGAGCATATAATTAGTCTCATAAAAATTTAATTTTTTATGAGACTAATTATATGCCCCAAATTTTCTATTCAAATTCTTTTTTATTTTGCACGGTCGATACCCTGGAGGAGCTATTTACAAACCTCAAAATATTTTTTTTCATAAGTGTGGGTAGCAACCTACTCCCCTTTATTTCCGAATTACTTATCGTAAAATTATAGAAAAAAGGTCTTTAGAGGCTATGCATAAGTTGCAGGAAAACTACAACTCTGATTCGGGATGTCATAGTTTTTGAGACATTCTTGATAACACTGGCTTCCGTCCTACTGATTTATAGTATAAAGTGTTAAATACTTACGGGAAGAAATAAATAATAAATTCCTCAGCTAAAATAAAACTATTTTATTTACATTTTGCTTTAGGTTGTACGAAGATTAATGTGAATAAAGTAGCATGAATCTTAAAGGAAAAGACGTAAAATTTTAAAAAGATTACTACAGTCGTGAGTCGAAAGTAAATGTACCTAAGCTTACGTATAATTGGCAAATAAAACACCCAGTCGAATTTCATTGCCTTCAGGTCACCCCACTGAAACAGCGTTAGGAGGCAAAAACAAGACTGACTCCAGCGCTGCAGGGTTATTTTGTAATAAATTAGATAGTATATAATCTAGTATGCAATAAATTAAAGATATAAATGGGCAGAGGGTGGAGTTGTAGCCAACGAATCCTAGCTAAAATAAGAAAAGTATTTGCGGGTATGAGCTTAGTTGTAAGTTTAACGGATAAATTATTACAAGAAAGAAAATATAAAGCCATAGTTTTTATTTATTATTTTTATTTGAAAAGTGTATGGTAAATTTATATATATTAAATTAACCGTTTATAGGCAAGGATAGTTAAATAAAATATCTCCTTAACTTGCGAACGCAAAAAAAACTGTCAAGCATGAGCAGAACTCACACTGCCCGTACACGTTTAGGAATTGTAAACATTTAATAGTACAAAATATTAGGTATGTTATGTAACATTAAACGTTAAACTATTTACAAAATTTTGACAAATAAACATTTTAGGATTTTTTCCTAGACTTGTGCTGTAAGACCACCTTGCTTCTTGCCAAATTTTATGAACAACAATTACCCGCATAGGTTTTGACTTACTTGCGAGTGTCAACATATGAGACATAAATGTTTTTAGGTTTCTTCATGATTACGCTAACTTAGAAACTTGTTTCTGTTAGATCTCCAAGGAACCGTAAGAGATCTAAGTATCTGATATTAATTTCACCTTGATATCCCTACGCGATCCTGAGGAAAAGGGTTTTCACAGACTCGACAGACGGACGAGGAAGTGATCCTGTAAGAGTTCCTTTTTTTCCTTTTGGGATACGGAACCCTAAAAACAATGATTATAATAAGTTTTAAGATTTTTTATTGTTAATTTTCTTGGAAAATCTACGTTTAATTTTATAAATAAAACAGGTTTAAATATAATTATTAATTTTATTCATTCCTAAAACACTCCCAATTTCTTAAATATTTTCAATATTTGCTGCAAATATCGAAACAGGAAAGGAATGTTCAATATTATAACTGATAATGTTTATATTACTGACTAAAGTGGATAAAATAAGTACGTACGGAACTTGATGTCAAAACTTTATAATGCAAATCAATAAAAACTTTAATGTCTTGAATGAAAAAAACAGTAGAAGTTTAATTCTGTCTGTTATCATCTTTATGAAATATTTCTGGTTCACGCCGTAGCCGTCAAATCTGTAAATTAAATAAATATGTGAAAGGTATAACTGGTAATATTAAAATTAAAATTAAAATTAAACATTGGAAAACAATCATATACTCTCACACTATACCACGTATCATGAATGTAAGTTCTTATAACTAGCAACTCTACAATAAAATAAAACGGTAACGTACGAAAGCTACGCATTAAAAGTTCAGCCAACAATACGAATAGCCTAAAGCGATATAAGTGCAACGGTTCGCATTACGCTCTGCGGCTTGCAATATCGGCCGCCGCACGCTTCCTCGATAAAAACTGAAACAACATTTGAAAGCTGTGCAATTTACCAAATGAAAATATCTCTTGTTTACAGTGGAACGGGTCGGTTGCAGTAGGGGAGGGGCGAATTCACCGAGTGCCTGCGGATTAGCTCGGGCTGGCCTAGCGACGCTGTTATTGCTAGCCAGACTCGATGGGAATATGGAAATTGGCCACGGCCACGGGCGCGCATGTAACGACACGTGCGAGGGGAATGTTAGTTTGATAGGGCCGTGAATTATTAGGGTACACTTCGTTAGTTCACGGTTACAATTACACAAACATGGGAGTAATCTAAGGTGGAGCGAGGAAAGGCTCCTGTGAGGTTACTCCTCAGTAATGTTCGCTGCTAATGAACGTGTGGCGACGTTTCGACGATATGTTGGGCGTGCGGTTATATGTTATTGTAACATGGAATAACCTGATTAATCTCGTTATTATATTTTGAACTGATGTTCGTGATACATATGTCCTTGGTTCTTTCAATATGGGAAGGTTTTCTTTCTTTAAGCATATTGATCGTAATATTTTTCTCATCGCTTCAATTTTTACTGTCGTTTCAATATATATATATATATATATATATATATATATATATATATATATATATATATATATATATATATATATATATATATATATGTGTGTATATATATATATATATATATATATATATATATATATGTATAATTTATCATACGTCACATGAACTGTGTAAGTACATCAATTTTAAATCCAATCCCCTTAATTTTATTTCGAAATGAAATTTTAAATTCTAAAAGTTTGGATTGGGAAAAAGTAATTCTTTGTAACCAAATCAAAAGGATTGAAGCAATTAAATGATATTATAAAGTAAAAGCTATTGATTACAATAAACTTCAAAACAAGGATTCAGTTCATAATATAACGTACATTTTCATATAAAATATCAATGCAGAAAATTTTCAAATGTAATATTCAGAACACAAAATATACGGTATTTTATTGAAATTAAGTTTTTGTTTGGAAAGATTGATGCTTAGACATTACTGACATTCTTATAAATGGAAAAGGAAAGCACGAAGTGTTACTGGTTTATTTTTTATTATTTGTCATTTTTTACTTCTTCTGTTCACTCGATGTTGAGAGAATCTGGTAAAGTTTTCATTGCTACATAATGATATTAATTTTAAATATAATACCGTATCATATTTATATCCGGATATTTAAACGGGTGTAAGTATTTTGACGTACCCTTTAATCTAATAAATTGTATAATCTTTTTTTTTAAATAAGTAATTATGTAATAATTGTTTTTTTTACCTTTGAAAATTTAAACCTGTTCTTCTATATGAATTATCAAGAAGAAATAGGTTGAATTCGTTTAATGCAACCAGCATCCAGTATCACACGTATGTTGTAAATAAATATAAATGAATAAATGTCATAGTATCAACAGCAAAGAATCTCCGGTGACCACAATCACTATTATCATACATATTATAAAATCATAAGAAAATGCTCATGTAGATTGAATATTTTTAAGTAAAACTGAGAACTACCCACTAAAGACACGCTGCTAAGCCTAAAACCAATTTTTTTAGAATTTTTGTCTATTTATCTGTTTATCTCTTCGTCTGTGCGCACCTTCATTCTCAGCAACGGCAGAACTGATTTGGATGCGGTTTTCAGTGGTGTATTTATATTAGTTTTGTCTAAAATTTAGGTTTTCTTTCTTGGCTTGATTTAAATTTTTCAAGCTTATCTTTCAAGCAAATAAGAATGGATCATAGAACATTTGAGATATCCATATTTTCAAGTTCTTGGTTTTCATATGCGTTGAATAAAGCTATCTCTTGGGAAAATAGTTTTAGATTGTTCTTTAAGGAGCTAGATTTTTGGCATGAGATAACAAAGAAAGTTCGAAATAAACACATATTTACATTGGTAATTGTTTGAGGATTTCAATAAGTTTAACGCAGATAGAACAATATGTAGATTGGCTAGTCAGTTTCAGTCACAATTTCAGTATTTTTTAGGGAAGTGTTTCGAAAATTTTACATTTTTTGTTGTAAAGTATAAAAATGTCGAAGTACGCACGATTAACTATAGTTAGGGGCAATCTTTTGAATGTGATGGACTAGATACGGACTTTGCTACTTACGGGTTAATGTTTCTCAAAAATATTGATATAGAAACCTTACTTCCATGGTCTGAAGCAATTAGTGGCAGTGAGAAATTGGTTGAATATATTAAGCATACATGCAAAAGTTTAGTTTGGACTAAGAGTTTGACAAAATAAAAGTTTTAATATGTGCAAACAGAAATTTCAGTACCCAAAGCTTAACTGTATACTTAAAGGATGGGTTGAAAGCTGAGCTACTAGTAAAATACCGAGGACGTAAGTTATTGCAAATTTCTTCCGGAGGACCAACGATAGGCGCAGAGCAATGATAGTCGGAGATCAAGCAATTAGATAATCGGAGATTTTTCGCCAATTCTACTCTACCGTTATCATGGCGCTACCGAAGGCAGGTCTAGTAGAGCTGCTTGGATTTAGGACCTTTTTTAATTTGTGTATCGTAAAAGTAAGTCGTTAATTCGTAGAAGGAAGCTACTGTCTATAATGGTTAATTACCGTAATTGCCTGGCACAATGGGCAGGTTGTTTAGAGCGCAGAACAGACAACCGAAGGGAAATAATTTTCGAATGGGAACTGTGTGCCGGAAGAAGTTGAGTGGGACATTTCCTTACTAAGTAAACAAATAACCTAATATAAGTTGCAGAAAGCCTTTGGATGTAGGCGGCATGGTATCGATTTATGTGGGAGTCTATGAGAGGGGCCTCTATTCAGTATTGGACGTCTTTCAGTAAATGAAGATGATGATTAATAAGGAAATCTCTAACAAATTGAGTTGCAAAAATATATTCGGTCCAAGTTTATTTTTTCATGATAACGATAAATCATATAATGCAATATATATTCCTTAGAAATTATCGGAGTTGATCTGCGATATATTACTATATCCACCTTATTTACTAGTCTTAGCGCTATCTGAATATAAGTTGAGCATATTTCTAAGCAATAATTTATATAACAAAAACCGTATAGAGTTGCTTAAACGGACTGTCAAATTTGTTTAATCTAAATCCGTAATGGTGTATTACCATTGCGTATCTAAACGCGTTAAGTGATTGGTAAAGATGACTTGACTTTATCATTACAAAATTGTGTTTAAAAATTTACTTGCCAACCCAATGTGACATATTATGTATATTAACTTTACGTATATAAAACTCGAGGTACGTGTATAGTTTGCATATCCTTTATATGGTCCTACAAATTTTATCTGATGCCCTTAAAATGTTCCATACTGGCTGTCTTCTCACTAGCAACAAGCCTTAAGAGGGTGGTGATCTTGGCGATCTCCAACCTACGTCCTCACTTCGGAATGTGGGTGGAAGTTATTATTATCATATTTAATACAGTAATTCGGACTTTCTGTACTTTTTATGGATTTCTTCACAATTCGACATACATTAAAACTATTTACTTCTCAGAAACTATATCGATAAACACTTCCTAGATTTAAGGACATGTTCATCACATTTTTATCATTCTTCACAAATTTATGTTCGAGGGTAGATTCTTCTAAAAAAATGTTTACGTGTTTTCTCTGGTTTTTTCCGAAGAAAATTTATTTTCCCGGGAAGTAAAAATCAAAATTATTTCATAAAAGTGTGTTACCATTAGAAGAAACTAGATTTCTTTTGATTTTTCCTTTATCTACACTATCATCGGATTTGTTTCTATTTGCTTGTCTGTTTGAAAATTTTTAAGTTTTGTCTTATTATATCATTATATGGTTTTCTATCTTTTAATTTTTTACGCACCCTTGGTTGTTAGTAATTATATTGTAATATACTTGTATTTTTTTGCTTAAAATGCTGCACTGCTTATAAAAATATCACTGTTATTTTGCCTCCCCACATGTTATAGGGAGAAAAAAGCGAAGTGGCATTGGTTACTTGGTTAGTTATTTATGTTATTGATGATTTACAGCCGTCTGATAGATTTTTGGGAAAGATTTGTGACGAGATTGACACAAGTTTCACACGAAAAAAATTGACGTAATTTTCTTACTTATTGTGCATATGTGATGCGATGTTCACAATACTTCCGAGAAATGTAGATTTTCTTTATTAATATCATCATGATTTTTTATGAATAAAGACAAATAGGAGAAATTTTACATTTAATTTAACATATTATTTTGCCTCATATAATATTGGGTTGTCATACTTCGTTTTCAAGTATTTCGACAAAACAAACTTACTTGCTGACCTGATTTTTTTTCTGCAAAAAATAAAAGTAATTACAAAACTTAAAAAAGTTTGAGCTTATGAATATAGAGCTTTGGAAAATTGAAGACATTTTGGGATTTCGTAGTGTAGTAAGGAATCCTTATAATTTTGTCATGTCCGTTCATTTCTTTGTTCGTCCGAAATAATATTTAAAATAACATGCAATATATTTGACTTTACGCCTCTGACGTCTTAAACGTAGGTTTGAAAAGTTCTAAAACAATCGAGTTACTATGGTTTAATTTGAACGTAAAATTATTTCTGTTAATCTGTACCAACAAATTCAGGAGAGATAGACAACTGTCGAATCCTAATTTATGTGTTTTAAAAGGCGTTTCGAATTTTTTTTATTTATTAATAAATTTATTACAAATTAATTTACGTTCCATTAAACTATTTGATTAAAATAAATCAGTATATTTTTTCATTTAACGTCAAATCGAAATAAATTTTAAGTTAAATTATATCTTACATAAAAAAATGCAATCCCCAAAAATACAGATTATAATTATATGTATATATATATATATGTGTATATATATATATATATATATATATATATATATATAATATATATATATATATATATATATATATATATATATATATATATATATATATATATATAAACATGCGGAGCACTCAAAAGATTAAAGCAAACCCGAGAGGCTCACATTTGTATTAAGGTTTTCTTAGAAAACCTTAATACAAATATGATTTGATGATTAAATATTCAATATTTTCATATACACATATATCAGTTGCGTGCATAAATTAATTATTTACTTTCGACCATCCATGGGTGATTTCCCATGAATGAGAGAGAAATTCTTGTAAATTATGAATTCCAGATGATCAGTTTAAAATGGTTAAATATCATTTTAAAAAATCACGATTATTTAACTTTAAGTTTCCATTTTTATATTAAATTTTCTCTAAATTTTCAGGCTATAAAAATTACGTCCCACGATTGTATAATCTTCAATTTTACTTTCTTGCGACAATTTTCTTTACAATTACCTTTTGCAAATATTTTTGGTATTAGAATATTTATATTCTACTCTTCTTCTTCGGTCTTCTTGTCGTTTTCGATATCTTGTCACTTTAAGCTCTCGTCTTACAGTATCATATATCAAGTACACCAGACAAAGTAACTTTTAAAAATTTCAATATAATTATGGCTCTTTTTATTTTGGTAAATCTGATTTGTTTTCCAATTTGATGTTTTTCTTTAAATATGACCTAACGTTTCATAATATAAAATATCTTTTAATAACCGACTTCAAAAATGTATGTATTAAAAAGTAGAAAAACTTACTTAGCTGTACTGAACTCAAAATAGGTACCTACTTATAACCAATAAATAACTAAGTTACTTATTTTTGAAGTCAGTGCAAGCACTGTCGACTAAGTTAAGTATATTTATAATTTAATTTATAATGTAAATTTCAAACCTTAACTTGTAATGTACTCACAATACGAAATAAATTCATAAAGGGCGTATTTATAATATAAATATTTACATTTGTTTAAGATGATCGGCGGTGCTGGCACCGAATTTAAAAATAAGTAACTTAGTTATTTATTGCAAATAATTATGCATCTATTTCGAGTTAATTATTTTTTTACTTTTTAGTACCTACTTTTTTGAAGTCGGTTTTTTCAGATATATTTTATTTTAGGATTTTCAGTGATTATTAATATTATTCATCACACTATAACTAACATTCAATTATTTTCTTCCTTAGAATATTGTATAATTATTAAAAGTCGCAAGTAAAAGCTAGTAGATAGGTAAGAAACGAAGCGATAGTAGTAGCAACCAGTGGCTAGCTGTTAGTCCTTGAGGAGTTCGATTCTGCATATCCGAAGTTCAATATCAGATTTTGCAAAGTAACAACTGTCACTTGAGAAGTTTCGTGCTCCATATTCAAATTCCAATATCGGAATTTGAAAAGTAATAAATTAGTAACAATTAACCAATAGTGCATTTAATTATAGTTGATTTAATACCTTTCGTTAGGGTATTGCATTATTCATCTCCAGAAGTCATCATCAGACCCTGACGTGGTCGATGTTACAGTTATTTTACAACGTAAAAACTACCAGTAGCAAATATCTTATATCACGGTTGATTTACTACCATCCCATGAGTATTTTCATTATTCATCTCCAGAACGCTTGATCAAACTTTAACATGGTCAATGATATAATTATTTTGCAAAGTAACATATACCTGTAGCGAATATATTGAATTACCTTTAGTTTAATAATATCCGCCAAGGCGTTCCAGTGTTCATCTCCAGAATACATTATTATCCTCATAAACATAGTTCATAGTGTAGTTATTTTGCAAAGTAGCAAATACCATTAGCAAATATCTTGAATCACAGTTGATTTACTTCCATCCGATAAGGAGCTCCATTGTTCATCTCCGGAAGGCATCACCAGACTCTGATGTGGTCGGTGGTGTAGCTGTTTGACAAATTAACAACAACCAGTAGCAAACATTTTGAGCCAAGTTTAATTTATTCCCATCCCTTAATTAGTTCCATTTTTCTTCTCCACAACTCTTCATAAAACCCTGACCTGGTCAAGGGTGTAGCTGTTTTGCAAAGTAATAACTACTAGTAGCAAATATCTTTAATCACGTTGGTTTACGTTCCGTTAAGAAGTTCCATTGTTCATCTCCAGAACTGATCGTCAGACCTTTATCTGGTAAGATAAGGATCTGATGACTCCTAAAGTATTCTTTTTTAAATAAAAAAAGGTTCACCAAAATCAGTCCACACAGTAAATTTCGCTGAACATATATAAAAAAGATTCCGACGAATTGCGAATCTCATCCTTTTTTGAACTCGGTTAAAAATAGCTTTAAGCTAAAGAGCAAAGTATGAAGAAGCTTTCAAATAATAGATTAACTTAAGTGCAGTGTATCGTAATTGTTAGAATGCAATTATTACGAGTCGGTTGATGCAGTTAGTCCTATTGTTGGGAAATGGCGAGACGTCATTGCGGATGGTCAGCGCACGCTTCGTTGCACACGTCCTTTCAATACACCCCCGACCGTTAGCCATCAGTAAATTGTATTTTCGTTCCAAATATCATAACAATACTACCTTTAAATTTGATAAACAAGAGAGTGTCTTTAAGCATCCGTATGCCTATTTGACTAAATGTTTCAAAACTGGTTGCGATAACTATAACTGAAATGTTTTAAGGTTAAATAGTGATTTAAATCTATTCACAATTGCTTTAAAATAAGCAGTGCATAGAGTGGCAGCTCTTAAGACTCGTATATTGATAATATATAACGGAAATGGCTTTAAATTCTTTCTGTATAATTTCATTATAAAGGATATTTCAATCTTTATCCAACTGCTTTTAGATACAAATGTTTATATTTATGTTTTCACGTATCACTTTTCATTAAGTATAGTATTACCAGCGGTGTGGATGTCAGGAGTGAAAACTGAAAAGGCGAGGAGATCCTTTCACGATCTCATGCTGTAATATAATAAACTAGAATAGTTTTTTGCAATTGTGCTATTGTAAGTCATTAATGTGCGGTAACTAGAATGCCTAGATATCCGATTTCGATCTCCGAACAGAAGTATCGAATTTCAGCTTATAATACTTTATGCTTTTAGCATATGATATTATAGAGTTGGAAATAATGTATCCACCGCCTATAACTTACAATTACAGCGTCTATTTACCATTATATTTAATTTTTTTGTACAAAAACGTGACGCATATGAAACGTTAGGCTCGAGAATAATTATTATATAATAGTATGTGAAAGACCCTAAGAGATAGTATAATTTTAAACCGCCCTCCTTTTTAAACTGATGGGCTATTTAGCTCCATCTACAAACTTGATCGATCTAATGACTGAAAGTATCTCAGTACCAATTTTCAGCCAAACCGGTTAAGAAATACAATCTTAGGCTTGACAATTAAATTAATATTGTAGATAAACTGAGAAAATATTAACATTAAGAGAAGTCTGGAAAACACAACAGTTACTTTATTCACTAATTAAACTCTCTTCCCTCTTCTCCCTAATTAAACTGAGAGAAACCAAATCTCGTATTTGATCAGTGTATGGCTGATCGGCTGAGTGTACATGGGTATGAATTTTGAACACATTTTTTGAACAACTTCCTTTAATTTCAACAAAGCTTAAGGAAATTTGATAGGAACATTTCTTATGTCATTCCTCAAATATTGATTTTAAAAAAAATCTGCCCGCTTGAACTCTCATTCTAGATTTTCCAAAACTATTTAATTTTGAGTATCAAATTAAAAGTATGAAAAGTAATTTGCAAATGTATGTATAAAAATATAGAATTATTAAAAATTTTGAGACTAGACTGTGATACAAATGAAACATTTTCGAAATGGAATCTGCAAGTAAATTGAATTTTTATATTTTTACTTGTATGTTACGTTTTAGAAAATACATTAAGTTCATGCCTTATCTGACGTTCAATTACTACATTTTAATTCATATTGAAGTCTTACCAGCGATGTGACGCAGCACTAGTAAGTAATGCAGCACAAGAATATGTGTGTGGTTATTTGCGTGAAATGGCTTTATGTATCAATTTAACGATTACTGTTATTAGCAAAAAAAAAGTATTAAAATTGACTTAGCAAGATTTAAATGTGAAAAATCTGCTAAGTACGAGTAAAACTCACTTTACGTGGTTTTTGTAGACAATTATACGATTTCGTAGTCTCATAAATATTTAACCATGCATATTATTTCTGTTATATTATTAACAAATGTTGATTTTTCAGAAAGTGAAGATATTGTCTGATGCATATTTCACAAACGTAAAAAAATAAGTAAAAACATCGTGCATATTTAAATAGCATTATTCCCCATAATAGAATATATATATATGTGTGTGTGTGTGTGTGTGTGTGTGTGTGTGTGTGTGTAAAATGAGTATACATTTTAAACTATCTTATTTTTGTAGTTAATTTAAGTCACTTATATGGAGTTGCAATGAAATTTTTACAGACCACATGCTAAAAGTTGGTTGACTATTACTCATAAACTAGTAGAACTACATAGGTGTGATAATTTTTCTTTTAAATTTATTATATTTACTACTATGATGAATACTTTTCGAGTATTCAAAAATAACGATTTGTCTGGTAGCAGTTGGATATACATAACTCTAAAAATATGACCATTTTAAAGTTTAAAATTTCATAAATGAATCTTACTACCTATCTACGTTGTTTCACAAAATGAGGAAAATGAGGTTAGCGAAAAAAATTCCCCCAACACGTAAAGTGTTACGTATCGGTAAGGACTTTAAAAACTTTTCTTTATAAATATGTTAAGCGTTCCAGATTTCAGCTTTGTACCACTAATAGCCTGTGACTGAACACAACGTGATATATAAATGTACAGATAGACAGATGGATAAGGCGAAACTATAAGAGATCCTAGTTTGGGTAACTTTGAAAAGGTCGAATTATCACAAAGTGTATAGAAAAGTAAAGTCCAGAAGACCGAAAAGAGAAAAATATGATTACGAGTATTTATCAAGAATAAGATAAATATTGTAGCAATATCAACTATGACGTATATTATAAATATGTGTGAGTTAACACATTTTCTTTGTTCACAGAAGATCGAGAGGCGAGTGTCCGCCACGAGTTTGTGCGGAGTCGAGAAGGCCCCAGTCGTCTAACGATAACATATCGGAAAATGTATCACTATGAATAGTTAAACTAAATGTAAGAGACAACAAGTATGTTGGCATTCCAAAACATATCAATCGAAATGTGCATAAAGTGCGAGTGAACACTGAAACGAATTACAAAATGCCGAGAAGAAGAATTGGACCCCACACTAATAATTTTTCAATAACTCTACTTCAGATCATCACCATCATATGCCAAGGTAAGTTGTTTCACTTCTAATTACCTTCCGCCCGCAACTTCGTGACTATGAACTACAGTAATGTAGCAATTTATTTCTGTTTCATTTTTTTTTAAATTCATGCGCGTTAATAATAACGTCGCAATTTATTTATAAAAGGGAGAAAATATTTTATGCTATACGAAGGGAACTTATCTTCGATTTCAAAATTCGTGATACGCAATGAAAGCATGTTAACAACGTATTTTACCCATTATTTTATCTATAACTAACTAAATTAAATCTGTTTAAATTTTTAAAAATATTATATTAGTGCTTATAATCTAGTGCGGAAGGCAAAAAAATCTGGATACACCAACTACGTGAATTATTTACACAAATCAGTTCGAGCCACTTTCGAAATCGCCTCTAACTTAAAACCTACTTGATTTAAAGATGGAATATAGTGTCACATTAACACAATTTACAAATGTAGGGGGGAGTTGGGAGATTGTTTCAAATGTCAATGATATTTACTACTCATTTAAATGAGTTGTCAAAAGAAAGTTTCAATGTCACACACTGAATGGTCAATCGTGTATAGTTCATATATTGAAATTAAATACAATTTTTGCTTTGAACGTTTAATTTATTTACCAATTACATTTATATACATTGCAATTATATAAGTAGTAGGAAACATGACATGCGTGACTCTTGAAAATGTTGAAACTATCTATTAAAAATTGTGTGCCCACTTCACGCAAGCTGACATAGTGTTACGTTAAACAGAGAATAATATGTTGGTGCTATAACTATTTTTAGTCGAGTTATTGAAGTTTGAAATTTCTTCAAGAGAAACTGTCGTTATTTTAGAAAAAGTGCGTCCCCATATCTGGCATCTATTTTAAAGCACTTCGAGAAGTTAAAAGTGCAGATTTGAAGCTATTCTTATATTTTATATAATCTCACTCAAATTACACGTGACTTGGTCATATAGGCAATTTATTTTGTGGCAAACTGGAAATGCTGTTTATAAGTTGTCGCTTTCCAAAGTGTTTGTAAATAATTTTTTAGTTATTTCGCTTTTAATTTGGCACCCTCAATAGAAGTTTGAATTAGGAATGAAAACTTTAAAAAAGTATCTATAACAGTTTTAAGATAAGTATAACTATTGAAGAAAGAATTCAGAAATACTAAATGATTATCGTATATGGTACTTATCGAAGATTCAATGTAAAATAATAGCAAAATAATAGTAATACGAATAAGAGAAAGCCACATTTTTTCCAGTAATATCTGGAATACTAAAAAAAACACTATAATATCTCTACTAGGGTATATAAAGAGTGCAAAGTAAGTTTAAATAAGTTAAAAACAAGCAAACATGGATTCTGATTAAGGGCAAGTGAAACAACACATAATACACAAAAAAACGATGGGAGAAGGTATATTCTCATAAGACAGAAAAAAATGTTAATAGTCCTCATCCAAGGCAATCCCGTACATTAAATTTAGAAATTATAAAAAGTTATTTTAAAACAGATTCTACAGCAATATCTCGTTAACTAGCAAAGCTATTTTCGTTATTTTATACTGCAATCTAAAAACGACTTAGTGCAATGTACAATGATAAAATATTGGTTAAAGTATCATATTATCTGCAATTCTCGGAACTTGTATTTTGCACATGTTAAAAAAATCAGAGAGTAGACCATTTTAAGGTTACACCAATCTTGTAATCAAAAGACCAAAAATTCTACAAAGAAGATTTTTTTCCGAATATACGCTGATCTGACCTATATAATATGAGATTGGTTTCGTTAAAAACATGTGCATAATAAATTACCTTTGGCTACTGGCATATCTATTTACTGCCAACTTGATTTAATGAGAGTACACTTTTTGTGGTCAATCCACAAAAGAAGGAATATTTAGACAAGACTGTACACGGAGAAATCTCGAATTGACCAAGGAGTTTAATTGTCTCAGCTCACTAATACGAGTAAACGCAAACGAAAACTTCAAAAAATCAATTCATCGCTGCATCACAACGGTAAAGAACGTTGTGTTGCAATTAGCAAATGTATGAGAGAAAAAATATAAAGCAGAAAATAAAAATCAATCTAGTACAAACTTTAGTACACACCATATTTTTCCACGGTTCTGCGACTTGGTCTGTATAAGCCGCAGACAAAGAGATTTGGAATTTAAGAGTGGCAAAAAAAGCGTATTGGCGCTTTCGAAACATAGTGTTTGCTACGTATGTCTTGTTGTATCATCAGACCAACGAGTCCATCATCAAAAATTTGGCATCCGCGATAGATTATCTTCCATTCTTCCTATACTTCAGCCATATTATTGAAAAAAAAATAACTTGATGCGAGGTTGGGATGAAGAGAGGGGTCAGAATCTCATAGCCAAAGATTAGCTCCTTGGGCTAACCAGATCACAAGGCCCCTATAAACGATATATAAAACCTTTATATAGGCCGTAAGATTATTGCAATATGGTGAGAACTGGCAACATGTAATATACTCCCAAAACGACATGGATATCATCTTAAAGTTGGGGAACCATCATATAAAAATAACACTAAGTTCTACTAAAAAACTAATAAAAGTTAGAATAATATTAAAAGAATACTATTAAAAATATCAGAACACGCATAAAATAAGGTTTCATATATTTTTAGGAATACTTGATAAAATTAACGAAAATTAATTTAATTAATAGCATAATCAAATACTATAACTCAAATTTTACAAATAGTTATAACCAAAGCTTGAGTTATTAGGTGGAGGGAGTAATTTTTCTCAAACAATTGGTGGAATATGCCAAAAATATTTTTGACGGCACCTCCCTATTGGAAAAAATATTTAATGTTTTACTGCATATCACTATGCACTAGCTCCCTACATGTAATATTTATTTACAAAATACCATTTTAGAAATAGTAGAAATTATGAAGTTGTGTACATGAACGCACTTAGGTTTCTTTGTTTCACGATAGAGCTTTGTAAATCATAACTGTCTCATAATGCGAATGTTATATATGTATGTACAACATTATGAGAAGCAGCGCACAATTTTTTTTTGTGAGCTGACGGTAAATTTATTAATCTTAATAAATATAAATGTGAAAGTTTGTATGATGGATGTGCGAGTATGATTGGATCCTTGTTACTTTATGATTTCTTTATTTTTTAACAAAATTATGCAAATTTTAACATAGATATAGTTTATAATCCGGATTAATAATTGATTAAAGGCAATGCCCTGAAACTCAAATTAGTTCCTGAATCATATTAAACATCTTGTATTATATCCATTAGATTCCTACTTGATCACGTACTATTATCTGTGAAGAACTTTCTTTAAGTTTGATTTTAACATGGATTACATCATACCATGTATTCCAGTTCCCAAATTCAATTGTTTTTCCTAGGGGATAACATTCAAAATTTTCTCTTTTATAACTCAGTTATAATGTTACCACTGAACATAAACAGTTGTTGGAAAAATGAAACAGTAATAAACGATTACCTGGATCGTAGCATACCTTACTTTAGTTCAGGCAAACATAGTCACAGGTAGACACTATTTTATTATAATATAGTTTAGGAAAAATATTCTATTATTATAAACTATTCTACTTAATCGCTTTTCGTCCGTAAATCAGCATAAACGGCTCTCGTGAAAATGAAATCTTTCACAAATAGTTCGTCCTACTAAAATTGAGGAGTAACACACGCGACGACCTTATGATTACCATATGTTTCAACAGACATATACATATTTGTAGCTTCTCCGAATTACCTACTCGCTTATAGATATATTGACGAACTTACCCACATATGTTCAAAACTAGCATTACGTTTCGAGTCGCAGCGTCGGAGGTCTTCGACAATTTAATCACGTCGCAGGTCGCCCACGGTAGCGGCACTGCCTGAAGGATCGATAAGCCGACATCACCTAATGCTGATTAATTAAACATTTATATTATATCAATGGAACGCTTCTTAAGTACTCGAATCGTCTATTCGGGGAAATTGATATTGAAATTTGGAACCTTCCACGATATCGAGGATTCAGGAGGGGACGACTCCGTGTTGATAAAGTATTTTAAACTAGCCTATTTTTGGTTGGTTTGTAGTAGGAAATAATTTTAAAATTAATTTCAGAAACGCTAGTATACAAGAATGTCGTAATGAGACATGAAAAAAGTAAGTTCGTGTTTCTGAATTCATATTTTAATTAAGCACAAAACCATTTTCGTTTATTTTTTAGTATAGAACTCCTTTCACTTTTTAAATCTATTGTCTTTGAACTTTATTGTCAGTCACTTAATATACTATGTGTTTAAAAGCAATGGAAGAGAGTTCTTATAATTTAAAAATACACATTTAAAGAAACACTCAGGCACAATAAGAATAAAAGAGACATCCTTAAGTAGAGAAAATGAAAAAATAAGCTTCTGGAAAGTTTTATTTAAATAATCAATCAGAAAAGCGAGATGTATTTTTTTATGAAAATCGGGTAATTATTTATAAAACTCTTTCAATCGGCAAGATGAAAAATAATCCAAATTATATTTCGATGTATCTTCCATACACAGATGAAACGTTGTAATCGACGAAACTCGCAGGCCTCACAGTGTTGTCGAAAAAAGGTAACAACATTCGAAAAGAGTGGCAAAGGTATTCATAGTACGATTGACAATGTCAGTTAAAACTTTATTTTTAATTAGTCTAGACAAATGCTACACATGAAAATAAAAAAGCCGTCTAAGTGCGAGTCGGATTCAAGCACGAAAGATCACTAAGAGTCCCCCTTAGCAAGCTCAAGCGCGAAGTACCAAACAGTATTAAACTTACAAGTTTGTATTTCTCAAAGAAAGAATGGATGAAACATTTATTGCTGCCGTCGGTACCGAAAAAATCCCATATCTCAAAAACTACACAATATATTTTATTCAAACCAATTTTGGGGTAAAGTTTATTTTAAGTGGTATCACCCTTAATTTTTTCCAGAATTTTAATAACGTGAGTTGAAGGGTTGACACAATTTTCAAAACTTTAGAAGCGCTTATCTCTTCAACTATTGACTTAAAAAAAAAGTTATTTTAGGACTTCAATGTAATTTTTAATAGCTATCTAACGATACTCCACGCGCCTATGGTCACTGAAATGTTTATCCCTCAGTTAAATGTAGGGAGTTCCACCCCTAATATTATTTTCTATAATGCCACTATTGCATTGTGAACTCCTATCACAGAAGACACCTACGATCTAAATTGTATTGTATCTATATAACGCCAAGCGTAATTGTATCTATATAGCGCCAAAAGTCTGCCAGTAAAATTGTTTTGACATACAGACAGACAGACGGGCAGATGAACATGTCAAATTTATAATATTTCCGTTTTTGCGATTTGGCTAAGAAACCCAAAAGGAAATTGGTGTCGACTATTTTTTAAATAATAACTTCATTTTTATTTACAGCTAAATTAAACTATATGATGTGGTATTATATCTACTTTATTGAAATTATTACCCATGGTAATTCGTTGTATGCAATTTAAAGAAAATAACTCATAGAAACTTCCAACAGGATTTAAATATTATTCAAAACAATTGCGGAAATAGGGTTTGAGTGGGTTTTCCGATGACCACATTAATCATCATCATATATATTAATACGCTAAGGTTAAGATGTTACTCTCCCTTTTTAGAAAAAACCTCGCAACTAATCCACATAAATTATATATCATTTTATAGATAATTGCTTGCTCTACCGGCATCCACAACTAAAAAATTTATTATTGCTATTGTTTTTTCAAATTAATTAATTATTAAAATTATATACACAAAACAGCAATGCTGCCATCTAACGGCTCAACGTCAATATGATTGACGGTCGGTAAAATTTTTGTTTAATTTCAAATCCACTCACGCATAAATACAGTGGCGCTTTAGCTCAATGCTTTTGATACTTGCGCCTCTATATGTTAATTTTAGTAAAATATTTGTTTGATCTGTCATCTGAGCTTCATAATGGAATAAATAATGCAAAGACTTCGCACGGGTCGCTAGTATTTTTTATTATGTTTTCAAAAATTACACAATGCAAAGTATTCAGGTGTATGTGATAAATTAAATGGATGTTGTTCTAGATGATATATTTCTGCAATGGTACGAGTATCCAATGGTTAGAACAATGTTTTATAACTAATTTTACATGTCTCCCATTTTTATATTTCTTTTGTGATTTGTATCCTTAGATGTGTGACAGGACTGAAACAATTGTGAAAACTTGAAGTGAAAGGTAGTATCAATATTGTCTAACTATATTATGTCTAGAAGGTATTGAGTGGTGGCTGATGATATTGTATTAAGTTTTTCATTTAATTATATTTCTCAAACATTATTGGGTTCTTCGTTAAACATTTATCGTTATTTTCATTTTATGTTCGAAATTACTTATGAATATAAAATACATGTTTATAAATAAATAAATATTATACATATATATATATATATTATATATATATATATATATATATATATATATATATATATATATATATATATATATATATATATATATATATATAGAGAGAGAGAGAGAGAGAGAGAGAGAAAGAGAGGAGCTAGTTAAAACACGGCTTTTAGGTAAGCATGGGCACGTGTTTTGATTAGATCATTTTGAATGTTTTTAAGCGTTTGAAAGTAAGTTCAATGTTCGATTCATTGAGCGTTTGTATCTTTGTACTCCAATAACTTAGTAACTGAAAAGGCTCGGATATTAAGAATAAAAGAGTTACTCAGATGTTGATTAAAAAGATTCGGGTATAAAGAAAATTTGGGAATCATTTTGAATTACAGAGTAGAATTTTATATTTTTTTTACGAAGTTCTTTTTTAGATTTTCTTATTTAACAAATATTATATTTAATTACGATTAATTCTAGTAAAAGGATTTCAACGTATTAAAGTCATGATTTTAAATTAAATATTAATTTCTTCAATTGATTTTAAAAATCTCAATAATAACTTAGTATTTTTTGCTCAGAGAATAATAATACATACGTCTCGTGATAAATCTAAGAATAATCTATGTTTGCATACTTATGTCGTTACCAATGTCGATGTGGTTAATCGGTCGGGGCAATAAAAGTGAATGAAGCCAACATTTGTCATCAGTCCGTCGCGTGTATGATTCCTTCCCCATAGACAGCGACCCGACATGAACAGTACAATAGAGCGTTTCAATAAATATACCTCAAACATATAATTCTCGTTTCTAAAGAGGCATCAGATAAGCGACATTCGCCTGCCGCTTGACTCCGTCTGTCGTAGGATCGATCGTCGTCTCGTGCGCCAGGAGATGTCTCCAATGCCGCCCGTCAAAATAAAAATAATCCACAATAGCGAGTACTGAAAATGCTACGATTATTCATGCACATGGCTGTCAGATTTGTTTTAAACTGTAGTAAACCAAATGTTGAGGGTCGCATGATTCAGCACGAAACAAACGAACACAAGGTACGTGAAATCGTATATTGTGGCAATCTAGATTACAATTACCTTTTAAATCGAGGTTTGAAAAATATTTATGTAAGACACATACAATACAATACCTGCTCTCAAGAAAAGTAGACGTATAGTAGATGTAAAGTGAAAAAAAACAACTATTTAACTTTTTTCCTTCTTAACTTTTTTTATTTGTTATTAGCAAAGATCTTTGCTAATAGCCCACCTGAAGATGTTGTAATACAACGAAACCTAAGTGATGGTAAAAAACTTAAAGAAAGTACATCACGTAGTTTCATTTAATTGTGAATAATAAATTTCTACAAAATTAACGCCAAATATCTTCAGTATTTAAAAATTTCATAAAAAAATTAAAGGTCAAAAAATTTACAGTGTAAAAAAATTCAAAATATTTCTTTGCGTGGCCCATTCATAATTTCACATTTCTGATTTTCTAATATTATTTCTAAATTTATTTCTGGAACTTTCTAATATTTACAATTCATTATTTACAATTAAATGAAACTACGTGATGTAGTATTATTTCTACTATCTTTAATTTCTTTACCACGACCTAGGTTTCGTTGTATTACAACATCTTCAGGTGGAATATTAGCAAAGATTCTCTTATCTTTATTTATATGATATCTTTGCTAATATCCCACCTGAAGATGTTGTAATACAACGAAACCTAGGTCGTGGTAAAGAAATTAAAGATAGTAGAAATAATACTACATCACGTAGTTTCATTTAATTGTGAATAATGAATTTCTACAAAATTAACGCCAAATATATTCAAAATTCATTATTTAATAGTCTGCGTTAGGAAAATTAAAACGAAGTGAAAAAAGAACCACGTGTGTTATAATTAAAGAAAAGTTGATCAAATTTCCATCAAATTTACCATATATTACAAACAAATTATGCAATATGATGCTTCATTAATTCTTGGATACGAGTATGAATATGAATAAATTCAGGATTCAGAAATGGACAAAGTCAGAAAATATAAAATATTTTTGAAGAAAGAAGAAAGTAAAAAGAAAATAAAGTAGAAAATACGAAAAGTTCAATGTAATTAAAAAAACATGTTGATCGGCAATAACATTTACGAATTAAACAAGTCGAGTAGAAATATTTATTTAACCCCTAAAAGGCAAATTTATAAAATACAGACGGAGAAAAATAAATTTAACTCATTAAAAAGCAAATAAGTAAACTCGAGTAAATATTTCAGATAAATATTTAAGGTAAATTTTATGAAAATATTTTTATTTGTCCTATATGATAATATCGATGCTGTTCCAAAGGTAGCTTAATAACGAGAAAAAAATGTAGACAGTATTATAAATGACATGATAAAAACAGTGTCTAAAAACAAGTTTAAGAGCAAGTTTTTAGGAACAACAAAGTATTAATTCATATACTTATGAGTAACAGTACAAGTCTGTTTAATTTTCTACACAGAAATATTAATTTCAGGACTTACTACATAACTTTTAGCGGAACGTTCAGTCATTGTTTGTTCTAAACTGACAAATATTATTGTAAACTCTTAAGAAAGGGTAATTCACGACTTAAGTTCTAATATAAGAATAACATATTGGAATGTAATTTATGTGATATTTAATAGCTTTACTTTACTTTAATAGTGATACTGAATACGAAGAAATTATAACTACGTATTTAATTAACAAATAGTTCTAATTTACTGCCATCTAACAATAAGGACAGGCAACATAATTTCACGGAAAAAAAATGTACAACTTTTAAAACTAGCAAGCCATCCTAGCACTCATTCGTCTGTCTGTACGTCTGTGATAGTCGTTTTCGCAGAACAGTTTAGCATGAAAATTAGATGTGAAGAAGCATATTAACTCATATATTTTCTATAGTTAACTCTTTCAATCATAATTTCGGCTGTAGCATATATAAAGATGGGGGTAAATATATTTTGTTACTATACAAAAAATTCTAAGAATATAAAAGGAAAACTACATTAATCTATATTTACGCAGAGTTTACTGAAAAACTTACCTATGATTCCAAATTACATATTGGTATAGTTTTTTAGGTATTCACGATACTTTTAAGCCTGTGAGAAACATACTGGGCGACATGTTCACGTAGTGAAAATAGTAATTAAACTTTGTAGTGTTAAGAGAAATATTATGTATCTTTAAGTCTCTATAGGTACTTAATTTTATAGTGGACCCTCAAATGTGAATTTTACTCTTAACTAACATGTTTATTAGCTTACAGTAGTTATTTATACCCTTTTTTGGATATTAATGAAAGTTTCCTATATTTGGAGATACCAATTTGAAAGCGTAATTTTAATTACGAGTTAAGTAGAAATAGTAGCCCTACTGAATTATTTTTAATAAAATAATCAAGAATAATTCGAATGCAAGCTTTTATTTCTGAAAGATTCAATATTAAAACAACTATACGGAAATAAACATGATATTCATTCCATTATCTATGGCTAGTTTTTGACGACGTTTTATCTTTGATTCTTAAGCCTTTTCTCCAAAATTTTGAAGATAATTTAGTTGATTTTAGTAGTTGCAAATTATTATTTGTAACACAAACCAAGTTTTGATCTATATTTGTATCTAATAATAAAACTTTGTTGATTTCTAGGAGTATGGTCAAAATTTAGAACCAATTGAAACAAGCTACAAAGTGTTTTATACTCGCCATACGAAAAAAAGTAAATTATTTAAGAGTTAAATATTAAAAACATTACAAAATATTAAGTTCAATTATAATTATTTCTATGTTATTATTGGCACTACTAGGTTCATGCAAAAAAACAATTTTACTTGTGTAAAATTGTACTTACAAAAATTGCAACCTGTTGATCTCAGTTATTCGACTTTTGGTCTCCCCCAATCATTTCTTTGTGTTAGCAAGTTTAAGACTTTAAGTCACTCAGACACTTAGTGCAGTTTTTGCACATTCAATATGAATCTGATTCCATTGTGCTTCGAACTGAGAATGACATATTTTAATTAGAGTTTATCCGGTTACAATATGACTACTATTTCCATACTTATTGCGAAATTAACACTAACTACGAACAGGGTGGCACGATATTTTAATTTCATCGCCTAAATGGAATGTAATTGTTAAATATATTTGGCGTTAATTTTGTGGAAATTCATTATTCACATTTAAATGAAACTACATGATGTAGTATTATTTCTACTTTTTTAAGTTCTTTACCACGACCTATGTTTCGTTGTATTACAACATCTTCAGGCATTAGCAAAGATCTTTCCTAATAGCCCACCTGTAGATGTTGTAATACAACGAAACCTAGGTCGTGGTAAAGAACTTAAAGAAAGTAGAAATAATACTACATCACGTAATTTAATTTAAATGTGAAATCTAATTGGTTATTGTGACACTAAAAATATGCTAATTAAATAAATACATTTTTCCCGTTCGATAAATACTGATTGGATACGGATCTAATCGGACTTTATGTGACCTCGGTCATATAAAGTCAGATTAAATCCGTATCTAGTCAGTATTGATCGGCCGTGAATACCAAATATTGAATAACATTTTCATCGGTTAACGGCAAGAAAGATATCATATACCATTTTATATCGATAAATATTACACGGAAGGTAATGACTGTCGTTATAATGAATTATAAACACATACGGATAATATGATGATAGGTTTTGATACGATTACACGGAATATCTTTTATGCTTGGAATATGTTGGCGTAATTGACTGAAACGACTAGCTTATACGGATATATTTATATATATATATATATATATATATATATATATATATATATATATATATATATATACATACATATATGAGTATATGTTCGCCAGCAGATTTTACACTTAGAAACGGCTTTGCGGAGATGTGAGTTGAGGTAGCGGGGGGAGTGAGGTATCGTTCGATGCAGGAATGTTGCGGGTTATTTAGTAGATATGAGTAAGTGAACGAGAGCGCATCGCGCTTTTGCCGTTGAGGCGTATTTCACAAACCATAATTCGGTGAATGTAGCAAGACGTCATTTTTGTTCGCAGTTTGATATTCGCAAAATAAAAGATGGTCCATCGAATCAATTTAATTGGACATGAGTACGGACGTTCAGAGAGACAGGATCAGCTGGAAATGGGCCTGGATCTGGACCTTCAACGTCTGTAACGACTCCAGAAAACGTGAGTCGCGTGAGAGAAGAAATTTCGTGAAATCTAAAAATTACGCTAGGCTTGTTTTGATATGATTTTCCACTCTTACGTGCTTAGGTAACACACTGTTTAGTGACGAGGTACATTTTCACATCGAAGTAATGCTGTTTGCATTACTTCAAGTAACGCTGTTTGCAGAATTTGCATTATTGCAGCGAACATAAGCCTAAAGAAGTTTATTAGAAGCCCCTCCACAGCCCGAAGAGGAGAAGCCCTTATTTTTTTGGTCTGCGGGAAACCGTCACTGCAAGAAGAGACTGCAAGATGCTGGACAAATTTTTTATACCGAAGCTACGTCACTATGCTAGCTACAGTAACAAAATCTATTTTCAGTGAGATAGGACTACGACACATATCGCTACGGTAGCAAGATAGAAAATAAGGAGCATTTTCTCAGGAAAACTAATAGGTCGTTTGGTGACATTGCCTGGCTCTCTAAATCGCCGGACCTTGTCCCTACTTGATTTTTTCCGGTGGGGATACCTCAAATCTCGCGTATATAGTAATTCTTCATCAACTTATCCTATAAATATTCGACGCGAAATAGCCAACATCAATCCAGATCTCAGCAAACGAGTCTTCGACAACATGAAGTCAAAATTGCAAGAATGCTTATACTCGGTTAATCGTTTTAGTGGAGTCGTTTTTAAAAAATAAAATCTGCATTATTTATTTGTGCAAATATATATAAATAAAATTTGATTACATTTATATTAGAGTTTTTATTATTATTCAAAATATAAAATCTGCCCTCGGATACCTGTAATATAAACCTACTTATTTATCTAATTTATTCTAGTTAACGTAGTTTATTAGGCGTGTCTGGCTACAACTTAACTGTACATAACTTGCCCTAAAGATTTAAAAAAATAATAATTTTAAGCTCTTACTTTTTATATACATTTATCAATTTTATCTGCCGATTTGCATTATCGACAGGATTCGTTAAATAATATATTTTAAAATTCCTCAAATTAACTTAGTTTCGTGAAGGTTAGACACCTTTAAGTTACAAATGGAATTATTTTGTTCGGTGCAATTTCGTATACATTGAGCATTTATGAACATTTGGTATGGCTATTAACCTATTTAGAATTTTTTTCGGGAGCATATTTAAGAGAAAATATGTACTTCTTTGTTAAAATAAAAATCATTATTTTTTTATTTACTTTTACTATAAGACCTATATGCGATTTTCAAGATTGTAGATTGACCGGAAGTACTCTATTGGTGTTGATGATTCATGAGTTAGACTATGGCAAAAATAAAGAAATAATGCATTTTAAGGGTCATATATTTTTGTTACGAGATCCAAAACTTGAAATTTCTTGTGTTATACTTTTCAACAATATAAGGCTATAGGCTTTAGTTCCAGTCTCATTACAAATTTGAATAACTCTGCAATAATATCCCAACTTACACATATTCTTAATTTTGTAAGGTTTTAATAAGTGTTCGAATTATATAAAAGCTTTGAAAGCACAAAATAATCTCGAGTTCAAATTCGACTCAAAATATACGATAAAATAAATAAAACTACAACGAATTTGTGTACTTAAATATAATAATGAAAACATTTACGCTTTAAGCGGAATATACTGTAAAAGGTAAATGTATTTCAGATACACAATAGGAAGTAAACATTTCAAGCAGTTAAAGTGTATTTCTAAATACCTTTTTATAATTGTTGTTGAAAAAATATAAAATATCACATAAATAGTAATGCAATTGTTATTTCATCACAAACATTATTTCCATTAAGGGGATAAATTATATTTTACAAATAGAATAAAATAATAGATAATTTGAATATATTTTCTTAACAATTTACATATTCTTTGAGTTAAAAATTCTTACGTTTTTTATTTTCGATAAAATTTTAATCAATCTAATATTGATGTCTGAAATATAACGAGTCTATAAATATATCAAGAAAACCTTTAAGTTAAAGTAAACTTAAGGAATATAAGTTTTTGCTGCTTATAAGTCGAAAATATGCAAATAAACAGAATAGCTAAACATTCATAATCGTTAATATAAATCAAAACGCCTCCTCTAAAACGAGCTCGTCGTAAAACTCTGCTAAAAAGTAACTACGCAAACAAATTCAAGTCAAATAGATAAAAAAGTCGCCGACAACGTTATTTTAATTTAGTAGACGTTGATTCATTTCGGCAAAGTCAATATTTCATTAAGAACAGAAGAAGAATAAGGTCAGACGAGGGAGTGAGCCTTAACATCATTTCATTACGCGAGAATTAGCATAGCCATCCATTAGGACCCATGATGGATCGGCGCGCTCGCGAGCCGCGGACATCGGCGGCGCCGCGACGCTCCCATTACTATGCAAATGTCTCTGTCAACGGGGTGAGAATGGATATTTCTTTTTTATGTACTTATTTAAGGAATTGCGACCCCCTCCGTTCTCACCTTGCATTAGTGACGACCCTTATTATATCGCTTTACTGACGCGGCGAGATTTATTTCTATACCTCCGAGATCTTACGGGTTTTCATGGGAAGTTAAATTTTGATTAAATTTGTTTTATATTATTCTAACTGGCTATAACTCTTATGCAGAACTAGGTTATTATTTATGTGACAATATTTAAACCGATTTCAAAGTTTTTGTTAAATTTTTTGCAAATAATTTTGAGTAAAATATTTGATTTCGTAATTTTAATTGATTTCGTATTTAGCTTGTACATCTACTAAAGTTTCACCTTACGTAAAAACTTCTGCCTACGATTATAACATTTATAATTTAATAGTTTGTAAATGTCTATCTTTATTTAGTCAAAATAAGAAAAGTTTTTAAACATTACATAAATAATATACTTACTTGTAATAAGATTTTGCGATGAAAATTTGGTTGAGATAGATAAGAGAATTGAATATGTGCCAGAATGAACTGAATTAAAAATGATATGAAAAAAATTACTGGAATATATGAGACAAATCTAAATGATATTCCGGAATTATTGAAAAAGACTAATATTGCTCCGTTCATATTTATTTGAAATAAACCAAAATCGCTTCGCGTGGAACTTGATAATTAATAGCATTTTGCCCGTGCTTTGGGCATTTTTTTTTCTTCTGTTGACATACAAAAATGAAATATTAATTAAGAGAAAGTATTAATCATAAATTCGCAATCAATCAGTCCATTTTAATTTAATCTGCGAAAACTATTTTTTTAAGGAATTCTACTACTCTTATATAAAACTAAGGGGAAGAAAATTTTTTATTCTTTATATCATAAAAACATATTTTTTTAATAACGTTCATAACAGACCTTAAATATTGCAATAATTTATTTAGGTCAAACTTGTCTCTAAAAAACTGTCAATAATAAAATATATTTATAAAAAAATATGTACCAGTATAATTTTAACAATTATTCATTGATTTAATAACATATACCATTATTCTAAATGTTTAAACTAAAAATTATAACCTACATCAATACTTCTTGATTATATACATACATATTTTATATAATTAAGACCACACCCTAGAAGTGAAAACTGGCATCAGATATAATCTTAATGTGTAAGTTGGAAATGTTCAATACAAAAATTAGAAACCCATAATAATTACCATTAACAGTAAACATACACTATCTGTTCATTCATGGAGATAAACTAACACATTATAGTGCACATTCAACTGATCATATTTTATACACATTGGTTCCAAATAATATCATAATAAGTAAGATATATTAATGTATACAAATACGTTCAAGTAATTTATAAAAGATTTTCAACTAGATCTGAAAGGAGCGCATAATAAGTAAATGGATTCGTTTAAAGAGAAAATATACATCTTCATCATAAACGTGAAATATATATATATATATATATATATATATTTATATACATATAATTATACTGTAATCACAAATCATTTGCCGTCAAAAAATTGCACAAAAGAAGATTTCACTTGAAAAAATAATTCAAGCCAATCTTACAAACCGTTAAAAAAATCCCAAACTCCAAGCAATTAGGTGTTTTCTAACTTAATAATTATTAAAACGTCAAATCAGGCACTTTTTACAGTGCCAAAGCAATATTATGATGAGAGAATAAATTATTTAGTCCCAGTATTGAGAGAATAATATATTACCGAGATTTTCTCGGAAAATATGGCACTAGAAATTCTCAAGAGCAAACCTTAATCGTGTGTTAATAAAATCAACATTTTTACCAATAAATGTTGTTCTATGAAATGTTATTCATTGGCGAATTTTGATTGATAACTTCATAACTTTGCTTTTATCCGTGGTCACGAGCGTTGAATAACATTCATGAAATATTTTCTAAGTAAATGAAATCACGCTTTTTTTTCTTCAGCATAAATTGCTTATTATGTCTAATTCACAAGAACGTAACAGAAAAGAGATAAATCTCATTCAAAAAGAAATATTACCAAACAAATATCAAATAAATTCCTCATTATTTTAATATTCTTGTCTTAACTTGCAGTAATGACAGAGGAGCCGAGGTTTGCCGAGCCCATACCAAATGTGACGGTCGCCTTGGGCCGGGACGCTAACCTGCCGTGCGTTGTCGAGAACCTTGGAACATATAAGGTATGTAATTAATTTATCACGAAGTTCTATTTTGTTCTATTTCACGTAATAGCATTTTGCCGCAATAGCATATAATATCTACTACAAGATGAGAAATGTACTGACACAAAGTACAATGTACTTTGCACTAAAACTTAGCTTGGGCACGTAGTTTTCACAATATTACTTTATTGTGCAGAGAGATTATTTCTGGTACAATACATTTTTCGTCTTATTATTTGCCTCTTCATGATTGTCGGCCATGATTGACGGTCATTCCTACTTGGAATTGCTCGGAAGGTTTTATTATTTTTTTCCACTAATCCTGATCTTGAGCATGTTGTGTGGTATCTTTGAAAAGCATACCGAATATCTTTCATATTTTATCTGACCATTTATTAAAAATATGGTCTCCTGTGAATTTTCTCGCTATATTATCCATTATAAACATCTTTAGTATTCCTCATCATCTTCGCGTCAAGTAATGGAGATAAAGTTTGTAAAAATTCCTTGTGAGAAAAAATCTAATAATATTTTAAAAATCCCTAATTGAACTAGTTTGTACAAAAAAAAAATTTTGTATAAATTCATCCAGTGTAGACTATAAAATCTTTCTCATATATATGTAAACATACTTGCTACACTATTATTCTGTACTGGTAAGTGTAGTTTTCTCTAAGATATAATTAGAAATTGATTTTTATTTCTGCTCATATAAATCTGCAGCTTATGAATACAGGAAACTGAAGTGGTATTAATATATGTCTTTATTTTGATACCAAGAAATAATGTGCAAAAACGTATTAACTTTGTATATAATAGATCAGGTATAGAGTATTGTGACTCAAACAATAGCCTACGAGGCAAATACTGGTACGCCGTGCATAGGATAAGCTCCCCCGGAGCGATGTCGATGGCGGAAAAACGCTTGATACTCTCACTATGAATTTCAATATATCCCCCGAAGTGTGCAAAGAATCCTGACCCATCGTAAAGTACCCAGTAACTGTATCGAGATTTATAACGGTCCAATTCGCTGTGAGCAAAACACAATACGAGGAGGCGAGGTATTGGAGTCGAGGAGCGAGGCGGCCGCTGTGTCGCGCCCGAGGCTGTTTGTGCACAAATGACGAGACACGCTTCACATGCTTCATTTGCTCCTTGTATTGGAGATAGCAGTCAGCACCCACCGATGGTGCCAAGCGCCATTTCGTCTCAATAAAGCAAATCACGATTTATTGTTTAGTTTACAGACCATAAATTTTATGACATTACCGTCAGTTACTCTTGTTGCATTTGGGGACGTGTTTCAAAATGTGATATGTCCTAAATCTTAATACCTAAATATATAAAAATTTACTTTGTAAAAAGGCATTAGCGAATTTATTGTTCAATCCCTCTTTTAAATAATTATAAATACAATATTTCACAAAACAGGGAACAACTCTCTAGGGATTGAAAACGTTAAACGCAAAATTTAATTATTTTATGACTGTTCATTTAATGCCCTATGTATATATAGAAACACAAAATTTGTGAATCTTGTTTCGATATAAACAGTCAATTCATCGAAGTTCTAAAACGACTGCTTCTATTGAACTATGAAAAATCGGAAATTAATTAGAAATCAATGAATGTTAAGGAACAAGTTTTATAGATTAGAAAAAAGAAGAAGGAGGAAAACTAACCTGGATCTAAAATAGGAAAAGTTTTGAAGAGATTTAACTATACAGTGTCAACTGTTAAAAACCTGGGCCTACTGATCGATCAAAATCTTAATTGGCGGCCTCAAGTAAATGATATTAGTCGTCGTGTTTTCAACAGGATACACTCTTTGAAACGTCTTCAAAATTTTCTACCGGCTAAAACGGAAATCTACCTTTGTCAAACACTTTTATTACCATTAATCGATTATGGAGACGTGTGCTATCCTGATCTTAATGAAGAATATTTGTGCAAGTTGGAACGTCTTCAAAATTTATGCATTCGGTATATCTTCGACCTCAGAAAATATGATCACATTTCTGAATACAGGTCACTTCTCAAATGGCTGAAGATCTGTGATCGACGCCAACTTCACATACTTACACTTCTTTTTAACAGATTAAAAAATCCTCATAGCCCAAATTATCTTAGTGGAAAATTTGTCTGCTCTGTTTTGCTAAGATTTGTCTGCTCACGGCCTTGGGCTGCGATCTGAAAGTTCACACACCCTACTTATTCCTAAACATACCTCTACCACTTACGAAAAATCCTTCACTGTCCAAGCAGCAAAAATTTGGAGTCACCTGGATCCTGACATCAGGAAAATCACGTCTCTAAATATTTTCAAAGATAGAGTGAAAAAGTCCTGCATCTCTTGAAACCTTTGTGTCCTTGCCCTTTCCTGTTTTTCCCATCCCAAATCATGTAAATATTTTGTTTTCTTTTTTAATTTACTTTTGTATTTTTTTTGTCTAATGTGCTAAGAAGAATTTTCATTGTAAAATCTCTTACAGTTTACCAACTAAATTTTAATACAAACCGTTATGGTTGACTGGAAGAGATTGCTCATGTAGCGATAAGTCCGCCATATGTACTGTACATAAAAGTTAATAATAAAAAAAATAAAATTCAATTTATTTCATAATTTGTCAGAAAACCCTAAAGTGAAGAGTATATTATAGTATATTTCAGTTCTGATTAAGAACTTCTATCTTAATATGATTAAGAATTCATAATGTCTAAAATTATATCTGCCAAAAGCTAAACATCTGTGTTTAAAATAAGCTAAACCGTAGAAATATTTATAGAAATTATGGAAATATCATTCAGTAAATGAGGATAACTCTACTAAATAAGGAGTACAATACTGTTAGTTTAGTTGAATTTTTAAATATTTTTTGGTTTGAATATAAATGTGCATTTTTATTTCCTTGTAACGAAGAGAGAAAAATCGTTCTTTACTAATTTATAAAGAAAAGATTTTTATTGAATATATTTGGTGTTAATTTTGTAGAAATTCATTATTCACAATTAAATGAAACTACGTGATGTAGTATTATTTCTACTTTCTTTAATTTCTTTACCACGACCTAGGTTTCGTTGTATTACAACATCTTTAGGTGGGCTATTAGAAAAGATTCTACAAGCCCACCTGAAGATGTTGTAATACAACGAAACTTAGGTCGTGGTAAAGAAATTAAAGAATGTAGAAATAATACTATATCACGTAGTTTCATTTAATTGTGAAAGATTTTTATATTATATACGTATTTTAAGCTTTTAAAAGTTTAAATAAATAGCAATAATCTTCTCGCTGAAGGTTCTGATATTTACTCCGATGTAAGCCGTTCTTTTCTAAACTTATTGTATGGATATTTAAATATTTTTGAAAAGCAGATATTAAACCATTGCCATTTTGTTCAGTTGGCGTAACTTATTCCACTTCATGTAAATTTAATTAAATATATTAATTACAGTATTCACAGTAAAATTTTAAAACAATTAATACTCAGGATTGGTGAGAAAAATTCATGAAAATAGTCGGCTTGGCGACGTAACACTCCCGTGTTAGTTTTCCTCTTGCGGCGCCGTTGAGAAATGAGCTTAATGAAGTGAACGTGATGTCACTGGCGAGCGTAGCGCGAGCGGCACGTTCTGGGCGTCTTACAATTTATGTTTCGTATTATGTTGGTGCAGCTTACTGCATTAGGCGATATCGGTTTAAATTTTTATTAAAGATCCAGTTTTGTTAAAATTACAATCGGAATGGACTTTTTAAAACTGAAATAATATATCTTCAGCGTATTTAAGAGAATATTTTTAATTCTTTCGTAAAATGGATTATGCATGTAAGAATTTCATTAATAGTTCTTACATTTATATACAATAGATTAAACAACAAACTTCGTAAATAATGTTCACTGATAAAGAATTCTCTTCTATCGTACTAGTAAATATAAAAATGCTTACTTATTATCCAATGGCTTCATAATTAAAAATTTAAATCAATAATTGATATAAGCAATCTACGTTTCGTAAGCGACTCATTTTTTCCATAGCCGAGATAGGAAAAAAATATTCACTAAACAATTTTATGAATTGCGTAAGTCTGTCAACTGTGTGTACTAAAAATATCATATTTCTTGTATGGCTTTCTTTTCACAAATATCTAGTACCCCTAGGAACGCTCATAATTTTAGATTTAGCCTACCCTTAGCTCTCTGCGGATATAAATAAATAAATATATATATATATATATATATATATATATATATATATATATATATATATATATATATATATATATATACGTGACGAAATATGAAAGCATCTACCGGGTAACATAATATTAAACGTTCCATTTATTTAATGATTAATGAAATACCTACTTATAAATACACAAATCATATTACTCATTGGCCTAAATGAAATGTTTGAGCTTTGCAAAATAAATTAATTTCCAAAAAGTACAAATTTTAATTTATTTCTGCGGTCGCCGCCAGAAGCCTTTTCAATAATTCAATAACGAGGCAATTGATATTTAGATACAAATTTTCCTTCAATAATTTGATTTCAATTGAATTCACAAATAATTAGGAAATTATTTTTCTTTAAATTCATTTTACGTCGCTGAAAATTAGAAACTAAGCACGTAGGAAGTTTTCGCCATAAATCATATTTTTATTGGAAATTGTTGGGGAAAAAAATTAAGCACGAATTCTGGTAATGAAAACTTGTTAATTTTTTTTAGTATTTCAAATTCGTGTCAATATGCAAAAAAAATTCAATAATAATTGGGAATAACTAAATTATTAACTAGAACTATTAAAAGAAGAAATTACCAAAGGCTTCATGCGGTGTCAAATAGTTTATACATATTTCCGTAAGACGGATATCGTATGTTCCTTTGATATAGAATCTGAGAAGAAAAACGTAATTAAGCTTTTATATAACTATGTATTGATAATTTTATATGCTTCCTATGTATTTGCTCAAATTATATTTGTGCTGTGATTCCTTATTTTGTTTCGCGTAACTTAATTGCAATTTGAATTTTTTCATATAAACAATATTATTTAGTATTGTAAATAATATTATACTGCATTAAATTTGCCATAAATCTAATGAAATATAAAGTGACAAGTAGTTATTGGTGATTCAGGATCATTGTGATTTTTTTACAAAAATGATTTAACTTTGTTTTGCTTTTTTCCAATTGTTTAGATTAAAAAAAAGTATGAGAACTGCAATATGTTCATTTGATTGCGATTATTTTTGAGTTAGTTATCTTTAGAAATAACTAATTTTAAGTATTTTCTTGAAAATCTGACTGAGAGAAAGGGAAGAAAGCAACGATATATTTCACTACCAAACCCTTGTCAGCTTTCGTTTTATTTTACGGCGTATGTACGATTAACAGCAACTTTAAAAATAACAGAAGTGGAATTAATAAATAAAAGTAGACACAATGAGGATACAACGTTGAAGAAAGTACTTTTATGGAGATACGTAAGGAGATTGCCTTACTGATACGTAAGGAGACTGGAAACAGATCAACATCAGATTAAACACCAAGATTATTGTAGTGAGCCCTAAAAATGTTACAACCAGGAAATATTAATGGTCAGTGGTAAAGTGGAATGAAATAATCACCAGGACGTATTAAATCTGCACCATTCTTGACGTCGTACAGATCACCAAAAACCCGACATTGCAGAAGAGAAATTTTTATACGGTATATAACATGATACTCAGTAATGAAGAATACGATGAGAGGAGTATTTTTTCTGAACAAAACTAATAGAAACGACTACGGTCACTAGTAACATGGTGAACTCTTAATATAATTTTATATAATAAATACTATTAAAATGTTTTAATGACTTTACTAGTTTATGTTTTAATGACTTTGCCTTACTTATATCCATAAAAGTACTCAAGACGATAAGTTATTATCTGATCTGTTAAATATGTGAATAAGGAAATACAAACAAAAAACATGTGCGAAGTAAAAGAAATGACGCTGAAGATATATAAATAAATAACTGAAATTTGATGAATGAATGAATATATAAAAGATGACTAAAAGGAAACTAATTAAAAAGAAAAGGAGATTATGGAACTATATTATAGCTGGTTATCTTAAATACGCATTTAACATTCTTAACGAATAGTTAGGAAGCCGGAAAGTGTAATAATCTAATGTAATATATTCAATATTTAATAAGCAATGGTCAAAATTTTCAATTAGTTAACAGCAATGAAGGTTTCATTCACGTGGAAGTTTTCAGGAAATATTACTTTCAAACAGGAGTTTAAAAACTTATTTAATTAATATATAAAAGATGACCAAAAGGAAAGTAAGTAAAAACAAAAGGAATATTATGGAATTATATTATAGCTGCTTATCTTAAACACGCATTTAACCGTCTTAGGGAATAGTTAGGTAGTCGAAAATTGTAATAATCTAATGTAATGTATTCAATATTTAATAAGCAATGGTAAAAATTATCAATTAGTTAACAGCAAGGAAGGTTTCGTTCACGTGGAAGTTTTAGGAAATATTACTTTCAAACAGGAGTTTAAAAACTTATTTAGTTAATATATAAAAGATGACCAAAAGGAAAGTAAGTAAAAAGAAAGGAAGATTATGGAATTATATTATAGCTGCTTATCTTAAATACGCATTTAACATTCTTAACGAATAGTTGGCAGTCGGAAAATATAATAATCGAATGTAATATATTCAATATTCAATAAACAATGGCAAAATTTATCAATTAGTTAACAGCAAATAAGGTTTTATCCACTTGGAAGTTTTCAGGAAAATTACTTTCAAACAGGAGTTTAAAAACTTATTTAGTTAACTTGCGTTGAGCGATTATAAAATCAGGTTCGCCATTAAGCGTGGGTATTCCAAAATATTATTTTATAGCAGGTATCGTTTTAAATCACGTCTGTGGATTGGTACGAAATTATTAAATATATATCGGCAGTCTATATGAATTGTGTGACTTTATCGTATTACATTTGTGGCGGCTGAGCTGTATCGCTTTATGTAATTAATTTAACGGGACAATTTACCTGACGAAAGTTACCTTTAATTTTAATGGAATCTTATGTATATATATATATATATATATATATATATATATATGTGTGTGTGTGTGTGTGTGTGTGTGTGTGTGTGTTTGTGCGCGCGTGTGTGTGGGTGTGTGTGTGTGTGTGTGTGTGTGTGTACGTATGTATATGTATATAATATATATTTTTATGAAATCCATATTACCGTAATTACGCGTTCGTAACATTACGTACTTTTGTAGTATTACGAAAGTGACTTTATGATTAGAATTTTTTCTTTAAGTCGTACTAACAGGGTAATATTTTAATATATTCAGTAATTTTTTTTATTTTATAAATCATTATTTCAAGATAGAAACGGCCAAGGTATGAAAATAAAATTCACGTATGATAAAAATTTATTGATTTATAAAAATTTAAATTTAATTCATTGACAGAAACAGTTTGAATTACGATGCCATGTTTAGTTCTGCTTATTGTATTCTACAATATCAAAGAGATGTCTTTACTCTATCTTTGCGTTAAGTTGCCTTTTTTTAAATAAATGTTTATAACTTTTTTATTACTGCCTTTTGATTAGTTCTTGTTTTCATGGAATTTTAAGTAGCAAATTTAGTCTCTTACTATGTATATTTTATAGCAAATGTGATGCATAGTGAAAAAAAATTCGCAAAATAATTATTTATATGTGATTTTTACCACAAATTCCAATATTTAATAACTATTACAATCAATTTTTCTATAATATAACACTTTGATAGAAAAACCTATCTAATAAAACTCTTTTAAGTGTATAAGAAAACTTGGTACCGACCTGGATCTCAATTATTTTATAAGTGAAGCTGATTAACCAATATATTGTTCTTTGTATTAAACTTGGCCCTTTTTTATGTCCTTAGAAATTTTATGTCCTTTTTTATATCCTAGAGAATATTCTATACACAATAAAAAGGCCGATATATGGGTATGCGCCTAGTGTTACCCTTCATGTGTAAAGGTAATGGTGACACAAAATTGGCAATTTTTAATTATTTCCTTTACTCATGCACATCAAATGTATACTTTAGTATATGATTTTTATACAAACTGTATTTCATATAAACTATTATCGTGTAATAAATTTCCATACATATCAACAGCTCTGAATCATGATCGCGAGTATCATAAACACCAAAGTCCAATAATTCAGTTTCTTCCACGATATGACGCTCCACAGTAGATAGATATTTTTTTTATAACAGACATCTACTTTTATAGTAAAAATAAAGTTCCAAAGTACGATTAGAACTTGTAGTACTAAAAAGGATTCAAACACAGACACATTTAAGGAAGTCTAAATGATCTTGGGTCGTAATGACCTTGGTCATTATGGATTTCTATGATATTATTTTCTATAGGTAAGACCCATCTCTTCTGATAGCGAAACTTTCCACTAGTAAGTAACACTGGGGTCTTAATTCTGTACTAAATTTCAAATTAAAAGTTAAATGTAAGTGGTCTAGATTTTAAGGAATTAGTCAGTCATCTAGTGTTACGAGCAGCGATAGTAGGACGTCAATACTTAAGAGACTATTTGTCCTTCTTTTATAACTTTTCGGATTCTGCTTAATTGAAGATTTCTCACGAACAAAAGTTACAAGTATATAGGTCAAATAGACTTTGAGTTGTAGGTCGATCGAAAGTACCTCAAAATAGTTCGTGTGGCAGACGGTCAGTGCCCGCCCTCTTTACGTTTCAGACTTAGCTGACACGCTGTCGCGTGTCTTATCTAAACAATATGTAGGCAATATATTAAAACGGTGGAAAATAATGTCAATATTTACAAAAAGTTTAATGGAAGTACTATGTACTCTTAAATATTTGTATATACCTAAAAATGTAGCGAGCTCTCGGAATGCGAGTTCTATTTGGATTTAACAGGTTTTTTTTTAATAACGTTACTTCAATATTATTTTATATTTACAAATTTTGTACGTAAAAAATATTTCATTGTCTCAATGGAATCCGCCTTTAATTGACTCTGACCACAAGTATAATGGTTACAGGTGGTGTATTAATCTGTAAAATAGACATTTTGTTTTAGTACTAATAAAATACATTCAATTGGGTTTTTTGATTGATTCAATTATGTCACGGATTATTCCTTTATCAAAATAGGAAATCGGACCTTTATCAAAATAAGTATGGCTAAACTACCACACTTGGTCGCACACGGCTGTTGGATACATTTTTCTGTTGTCTTAAAAAAATTTAAAATAAGAACCAATTTTGCAAGGAATTTTCTAGTAAATGATCGTAATCGTAAGATTTCTTTTATGATGACGTCTTAATATATTTCTTCTGTTTCAAACTTCCGGTTTCAAAAAATATAAAGATGGTTCAAGACTCAAATTGTTAAAGATTCGTTAACAGTGAAATCTACATTTTCTGTTTTATTCTCAAAATATCTTTACATCACCTTTCCTTCTTCAAATCTCTGATCTAAATCACAATACTTGGTAACTTGCAGCGTAAACTTCCTTCTAGAATAAGAAAATATTTCCATATATATATCAGTACAAAATTTCGTTTTTTGGAGGTTTCTATATTCTATAAGTATTAAAATTAGCACCCCCATTGCATGTTTTTAACTTGTAGACCTACAAGTTATGTAATCCTTTCCACACTTTCTCACTAGACATTCCTACTATTCTATTCTTCTCTCTATTATGTCCTTTTTCTCGATATACTTTTAACTTAAGCCATTTTTATACACGTATATATTACATATAGTTATCTTGGTGGACTGTATCTAAACTAAACTAAACTAATCTAAACATGACCTAACCTAATGTGTTAAGGAGAATAATTTGTTTGTTTATTTAATTGGTCACACTAATTTCTAGAACCACAAATTTTATTTCAAAAAAAGTTCATATTTTGAGGGAAATTATAAGCTGTACATAATTATCCTACGATTTATTGGGACAGAGTAGGGATGACGCTGAAAAATCTTTCATTTCTTATTGTTTTTGTACACTCATTTTTCGTTAGAAAGCTTATACTTGAAAAAACGTCAGAAGCTATAAATCATTACGCTAAATGTAAATTAGTGGTAAAAATGTAACAGAAATATCGGAATACTGCTTAAACAATGCAAGGTAGAGAGAGATCGGTTTATTTACAATTAAATGAAACTACGTGATGTAGTATTATATCTACTTTCTTTAAGTTCTTTACCACGACCTAGGTTTCGAGATCTTCAGGTGGGCTATTAGCAAAGATCTTCGCTAATAGCCCACCTAAAGATCTTGAAACCTAGGTCGTGGTAAAAAACTTAAAGAAAGTAGAAATAATACTATATTACGAATTTTTTATTTTATGAATTACGGTCAAATTTCAACAAATGAGAGACCATCAGTTACTATTAAAGTTATACAAATGGACAGAACCTGCTGAAAATATTTTACGCTTAGATCTTCGACATGGTTCATGCATATGAAATAGCTGCGTCAAAATTCCGAATAATATAATGTAATCTCCAGCATACAATGCACATTTCTATAACGGGAACGCGTTCCCGTGCAGACTTAAGAAGATGTAAGCAAAGCGGGCGAGTGGCCATTGCAGGCAGCTCGTGCATAAAGTCACAATAGTTCATTGCACGGACGTAAACGGATTACGCCCCTGCGCCTTTGAACGCTTTGTGCTCGCCCACATTCACTTACAAATTTCTCTTTGCATAATTTCAGTTGAGGAATAGGAACTTATCTTTCTCGGCCGACTCGCCTGCGTCGTTCCTTCCGACAGGCTTTAGGAGCTTAAAAAAATCGCAAATAGTCTGCGCTTATGTGAGTAAGTAGACTTACGATTTTCAGTTTAGCCGCTTGTGCATACAAGGGAAATTCTTTTCAATGGAAATGCATCTCACGTATGCAAATATTAGGTTGATTCAGTATACTTCCAATTTGTCTGTAATATAATAAAGCGTGCCAAGATTTTTGAAACTAAACTCCGTTTGTATATATGAATCAAGCGTTTAGGCGTAATTTCAAATCTCTTCATCATCACGCAATATTTTCTTACGAAGTGATCTTAACGTCATCTATCAGTCAGTTTAAATAAGTATTAACAACAATACTTTCGACGAACTGACAATATGTTGTATAATACAAATCGGAACTTTATAATACCTTGTATATCTACATTAAACTTTGAAAAAGTTAATAAACTTGAGAGTTTGGTAGAAAAGATAAAATGTATTCATACTGATAGACTCTGCCCATATATTAAACGCATAAAAAAATGTCCACAAGTAATCGTGTGCATACATACAAATGCCGTTAGTTGCTTTCCACAGCCGTTCTAAGTGGTCATGTATCAACAGAGATTTTTACAATAACAAGAGGACACACATACACAGTTATTTACTTTAAACAGCTGTTTCAAGGGGTTGCGTATCAATAGAGATATTTTCGAGAAAAGTAGGTCATTTGCTTTCGACAATCGTTCCAAGCAGTTGTGAATTAACAGAGATGTTTTCGATAAAAGAAGCTAATATGATTTCGTGCTCACTTCAAAGGTTTCAAAATTCATGTCGTTATATAGACATTATGACATGTATTTTTGGACAAGATCAAGTATGTCATGTAACTCATAAATTTAACATATTAATCGAATCCTAATTATTTAGAAATAATTTATTTACAAATCGGCTATAACACTAAGAGATATATGGCTTGGGTGTGAGAGAAACGTATGACATAAAGGGCATAGACCTAATGTACCAGAGTGGTAGAGAGACGAGAACGTATAAAACGTATCAAAATATGTACATTTTGACACGTTTTATGCGCTATAATGGCTATCTATATTATTTAAATCAGTGTAAAGATAATATAGTATAACCAGTCAATAAATCTTGAATATTTTACTACGTATACAACTTGTAAATACAGAATTTTAACAAATTTAATGAAATAAATTTAAACATCGTAAAATCATTAGTTCTGCCCCCGTATCCCACGAAGCACACGCTGTTATTTTGTTTAATAATGCTAATGTACATGTATTATTCAGGTTATAAAAAATTAATTAATAGTATATTTTTAAAGAACGTGTTCCAAAAATGTTTGAGAAGATATCATTTTTAAAATTATGTATCTAAAGTATAAAACACTCACGTATCAGACTATCAGATGTACACACACTAATTTTTTAAATGATATTTTTAGAAGTTTTTTAGGAAACATAATAAAATTTCATAAAATTAAACAATATTTAGACAATAATAATAAATTCTACACTCTTCGCGTTACTTGGATGTAAAAAATACACTCTATTTAGATGGAAATGCATCGACAAATTGAAATTCAGCGCAGGAAATACCGAAACACATTAACCTAATTCGCATTAACCTAATTTAATTTCCTTTTTTAAAATTATTAACATCCTTCCTAAATTGCTTGCAAAAGTAGAAAAAAATAGCATCGCGTCTTTTATCTAGTAAAATGTTCAAAACGAAGCGAATTTAATTTTGAAAAGGGATTTTTTATTACGTTTTTCGTATTATTTATTATTTGAAATTCATATTTCAATGATAAAATATTGTAAGTTAATAAAAATGTGATTATAAAGACTTTTGAGACAATTTTATTATATTAATTTTGATTTGTATGTCTTTAAGGAGCTGCATAACCCGTAAAATGAGTAAGTTTTCCTGAAAATGGTCTACAAAATATTATTGATCCATCATTTCTCAAATAAACATTTTACAGCAATTTAAATGTCTTCTTTTAATCTATTTATTGGCTGTCATAAAATTTTGATTATAGATCCTCCGTAAAAAAGCAGTAGATTAAGATAGAGATAATTCCATGTTCTTTAAAAGTTCTTTCAGGCATTTTTGTCATATTTACACTTAACGAGCTTTTTTTAACTTAGCTTTCAAACTTAAAGTTTTTTGTCACGATTATTTTACTTCTCCGGTTCGTAAAATTGTATTTATTAATTTTAAATTAAAATGTTGCTACTGAAAGTAATGATTTTTTTTGTTCAATATCACATGTAAATAATACTGGCAATGGCGAAATTATAAATGAGTATTTAGATACCGCTTAGGTGCAAAATTCCCTCGCACACTTTCAATAGTACTTTTTCCCTGGAATTTGAAATAAAATAGAAAAGAGTCTCCATCAGCATAATTTAAAAAAGCTGGCAGAAATGTTTGAGTTTCATTAATTTATGGGGAAAAAGGTGTATAATACAAAAATCTCTTATAGAATAATATACAATAAATTTTGAGCTTTGTAGGTAATATTATCTTTCAATTAAGAAATTGTTTTTTTATTTATGGATTGATGCAGGGCTGATGATTTGCAAGGTTGTCTAGGTTCTATTTTCATTTAGATTCAAATAATCCAATTCAAATCGAATAAATGTTTACCAACGTCGGTCACAATACCCCGAAAGTAGATTCAGAAATAAAATATTACATTTTTGGAAATATTTTTCTGGTGAAGGCTAGTTAGATATTACATTCCAAAGATAAGTTAACACAAAGTCTTGTCAAAGTAATTAAGGTTAATAAAATATAAGGCAAAATTAATATAACCCTTTCTTTGTTAGTTGATGGTATATGATCTTCTACTACATCGAGAAAAAAATGGACCCCGAGTATGTGATAAGCTGAAAATTTTTGACGTCATGTTTTTTATTATTTCGAACTTTTTTAATGTTTACTTTAGCACTCGTATGTACTTTATCGCCAATAAAATTGAAAAATTGTATTATTTAAATTTTAATTCGGGTACATATGGTTCGGGACATGAAATTAAAGTTACTGAAGAAAAAATTTAATATATTTTGGACCGAAAAAAGGAAAAATTTTAAAAATTACATAGAATTCATAAAGTTTGTTCACTGAAACCTTACAGTCAGCACAGCTATGGACCATGGGACACTTGATATAAATAATTTATAGTAGCGTAGAGAATTGTCATGACATGTCCCGCGAATGTAGGGCCCTAGAGAAATAAAGATATCGTATGTAAGTGCGTTGCGACATTTTTCTTTACTTTGTATGGCACCTTCGAAGGGTTAGAATGTACACATATGTATTAAGTGAGAAACATAAAGTAGTCAAATAAAACGCGTTCGCAATATATGCCCGGTCATCATTTACTACTCGTTATCATCGGAGATAATTCTTATGAGCGTGGCTGGCTAAATTTTAAAAACCCTCCACCCATATATCATTGTGGAGTTTTCGTCGATATGAATATCTAAAACTTCCACTAAAATATTACTTAAATATAAAAGATTCATTGAACCATATAGCAGTTTTTTTATAATGAATATAATAATTATACAACCCAATATAATGAATAAAGCGCAATATTAAATATAAATAACAGTAGTCAAAAATTAATTGTCAGGTTTTAATCGATAGATGAAAATGCATTTTTTGATTTGATCATTTTCGAATCTACATAATGTAAATAAAAAACTAGCTGTTGCCTGCAGTTTCGCTTAAGAATTGCTTGCAATATTATAAGGGGTTTCTGAATTTACACTACTGGGATTTTCATGATGCAACATAATTAATATATAATATATATATATATATATATATATATATATATATATATACCTTTGCGTAAAATTAATAAAGTAAATATATATAAAATAACAATAAAATTTTTGGAGCCGGAGAAGTAAAATAATGTTTGTAAATCATTGTAAGTAAACATTACGTTCACTCTCTACAAAAATTAAAGTGGAAGTTGTTTTGTCGAAAATGAAGTTACCTTTCTTTTGTAATCTTTTTTACGTAGAATTAATGACTAAAACAGCAACAGGGAAATAAAAGAAACTGACTAATTTTTTAAAGTGTCACTCTATATATATATATATATATATATATATATATATATATACGCATATATATATATGCATATATATATATATATATATATATATATATATATATATATATATATATATATATATACTATCATTTAATTGTCTGTAACAAGCTGAATTTTTTAGGCGTCATGCTATTTATTATTTCAAAGTTTTTAATCTTAATTTTAGAATTATGCTGCCATTAAAAGTGAAAAAAAATATTGTCTTACTAAGAATTAGTCATCGTCTATGGAATTGTAAAATTTATAATTTTGGTCCTTGCAGTATAGAAATATGAAATGAAAGTTGCCATTAAAAATAAAAGTAAAATTAGGGTTAAATTCAATGTATTTAGGGATGAATAATGGAAAGAGTCACATCAAATTCATAAAGTGTTTTCACTGACACTTTACAGTCAGTACAGCTATGGAGCACGGGACATTTGATATAAATTATTTGTAGTAGCACAGAGAATTGCCATGACATATCCCACGATTGTGGAACCCTAGGGAAATGAAGATATCGTGGGTAAGTGTCTTGCGGCATTTGTCTTTGCTCTGCATGGCACCTCAAAAGGGTGAGAATTTACACATATCTATAGAGTGATACAAATATAGTAAAGTCAAGCAAAACGAGTCATATTTTGATGATACATACTCGGTCATCATTTACTATTTCACTTTAACGGTAAATAACATTTGTCAGCGTAACTGGTTAAATGTTGAATAGCATCCACCAATATATTATTACTGAAGTTTCATAGGTACGAAAATCTAAGACGTTCTCTAAAATATATGAGATTAGTGACCCGTATGGTAGTTTTGTGATAATAAATATAATTATTAATCAATCCAATATTACGAAAAATAAAAATTGCAAATGGATATGGTCGCTTTTAAAAATATTATCTTGTATACAGATAATAAAGTTGCAATTGAGGGAATTCCCTAGATGGAAATTGTTTTTCAAAAAGTGATTATTTCAACGTATAGAATGATAATAGAAGCCAGAAAAACTTTTTTAGAATTTTTCTCTGTCTGTCAATATCAATTTGAGCGGGTATCAAGCAAATAACGGATTTCTATGAAATTTGCTATGGTAATATCATCATATAAAAGAAACAAAAGAATGTTTTTTCCTAAATACTCGCGAACGAAATCGTAGACACAGCTATTATTAACATAATACTTTTGCCAGCGATTTCCCTCACATTACGGTTGTAAGATTGTGAGATGTTTTTGAATTAATGTTAGTGCACTTTTTACTATTCATCTTAGTTAGACACAGAGTCACGGTTTGATTTTGGCAATCGTCCTTAGAAACGAAAATAACCTTTTCTTTTACAACCAACCTGTCCTAATATAAAATAAATTTTTAAATCTGTTCATTATATATGTATATATATATATATATATATATATATATATATATATATATATATATATATATATATATATGCAGTTCTTATATATGTATACACATACGGAATATAAGAAAATTTAAGAAAGACGAAGTATAGGAAATTATCAAATTCTTGTAAGCTCATGTGAATTTCACGTTAATCGGATATGTATGTAAACGACATATATATCAGATTTTATAATTACTAACTAACATTAAATTAGGCTTACTAAAAATATACAAATTACAAAAGGACTTCCTTAAAAACTGCGTTGGGAGATTTGTTGTTTTCTGTTTGTCTCCCAATTATTTGTACATTCCACATAATGTACATACGACATACATACATTAATAAGTTCGAACAGTAATTTATTAAATAAAGCTGATCGTGAGAAAAATGCCCACTTTTGAGGTCCAAGCCTGCTTTGATCAAAGTTTTATCTTACGGCTTATTTATTATCACAGGAAAGCACGGACCAACAGGGAAATTTACTAACTGTGGAAAACGTATATAAAATAATTTTCTCGTGTAGGAAAATTGACAAAAATTCTAAAAGAAGTTTGTGGATAAAAAGGCATAAAAATTTATAGAATAAAAAGGATATGTTTAAAAGGCGGTCAGTAATCTATCATGGATCATATACTATTATGGTACAGTATAATCTCTAATATAATCATCTTTTTCCAACTGTGGAGAAAAAAACAAAAATGGTTTATATAATGTTTTAAAATATTTAGCATACAATAGCGTAAGCTAAATTATTAGACTAATATAATCTTGGCCGAGATTTGTGCGTGACAACCTGTCCTCCTTATACACATGTTTTGAGCGCGTCCTAGTTTCCTGTTGCTTGCAGTATGGGTTAAGATGTCATATCATATTAGTGAAACTAGTTTTAGTATATTTTAACGAAGCTAAATTGACGATATAAATACTAAACATGTCTTTATATTAATCTACATCGAATTCGCTTGCTAAATATCTGGACATTGAGATTTTGCAGTCCTTAATTGGTTGAGTTTCGCATTTGAACCCTTGAAGTCATGCTTAGCATCTTTCTTCTTATCGTCTTATGCACCTATCTATTTGAACCTACCTATCGAATGACATTACAATAATTTCTCATGCTATTCTTCCGTCAACTATGTAGAGTGTAACACCCTCAAACATTTTAGTACCAGTACACGAAAACCCACACTGCTTTATAAGACGTTGTCCTGTCAGGATGTCAGCATTGAACTACATTAGACTAGCTAGAAATTATTGAAGAGGACAAAAAAACGAATCCTATGAAATAACCACAAGTTCTCTACTTACAATAAGATGGCAACAAATACGAAATTACCCCTCATATCCCGACGACCTCTGCACACTGTGAAGTAAGAGGGGAGTGTGGGTGTATTATAAAGTATCTTACGAGTATATTAGCGAGTGAAGCGGACCGAACCGTAGGTGGTTCGCGTTCACAGCGATTCGATTTCAATTAAAATTATTTCACATTTATATATTAGTTTTTATCGTCGTTCGTTTTTTAAAGTCGATTTTTTTTCATGTAAATGGTTATTAGAGCCCCGAATAAATGGTAATCAGAGAGCGCAATGTTCGGCGAATATGGTACATGAGCGAGTAAAACCCAGCCAATCTCCTCTAATTTATCACCAGTACGTTTTACAGTATGTGGTGTAGCATTATCAAGTAGAAAATAAATTCGATCCTATTGACTACTTAACTGGTTAGTTAATCGGTCCACTTTTTCACAGTACAATAAATATTTACTTTAATTGAAGATCCGTCTGGAAGCAACTCCCAAAACTCCCAAAGAATAATTCCCTTCACACTTCACCAGCAGCTGAGCATCACCTTTTTCGCACTTATTTCAGATTTGAATACTGAAACTCCTGTTTCTTCGACACCAAGCCATTGACGTTTTGCATGTATGGTCAACGTATTTAACCCACTGTGGACTCGCCCATTCCGTGACGTATATTATTTGTGGCAGTCTTTGCATCGTGACCCAGACGAAATTCGTAAAATAATGGAATCCGTATTTGATATCGATTTATATCCATTACTCACTTAAAGTTTCAGCGCTGACTATTGTCAACTGGCTGCACTTTGGCCTATTTACCGTGAAACCTTCTAGAAGTCACTAGCCAACCTAATATGTATATATATATATATATATATATATATATATATATATATATATATAAATGGAATTGTTCGTTTGTTTAATCAATTTGAAATATGAAATTAAATCAATTGAAATTTTTTGACATATGCAATTAGACTATAATTTATATCAATATATGATTGTTTTTAACGTGGTGCATTGTTTGGTGCTTCCTTGTTTAATTTCGATTTTTATAATTGAGGAATTTCTTCGATTCCAATAACCGTTTATTCAATTATTTGAAATAATCGGTTTTATTAGTCACTAGTAATTTATGTTCTATTTGGTAATGCAAGTGGCTCTTGTTATACATATGAAATCCGCAATATTTAGAAACCGAATCTAGGCCCTAGATTCTAGAGTTTTAGTTCCACATATAGATTAAGGTGAAAAAACTCTAGGTATAATATTATAGTATGTTTATTGTCTTGGGTTTTTAGCTTATAAATATAACCCGTAATATTTGCGAACCTATATAATTTTCTACATAACCACCATAAACATTTTCTAGTTAAGAAATTTATTGCATTTTCGACTAAATCATTAATGAAAAGTAGCTTATACACTCACTCATACTCAAATTAAAAATATGAACTAAATTCTCCCGTAAACCCATACAGCCAATTGTTATAAACAAATTTTATTGACAAAATAATTTCTTGAGGGTAAACCAAATTTCTGTTTCCTGTTTGACGTATTTCAATAAAAAAGAACTCTTGAATATTTTTCGACAAAATCAATAGTTTTGGAGATATGTTTTTTTTTAATTACGTAAAAATTAGTTTTATTTCATTTAAAACTTGTAAACAACTGATTTTGGAGTACGTTACTTCTTGGAATATGCCAAAATGTATTAAAAATGTCTAAAATAGAATTTCTAAAACAACATAATTTAAAAGGAAAATTAATTTTGACGTTTAAAATAGCAAAAATGACAATTATTTCATTTATAACTCAAAAGTCGATCTTTTATCTGAAAAATTTGGAAGAGAAATTT